>OZ012738.1:370265882-372665882 GCA_963859935.3 Lathyrus sativus | reverse complement strand
GTTCTCTTGGGAGATGCTCTTTCCTGTATGTTTATATAGTAGCCATGGTGTTCCTTTGGGAGCTTATGACTCTGAAGACCATTCATGGGAAATCCGTTGAGGCCTTCTCAATTGATGATGATGCCAAAACAGAAATGGTGAACGTATCATCATTTATCAACCTGAGAGCCCGTGATACTGAAGACCTACTAGGTTTCTTTTTCCAAGGCTAGAACCCGTATGTGAGAGGGGATGGTTTTTTGCAGGAAACCTTGACCTTCAACCTACTCGATCTTCTGATTTTCTTATGGACTTCTGAACCTGGTATTATGGAATTATGGTGTTATGGCATTCTGGACTTCTGGTATCATGTCATTATAGTGTTATAGCATTCTGGTATTCTCGTCGAAGTAGAATGTTGAACTTATTCCATCAACAACATAACAGTTATTCAGAATATGTGGCAACCTTGATCCCGTGTCTTTGCATTTGCATCACATCATATCTGCATTTTAACATTCATGTCTAGTTATTTTCAGGGTTTGTATCTTATCCTTGATTCTAGTTATTGAAGATTTGCAGAGATGGACACTGATAGGAATGATATCGTCAGCTACAAAGAAGTAATTTGGATTCTCTTGAGGAGGACTATGGTAAGATCTTAGGTATGCTCCATACCATTGTAGGATATAAAAGGATAGCTACTCATACATTACCAAAATTCTATAATCATTCTCTAGGGTATTTCGCATCTAGAGATTATCAGTTAGCCTTTACTTTGGAGGAATTCCTATTTATATTAGATATCCCAGTCAAGAATCAGGTACCCTTCTAGGAATTTATGGAAGTTCCCGCTTCTAAAGCTATGACCGATGCTCTTTATTTGAGCACACCTGTTGTAAAAGCAAATCTTTGAGACAATGGAGGTTTATCCGGTTTTCTTCTAAGTTCTCTGCTATTATATAATTATGTTTTCCAGTGTTCTATCCATCCCTCGTGTTTATTGTTGTTAAAACATGAATCAAGGTGTAGATTACCCCTCGAAATGATCAAACATGGAATTTGCATTGCATTTTCATAATCATGTGCATAACAGGTGTTCGAGACTGGTCATTTTTACCCTGATCTAGTTTTCTTCAGAATTGCAGACTTGATCCTACTCAAAGCAGCTAGAAGATGATCATGGAGCAGATACAAGCAGAATTGATGGAAGTCAGAAGCCAGATGGGGCAGTTCATGGTGGACATACAAGCCTTGTCCTAGGGTCAAAACTGTTGAGGGAAGAAGTTCATCAACTAAAGGCTTGGGTTAGTTTGGTTATGGAAATCTTGAGATCGATGTTGAGAAAAGAAGGAAATCTTATGCCTGAAGCCGCAACAGAAGTGGTTGCTCCTCCCTCTCTTGTAGGACCTCTCCCAAATCAGGAGCCACCTCGTGAATCTCATATGTAACCTGAGGTTCCAGACCTTTCCCGTCAACATTCGTTTCATAATTCCCAAGAGAGTCCTAGAGATAAAGGGTACGAACCAAGGCCAAGGAAACTTGTAAAGAAGTTTGATCCGATTCTGATACCGTATGCGCAGTTACTTCAACACATGCTCAAGCTTCAGCTAATTGAGCCTGTTACTTTGGGACCTCCTTCTACAAAGCTTCCTCCGAGGTATAATGTCAATGCTAGGTGTGATTTCCATTCTAGGTCACTTGATCACAACATAGAATATTTTACGAGGTTCAAATACAAGGTCCAAGAACTCATTGATTCAAAGGCTATCACGTTCACACAGGGCGATCCTACTCCATCTTTTTCAAAAGAGGTAGGTGTTACCTTCCTTCCTCCAGGGTCAACCTCAGGACAGAGGCCTACTCCACAATCTTGGGTTCCTGAATCTCCACATCTACAATTATTGACCGTCCCACGACCAGATCTAAAAAAGAAAGCGCTTAAACAGGTTGGAGGCCTAAATCAGAACAATCCTCAAAAGAAACGACAAAAGCCAAAGAAGCCCGAAAGGCAGCTTGATGTCATCCACATGTTTTATGCAGAGTTATTTCCTAAGCTTCTCAAACATTAATTCAATTAAGGAGTTTCGATGCTCCCGCCCGACTGTCACCAGGTTATAATGCAACCGTAAGATGTGAGTTCCATTCAGGGGTATCTGGCCATTCAGTCGAAAATTGTAGAGCTCTGAAGCATCAGGTGAAAGATCCAATTGATTCAAGGGTCATCACGATCACAACAAACAGTTTACACATCAATTAAAGTACCTTAAGTGAGCAATCATACTGCAAAGACGTCGTCAGAAGCAATAAATCTATACGGAGACAAGCCTCCTCAACAACGGCAATCTTGAGCTTCTTTACTGCATTTTTCATTTGTAATTTCGATTGTTTGTTAAAGCATTTTTTGCATGTAGAACTTGTTTGTTTTTTGAATGATAATCTTAATGCATTGAGTATGATTTTCTTGAAGTAATCCATTCGTGTTCACTCGTGAAATTATTTCTGCACAATGTAATGCCAATTTTCTTGCTCACACTCTTTGATGGAGGACAATGAAGTAAAAACACAAACTTTCTGGTCATGTGCTTTTGGAATAGAACCTGGCTGATGATGTACATGCATTATTTCAAATCCCTAAACACCAGAGATATAAGGGAGATAAACCCTCGCCAACCCCGTTGAGCCTAGAAGTAGGAGTTTAATTTCTTTTCATATGAATAACCTTTGCATCTAACCCAGGGTCAGGGTAGTCGTCAGTTAGTTTGACCAAGCGTTCAAATTTAAAAAGGAATGTGCATCTAAGGATCAACCACTTTTGCTTTCCTCACTCATCAGGGGATCAAATACGTGAAACCACAATGGTTATCCCTCATTACGAAGAGCGAGGCAGTCACAACCCTTTTGGAAAAATCAAGACAAACCAGTGTCACACGATTTGTTTGAAGAAAAAAAAGAAAGAAAGCCTACTAAGTCAATAACTTGAAAAAAAAAGGGTACTTAGGCAAAAGTTAGGGCATCCCGCTGGACTTTAAAAAACAAAAGAATCAGTCCAGAAAAAAATTAGGGAAAAACGAACAAAAGAATGAAAAAAATGTGAAAAGCGAAAAGGATTACATAAGAAAAATCCTCGAGCAAGAGCAAGTCGTGTGATTATAGACACCAAAAGACAGAAAGGGTGACCGCCACTCTGAAAAACCTTGTGGGTTCCTTAATCATCACTTCTACCATTCAATAACCTTTTGATAGGTGAACGCCTGTGTCGAATTAGCTGAACGTAGGACTAGAGAACATCAAGGAGAGTGAGCGGGTTAAAACAAAACTTTGAGCCATATATCCTTTCTTTCTCAAACCGTGAACCAGGCCAAGTTACAACCCTCAAAAGTCTTAATTGAGACAAGGTTCATCCCGAAGGCATACTTCCACGAGACAACGCTCCTGAATCCTATGAGTTGTGCTAATAACACTTTTGTTGGTATTGCATTATGCATAATGTCTTTCATTTAAAAAAATTAGTATTGCATTTCAACTAGTGACCCGTCCACAGGGTTTAGCGATATCTTTTTAATAAAAACTTCAAGGTTAATATGTATGTTGCATAAGGTAATCATTTTTAGAATAAACATTTTCTGCTTGCATACATGTATTTGATGCCAATGAAGTGTACAAAATGAGCATCAGTCGAGAAGTCTAAACTTTTCCGAGAGGAAAATCCTGAAAAGTCTTATTGAGGGACATGTATCCACGAAACTTTGTCAGGTAACAATTTTCCTAGAAAGTTATGCTTAGAAGCTGCCAAATATGGGGCAGTCACGTCGAGAAATCTCCCCAAAGTTCAATTAATCCGGGGCAGTCATGTCGAGAAATCTCCCCAAAGTTCTATTAATCCGGGGCAGTCATGTCGAGAAATCTTTCCAAAGTTCAGCTAATCTGAGGCAGTCATGTCGAGATTCTACAAATCTCTCGAAGATCAATCAGACAGGGGCAAAATTATGGCAAGGCTTGCACTGAGGCAAGCCACTTCAAGAGCAGGAGAAGTTATCCTCCCTAAAGGACGGTTAATCGGAGTCACATCTCCAGAGTACATACTGGGGCAAAGTACTTCAACATTTTATTATACCTCCGGAGGAAGGTTCCTGCGTAGGTAATTTCATACCGGGGCATAATTTGTCACATCACAAGATCCATGTCGATAGCTAACACGTGGTATCCCCAGTGGAGTTTCCCTTCCCATAGAGTATTGGTATATGTGTTCCTTATCAAGATCAAGAAGTGTAGTTTCCCCAGTGGAGTCTCACCGTTTCATATTCTCCCCAGAAAAGTTAGTTCTAATTTTCCGCATTTCAGAGCCTGGCGGTTCTTAATATCATCAATAGGTTAAAGTCTAATCGTCATTGGCAGACACCCGACGGAGGTGGTATTTATTCTCACAGAACGTTGGAAGATTATAATCCTGGTGTTATTTCCCTAGCAGTCGTCTACTACACGTACATTCCCGTAAAGTGGAAGTTTAAGTTGATTATGACTCCAAACACAATTCATTTTGTCTTTCCCCCAATGGAGTTGGCTTCAGTTTTGCAGCACTTCTCTCGGTGGAGTGTCTTTTGCATATCATAAGCATCATTACATTGCATCCTTAGAATGTGTAGCATTTCCATTTGTATGGAGCATTACGCCATGAAAAATTCACGTATTCATTCGAAGCAGGAGCCAGGTTTGATACCCTCTTTTCCAAGCCTTTCCCCAGCAAAAAGTGGTGTAACTCAGGAGAGATTGTTTAACTTTATCTTTACGTAGTTGCTCTAACCAATCTTTATGATATTAGATCTGTCAATCTTACCCTTTGATCGTCATTCCCTAGTTGAGTCATCTGTCTAGGATTCCATTATCCCCTTAAATTCGTTTAACGGTTAATTCTTGACTCCCTCACCCATCGTTTAAGTATTAGATGCGTAAATCTCAATATTTTCAATCTCAACTGACACTTGTTCGTGTTTGTTTCAGTTTCATCAATACTCATCCATATTGATCCTAGATTTTTAGACACTCGTCGTGCTCTTCAACACTCATCCATATCCTGTCAACACCCGTCTGTGTTTGTTTCAGTTTCATTAATATTCGTCTATATTGATCCTAGATTTTTAAACACTCTTCGTGCTCTTCAACACTCGTCTGTGTCCTTTCAACACCTATCCGTGTTCGTTTCAGTTTCATCAATACTCATCTGTATTGATCCTAGATTTTTAGACACTCGTCGTGCTTTTCAATACTCGTATGTGTCCCTTTGACACTCGCCCGTGTTTATTTCAGTTTCATCAATACTCGTCCGTATTGATCCTAGATTTTAGACACTCATTCGTGTTCTCTTACCCCTCCAGCGGAGTATTTCTTCAATATTGTTGTTATGTCGTTATCAAAAGATTTCGTGAATCAACTTTTGGAAATTGCCGCCTATGTCGAAGTAGGTGTCTGGCAGTTTGAGTTCAGGAAATCCCCAGTAGAGTCTTTCTCAGATTTGCTGCCATGTCCGCACTGAGAATTGAAAGACTAGACCCATATTGTGTTACCCATGTGATTGATGGAGCTAGCTGTTGCAAAGATAGGCAGAGAAGCTGTATCAGAGTTATTACTCGTAGCGATGGTGGTGTTATTTTCCCGTAGTGATGGCGGAGTTGTTACCCGTAGCGATGGCAGTGTTATTTTCCCGTAGTGATAGCGGAGTATTTCCCGTAGTGATGACTGAGTATTACCCGTAGCGATGGCGGTGTTATCTTCCCATAGTGATGACGGAGTATTACCCGTAGCAATGGCGGTGTTATCTTCCCGTAGTGGTGGCGGAGTTGTTACCCGTAGCGAAGGCGGTGTTATTTTCCCGTAGTGATGGCGGAGTATTTCCCGTAGTGATGACGGAGTATTACCCGTAGCGATGGCGGTGTTATTTTCTCGTAGTGATGACGGAGTATTACCCGTAGCGATGGCGGTGTTATTTTCCTGTAGCGATGGCAGAGAGTTATTACCCGTAGCGATGGCGGTGTTACTTTCCTGTAGTGGTGACAGAGTACTACCCGTAGCGATGGCGGTGTTATTTACCCGTAGTGATGGCGGTGTTATTTACCCGTAGTGATGGCGGTGTTATTTTCCCAGATTATTTCCCGTAGTGGTGGCGGAGTGATTTCCCGTAGTGATGGCGGAGTTATTTTCCTGTATCATTGGCAGAGTCATGTTTTGTTGACAGAAGTACTTCCCCAGTGAAGTCGTCCAGGTTATTCCTATATTGACAAGTTTGGTGCTGTACAGGCAGGTTAGTGTTGAAATCAGATCCGTATCAGGCGGTTGATCAGGTGTGACCATACCAATCATGTTCAATTGATGGATTTTATTCCCCAAACAGTTGTGCAGTTTATTTCTGCGATTGGAAAATTTCCGGGTTTTATTAGTATTTAACCGTCTCGTACCTCGAATGCTTGAAGGCCGTTCGCTCTTCACCCAGTCGGGTCCAAGCCGTTTGAATAGGGGCAGCTGTTGCACCCCAAAATTTGCTCAACCTATTTCATCTGGTTTATGTTTCAATTGCATTGTCATTTGCATACTAAGTCATGTACATAGTCTAATCATTTGCATAACATAGTATAACAAGTCATCTAGCAAGGGATCAAGTGCCATTCTTATCAGAAAGAGGCCCATCAAGGGGTTTTATTCAAGTTCAAGACCATCCAAGTAATCAAGAAATGAGTTGAGGCTTTGAGAAGTTTGAGGGTCAACCAGTGGTTTTCTCTCCTAATTTGAGGTATGTTGAAGATCATCAATGGCTGATGGTATGGAATGTGTACAAAGATCATGGAATACCTAGAGGGTCATTTTGAAGAAGAGACAAGTCATTGATACCAGTACAAGAGCCTGAGTTGAAGTACAGTCAACTAGGGTTTCATCTGGGTCAACCCTAGGTCAACTGAGTGATTGAAGAGCATCAAGGCTTAATTGGAGGATGTGGGATTCATGAATTGATATGTGGATACAAGTGTGGTGTTGTGCCAAGGATAAATCAAAGAGAATCAAGAAGAAGAAGAGTTACTAAATTAGGGTTTCAGTGTAAAAAACCCTAATTTAAGCCTAACTTCCAAGCCAGATAAGTCAAAATACAAGCTTCAAATGAATTCTTGGTCAACATGAAACTTGTAGATCTTCTCAATAGATTTAATTTGAGTACTATAAGTCTTCAAGAAGATTTGGAGAACTCAAGTTATGGTTCTTGCAAGTTATGGGTCATCAGAGGACACTGAAATTTATCTGTGAAAGTCACTTGAATTCCAAGCAACCTTTTCCTATCAAGGAGTTTTCAAATGGATTCTTGGCCAACATAAGAGTTGTATATCTTGATCTTAGCTTTAATTTGAGTACTAGAAGTCCTCAAGAGGATTTGTAGAACTCAAGTTATGGTCTTGGCAACCCAGGGGTATTTTGGGAAAGTTGAATTACAGGTCATTTTTCAACATAGGTCCAAATCTCCATCTTCCACTCCTCAAATGGAAAACTGTTCAACATGAGATGTGTTCAAAATGATGTTTTTAGGCTAGATCAAAGGTCATGAGAGTTTGGAATGGCTTGCTTCACAAAATCATAAAAATGGCCTAAAATGAAGGTGAATTTTAAATGAATCAAAGTTGGAAATTAGGGTTTTTGATCTACAAAACCAAACCAAGCCATATGACATACCAATTTGATTGTAAAATGCATTTTGAGAACATTGACATTGCCACAATTTTGAATTGAGGGTTATTTCAATGACTTGCTTTGTAAATGGGCTACTTGCATCATAAGGCACATATGCAAAATCACTTGTCAAGGCAAATGCAAGGCTTCCTTCCATCCTAACACCTCCTAAATCTCATTTGGAGAGAAATTGGACTCAGAACCAAGTGAATTGCAAGCCAAATCATGAGCTGATATGTGTGTGGCATGAGATGAGATTTCCATGGCATGAGAAGTTGATTTTCTCATTGGATCAATCTAGAACTTTCTAGGGTCTTCAAATACATCCTATATAAGATTCAGAAGAGGTTCAGAGCAAGAGTTGGTGAGAATTGAAGGAGAGAAGAGAGATTGAGATCATAAATTTCTTGTTGCAATTCAGAATCAGTTACAAGCTTTTACACCATTTCAATCCAAGATTTTGATTGCATTTACTTCCATTGATACTAGTGAGTGTTTCCAGATCAAGTTCCAAGAAAATTGGTGGAGAAATCGTGTTCTTGCAATTGAAAATCCTCACCTGCAACTCATAATCGGTTTCCATTATCCAAGCATCTTCAAGTGGTTCTTTTGCATACAAAAGTTAGATTACCATCCATTGAAGGAATCTGGAGCATATGAGAGCTTGATTTGAAGGTTTAATACTTTTGTTCATCAAGAATTCTCAGGTTGGTAAAATTCAAACCACAACATGATTTAAGTGTTTTCTTTAGGAGTTAGGTGGTTAGATAGCTTGCAATTGGTCATAGGAAGCTTTTAGGTATTGATTGGTGAAGTTTAGAGACAATTAAGTAATGGACATGATTTATGTTCTTGATGATAACTTGCTTAATCTTGTGTTAGAACCTTAGGATGATAGTTATAATTGACCAGGGTGAAGTGGTGAAGAGATTGAGCTACTCAATTTCAAGTTTGGTGAGTTTTGGTGATTGACCAATTTCTGAGTTTCCCATCGTGTTTTGAGGAGGAGTAGGTTTCAATGATTGTGGATGCCATGGTTAGATTCCTTGTGGAAAATCGAGTGAGTTAGGTTTTTAATTTTGAGTTTTGATGGAGATTTGGTGGAATCCGATTGAGGAAGATGGAGTTCTCTAGCTCTGCATCCATGGCATTTTCCTTTCCCTCCAACTTTCAAAAGGTTGAAGACGAGTTATTAACCCTAGGATGTTGAGTAGGACTTTGACCAAATGAGGATCTGATGGCCAGGATTCGTTTTCAGTATAGGAAGGGTTCTGTGAGAAGAGTGAGACGCAACGTTTCATTAAACGCTGGTGCTGGGCTTAAGTGACCAAATGATAACCACACCCACTTCCAAATCCCAATAGGAAATACACTGCATTGGCTTGCTTTTCACACCGCTAACTTTTCCATTTTCCTTTGTATTTTCGTTTTAATTTTCTGATTGATACTGGGCCTAGCGTGCTTTCCTAATAGCACCCCCTTTTGGGCCCAATTGGCTGATTGCATTGATTTTTATTACTATTTGACATGCATGTTTTACATTTTCTCATATTTTCTTATTTTTTCATATTTATTTTTAGGTTCTTTGGAAATTCATAATAAATTGGAAAATTAATATTTTTTCATGGGAGTTTTTTCCCCATTTTCATCAAGACATCAAGAAAATTATAAAAGAATAAAAATGTCAATTCACGCATTTTTCTATTTTTGGTTTATTTTTACTTTTAATAGCTTTTATTTCATTTTCATTTGATACATGTTACTTCTGAATTTAGTATGATCATTTCACTTTGATTTTTAATGCCATTCTTTTTCTATAGTTATATTATAGTATTAGGTTCCCCCTAAATTTTTATCACATTTTTGTGACTTAAATTTATTTGTTTTTGAGAGGTGTGAAGCAAGTGTGCTAGAATTAGGGTTTCAACTTGACATAGGTGCATTTCAACACATAGTTCTTGGGTTTTAGTTTGATTTAGGCTTTGGGGTTTATGTGGGGTATAGGGTACATAGCTAGGGTCCCTTAGAAATTAATCTAGGATTTTATGTTTAATATTTCCATTTTATTTGATTTTTGCAAAGTTGATTGATATTGGTGTGTTTCCCAATTGGGAAGTTGTTTTGTTTGTTGGGTTTTGGGCCTTTTCCTTGGGTGTTGGGGCTTGTGCTTGGCTTGAGGAAGCATGGAAGATGATTGAAGACAAATAATGATGCTTGGATCTTAAGTTGCTTGTGCTTGAAGATTGCCTTTGAAGACCTAGGAGATAGGAGATGTAGGAAGAGCTCTAGAAGTAGACTGACTTCTTCTGTCAAACATAGAGAGCTTCTTGTGCCTCTATTCCATCCTATGATACAAGGTCCCCTAAAAGAGTTCCATCTCTCCTTAGGAGGGATGTAGAGCATGCTTTGATTGGGTAGAACCTTGAGGATACCTTTCACTTGCTGTGTTGAGATCTTAGTGATTTCCCTGGGTTGTCATTAAGCCTCTTAAACATTTCAACTCCCTCTATTAGTTGATTCTCTCCTGTGAGTGTTTGCCTTGAAGATGGAAGTTTATTTAAGATGAAGTGCATTGAAGATTGGTGAAGATGAAGCTTGTGTCTGTCAAAGCTGGATATCTGTTGAGGATTAGGGTTTTACTGCTGTTTGAAGCTGCCCACTTACTAGGGTTCAGTGCTTGCTAAAAATGAAGATTATGGAAGATAAGAGCTTATCTAAAGTTTGAATATCATTGGAAAGGGAAGATAGGACCTTGCTTGAAGTTGTTACTGTCAACCTTTTGCTGTTAATCAACTGTAGCTGCCAGAGCTGGTGCTGTCTGAACTGCTTGTTGTAGGGGCTGGTGTTGCTGTCTGAGCTGGAGTTGGGTGTGGTTTTCCCTTTTCTGTATTGTTTGTGGGCTTGTTCAGATTACCCCTAGGTTCGAGGTGGAGCTTGTCTCCTCTTGCCTATTGCTTTCTCCCTTGCCTCGCTTGTTTTGTTGCATCTCATGCATTTTACTGTTTACTGTATATCTGCTGTTTCTTTTCCGTTTATCCCCTAGGATCTCTGGTTTCCTCTGTGCAGGAGGGAATTATGACAGACATTAGGTTGTAATCCATGCATGATAACATTAGGGTAGTTTTGATCCCTTTCTTAAACCTTAGGTTTTTAGACTTCCTTTTCTTCTATCTCAGAACAATTCAAAACACAGTAATAAGGATAATCGATGTCGTACGCTACGAGCCTTAAGCTATTTGAGAAAGGTTGCTGGAGGGTCACTCTTCAGTAACCTGATTGCTTAGTGTGTTACCCTTAGGGTGACATACGATGTAGTCACCCTCAAATCATAGTCTCTAGTGCGTCAGAGATTGCAAACATCATAAAAGATAGTTCTTGCGTAAAAGACTGAAAGCAAACATCAAAGTATCATTTTTGTCCGCTTGGACTCTTAATCAGGAAAAACCCTTTCTTAAGGAGATAAAAAAACATTCAGACAAGCTTGTGTTTTCCGTAGCCCGAACTACGTTTGCTCTGATCTTTCATGCTGTATGAAAGTACGTAGGCATAGGATGTGATATCCTAGCGAGCAACCTTCCCCTCCTTTCCCGTAGGTAGGCGAACTACGTTGACTCTAATTTCTCGTTCCAGACGAGAATACGTAGGCATAAAGTGCGATACTTTGCCGAGTCATTTTCTTTTCTTTTAACTCAGACCTTTAGAGTAGATAGAATAACAATCCGTACTAGAAAACAAGCGTGGATCCCGTCGAGTACGACGGACGTGAGGGGTGCTAATACCTTCCCCTTGCATAACCGACTCCCGAATCCATGATTTGGTTGCGATGACCATTCCTTTCCCGTCTTTGCGTGAGGTTTACTCTGAGCGTTTCCTTTCCCTCTTTTGGGATAAATAACGCACGGTGGCGACTCTTCTGTTCAGCCGGCGCCGATTTTCGCAGTAGCGACACTCATTCGTATTGATTATAGATTTTTAGACACTCATCATGCTCTTCAATACCCGTCCATGATTATTCCAGTTTCCTCAATACTCGTCCGCATTGATCGTAGCTTTTTAGACACTCGTCGTGCTCTTCAATACTCGTTCATATTGGTCTTAGATTTTCAGACACTCTTCGTGCTCTTCAACACTCGTCGTGCTCTTCAAAACTCATATGTGTCCTGTCAACACTTGCCCGTGTTTGTTTCAGTTTCATCAATACTCGTCCGTGATCTTTCGACACTCGTCCGTGATCTTTCGACAGCCGTCAGTGATTGTTCCAGTTTCATCAATACTCGTCCGCATTGATCCTAGATTTTTAGAAACTCGTCGTGCTCTCCAACACTCGTTCGTATTGGTCTTAGATTTTCAGACACTCGTCGTTCTCTTCAACACTCGCATGTGTCCTGTCAACACTCACCCATGTTTGTTTCAGTTTCATCAATACTCGTCCGTATTGATCTTTGATTTTTAGACACTCGTCCGTGATCTTTGGACACCCGTCCGCGATTGTTCCAGTTTCATCAATACTCGTCCGTATTGATCCTAGATATTTAGACACTTGTCGTGCTCTTCAACACTCGTCGTGCTCCTCAACACTCGTTCGTCTCCATTTCAACACTCTTCAGTGTCTATTTAAATACTCGTCTGTTTGGATCTTAGATTTTAGACACTTGTCCATGTATGCTTCAGTTTCATCAATACTCGTACGTATTGATCTTAAACTTTCATCGCGACCCTCAACACTCATCAGTACTTATCCCCGGTGTAGTTGTCATTCGTCCGTGTCAATTTTTTGTTTTATCAATACTTCGTATGTATTGATTCCCCAACTCCTGTTTGCATTGAGTATATAATTTCTATTGCTCAATTCTCATCAATAGTTTCGTTATTTGTATTCCTCAGAGGAGTCGTCTCTACCCCGACAGAGTGCAAATTTTACGGTTCTTTTAGTATTCAATCTCCTTCCACCTCGAATGTCTACAAGTAGTGTCTATTCATACCTTCAGGTTTAAGTTGATTGAATAGGGGCAACTCTTGCACCCAAAAATTTGCCCTCTTAATTCTAACCACAATTGACTTGTATTTCACGTTCATGTACATTTTCCATTAGCGCATAACCTTGCATTCATTGAGCTCCTAAGACATGGGATCAAGGCATTTTTCTGTGATTTGAGTTTTCCCTATTCAGAGGTGATTTATTTGGCTATCGCACTCGAGTTGAGATAAAAGGTGAGTTTCCAACGTCGTGATTATCTTCTTTATTGAGGCTCATCAGATATTAAGGTCATCTTCGTCATGATTTTCCAAGAGGATCAGTGTGCACTCAAGGGCAGAAATTTCGGTTTCAACTCAAATGTGGTTATTCTGTCATGATTTTGTTCTGGAATTTTAATTTTTAAAGTTTTCATTCATCCAAATTTATTTTTACTTTGCATATGACACATTTTATCTCGCATAGTGCCTAAAATATCACTAGAATAATTTCTCGGATTTACAGACAGACCGGTCAAACTAAATCTCAACGGTGCGTAAAATTGGTGGACGAAAAATTTAAAAATTGAGCTTGTAGACATCAATTATATTAATCTATGTTTCACTTAGTTTAACCAAACGTGTTCGTTTTAGTTTTTTAACCATTTTTTGTCGCATTTTGATCAGTTTGAGCGTTTTAACAAGTCAAAATTTATTTTAAACTATGACCAAACGCTGTATTTTTCCAAGTCGTAGATTTTGTGCTGATCATTTTAGTGTATTCGTTTTATTTTTTCGAGCACTTGGTCATCCGACTTTTATTTATTTAGGGTTCGTTTATTTTTAGATTTTGGTCTCAATATTTATAATAAATAAATAGAATAATTAGAGTTTTATTTTTAATGTTTATTTTATTTTGGGGTTTAACTAATTATTTAATTTGGGCTTTAAAGTGGACATTAGGAACATTATTGATAATTTAGAGTTAACCCTAATTTGCTCCCTATATATTGTTGTTGTTGCCGAAGAAGAGAGGGGACCGAAAGAAAATACAACAAACTGTGTATGCTACCAATTTCCACCGCACTGCCACTACTACCAGTATCTGCTTGTCGTTCAATATATATTATTGTTAGTGACTAGAAGGTTTGTTGAGTGCTTATTTATTTCGATTGTTACAAACATATATATTGATTTATCGTTTAGTTACTTTTATATATATATATATATATATATATATATATATATATATATATATATATATATATATATATATATATATATATATATATATATATATATATATATATATATATATATATATATATATATATTGATTTGTCGTTCAATTATTTATATATATATATATATATATATATATATATATATATATATATATATATATATATATATATATATATATATATATATATATATATATATATATATATATATATATATATATATATATATATATGAATTGGCATGTGCCTCCTTACTATTTCAATTTTCAAGTAATATATTATGTGTTTTCCGTAAGATATATTGAGCCCTTGTTTTAGAATTTTGGTTTTAATTAATTTTGTTTTTTAGATTTAGATAATTTGGTTTAGATTAACTAGATGTTAATTATGAGTTAGATTTTGATTTAGGTTAATTGTGAATTAGATTTTTTTCTTAGAAATTAATTTAAAATTAATTTAGAGTTAAATTTAGATTAGAAATTGATTTTGAACTTAGTTAATTTTGAATTAGATTTCAATTTAGCTTTCAATTGTCGTTTTGTTAGATTAAACTTTAATCATGATGGTGGTCTCGGTTGCGATTAATTTGTGACTCTTGGTATGACAACTTTAAGTTAGATCCCTTTCGACCTCAACATCTAGGACCGAGTCTCCCTTAGATTTTTCTTTTATCCCTTGAGTCCCTCTCTTTTCTCTCAAATCACATAAAACACCTAATAAAGACGACGTGTAAAGTGTGTCATGAGCCTTAAGCACATAGAAAAAGATGAGCGGATGTATTTCTAACCTCATCTTAGGGTACTTTGAGCACGAGCCGTTTGGATCGTTAGCGAGAAGTATCTACTCTTATGTCATAGACTTTAGAGCGATACACGTCATAAACAAAGTCAATCCACTTCTCTAAAATACGTAGGCACAAGACAGCGAAGTCTTGGCAAGCACAATCTCCTCAATCACCTGTAGTCCTCCGAACTACGTTGACCCTGAATTTCCCATTACACAAGGGAATATGTAGGCATAGGATAGCGATGTCCTATCGAGTCACCTTTTTTTTAGTTTCTGTTTAGCAATAGGCTTTAGATAAACACACCATTTAATTAGAATAACAAGCGTGGATCCCGTTGAGTACAACGGACGCGAGGGGTGCTAGTACCTTCCTCTCGCGTAATCGACTCCCGAACCCAGGATTTGGTTGCAAGACCATGTCTTCTCCCTTTTGAGGTTTTCTCGATGTTTTCCTTTCCTTGTTGGGATAAATAAAGTTTGATAGCGACTCTGTTTTTTCCGTCGGTTGTTTTTTGCGTTACGACAGCCTTTAAGTGCCATTCAACAAGATGGACATTGCTGATGATGTCAACATGGACATCAACATGGTGGAAATCTCACAGGGTACCCCTATGGAAGTCTACGAGGAGCATCGACAAGAAGAATACAACAAAGTGGCTTACCCAAAAAAAGGAGGAAAGCCTCATAGACTTTCTTCACAGGTGCTAGAATAAAAAATCTGAAGTTATGATGTGCCCAAAGTGCAGTGTTGTGTTTGATAAAAAGACAACATGCAACATATAGGGCGTAAGAAAGGCAAAAGAGAGACGTGATCACAAGGCTTCGTATGGGCAGCAAGGCTTCGACCCAAGAAGATTCTCTTCCAGGAAAGATGAAACCAAACAGAGGGTGTCGGAGGTTAATCCATCTACATTTAAACCAACGGCTGAGGGTTCAAAGGGAAGTTGGATGAAGCCAGTTGAGGGCAAACAACAAGGACAACAAAAATGGCAGAAATACAACGTTGACAGGGGCTCATCAATGGCTTACCATAAAGAGTTCCACACTTCAAAGAAGACGGCCTATGTCTCAGAAAACTACAGAGGAAAAAACCAAATGTCTCAATCCTAATGGAGAAGGGAACAACACAGAAGGAAGGCTCAACAAGAGGTGGGGGCTAAGGATGAATCGAGCACCAACCTGCCTGCCATGAGAGAGAAAGAGGAGGAACTAAAGTCTTTCGACAAGTTACCCGTGGAAAGAAAGTTGTTTGCTACCTAGGGAGAGAAGGCTAAGGAGAAGCATGATCGAGAAATTGAGGAAGATGAAATGCTGACGGATAATTTCGACTCTGAGTCAGAGGCCTCTTTATATATCATAGTAAATATGGTATCAATTCTTTGCAGAGAATTCGACCAGATAACTGAGGTTGAAGATTTAGATATGTATACAGAATCAGAGATGACAGCATACAAGTCAGTGTGCTACTATGTGATGAATAATGGTTGTGTTGAAGAGCAGAATGCATTCTTCAAGCGGCCAGATGAGGCGATGAAGAATCATTTTAAAATTATGGATAGCCTTGGATGCCAACTTAAAATAACTGATCAAAATAGAAATAAAGAGAATGAAAGAGGGGTGGACATAGGCAGAGGAAACAATATTGATCTCAATAATAATATGGTGGAAAGCCATGCAGAGATTATTGTGCCAAACTCCCCTAGACCCCCGAACTGGGGACTGAACATCTACATTGTGTCTCTAGTCGTTCAAAGTGTTGACGGGGGGACAATAGAGCTAGAAGAGTTTTTGGAGACCAATGACCAAGGAGTGAGCGGAAGCTTAGACCCGAATATAGAGGTGGTGGAGGAGACTGTTTGTCTTAATTAATAGATCAAGTTTGGGATTTGTTCTTAATTTTTGTTGTGTGTCATGATTAACATGGATAGTTTGGAACTGCAGAGGTGCAGCAAACAAATCGTTTTTTTTTATATTGTAAGTAGTATGTGGTGCTTCACAATCTCAGTATGATAATTATTATGAAGGTTAGATGTGATCCTAGTAGATCACGTCGGACCTTTCAAAGGATTGGTTATGAAGGCTTCAAATCTATGGAAGGGAGAGGTTATGCAGCAAGCATTGTGGTTGGATAGAAGCAGGCCTTTATGAGTGTCCAACTTTGTAACAAACACTTTCATTTTATGCATCTAAGGGTGAACTACCCGAATAGTGGACAGTGACAGCACTTTACGCTAGCCCGAATGAAGATAATCGTAAAGCCTTATGGGAGGAATTAAAACGAATTGCAGGCAATATGAATGGAGCATGGTTGGTAACATAAGATTTTAATGATATTGCAAACTCGAATGAAAAAAGAGGGGGAGCAACAGTTTCTATTAGAAAATGCAATATTTTTAAGGACCGAATTAACGAGTGTAATTTGATTGACCTTGGTGCTAGTGGTCCGAGATTCACTTGGAGAGGACCAATTTATCATGGAGGTTAGAGAATCTATGAACGGTTGGATAGAGCATTATGTAATTTCAATTGGAGGATGGAGTTTCCTAATGGATATGTTGAAGTTCTTACTCGTCTGGATTATCCGGATCACCATCCCTTGCTTATTTCTCTGTTGGAGGTGCCTCATCCAACTGCTAAAGCTCAATTTCGGTTTGAGAGTGCATGGTTGTTGAATCATTCTTACAATGAAATATTGGAGCAACATTGGAACACTGATATGGATATTGCATAAAACCTGGAGAATATGGAAAGAGGTATTAAAACATGGAAATTTCATACTTTTGGCCAGATTCTTAAGACTAAAAAAGAAATTATGAAATGTCTGTATGGAATCCAAAGAAGCATGCAGGAAGGGAATAATAGAGCATGGATTATGAAGCTTAAGAATAAGTTGCATATAAGAGATGTGTGGTATCTTGGAAAGGGAAGAACTTATGTGGTTCCAAAGATCGCATGTGAATTAGTTAACGGATGGGGACTGTAACACGAGATACTACCGTATTAAAACTATTAATAGAAGGAGGAAGACTAATTTTTTTATGCTGAAAAATGAAGACGGGGTGTGGATTGATGATATTGGCTAACTGCACGTGATGGTTAACGATTACTATAAAGATCTTTTTGCAGAACGAATGATAATGTGCAATTGGTGGCAAACTGAAGTTACATTTCCTGAGCTTGACAGAAAAACCAAGGAGATGTTAGTTGCGCCTGTGAGTGATGAGGAGGTTAGAAGAATCACTTTCAGTATGAATGCTTGGAAGGCTCCAGGCCCTTATGGCTTTTATCAAAAATCATAGGGAACTATAAGAGGCACGATTTGTGATTTTGCCAAACAAGTTTGGAACAAGCCAAGCATGATAATGGCAGTAAACCAAATAGGCATATGCTTGATTCCCAAAATAGTAAATCCTAAGTTTATTAAACAGTTTTGGCCAATATCTCTATGTAATACCAGCTACAAAATAATTACTAAAATTGTGGTGGATCGGTTGAAGGAATGCATTCCAAAACTTGTGTCTCCTTTTCAAACAGGGTTTGTGCCAGGCCAAAATATTCATGAGAATATTATAGTGGCTAAAGAGATGATTCATTCCATGCATAAGATAAGTGGAAAAAAGGAGCATTTGCAATAAAAGTGGACCTTTCGAAAGCCTATGATAAGTTAAGTTGGGAATTCATATGGAGGACCTTGGTGGAGCTGCAACTGCCGGAGAATTTAGTGAATGTAATAATGCATGCAGTGACTATCATAGATATGAATGTGAATTTGAATGGCGCTACAGCTGGTTATTTCAAACCGCATATAGGAGTTTGGTCTAACACTGCCTTACAAAACTGGTTGGTAAGGTGAGGGGTGCCACTATATATAAACTATTTCAATGCTCTATCTCCAACCAATGTGGGACTTTAGGATCTTCCTAATACACCCCCTCATGCCCAACACTCTTTTTGGGCTTGGTGCGTGGATTTAAACAGTGGGCTTCCCAAGGTCCGACTGATAGGCTCTGATACCATATTAGAGTTTGGCCTAACACTATCTTACAAAACCGGTTGATAAGGTGAGGGGTGTCACTCTATATAAACTATTTCAATAATGTATCTCCAACTAATGTGGGACTTTAGGATCTTCCTAATATTCAGCAAGGTGATCCCATGCCACCATACTTATTTATGTTGTGCATGGATAAGTTATCTCAACTTATCCTACATTCTGTTACAAATAATGAGTGGAAAGGGATCAAAGTCGGGAAAAAAGGGTTTTAGATATCCCATCTTATGTTTGTGGATGACTTGGTTTTGTTGGAGAAGCTAGTGAGCAGCAACTGAGGTGTGATTTGGATATCCTAAACAATTTTTGCAACTTATCGAGATAAGAGATAAGTCAAGAGAAAACTAGCATTACTTTTTCCAAAAATGTAGCAAGAAGCATGCGACTTAGACTTCTTCACTTGTCTGGTTTTTAGAAAAAACTGGATCTTGGAAAATACCTGGGTGTGTCGTTGCTGGCAAGGGCATCTAAACGAATGGATTATCAATTCCTAGTTGATAAGGTAAAAGCAAAACTTACAAAATGGAAAGCTAATCAACTATCTTTCGCGGGTAGAGTAACTCTTGCAAACAGTATTATCGAAGCGGTTCCCATTTATAACATGATGTCTTCCAAGATCGCTAAAACTTGTTTGGACGACATTCCGGTTCCCATTTATAACATGATGTCTTCCAAGATCCCTAAGACTTGTTTGGACGACATTCAACAAATTCAAAGGTAATTCATCTAGGGTGAAACGGAACAACGATGAAAGTGGCTTGTTGTGGGCTGGGATACTATTACGTTACTTAGGTGGATGAGAGGGATGGGATTAAGAAATATGAAGATTATGAATCAAGCTTGTCTTTTGAAGCTTGGATGGAAGCTTCACAATAGTGGAAAAGAATATTGGTGCCAGGTGCTTAAAGAGAAGTATGGGGGCAGTAATGAGAATTTCGAGGCGACAAAGAAAGCAACAGTCTCGAGCTTATGGAAGACGTTGGTGGATTTACTTCCGATGATTGACGGTTTTAGTTTCTGGACAGTCGGGAGAGGGTGTGCCATTTATATATATATATATATATATATATATATATATATATATATATATATATATATATATATATATATATATATATATATATATATATATATATATATATATATATATATATATATATATATATATATATATATATATATATATATATATATATATATATATATATATATATATATATATATATATATATATATATATATATATATATATATATATATATATATATATATATATATATATATAGGTGTGTAAAATAACCAATAACCATAAACCAAATTCCTATCCAAATTAATTCAAATTTTAAAATCCATTCCAAATTTATATTTTAAATTTGGTGGCCCATTTATCAAATTAAAAAAAAAACGGTAACCATTTGTTTCAAACCGGATTGAGATTCAGTAACCATTTTTCAATAAGCTTCAAAAACAAAAGTAGAATAGTTTGGGAAAATCAAGATCAACACCCATAATTTGCAATAAAATTGATTTGGTTTAAAGTAGAATAAGTTTAAGGATAGTTTGCAATAAGTTTAAAGTAGAATAAGTTTCACAATTAATTGATTTATATCAATTCAACGTATTTCTCGATTAATTGATTTAATTCACGATGAAAAGGAATTAGTCTAATTCCAGTTTTACATTGAGTAATTTAAAGTTTAAGATATATGGAGTGTTGATTTAATTCAATGTAAAACTGGAATAAAATTGATTAATTGATTTATATCAATTATTTGATAGTTTGCAATAAGTTTAAAGTAGAATAAGTTTTAGGTAGTTTATCAATTATTTGATAGTTTGTAATAAAATTTAATTTTTAAAAAAATTGGTTTTAAAACTGATTTATTTAAAGAAAATAAAAAACTGGTTTTGAGAGAAACCGGTTTAAAACTGGTTTTTAAAAAAGCTGTTTTTAAAAAAAAACCGGTTTCAAACCGAACTAATCCACTTGTAAACTAGTTTTAAAAAAATAAATCGGTTTTATATAAATGGTTTTAGTATCCAAACCAAACCATATATGTGGTTTGGTTTGTTTTGGTTTATAATTCATGCACACCCCTAGTGGTGCTTGGAGAGACACTTAGGCTATTGGATGTCATTATGTGTGCAATCAGAGAAATAAGAAGATGCATGAGGAAAGCTTTGTTCGTCCGACTAATCCTTGACACGTTATCATGAGGTTTAAAATCGAGTATGAGCAAGCAATGGCTACAGATAAACATGTTATGGATCACAAGCGCGAGAGAAGGTTAATAGGTTGGGTCCCTCCGAATTTGACTTGTGTTAAGTTGAATACGGATGGTGCATGTAAAGATAATAGTATGGCAGGACGTGGTGGTGTGATTCGTGGCAATCAGGGAGAGTGGCTAGGAGGCTTTGCGAGATTCTAGGAGATTGCAGTGTCTTTGTTGCCGAGTTATGGGGAGTGTTTGAAGGGCTGAATTATGTGTGGCAGTTGGGATTTTGAGAGGTAGAGCTTAGTATTGACTCCATGACAGTTGTCAATGTTATTACCACCGGTAAAATATGCAGCCCAATGGGATTCTCTTTAGTTAAGAGTATATATCAAATGTTGGAGAGAGACTGAATAGTTGAGATATCTCATTGTTATAGGGAGACTAACCGTTGTGCTGATGCATTAGCAAATATAGATTGTAAACCATCGTTTATTATTACCCAAATATTTGTGTACAAACTAATCTTGGAGTGAAGAGTAAACCAGTTTATGAATGGAAATAATTATCATAAAATCTAAAAGAGTTACATTACAGCGACAATATAGATCTATCTATTGTTGAGAACTTACATTGTCTGATTTGTTCACCCTTTGGTCAGGGACAACTACCATTCACCGACCCCCGAAAACCCAATTGCTAACAACACCCCATTACTTCAAGGGTAGTCACGTCTTTCCACTTTAATTTTTTTTTACTACTCTAAAAAAACACCTTATTAAGACGATCGAAAATGGAAAATGAGCAAACTAAGGAAATAACACAAACGCAAAAATCACAAAATTTTGCGGTTTCAAACTACACAATAATTTTCATCCCCAAAAATAAAATAATCTAATATTTCTCAGGTGGTGCTCTTCTTCCCCCAAAGCACTCCTGAGATATTCAAAAATCAAAGGGATTCATTCAATTCCATTTTTCATATACAGTTTTTTGTTGCAATTTTTTGTTGCATTTTTCATAATCAATGGCTTCCGATGGATTCACCGATAAGAACGTCGTGTTCAGAAAACTCAAATTGAAGTCTGAGAATAAGGTTTTGCATTTGAATTTTAATTTCTGGTGCATTATTTGATTTTTGATCGCGGTTATTGTGATTGTAATTTTTGACTTGAGAATTTTATTTGCATTGTGTAATTTATGAGATCGGATTTTAGATCTGCGATTTTGATTAGTTTAGGTTCGATTTTTGAATCTGTGATGCTTTTTGGTTTCAGATGTGTTTCGATTGCAATACAAAGAATCCTACATGGGCGTCTGTTACGTATGGGATATTTCTCTGCATTGATTGTTCTGCTGTTCATAGAAGTCTCGGTGTTCATATCAGTTTCGTGAGGTGAATTATTGCTTGGTTTTGTTAAATGCTGATGAATTTGGTTGGTTATGTTGTGATTCTGTGCTCTATGTGTATGTAAGACTTTGCGATTTTGTTGTGTGTTGATGAGATTTTAATATGCGAGTTGATTCAGAGCAATGCAATGCTGCGTGGTTAGTATTTTCCTGAAACAAAGGGTTAAAATTTGAATAGTAGATGAAATTGCACTCGAGGTTTTGCGTCTATTGTGTAGGTTTAGTTTGTTATGGGTGAAATGATTTTGTAGTTTGGATGCAATGTAGAATAAATTGCTGGTGGATGTTTTTATTATATGTTGTGTAAGTTTTGGATTGTTGATGTAGACATGAGTTTTAATTTTTTGTGGCGGGTTTTGAATTTTATTTGAAATCAGAATAACATACGTTTCAGATATGGGATTTGTATTTGATCTGGAAATTGGAAATATCATTGTTTTTGTATGTGTTGAGGGTGGAGGGAAGGAGTTGTTGGTGTTCAATTTCATATTCATACAATGTGGATACTGATATATGAGTAATGTTCAATTTGACTTGCTTTGTAGATGAGTTTTCAAAATTGAGTGATGATCTTTGCACATACTTTGTCTTCACTTACTTTGATGTTGGCTCATCTGGATTAATTAAGAAAACATTACTGTGGGGCCAAAGTGTCCTCCATTGTTTGCATGTCATTTTTTGATAATAAAGCCTGAGAAAGAATCATTCTTGTTTCTGTTAGTGTTTTTGTGTTTTTTCTATGTTACATGATTAGATCGATATCATATGAGAATCAGGATTGGAAAGATGATTGGTGATATAAAGCCATCTTGTTGTGCTTCTTGAGTTTCAATATGGTATAAGGATTGGTAGTGAAGCAATTGAATAGATTATTGAAAAGAAATAATCAATTAGTTTAACTTCTATGAAGAGTAATTGTAATTTTCGAGAAAAATTCATTTGATTAAGAGGTTCATTGTCCCTGCAAAAAACTATCTATTTTTGTTCGTGTATAGGTCTATAAAATGTTTAACAGGAGTCATTTGCTTAATAAATTTTACTAGGCTGGTAAGCATAAGTCGTTAATTTAGAGAGATTTGATAGGACTCAGTTTTGCCGCTCAATTGAAACTTTTCACTCTGTCTGCATCTTTGTTTCATACAATTCTTATGTAAGAATTGCATAACAATCGATAGAGATGAAGTGGTAGAATAGAAGAAAGAAGGAAGAAAAGATTGATACCTATATGTCTTTTTCTATGCAGATCTACAAACTTAGACTCATGGACACCTGAGCAACTAAAAATAATGAGCTTTGGAGGAAACAGTCGTGCACAGACTTTCTTTAAGCAACATGGTTGGACCGATGGTGGTAAAATAGAAGCAAAATATACTTCTAGAGCTGCAGAGTTATACAGGCAAATTCTTTCAAAGGAAGTAGCTAAAAGTATGGTTGAGGAGGGAGGCTTGAGTTCATCACCTATTGTTTCTCACCCTTCTAATGGACTTCCTGAGGTCAAAATCAATGAGGTACTGAAAGAAAACACTTTGGAGAAGGCAGAAAAGCCCGAGGGCACAACTTCACCTAGAGCTTCACATACAATATCAAATAATTTGAAGAAGCCTATTGGTGGGAAAAAGCCTGTGAAGGGTGGGGGACTTGGTGCTCGTAAGCTCAATAAAAAGGTAAGCAAGTAATTAAGTTCAGTAGAAAGGTGTGCAAATTGTTATCTTTGTTTGTATGCTGTTTACTGGAACTGCCTGTTGGGTTATTGTTGTCTGTTTCTTTATTTTGATTTGATGATAGGAATTGCTGACAAAATGATCCTTGTAAAATGCAGCCAAGTGAGTCTCTCTATGAGCAGAAGCCTGAAGAACCACCTTCTCCAGTTCCATCCACAACAAACGTGTCTGGCAGGTCATCTCTGAGTTCTCGTTTTGAGTATGTAGATAATGTTCAATCACCTGAGTTGGATTCTGGAAGTTCAAATGCATTCAATCATGTTTCTGCACCAAAGTCATCAAGCTTCTTTGCAGACTTTGGAATGGATAGTGGTTTTCCCAAGAAATTTGGGTCAAGCACCTCAAAAGTGCAAGTAAGCCCTACTTGCACAATTTTAGTTATATATGTTTGTCTTCAAATTTGGATGTTGAGGCTATGTCCAGTTCAAACTTTTAACAAAATACAGATCCATCATGCAAAGTGCTAACATTGAAGTGTTACATAATAGGAAGGAAAACTAGTAGGACTTATTTTGTTTTAATATTATTTTTTTTTCAAAATTTGTGGATCCCTAAATTTATTTTGTGATAGTGCCTGTTTAATTTTTCTAACTAGAAGATATGCATTGGTTAGATTGGCCGAGATCAACATGATTGCATGAGCAGAAGTTGGGTGCTATAACAATATCATCCATCTTATAGTCTTTACTTGGTTTTGCTTAGAGATTTTCATTGTTGTTTAAAACTATAATAGTTTAAACATGAAATCTTTGAAAAATACTAGGGGTATTTAAAAACAGACTTAATTAAGACTCAACTTAACAACTCTACAAAAATCAACCACAGTTGTTACCAAACACTTCTTGTCACGTGATCCCAATAATAAATATATGGAGCGAAGTTACACTTACACAAACGTGTATTATCTGAATTAAGATAAAACGAACATGACTGTTTAAATTTGATTTTTTTTTTTCATAGTACTTAGTAAATAAAACAAGCCATGTTACATTCTTAAATGACTGTTTAAATTTGATTTTTGAAAAAATGATTATTGTTGCTACCGAATCTTAAGTGATTGTTTTATTTTTGTTTTGAAACTGTATCTACATGTTATGTACTCCTGTAATCAGTGAACATCATTTATATCTCTTCTGACTACAACATATGTTGCCAATCATCGTAAAATGCGCACTTGGTGTTTCTTTCAACAATCATTTAACCTGCACCTTATTTTTATTTTATTTTTTGCCATGAACTTATTTGTTCTTTTTTTCCTTTTGACTGATATTAGATTGAGGAAACTGATGAAGCAAGAAAGAAGTTCTCAAATGCCAAATCTATTTCGTCATCTCAATATTTTGGAGACCAGAACAAGGCGAGAGATGCTGAGACTCGAGCTTCTTTGTCAAAATTTTCAGTATGTGTCCTTTCTTATAATAACTTGCTGAAACCTAGAGTGAGACATTTGTGTTATCTTGAATGATCAATCCCCTTTATGGGACTATATTGGATTGCTTCTTTCAAACCATATTATTTTGATTGCTAGGACTTGCATTAATAATCAAACTCCTGAATTCATCCCTAAAAATTTTTGTCATGGACACATTAGTTCCGAGTGCAAAATGACTTTCCTAGTCTCCATGGAATCTAAAATATCAGTCATTAGATTTTAAGCACCAGACACAATAATCTCTAAAAAGGACTAATGTAATTGGCATTTGTGATTCTTTTGCATTATCAAGGGCTAGTGTATTTCGCACCAAGTTTCACAAGGAAAATTATTAAATAATATGAAAATTAATTGACATAAAATAAATGTAGTAGAGGTGAGGATGTTGTGTTGAATATGTGGTAAGATTAGACAGAATATAATTAAAAATGACAACATTAGAGATAGTTGGGGTATAGCAGTAGCATCTATTGCAGAAATGGTGATGGAAACTCGGCCTAGGTGGTTTGGGCATATAGAGAGTAGATTTTATAGCAAAGAAAATAGATCAGATAAGGACAGCCAAATCACTAGAGGCAGATGAAGACCTAGAAATCTGTTTTAAAAGAAATATCAGGAAAAATCTACAGATTATTGAGTTGGATAGAAATATAATATATGATAGAACTTTATGACACCTTTTGGTCGATGTAGCCGACCCAATTTAGTACTACGAAACTAGTCTTTTATAAGAAGGTAATTAATTATACACACGCACTTGTGGTCTATGGGTCACATAGTTCTCCTTTCTTCTGTCTGTCCTAGGGATCACTTTTTAATGTCCATGATTATGAGTTTATCACAATTAAAAACTGTTATTGAGATAAGCAACAGACATACATACCTGAAATTATTTCTGAACATCATATGGAAACGTATTTCTAGTAATTGTTCAGAATGGTCCCATAAATTAGCTAAGCTAATTTTTGTTACTTAAATGGGCGGTAAAGGATCAAGTTAACACATGAAATTTATCCCATTCCAGCGTTAGAATTTTCTTATCCATGTGAAAAAGAATTCTCTTAAGTTGTGATTCAGAATAGGCCAGTATTTGTTGAGTGGGACTCCACTTGACTTTGTCTTTCCTCTTATTATTTCAGGGTTCATCTGCCATCTCCAGTGCTGATCTTTTTGGTGACAACGGAGATTCCACCATTGATCTTGCTGCCAGTGATCTCATCAATCGATTATCCTTTCAGGTATTCTTTACATTATTGATATAGAAACTTCATGGTTCATGTTGTCCGCCTCTTGAACATAGGATATGAAAATTAAGTTTTCGGTTTCAGTTCTTGCATTGATGTCTGATAGGATGCTTTTCCCCTTTCTGCCCCATTCCTGATTATTTTTCAGGCACAACAGGATATCTCTTCCCTTAAGAACATTGCAGGAGAGACTGGAAAAAAACTCAGCTCCTTAGCCTCCTCCTTGATGACAGATCTTCAAGACCGAATCCTCTAAAATTGTATGTTTTGTATTTAAGAGAATTCGTCGAGTTTTTTTTTTTTTTACCCATACCAGCCAATTGTGTTTCTAATGTAATAGAGGGGTTTAATTTACGATTCTTTGTGAAACAAAAAAAAAATAATAATGTACTATAAATTTCAATCTTGTGATATAGATAAGTATCATGTATATAGAGGGGAAAAACTTCTTGTTTACTTTATAAAGCTAGTTTCCTTGTATTTACTAAACCTTTAGCTCTATATGCATATTTTTGATGAAACAGGCCAATAAATGTAATGAAATTAAGTTTGTTTTAATACAGTTTTGATACATTTTCTATATCATCACAGCATCAATTGTGCCTTATTTTCATAATTTCTAAATTGTCCAATTCAATAAGATCTTCATGATAAAATAGGCAGATTGTCAGAACTGAAATGATTGATGCATCATACCTCAATTTTGATGATAAAAAAATAAAATAGAAAAGTTACTTTTGAATGAAAATTTATTCTCTAAGGTATTTGCAAATTATGAAATGTTTCCCTTACATTTATTTTCTATGCATTCACGTGATATTTGGTTATTCACGAATAGAAGTATGATTAATTTAGTAGAGCAGATAATTAGTTTAATTTAGGTTGAAAAATGTGGTTAATTTATGTAATTGAATTTCACCATAAATTGAATTAATTGACTGTTCAATTTAATTATCCAGATTTTGGTGCTATGTAAAAAGTTTCCACGTTTTGTGAAGCGTTTTCTTTGTATGTTGTTCTTAATTTTGTAGCTTCAAGTATATTCACAGTGGGAGTGCATTGGAACACGAAATTTCGATATCCACTGCAGATCCAAACGAGAGTTTGTTATCTCTTTCACCGGTTTGTTATTATAATGTAATGGAGCCAGGAGGCTCTATCTTGTTTGCATTACTTGATTTGCATTTCCTTCCAATTTCAGTGGCCGTGAGAATTATGAAAATATCATCATTTGGGAACACATGTAATTTAAGGTTTTATTTTTGTACGAGAGGGATTTTGACTGTTTTTTAGAAGCAAAACATAGAGTAGTATATTAAAATTAAAAAGAAAAAGGCATAAGTTATGCCAATGTAAAACCAAGTTTACAAATTGAAAAAAGTTCAGCCCCAGACTGTAGCAACCAAAAAAAAAAAAAAACCATCCCTGCCCCCAAGTGAAACAGAACACCAGTTAAGCGGCGTCTCAGAACTAATGTTTCCTACAAGGAAGGCTACACATGGAAGATCAATATATAGGAAAGAAGGCTACACATGGAAGATCAATATATAGGAAAAATCACCCTAAACACACTATTTTCATACCGAAATGATATAATATAAACCTGCACCTAGCTCTACACTCTCACTCTCAGCCACTATGCTGTGATCGACCTCCAAACCTATGATCCACAAGAGGTTGAAACCTAGCCTCTGCAAATTAATTAGACAGCCCTAAAATAGTGATGACTTGGAATATTTGACACTATCCCCTTATAAGAATCCTTTGCATAATACTTATTTGGTGATTGTCATCTACCTAGGTGTAATTGACAAATATTCTTCCACCGATACTCATTTGGTGTTTGTCATCTACCTAGGTGTAATTGACGAATATTCTTCCACCACGTTGAACGTCCGTCCCATATTTATTTATCAGTGGCTTATACCATATACCATGATCCTTTTTTTTTTTTTTTTAATTTACTTTTCACACACATTTTTTTAAAAGGGAAATGTTCTTTTCATTTTTATTGAATTTAGACTATTTGTAGAGTTCGGATGCACCTATTTTAGCCATTTCTTAAGGCAAATTGAAGAGACATTTTTATTGTGTCAAAAGTTAATCTGGAGATGTATTTTTATATGTATAAAAAGTGCGTCAGAAGATGTATTTTTATAAATATCATTTATTCAAAAGTTTGTGGGTGATCTAGAAATATATCTCCGGACAGTAATGTTTCATATTCAGCGTCATACCTTCTCTTTTTCTCCTTCATTTTCTAAAACAGTTCTCAAAACAACATTTGAGCTCTGCAACGACCTTCTCATCCATTCATCCAAACACCATTCACTAGAGCTCTGTAACGTTGAATCTTATCCTCTTTTCCAGCATCTCAAACATTTAAACTACTTCTCATCATTTTGATTAGGTAACTACTTTTTCTCGTTTTTAATTTTTGATTTGTAGATAGTTGTTTAGGCTACATTATATGTATTAGGTACGATAGACATTATTGTAAACGAAATAGATAGGCTAGAAGAACATGCATTAAGATTTTTTTTTGGGACTATTAGGACAGGAATGACATATTTTCCATGGGAGACAATCGTAGGTTTGTTCAGAGATGCATCTCCGATTTTTTCCTACATTGTTTTCGGAGATACATCTTCGGATTGGATTCTGGAAAATTTTTGGTTTATTCTGTGGAATTTGTGAATTTATCCAGACATGTTATTTATATCTCTCTTTGTTTCTAACGCGGGTGCAATGGCTGAAGACAACATTGGTTGGATTAGGATCGAGCATGTGTCCCAAATTGCATCGGTACAGTGTGAGAGGGTCGTAACGAGGACCACGAGGCCACGAGTTGCTAATAACTCAGTTGATGGTGCATCTACTTCGCAACCCTAAGGTTCCTACCCGTCTAGTTCTTGTAGCTGACTCTCTCAAGTCTCACAAGCAGAAAAATTTGAAGTTCCCAAAGCCCCTGTTGACCCTGAAGCCTAGGCGGGTGCCCTTGTCGATCCTGATGTTCCATTAGAGAGCTACCCATGAGGCCTATTTGATACCTCCTTACTACATATTTATGCATTTCATGCTGATAGGCACGTGAAGGTGTGAAAAGTACACAAGAAGGGGGTTGAATTGTGTTTTGCATTTCTTTTACTTTAGTTTCTAATCAGAGTTTCAGAATCAGAACTAATGTTTAAATTCTGAGTTAGTTTGTTTGACAGCGGATACAATAGAAGTAAATAAAGTAACAACAGAAGACACAAAAGATTTATATTGGTTCCTCCCCTAACTGAGAGTAGTCTAGTTTCCTTGCCTCACAAGAGCTTTTCATTATAACCACTTTATGATTACAATCGTGTATGCTTCTGCAGAAGACTTTTACAACTGCTCATACCAACTCTCTGAGACTTCCCTTTCTTAAAGCACATGTCTAATAATTAACCTTTGCTTACATCATCTGACTGAGCCACCTGTTCATCTATCCTATGGTTGAGACTTTTCTTTGCTTAGAGCACATGTCTAAGACTTTTCTTTGCTCGCATTCTCTCACTGAGCCACTTGCTCTTCTGACCATCCAGACTGAGACTTCCCTTGCTTAAGCTGCACTCGAGACTTCTTGCTCTCGCGCCTCAGACGAAGGCTTTTCCACTTGCTCAATCATACTAGCTAAATAAGACTTTCACAACTCAAGCACTTAAGCAATGAGACTTACGTGGCTTAAGACTTGTTGCTTGAATCCAAATGAGACAAGACTTTTTACTCAAGCACATAGTGTTAGCTCCTAAATTCGACACCCTCCTGCAACTTAATATTGTAAAGAAAGTGTTAGAATCTTGCTAGAGGTGAGAGCAGGTCGAAGAGTGCAGGACATTTGAGGAAGAAAAGTCGAAGCAACTACAAAGACTTGAAGAAAATCATTGGAAGCTTCGACAGTGATGTTGCTGGGTAGTTATCCTACATATTTAAAATTTAAATAAATTGGAGGGAATATTTTCGTTCGCTGGATGACTAAGAGGACATGTGGCGTTATGTGGGCAACAGACTCATGCATGGTGACAAGTGGCGGAAGATGATGATAGAGGAAGTTATTGGTAGTTATTTTCTACTATCATAAATAGGAAGTCTTAGACATAGAATGAGGTGTTGTAATTTACTGTTGTATAATTTACTCTTAAAAATACTCCAAGTATCCGAGTGCAGAAAAAGAGAGTAACAAAGAGAATGTACGTGATGTAAACACACCATCCTTTACTTTCCAATGAAATTTATTTTGTTTGTTCAGACTTTATAAAGCTTTCTTTATCTTTCTTACAAACTTCCCCCTTTTTCTATGCATTTTACTTCACTTTCATTCTTAACCCATTCTTTTAAATCTTTTATCTTTTATCACTGAAAACTTTATCTTCTTTTCTTTTTTAGTCGAATAGATGCTTTGTAGAACCTTTCACTCCAATGTTGCCTAAGTGTGAAACTTAGATAGATTTCTGAAGAAAAAACCTTTTTAGCACATGTCCTAGGATCAATCTGATCGATCCTATGAGTCACCAAAGTTAGATTTGGAAGATCAGCGGTTGTTTTCCGATTTTCAAGGGAAACAAAATGGCACGCCTAGTGGGACAGTGCTAAAAAACAAATTCCTTCATATAATCAAAATTGGTAGAAAATATAATCTTATTAGTCCTTTCGTGAGAAGTGCATTTTATGTTACTGAGAAGTGGTAGAATTACCGCTGTAAACAAAGAGAGACTAACGAGACGAAACATTAGGAATATGGCGACAGATGCAAATCAGCTAAACAATCCTAACCCTCAAGCAGACGGTTCTAGCGAAAGAACGGGGAATGGCGTAATCCCGCCTTCGATACCGACAACAGGAGAACAAACAACACATCTGGTGAGGCCAGAGCCAACACCTTCAGTGCTTGGGACTGAGTCAACCATAATAAGACCTTACAGTCAACCAGTATTAGAATATATTGGACCCCAGGTGTCGAATCCTCAAATGCCGTTGGGAGGAAGTTCGACGTCTAGGCAGTTTGCTCCTCTCGGGTTTTCATAATCACCAAGAAACCCCCCATATGGGATGCCCACAACTGTAATGCAAGGGCTCCAAAACGCGCCCCCTATATTCTCAGATAATGCAATGGCTTCGCCATTACAGGGATCAGAGTCTGGTGTGAACATTGGTCGAAATCCCTAAGGTTCGAGCCTAGGGTCTTCGACACAAGGCCCTAACTTGACTAATACCTCTGTTGCGTGTTTAAACAACAAATGGACGAAAGTAATTTGCAAATGGTTCAGACTCTGTCCCAAACCATGGGTGAAATCTTTCAACCATTAATCCAAAATACGACCCACACTAATCAGCAGTTAGCAGTACAATTGACGCGATTGGCTGAATTTATGGGGGTACCTCCCCTGGCCAGGAATCAGGCCCCAGTGGCAAACGTTCTACGACAAGACTTAGGACACCAACCAGCAGTAGGGATCCAGGAAAGGATTGGTCATCCCATAGTCGAGCCACCTAGGGTCGAACCATTGAGAGACCAAGTTCACGTTCCAGAGGAGAGGGATTCAGAAGTAATTATAGTGAATCGAAACTAGGACGCAGACAATGTTGTCCAGCAGGTTCGACGCAATAATGCGGCTGTCGATAATAATCTAGCAGGCATGGTCGAAAGAATTATGGCTTGAAATGGCCTGAACACTAGGTTCACCCGGTCAAACTACACCTCTCCAATAGTAGACTATATTCTTCAGGCGGATTTGCCTCCTAGAACGAAAGTACTTAAGTTTACTAAGTTCTCAGGCGATACGACAGAGTCCACTGTCGAACATGTTTCCCGTTATCTAATTGAGGTTGGAGAGATAGCAAATAATGAGAGTCTTAGAATAAAATATTTCTCAAGTTCTCTCACTAAGAATGCCTTTACTTGGTTTACGATGTTACCCCCCAATATGGTGTGTAATTGGACCCAGTTAGAGCGTCTATTCCATGAACAGTTTTACATGGGCCAAACCAAGATTAGTCTAAAGGAACTCGCTAGCGTGATGCGTAAGTTTTCTAAGCCAATCGAAGAGTACCTCAATAGGTTTCAATTACTTAAGGCCAGGTGTTTCACATAGGTCCCTGAACACGAGTTGGTCGAGATGGCTGCTGGGGGTCTCGACTATTCCATTAGAAAGAAGTTGGACACCCAGTATCTAAGGGATATGGCTCAACTGGCCGATCGAGTTCGACAACTGGAACGACTTAAAGACGAAAAGGCTAAGTTTAATAAAAACAAGAAGGTAGCCTTTGTCGAATTCAATGAAAATGTCGAAGGGGTATGTGATGATCCCTTACACTTCAACGAGAGCGAAGTGGATCTTGCCGAACTAAAACAAGGCCCACCTTATTCTTGTAAAGTGCTGGCTCCCCCATAAGGGAAGAATTTTGTCGAATTTGAAAAGAATGATAGGTTCCCAAAAAAAACATATACTTTTGATATCACTAAATGTGATGAAATCTTTGATTTGTTAGTGAAAGATGGGCAAATGATAGTGCCGCCTGGTGCTAAAATGCCGTCTGCAGAACAAAGGAAGAAAAGAGGGTTTTGTAAATACCATAATTTTTTGGGTCATAAAACATCTCAATGTTTTCTTTTCAAGGATCTCGTTCAGAATGCAATTCAAGAGGGACGCCTAAAATTTGGAGAGAAGGCCAATAGCCAGATGAAGGTCGACACGAATCCCTTGCAGATGGCAGACACCCATTATACAGAACCATTGGAAGCCAACATGGTCGAAGCTACTGACGACAATAATTTCTCGATCGACATGGTAGAGGTTACTGATAACCTCATGGATGAGACTGTAATGGCAAAAGTCATCATGGGTTTCAGACAAGAGGACTGTGTAGAGATGGCCACTGACGATCTAGGCCAGGTTGGTGATGAACTAAGTTCAAATATAAGGACAATCCAGGTTGGGCAATAGTGACTAAGGAAACTGCTGGCCACTTTATTGAGATAGACCAGGCCACTGAAGGTTTGGAGTTAGGTTTGAGGAAAATGAATCTGGTCAAAGGTGTCGAGATCAATATGGTAGAAATCACGCAGCATGAGACTATAGGGGATAGCGAATCAAACTACCAAGAGGAACTCACTAGAGAGGCTTACCCAAAGCAAGAAGAATCAATCGTCGATTTTCTCCACCGTTGCCAAGGGAAAGGATCCAGTGTGAAGTTATGCCCTTGATGCAGTGCCATTTTCGATAGAAAAGCTGCCCAGAAATTAGAAGGAACACGGAGGCTTAAACAAAGAAGGGAGATGCCCAGATTTGACACTCGGGGTAACTCCCAAAGGAGGTCTGAGCCTCGTATTAGGCCCTCAACAGCTAAGCCCACCAGTTTCAAACCCATTGCTGAGGCTGCTAATGGCAAGTGGATAAAGCCTAACGAAGATAGACAGCAAGGACAACAGAAGTGGAAGAACTTTGAGGTAAAGCGAGGATCTTCAGTTAGTTATCGAAAGGAGTTCCAGTCCTCAAGAACTGCCCACGTATCTGAGAATTACAAGGGAAAGAATCCTATGTCTCAATCACAATGGAGACGGGAGCAACGCAGGAGGAAAGCACTCAGACAAAGCTCACTAAAGGAACAGGCGGAATCAAGTACTAATGCCCCTATCGGGAATAAAGAAGGACAGTCGAAGACATTTGAAAAAGCACCTGTGGGACGCAGGTTATTTCCTGCCTAAGTCAAAGAACAGAGGAAACTAGTCGGGGTCGACGAGGAAATGACTGATAATTTTTTGATTTCGACTCCGACGATTCATTGAAATTATTAGTTAACGTGGTGTTGGTAATGCCAAAGGAGTTCGACAGAATATCCGTAGTCGAAAATCTGGATACTTACACAGATTGGGAGATGGCGGCGCACAAGCCTGTGTGCTACTATGTTATGAATAACGGTTGTGTTGAAGAACAAAATGAATTCTTCGAACGACCCATAGAGGCAATGAAAAACCATTTAAAGCCTCTTTACATCACAACAAAGGTGGAAAAGGTCCCAATTAATAAAGTCCTGGTGGATTGTGGCGCAACCGTGAACCTGATGCCACAGATCATTTTGAATAAGTTTGGCAAAGATGAAACTGATACAAAACCACATAACATGGTCTTGTCAAACTACGAAGGAAAAGTAGGCTCGACCATGGGAGTCATACAGGTAGACGTCACAAACGGAACCATCACCCGCCCGACCGTCTTCATGGTGGTAGAAACAACAGCCAACTACAATCTGTTACTTGGACGGGAGTGGATCCATGGCGTTGGCGCGGTGCCATGTTCAATGCATCAGAGGATTGCCATATGGAGACCATATGGCATCATGGAAAATATCGAAGCTGACCAAGGATATTTTAAGACTCCCATAAACCACGTTGACCGGAGGCAATTTAACAAACACTTGGCTAGCATAGGTCCCTGTGTGCCTGTAGATTTCGAGTTTGTACCAAATGATGAAGTGTATTGCTCACTTTATCTACATCCCGTCGATGGTTTCCGCTGGGATAAGGAAGTACCAAGTGAGAGGCTCCCATACCTTGGCACATTTCTAATAGACCCCACTGGATGGGGAAGCGAATTCAGTAATGATGACTAAAGCCATAGCGCTTCAAAGAATTTTGGCTTACATGGCCGAAACTAAACTACAAGCGGCCCTGGAGGCTGCCAACAACAAAATGGTTGAAAAAGCCAGTAAAAATTCTGTTCGAATAAACCTTGGTGAAAGTTTCGACCCTGACCCTCCTGAGAAGATTCAGTATGAAGATCAAAGGCTCGACGCTATTCATGACGAGGAACCTCTAGGTTTCGAGAAGGATCCCTTGGCGAACGATGCTAAGATGCTTGCACAGGACCCATTAGAGGAAGTAGATCTGGGAGAAGGAATAGTCAAGAGGCCAACATACACTAGTGCCAACCTCGACTCTCAACTCAGGGTCGAAACTATCCAGTTGCTGCAAGAATACAAGGACTGCTTCGCCTGGGATTATGATGAGATGCTCGGTTTGAAGAGATATTTGGTTGAACATAGATTGCCAATCAAATCTGGCAAGAAGCCAATCAAGCAAAGCCCAAGACGTTTCGCTCATGAAATCCTCTCAAAGATAAAGGAAGAAATCGAGAGACTCCTTCGTTGTAAGTTCATTCGTAGAACCAGGTATGTTGAATGGCTAACCAATATTGTACTAGTCATTAAGAAAAATGGGTCTCTAAGAGTATGCATAAACTTTAGGGATTTAAATTCAGCAACCCCTAAAGACGAGTATTCGATGCCAGTGGCAGAAATGCTGGTCGATTCAGCCGCTGGCCATGAGTACCTTAGCATGTTGGATGGTTACTCTAGTTATAATCAGATTTTCATTGCCGAATATGATGTTCCTAAAACAGCGTTTCATTGTCCAAGGGCCTTAGGCACCTACAAATGGGTAGTGATGCCTTTTGGCCTAAAGAACATTGGGGCAACGTATCAGCGAGCGATGAATTCAATTTTTCATGATTACATTGAGTCTTTCATGCAGATATATATTGATGACATTGTGGTAAAATCCGCGTCAGGGAAAGATCATGTAGATCATCTGCATCAATCCTTCATAAGGATGAGGAAGTTTGGCCTCAAGATGAACCCCTTGAAGTGCGCGTTTTGTGTGCAAGCGGGAGATTTCCTAGGTTTTGTGGTCCACAAGAAGGGGATCAAAATCAACCAGAACAAGACAAAGACCATCATGGAGGCGAAAACGCCTTCAAACAAAAAGGAACTGCAATCATTGCTAGGAAAAGTAAATTTCCTGAGGAGATTTATATCAAACTTAAGTGGCAAAACGCAGGTCTTCTCACCATTTCTTCGAGTCACAAAAGAGAGGTTCAAATGGGGGAAAGATCAGCAACAAGCTTTCGACAAAATCAAAGACTACTTGACCCGTCCCCTAGTCCTTTCGCCACCGTGTCGAAGCAGGAGCATGAGATTATGCATAACAGCCTCAGACAAAACTCTAGGGAGCATGCTTGCTCAAGAGGATGAGAATGACGTTGGAAGAGCCATTTACTACCTTAGCAGGGTTTTGAACGATGCAAAAACAAGATATAGTGAGATAGAAAAACTATGCCTATGCTTGTATTTTTCATGTATGAAGTTGAAGCAATATATAAAACCAGTTGATGTGTATGTCTCTTCGCATTTTGATGTTATTAAACATATGTTATCAAAGCCTATTTTGCACAGTCGAATTGGTAAATGGGCATTAGCATTAACTGAGTATTCTTTGACTTATAGACCGCTAAAAGCGGTTAAAGGGCAAATAGTGGCAGACTTCATTGTCGATCACTCCGTAAATGAAAATACCCTAAACGTTGTCGGACTAGAACCGTGGAAATTATACTTCGACGGTTCTAGCCATAAGAACAGGACAGACATAGGTCTGTTGATTATTCCGCCCGACAAAATTCCAACAAAATTCAAGTATAGGGTCGAGGGACTATGCTCCAATAATGAGGCTGAGTATGAAGCTTTAATAGCCGGACTTGAAATTTTGTAAGAATTGGGGGCAACCCGAGTCGAAATAATGGGAGATTCAGAATTGGTGGTAAAACAGTTAACAAAGGAGTACAAATGTGTCAAAGAAAACCTCATAATGTACTTTGTAATAGCCAATAGGCTACTCAAAAAATTCGAAATGTGTATCATTCGACATATACCTCGACTACAAAATCAAGTGGCCAACGATTTGGCACAAACTGCATCAGAATATAGGTCTCAAAGGAAAACTTGCAAGAAGTAATCGAGGCGAGAGGTAGGGTTGTGTCCATAGGTCTACGACCGTCAGACCTTTAAGTAACAAAGTTTGGCTACGCTGATGAAGAAACTCTCAAGATTTTTACAGTTGAAGGTTTGACAGACAAAGAATGGAGGAAACCATTAGTCGAATACCTTTAGAGCCCTTCAGCAAATACAGAACAAAAAGTGAAGTATCAAGCACTAAGTTACGTTCTTCTAGGAAATGAGTTATTCAAGAAAACCTCTAAGGGGGTTTTTCTTAAATGTCTGAGTGAATCGGAGGTGTACCTGACATTGTCATCAGTCCATAGTGGGACATGTGGAGCACACCAGGTAGGTCATAAGATGAAATGGATACTGTTTCGACAAGGGATGTATTGGCCTTCAATATTGAAGGATTGCATCGAGTTCGCCAAGGGTTTCCAAGAATGCCAAGTCCACGCTGGCATACAACACGTCCCAGAAAGCGAGTTACACTCCATAGTCAAGCCATGGCCATTCAGAGGATGGGCTTTGGACTTAATATGAGATATCCGACTTGCATCTTCCAAAAACCAAAAGTACATCCTAGTAGGGATAGACTACTTCACCAAGTGGATCGAAGCGATACCTCTACTAAAAGTAGATCAAGAGGATGTCATCGAGTTCATTCAGAAGTATATTATTTATAGATTTGGGCTGCCATAAACAATAACGACGGATCAAGGGTCAGTTTTCACGGGTAGGAAATGCAGGAGTTCGCCAAAGAAATGGGATTTAAACTCCTCACTTCAACGCCTTATTACGCCCAGGCCAATGGCCAGGTCGAAGCAGCAAATAAGGTAATAATTGGCTTGATAAAGAAGCAGATTTGGAGCAAGCCAAAAAACTGGCATAAAACGTTGGACCAAGTCCTATGGGCATGTCGAACGTCCCCTAAGGAAGCAACTAATACTACCCCGTATCATTTGACTTTTGGCCATGATGCAGTATTGCCGGTCGAAATCTATATACAGTCGGTTAGAATTCAGAGACATCTCGAAATCCCTCGAGAAATCTATTGGGATATGATGCTCGACAAGTTAGTGGATCTGGACGAAGAAAGACTTAAAGTTTTGGAATTGTTGAAAAGACAAAAGAAAAAAGTGGAAAAGTCATATAACAAGAAGGTTAAAGCGAAGACCTTTTTGGTGGGAGATTTGGTTTGGAGGGTAATCCTGCCTATGGATCGAAAGGTCAGACCCCTAGGCAAATGGCCCCCAAAATGGGAAGTCCCATTCCAAATTTCAAAGGTCTTCTTCAATGGGGCATACGAAATGGAAGAGCTAAACGAGGATAGAATAATATTAAAAGTAAACGACAAATATTTGAAAAAATATAAGCCTACGCTGCAAGAGGTTAAGATATCAAAGAATAACAACTAAATATAGAATAAAGCCATAAATGGTGTTAATAAATTACGCCAAAATGGCCCAGGGTATTACAACATGAAATTGAAACATGGCTTACAGAGGTCAGCAAAAGATGCGCTATTACAAGAATAGTTCATGTTCTAACATCATGTCTAGCATGAAGAGGTATATTTCTTTTCTTTTGCAATACATATGTTGTCGACTAATTAAATCCATATTGATGGTTATATTTTATTTTTACAAGAGCATGATTGTTTGAAATTTCTTAACTACAACAAAAAGATTTTGGAGCTGCCACAGACCACTGTTGCTGACTTCATTGATGTTATTCACTATTCGGGTTTTCCGATTTATGTTCTTCGGCTTACATGATCATGAACCACGAGATGATAACAGCTTTTGCTGAGAGGTGGCATTCAGAGATGCCATCTTTCTACCTACCTATAGGCAAGATGACCATCACATTGAATGACATCTCATACCTCCTGCATCTTCCCATTAGGGGGAGATTATTGGACCATGGGAGGACCAGGCGAGAGGAAAAGGGTTAACATGATGGTGCGACATTTGGGGGTTGACCCTACTAAGGCCGCACATGAGGAACATGACACTAGAGTGAAGGAAAATTGCGATCTAAACGCAGCGGAAAACAAAAATTTTCCTTTAGTGATCCTCACGAATGAGCATGGTCAGTGATAGAATCGTTACCTCTTTGTGGCGATTCAGATCTTTGATGCAGCGATCACAAGCGTTGATGAAGTGCAACGCCTCTACTCAGTCCACACGAACAGCTTCCGGTCACAGTGCTAGCTGCTTACGAACGGAATTATTTGAGTGAGAAAAGAGAATCAAAAACGAAATTGCATCAAGTGAAAGCTTCATCACAAGGGTTCCTTTTATAGACTCTCTTGTGGGCTGCGGGCTAAAACCCTAATTCACATGATCCATAATAATATTATATATTATTATAATAACTATTATTATAATAAATATATTTATTTTATTATTATTTTATAACCATTATAAAATAACAATAATTATTATTATATTATCCGAATTTCTATTTTTCACTTAAGTGCACCGTACCTTACGGTGTTCCTTTGATTTCTCTATCTCTCATCAAACTGTCCTTATGTGTGTGACCCTGTAGGATTTCGTAACGTTGGTAATTATATTAAATTATATATATTTAACATAATAAACAGTAAGCGGTATCTAGCAACACATCACTGCTACCCAAGTCACGAAAATGTCATGTGATCTGACAAAACCTTTTTCGTGATAATATATGTTTGTACAATTACCCTTTTGCCCCTATGTCTATATTGAACATAAGGCATACACTGTGTCATCCTTGTCCAGTTCAATATTGGGCCCTTAGACATTTCTCCTGTTATGCAGGATTGGCAAATTCCATCTAGGACACTCATGTCCCTCAGCATGCTTCGTGGAGTGCCCATCAACTGTCTTTATGATCATCCAGTTACGGATAATGTTTGATCAGCAATAAAGCACCCGACTCTACATCTAGGGTCCATAGTGGTTTCAGGTCGAAGGGTGGTAATACACCATTATCACCATGAGAATAACTTATGACACTTTGCATAACATACTATGTAGTATTCTCATAGCGGGTCAATCCGGTATAAATATTACTCCTAATATTTATACCTATGTCAAGACTTGATAACTCTTTATCCATGATCCATGAGATGTGATCATCAATCTATCTTCATAATAGTCTCAATGCTTTTAATGTTATCCCACTTTGCAATAAAGCTTGACTACGGATATTTTAAGAATAATGTCTTTATGTTTAATGGGATCTCATGATTAAGTCACACTTAACATTTCATTAAACAAACTAACTATTCTAGGGACTTTATTATTCTGAAAGACAAACATAATAAAGAAATGCCTTTTATTATTAAACGAATAATCCGATACAAGTACCAAAAAGTATTGGCCTCTAGGGCTTACACCAACATAGAGATGCTCATGCGAGATTTAGTTTTTAGGAAATTTTTTATAAAGCCCATTTGTAGGGGGCTTGGATGTTGTAGGCGATGATTTACAGGTTGAGTACCACCGACATTGCACATTGAGATGTTACCTCTTGTTCTTGGTTGGCACGTCCATGTTTGTGGACAAAATTGTAACCTATATTGATGTGGTATACCTAAGTTCTTCATCAACTTGACTATGATTCACGAGTACAACTAAGGGCGCCTGTTGGTCTACCTATACTCAAAGATGGGTGAGAGTTGCCTTTAAAATTCAAAGCAGATGACAGGGAGCTGCACGCTTCTTACGATAATTTCTTTTTACTAATATATTCATAATTCATTTGTCACACATGTTACTAATATTCTATCCAAACCATTTTTAGGGACAGATCATCTCTCACTTCTCTCACATCATTGGGTGGGAAGTTCTGCATGCCTACGATGAGGACTGGTCGCGTGCAGCTGCTTTTATTCTATATATAGGGAATGGCGTGGTCGATCAGTTCAGAGTCTCTCTTGACCATATGGCACCAAATGATTTTTTTTTGCCCATACGAGGGTTACTGTCAAACATGTTACTTTAATGTTATTTCCTTATACTCTAGATGGCTGGCATATGGGTTATCTCTTATGTATCCCTATCTTCCCGACCAAGTGATGCACCAGTTTGGATACTTGCAGATTATTCAAGACCTCCCCATGAGTCCACTCCTCCTAGCGTTTTCCGTAGAGATCTACAGGCATACTTAATGATTTCGAGAGTATCCTAGTACCAGAGGAATATCGTAGGGAGCCGACTCTTGTAAAATGGGATTTTACTTAGGGATACATGCCATTGTTCTATAGGTTGTCACACCCTATTATGATGCCAAACACTCATGGAGGACCGCATAGGCCAGCTAACCAGGGGGTACTTAAGGTTCAGGATGAGCAGACATAGAGCATGACGACAATCTATCGGTGTGTTGCAAAGATTGATATAGCAGCCATAGAGTCATGAATCTTTCAGGATGGCACTCTCCAGTTGTTCCTCGTGGAGCGTATGGTTGCTGAGTTATGGCATGTCGTGCAGTACAAACAAAGGAGGCAACCGTGGATTAGACATACCCAATAGTTAATTTATGTTTGGATGTATGACTGTTTCGTATTTTTGGACAAATGTTATGTATGGTCTTGACTTTTTGGATTAATGTATGACTTTTTTCTTTCATTTAAGTTTAATATAAATTCATTTGACATTGGTTTTACTTTGCTTTCACTTTGATATAAGTTGGCCTCAATAAATTATGATGTTGAGATAATAGTGATGTTCTAAAATGATTCAGGGGGTTATTTGGAGATGCATCTAGAGATACACCCAAACAGTATATGGAGATGCATCTCCGAACCATAACTTTTTTAAACTGGGGTGAAACTCAAAATAAAGGGTTGGCGTGATTTTGGATGCGTCTGGAGATGCATCTTCGGACGCATGAAGGGCAAAAACGAATTTCCGAGGGTGTGATATGCCTGAGTAAGGGTGAAAAGAGAATTTCCCTTTTCTAAAAGCACAACATTAATCACTCTCACATTTTTAATTCTAAGTGCCCTATATTCTATTATCTATACATTGCATCTCATTTAACCCAATTTATTTTTCTCCACCTCACATACCCCCCTCTAAAAAATTGTTTGAAAATATATTTTAGTTTAGAGATGATGCCTACCGAAGTCTTGAAGAAAGATAAAAAGGAAACTAGCGCAAACAAGATAGATTTTATGATGGACAAATGATTATTCCCTCATCTTGACAAGTTGGATTTAACTTCCTCTAACACCTGATTCCATGTATCTTTCCTCTCTGGATTTACCCCGATTGACCAGTTGAGTTATTTAAATGACAAAGGTTCAATTTTACAATTCATGATTCTCGCCGCCTCTTCAAGTCATCTTTGGTTAAAGTGCATCCCTATGACTGAGCTCTTTAGAAATTTACTTTTAAGCCTGACATCAATTTAAAGAGTAATAGGTTTACCTTTATTATCATAATGTATATGGGATAATTACTGGTCACTCGACTCAAGTTTGAAATGTTTATAATTTCCAACTTGATTGCTCTCTTTATCAATAAACTAAAGCCTTGTTGCTTTTAGAAAAATGAATGACGATGACAAAACTCCTTGTCTTAACTCATTTCCTCTCTTAGATTCCTCCGCGGGGCTTATATTCACCAATAATGAAGTTGAAGATGATATTAAACATTGTGATATCCACTTCCTTTATTTCTCATGAAAATCTATTTTTGCATCACAAAATCGATATAATTCTAATATACTGAATTATATGCTTTTTTCGAAGTCCACTTTGATTAGAACCACGACTTTTTTTATTTCTTCTAACTTCATCCACAATTTATTTTTTATAAGAATCATGTCTAATATTTTCCTGCCTGATATAAATGTTTATAGTATCTCGAAAATGACTGTGAATGTCACTTCTTAAGTATATTTGCCAAAAATCTAGACAAGGCTTTGTAGATAAATCATATCCAAGATATTGACCTAAAATGCGATAACTTCATGGATTTTTTTTAATTAGGTTAAAAAATAATCATTTTTCTCATTTGACCATCTGATTGTTTGTCTGAAATTCTAACATGCCCCTCGTAAAATCACTTTTAATATCCTCCCACAATTTTTTTACAAACCTGAAATTAAATTTTTTTGGGCCTGGACTTTTAGATTTTTCACATTCCCAAAACCGTTATACGAATTTCGGGAAGTTTTACCTCATACCCCGACACTTGTACCTATACCCCTACATTAAAAATTTTTGGACCAAAATATCCTCGTATAAAAATTTATTATTTTTTAATTTTTTTATATTTTTTTATTTGTTTACCGGAAGACTTTTTGGAAGTCTTTCGGTTCACATTTTTTTCGTATGTTTGCCGGAAGACTTTTTGGAAGTCTTCCGGTTCATATTTTTTCGTTTGTTTACCGGAAGACTTTTTGGAAGTCTTCCGCTTCATATTTTTTTTTAATTTGTAATTAATATTTAAGATTTATTAACTTTATATAAAGACCAATTTAGTGAATTTTTGAATATTATACTTAAAATATAAAAATTCTATAAATAGAGAATTATTTTCAGAATATTTTCTATTTGCTATAATTATTAGAATACAATAAGATTAAAATCATTTATTTTAAATGATCATAATAGTAAAATTTTCTCAAATATCTTATTAATCTTAAACATTAATAAATAAAATAAATTTAAATATAGGATATAAGTTTACATTATTCAATATATTTAATCAAATGAAAACATATGTGATAAATAAATAATGTATTTTAACTTAAAATGATCACAATAAGTTAACTTGCAAAATAATATAAGTAATAAATTAATAATATATTTTATTTAAAATAATCACAATAATAGAATACGCAAATAATGTGTTTTATTTATAGGACTGATATAGTTTTATTGATTATTTAATTTTAAATACTACTATGAATATAGTATTTAATCTATACTTTAGAACTCACATAATTATAAATATAAAAAATATTGTTTTATTACCCATATTTTTATTTAATTAAAAAAAATAAGAATATAAATTTATTATTTGTTTTTCATTTTCGTTTGATCTTTTTTTTATTTATAAATTTTTTGCATATTCTATATTGTGCTTACTTTAAATAAAATATATTATTTATTTTATTAAAAATATTAAATAAAGTGAAATAATTAAAAAGATCAAACAAAAATGAAAAACAAATAATAAATTTATATTCTTATTTTTTTTAATTAAATAAAAATATGGGTAATAAAACAATATTTTTTATATTTATAATTATGTGAGTTCTAAAGTATAGATTAAATACTATATTCATAGTAGTATTCAAAATTAAATAATCAATAAAACTATATCAGTCCTATAAATAAAACACATTATTTGCATATTTTATTATTGTGATTATTTTAAATAAAATACATTATTAATTTATTACTTATATTATTTTGCAAGTTAACTTATTGTGATCATTTTAAGTTAAAATACATTATTTATTTATCACATATGTTTTCATTTGATTAAATATATTGAATAATGTAAACTTATATCTTATATTTAAATTTATTTTATTTATTAATGTTTAAGATTAATAAGATATTTGAGAAAATTTTACTATTATGATCATTTAAAATAAATGATTTTAATCCTAGTATTCTAATAATTATAGTAAATAGAAAATATTCTGAAAATGATTCTCTATTTATAGAATTTTTATATTTTAAGTATAATATTCAAAAATTTACTAAATTGGTCTTTATATAAAATTAATAAATTTTAAATATTAATTACAAATTTAAAAAAAAACATGAACCAGAAGACTTCCAAATAGTCTTCCGGTAAACAAACGAAAAAAATATGTACCGGAAGACTTCCAAAAAGTCTTCCGGTAAACATACTAAAAAAAAAGTGAACCGGAAGACTTCCAAAAAGTCTTCCGGTAAACAAATAAAAAAATATAAAAAAAATTAAAAAATAATAAATTTTTATACGAGGATATTTTGGTCTAAAATTTTTTAATGTAGGGGTATAGGTATAAGTGTAGGGGTATGGAGTAAAACTTCCCGAATTTCGACTTCAAAAAATTCTCGGACCAGGTCTTCACTAGTCTCTCCATCCACTTTTTCAAATTCGATATTAGGAGAGTTCAACCTTACTCCTTGCAAAAATAATGATTTTTGAAATGCTCAACTTTTATTTTAATTTTAATTTCTCCCGCTTATTTTACCATTCTTTCGTCCATTTCTATAGATAGAATTTTATTGTCTTTTCTTCTCTTATTTATGCATTTATGACAATACTTCGTATTTGTATCTCCTTCATTTAACCACCATATTCTGGACATTTTCAATTGAATGTTTCAATTAAGATTTGAGAGTCTATGTAATTTTTCAATAATTTTCTCTTCGTGTTTAACTCCTTAGACATCGGGTGCACTGATTATCTTTTTTCTCAAGATTATTAAACTCTTATTTTGCTACTTTGGTTTTTTCCTTCCAAGTTTAAGTATAATTTTTGTACCACTCCCTAACTTTCTTTGATTATTTTTAATTTTCCCTTGAGAACAAACATACTTCATCCCTCCACCTTCATGATATGCCATTGATCTCTAACAAATTTAGGTATTCCTCGATGTTTTCCCAACACTTTAACACGCGGAAGGGATTTGGACCTAGATTATTCATTGTTTCGCATAACATAATAGAGAAGTAATTTGATAATTCCTTGGCAAGTCTCTAGTGTTTTCTTGATGGACAAGTACTAATCCATGCTTCAAAAACAGGGAACCGATCCAAGCGACTCATCATTGCGTCTTCCAATATAGACCATGTGAATCTTCTATCATGAATTGGTAACTCAACCAATTTTGATTCTAATATGAATTCATCAAATGTAGCAATGGCATCCCTTATGATGCTTTTAAATGATCATCTTATTTCCTATCCAACCAGATCATATGAATTGATAATGTCATATCCTTCATCTGCTTATGTACTTTCCCAACTGTCTAGATCTCTTTCTTCGAATGCACATTCATACATATATTAGGTTGTTCTAATTTAACTCTAATATATATATATATATATATATATATATATATATATATATATATATATATATATATATATATATATATATATATATATATATATATATATATATATATATATATATATATATATATATATATATATATATATATATATATATATATATATATATATATATATATATATATATATATATATATATATAATATATATACATATATATATATATATATATATATATATATATATATATATATATATATATATATATATATATATATATATATATATATATATATATATATATATATATATAAAAATATATATACATATATATATATATATATATATATATATATATATATATATATATATATATATATATATATATATATATATATATATATATATATATATATATATATATATATATATATATATATATATATATATATATATATATATATATATATATATATATATATATATATATATATATATATATATATATATAGGAAAATAACAAACCAATTATTTGCTTGCCGCTTTTTGTGGCTAGTCGTTGGATGTGCTTTACAGTTGACATCTCTTGATATTATAAGTATAATAAGCTTTTCTGATTGAGAAGATTCTAGAAAGAGAGAGACTTTATCGACTTGCAGGTCGGGATCAACATGGTCGGATTAGGTTGTCTGGGGTCTTTCTGGTCAGCACATAATAGCTTCCCCTCAAGCCCTTGTTGAGGCATAGGTAGGCGTGGGCTTGATATTATGACTCTGGATGAAAACCATTTTCTGGTTATTTTTAGACTGATGAATGAGGATCACTTCAGTTCCTTAAGGAACTATGCAATTAATGCATCATATTTGAAACGTCTTTTTATAGATATCATCATGACGATTCTTGGGAACCTGAATTCTTAAGTGTTACATGTGAAAGATTAAGACTTATTTTGGAGAAGTATTTTTTCCTTATAGAACACTGTTTTCTTTTCAGAGATTAAGTATCTTCTTCCTTTTCCTATGTCTTATTTTCTAGTTTGACAGTTTCATTGTTTCCTCTTTCTGTATCTCATTTCCTATAACTGAAAAATTAGTGAATTATAAGCAAATAGTTGTAGAAAAGTATTAGTAAATCTCAAAAGGATATTCCTTCTTCTTGGATGAACCCTGTTTATTTTTCCACTACTTCTGTTTTTCTCAATTAGGTGGTTTTGGAGGTGTTTCTGCAGAAGTAGACTTATCTTCTGATTATGGAACCATGATTCCGTGTGAATACAAAAGGATATGTGATAAGTATGTACCTTGCTTCATCCATTTTTATGAATGTTCTTTCTCAATCATGGACATTCGTCTTCCTTTTTTTTTGAGGTAGAAGTACTGAACCATCTGGTCATAGCTCCCTAGCAACTTGTCGTACCTCGAAAAATGAGAACGACCTCGTGAAGCGCAATCGCATGCTCGCGGGATAAACTTAGAAAAGTCGCCACCAATCTTTATTTTTTCCCATAGAAGGAAAGAGAAAATATCGAATAAAACCCCTAAAAAGAAACACAAGGATATGGTCTTCGCAACCAATATCTGGCTTCGGGAGTCGGTTACACAAGGGAAAGGTATTAACACCCCCTCACGTCCGTTGTACTCAACGAGAATCATTAGGTTAATTGCACGTGTTAGTATTTGCTTAAAATGCTAGGCTTATTGACTTATTAAAAGGGGAAAGAAAGGAGAAAGGGGACTTACAGGTTTTTACTAATAAGGGGTCTGACAAGATTTCGCAACCCCGCTCCTACGTATCTCAAAAGAGAAATCAAGGCACATGTAGTTCTAAGTAAAAAAGGTTTGTTTTTTGGACGATTTTAGCGAAAGATATTTAGTCACATTTGACAAAAAACACTGTTTTACCCAAAACAGGTGAGGAGCAGACGTTTACATCACAATATAATAGATTTACAAATCAACATTCACGAGAAACACCTTTTATCTCAACTCAAATAGTTTACGGACGAAGCAATGTTTTGCATCGTCTCAAGACACAATATTTCACGTTTATAAAAGAGTTTGAAAGGTCTCACGGCGCGAGAAAAGAGTTTGATGTGTCTGAAGTATTTTCAAGTTATGAGGGTTCAAAGATGAGGTTTCAATTATGTTAAAAATGAAATAACTTAGAATTTTTCTAAGTAACTTTGGACAGTTTTGGGGACACATCTTCCACCCATGTTTTCTCATTGATTCAAGAGGCATCTCATGTGCATTTGCCACATTTTGGATACCAAAACATTACCTCAAATAACCAAGCACTTCATATACCATGCGTGTGCAATTTTTGAACAAATTACCAAAGGGAGCAAGAAGACAAGGAATTGCAAACTTGGTCTCTGAAGAATGTGCCTCAAACTCTACCTTTTTCTGACTACTCTTGCATAGAGGATAACCACTAACCATGCCTCTGAGAATGTAACCCGAGCCACCCTATTTCCTATCCCTCATTTTTCAAACTTCACAAAAACTGAATGACCACATTTCTAACCATATTAACTTCATTTTTAACCCCACCAAACTCTGATATATAACCTGAAGAAACCCTAGAAGGGGGGAAGACTATCATTCAGCAGCCAAGAGCCTTTACACTCTCTCTTTATTCAAAAATCTCTCACCTTCCGAATTTGAGGATCCAGAGCTTTTTCCTCCATTATTTTATCACTATTGTCATCCTCAGAGTTGGAAGAAGCAAGAGAGAAGAGTTGTTCAAAGTTTAAGACAAGAACAGAAGCTGAGGATCCTTGTTTTTGAGGTAATTTTCTCCTTCTGGTTTCTTGCATGCTACGCGTGTTTTAGATGCATTTCCTACATGTTTGAAATCCTGAACTAATATAGATGATGTTTGGACCCTTGTTGTTCTCGTTTGAGGAAGTTTTAGTTTGTGTATAAAACCTTTGTGGCTTGATTTCTTCATGATGCGTTGTTCGTTAATTGTTTTTTTATGTCATATATGAAATCTACGTAGAAACATTGACCGCTTACGCGGTGCCTGCATGGACTGAGGTGTTTTAGTGACATGCCACACATGATTCCATTTTTGTTTTCTGGTTTGAAGCATTTGGACTATGGGCCTGATTCTTTTGATATTAGCTCCACCCTCGTTGGGGCCCATTTGGTTTTTTAACTGATGATTAGTTCATTGCATTTTTACTAATGCACCCCCTTCTCTAATCCTTATTTTTATTTCATTTTCTTCTTTTTTCATTTTAATTTTATTTTTGATGTTACCTTTATTTTAAAATTACCAAAAAATATTTTTCAGTTGCTTTAACATGTTAAGTTATTTTTCATATTTTTTATTTTATTTTCCATTTATTTTTACTATTTTATTTGGATTTATTTGTGGTGGTTGTTTCCATATTTTCCCCTAGATTAGGGTTTTCAACCTTGATGCCTTAAACACATTTCTTGAGCCATGTTTTTGCTACGTTTTGACTTATAATCAGGGGATGTTTGGATGCTTTTGTTGAGCTTTGATAATGTGTTTTGGTGTGCTTTTCACTTGATAATTTGTGACCCTCGATTTATGTCCAACTTGTGGAGTACCCTAGCTTGTTGGTTGCTTTTGTGCAAGTTCTTGAGCATAACTTTTAGATGCGTTTCACACACACATTTGAGGATGTTGACATGAGTTTGAGTCTTTTGTTGGATTTTATTTGATCATTTTCCTATTTTTGGATGCTATATCAAGTTGGTAATGTTTTGACTATGCTTCCTTGTGATTCTTAACCTAGTTCTTTGCTCATGTTTTAAAGGTGATCCCCATTGATTTCTTTTGATGTTTTGATGATTGAATATACTTTGAAATGCTTGGGTTTACTTATGATATCATTTTCTTCCAACTTAATAGACCCACATTGATTTGATCTGTTCGCTTTTGTATGAGGGGTTGATCCCCTAAGATATAGATGTTTTCACTTTGACTCTTTTGGCTTTGCCTAGTTGTTTAAGTTATGTTGTATGACTTCTTTGAGCTTGATTTTATGATTTGAATGTGTATACTTCTTCATTGGTATATGTCTTATTCTTTATTATTCAAGTTTGAAGCATATCATTTTGCACATCAGTTTGCTTCATTCTAAATGACTTGATTTTGTCTCCTGCTTGGATTGTTTGAATTGACCCCTTGATATCTTGTGTCATTCATTCTTACTCATCCCTCTTTCATATTTCATATATCATATCCCCCATTGGTGGGTATTATATTACCTCTCCTTATTAGAATGTAATAATTTAGTTCTTTTGACTATTTACTTGTGTTTGCTTTATTGATCAAGAAATATAAAATGAACTTAAGATTAGAACATCTTTTCAAGATAAAGAAAAAATAAGACTTGATCCAATGTCAAGTCCTTTTTCAAACTCATTTAACTTGGATTACCTTAGGGTTTCTCCTCTCTTTTCATTCTCTTTTTTTTCAATTTTTTTTCATAAACTCCACACTAACCTTGTATGTATCCCACCTTTGTAAGTCGATTGCTTCGCGCATCACCATCAACCTACCTTGATCTATTTACCACCTGTCTTTTCAAGACTTTTCACCATTTCTTTTGTCTCTTTGAGTCTAAAAATTTGGTCGTGTACCAAGTGCATTTTCAAAACTTCTTTTCCTAATAAAATTGGATGGTTGTGGAGTGGTTAGGCAAAGGCCTTGCTCTATCCTGGGTATTTGACATTACCTTTAGGATTCACTATCATAATGTACTTACCATTCAAAATCAAAGCATTTTTTAATAAGAGAATAAGTTTCTCTTTGTGTTGAACTGAAGAGAGAGGATTGAGTTAAGACTTCTTCCTCTCCGAGTATTAGGATACTCACTTTAGAGTGTGTGGTCTTGATACTCGTCTTTTAATACGAAGATGTGACTGTATTTGCCACATCATTTTCACAATAAATCTTTTGAGATAAAGAATTGGGTACTGCTCGCAAGGGGTTACTATCCTAAGACTTATTTCACCTTTAAAAATCAATCTTCTAGAAATCAAATGTGGCATCTTGCCTTGATGGCAGAAACTAATTCTTTTCAAAAGGGACATGTTACGTCCGTTTTATCGTAAACAGGTAACGCCTAAGACTCCAAAAGCGAGCTGCAATACACCTAACTTCTAGAATGTGTATGTTAATGTTATCCATAAAAAAACACCAACAAACCGTAGTCCAAACTATAAACGCTTTGATTCTTCACTTTTTTAAAGTAAAGATATGTAGGTACAAGGGCCCCAATCCTTGGTGAGCACACTCCCTTCTTTTATCCGTAGTCCTCCTAACTATGTTGACTCTGGCTTTCTCATACTTATTGAGAATACGTAGGCATAAGACTGTGAGGTCCTACCAAATCTCCTCCCCCTTTCCACCTTCTCTTTTCTCTATTCTTTTTCATACCTTTCTATCTCCACTTAGAACACTCTTTATAGCAGTATCTTTTAGCAAATACCCTCACATATAGATAAGCAAATGGTTCCCATCGAGTACGATGGATGCGAGGGGTGCTAATACCTTCCCTTCGCATTACGAGCCCTTTCTTTTGGTTGCGAGACCATCTTATCCATTTACTTCTTTTGGGTTTTTCTCGATGTTTTCCCTTCCCTTTTTGGGATAAATAAAGTTCGATGGAGACTCTTCTATTCTTCCATTTTCTCCTCTCCGTCGTTGCATTTTTTTGAGTAGCGACAGCTTGGCGACTCTGTTGGGGATACCTAGCAACCCAAACCTAATTTGTTTGTCGTATGCGTGTTTTATTTGCTTTTATTGTTTTATTATGTTGTGTTCCTCTTATTTGTTGGGTTTATTGGGGATGGTTTATGAGGATAAAGGCTTTTTACCTGAGCTTTTCCAGTATACACTAATCTAGGAGGTGGATGCTTTCTGACTTACAAGACTTAGGACTTGTTGAGTTGGTTTGACTTCCACCGCTCAGATGAGGCCCCTTTGGGATGATTATATCTTACGAGTAGTTGTAATGATGTATTTATTTCTGACCTGGGAATCCGTGATTCTAAGGACCTTTTTAGAACCTTATTCTAAAGGTTATTAAGACATAACTTTGTGTTCATCCTTTGAAGGGATTACCGTCTTACGAGTCGTCGTTATGATGGAAAACTTTTGAGGGTTAGTGCATGGGACTTTGTTTAAAGCCTTTAGGATGCCTTATTATAAACCAATAGATTTCCTATCGGAAATGAGAGATACCTTGTTTTGTTAATTTGCAGGATCTGTAACCTTGATCCCTATGCTGCTGATCTGTTCTAAGTGTGCATTCATAAGCATTGCATTGCATAACATTTTTGCATATCAAGGGACTTAAGAGATTGTGATTATCTATAGTATTGCTGAACAATGACTGATCAAAATAAAAGAAGTACCAATTCCTTGAAGTTTAGGGAACCAAAATTGGGAGTCATCTAAGATCTTCTGATTGACGTACCAAAGGCTGTCAAAATCAACTTTCAAGGAAAGCATGAGAAATTACTTGATCTTCTCTATTCTGGAGTGGACACTTGGGCTTTGTTTGCTATGGATAAATTCTATAATGCTCCGCTCAGATGTTTCACCTTCCAAAATTATCAATTGGCCCCTACTCTTGAGGAATATTCCCACCTGCTGAATATCAAGATTAAAGACCAACCCATTTACACCGATTTGGAAGAAGAACCAAAGTCTCGTGTCGTTGCTCTCGCTCTCTGTATGACTAAGAAAGAGGTGGATGCTGGTTTAACCAACAAAAGGGGTACTCATGGATTCCCTTTGAAGTTTCTACTTGACAAGGCTGTCCATTATAAGACTAATGAGGATTGGGAAATATTTGGTATCTCTATTGCTTTAATAATCTATGGGATTGTTCTCTTTCCAAACATATACAATTTCATATATATTACTGCCATTACTCTCTTCATTCAGAAGAACACTATCCCTACCCTCCTCGGTGACACTTACCACTCCATTTATTAAAGGAGTGAGAAGAAGACAGGGATGGTTCAGTGCTGTTCTCATCTGTTGTTCAAGTGGTATGTCTCCCATTTGCCAAAGGAAGGACTGCTTGTGGAAAACAAAGAGAATCTAAAGTGGTCTAGACGCATTATGTCATTGTTAGCAGACGATATTACTTGGTATTCCCATGAGTACTATGATATGGAGATTATTTTCAGTTGCGGAGAATTTGGTAATGTACCTCTAGTTGGGAGAGCTGGTTGCATTAACCATAACCTAGTTATGGCATTGCGTTAATTGGGTTATGCTATGGAAGATGAGCATGAGGCAGAGAAAATCCAAAGCTTTTTCTTGCTCACCAAAACAGAAGATCCCAGATTTGTCAGGAAAATTTCTAGGGCGTGGACCAAGATGCACACAAAAGGAAGAAGGGAGCTAAAAGTGAAAAACAGTGTGGCTAAAGAGCCATACAACAGATGGTTGTTGGCTAGAGTGGCTGAAAGGTTATTACTGTTTCCTCCAGAACCTCCCATGCAAGAGAAACCTCCTATTCCCACTCATGTGTCCATGGAAGAATATGAGAAGTTAAAGCTGGTAGTGGAAAGGTTGACCAAAGAAAATCAAGATCTTCAAGCTGTAGTCCACCAAGCCAGTGTGGAAAATGGCCAATTCAAGAGAAAGATGGAAGTTGAGAAACATCAAGTAGCTGAAAGCAGCAAGAAATTGAAGTTAGAGACAAATTTAAGGATCATGTATCAAAATGGTTTTCAAGGGGTTGATGCGCCAGTGAAGACTCTTCGAGAACGCTTGAAGGAGGCCAAAGAATCTTGTGAAAGAGCGTGGCATTTTTGTGAGCTAACTTCTTCTGAAAAGAAGAAGACTAGTGAAAAACTTGAGGCTGACATTGATAATCTAGAAGAACAGTTGAGAGGTGCCTTGACTCTAGCTGAAGATGAACGTCAACTCAAAGAAGAGGCAATGAGGGTTTTATATGTCACTCATAGTATGTGGAACAATAAGTTCTTAGAGTTAGAGACTGATCAAGAAACAACCACTCTTTGGAGGGATCTCTTTGACGCTCTGGAAAGGGATAGTTCGCAATGGCTCAAGAAGGAAGCTCAACTCAACAAATTGTTCAACACTCATGTGGAATCCCTTAGGTATTCTCATCCAACTCTAGACATGTATCGTGCTAAGTATAATGATCTAGTAGAGCATTGCAATCTCATGATTCGTGATATCCCATGGAGGTTGGAAAGCGTAATTCAATATTTGGATGGGAACAATGTCCCCCCTTCAATCCATCACTTCATCCAGCTCTGTGATCAGATGGTTGGCAAATTCATGTTTGAGTCAAAGAAACTTGAAGAACGCCTCTGAAAGAAGACCTTTTAGTTGTTCAGTCCTTTCTTCTGTTTCATAAACTTTTGTATTTAGCTTGTTGAGCAATGGTTAAATCATTTGTGTTAGATCTTTCTTTGAATTAATGAAAAGATGCTTTTCGTCTCAAAATTGTGCATTTTATTGTTCATTCACATTTCTATAATACCAATAATAATCACAAATTCTTTAGAGTCTCTTAAACATCATTCGAACATTGCATATACATACACATCATTTTGCATTCCCAGAAATCCGATTTCACAACTGATTGCCCTTCTATAGTAGGACAAGCTGACTTCTCGACATTCATATAATACAAGGAGTAATCAAAGAAGAATTGTGGACCAGCTGGAACAAAATCAAGGTGCTATGAGAAAGGAGATGCAGAACATGAGAACTCAAATCACCCAGCTGATGGAGGTGATTCAGAATATGGATAGAAGCCAAGAAGAAATGAGACAAGAAGCAGAAAGAGGTGCTAATAACCCTCACACCCTTGTTGGAGCAGTTCCAAACACAGATGGTGCGATCCCGATTCCTGCTGGCGCATTTCCAACTCCTGGTGGTGCAATCCTTATCCCTGCTGGCGCAGTTTATCCACCAGTTGGTGCAGTTCATCCTCCTAGTGGTACGCTTCCACCTCCAATTCATTACGATGGCCATGAGGATTTCTATAGTCCCCATGAGGATTCAATAGTGGATGCTTATGGGCCACAAAACACTGATTTGGAAAAGAAATTCATTGCTCTGCAAGAAACTGTTAGAGCGATGAAAGGTCTTGATGTCCTAGGATTGTACAATGCTGAGATTTGCCTTGTACCTGGAGTCAAAATACCTCCAAAGTTCACCATTCCAACTTTCGAGAATTATAAAGGTAATAGTTGTCCCAAGACCCACATAAGGTCTTATTGTAGGAAAATGGCCGCTTACTCAGATGATGAGAAACACCTAATCCATTTCTTCCAAGACAGTCTGACTGAGGCTTCCCTAGAATGGTATATGCAGCTTGAACGCTCCCATGTTAAGAGCTAGAAAGAGTTGGCGGATGCTTTTGTAAAACACTATCCGTACAACACTAATATGGCTCCAAACCGTACGCAACTACAAAGTCTAACCCAGAAGCCTAATGAATCTTTCAAAGACTTTGCACAAAGGTGGATAGGATTAGCTGCAAGGGTACAACCTCCATTGTTGGAGAGAGAACTGGATGATATCTTCATGGGGACTTTGCAAGGTCTAATTCTTGAACGTCTAGCGTCTACCACTTCTACAGTATTCTCCGAACTCGTCATGGCCGATGAAAGATTATAGAGCTTGATGAAAGCTGGAAAAGTTCAAAATGCTAGTGGATCCCTAAACAGGCCCAAAAACCCGTATCAAGGATTCATAAAGAAGAAGGAAGGAGAAGTTAGTGCCGCTTCTATAGAAAGAGGAGAAACTCATCAAGGTTACCACCATATTGCTGCTGTTACACCTCAATAATCAGTTTCTATTCCCACTAGCCAGCCTCTGGCTCAACAACAAGTTCGATAACAACAACCATACCAACCATGTCAGAACTAGTATCAAGGCCAACAAAGACAAAGCAGGCCAGAGAAAAGATTTGATCTGATTCCATCGATGTATGCCATATTACTTCTGTACCTGTTAAAAGGAGGGTTAGTGCAATTAAAGCAAATAAGGGACCCTCCAGCTGTCCTTCCCCCTGGTTATGATGCTAATGCACATTGTGAATTTCATTCTGGCGCCCCAGGCCACAACATCGAAAACTGCAAAACCCTGAAGTATGTTGTCCAAGACCTTATCGACTCAAAAGCGATTAATTTCACCAGAAACACTCCAAATATAAAAAAAAATTGATGTCGTATCATCATCATTCCATAAATATGATTGAGGGCTCTAGAGGGATTCAATTAATTTCAAACATTGATAAACTGAAGACACCTCTCTCTACTGTTAAAGAGCAGCTCTTGTTGAAAAATATTTATCCTGGTTGTCCAGCTGATTGTCACATTTCTGCGAGTAATTCTCAAGAATGTACTGAGCTGAAGAAAGGCATCCAATGTATGATTGATCAAGGCATACTGGTGGTAGAACAAATCTCGAAGGTTGAAGAAGTTGCCACTTTTGGTATTCCTTTTGAGGCGTTGGATATACCGTATGATGATGAAGGTGAATAATGGAACCCTCCCAATAATTTGGCTTGTATTTCATTAACGATTCCTTGTGATAAAGAAGATTGGGATAATATGTATGGACAGATTCATATCCCTTTACAGATCCCTTTTAATGAATCATATGTATTCCCTTTTGGTCGAGATGGAAAGCCTTTAAGTATACCTTATGATCTAAATGAAATACCTATGTCTCCACCCTCGATGAACTAGGTCGTCATCTCAACTCCAGCTCCATTTCTTCACGAGAGAACGAAAGTTGTTCCTTAGGTATATGACCAGTCTGTTTTTCTTAAGGGACAAAAGGTTAGAGAGGAGGATATTCTAGAAGAAAAGAAGACTGTGGAAAACATTGTGGGAACTTGTGGCGTCACCAAAAGCGGTAGAATTTTTGCACCAACAACATTACCCGTCAATAACAATGGTAATGCTAAAAAAGACACTGGGAAACAAGGCACCATTGAACAGGGGCAGTCCTCCAAACAAAAGGTTGTCTCTAATGAAGAAGCAGAGAAAATTCTAAGGATCATACAAAAAAGTGATGACAAAGTGATTGACCAGCTTAATCAAACTCCTTCAAAAATATCCATGTTGGCACTGTTGATGTGTTCGAAAGCTCACTAGGAGGCATTATTGAAATTCTTGAAGGCCGCTCATGTGCCTCAAGAAATATCAGTGGTACAGTTTGAAGAAGTGGTAGGGAACATAGCTTCAGGTCATATTCTGAGCTTCTACGATGGTGAATTACCCCCTGAGGGTAAGAATCATAACAAGGCCTTACACATCTCTGTGGAATGTGTAGATATTGCGTTCTCTCGAGTTCTAGTCGATACTGGGTCTTCACTAAACCTTCGTCCCATCCACCACAAGAACTCTACTCGAGATCACATGACCAAGGGACTCACATCCCTCGATCAATTGTTCCATCAAATCATTAACTCTTGGAAGCGAACACCTATCCTTGATAGTCACCCTGTTCACTTATCTATAGTTCACCCAAAGCTTCACAAAACCTTCTATCTGTCTAACCAACAAAATTGGTGCACATTACGGTAGCACACTCAAACAAAAGAACCTCTCTCCTAGAAGGTCTTCAAGTTGACTCTTCAACTTCTCCAATCCCAACGAAAACACACCATATGGAGTCACTAGTATCGAACTCGTTCCAACAACAAAGTCAACGTGTGAGCTTTACTTCACACTCCGATAGTAAATCACCTACCTCATCCGGAAACCTCCGGCAATCGCAAACAATTGACATATCCCAATTTTTCTCACGTTCCTTCTCATTCCAAGTTTCAGTCAAAATAGACACTTCAACACCGTCTTACGCCAAATTCCTCAAAATAACCCCTTAAGCACTTAGCTTAACTCAAGACTATTCACTGCTCACGCCACCCAAGCTTGCAAGACGCGTCTATCCCATCCAACACAATCTCGTCCAGTATTAACAAGAGATTAAGGGTGATCAGTTCCTCAATTTGTTAATAGACAGCCGAAATCATGATGGGGTACAAACCATCTTTACCAACTATTATATCATTCCTCAACACCATAAGCCACCAAATTGTAGCTTTCCAGAAAAATACAACTTCTCCCCCACTGGAATCATTCCACTTCTACCGACAAACTTAACCAACAACATGTATCGACAGTGTTTTTACGCACATGTCGCATACCAGGGAACAACAACACTAGACAACATTGGCCGGACGGACCAACCAGGCTCTGATACCAATTGTAACACCCCACTTCCCAAATTAAATAAAATATAAACATTATAAATAAACATCAGAGTTTTCACCAAAATAGTGGGATATCACATCACCAAATTTTTATAAAAATACTTTATTAATTATTCTCAAAAACAATACAGCGGAAAACATTATTCCAACATTCTCGGCCATCCGCCAAATTTCATAAAATCTTTATTATTATAATTCACAAAAAAAAGTGATACGTCACAGGATTATAACAAGTTTGACATAAAACAATTAAAACACCCATATCCCGTGTTACGTATCAGAGCATCCTAGACTCGACTGGCACACCACCATCCAAGCTATCTAAGTACCTGGATTATCTGTACTTCCGGAGAAGCATAGACACAACAACAACCAAGGGGTGAGAAAACATGATCAAAAATATATTGGTAATGTAATACATGTAAACAAGGTAGTAAAACACACCAACACACCAATATTCACCCCAACAACTCCATATAACGAACCTACTGTTCAAATTACAATATAACATATTATAATGCAAATATGCAGCTCAACACCATGCATGCGGTACCGACTCATTGGTTCATTCAATCGAACCTGGATAGATCACTTACGCTCCTCCTGAGACATGATCTATCCCCCACCATTCTCCACAAAGGAGTACGGATGAATCACTTACGCTCCTCCTGAGACATGATTCATCCCACCAAAACACCATGATATGCACACACCAATGCATAACTATCATATTTAGGCACACTAAGTGCACACGATCCTCCTGATCATATCATCATACATCAATGCATATATGTGTAGATATATTATACCAACACCAGATAAATCAATCAGATAGTAAACAAATTCATACTATAACACCATATATAACCACATCCCAACACCTGGGAACACACGATCCTACTGATCACTACATACATATACGTTAACTAATTGTCCACCAACAATATTAAGGGAAATGAGTACTATCACCCAGTACACAGGTTAGATCCCACACTCATCATCCTTACAATGCATCAAGGCCAGAAAGATCACCCCAAACCAATGCTCAAGGCCAAACATCACCAAAGTCACATTCTGGTTCTGCTACGCTCGCTGGCATTCGCTAGGCGAAGCTTCGCCAACACTCGCCAGGCGAAGCCCAGCGAATGCTGCGATTCACCAACTTCCCCACAGTTCTGCAGTACTATTCTAGGCCAAATCAAACTTATCATCTCAACTCAAATTCTCAGCCTACTCTAGTACCAACCTTGTACATTACCGTAACTAAATCGGTTCCTAAATCTTATTCCCAAAGTCATCTCTTAAACATTCTACCGATGCCTTAAAAGGTCACACAGAATCTCCCTAAAAACCTTAAACCCAGCCTATACGCCAAATTAACCAAAAACAACAATTCATCAACATTGACCTATACTCCATCGCTATCGATTACTAGTTATCATCAAACACAAACACACCATTATACTTACCAATTATCATATACTTCCTACTCTAGAACCAACATTACGGTACATTACCTACACTTTAGAGTTACTCTGAATCTCACCAAGGTCCTAACCAGAGTCACTAACAACATCACAGGGAACAACACATAATTTTCCCAAATTTATAATCATGGTCATTACCAATGCTACAATAATCAACACAAAATCTCACCAAAACTCTATTCATAGTTACTATCAACACTGCAGTAACAACATATAATCTCACTAATATCACCATAATATATATATATATATATATATATATATATATATATATATATATATATATATATATATATATATATATATATATATATATATATATATATATATATATATATATATATATATATATATATATATATATATATATATATATATATATATATATATATATATATATATATATATATATATATATATATATATATATATATACCAAATTCACCAATACCAATCAACAATTCATCAATATCAAGCATCAATTTATCATTAGCAACAACAATAACAAGCATGCCAATATAAAACTTCATAGATCGACATTTTCCTACGGGGTTAAGGAATCCCCTCTACCCTATACATGTATATATACCATCCCAATCAAGTTTCTCCCCCCTTACCTGGATAATTATTCTGATCGGTGATAAATTCCTCCAAGATTCTTCATCCCTAACCTTTTCCCTTTCTCTTTGTTCTTCGCTCTTCTCTATTCTCCCAATTTCCCTTCTCACGGTTTCTATCGTGCCTTTTCATATTTCCATTCTAACTTCCCCATAACCCTTCCACTTCTTATTTTACTTATTCCAACCACTAATATTCCCAATAATAATTCTAATAATAATAATTATAATAATCATAATAATAATAATAATAATAATAATAATACTAATAAATATAATAATATAATACCCCTCACCAAAATAATAATAATATTAATAATACTAATAAATATAATAATATATAATAATAATAATACCCCCACCAATATTACTATTATTCATTATATTATCATATTCACAGCAAAAATCATAATAATATAATAACTATATTAATAATAATATTATATTCTCCATATTAATAATATTACTACAAATATTAATAATAATCATAAATATAATAATAATAATAATAATAATAATAATAATAATAATAATAATAATAATAATAATAATAATGATAATACCACCACCAATATTACTATTATTTCTTATATTATTATAAACTCACCAAATTACCACCAATGATCCTCCCATCTCAGGGACACCCACCAAACATCATCAAATACACCCTACCAAAGGGCACATCAACATATAATATTTAAAATAATAATAAAATGACTAAATAATTAAAATGGGTGTTACATATCCCGCCTATAGTTGCCTTTTCGGCCAACCGTGGATCCATTCAGCTGGTGATGTAACGTCAACCCTTCATCAAAGACTCAAGTTCATGATTAACAACTAGATGGTTGTCACTGAAGGCGAAGAAGATGTTCTCGTGAGCCATCTTGCTTCTTTTCGGTATGTTGAGGTAGGAAGTGAAGTGCATGAGACTCCGTCCAAGCCTTTTAAGTGATTAACATTGAGATGATTCATGAGAGGCCTGTGTCTTCAATTGTAATATGGAAAGACACGAAAACAATTATAGAAGAAGGACACCCTCGAGGATGGGGAAGAGTGTTGGAGCTTCCTGTCAACAAAAATGGAGCCGGTGTGGGTTATATTAGCAAGCAGAAAGCGCAAGAGTAGAACACCTCTGATAGAGGTAAAGGACTTGCAACTTCATTAGTTTTTACTAGTGGAGGCCATCTCGATGATGGTCAAGTCACATTTTTGGAAACTAAAGATGGTAGGCATGACGAGCGGTGTATTGTGTACCGCAGAACACCCAATCAAACACTGAACAACTGGAGTATTATTGAAATTCCCGAAGTTATTCTAGTAGATGAGTAATTCCCTGTTTTTTCCTAAAATCCTATGCTCTGCCCAAGGCATATAAGTCATGTTGTAGGGCTCTTTTTGCTTTTAAAAGCATAGACTTATCATCAATAAATAACTTTTACATCATATTGCGCTATCTTTTTTTTTTTTTTTTTTTTTTCATTTTGCACATTAAAAATAGTTATAAAAAAAGGCAATGTTTTTTTTTTTGTTTTCTACTTCTTCATTTTTTCTTAAAATAAAAGCATGAAATCATTCATCATGCAGATCTTCCCCTGTTTCTGTTGAGAACGATTCTGCTATGGTCCAATATGACTTTTGTCGCATCGCTGGGAAATAGGGCCGACAAAGTGAAAAGAGTCACTACCGTTTGTTATTTATCCCAAAGAGAGGGAAAGGAAATGATCGAAGAAAACATGACGAAAAGGGAAAGATAATGTCATTGCAACCAAATCTTGGGTTCGGGAGTCGGTTACGTAACGGGAAGGTATGCGCACCCCTCACGCCCGTTGTACTCAACGGGATCCACGTTTGTTGTCTAAATCTATGGTTGAAAACTATCTAATCCTATTGCTAAAGGGAGGTAAAGAGAAATAACTGACTCGATAGGACATCGCCGCCCTATGCCTATGTATTCCCTAGTGCAATGGGAAAGTCAGCGTCAACGTAGTTCGGGAAACTACGGGTGATGAGGGGAAGGTTGCTCGCCAAGACATAGCCATCTTGTGCCTACCTATCCTTGCTTGATACGAGAAATCAGAGCAAACGTAGTTCGGGCTGACACGACCACTGGTTGGTTCAAGTGTTTTAACTGAGTAGGGTTAAATAATGGTTCCAGCAGTTAGAGACGATGCCTGTTTACTGTAGAACCAAGACTTAACACACTCTTTTTGAAAATTATTTGCAAACAAATCCCAACGGACAAAATGGTTTGATGTTTTGTTTTGTGTTTTTTATGACAAGAAGTGAATTGAGTTAGATTTGAAACTCATGTTGCACTAAAGACTATAACTTGAGAGCGAATGCGTCGCATATCGCCCAAAGGGCATAGACTAAACACTCTAGACAAGGTGAGAGGAGGCCCCTCACTCATCATTCCTCAAGTACTTAAGGCTCGTAGCGTACAACAAGTGTTAACCTTTATTAAGTGTCTTATGAAGTTATGAGATGAGAAGAGAAGACACAAACTTTAAGGGGAAACTAAACAACCCTAATGTTATCATGCAATGTGCTCCTAAAGTTAGGATTCAAAAGGGAAAAGCTATCTTAATGTTATCATGCTTGGATTGAACATCTAATGTCTCTCCTACTCCCATCTTAAACAGAGGGACTAGGAATCCTAAGGGATCATGGCAAAGGACCAAGTAAACACAAAACAATTCAATCACAGATGAAAAGAAAAGAAGGATGAAAGTGACTTAAACAAGTCAATGCAAGAAGAGATGCAAGCATAAAATAAAAGTATGCAAAGATGCAACAAAGATTCAACAACAAAATGAGACTCAAACACAAATAAGTGGCTTAAACAAGTCAACAAGAGATGAGATGAAATGGGAGAAGCAAGCTCCTACAACAATCAACCATCAATCATCCAAACAAAAGGGTGCTATCCTAAGATGTACATACAAAGAAAAGAGGGAGGAAAAAGGTGTGGAGGCAGCTACCACCACAAGCATATCTCAACCATACAATTCTTGAAACACAAGTAAGACAAATGCAAACAAGCAATGCAAAACAATCAACAATGTTCATGACAAACTCAAAGTGTACATAAAGACACCAAATCATCATGAACAAAGGTAAAACTACAAGGGACATAAGTGAATCACCAAGATAAAAGCTTCAAATCAAGTTTATAAACAAGAGGCAAGCTCAAACAAGATCAAGACAAGTGAAAGAAATAAGGTTTCAACACAAACTCAACAACTAAGATAAGTGGAGAATCATGATCCCAAAGTAACTTGCAATGAAAGAAACATAAGTAAATGAACCAAGATAAGTGAAACAACACCTTAATCATGTTAGAATCATGTAAGAAGGCTCACAAGATGCATATGGGATCACTTGAGATCATTTCCCAAAGAAACTAGGTCAAACTAGTATGTATGAACACCTCCAAAAATAGAAGTAATGCTCAATAAATCTCAAATAAAATGCTCAACTAAGCTTGATCAATCATAAACCAGCATGCAAAATATCAAGTTCAAATTTAACTCAAGGCACCGCCAAATAATTCCAAAAGGTATGGTTTTCCACCTTGTCGAGGGTATTTCGAGGCTCCACAAAAGTCCAATCAAACTAAATGAAAAATTGATCATTGGCCACTCAAAATCACCCTAAAAAATTCTTTAACCCCTCATCTAAATGAGGAGAAACAATGGTCATTGGGGATTAAAAACTAGGGTTCAAATGGGCAAGATCAAACAAGATATGAACCATAAAACACCTCAAGAGTTTAATTCCAAATGAAATAAGAAAATAAATGGAAAATGAAAATAATTTTTTTTGAAAATTAAATAACATTTTGAAATGTTAGAAAAATATTTTTATGGAATTTTTTCATAAATAAATAAAATTAAAATAGTAAATGAAATGAAATAAAAATAAAAAAGCCAAAGGGTGGGGGTACACTCAGCAAAGTCATTTTGAACTGAAAAGCTTTGAAATCTCACCTGGGCTCAAAAACATAGGGGGCGCGAAAAGCATGTTAGGCCCAATTAACACATAGACTCAAACTTAAGTGAATCACACTGTTTCACTTAAGTGACGTGGGGTCAAATGCACGCGTGGACAAGGTCAAGCGAATGGAAGTGTAACACATCACACAATCAACATTTCAAACAAGCTAACTCATCTCTAACCAGAGAAGTGACTGGACGCCGGAGCTAGGGCTCTGGTCGTCTTCTCCGGCCAGCTCGTCGGAGACCAGTCATCCAAACTCCATAAAAATGGTCAAATCGGGTACCAAATGAAAGCTACTTCCACAAGGATCATGAATCCACCCATCATTTTTGAAAAAGGTTCCTAAAAAAACGTGAAATCATGGCACGGAAAATGAAAGGAACACACTGAAATCAGATCAATCATTCAAACCAATGATTCAAAACACGCCTACCGAAGAGGCAGGGCTTCAGATGCAAGCCAAAATGACCCTAATGCAAGTCTATAATGAGATAAAAGAGTAGGAGAAAAGTACCTAACGGAGAGATTCCGTTGGTCCTTCAAAACTCAAGCAAGCTTCAATTCAATACCTCCAACTTGTTCCTTAAGTTCTTGTGAAGAGGAAATATGCACTGGTTTGCAAGAAATCCCAGAGAAAATGTAGATTCGAAGAAATGAACTTTTGATGAAATTTTTGAACTCTCCCATCTCTCTCACGCAGCAACTATAGTTTTTTTTGAGCATTAGGGCAAGTTATTTTGCTTTTATGAGGGCTTTGTAATGATCAAGCAGGCCCATGTTGGCTGCATTGTGCAATTTCTATTTTGCTTGCCAAAATTTCCACTTTGCACCATGCACGGGTTCCATATCACACACCTTCTTTTTGGTTAGCAAAAATGCAAATGAGGTGTGTAGAAATCAATGGCATGGATTTGGTTCATGTAGGATCAATTGGCATGTAACAAGTATCTTTGTTGGTCCAAAAGTGGTAAATATTTGCAAGACACAAAGTTTGATGTCATGTGGTGCCAAAAAGTTCAGTACCAAGTCATTTGGTGACTTGTAAATGAAGGAAACCAATTCATGTTCAAAAGTCACTTTTTCAAGCTTAAAATGGTCCATATGATCACATAATCCATCAACCTTCATGGAAATCAATCTCATGATGAATTTGAACCAATGTGACACAACATTCATGTGGCACAGAATTGGATTTGAGGTCTCAAAGTTCATGTAATTGGTCATTGAAGAAAATGACCTATAATGAACTTTCCCAAAATACCCTTGCATTATGAAGTCCATAACTTGAGATGTACACATGAGAAAGAGGACTTCTAGGACTTTTTGGAAATTTAAGATCATAAGGAACAACTTTCATGTTCACTTGAAGTTGAGGAGAAACTTGATTCCATGTCAAAAATGCCTTGGAAGTGAGTTGACTTTGAGCTGACCAAAATTCTCTTCATCTGAGGACACCAACTTGTTGACATCATAACTTGAGATGTACAAACCCAATGGATGAGTTCTTGTTCTCAAAATAAATCTTAGAGGATTATTAACAAGTCCCATGTTTTCATGAAAGTGAGATTGAGCTTGCATCATAGTGAAAATTGTCCTTGAAGTTAGGCACCAAAGAAGGGGATTTTGCACTGAAATCATCATAAACTCTAATTTAGTAACTTCTTGAACTCTTGAATCTCCTTGATTTGATCTTAAAATGACATCCTAGATGCTTTGAGGAGACTTCCCATGTCTCAATGACCTAGAACCAAGTCTTGAACTCTCTCAAGTCCACAGTTGACTTTGGGTTGACCAGATGAAACCCTAATACCATATCTTTTTGACTAAGGCTCTTGCAGATGAATTGAATGACTACACAAACTTCATAGAGACCTCTCAATACACGCATTGAGCTTTTTAACTATGTTTTATCCAAGTAAGTGAATTCATGGACCTTTGATGACCCTCTGATGATCCTCAAGATAGGAGGTGACATCCATACACAAACCTCCTATCTCAAGGAGCTTTGAAACCCAATCCCGATGGTAATGAAACCCTGATGGCTTGCACATGATACCTTTGCTTGAGTTTGAACATGAAGCTCTCCTCTTGAATGGCACAACAACTCTTTATCCCCTGTTAAGAAGCAATGATATGCAAAATGCAAATGCTAAATGAAAAGAAACATAAGCCAAGTTAAAAGAAAAGGTTGGTCAAATTTTGGGGTACAACAGCTGCCCCTATTCAAACGACATGGACCTGAAGGGATGAAAAGCGAACGACTTTGAAACATTCAAGGTAGAAGGTGGTTGAATATAAAAGAACCTAAAAATTTGCCAATCGTAACCTGCGGCAAAGTCCACAGGAGTGGAAAATAAGCACAGGAGAAACTGTATCTGATAGTTGTAAGGAAATGAGCTAACTCATCATCAACTAAAAAGCACCGACTCGCAGTCGAAAGAAACATCTTCAAACACGCAGGCATTTGTTAAACAAACCAGGCAACGAACCCAAAGGCCGGCTCAACACGAAGTTTAGAACATCTGCTAATCCAAGCAGGTATCCGTTAAGTAAAACAGGCATCGAACCCGAAGGCCGGCTCAACATGAAGTTGAGAACATATGCTAATCCAATCAGGAATCTATTAATTAAAACAGGCATCGAACCCAAAGGCCAGCTTAATACGAAGTTGATAACATCTGCTAATCCAAGCAGGCATCCGTTAGTTAAAACATGCATCAAACCCGAAGGCCGGATCAACACAAAGTGTAGAACATCTGCTAATCCAAGCAGGCATCCGTTAATTAAAATAGGCATCGAACTTGAAGTCCGGTTCAAACAAAGTTGGGAACATCTTCTAATCCAAGCAGACATCCGTTAATTAAAATAGGCATCGAACCCGAAGGCTGGATCAAACATGAAGTTGAGAAGAGAATCCGTCGATTCACAATATGAAAGAAGAAATCCGCTGGGGAAGAACAAACTTGAATAAGTAAACTATGTTGGGGAGAAATGAATAGATGAACACATCCATCAAAGATTCTTTCCGGGGTATGGATACCACGCAGGCTCAAGAAAAACATCAATATTCACCGGGGTCTGGATACCACACAGGCTCATGAAATAAACCGATATCAGCTGGAGATGACAAACAGTAAGATGAACAAATTTACCAATAACTCTTTCCGGGGCCTGGATACCACGCAGGCTCAAGAGAATACACCGTTGTCTATTGGGGATACATTTGAAACAAGATATAACAACCTGGCTTATGTTTTGAATGCATATGTTTGAATAATGGCATAATGCTCCATACAAAATGGAAATGCTACGCGTTTGGGAGGATGCTATACATAATGCAAATGCAAAGGAACCGCTCGAGAAAAATAAATGCTTAAGAACGAAACCAACTCCGCTAGGAATGACTGGGTGCCAAGTATGATTTGACTTATGTTGGGGAAAACAGGCCTTGGATGAACTCCAAGAAAAGAACTCTCCTGGGTAAACTGCTCTACTGAGAACAAGATCCACTTTGTTGGGGATCAAATCAACTCTGCTGAGGAAAACGCCATACACGGCCTTCCAACATAAAACGCTTCTGGAGGAACAAAACATTCGACTGGGGGAAATGCCCTGAACGGCCTTCGAGAATGCAACTCTACCGGGGAGTGGACGAACTGCCAGAGACTATTCCACTCCGCCAGGGATTCCACTTTACTGGAGATTAAAATATTCTATCTGCTAGGGATGAGGAATAACATTTACTAGGGAGCTACCCCAAACTCTCTCTGCTGAGGATTGAGAATACCAGTCTCTGGGGAACAAAACGCACTCCGGCGACTTTACTGGAGATTAGGAGTAAAGATCTGATCTATAGGGGACGAAAAGTAAGATTAACATCCCAAAGAACTCGCTCTGATGAATACCAATAACCACTAGATTCTGCTGCGGAAAATGCCTTGAATGACCTTCCTGAATAACACTCTTCTGGGGATGGCCCCCACTCCGCGGGGAATACAATCCACTCTGAGGGGAATTAAGAGAGACAACCCTTCTACTGGGGATAAAATCCATGCTGAAAGGGATAAAATTTTCTTTGAAGGATTGAGAGAAACAATCATTGGGAAATTAACCCAAAATCTCGCTTCGAAGAAGACCAATAACCACTAGACTCTACTGAGGAGAACAACTTCACCGATAAATACTCGTTGAGGGGATTAATATCAACCTCTGCTTGGGGAATAACTTGAATCAACCTCTGATTAGGGAAATAAAACTCATCGACATCAACCTCTGCTTGGGGAATGAGTCAAAGACCTGTGGGGAAACAACACTGAACTAGGTTCCACTACCGGGGAATCTCAGTTTCGACCCTCTGGGGATAACTTAGGTCTTAACCTGCTAGGGGATAAACACAATCTCGACCTGCTGGGGATGAGTGCATATTATTTCTGGTGAGATACTTTCGATCTGACATCTTCACCTTGTGGAGATAGAGATATGGTGACTTCACTGGGGATACACCTTTGAAACAGTCTCAACAGCGAGAATCCTGCAAATGACAAACAAGCAAATGTGTCCTGTATGCAATAAAGGTTATCTCGGTCATCGTCCCTGAAATTATTCAATAAAATTAATGTTTCAATTACGATTAGAAAAGCCCACGAGTTTATGTATGCAAAGTTTTATCAAAAACATCAGGCATCTTTTACAAACAAAACAGTAAAAACAAAAACAGGAAGAGAAAGCCTTCTGAATAATATACTTCATTGATTGAAAATGGCCTGTAAAAAGGCAGATTTACATCAGATGCAACTCCTGAAAAGAGAAAGTTGCACAAAAAGTACAAAAATGCAATAAATATATACAAAATATCGGCAATACGGTACAGGCAACTACCATGTGTCGATTTGACTATGACTCGCATGACTTCGACGCTTCTCCAATGCTTCGTCCTTTGAAAAGGCTGACTTGATTTATTGACCCTCGAGTCCTCTAAGAATCCAATATACTTATGGGGATGGACGCAAACCGCATCCGTTTTCTTTTAAAATCCCTAACTTTTTCCTAAATTGCCCTTGTGGGTTTTCAATTCATCGGGATACCCTGTTTTGCCGAAGTCGCCTTTTCAGGTTTTCAACTTCGCGGGTTCGCATTTTTTCCTTTTTTATCCCTAATTTTTTCCCGAACCCAATCTTTTTATGGTTCACCAGGATGCCCCATTTTTGCCTAGATTTTCTTTTTCTTTCCCAGCGGGTCTGTTTTAAGCAAATTATTTTTTAACTGCGTCTGTGTTCATAAGGGATGTGAAATCTTCACCGTCCATAGTTGAGAGTAGTAAGGCTCCTCCGGAGAAGACTTTCCTTACTACATATGGACCTTCGTAGTTGGGAGTCCATTTGCCCCTGTGATCTGTCTGTGGAGGGAGGATCCGCTTCAACACTAAGTCGCCTGCCTGATAGCTTCAAGGGTGCACCTTCTGATCGAAAGCTTTCTTCATCCTGCTCTGATATAATCGACCATGCACAATGAATGCCAATCTCTTCTCGTCCATCAAACTGAGTTGATTCAATCTGGCTTTCACCCATTCCGCCTCATCCAGTTTGACGTCAACCAACATCCTCAAGGAAGGAATATCGACTTCCAAGGGTAGGACAACTTCCATACCATACACTAGAGAGAAATGAGTTGCCCCAGTTGAAGTACGTAACGAAGTAAGATATCCGCGTAATGCAAAGGGCAACATCTCGTGCCAATCTTTGTAGGTAACAACCATCTTCTGCACAATCGTCTTGACGTTCTTATTGGCTGCCTCAACAATGCCATTCATCTTCAGGCGATATTGGAATGATGCTCCGAGGATCGTCATCTCGCGCCTAGAAACGCCGACTTTCATTTTTGCAGTAGAGGAAGCATCGGATGGGAAGCCGTGGTATTATGATATTAGAAACTTTCTCAAGAATCATGAGTATTTGCCTGGGGCATCGAGCTGGGATAAGAAGACCTTGAGAAGATTGTCTGGAAATTTCTACCTAAACAAAGACGATGTACTCTATCGAAGAAACTTCGACTTGGTGTTGCTAAGATGCATGGACAAAAAGGAAGCAGGATTGCTTATAGAAGAGGTCCACGAGGGTGCTTTTGGTACGCATGCAGGCGGACATGCAATGTCTCGGAAACTGTTGAGGGCAGGCTACTATTGGATGACGATGGAATCTGATTGTTTCAAGTATGCCAATAAGTGCCATAAATGCCATATTTATGCTGATAAGATGCATGTACCGCCAAGTCCTCTGAATGTCATGGTGTCTCCCTGACCCTTTGCTATGTGGGTGTTGTGCCCCAAAATTTGCCCAACCTTTTCTTTACTTGGTTTATGTTTCATTTCATTGTTCTAGCATATTGCATTGCATAACATTTTGCATTTACAGGGGATCAAGAGATGTGTGTGTAACAAGAGGAATTTGCCAAGAGTTCTAAGCCTAATCAAGAGGTTGTATTCAAGTCAACAGAGGGGTTATCATCATCAGAGACAAGTCAAAGCCCTTTGGATAGGTAGATAAGTGTATGTGGTTCACCTCCTGTCTAGGAGGCCATGTGAAGGTCATATGAGGATCAAAAGCCCATGATTATGGAGGGAGGTTATCATTTAAGCTCATTTAAGGCCTTTTAGGTCATTGTGGAACTCATTCAAGTGTTTATACCAAGTGTCTTCAACTGTAGCTCTTCACACTTGGTATAAACACTTGAATGAGCTCCACAATGACCTACAAGGCCTTAAATGAGCTTAAATGATAACCTTCCTCCATAATCATGGGATTGTGATTCTCAGATGACCTTCAAATGGCCTCCTAGACAGGAGGTGAACCACATACACTTATCTGCCTATCCAAAGGGCTTTGACTTGTCTCTGATGATGATAACCCCTCTGTTGACTTGAATACAACCTCTTGATTAGGCTTAGAACTCTTGGCAAATTCCTCTTGTTACACACACATCTCTTGATCCCCTGTAAATGCAAAATGCTATGCAATGCAATATGCTAGAACAATGAAATGAAACATAAACCAAGTAAAGAAAAGGTTGGGCAAATTTTGGGGCACAACACCCACATAGCAAAGGGCCAGGGAGACACCATGACATTCAGAGGACTTAGCGGTACATGCATCTTATCAGCATAAATCTGGCATTTATGGCACTTCTTGGCATACTTGAAACAATCAGATTCCATCGTCATCCAATAGTAGCCTGCCCTCAACAGTTTCCGATACATTGCATGTCCGCCTGCATGCGTACCAAAAGCACCCTCGTGGACCTCTTCCATAAGCAATCCTGCTTCCTTTTTGTCCATGCATCTTAGAAACACCAAGTCGAAGTTTCTTCGGTAGAGTACATCGTCTTTGTTTAGGTAGAAATTTCCAGACAATCTGCTCAAGGTCTTCTTATCCCAGCTCGATGCCCCAAGCAAATACTCCTGATTCTTGAGAAAGTTTCTGATATCATAATACCATGGCTTCCCATCTGATGCTTCCTCTACTGCAAAAATGAAAGTCGGCCTTCCTAGGTGCGAGATGACGATCCTCGGAGCATCATTCAACTAATTCACCTTTTACATCGAGGATAAGGTTTCCAAAGCATCTGCCATCTGATTCTCGGCTCTTGGCACATGATAGAACTCTACCTTATCAAAGAAAGGTAACAACCTTCTGGCATAATTCATGTAAGGAATCAGGTTAGGTTGACAAGTCTCCCACTGTCCTTTAATCTGGTTAATGACCAAAGCTTAATCACCATATACATCACAGTTTTTGATTCTCAAATAAATTGCTTCTTCAATGCCCATGATGCATGCTTCATACTCAGCTTCGTTGTTGGTGCAGGAAAACATTAACCTGGCGGTGAACGGTATGTGGGAACCGTGGGGAGTTGTAATATTGCCCCAATTCCGCTGCCATAAGAGTTAACAACACCATCAAAAATCATCTTCCACTAGGAGCCTACCTCAGGACCTTCATCAGGTAACGACTCATCACAATATTTCATCTTCAGAAACATGATTTCCTCGTCAAGAAATTCAAACTTCATTGGTTGATAATCATCAATCGGCTGCTCTGCGAGATACTCTGACAAAACACTTCCCTTAATTGCCTTTTGGGAAATATACTAAATATTGTATTCTGTCAGGACCATCTGCCACCTAGAAATTCTTCCTGAAATCGCTTGCTTCTCGAACACATACTTAATCAGATCCATCTTCGAAATCATCATGGTTGTGTGATTCAACATGTATTGCCTTAGGCGTTTGGATGCCCAAGCAAGTGCCCAACATGTCATTTCTAGCATTGAATATCTGGCATCACAATCTGTGAACTTCTTACTCAAATAATAGATAGCATTTTCTTTTTTGCCTATCTCGTCATGTTAACCGAGAACACAACCCATGGAGTTCTCAAGAACCTTCAAGTACATTATCAAAGGTCTTTCGGCCACTGGAGGCATCAGTATCGGAGGCTCCTGCAAGAATTCTTTTATCCTTTCGAATGCCCTTTGGCAATTTTCATTCCAGACAACCGCCTGATCTTTCTTTAACAGCTTGAACAATGGTTCACAGGTGGCCATAAGGTGAGATATGAACCTTGCGATGTAGTTCAATCTACCTAGAAACCATGAACCTATTTTTCTGTTTTCGGCGCTGGCATTTCTTGTATTGCTTTTATTTTTGCAGGATCGACCTCGATTCCTTTTTCACTGACTATAAACCCCAATAGCTTTCCTGAACGCACACCAAAAGTATACTTCTTCAGATTCAACCTTAGTATGCATTTCCTCAACCTTTCAAACAGCTTCAAAAGATTAACCAGATGTTCCTCCTCCGTCTGTGACTTTGTAATCATGTCATCAACATAAACCTCAATCTCATGATGAATCATATCATGAAAAAAAGTCACCATCGCTATCTGATAAATTGCCCCTGTATTCTTCAATCCAAAAGGCATGACCTTATAGCAAAAAGTCCTTCACTGCGTGATAAAGGTTGTTTTCTCCATGTCCTCTGGGGCCATCTTGATCTGATTATACCCAGAGAAGCCATTCATGAAGGAAAACACAGAATGTTGAGCGGTGTTATCGACTAACACATTAATGTGGCGGAGCGGGAAATCATCTTTCGGGATCGCTCTGTTTAGATCACGGCAATCCACACACATCCTGACCTTACCGTCCTTCTTAGGTACATGCACGATGTTAGCGACCCATGGAGGATAGTTTATAACAACAAGAAAACCGGCGTCCAACTGCTTCTGGACCACTTCCTTAATCTTAATTGCCATGTGTGGTTTAGTTCTTCTCAATTTCTGCTTTACAGGTGGAAACTCCTCTCGAAGAGGTAGACGATGAACCACTATATTTGTATCCAGTCCTGGCATATCCTCATATAACCAAGCGAAGGCGTCTCTGTACTCTCGGAGCATCTCAACCAGCCTTCTGTTGACATCATCTTCTAAAGCAGCCCCAATTCTGACCTCTTTCTTGTCTTCCTCTGTATACAGGTTGACGTCTTCAATCTCTTCTTGATGAGGCAGAATGACATTCTCTTCCTGTCTCAGAAGTCTGGCAAGCTCTTCAGGAAGGTCTTCGTCTTCATCAATCTCTTCTTCAGCTTGAAAGGTCGGATTATCAAAATCATATCGAGTCATAAATGAGTTTGAATGGGTGACATCTGCAATGTGAAACCTGCATGATGATGATTGATGCTTAAAATGATATGCAAACAAGCACAAACCACATTGCCATTTTATTGTTAAAATAAAATAAAAATAAGAAAAATAGGGATCAAAATATTTGAATGCATAAAGACGCCTTTTGATTAATGTAAAAGCAATTGTTCGAACATAAACAGGATAAGGCCCTACAAATGAAAACCACTACGTCTTGGGCAGAACGCATGGCCACACATAATCAAAACAGATAAATTACTCTTCAAATAAAACTTGGACAACTTCCTCGATGGTCTAATTGCTCAAGCTTTGGCCAAGAATACATGGCTCAACCCATGCGCCCATGTCACAATCACTGTTCCCTTCGTCTTCAGATACAACATTGACTCTATCGAAGATCACCCCACCGCTTGTAAATTGTACCGAACCCCTATACCGAGGAGCACTATGTGAGGAAGAAGATGACGGGTTGTACCCTAATCCGAACTTATCCTGCTTGTTGAGAATACTAAGCACCTGACCCCATCCTTAGGAGGAACCTGACTCCACCACAACACGAGCTTATTTAAAAGAAGACATAGAAATCTCGGGAATTCTATCCACCATAGAAGGTTTCTCTCTGACTTGAATAGCTTCAAACGCTTGGCACAAAGTCTCGTGAATTTCCCCATCAACTTCAATGTACTTGAATGATGATAGCTGGATTATCATTATGTCTTCCTCACCACAGACGATGAAAATATTTCCCCCAACCATGTACTTCAACTTCTGATGTAAGGCGATGTGACTGTGCCTGTGGAATGAATCCATGGTCGACCTAACAAGCAACTGTATGCGGGCTGAATGTCCATTATATAAAAGACAACATTGAAAATCTCTGGACCTACTTGAATAAGGAGGGTGACTTCGCCAAAAACCGATCTCTTCCTTCCATCGAAAGCTCGCACAACAAGATCACTAGGACTACAGATCACGCCTTGAGTGTCTAACTTCATTAAGGCTTTCTTGGGCAACATGTTGAGTGAAGACCTCGTACTCAATGGAGATGTGCAAGGAGTGATTGTGATTTCTTCCCTTAGGAGTCAAATCTAGATCTGTAAACCCTAAGCCATTACCGGCATTCACGTGGGCCATAACCCCCTCAAGCTGGTTTACAGAAATTTCCTACGGCACATACGTTGTATTCAGAATCCTTAAAAGTGTATTCCTGTGTGCCTCTGAGCATAATAACAAAGATAAAATTGAAATTTTGGAAGGAGTATGTTGCAGATGATCAACAATTTTATAATCGCTCTTTCGAATCAGACGTATGAACTCCTCGACGTCTTTAACCAGAGCATCTTTCTCTCCTCGTGGTAAACTTTCTTCTACAACGGCCTTACCTTTTCCTTTGTTAGGCCTCTTGACATTAGCTTCTAGCGGTGAAAACACCCTACCACTTCTTGTCATTCCATTAGTTCCAATCAAATTGTTAACAGATGAACCATCAGACGATGTTCCCCTCCACTCTTGCTTTTGGCCATTACAAAAGACCTCCGCCCCATAATTCCATGGGATTGCTTTGGTACTTTCTTATGACACTGGTCCTGCTTTGGTGATTATAACAGTTGTCGGCCTTGGCGACGCTGATATATTAATCATTCTGAAAGGGATCGAGATCGTAGCAATCTCATCCTGCTCCTGATTAACCACCTTCACATCTTTTCCTTCTTTAATCCTATCAAACTGTAAGACCCCTTCATTCATCAAGCACTGGACATGATTCTTCAGATCTTCACAACCTTCGGGATGCACACCACACCCTTCACAATTTTCCCCACAGCTTGGAAAAACTCCGCTTTTCAACAACCTGCTTTTAACAAAGCTCAAAGGTTTTCTCAAATCGGCTACATCCATTACTAAATTCAGCTCTTCTTCTTCAATAAAAGCATTGACACTGACCGCTCCATGATTGGGCATCGGGTTCTGAACAACATTAGGCACATCATTAGTGAAATTAATTTCCTTGCTATCAATAAGGTCTTGCACCTTATGCTTGAAAGCCTTGCAATTATCGATATTGTGACCTAGGGCGCCTGAATGGAAGTCACATCTGGCGTTTGCATCATAACCCAGAGGTGGTGCGCCAGTCAAAGGTGCCAATGTTCTCTTCTGAATTAGCTGAAGTCTAAGCAAATGTTGTAAAAGTTATGAATATGGCATAGGTGGAGCGTCAAACTATCTATTCATTGTTCTCCCATGGTCTTGAAACCGTCGGGGTGCATAGTTCTGCTATTGTTGTTGTTTCCATTGTTGTTAAGGTTGTTGCTGAGGTGCTGCAGGAATAGTGATACTTGCAACCTGTGGCTGTTATTGATATTGTTGTTGGCGTGAAGCCCTATTCTTGTTCTTATTTCTGTACCCTAACACTTCATTCGTTTCACCTTCCCTCTTCTTACCAAAAGTCTTTCTTCCCCCACCATATATGGATCCTTCTCCTGCTTAAATTTTTCCCAATTTAATACCATTCTCAACTTGCTCACCAGTAATAATCAGATCTAAGAAACTGCCTGACATGTTTCCACTCATATTTTCATAATATATCCCTGGCAACGTTACCACGAACATATCAATGATTTCTCTCTCAACCATTGGTGGTTGGACCCTCGCAGCTAATTCACGCCACCTCTGTGCGTATTCTTTGAACCCCTCATTGCTTCTTTGTGAAAGATTTTGAAGTTGGACTCTATTTGGTGTCAAGTCACTATTATACTGATAGTGACAGACGAATGCCTCTGCAAGGTCTCTCCAGCTCCTCATGTTGGTCCCCTCAAGGCCCATGTACCATCCCAAAGACGGTCCAAACAAACTGTCTTGGAAGAAGTGCATTAACATCTTTTCATCATCAGAATATGCAGACATCTTCCTGTAGTAGGATCGGAGGTGTACTCTGGGACAGGTCTTCCCGTTGTACTTGTCAAAGTCAGGTACCTTGAACTTCGGTGGAATCTTTAGACCCGAGATCAGCCCCAAGTTAGACATATCAAGACTAAGAGAATTCTGATTCTCCAAGTTCTTCATCTTCTTCTCTATCATTCTAAACCTCTTGCCCGCATCAGTCTGTAGGCCTACGCCTAGATATCCCATAGAAAAGACATCATCATGTTCGTCCTCCTCCCACTGAGGACCGACATTACCATGTACAACGCCCGCTGTACTTGGAATGTGAGCTCCAGGTTGATTACCTCCGCCCGGAAGAATAACAACTGTCGGGATAGCGTTGGCTTGAGGAGTGTCATTATCAACTGGAGGAGGAACTGCAGTGGTCCCACCGTGCAAAAATCCACTTCCATCAACCCTAGCAATCAAAGGTTGAACAAGTGTTCTCAACTGTTCTTGGCCGTTAGCAACCCCTTGCATAAGATCCATGAACTGCGCCATGCAATCTTTGAACTCTTGTAACTCAAGTTGAATCTGATCCATTGCTTTCTGTTGATTTCCCCTAGTCGAGTAACAGTGAATTGTCCGGTCTGCAATCCTGAAACACTACTGAGAGAAAAAACCACAGAGAGAATAAGGTCAATGGAACCAGAACACCTGCAATGCAATATGATAAATGATGCAAAATGCAAGCATGTAAATATGTTTCAGGGAAATTTTCCCCTTGATTCTAGTTCCACAGAAGAACAGGAGAATGAAGAGCCAACAGATGGAGCCACAAAATCTCCCTCATAAATAAAATGAGGATCAGAGTCAGCATATACAACATAGCACCAAGGAAAACAAACAGAGTCATCAATACGACCTCATCCAACAATCATCGTGATGGTCGGAATACAAGATAACAACAAATACATAAGAACAAAAGAGAACTGCATCAAGCATGGCAGCGAGTCTGGAACTCTTCTAATAACTCCTTTGTATCCGAATGATCAGATCGGGAAACCAACTCCTGAATAAGCAACTCCCTCCTGCTGATGATAACCTTCAAACCTTTAACATAGTCTTCCCAAGCGCCTTCCCCGAAAGCATATTCAAGTATGGGCTTCTTCAGATCTACTCTTAACTTGTATTCCTCCAATGTTGCAAGAGCTTCTCGTAGCTTGCAGTCATTCTCGTACTGACGAGAGGATTCTCCAGGAGATTTTTCATCTTTAATTCGAAGCTGAGCCTTCAACCTGTCAATATGATGATGAAGCTCATCCTCTCTCTCCTTGTTGTTAGTCAAAATGGCATTCCACTGAGCGTTAAACTTTGATATCTCTAGGTGAGCTTTCTCTAACTCTTTCTTCTTCCCCTTAAGGGCATTACCCAAGCTCCTTAGATCTTGACCAAGACGTTCTCTGACATGAATTTCTTCAGTCATTTCTCTCCCCATCTTATTCAAAGTCTCTATCTTCATCTTGGACAGGTAGATGGCTTCATTCTTCTCGCTCCTGAGCTGAATAATCTCCTTTTCTAACCGTTCATTCACTTTGCGTAGTTCTTCCTTCTCAGCCCACAGTTGATTATACTTCTGAATATAAACTGTTGCCGGTTCTTCAAATACCAAAGGATATAGAGGTTCTCTGATCGGGAACGGTAATAACAACTTTTCGACCCTCTCTTGGATCCATTCAACATATGGTCCATAAGCTTTGCAATCACCTCTACCCAAGGCATGCTTTCCTTTCTGGTGAGTACTGCTCCAAGCTTGTTGCAAACTAGCCAAATTGTCTGACGGCAAGAGAGGGATTATAATTGATGCCACCTTTCCTTCCTATCAAAGGAACATTGGGAAAGCTTCCACAACTGAAGATAACATCACTGCTAAGAAGATCTATTTTGAACCACACAATATTCTCCGACGTTAAGCCCATGAGCCTCTCTGACCACTAACTGTGTCTGCAATATAAACAAAAGGTCCAGACTTAGGCAGATGCAAAATAAACCATCTGTATAGCAGTGGCGCACAACAGGAGACGTTCTTTCCTCGTCTGTTCTCGTTCTTGTGGTGAATTAAATGGTAGACATCACCTAAAAGAGTTGGCACAGGATTCTTAGAAGCAAAGATGTGGGAAGCGTCCAAATCAACAAAGTAAGGTATATTGTGAAACAATATTATCCCATAGATGAAGAGAGCCAAGATTGCATTGAGAACCACCCAACACCCCTCCTTTGCAAAGTGCTGAGCTCTACTCACTAAGAATGGTAGTGGGAAACCAGGTACTCCATTCCTCCGTACCATCTTTCCATCCAATTTAGAAACATCAAAATGAAGGGCATTGGCTAGCTTGGTCAAATCAGGCTCCTCTTCAGAGTGGTAGAAAGGAATTTCTTCCAAGACGGGAACTCCCACCAACTGAGCAAACTCTTCCAAGATTGGGAATAAAACATATCCGAGGAACGTGAAGCAACACAACTGAGGATCATAAAACTGCAACAATGTGTAAATACCTCCTGACTCAAACTTGGAGACCTTACAGACAAAGCTCAGAATCTTCCCATACTCCTTTCTGAAGTCTTCTATCACACTACGATCATCCATAGAAATAATCTTAAGTAGAGGTCCTATCTCTGGTGTCGGGAATTTGTACATCACACTCTTCTTTAAACCCGGGTCCATACTGATGGTGGATTAGATTACTAGAATCAAAGGAAAAATATGCACCTGAAACACAAACACATGCGAATGTTAAAATGCAAATGAATATGCAAATGCAAACAGGGGACCAAGATTGTTGTACTGCTGACTGAGTTGAACCAGAGCTTCGCTTCGGCGAGAAAATATCGGAACATCAAAAGAACAAAGTATATGACCTTCAAAACATCAGATCAAAGGTCCACACTGATAAGAAATCCGGGTAGGTTGGAGGTCAATTTTCCTGCATAACCCTCCCACTCATAAGGTATGGACCTAATATCTGACAAGGTTTGGCATCCTATGCGGTCGTCAGCGTCACAGACTTTCGAGAAACGATGATACGTTCACCATTTCTGGTTTGGCATCATGGTCTAACAAAGCAGCCTCACTTAGCTGACTCCCAAATGATCGATCTCCAGAGTCGACAATTTCCAGATCCAACACCCCCTCCTGACCAATGTACAGGATAAGATGTCTTCAAAGAAAACCTCGTATGAATGCGAATTTCACGAGGACTGGTGCATGCTGAAACATACAGGTCCATCACTACTTTCCACTCTAATGCTATGTATATCCTCAAGCTTGGGTTTTGGCTTATCTCTCAAAGGCATAGTCCCACCCAACAACATAACAATATCATGATAATAATGTGCGGAAAATAAAATGCAAATGCATAACTGTACAAATATAACACATATACACACAAATACACACCCATAAACAAGAACACACAAGCGCTCGGATTGACTCGCATAAGGGATGGGAAGAGTCCCCAACAGAGTCGCCAGCTATCGCATCGCTGCGAAAAAGGGCCGACAAATATAGAAGAGTCGCCACCGGTCGTTATTTATCCCAAAGAGAGGGAAAGGAAACGATCAAAGAAAACCTGACGAAAAGGGAAAGACAAGGTCATCGCAACCAAATCTTGGGTTCGGGAGTCGGTTACGCAAGGGGAAGGTATGAGCACCCCTCACGTCCGTTGTACTCAATGGGATTCACACTTGTTGTCTAAATCTATGGGTGAAAACTATCTAATGTTATTGCTAAATGGAGGTAAAGAGAAAGAACTGACTCGATAGGACATCGCCGCCCTATGCCTACGTATTCCCTCGTGCAATGGGAAAGTCAGAGTCAACGTAGTTTGGGAAACTACGGGTGATGGGAGGAAGGTTGTTCGCCAAGACATAACCGTCTTGCGCCTATGTATCCTCGTCTGGTACGAGAAATCAGAGCAAACGCAGTTCGGGATGACACGACCTCTGGTTGGTTCAAGTGTTTTAACGGAGTAGGGTTAAATAATGGTTCCAACAGTTAGAGACGATGTTTGTTTGCGGTAGAACCAAGACTTAACACACTCTTTCTGAAAATTATTTGCAAACAAATCCTGAAGGACAAAAAGGTTTGATGTTTTGTTTTGTGTTTTTTATGACAAGAAGTGAATTGAGTTAGATTTGAAACTCATGTTGCACTAAAGACTATGACTTGAGAGCGAATGCGTCGCATATCGCCCAAAGGGCATACGCTAAACACTCTAGACAAGGTGAGAGGAGCCCCCCCACTCATCATTCCTCAAGTACTTAAGGCTTTTAGTGTTCAACAAGCGTTAACTTTTATTAAGTGTCTTATGAAGTTATGAGATGGGAAGAGAAGACACAAACTTTAAGGGGAAACTAAACAACCCTAATGTTATCATGCAATGTGCTCCTAAAGTTCGGATTGAAAAGGGAAAAGCTATCCTAATGTTATCATGTATGGATTGAACACCTAATGTCTCTCCTACTCCCATCTTAAATATAGAGGGACTAGGAATCCTAAGGGATCATGGCAAAGGACCAAGTAAATACAAAGCAATTCAATCACAGATGAAAAGAAAAGAAGGATGAAAGTGACTTAAAGAAGTCAATGCAATAAGAGATGCAAACATGAAATACAAGTATGCAAAGATGCAACAAATATTCAACAACGAAATGAGACTCAAACACAAATAAGTGACTTAAACAAGTCAACAAGAGATGAGATGAGATAAAATGGGAGAAGCAAGCTCCTACAACCATCAACCATCAATCATCCAAACAAAGGGTGCTATCCTAAGATGTACATACAAAGAAAAGAGGGAGGAAAAAGGTGTGGGGCAGCCACCAGCACAAGCACATCTCAACCATACAATTCTTGAACACAAGTAAGACAAATGCAAACAAGCAATGCAAAACAATCAACAATGTTCATGACAAACTCAAAGTGTACATAAAACACCAAATCATCATGAAAAAAGGTAAAACCACAAGGGACAGAAGTGAATCACCAAGATAAAAGCTTCAAATCAAGTTTAGAAACAAAAGGCAAGCTCAAACAAGATCAAGGCAAGTGAAAGCAACAAGGTTTCAACACAAACTCAACACCTAAGATAAGTGGAGAAGCATGATCCTAAAGTAACTTACAATGCAAGAAACACAAGTAAATGACCCAAGATAAGTGAAACAACCCCTTAATCATGTTAGAATCATGTAACAAGGCTCACAAGATGCATATGGGATCACTTGAGATCTTTTCCCAAAGAAACTAGGACAAACTAGTATGTATGAACACCTCCAAAAATGACTTGAATTGCAAGGTTCACCAAAAATAGAAGGAATTCCAAATAAATCTCAAATAAAATTCTCAACCAAGCTTGATCAATCATAAACCAGCATGCAAAATATCAAGTTCAAATTCAACTCAAGGCACCACCAAATAATTCCAAAAGGTATGACGTTCCACTTTGTCGAGGGTATTTCGAGGCTCCACAAAAGTCCAATCAAACTAAATGAAAATTTGATCATTGGCCACTCAAAATCACCCTAAAAAATGCTTTAACCCCTCATCTAAATGAGGGAGAAACAATGGTCATTGAGGATTAAAAACTAGGGTTTAAATGGGCACGATCAAACAAGATATGAACCACAAAACACCTCAAGAGTTTAATTCCAAATGAAATAAGAAATTAATGGAAAATGAAAATAATTTTTCTTAAAAATTAAATAACATTTTGAAATGTTATAAAAATATTTTAGTGGAATTTTTTGATAACCATAACTATTTTTAAACAAATAAAATGAAAACAACAAATGAAATGAAATAAAAATAAAAAGGCCAAAGGGTGGGGGTACATTCAGCAAAGTCATTTTGAACTGAAAAGCTTTGAAATCTCACATGGACTCAAAAACAGAGGGGGTGTGTCGCTTTCGCAAAAATAAGGTGCCGACACAACAGAAGAGTCGCCACCTTTCGTTATTTATCCCTCGGAGCGGGAAAGGAAACGATCGGAAAAACCTGACGAAAAGGTATAAGACAATTTCATCGCAACCATTGTCTGGGTTCGGGAGTCGGTTACGCAAGGGGAAGGTATCAGCACCCCTCACGTCCGTCGTACTCGACGGGATCCACGCTTGTTGTGTTTACTGGACGAGTTGGTTTATCTATCTACCTATCAAGGCTGGCTTAAACAGAAAAGAAAATGACTCGGCAAAGCGTCGCGCTTTATGCCTACGTATTCTCATCAGAGAATGAGAAATCAGAGCCAACGTAGTTCGACCTATGAGGGGTTATGGGGAAGGTGGCTCGCCAATACGTCAGTATTGTGCCTACGTACTCTCAACAGGTATGAGAGATCAGAGCTTACGTAGTTCGGGACACTACGGATTATTTTCTGTCTTTTACGGAAGAAGTGTCTTTTATTGTGTTTGCAATTTCAATCGCACTAAAGACTATGACCTGAGAGTGAATGCGTCGCATGTCACCCAAAGGGTACCATACTAAACATCCAGACTGTGGAAAAGAAACTCTCCCACAATCCTTTCTCAGATAGCTTAAGGCTCGTAACGTACGAAAGAAATCATTCATGATTACTGTATCTTAAGCTGTTTTTGAGATGAGAAGAGAACAGACTCAACTAGGAGGGAGACTATCAAGTCCTACTGTTGTCATGCCAAGGATTCATCCTATGGTTGAAGTTTGAAACAGGGAACTCCTAGAAGTTATCATGCATAGGTTTCAACCTAAAGTTCTATCATCACTTCCTTATCAAAGGAAATGAGATTCCTAAGGGATCATGTCAATGATACAGCAACAGATAAAGCATCAGCTTAAACAGTAAACAGTAATACGACTGTAAAATGCATGCAATGCAAGTGAGGGAGGAAATGTGTGTGGGGCATCAGCCTCTACAAGCTCATCTCAACCTCAAGCCAGATATGAATAACAGTAATCATACAGAAAGTATCAACATGCTATCAAGCAAAAACAGTAAACTGCAATCATACAGAAGAAATAAAATCATGCTATCAAGCAAAACAAATCACATGGGCAAGGGAGCTGGGCTCTACCGAATACCTGCAAGCAAAGCCATACAGTAACAATACAAGAAGAGGGAGCAACTCAACCTCTAGTGCAATCATGCCCCTAGCTTAAAGTCTAGTCTAGATATGGACTTATTCTAATGCATCAAGCAAGTCAAACAAGGCACATCAATACAGAAAAGAAAACAGAGAAGAAAGCAGATCAACCCCTCTCTCAATCCCAAGCCACAGCTCCTCAGACAGCAATTCAGTCTTCAGACTTCCATCACTCTTGAAAAAAAACAATTTGCTTCCCCAGGTTTCAACCCTTCAACATAAGTTTCAACTTATTCTTCTTCTTCAAGCCTCAGCTCCTTAATCAGCTCCACCTTCAGGCTCCACTCTTAACCACAAGTATCAACTTGATTCCTTCAGGATCTTCAGGCTTCAACTACAATGGCAATGCTCAAGGAATCATCCTCTTCCATACTCTTCAATGAAGTCTTCATCTTCAAGCCCAACATCTCTCAAGATACTCAAACCAGAGGAAATCACTTAACTGGATAAGCTAGGATATTAAACTGCTCATTGACCACCAAAGGTGACCTATAAGGGTTTAACATCAAAGGAATGGTTCCCTCAAAGGTTCTACTTATTAGGTACCATCACTTATCCCTCCAAAGGAGGGAGGTGAATACCATGGAAGGACCTTGAATCATGGGGAGGAATGGAGGTGAAAGATACCATCCATGTTTAAGAAAGGGATCAACTAAGTCTAAGCTCTTCCTAATCCCTAACCCTAAAACAACAACAAAACAAACAAGACTACAAGCTCTCAAGCTCCTTCTTCTATCTTCAAGTCTTCTATTATGCTCCTCCATGCTTCTCAAAGCAAGACCAAGCCCACCAAGCCAAGCAAAAACCCACAAAGCAAGGCAAAACAAAATACAAGCCCACAAGGGCAACACAAACAACCATCAATTACAAAAATCAATTAAAAATAGTATACTATTATATTAAAACCTAATATAATTTCTAAGGGATCCTATATGACTACCCTTAGTACCCTATATGTCCCAACTATCTAACTTGACCTAGAAACCCAAAATTCTAGTGTTATTGTGGACCTATGTTAAGGATTGACCTAATTCTACACAACCTAGAGTCATCTAATCAAAACTAATAAAAAATTAATCACAAAATCATGGAATAAATCCATAGGGGAGCTAAAGTCCTAATCTAACTATCCTAAAAAGAATGACATAAAAATTCAAAGGGAACTAGCTAAACCAAATTCTATAAATCTATGCATCAACATAAAAGGAATTAAAAAGCTATTAAAAGAGAAAATATACAAAAAATATAAAAAATGCATGAAATGCAAATATTTTGATTTTATAATTTTCTAGACATTAACATGAAATGGGAGAAAAAATATCCATGTAAAAATCATCATTTTTCTATTTAATATGATTTTTCAAAGATTAAAATAAAATGGAGAAAAAGAAATTAAAATATGAAATGTTTGGTGCAGATAGCAATTCAGTATAGTTCAATATGGGAATGGGCCCTAAATGGGGGTGCAAATAACATAAGCGCTGGGCCCAATTATTTAATCAGAAAATCAATTAAAAAACACAAATAAAAAGAAAAGGACACGGTGCATAAAGCAACAAAAATCAGTTCAAAATCTCACTGGGCCATGAATGGGGGTGTGGTTATCAAACTCATCACTTAAGCCCAAAATGAATTTAAATGAAACGCCGCGTTTCATTGTATCTTCAGATTTCCCTCTTCAAATGGAATTGAATCACAGCCTTTGGATCTCTACTCAGTCAACGAGTCTTGCCTCATCCAACGGTCACGTCTTCATCTTCTTCCTCCAGCTAGGGTTCAAATGAGGAAGCCATGGAAACAGAGCTTCAGCTCGAGCTTCTCCCAACTCGTATCTCCTCAATTCTCCATGAAAAACTAAAATTCAAAACCCTAATCCATTCTAAATTCCATGCTGATCACAACCATGGCCTTGAAATCAATTGAAATGCCCTAAATCTCCAAACCCGATCCAAGATAAAAAATAAACTCAAACTTCAACTTTGATGATTCTTGAAATTAATTGGCTCAGAATGATCACCACCTCACACTGGTCAATTCTTGATATCAAACTCATGTTATATCCCACTATAACTCGTGTTCTTGATCAATACAAAAATGGTGTCACCCACTCAAACTTCACCAATTGATCTCAAACTTCCCAGAATCCATCTCCTACTTGTCTCTAACCATTCTAACCTAACAATTCTACCTAATCATGCTTAAATCATGGTGTATAAGAAAAGTTACTAACCTGTCGAATCTTGATTAACAGATAGGTCAAAGCTCCACTTCAGCCTCTCAAACTCTTCAGAAACCTTCCTTGATTGATGATCTTGCTACTGTTTGCAAAAGTTTCAATGGAGGATGCTTGAATCTCAGAATTCGATGGTGACTTGCAACCTTCAAAATCCAAAAGCTATCTCCTTAATTCTTCAAGATCTTACCCTCAAATTGGTGTGTACACATTCAGTGTGATCAATGGAATGTGTTTGGATTGAAAGAAGCAATGGAAATTGTGTGGAATGTGGAATTTGATTTCAATTTGCAATGGAAGCAATTGAAATGGCTATCTCACTCTTCTCTCTAATCTCTCACCAACCTTGCATCTGAGCAAGTTCTAAACACTATATAGGATGGTTTAGACTCATCTAGAACCTTCTGGAATCATCCAATGAGAATTTGGGATTCTCATGCCATGAGTTTTTGATTTCAACTCATCTCATGCATCATCTCATGCCATGCCTCTTGCAGCAACCAATTCTGACTTCAAAATCTCCTTATATGAGAAACATGACTTGTTAGGATACCTTACTAGCTTGTACATTGAGTTTCCTTGTGTTTTGCATTTGTACCTTAATATGCAAGCAACCATTTTCCAAAGCAAGTCCATGATCTAGGCCTCAATTCAAAAAAGTGGCTGAACCATTGTTTTTAAAATGCTTTTTAGAGTCAAAATGACCTATTATATGCTATGGTTTGGATGTGTAACTTGGAAATTTCAATTTCCAACTTGGACTTATTTAACTTATGCCTCCATTTTAGGTCATTTTGACCATTTTTTGCTACAATCCTTTTCAACATCTCATGACCTCCTTACTAGCCTTAAAACATCATTTTAAGCAAGTTTGATGTTGAAGATTTTTCCATTTGAAGCTTGGAAATAGGAGTTATGGCCTTATGTTTGAAATGACCTATAATCTCCAAATGACCAAAATGCCCTTGACTTGTCAAAGCCATAACTTGAGTTCTACAAATCCTATAAAGGACTTCTAGTACTCTCTAGAAAGATAATAAGGTAAGGAACAACATTCATGTTGACCAAAAGTTCATAGGAATCATCCTTCTAGGGCAAAAGTTGGATGCAAGTTGGGTGACTTTCAAGGCCCCAGATTCACATACCTCAGATGACCTCTAACTTGTCAAAGTCATAACTTGAGCTCTACAAATCCTATCAAGGACTTATAGTACTAAAATTAAAGCTAAGAACAAGCTCTACAACATTCATGTTGGGGGTAAGATGATATGACAATCACATCTTGAGCTAAACTGCCTTGAAGATAGGGGTCAAACTAGGGGATTTTACACTATCAAGCCTTAGAAACCCTAGCTTGAAACTTCTCAAACTCTTCAATCATGATGAGTTGATCTTGGAATCATCCTTATAACATCTCAATGCATCAATCCATGATCACATGGCTCTTGGATTAGGTCTCAACCTTCTCCAAATCATCAGTAGACCTAGGGTTGGCCCAGTCAAACCCTAATTACACCACTCATGGCTGAGTCTTCTTATTCTTGCACAATGACCTCTCTAGGCTTCATGATGGCTTTCAAGACATCTCATAATCTCTCTCAAAGCTTCAATTCCATCCTCATAGCCTCAGAATCATCTGAGGAGCTCCTACAACTCTCAATTTAGGAGGCACACAACCTTGGTTTCAACCAATCTCTCTGAGGATCTCTTAACTTTTCTGACAAAGATATCAACCCTTAGACACTTGAATAACCTTCTTGGATAGCTTCAAACTCTTGACTGGTACTCATGCCTCTTGATCTCCTGCATACATATCCATGAAATGCAAGTGATAAGGCTAATGTGAATGAGATGAACCACAAGCTAGGTAGAGAAATGTTGGTCAAATTTTGGGGTGCAACAGGGTGCGAAAAGCATGTTAGGCCTAATTAACACACAGACTCAAACTTAAGTGAAACGCACCATTTCACTTAAGTGACGTGGGGTCAAATGCACGCGTGGACAAGGTCAAGCGAATGGAAGTGTAACACATCACACAATCAACATTTCAAATAAGCTAACTCAGCTCTAACCAGAGAAGTGACTGGACGCCGGAGCTAGGGCTCCAGTCGTCTTCTCCGGCCAACTCTCCGGAGACTAGTCATCCAAACTCCATAAAAATGGTCAAATCTGGTACCAAATGAAAGCTACTTCCACAAGGATCATGAATCCACCCATCATTTTTTAAAAAGGTTCTTAAAAACACGTGAAATCATGGCACGAAAATTGAAAGGCACTCACTGAAATCAGATCAAACATTCAAACCAATGATTCAAAAAATGCCTACCAAAGAGGCAGGGCTTCAGATGCAAGCCAAAATGACCCTAATGCAAGTCTATAATGAGAGAAAAGAGTAGGAGAAAAGTACCTAACGGAGAGATTCCGTTGATCCTTCAAAACTCAAGCAAGCTTCAATTCAATGCTTCCAACTTGTTCCTTAAGCTCTTGTGAAGAGGAAATGTTTACTGGTTTGCAAGAAATCCCAGAGAAAATGTAGATTCGAAGAAATGAACTTTTGATGAAATTTTTGAGCTCTCCCCTCTCTCTCACGCAGCAACTATAGTTTTTTGAGCATTAGGGCAAGTTATTTTGCTTTTATGTGAGGGCTTTGTAATGATCATGCAGGCCCATGTTGGCTGCATTGTGCAATTTCTATTTTGCTTGCCAAAATTTCCACTTTGCACCATGCACGGGTTCCATATCACACACCTTCTTTTTGGTCAGCAAAAATGCAAATGAGGTGTGTAAAAATCAATGGCATGGATTTGGTTCATGTAGGATCAATTGGTACAAAGTTTTTCAACATGACTTTTAAGGTATGAATTTTGAAAATATGGCATGTAACAAGTATCTTTGTTGGTCCAAAAGTGGTAAAGATTTTCAAGACACAAAGTTTGACGTCATGTGGTGCCAAAAAGTTTAGTACCAAGTCATTTGGTGACTTGTAAATGAAGGAAACCAATTCTTGTTCAAAAGTCACTTTTTCAAGCTTAAAATGGTCCATATGATCACATAATCCATCAAAATTCATGGAAATCAATCTCATGGTGAAGTTGAACCAATGTGACACAACATTCATGTGGCACAAAATTGTATTTGAGGTCTCAAAGTTCATGTAATTGGTCATTAAAGAAAATGACCTATAATGAACTTTCCCAAAATACCCTTGCATTATGAAGTCCATAACTTGAGATGTACACATGAGAAAGAGGACTTCTAGGACTTCTTGGAAATATAAGATCATAAGGAACAACTTTCATGTTCACTTGAAGTTGAGGAGAAACTTGATTCCATGTCAAAAATGCCTTGGAAGTGAGTTGACTTTGAGCTGACCAAAATTCTCTTCATCTGAGGACAGCAACTTGTTGACATCATAACTTGAGATGTACAAACTCAATGGATGAGTTCTAGTTCTCTAAATAAATCTTAGAGGATTAATAATAAGTCCCATGTTTTCATGAAAGCGAGATTGAGCTTGCATCATAGGGAAAATTGTCCTTAAAGTTAGGCACCAAAGAAGGGGATTTTGCACTGAAATCATCTGAAACCCTAATTTAGTAACTTCTTGAACTCTTGAATCTCCTTGATTTGATCTTAACATGACATCCTAGATTCTTTGAGGTGACTTCCCATGACTCAATGACCTAGAACCAAGTCTTGAACTCTCTCAAGTCCACAGTTGACTTTGGGTTGACCAGATGAAACCCTAATACCATATCTTTTTGATTGAGGCTCTTGCAGATGAATTGAATGACTACACAGACATCATAGAGACCTATCAAGACACACATTGAGATTTTGAACCATGTTTTCTCCAATTAATACTTCATGGACCTCTGATGATCCTCAAGATAGGAGGTGACATCCATACACAAACCTCCTCTCTCAAGGAGCTTTGAAACCCAATCCTGATGGTAGTGAAACTCTGATGGCTTGCACACGATACCTTTGCTTGAGCTTGAACATGAAGCTCTCCTCTTTACTGGCACAACAACTCTTGATCTCCTGTTAAGAACCAATGATATGAAAAATGCGAATTCCAAATGAAAAGAAACGTAAGCCAAGTTAAAAGAAAAGGTTGGTCAAATTTTGGGGTACAACAACTTTGATAATCCAATTTACCACGCTGACGAAGACTACGAGTAAGATTGTGATCTCCCAGAGGAGTTTTCTAGACTGTTAAAGAAAGAGTCAAAGGTCATTCAACCATATCAAGAAGAGATTGAAGTCGTCAATGTTGGAACTGAAGAAGACGCCAAAGAGATCAAAATAGGTGCCACCTTGGAAGCAGAGGTAAAAGCAAAGTTGGTCACGTTGTTGCGAGAGTATGTTGATGTGTTTGGTTGGTCCTACAAAGGCATGACTTATCTAGATGAAGACATTTTAGTGCACAAGTTTCCCCTCAAAGAAGATTACCCTCCGGTAAAGCAAAAGTTGAGGAGAACGAAACCAGAGATGTCCTTCAAGATCAAAGAGGAAGTCCAAAAGCAGCTAGACGCTAGTTTCGTAACAGTATCCATCTACCCGCAATGGGTAGCAAATATTGTTCCAGTACCGAAGAAGGACAGAAAGGTACAAATGTGTGTTGATTACAGAGATCTCAACAGATCAAGTCCAAAAGACAATTTTCCTCTGTCGCACATTGACGTACTAGTAGATAATACAACCCAGTTCTTTGTCTTCTCATTCATGGATGGGTTTTCTGGCTATAATCAGATCAAAATGGCTCTGGAAGATATGGAAAAGACAACTTTCATCACCCCATGGCGAACTTTCTGCTACAAGGTTATGCCGTTCGAAATTAAGAACGTGGGCGCAACATATCAATGGGCCATGGTCACTCTCTTTCATGACATGATACATAAAGAGATTGAATGCTCTGTAGACGATATGATCGCAAAGTCCCAAACTGAGGAAGAACACCTCATTCATTTGGAAAAGCTTTTTACAAGACTGAGAAAATTCAAACAGAGATTAAATTCCAATAAGTGTACTTTTGGTGTAAGATCTGGTAAGCTGCTAGGTTTTATTGTAAGCCAAAGGGGGATTGAAGTCGACCCAGATAATGTAAAAGCTATCCAAGACATACCGGCGCCTAAAACTGAGAAAGAAGTCAGAGGTTTCCTTAGGACATTGAATTAAATTGCAAGATTCATATCTCATCTAACGGCCACTTGTGAACCCATTTTCAAACTACTCAGAAAAGGTCAAGTTGTTGTGTGGAATCATAATTGTTAGAGAGCCTTTGAGAAAATAAAAGGCTATCTACAAGAACCAGCGATCTTGATGCCTCTAGTACCTAGACAACCTCTAATCATGTACCTAACTGTGTTAGAAGGATCCATGGGACGTGTGTTGAGTCAACATGATGAAACCGGTAGAAAAGAACACACAATCTACTACCTCAGCAAGAAATTCAACGACTGTGAAACAAGATACTCAATGCTCGAGAAGACGTGTTGTGCATTAGCTTGGGCCAAAAAATTCCTAAGGTAATATATGCTCACCCATACAACTCTGTTGATTTCCAAGATATATCTTGTCAAATACATATTTGAGAAGCCTGCTCTCACTAGACGTGTGGCTCGTTGGCAAATGGTACTGACAGAGTATGACATCCAGTATGTCACACAGAAGGCTATCAAAGGAAGTGTGCTCTCTGACTATCTTGCCCATAACCCGTGGACGACTACCAATCTACGCGCTTCAATTTTCCTGACAAAGATGTCATGTTTGCTAGAGACTATTCAACACTAGGCCCAAACGATGGACCCGAACCAGGATCACGATGGACGCTCGTGTTCAATGGTGCTGCAAATGCTAAAGGCTGTAGAATTAGGGAAATCATTACCTTCCCAACTGGATTTCATCTACCATTCACTTCCAGATTATGCTTCAAATGTACCAATAATATGGCTGAATATGAAGCATGTATCTTAAGGATTGAAGCTGCTATTGATAATAGGATCAAGATTCTAGAAGTCTATGGAGATTCTATGTTTTTCATATGCCAAATTAAAGGGGAATACGAAACACTTGATGTCAAGTTGATTCCTTAGAGAGATCATGTCTTGAAGCTAATCCCATACTTTGATGAGATCACTTTTCATCACATTCCTAGAGCAGAAAACCAATTGACAGATGCTCTAGCAACATTAGCATCCATGTTCCATGTCAAGTGGAAGAATGAGGCACCGACCATCCGTTTAGAGTACCTTGAAAAACCTGCTTATTGCCTGGCAACCGATGTTGTAGAACTTAAAGTTGATGATCATCCTTGGTTTTACGATATCAAACGGTATCTAGAAACACATGAATATCTAGAGGGAATTACCATCACCGACAAGAAATATCTTAGGAAGCTTTCGTCAAAGTTCTTCCTCAGTAGTGATGTGTTATACAAAAGGAACTATGATTCAGTTCTGCTCAGATGCGTGGATAGACACGAAGTAGAGCGTATCATAAACGAAGTGCATGAAGGGTATTTTAGGATACATGCCAGTGGCCACACAATGTTAAGAAGATCTTAAGGGTAGGATACTACTGGATGATAGTGGAAACAAACTGTTATCATCATGTCCAGACATGCCACAAATGCCAGATCTATGCAGACAAAGTACATGCTTCACCATTCCCTTTGAATGTGTTGACTTCGCCTTGACCTTTTCCCATGTGGGGCATAGATGTAATTGGACGCATCGAGCCAACCGCCTCCAATGGACACCGTTTCATCTTAGTGTCCATTGATTACTTCACCAAATGGGTGGAAGTCGTATCCTATGCTAACGTCACTAAGCAGGTGGTGACTCGCTTCATTAAGAAAGAAATCATCTGCAAATATGGGGTTCCGAATAAAATCATTACTGATAATGGTGCGAACCTCAACAATAAAATAATGAAGGAGTTGTGCAAAAGCTTCAAGATTGAGCACCACAACTCAACCCCATATCGCCCAAAAATGAATGGAGATGTGTAGGAGGTGAATAAAAACATCAAGAAAATCGTACAGAAGATGGTGGAAACTTATAAAGACTGGCATGAGATGTTGCCATTTTCCCTGCATGGCTACCACACTTCATTGTGCACTTCCACTGGGGCAAACCCGTTTTCTCTCGTGTATGGCATGAAAGCAATGTTTCCTATTGAAGTAGATATTCCTTCCTTGAGGATTCTAGCAGACGTCAAGCTAGATGAAGCCGAATGGGTACAAGTAAGACTCGACCAACTTAATCTCATTGACGAGAAGCACATGAAGATCATCTTCCATGGTCAACTACACCAAAAGAGGTTGAAGAGAGCTTTTGACAAGAAATTTCGCCCACAACACATTGAAGCAGGAGATTTGGTTTTGAGAAAAATTCAGCCAACTCACATTGACCCAAGGGGCAAATGGACACCGAACTATGAGGGTCCATACATAGCGAAAAAGGTTTTATCTAGTGGAGCCTTGATTCTCTCGACCATGGATGGTGATGATCTTCCATCCCCTGTGAACTCAGATGCAGTCAAAAAATATTACGCCTAAAAGATAAACCCGGTGGACCAAAAAGAAAATCCACGCAAAAAATTGGCGTCTTGGTGGACCATGAAAAGAGAAAAGGTCCAGCAAAAATTAGGGACTAAAATAAATAAAAAAAATTTCCAGGTAGGCTGAAAACCCGAAAAGGGCGCTCTAGGCAAGAGTTAGGGATTCAAAGGGCAAAAATGCATCCTGAAAAGACGTGTGAACTTTCCTCCATAATCACTGAGCTCTGACTGGGAGAGATCAATTCTATCATCGCGCTCAAAAGCAATGCCTAAAGGGTCTTCAGACATATATGAGGCATAACAGAATTGAAACTCAGCAGGAACAGATCTCAACGTTGCCGTTGTTTTTATTTTTTCCTTCAAAGCAATAACCTCTTTTAGGAATTTCCTCCTTTTGTAGTTTTCCCTTTATGGGTCTTCATCAATAAAGATTACTTTCATAAAAAAGTTTCGCTTCTATTTTCTTACCATATGTTTGCAATATTTGTTTTATTGATGATAAGTATTGCGCATGATAGTATTGTGGTAGAAAGAAATTAAGGGATTACTTCTTCTCTTAAGGTAATTGTAGGGCGACCATGATCCTAAAGCAACGTTGCAGTAATGCCATTGAGATCACAAATTGATTTGGCCGAGACAAGAATCATCTAGCCCAGAGTAAACTGGCACCAAATTGAGGAGTCTTTGCATCTCCAAAACTTGATTGCATCATAAAGAAACGATGTCAAAAAGTCAAGCTCGTTCCCCTTCCATCCCAAAGCCCCATCATATATGGCACTTTTTGGTTGTAAAGCCACCTTCGGTTGGCATTTCTCTGTAAAATTACCTTTTACTAGGTACCTTTTACTTTACACATCCCGTTTTCTCCAACGAGCTCAACCATGTTTGGCACGACCGTCACTCCAAACTCTCATATCCCTGTCATTTTAGATACATTTTTGCATCATTTACGCGCTTGTTTAGCCAGTTCCTATAGAGGAGGGAGCACTCCTGAGGATATTATCTCTTCCGATGATTACTTTTGTAACACCTTTCGTGCCCTTCTGCATAAGATTTACCTTACCTTTTATAAGGTATCGTCGATTAATTTGGATGCTTGATACCTATGCGACCAAGAACTGAATGGTCACTACATAAAGAGGGTCATCTCTGTTGTTGTGCTTGAGAGGTTGATGATATTTTGATGCCTTATACAAGGGTGGTTATCGCCTTTAACTTATCTTTTGTGAGTCCTGTCCATGCCGTCATCATAAGAGTTTTGGCTTGTGCATGTTGCGCCTTTCCATCCCTGGTTGCGCCTTTTGCATATCACCCTCAGCGGTTCGCCTTTGCATATTACATTTTTCTCCCCACAAAAAGTTCTACCTTTTGTAGGCTTTTTCCTTTGAACCTTTTGTTCTGGTGTTCTTTCTCTACCTTTTGTAGAAGAAATTTGTGTTCCCGAACCTTTTGCTATGGAGTCCTCGCTACCTTTTGTAGGAGGAGTTTTCTCCTAGCCTTTGCTCAGGAGTCTTTTTCTGCTCATTGCAGAAATTTCCACGCTTGTTTCTTCCCTAACGGAATATCCTTTACTGGCTATAGTAGGACCATTTTCTCCAAACCTTTTGTTATGGGGTTCTTTATACCTTTTGTAAAAGGAAGTTATCTCCGAGCCTTTTGTTTTGGAGCCCTCACTACCTTTTGTAGGAAGAACTATCTCATAACCTTTTGTTCAAGAGTCTTTTTTTCTTTTGCAGAAATTTATTTGATCGTGTTATCCAGAAAGGGGTTCCTCTATATGATATAGAAGGAATTTATCTTTTCTCCAAGCCTTTTGTTTTGGAATCTTTTTCGCCTTTCCCGTAAGGAACCTTCCTCTAAACCTTTCATTTTGGGGTCCTCTCTACCTTTTGTAGGAGGAATATTTAATTCTTTGAGTTGATGAGATCTCTACCTTTGGTGAGAGTTATTTCATTATATACCATGAGTCTTTGCTACCTTTTGTGGAAGGAATATCTCACTATATACGGCTTGAGTCCTCCCTGCCTTTCGTAGAAGGAATTTTTCTTTAACCCTATTTATCACCTGTTACTGCAAGGTGCTCCCCCTTTTAGGGCTGGAAAAGCACTTGTGTTCTTTTGCATTGCATCTTGGGAATATCATCATATACCCCTCATAACCAACCAATACATCAGACTACCATTTATCATTTGACAGATGTCTTTTTTTTTCAAAAAATGCCCTGTTATTCCATCCTGATACGTTCCACCCTGGTTGGCTGAAAACTTTGGGTATTCTTGTATTTAATTTCCTTGTACCTTGACCTTGAAAAGGAATTCATCATACTCATTTTCAAATTCAAGGAGATTAAATAGGGGCATTTGTCACACCCTCTTTTTCACCCTAACCTCTATCCTCCATATCATTATCATTTGCATTGGCATTGGCACCTCGCATGGGTCTTAGACAAGGGATCAGGGGATCTCACTCAACAATCAAGGGAAGAGTTTCATCCTTAGAGATCAATCAAGAGCTTAAGTTCAAATTTGTGGCAATATTAAGTTACAAGGCATTCTCCATCATCAAGGAATGTCACTCAAGCATTTGAATCAAGAATGCAAGCATTGATTACTCTCCTTCTATCTCATGGATAACAAGTGAAGATTTTGGTTCAAAGGAGGCTTGTGGATAGTTCCTTGGGCAAGACATGATTTTAAAGCTCAACACACACCTTGAGGGTCCTCTACATGGATCATGTGTCATCACAAGCCATCACAAGAGCCTCAATAAGTGGAAATGGTCTAGGGGTTTCATCTGGTCAACAAAATTCAACTATAATTCAATTAGGTCAAGATCTTGAATATCAAGGCCAATCAAGGGCATGATACTTGTTTTCAAATGATTTCATGAGTTTGGAACAAAAAGAATCAAGGAGAAACATAAAATCAAGAGTTTGACTAACTTAGGGTTTTGATAGAAATTTTTCTAAGTGTGAAAAACCTTAATTCTAGCCATCTTGCAACTTCCATAACTTTCTTATTTTTAATCCAATGAGGGAAAACTAGATATCAAATTGAAGAAGACATCATGAACTACAAGTTTGTAGAAGTAAGCATGTTCAAAAGACTCATGGTTTAAGAGATATGAAGAGTCAAAGTTGAGAAAAAGGAGGTTATGACATTTCTACACTTAGAAAATTTTCCAAGTATAGAAATTCAGTTTGAAATACCTACTTTCAAGCCCATTTTTCATGATGATGCAAGACTCATTTGAATTTCCCTATAAGATGAAAGTTATAGAGCATCCTTTAAGCTTTCTTTTGAGTACTAGATCTTGATAGCTCAAAGTAGGTAGCATAGGAATTAACTAAAGTTTGAAACTCATGACATTTTCTTAGCATGCTCATGCAACAAATCATATAATGCTTATTTCATGCGCATTGGCCACACTTTGGATACCAAAATATTACCTCAAATAGCCAAGCACTCCATGTACCATGTGTGTGCAATTTTTGAACAAATTACCAAAGGGAGCAAGAAGACAAGGAATTGTAAACTTGGTCTCTGAAGAATGTGCCTCAAACTTTACCTTTTTCTGACTGCTCTTGCATAGAGGATAACCACTAACCATGCCTCTGAGAATGTAACCCGAGCCACCCTATTTCTTGTCCCTCATTTTTCAAATTTCACAAATACTGAATGACCACATTTCTAACCACAATAACTTCATTTTTAACCCCACCAAACTCTGAAATTTAACCTGAAGAAACCCTAGAAGGGGGCAAACTATCATTCAGCAGCCAAGAGCCTTCACACTCTCACTTTATTCAAAAATCTTTCACCTTTGAATCTGAGGACCCAGAGCTTTTTCCTCCATTATTTTATCACATTTGCCACCCTCAGAGTTGGAAGAAGCAAGAGAAAAGAGTTGCTCAAAGTTTAAGACAAGAATAAAAGCTGAGGATCCTTGTCTTTGAGGTAACTTTCTCCTTCTGGTTTCTTGCATGCTACACGTGTTTTAGATGCACTTTCTACATGTTTGAAATCCTGAACTAATATAGATGATGTTTGGACCCTTGTTGTTCTTGTTTGAGGAAGTGTCAGTTTGTGTATAAAACCTTTGTGGTTTGATTTCTTCATGATGCATTATTCTTTAATCATTTTTGATGTCATATATGAAATCTACGTGGAAAATAGAGCAAGATAGTGTCGTTTCTTGGTTGATTTGGTGGATTTTACAGTGAGCTCCGGTGAAGGTCATCGGAGAAGACGACCGAAGCTCTAGCTCCTGTGTCTGCTTATGTGTTACATTTTGAAACATTGACTGCTTACGTGGTGCATGCATGGATCTGAGGTGTTTTAGTGACATGCTACACATGATTCCATTTTTGTTTTTCTGGTTTGAAGCATTTGGACTATGCGCCTGATTCTTTTGATATTAGCACCACCCTCGTTGGGGCCCATTTGGTTTTTTAACTTATGATTAGTTCATTTCATTTTTACTAACGCACCCCCTTCTCTAATCCTTATTTTTATTTTTATTTCATTTTCTTCTCTTTTCATTTTAATTTTATTTTTGATGTTGCCTTTATTTTAAAATTACCAAAAAATATTTTTAAGTTGCTTTAACATGTTAAGTTACTTTTCATATTTTTTATTTTATTTTTCATTTATTTTTAATATTTTATTTGGATTTATTTGTGGTGGTTGTTTCCATATTTTCCCCTAGATTAAGGTTTTCAACCTTGATGCCTTAAACACATTTTCTTGAGCCATGTGTTTTGCTATGTTTTGACTTATAATGAGGAGATGTTTGGATGCTTTTGTTGAGGTTTGATAATGTGTTTTGGTGTGCTTTTCACTTGATAATTTGTGACCCTCGATTTATGTCCAACTTGTGGAGTTCCCTAGCTTGTTGGTTGCTTTTGTGCAAGTTCTTGAGCTTAGTGTCATACCCCAAAATTTACCTTTAGATGCAGCGATCATTTTGCTTTTCATTTTGTCCGTATTTCATTTTTACTAACCATTAACTAGTTTGCCTAGTTCTTCTTATTTTGCAGGTGAGTCAAAAGTGGTTCCGTGTGTCCATCAAGTCAGGTTGAGCCTACAGAGATATAAAGATCTTAAACTTTACGGATTTGTCGTCAACATCAGTCTGAGCTTCAATGTGAGGATTCACGTCATGATTGCCAAAATTCGGAATTTAATATAACCAGAGGTTCATAGTGCGCAGTTTAATGGCAAGAGTACGGATTCGGAAAATTGAGCTTCGAGGCAGGATTATCATTCTTTTGTTGGGCTAAGATTACATGAGTTGTGTTTCCTCTTTGATTATGGTGTGGGTCAAAGATTGAAGATTTGCGTCAAACCTATATTGGATATCAGTTGGTTTTAAGTTAATCGCAAGTTTCAGATGGTGCAATTTCGAATGGCGAAATCTAAAGTTTGTTCGTATTGGGATGTGGTTTGAAATTAAGTTCAGGCAAAATTAAGTTCATATTTTATCAAAGATGTGAATTTTATATATAATTTTCAAGTCCAAATTTCCATTACAAGAATTAGAAGGCTACATTTTTGGAGTGCAAGTTACAAAATTTCTAATCCAAAAAATTCCAGAGCCTACTTCTACATCTTCAAGTTTCCGAGTTCTTCGAGTTTCTAAACCGTCCAAAACCTGCAAAAATATCGAAAAATGGTTATAAGTTCAAATATTTCAAAAAAAGAAGTGATTTTTAACTATTATTTCAGACCCTCGGAAAAGATTCATCATCGGGTCCGGGAGGGGCAGCAGAGTTTGCTACCAAAACCCCCTTTCATTTCAAGCGACCTCAGCCCCAAAACCCGGTAATTTCTATTCTTGTCCAAGAGAGAGAAAAAGAGTTTTCGAAAAGTGATTTTGGGTCCAAACAAGCCTTAAGAAAAATTTGGATTTCCCATAAAAAAAACATTTCTAAAAATCATGAACAGATCTGAATGTATCAAATCCAAATCCTTGAAATGGGGCTCAGTTAAACATCATTTCCCAATATATCCAAAATCATTAGAAATCAAATCTGGATCAAATATCATAAATCCAAAAAATGAAAAATATTAGATCCGAAAATCAAATTACATTAACAACAGATCTGGAAATAAATGAAGAGAGATCATCAAATCAACGGAATCCGAAACTAGAAATCCAAAAAATCAAATCCAGCAGATCCGACAACAAGACAGCATCATCAAATGCCAAATTCGAAAATTATCACCATTAACGCAAATCCGAAAGTGGAAAAGAGATAATGAAAATCAAATCCGAAATAGCAAACCACCAAACATGTTAAAACAGGTTTTGCTCCAAAAGGAAAGATCATAAAATTCCTCAAACTCATTTCAAAACAAAATGACTATAAGAATGAGAATAAAAATCATTTGAAGGACCATCATCCAAAATGAAAATCACCACTAAAACAATCATACGGAATTCCTCAAAATCCAAACAAAAAAACACCGTCAAACAGCCACCATCCGAGACCGGAAAATCACAGAAAACGCCATCACCAAAACACCATCAGTCATCACCGAAAAATTTCATAAAAAAAAACCAATACAACCACACGGATCCGAAATTGTCAGAAACCCACAAGGCTCAGAGACGAAGAAACATCTTATCATCGTTACCGCCATCATCGTAAAACCACAAGATCCAAACTGCGAAAACCATTTCCAAATCCAAATCCATAACGTATCAAAAACCAACACTAAAATCCTCGTCATCCAAGGCGCCGCGGATCTGTCACAACTGGACATAGAGAAACGAAACCCAACATCATCTCAAAAAATCCAGAAAACCGAAACTGTCACCATCATCAAGCCGTCATCCATCATCAAAGAAAATGTAAGCCGACATCATGTTATTTTTTGTTTTTTTTTTCCAGATTCATGGTGAAAAGAAGAGGATTCTGTGGGAGGTAGACAAAGAAGAGAGAGGGACGAGAGAAAGAGAGGATGAGACGGCCGGAGAAGAAGAAAGACATGGCCAAGGAAGAGAGGAAGAAAACTGCAAAGAACACCCTCTAGGGGTGCCGCCACGGCCAAAGAAAAATTAGGGTTGAAGCCCTAATTTTCTGAACCCCCCCCCCCCTTTTATATTACGATACCGGGTCGGGTATGGGGCCTGACCACCCAGCCCGACCCATTCTCCTTTTATTTTTATTTTTTATTTTTTTTCTGTTATATTTTCTTTTGTTGTAGTTTTTAAGTAAATAATAACATATACTAACTTACTAACTACTAACTTAATAAAAATCTAAAAAAATAAATATTAAAAATGTTTTTAATTTAAAAATAATTTTAAGTTTAAGTTAGATTAATTTAGTTTTTAATATAGAAAAATATTAATAATAATGTTACTTAATCTCTTTTTTATAATGGTAATAAATATTTTTCAAATCTACAAGGCCCCTAACTTTTTAAGTTAATCTTTTTAGATTTAGACTTAGTTGTTTTTAACTAATTTTCTCATTAAAAATAATTAAAAACCTTTTAAGCTAAACTTTTCTTAAACAAATTAGTAAAAATAAACTTTCTTATTTAAAAATCCTAATTTCAAAGTAATTCAAGCTCATTTAATTTTAATATTTTCATTTAATTACAAAATTCTAAAATTTTCTTAATTACATAAAATTCTAAAAATAAATTAAAACCAATTAACTAGTAATTTATGAACTAAAAGCAACTTCACCATTCGAACTTAACCTCCCGATTATGCATCTTTACCTCTAATCATGTTCATATGATTGCATTGCTATCTCATCATTCGTATTTCGTTATCTCATATTTTGCATATCGCATTACTTTTATCCACGCTTATCAATCATACCCATTGCTTGCATTTTCAATTACATTTTTCGTTTACCATTTTTCCCCTCTGAAGGAAAGGTCTAACTGTTTGGCCGCCGTGTCAATAGTCCTTAACCTTCGCCCATCCCAGCCTTAGGATCCGAGTCGCCGTACTCATGCTTAGGCGTCCTGCCGTGGACACACCATTACCCTTTCCTAACCTTAAGACTTTGAGTCGCAATACTTATGCTTAGGTGTCCCGCCATGGACAACTTTACCCTTTATCCTAGCCTTAGGATTAGGAGTCTCCGCACTCCATGTAAGTTACCCGTCATGGAATACCGACTTACACCCTTTTCAATTCAACTTTACAACGTAGAAATCGGAGTCTCCGCACTCCACGTAAGCGCTTACCTATGAACGTTTACACCCCCTTAGAACCTTGACCACAGTTAAGAAGTTCCTCTTCCTCCCTCTGTGAGGGGAACTACGATTACTCTGATTCCATCCCCTACCTTGGATGCTTAGGCACAAGATACGAGTCTTGGCGAGTAAACTTAGGACTAACCCCTTAGGTCATTCTCTTTATCCCTTAACCCTTAGCATTACCTTTAAGCAGATAAACATAACAATAGCATATTAAAACAAGAGGTTCCTGTAGAGTACTACAGAAGTTTAGGATGCTAATACCTTCCCTAAGCTTAACCAACCCCCAAACCCTATATCTTTCCTCGCATTGTGTTTACGATGCAAAATAGGTTTTTCCTTTCTTTAACCTTTTCTTCGGATAAATCAAAACTGGTTGTGAACAAAAAAATGTGATTCAAATTAATTAATAATTTGATATCCTATTCTCACTGCAATAGAAAATGGAGACTTCACTATGGAGACATTTATCTTTTGAGGGTTATCCCTATCTTGTTTTATTATTGCTATTTGATTTATTATCTGTATATATTTGTCGTACCTTGCTTGAGGTTATATCATTGTTGTGAGATAAGTCCTACACCCGGACTTGAGCGCAATTTTTATAGGAAGGTGATATATTCAACGAGGCTTATAGGGAGGCGAATTCCGACCAAGCTGACTTGAGAATCACCGCTCAGTTGAGGCCCTCTCGAAAACAATATTGTTGAACGAGTATTCGTGAAAACATTCACTATTTTCGATTGGATCTTGTGATACTAAGGACCGTAGTTACCTAAACACAACTTTAGCCTTATTTAGGACGTAGTACAAGGACTATGAGGGAGTATTCCCGAAATAGTTGCTACGCGATGCTATACTCAAAAGATGTTCTCTTGAGAATATTATTAACCACCGAGTAGTCGGGAAATTGATAATATCCGAATGACAGACTAATGACTTTGGGAACCTCTTTAGAACCCTTGTCTGCAGGTACAATTAACTCTTAGTACATACCTTTCGGGATGGGTAGACCTTGGCTCCGCTCATGTTCCTCTAGCCTAGGACCTTCCTTTGTTTGTTTTGTGTGTTTGTGCATTGCATCCAACATCATATCATTCCTGGTTTCAAGGAATCCAACTGCCCTTTGGAAGTTCAAAAATCTTACATTTCAAAATCTAAACTTTTCAGCTTCCCTCGAAAAATATTTGCAATTGACCATTGAAACCCTTGAAACCATTGCATTGCATTGCATCCTTGTTTTTTCATTTTCATTTTCCCTTCGGTTTCTCATTCTCGGTTCTCTCGCTTCCAGTTCTGTCACCCTGAGTCCTTTGCATCAGTACAACACCAAAGCTCGAGCTCGAAAAAAGATGGCTGAACAAAATCAAGAGCTTGATCGTGTTAGCAATGAACTCGAAGATCTTCGGGGAAGTGTTGGGGAGATTATGGAGATGCTTCAGGTCATTAATGCAATGACGGATACTCATCCCACTGTTGTTTCCGAGATTATCAATACTGTTGTGGATCCTCAACCGTCTGTTACTACTGCTAGTATACCTCCCTATGGTCTTCCATTTGGTTTTGTGCCTCCTCCTGCTGTGGTTTCTATTGCACAACCGGTTCCTCAAGTTGTTCATCTGGTTTTTGAAGCTCCTAAAGTGATTCCTAATTTTGCACCAGTTGTTGTTCATACTCGGGTGCAACCTTACTTCAATGAACCGGTTTATGACATTCCTGATGTGAAGGAAGACGAAGACGAGCGACATGAAAAGCTTCATGAGAATGTAGAGACTATTGATAAAAGGCTGAGAGTGATGGAAGGTGATCAAATCTTTGGTGCTGCTGCCAGAGATGTCTGTTTGGTATCTAGGCTGGTTATTCCTCCGAAGTTCAAAACCCCGAGCTTCGACCGTCATGAAGGTGCTACTTGTCCAAAGAATCATTTCATTATGTATTACTATAAAATGGCTGCTCATGTTGAGAATGATAAACTGATGATACATTATTTCCAAGACATTCTTAAAGGTGCTTCCTCAAAGTGGTATTTAACCTTGGATCAATCTCGTATCAAGTGTTTTCAAGATCTATCTGATGCCTTCATCAAACACTACAAATACAATATGGATCTGCCTCCTGATCGAAGACAACTGTTGAGTATGTCACAGAAGAGCTCAGAATTATTCAAATAGTATGCTCAGAGGTGGAGAGAGATTTATTTGTAAATAGAACCTCCTTTGACCGAGAAAGAATTAGTCGATTGGTTTGATGACACTGTTTGCCCATAATTCTATGAGAAAATGGTTGGTAGTGTGACTGCTAATTTTTTTGACATCGTTGCTGTTGGTGTAAAAGTTGAATTGGGTTTGAAAAGTGGTAAAATTTTAAGTGTTGTTGGTAGTTCAAGCTCTAAAGATCATACGAAGAAACCTTCATTCAGTTCTCAGAAGAAGAAAGAGGGTAAAACAAATGTTGTGACTACAGGTAGACGAAGAAATCAATCTTATCAACATCCACAGAATTATGTTCAACAACAGGGTTATCCGGTTCAGTATGCTCAACAACCGTATATAACTGCTGTAACACCTGCCTTCAATCAGCAAGTTCCTACTTATCAGCATGTGCAACCGGCTCCTGTCTATCAACCTCCGGTATATCAACAACCTCCTGGTTATCAGCCTGCACAAGCTCCTGCCAATTATCAGTGAGCACCCAACGCTCCTACTTATCAACAACCGAAGAATCGAGCACTTCGTCAGAATGTTCCGAACAGGAGACAATACAAGCCATGTCCTCCAATTCCAATGACATACACCGAGTTGTACCCTTCATTAGTGAAACATGGTTTGATTACTACCAGAGCTTTGGGTCCGCCTCCCAATCCTCTACCAGCCAATTACAACCAAGATCAAGTTCTGCAAAGCCTGTGTTCCACATATCCAAGCCGGTTACTCCTACAGTGAATCATCCGAAGTCGGTAATTATTTAGAAGCCTAGTCCATTTCATTTTAGTGATACTAAGGTTGTACCCTGCAAATACTAGGTGACCATGATTGACAAAGAATCAGGGAGGATCATTCCATGGGTAGAATTGAAGATTCTTAATAAATATGTGACTAACATAGCTGGGGCAAGCAAAATGACTCGTAGTGGTCGTATTTATACTCCCCGTTTCAACGAGGCTCCAACTAAGGAAACTGTTACCGTTGTGCCAGCCAAAGTTAAGGGTAAAGAAGCATTTACCAATGATGAAGATGCTGAGTTTTTAAGGATCATCAAAAAGAGAGACTACAAAATCATCGATCAACTTCATCAGACTCCTTCCAAAATCTCAATCCTATCTCTGTTAATGAGTTCACCTGCTCATCGAACTGCTTTGCAAAAGATATTGGCTCAAGCTCATGTCGCTCAGGACATTACTACCTATCGCAACTGCGAAAAACACCCAGCGGAAAACAGAAGAGTCGTCACCTTTAGTTATTTATCCCAAAGAGAGGGAAAGGAAATGATCGGAAAAAACCTGACCAAAAAAAGGGAAAGACAAGGTAATCGCAACCAAGTCCTGGATTCGGGAGTCGGTTATGTAAGGGGAAGGTATTAGCACCCCTCACATCCATCATACTTGACGGGATCCACTCTTGTTGTCTATCTAAAAGGGTGTGTTGAAAGTATCTACGCTAAAGGTCAAGAGACAAAAGAAAAAGAAAAGAGACTCGGCAGGGCATCGCCGCTCTGTGCCTACGTATTCCCTCGTGCAATGGGAAAGTCAGAGTCAACGTAGTTCGGCTAACTACGGGTGAAAAGGGGAGGGTTGCTCGCCAAGACATCGCGTCTTGTGCCTATCTGCTTTCATCTGGTATGAAAGATCAGAGCAAACTTAGTTCGGGCTAAAAAGACCACAGGTTGGTTCAAAAGCTTTTAGGCCCGAGTAGGGTTAACAAGTAGTTCTAGCAGTTGGTGTATGCAGCTCGACCATTGGAGACTTAGGCGTTACCGTTTGCGGTAGAACTAAGAGTTAACAACACTCTTTTATCTAAAAATATTTTCCTTGATTAAGATCCCAAAGGATGAAAAATATTTGAAATGTTTTTGTGTTTTTTAGAAAAGAAGTGTTTTAATTATTGAGTGTTTATAATGTATGTTGTGCTAAAGTCTAAAACCTAGGAGCGAATGCGTCACATATCGTCCTAAGGATGTATACTAAACACTCTAGGCAATTGAGAGGTAACCACTCAATCACCATTTCCCAAGTACAAGGCTCATAGCACAACATCATTATCTTTATTAAGTATATTAAGATTGTATGAAGATGAGGAAGAGAGAACAGACTCTAAAGGGGACTAAGTCACAACCCTAAAGTTATCATGCCTCATGGTCCTAAAGTTATGATTGAGAAGGGAATCCTATTGTTGGCATACTTGGATTGAACACCTAGTGTCTCTCCTACTCCTATCCTAAACGGAGGGACTAGGAACCTTATGGGGATCATGGCAAAAAGCACAAGATAAATTCAATCGCAAGTAGGAGATGCAAACACGGAAAACAAACATGCAAAGAGGGAGGAAAAAGTGTCGGGTAGCAGCCGCCACAAGTGCGTGTCGACCTCTTGAAAGCAAACAAAATGCAATGCAAAAGAAGACATGCAAGCAAACAAACGAATACAGAAAGATGCGATAACAAAAAAGCAATGCAACACACAAGCAAAGGAGGAAAAAGTGTGGGGAAGTAGCCGCCACAAGCACATCTTGACCTTTTATTAATGCCGTGAAAAGAATGCACAAAGCGAAGAAAACGGGACAACAAGCACACATGAACATGCAAGCACACAATCACTTCGAACCTCAACACATAAGTGTGTGTTGCACCCTAAAATTTGACCAACTTATTTTACCTGATTTGTGTTTTCATAGCTTTATCATTTGAATAGTAGATCATGCACATATTTCATTCATTTGCATAGCATAGCAGGGGCAAGCCATCCAACAAGGGGTCAAGTGCCATTCTTATCTCAAGAAGCATGTCCAAGGGGTTTTTATTCAAGCCCAAGTCTATTTAAGTCACCAAGAAAGAAATTGAAGCTTTGAGAAGTTAAAAGGCCAAGCAGTGGGTTTCTCTCCTATCTTGAGGGTATTTGAAGATCATCAGAGAAGTTGTGAGTTATGAATTGAGGGCATGGAATGTGTAGAGACATCATGGAAGACCTAGAGGGTCATTTTGAATATGATACAAGTCATGGGTGTGGTTGCAAGAGCTACAGTTGAAGACAGTCAACTAGGGTTTCATCTGGGTCAACCCTAGGTCAACCCTAGGTCTAATGCTTGATTGAAGGGCATCAAGGCCCATTTGAAGGATGTGGGATTCATCATTTGACATGTGGATATGGACATGGTGTTGTGACAAGAAGAAATCAAGAGAAATCAAGAAGAAGAGAAGTTTCTAAATTAGGGTTTCTGAGTAAAATTCCCTAGTTTAGGTCAAACTTCCAAGCAAAATAATTCAAAATGAAAGTTTCAAATGGATCCTTGGCCAACATGAAACTTGTATATCATCTCAAGACCTTTAATTTGAGTGGTGGAAGGCATCAAGGAGGTTTATAGAACTCAAGTTATGGTTCTTGCAAATTACAGGTCATCTGAGGACACTGAAATTTATCTGTGAAAGTTACTTGACTTCCAAGCAACTTTTACACCATTAGGCGTTTTCAAATGGATTTTTGGCCAACATGAAAGTTGTTCCTCATGATCTTAGATTTCTAGAAAGGTATGGTATGCCTCAATCTGATTTGTGGAGCTCTACTTATGATCTTGACAAGCCAGGGGTATTTTGGGAAAGTAAGATTATAGGTCATTTCAAGCATATGCCTAAAACTCCTACTTGCAAGCTTCAAATGAAAAAATGTTCAACATCAAACTTGCTCAAAATGATGTTTTGAGTCTAGGAAACTGGTCATGATGGTTTGGAAATGCATGGAACTCAAAATGATAAAATTGACCAAATATGGAAGGTAAAAGTCCATTTTCAAGTGACCAAATTTGGGATTTTTTGATCCAAAGCCAAAATACACCATGTGATATACCAAATTGAAGGGAAAACATGTTTTGAGATCAATGACACCATTGGGTTTTGAATTTGAGGTCAAGAACTTGGGCCTATCATTGGTTATTTATATGAGAAGCTACACTTGCCAAACCACATAAGGGATAAATTGCAAGGCAAGGAACCACATGTACACTTTCATTATCTCATTTGATGACAAATTCAAACCAGAACTAAGTGCTGTAGCAAGTGAAAGGCAAGCTGATATGTTGATCTCATTAAAGGAAAAACTCATGACATGAGAATTGCAAAATCTCATAGGATCATTCCAGCACTTTCTAGATCTTTCTAACATCACCTATATAACCATTAGAGATGATCTAAACCAGGGTTGGACTTCATTTGGTGCAGAGAAGAGAGATTGAGATTCATTTTGCTCAATTACAATTCACAATCGAAATCACACAATTCTTCATCATTTCTTCAATTTCTTGATCCAAATCAATTCAATAATCATCACTGAGTATATTGCAATCAAAACCAGAGTGAATCATTGGCTAAATCGTGTTCTTGAGTTTTCACACATCCAACTGCAAATGAAAATCGGTTATGGTGATCCAAGCATTTTGATCAAGAATTAGTGCATACAGAAGCAAGATATCAAGGCATTGAGTGATTCTGGAGCTTTGCAAGCATTGATTTGGAGGATTTCACCATCTGTTTACCTCATTTCATCAGGTTAGTAACTTTCAAACTATGGCTCGAATTGGTTAGAATTAGCAAGAATCATTAGGTTAGAAGCATAGTATGTGGCTAGGTGTTGCTTTCTGGAAAGTTTGAGCCAATTTGGAGATGATTGATGTGTTGACATAGATTCTGTTGAGATCAAGAACTCAGTGAATATGGAGTTATAGACTTAGTTTTTTAGTTTGAATTGATTAGTGATGAGCAAGGAAGAGATTGAGAACAATAATTTGAAGATTGGTGTTGATTGAGTTTTGAGCTATATTTGGAGTGAGAATCGTGTTTGAGGTTAGGGTTCATATCAATTAAATTCAATACCATAGTTGGAACTAGGGAAGAATTCTGAGCATGATAGTGTGTTACAAATTAAGTTTTGGTTGGAAATTGAGGATACACGAGTTGCTGCAGAAGAAGAGTTCATGAGCACTCATCAATGGAGTTGGCTCCATTTTATTTTCAAAATGAAGAAGACAAGTTCTCCTCCCTTGGATCAGTGCTGCCTTTTGACTCCAAAATGGATCGTGTGGTTCAGATCATGTCCCAATTTGTGAAGGTTTCTACTGAGAAGCAATACACGGTCGTTTCATTTAATTTGGGATGTGGGCTTAAGTTGGCAATTGATAAGTACACCTCACTCCCAGGCCCAAGTTGGATTTACACTGCGTTTGTGTGCTATTGGCACCGTGGATTTATTTATTTTTCTTACTATTTTCATTTTTGATTTTGTTGGGTATTGGGCTTAGCACTAAGTGATACGCGCACCCCCCTGATTAATGGCCCATAGGTCTTTGAACTAGGCGTAGTTACTTTCTGCACCCCTGATCATGTTTCCTTTAATTCATTTTATTCATTTTATTTGACATCTTTGAAAATGCATATAAAATTGAAAAATAGTCATTTTAATATGGGAATTTTTGCTACATGTTAATAATTGTTTCAAGAAAATTGTGAATAAATAAAAATGTTAGTTTAGTTTTTTTTATATTTTTTTGTGAATATTTTTCTTTTAATTGTTTCTTATTGAATATAGTTTGTACTTGATTTTGTAGATTTTATTTTAGGTAGTCCCCTTAATATTTTTAGGTTAATCTTTTATAGGGTATTAAGGGTAGGTATAGTAGATCCCCTAGAAATAATATTAGAATTTTCCCTACTAAATTAATATTTTTAGTATATTTTGTAATTTGTTTGATTGTATGGTGTGCCCTTTTGGGGTTTATATTGTTTGTGTGGGCTTATTGGGCTTTGCTTGGGGTGTGGGCTTGGTTTGAAGAGCATGATGATGGAGCATATTGAAGACAAAGTTGAAGCTGAAGATCAAAGCTTGATGAAGATGCTTGGCTTGCTTGAAGCTGTTTGAAGACCTAGGACATAGGAGCTAGATAGAGCCTTAGAATAGAAAATTTCTTCACAAATATGGATGACTTCTTTTACCTCCATTCTTCTCAATGATTAAAAGTCTCTCCTTAATATTCACATCCCTCCTTTGGAAGGATTAGTGACTGTATCTAGGAGATAGAACTTTGAGAGAAACAATCTGTATTATGTTAACTTTCTGTAGGCCACCTTTGGTGCTCAGCAGATTGTTTAACATTCTAAATCCTCTTGTCATCATTTCTCTGCTGGAGAGATTGCTTTGAAGAAGCCCTTGAAGATTGAGAATAGAGTTCATTTCCTTGAAGACTGATAGAAGAAGAAGCTTATGCTGTCAGGTTTTGCTGTTTAAAGTTGTTGGTGCTGTTTAGAGCTGTGGATGTATTGCTTGAGTTTCTTGATTGTATTGTTTGTTAATTTTCCCATAGGGTTGAGGTGAAGTTGTTTCACTTCGCTCATTGTTTTCTAGGTTCGAGGTTGAGTGGGACTCCCTTGCCTCGCTTGTACTGCTGCATTCATGCATTTTACCGCTTTACTGTATATATGCTGTTGCTTTTCCGTTTATCCCCTTAGGATCTCTGTTTCTCTCTGCGCAAGAGAGAAATATGACAGACATTAGGCTCTCATCCATGCATGATAACATTAGGATAGATTTGATTCCCTTTTTCAACCATAGGTTTTAGAGTTCTGTCTCTTCTTTCTCAAAACAATCAGAAAAGTACAATAAAAGGATAAACATCAATAAAAGACAGTTCTTGCGTAAAAGACTGTAAACCCATCAAAAAGTCATTTTTGTCCGCTTGGAGCGTAATCAGGAGAAAACCTTTTTCAGAAGGATAAAAACAATCAAGGCAGACTTGTGTCGACGTGGCCCGAACTACGTTTGCTCTGATCTTTCATGTTGTATGAAAGTACGTAGGCATAGGATGCGATATCCTAGCGAGCAACCTTCCCCTCCTTTCCCGTAGGTAGGCGAACTACGTTGACTATGACTTCTCGTTCCAGAAGGGAATACGTAGGCATAAAGTGCGATACTTTGCCGAGTCATTTTATTTTCTTTTAACCCTTGACCTGTAGAATAGATAGAATAATAATCCGTACCAGAAAACAAGCGTGGATCCCGTCGAGTACGACGGACGTGAGGGGTGCTAATACCTTCCCCTTGCGTAACCGACTCCCGAATCCAGGATTTGGTTGCGATGACCATTCCTTTCCCGTCTTTGCGGTAGGTTTACTTCGAGCGTTTCCTTTCCCTCTGTTGGGATAAATAACGCACGGTGGCGACTCTTCTGTTCAGCCGACGCCGATTTTCGCAGTAGTGACAGTGTGCATCCGAGTGGAAAACAAACACGAGTCAGCAAAATCTCGATTAAACAATCAAAATAGTGACATATATTCCAAAACCTTTCACTTCTAATGCATCATATCGAACTACGATGATTCGAAGCGAAACGGTACTCAAACAAGCAAGCAAAACAGCAAAACAGGCTTGCTGGAACAGTGTTAATCGGTTAACCGTATGCGTTAACCGATTAACCACCTGAAAATGTTTGAAAATTTGAAAGTTTGAGTTGGTTAATCGATTAACCATATAGGTTAACCGATTAACACTGCTCCAACAGCAGTAAACAACTGCAGAAAAGCACTTAACAACAGCTTATCACTTAGGCAAACTTCCACATGATCTCATAATCAATTGTGTACGAAATTAAACCAGAAAATCATGATTCAAACAACATGTAAACAGATTAACACAACCAAATCATGAATCAAACAAATCAAATTAACCAGCATTCAATCAAAGATGAAAATCCACATGATTAAAGCAAATAAGCTAAAAACAGATTCGGATCCAACCTTCGGAGCGGAGATTTGCTCCGGTTGATGTTGATTCAACCGTAATTGAACAAATCCGATGCTAGAAGTCCGGAATACTTCAAGATCCACACCAATTCTTGTAGTAGCAATGGAGATCCTTCAAGATTAATCCAAAATAAGCCAAATAATCACTTCCAAAATCACTTCCAGATTCAGATCCAATTATGCACGAAAATTGGATGAAGAAATCACTTTGATTAAGATGATGGATGAAGGTTTGAGCTCAAGAATTCATTGATTCCAATGAAGAATCAAAGAATTCAATGAAAAAGAGCTTTGAGTGAAGGTTTTGGAATTGGAGAATTGAGAGAGAATTTGAGAGAATGGAGATGAATTCTGAAAAATGAGAGTGAAAAGTGAAGATTGGATCCTTTTGGTTTGGAGTGGATCACTTAAATATCACCTAGGCTTGGATCCAAAGAAAAGGCTTGGAAGTTGGTTTGTGAATTTTGGTTTGGAATGAGGAATGGGCATTTGGAGGGAATTGAATTAATTTAAAAAGTAATCCAAATTTCAAAATGGTTCTAGATCCTTGCCAAGTGTAAAAATGAATTTCTAAATGACCAAAATTGGACCCCAAATGGCTCTGCATTGAAAAATCACGTACAGAGGCAAAAGTCACATTGGTTAATCCGTTAACCATATAGGTTAATCGATTAACCCATTTGAATTTTTGAATCTGGGCTAATTTTTCATTGGTTAATCGGTTAACCATATACGTTAACCGATTAACACCTTTAAAATTTGAATTCTGGCACCTTTTGGATGGAAAACTTGCCTGTTTTCCCGTTTCTTGTCGCTTTGAGCTTTGTTTAGCTTCTGGAACCTGTTCTTGAATATTATGACCATGAGAATGCTCGAGATAACCTGAATGCTGCTTTCTGAGCTGAAAAATGCCCTGAAAAACAAAGTAAAATCGACCGCTCGATCGCCGGGCAAACTAAATGTCGGGACCTTTGATGCTCGCTGTTCAGTCGCTTGAACTGAGAGTGAATTCTGAGCCGTAAGAAAACCTTAATCCACTGTCTAAAGAACGAATGTTATGCAATGCAGAAATGTGAAAATGCAAAGAAGCCGAAGCCCAGTACGAAAAGAGGTTGGGCAAATTTTGGGGTGCAACAGCTGCCCCTATTCAAGCGACTTGGACCTGACTGGATGATAAGCGAACAACTTTCAACCAATCAAGGTAAAAGACGCTTGAATACCAAAGAACCCAGAAATTTGCCAACCATAGAAATAAACTGCAAACGCTCTAATTGGGGAGACAGAAACAAGAGGTAACAACCTGGCTTCTGTTTCTGATGCACATGTTTGAATATGGCGTAATGCTCCATACGAAATGGAAATGCTACGCGTTTGGGTAGATGCTATGCACAATGCAAAATGCAAAGGAACCGCTCCAACAAAATAAATGCTGGAGAAACAAAGTCAACTCCGCTGGAGATGACCTGGTGTGCCAAGTATGATTGGACTTATACTGGGGAAAACAAACCTTGGATCTGGAGTAGACAAGTCAGGCGAAAAATGACAACCAGGCGAGAACTGAGTTCTTCAAAACAAATCAGGCGATAACTGACTACCAGACGTGAACTGGGTTCTACAAAACAAGTCGGACAAGAAATGACTACCAGGTGAGAAATGGTTTCCTGTTTTGTGCTAAACATGAACTACTTTTGTGGTTTTCCAGACGATAACTGGACTTCGAAACGCTTTTCACCAGACAGGAACTGGTGTTAAAGACAACTGACCACTAGACGAGGATTGGAGTTTCAACTGTAAGCTAAGGGGAAAGTGACCGGGCGGGTATTGGTTTTAACAATTGACATCTACCAGGCGAGAACTGGACTCCAATGTCGCTTACCAGACAAGAACTGGTATTCCATGAAGGCTTATCATACGAGAACTAAGCTTCTAAAGAGTGACAGGCCCGACAAGAACTGGACTCTGAAACTATTATCTGGACGAGGATTGGAATTTGCCGAGCATGGTTAGGCTTTTGGTTTGAGGATATGACCAGGTTTATGGTTATTGTATTTATCTTTGGTTACCAACAAAAATGGATTTAAAAGGGGAATTACTAGACAAGAACTAGTATTTGAGGATTGACTACCAGACGAGAGCTGGTGTCAACAAGGCTAAGATGTCAGACGAGAACTGACTACCAGGCGAGAACTGGAATCTACAAAACATGGTCAGGCGAGAACTGACTACCAGGTGAGAACTGGGTTCATCAAACATGGTCAGGCGAGAACTGGAACTCAAACATGTCAGGCGAGAACTGACTACCAGGCGAGAACTGGAATTTAAACATGTCAGGCGAGAATTGACTACCAGAAGAGAATTGGAATTCAAACATGTCAGGCAAGAACTGACTACCAGGCGAGTACTGGAATTCAAACATGTCAGGCGAGAACTGACTACCAGGCGAGAACTGGAATTCAAACATGTCAGGCGAGAACTGACTACCAGGTGAGAACTAGAATTCAAACATGTCAGGCGAGAACTGACTACCAGGCGAGAACTGGTGGTAAGAGGTTATATTGTCAGACGGGGACTGAGCTTCTACCTTTAGGTGTCAGGCAGGAACTGATTTCTGAAGAACGGTAAGCTGAGAACTGACTACCAGGCGAGAACTGGTGATAAAGATTAATTTGTCAGACGAGAACTGACTCCTGATTTGCCAGACAAGAACTGGACTCAAGCTGTGTTTTCCAAACTAGAACTAGTTTAAATAGTAGGCTACAGAAAGGGTGGCCGGACGAGAACTAGTGGAAACTCTGATATATACCAGACAAGAACTGTCGTTTACTGATAGGTTGACCAGGCAAAGGCTGGTTTGAAGGTTTGCCGGACGAGAACGGGGCTTTAGGAGTTTTCCAGGCGAGAACTGGGCTTCGGAAATGATTTCGGTTACAAGGTTCTGACATGTAACAGGTTTCAGGTTATTTTATGAGGTAATGACACGATTCCACAACACTCAAGTCTTGCTGACGAGAACAAACTTGCTTGAACGAAATGCCTCGGTGTAATTCCACTTGCCCTGGTTTGATCTTTGGGAAAGAGTTCACCTTGAGAAAGTAGTAGTTTGCCATGAGACGATCTCGAGATGGCTTGCCCCAGAATCCGTATTGTGAAGGGATTCGTCTTTGATTGAATAATTCTGATAAGCCCAGGAGATATGAAGGGGAATATTTCCTTTGTTCTTAGGGTAACTTGCCCCAGCTTTGCAACAACTTTGCACCTGATTGGCTGGCCCGTGGAGCAGTATCCTTGGCTGTGAGAGATTCACCGAATCTCGACCTGATTGCCCCAGATTAATTGACTTTTGGGTGGCCGAATCCCCTGCTGTGATCATTTGATATAGCTTGACTCGGCTCAACGGGGTATTCAGGCATTCTATATTTCATCCTGATCAAACTTTCCATTGTGGAAACTTTCCTACTGTCAAGCGCTTACTCGCAAGTAAAACAAATTGTTCTGCATAAAATATATATTAAATGCAATGCATATGACAGTTTTGCAATCCAAGTCTGTTCACTGGAAAAAATTGTGACATATAATGAACGAATCAATTATCAAAATGTCAACATTAATACCAACGCGGTAAGCGGAATCCTTTTAGGAGTCAGCTTCGATGCGATCTTTACCGAAGTATGCTTTCGAAACAAACCTGCTTCAATTAGGACTTTTAAAGGTTGTAACATGGTCAGGTTCACGGGTAAGAAAGAAAGGGTAAAAGCTCAAAGTTTATTTTAACCCACCCATTCTCCTTGATGTTCTCCAATCCTATGTTCAGCTAATTCGACACTAGCGCTCACCTCTCATAGGTTGAACGGCAGGAGTGATGGTTCGGGAAACCACAAGTCTTCTGAACGACAATCACTCGCTCTTCGGCTTTGGTCCCTGAAGTCACACGACTTTCTTTTCATCGAGGCTTTTTCTTTTGTAATTCTTTTTGCTTTTCGTTTTTTCGTTTTCCCCTAATTTTTCTCTGGACTAACTCTTTTGAGTTTCTGCTTTTTAAGTCCAGCGGGATGCCCTAATTTTTGCCTAAGTCGCTTGTTCTCAAGATTCGACTTAGCGGACTTCTTCTTTTGATTTTTTCTCTTTTTTTTGAACAAATCGTGCGACACTGGCTTGTCTGACTTATTGAAAAGGGATTGTGTCTGTTTCACTCTTTGGTCGACAAGGGATAAACACTGCAGTTTTTTTTAGGCACGGCCTTTAAAGGTGTGATTGGTCCTCGAACGGGAACACTCCTTCTGCGATTTGGACGCTCGGTCAAATTATTGACACCTACCCTGCCCCGGGTTAAGATGGAGGGTTTTTTCGTTTTTCAGAAAAGAACTCCTACTACTAGGCTCAAAGGGGTTAACAAGGGATTATCATCCTTATATCTCCGGTGTTTAGGAATTTGAAACAATGCCTGTACATCATCAGCAGGTTTTATTCAAAAGCATACAATCGGAAGCTTGCGCATCTTTCAATTTCGTCATCCTCCCCGGACTCCACTTAAACAAGCGTTAAACATCAATTAGAAATATAAGTGAACACAAATGGATTTAATCAAAAACATGAATATTCATTTCATTATCAATATCAATTGAAAATAAACAAGTTTTACATATGAGATTTGCATTACTACAAGGTTCCATCAAGGAACACGCACACATCTAACATACATTCCTATACTCGTTAGGAACTCACACACCACTAACAACATCAGTTGTTATCTCACATGCATATTTACAGTAGCACCTGTAACAGCCCTGCGACACACTTGTAGCAGCAATTCAGCCAAGTCTTCCACCTGTGAAAGATACACTTTTCTAACCTGTTGTTACTACCTGTTGTTATCTAACAACACTCTCTCCCCCTTTTTAGCCACAAATTAAGATCAAACTAATAACATAGTATAGATCATAATGAGTAACATTACATATGCTTGGGGTCATTACAAACAAAAACTGCTGATGGAGAGCATCCCACAATATCTTGCTGTCACAAGAAAAACACAAAATTCTAAGCAAAGAACCAACAAACACACATCAACGACACATGCCATTAGCTCAGCAACCATCAGTATGAGCCACACAATAAGCTACCACATCATCAACCTTCTTCCTCTTCAGAGCTGGAACCAATGTTATGAGCATCGGTTGAGACATCCTTGTCACAGTCATCAGAATCTGCACCTGACATAACTACACCATTAGCAGTATCTCTTTAAGACTTTGAATAAATGATTCTAACTTGATCTTTTGTGCAGTTGCTTTTCTGATGGTTTCTCCCAATTCCCTACATGTTTCCTTTAATTCTGCTATTACCATTCTTTTAGAGATCTTGGCCCTCTCACTAGAAGTGAAATCCATATTTGGCACATGTCTTCCTTCAAATAGTTTAAAGTGAAGGGACAGTGCAGGTTCCCTTTTGTTGGAAACATCACTTGAATTCTGGATTCCAGGGTATTGATTAAGTATGATCTTACAAATGAGGGAAGGGAAAGTAATGGGCAGCTTGATAGCACTGGTTGTGGAGTGCTTAACAACTTGATCAAAGATGTATAGACCAAAGTCAAAGTTAACTTTGGTACCTATGGCATGAATGATCTTGCCAAGGCCAACTGCAATGGTGGAAGTATGGTTGGTAGGCACCCAATTAGTTGCACCAATTCTATGAAGAATGGCATACTTTATACTCAGCAGTGCTGTAGACAATTTACCTTTGGATGGCCAGGTAGTGACTTGATTTGTAGTGATCACTTAGTAAACCTGGTTGTCTGATGCAACCAACTCCTTCTCACCCCCATTTTCTCGCCCTAAGTACCTGTTGATCACCGCTGGTGAAAACTGCACACACCTTCCTCTGACAAATACCTTCATGAACTCTTTGCTGTCCCTTTTTGAGATTGAATCAGGTATGTTGACAATAAACTCATTCACCAGTCCTTCGTAGCATTTTGAAAAACCTACGACTGTATTGATCAGTCCTGCATTGTTGATAAGATCCATTACCTCCTTGATCTCTAAGGCATCCTCTCCCAAGTCTCTCTCAAGGGTTATTCTTCTTTGATAGTCATATCTCCATTTTGTCACACTGTGAATGGAACGAAAGGAGATATTGTCTAGAGGAGAAACTGGCATGGGTTTTAGAGTTTTCTTACTTGAGGATTTTTTCACATTGAAGATGTTAGGAACATCTCTCACAACATCACCATCAGACTCAGAGTTACTATTCATAACTTTCCTTCTCTTGGAAGCAGTTGATGCCTTGTTCCAAGATTTAGAAGGTCCAACAGGAGTTTTTTTTCTCTGACTTTTGAAATGATTTCCTTCAAGTACAAATTTTCCTTTCTTGGTCTCTAGTTTCCTGGCTATAGCAGGAGCAAAATTCTTGATGAGTTCATCATCTAATGACACATCTACAACATGATCACCATTTCTAGCAGCTTCATTCATCTCTTCCTCATTTTCTGAGCTCTTGGTTCCATCATGTTGGTCATCATCCAGACCTTCCTCCTGTACCACAGAATTAGCTAGATTTTCTAGGTTCTCTGTGTTAGGGTTAGACTTAGCAGAGAAACACTCAGAGTCATCTTCATGGCTTTCATTGTGACGTGGAGATGGATCTACCCTAGACAAGGGAATGGTTATCATTTGTACTTCACAACCTTCATGGAATAGTTTGGAGACCAGTTCATCTACATACTGGTCCTTATGTGTAGAGTCCTTCATTTTGTTATTGTTGTTTGTGGAGGATTCTGAATTCTTACCTTTTTGCTCTACATGTGAAGGGGCTGGAGTTTGGCCTTCACTACCTCTTCCAAAAATCATACTTATAGGAATGACATCCATCACATCATCCAGAGAGATGCTCTTGTGCTGAGCAGAGTCGGGCTTGGTAGGGATGGAGGTATGATGTTGAGACATTGTAGATGACTTAGGCTGTATCGAAAGAGGTTTTCTGATGTGGTTATGTGAGGTAAGGAAAGAGGCGAATTGGTATAAGAAAAAGGGGCTATAAGGGTTTTCTCGAAGAAGTGGAGGGAATTCAATATTTTGACCAATCATAATATGATTATTTTTCAAAATATAATTCCCTATTAATTGCTAAAATTCAGTATTAGGCCCAGTTCTCAACTTACTTAGTGAATTTTCAAATTGAGTGGTTTTGAGATTCCTTGTATCCCTATGATCACTGTATGCTTCTGAGTCTCCTAGTTCCTCATATTCTTTCCCAAGGTGAAGCCAGTCAATATTTTTCATGTCTTTCTCTGGGTGACTTGGATTCCAATTTATGGCATTGAGATTGTCACAAAACAATGTCATGACATTCTGAGTGACATTTCTCCCTGTATGTTGGGTAGCTTCCATGGATTCCATCAGATTCCAGTATAACATATCTATATTTCCCTGATGGCCATTATTTGGGTGTCCCTTCTTGGCTTGCCTGCCCACACAACATTTACCACATCCTGTCCTACTGTCTGAAGTAGATTTTGAAGTTCCTCTTGCTACTGTTTTGGACATGGTCCTTTCTATTTTTAGAAGATGTATTCCTTTCTCCAGCCACAATTGATCCTTCTTCTCTTTTTGGACCAAGCCATTAAGGTTACTTCAGGGCTCCCATAGGTAACAATTGTTCTTGGCTCTGGACCCCCTCATGACTTCCTCACCTTCTTCATTGGTGACAGTACAATTACTCTTGGAAAATTTGACAGTTAGGCCTTGGTCACATAGCTGACTGATACTGATCAGATTAACAGTCAGTCCTTCAACCAACAAGACATCATCCAGTTTTGGAACACCAGGATAATCCAGTTTTCCAGCACCTTTGATTTCTCCTCTGGCTCCATCTCCAAATGTTACATGACTTGAGGAATGAGGTCTTATGTTAACCAAGATATTCTCTATCCCAGTCATGTGCCTAGAGCAACCACTATCAAAATACCAATCTTCTCTGGTAGGTATCCTTAGAGAAGTGTGGGCTACTAAAGCCACATTCTTGGTAACCCATTGTTATTTCTTGGCAGGAGCTTCCTTCTTGGGTCTAACATGATGATGTTTCTTGATATGAGAACCCTGTTTGGATTTTCCTTGATGAGAATGACTAGGAAATCCATGTACCCAGAAGCAAACAAATTTAATATGTCCAAGTTTTCCACAGTGGTAACACCTATACCCTTGGAATTTACTCTTGACTTGGTTCCAGGTTCTATTTCTCTGATGTTGTGACATTGGTCGTGACATCCCCTTTGACTTATGAGTTTCAGGTTTTGGCCTCTTGAACTTCAAGATGGGATTCTGTTTACCAACAAATCCCATTCCAGACCTATTTCCTGATGTCTGACCATTCTGTAGGATTTCTTCTAGAGTGTCAGTCCCAGGGTTTAGCATCCTTATGGATTTTGCCATCTGCTCCAATTTAGATTCCAACAAGTTGACCTCACTTTTGAGTGAGTCTATTGTTGCTAACTGCTCTATCTTCTCAACCTCTAATTCCATTATGAGTTTTTTTGGTTGCTCTCCTTGCTGAGACAATTCAGTACTTCTGATGTGATGCTTTTGATATGAGGATACAATCTCATTAAAGGTTAACTCATCTTCACTTGAGTCATCATCAGAAATACATACACTGTTTAGAACAGTGACATGTTTAGCACATTCTTCTTCTGATCCACTTTCAGACTCTCCGTCAGACCAAGTGACAGCTAATCCCTTCTTTTGCTTCTGGAGATAGGTGGGACACTAAATTTTAATGTGACCATAACCCTCATATTCATAATACTGAACTCCTTTGCCTTGGTTAGATGTATCTTCAGATTTTTCCCTTTTGTTGGTGTCAGAGGAGCTGTTCTTGACATACGGCTTAGACTTATGGTCTATTCTCGCGATTAACTTGCTGAATTGTCTTCCAAGCAAGGCTATTGCTTCTGACAAATTCTCCTCCCTTGCACCATTGTCTTCATCAGAAACTTCTTCAGCCTTTGACACAAAAGCTATGCTTTTCTTCTTTTCAGCCTGATCACCTATCCTCATCTCAAAGGTTTGGAGAGAACCAATGAGTTCATCCACCTTCATACTGCATATGTCTTGGGCTTCTTCAATGGTAGTGACCTTCATGGCAAACCGTTTAGGTAAAGACCTTAGAATCTTCCTCACAATCTTTTCATCAGACATCTTTTCTCCCAAGGCTCCTGAGGTGTTTACAATTTTAAGGATATTCATGTAGTATTCATGAATAGTCTCATCCTCTTTCATTCTTAGACTTTCAAATTTAGTGGTCAGCATTTGTAGTCTTGACATTTTGACTTTTGAGGTTCCCTCATGAGTAGTTTTGAGAGTGTCCTAAACCTCCTTAGCCGGTTCATAATGGTGTACCAGTCTGAAGATGTTTTTGTCTATACCATTGAAGAGTGCATTCAATGCCTTAGAGTTCCCAAGAGCCAAAGCCTCTTATTCTTTGTTCCATTCCTCTTCAGGAATTAACACAGATACTCCATCCTTGTCAGTCTTCACTGGATGTTCCCATCCTGAATTTGTAGCTCTCCAAGCCTTGTTGTCTAAAGACTTTAGGAAGGCAATCATCCTAGGTTTCCAATAATCATAATTAGAGCCATCCAGAATTGGTGGTTTATTCGTGAATCCTATGTCTTTATCCATAGTACCAGAATTTATCTTCCCTAGATCTCACCCAAAAAATAACAGGCAGGGTGGCCTGCTCTGATGCCAATTATAATTCTGGCAAGCACACGATGGATGTTATCACAAATGTTATGACATCCACTGTAACATAGACTATTGCACTTAATAATAAGCTATAAATGGACAACAATAAATAACACAAGTAGTTGTTCACCCAGTTTAGTGTCAACCACACTTACATCTGGGGGCTACCAAGCCAGGGAGGAAATTCACTATCAGTAGAATTAATTCAGAGTCAAACAATCCCAGTTTGCACTCTTCACTTAAGACCTACCCAATGACACTTCAGCCTAGAGACCACTGGACCCGAGTATACCCACTCACTCCCCCTCAATCACCTCAGTGATATTAATACATAATTACAAAACAAATTTGAAGACTCACTTCAAACACACCTCGATCTTGCTTCACAGCTTTTATCAAGTGACACACACTCTTGCTTAACAGCTTTGAGTGACACAATGAATCCTAAGACTCCTAGACACACGTGAAGAACAAAGTTCTTCACTCACAAATAACACTCTCTAATCTCTGTCTTGAAGCTCTCTCTTCAAGCTCTGCCCTATTAGGAATGATCCTTCTATTATTTTATAGCAACAGACTTGCTTTGGGCCTTAATGGAGAAACTAGGTTTACCCAAGATAAACCTCTCTTCATGAAGCTGCACACTTATCATCAGGTCAGGAGTCTTCTATGTTATCCTCAGCAATACCTGTTATGTCGCCTAAAATAACTATGTTTCCCGGATTGTTTCCTGAAGTATAGCCTGAGCTAATAACAGAAAAACAAACTCTGTGCGTCTGATGTCATATGATCAATGTCATAACATTCAGTCATGACATTCAACTTCACTTACTCTTAGCTTTTCCTGCACAACACTTCATGTATGTCCTAGCATAAGTTATGACATTTACTCATACATTAATGTTTTGACATAAAATGAAGCCAATCAAAAGCATCTACAAGTCCGCTCCCCACAGTCCTCCATAATTTCCTCAAAAGCCTAGTCCCCATAGTCTCCATATTATCTTCAACACCCTGCTGATAGTGAAAGTCCTCCATATTATCCTCAACACCCTAGTCCCCACAGTCTTCCACATTATCCTCAACACCCTAGTCCACACCGTCCTCCATATTATCCTCAACACCTTGGTCCCCACAATCCTCCATATTATTCTCAGATTGTGTTTCAGGTAAGGCAACATCTAAATCTGGTTCGTCAATAGGATGGACTATATATATGTCAACATTCCCCTTAGTCTTGGACCAATGCAATGCTTCTAATGCACCAAAATCATCTTCCAGCGCCTTCAAGGTTCCAGCAAAGTCGTACCACATTTCCTGAACTCCTGGATACTTCATTTCTTTAACAACCCCCAAAATTTCAAAATAACTTCATCTGTCGCGATCACACTTCTAGTTTGACACTTCACCTCCTACATATTTGTCCTCAACGAAATACCCCTATGATGAAATTCAACGTAAAAATCATCCATAACCATTATGTTCTTGTATGACGCAAGTGTGTGTAACATTAACCTAACCATCAACCTATTCAAATACAAGACGAAGAAGAAGAAAAATCATCATTGACAAGATATATGTACCTGACTGTATCCTGAGCGCAATGGATTCTTCACCTTCAATGTACAACCAATCCTGAGCGCAAGACAAAGAAGAAGCTTCACCAGCAATGGGGGAAAGAAAATTAGGGCTTCGTAACTTTTAGTTTGTAAGAGTCGTTGCTTAACCACTTGAGGGATAACACAAATTCCACATCAGCAACCCTCCATGACACTTCACAAACGTTACCTACTGTTGCACCCCAAAATTTGCCCAACTCTTCTTTACCTAGCTTATGTTTCATTTCATTCACATTAGCATTATCATTTGCATTTCATTGACATGTGTGCAGGAGATCAAGAGTTATGATTACCAATCAAGAGCCATGCAAGACTTTGAGGCTAGCTAAGAGGCTTATTCAAGTGGTCAAGGGTTGATATCCTTGTCAGAGAAGTCAAAAGATCCTCAGAGAGAGTGGTTGAAACCAAGAGTGTGTGCCTCCTAACTTGAGAGTTGGGGGAGCTCCTCAGATGATTCTGAAGCCAAGAATGTGGACTTAAAGCCTTGAGAGAGATTATGAGATGTCTTGAAAGCCATCATGGAGCCTAGATAGGTCATTGTGCAAGATTAAGAAGACTCAGCCATGATTGGTGCAGTTAGGGTTTGACTGGGTTAACCCTAGGTCAACTGATGATTTGAGGAAGGTTGAGACCTAATCCAAGAGCCATGTGATCATGGATTGATGCATTGAGATGCTATAAGGATTATTCCAAGGTTAACTCGTCATGATTGAAGAGTTTGAGAAGTTTCAAGCTAGGGTTTCTAAGGCTTGACAGTGTAAAATCCCTTAGTTTGACCCCTATCTCCAAGGCAGTTTAGCCTAAGATGTGATGGTAATCTCATCTTACCCCCAACATGAATGTTGTAGAGCATGAGCGTAGCTTTAATTTGAGTACTAGAAGTCCTTGATAGGATTTGTAGAACTCAAGTTATGACTTTGACAAGTTACAGGTCATCTGAGGTATGTGAATTTGAGGGCTTGAAAGTTGTCCAACTTGCATCAAACTTTTGCCCAAGAAGGATGATTCCTATGAACTTTTGGTCAACATGAATGTTGTTTCTTATCTTCTTAGCTTTATATAGAGTACTATAAGTCCTTGATAGGATTTGTAGGACTCAAGTTATGGCTTTGACAAGTCAAGGGCATTTTGGTCATTTGGAGATTACAGGTCATTTCAAGTATGAGGCCATAACTCCTATTTCCAAACTTCAAATGGAAAAATGTTCAACATAAAACTTGTTCAAAATGATGTTTTAAGGGTAGTAAGGAGGTCATGAGATGTTGTAAGTGCTTGTAGCTCAAAGTTGCAAAAATGACCTAAAATAAGGGTATAAGTTAAATAAACCAAAGTTGGAAATTGATATTTTCAACCTACACATCCAAACCATGGCATGTAATATATCATTTTGAGTCTAGAAAACATTTTAAGAACATTGGTTTAGCCACATTTTTGAGTTGAGATTCAATTTGTGGACTTGCTTTGAAAAGTGATTACTTGCATATTAAGTAACATGTGCAAAACATAGAATCAAGGCATGAGCAAGGCCCTTTGCAAGCTAAACACCTTCAAAATGTCACTAGGGGAGAAATTGGAAGAGAATGGGATTGATCCCAAGCTGCAAACAGAGCTATGCATATCATGATACATGGTTGAAAATCTCATGACATGAGAAGTGGAAACTCTCATTAGAAGGATCTAGAGGGTTCTAGATCACTCATACATCATCTATATTTTGAGTAGAGATGATCCAATGCAAAGGTTGGTGATGATTGAAGGAGAGAGCATAGATTGAGATTGAGATTTCTTGGTTTGCAATTGGATTCGGTTTCACCAAATTCCTCACTTTCCATCCATTTTCTTGATTGGAACTTATTCCATGGATGCTAGGGATTGAATCCAGATCATAATCCAAGAGAATTTGTGGCTGAATCGTGTAGGAGCAATTGAATTTTTCCACCTGCAACTCACCATCGGATTTCAAGATTCAGGAGCTTTCAACCGGTTCTTTTGCATACAGAAGCAAGGAGAGGGTTCATTGATCGTGTCTGAAAGATTGGAGAGCTTGAATTGGAGGTTTAGTGCATCTGTTCATCCAAGATTTTCAGGTTAGTAACTTTCTTCCTCTAGCATGATTTAGGTAGAATCAAGATGAATTAAGGTGTTAGTTGCATTGTAGAACGGTGTAGGATGGATTTCAGACCCTTAATTTGAGAATTAGTGACCAATTTAGGTGTGTTACCATTTTCGGTTGGAGATTGGATATGGTGAATCTTGAGGATTTAGGTTGAATTAAGGGCATGAATGAGTTCGTGAGGGAATTTGGGATAAGTTTCATGTATTGACCATTTGCAATGGAGGATCCTAGAGAGAATTAGGGTTGAGGAAGATGACCGGAGCACCACCGGTGGTGGCCGAAGCTGGGCGCGAAGTTGCAGAGGTTCAAAAGGTAGGAGATGACTCTAGGACCATCAGATCTTGGTTTGACTTGGACTATGACCCTTATCCAACGGCCACGTTTTAATCTCAGTTTGTGAAGAATCTGAATTAATGAAACGCATCGTTTCATTTAGTAGATGATGCTGGGCTTAGTGAAATAACCACTATCCACACCCCCCTGATGGCCCAACCCATGGTTTGAACTGTGTATCATTGCTATTTGCACCGCGCGTGTGTATATTTTAATTTGGTTTTCATTATTTTTTTCATTTTATCCATGGTTCTTGGAAAAATCATATAAAATTGAAAATTAATCCAATTAATCCCATTCTTTTTGCATTTTACTCATGATTGATTCTAGTATTTTTTAGATAAAAAATATTTTCATTTCATGCATTTTATGATTTTATGGGAATTTTACATTTAATTGATATTAAAATGGTTATGTTTGATGCATAATTTTGTTGAATTTTGTTTGATCATGTGGTGATGACTTTGATCCTAATTTTTTGTGTGTGATTAGGTTAGACATGTATGCTCCCATAGCATTTTTCTCACATTTTTGTGGTGAAAATAGGTGTGCTTTCTAGATTGATATTTAGGTGCTTCCTTTTTAGGGTTTAAGGTTGATACCTTAGGATTTAGGATTTAATTTTAGGACTTAATAGATGATTTAGTCCCTGATTTTTGTATGAGGCATTCTTAATTGAATTAGGATCCCTTAGGAATTTTTGTAGAAATTTATAGGATAGTTTCCTATTTTTGTTTGATTTTAGTTTAGGTGCTAGTTTTAGATGATTCTAGGGTACTAACTCAACTAGACTAACTTCTTTAGTTCCCTTAGATTAGGGTTTTGCTTTGTTTGCCTTTGGTTGAGATTGAAGACAAGTTGAAGACAAGGTGAGGATGCTTAAAGTTGCTTGAAGTTTCTTGGAGCTTTGAATTGTTTGTGCCTGAAGGTGTCTGATGAAGTGTTAGGAGATAGGAGACCTAGGGAGAGCCTTATGATTAGAATGATTTCTTTCACAAAGATGGAAAGCATCTTGTGCTTCCATTCCTCCCAATGACTAAAAGTCCTTCTCAGATATTCACATCCCTCCAAAGGAGGGATGAGTGGCTTTATCTGGGAAGTATAACTTTGAGGGAACTAGTCTCTCATAATGATGAACCCTTACAGGCTTCCTTTGGTTGTCAGTAAGCTGTTTATCATTTCCACTCATTCTGTTAAATCAATTGTCTTCTGGTTTGAACATCTTGAAGGATGTTGGGCTTGAGTTTGAAGAGAAGAGCTTCATTGAAGAGTGTGGAAGAGGATGATTCCTTGAGCATTGCCATTGCAGCTGAAGCTTGAAGAGCAAGTTGATACTTGAAGACCCAATGGAGATTAAGTGAAGAGATGAGGCTTAAAGGATTGAAGGATGAAGTTGATACCTCCATGTAATTGAAGACCACTTTGAGAAGCTGAAGCTTGCAGGAGAAGAAGCTAGTTGATACTGGTGAAGCAAAGAGAGCTGAAGCTTGAAGACTAAGTTGATACTTATGAGGAGGAGTCAATTGAGATTGAGTGTAGGGCTGAAGCTTGGGGAACAAAGGATAAGTTGATACTTACATTGATGCATTGAGAGCCTGAAGGAATCAAGTTGATGCTTGTAGGTAGGAGTGAAGCCTGAAAGTGGAAATTACTGTAAAGCTGAGGCTTGAGGAAGAAAGAATAAGTTGAAACTTATGTTGATGGATTGAAACCTTGGAGAAGCAAGTTGATACTTGTCATGAGAGATGGTAGCCTTGAAGGGTGATTGAGGTCTGAAGATTGGACTGCTGTCAGAAGAGCTGAAGCTTGGATGAGGAAGAGGGGTTGATCTGCTTTCTCTCTTGTCTGTTTTCTTCTCTGTGTTGCTGTGGCTTGTTTGACTTGCTTGATGCATTAGAATAAGTCCATATCTAGACTAAGGTAAGCTAGGAGCATGATTGCACTAGAGGTTGAGTTGCTCCCTCTGCTTGTATTTTTACTGTGTGGCTTTGCTTGCGGGTATTTGGTAGAGCCCAGCTCCCTTGCCCATGTGGTTTGTTTTGCTTGATAGCATTTTATTTCTTCTGTATGATTGCAGTTTATATCTTTCTTGATAGCACTTTATATTATTTCTGCTGTATGATTACAGTTATTCATATCTGGCTTGAGGTTGAGATGAGCTTGTGGAGGCTGATGCCCCACACACATTTCCTCCCTCACTTGCATTGCATGCACTTTACAGTCGTTTACTGTTTACTGTTTAAGCTGATGCCTTATCTGTTTCTGTACCTCATTGACATGATCCCTTAGGACTCTCATTTCCTTTGATAAGGAAATGATGATAGAAGTTTAGGTTGAAACCTATGCATGATAACTTCTAGGAGTTCCCTGTTTCAAACTTCAACCATAGGATGAATCCTTGGCATGACAACAGTAGGACTTGATAGTCTCCCTTTAGTTGAGCCCCTTCTCTTCTCATCTCAAAACAGCTTAAGATACAGTAATCATGAATGATTTCTTTCGTACGTTACTAGCCTTAAGCTATCTGAGAAAGGATTGTTGGAGAGTTTCTTTTCAACAGTTTGGATGTTTAGTATGGTACCCTTTGGGTGACATGCGACACATTCACTCTCAGGTCATAGTCTTTAGTGCGATTGAAATTGCAAACACAATAAAAAACACTTCTTCCGTAAAAGACAGAAAACAAACTTCAAACCTTTTTGCCCCGTGGGCCCATAATTCAAAGGAAGCTTTTCTGAAGAAAAGAGTGTCGTTAAACTTCAGTGCTACCACAAACAGGCTTTGTCCCTAACTGCTGGAATTGCTGTTTAACCCTACTCGATAAAACAGATGAATCTGAATCCCCATAATCCGTAGTAGCCCGAACTACATAAGCTCTGATCTCTCATACCTGTTGAGAGTACGTAGGCACAATACTGATGTATTGGCGAGCCACCTTCCCCGTAACCCGTAGTAGGTCGAACTACGTTGACTCTGATTTCTCATTCTCTGATGAGAATACGTAGGCATAAAGCGCGACGCTTTGCCGAGTCATTTTCTTTTCTTTTTAAAGCCAGCCTTGATAGGTAGATAGATAAACCAACTCGTCCAGTAAACACAACAAGCGTGGATCCCGTCGAGTACGACGGACGTGAGGGGTGCTAATACCTTCCCCTTGCGTAACCGACTCCCGAACCCAGACAATGGTTGCGATGACCTTGTCTTATACCTATTCGTCAGGTTTTTCCGATCGTTTCCTTTCCCGCTCTGAGGGATAAATAACGAAAGGTGGCGACTCTTCTGTTTTGCCGACACCTTATTTTCGCGGAAGCGACACCTACCACTTTATCAACGTCTGTGCCACATTGGTTTTTTTGGAACGAAAAATCTTAAAAAGGTTAACATTGCAAACGTTAGTTAACTTAAAGGACTAAAGTGTTACAAAAAAAATTACAGGACTAACTTGTTACTTTAAAATAACTTAAAGGACCTCAGCAATATTTTTTCCTTTAAAATATATAGTAACCTCCTTACCATGCAATTGTTTCACTTCTTAATCCTTTATTCGCATGGGCAATGCCTCATCAAGAAGGTTCTCTCTCACCTATATATTGTCCACTTGGATCATATGAGACGAATCTAGAGTGTATCTCCTCAACTAAGACACATGAAACACATCATGAAGATTAGAAAGCGACGGTGGCAAGGTAATCTGATAGGTTACCTCTCTTATCCTCTGTAAGATTTGGTATGAACCAATAAAATATGGGGTAAGCTTTTGAGACTTTAATGCTATACCAACACTGGTTACTGAATTAACTCTCAAAAAGACATAGTCTCCCTCTTGGAACTCAAATTTTTTCCTCCTCTTATCATGGTAACTCTTATGGAGACTCTGCAAAGCTGTCATCTTCTCTTAGATCATCATGATCTTCTTGGAAGTTTGTTGCACAATCTCATCTCCAATCACCGCACTCTAGCCAAATTCATACTAACATAGAGGTGTCCTTCACCTCTATCATACAACGCAAATGGCCATTCCAATACTTGAGTGGAAACTGTTATTGTAAGTGAACTCAATCAGCGGCAAGTAGCTATCCTAAGCACCTCCTTGTTCTAGCACAAAAGCCTTCAATAGATTCTCCCAGGATTAGATAAGCCTCTCTGTTTACCCATTTGTCTCTAGGTGATAAGCGGAACTTAACTTCGGGTTAGTACCCAAATCCTCTTGCAAACTCTTTCTAAACTTTGACATGAATCTTAGATCTCAATCCGAAACAATGCTCGACAGAATACCATGCAGACTAACAATCTCCTCAATGTATAACTCATCCAATTTTTTGCAAAGGATGAGTTATCTTAATTAGTATAAAATGAGATGAATTAGTCAGTATATCAACAATTACCCAAATAGAATCACATCCTCTTGTCGTCTTTAGCAAACTTGTCATGAAATCTATAAAAATGCTATCCTATTTCTACTCCCGAATACTCAGCAGTTGCGTCATACCCAACGACTTTTGGTGTTCAGTCTTTGACTTCTAACACGTCAAACAAACATAAACAAACTCAGCCATTTCCTTCTTCATTCCTGGCCACCAAAATAATTTCTTTAAGTCTTGATACATTTTAGCGGCACATGGATGAATACTTAACCCACTTCATTGACCCATCTAAAGAATACCCTTCTTAAGCTCGGGTGCATCTGGTACACAAACCCTGTCTCAGAACCTCATCATGCCAATCTCATCAATTTTAAAGTCACCACCCTTATCTTGATTTAGTAACATAAGTAGGTCAACCAATCCCACATCGGTCTTATGACCTTCTTTGATCTCTTCGAGAATACCACTTATCAGTTTTAACATATCCAACTTTACACTAGTAGAAGTCTCTTCACATACCAAATTCAGGTCTCTGAATTGCTCAATCATTTCAAATTCTCTGACCATCAACATCGACATACGCAATGACTTTCTACTCAATGCGTCAACGACAACATTATCTTTACCCGGATGGTAACTCAAACCAAAATCATAGTATTTCAAAAAAAATTCCATCTTCGCTGCCTCATTTTCAACTCCTTCTGATCATATAAATACTTCAAACTCTTGTGATAACTTAACACTTCAAACTCTTCAACATGAATACCATTATTTCTAACTTAAGATCATGCGTAGAATAATTTATTTCATGAAATTTCAACTATCGAGAATCATAAGCTACAACCTGACCATTCTGCATTAACACACCTCTCAAACCCATCTTTGAAGCATCACAATATACAACAAAAAACTCACTCAGATTCAGCATTAAAACTATAGCAGACATCAACTTCTTCTTGAGTTCTTGGAAATTCTCTTCACAATGCACATCCCAAACATAGGATTGACCCTTTCGAGACAACTGAGTCAAAGGTAACACTAATTTCGAAAAACCTTTAATGAAATTCCTACAATAACCAACTAACCCAAGAAAACTTCTAATTTCAGAAACATACTTTGAAGCCTCCCATTGTAACAAAACATCTATCTTTGATAGATCAACCACTATACTACAACTAGAAATCACATGACCAAGGAAACTGATCTCCCGCAACCACAGCTCGCACTTGGGCAACTTTGCATAAAAATGGTTCTCTTTCAATGTCTGAAATACAACTTTCAGATGTTCCATATGCTTTTTGTTAGACTTTGAGTATATCCAGATGTCATCTATAAACACAACCACGAACTGGTCTAAATACGGATGAAAGATTCTATTCATGTACTCCATGAACACCCCAGGCACATTAGACACCTTAATCAGAATTATCGAATACTCGTAGTAACCAAACCTCATAGTGAAAGCAGTCTTCAGACATCACACGAATATGATAATAAATCGAATGCAAATCTATCTTGCTAAACACACAAACACCTACCAACCGATCCATTAAATCATCAATCATTCGAAATGGATACTTGTTCTTGATAGTCACCTTATTCAATTATTGGTAGTCAATAAATGTCCTCATACTACCGTATTTCTTCTTCACTAACAACACAGGCGCACCCCAAGGCAAAACACTCAGATGAAAAAACTTCTTTTCAAGCAGATCTTCTAACTGCTTCTTCAATGCACTCAACTCTGAAGCAGACATACGATAAGGGGCCATCGATACAGGACTAGTGCTAGGTACTAAGTGTATAGTAAACTCAACTTTATGCTCTGGCGAAAATTCACTGATATCATTTGGAAACAATTCTAGAAAGTCACACACCACCAAAAACTCACCAATAACAGCTTTACTCTCAGCCTTCATAGTCGCTAATATCATAAACATTATAGCATCATCCTTCACAAACTCATCCACTTGCTTAGCAGACACGAACAACTCATCACTTGCATCAAACTCTAGAAATGACACCGTCTTGTAGAAACAGTTGATATAATCATAGTTGAACTCTAACCAGTTCATTCCAAGGATAACATTGATATTCCTCAGAGGTACACATACTAAACCCATACCAAAACTCTTAACATAAATAGTAAGCAAACAATTCAAGCAAATCCATGAAGTGGTTACCAGACCTATAGTCCATATAAGACCATCCATATTACCATCCATATAAGACAATTTGATACCTAACCTCTCAGTACAATCAAGCAAAAAAAAAAGAATGTGTTTCCATGTGTCAATAATAGCAATCAAAGGAATATTATTAATAAAACACGTATCTCAAATCAAGCAATCAGTACTAGTAGTCTCTGTCACTGTCAAGGCAAAGACATTTCCACGAGATTGTGAATTCTTTGGCTTCTGACAATCGGTACTTATATAACCATGATCGTCGCAATTAGAATAAATCATCCCATCACTCCTACAATCTACAACATGGTGACCTGTTTTACCACACTTAAAACACCTTAGAACATTGTTCTTACACTTATTAGCACAGTGGCCCAACTCGCAACACTTGAAGCACTTGACAGAAGCGGGAGTCCCTTCCCCACTTGGCTTTTTTTTCATCTGCAGCTCTCTGCTTTCCTTTGACAGTTTGAGCACTGTATGGTTTTCCCCTATATTGATTCTTCCCTTTTCTCTCACTAAAACACTTGTAGTGAGAAGAACGAGCTCTATAGTCCTCATCATAAATCCTACACTTTTGCATTAAATTAGGAAACCTACGAGTTTCCTGGTAGCTAATACCATTCTTAATCTCAGGTCACAGTTTATTTCCAAACTTAATGCACTTCGACCCCTCTATATCAGCACCATTATAGTGAGGATAACACTTCACAACTTCATCGAACTTTGCAGCATATTTAGCATTGGTCATGTTCCCTTTATTAAGCTCAAGGAATTCAACTTATTTCTTGCTACGTACATCCTCCGGAAAGTATTTTTCAAGGAATTGCATCCTGAATATTGCCCAAGTGATCTCAGTCCCAACAGCTTCCATATTCTTCCGAGCATTATCCCACTAGTCCTTAGCTTCCTCGGACAACACGTGAGTATTAAATACCTTCTATTCTTCAGTATATGCAATCACCCGGATGGACCGACCTTCTTTGATACCACTATGTAACACCCTAAACCCCGATACTTATATATTAAGCTTTACACGGCGATCTAAGGTGTCACCAATGATAAACCTTTAATAAAACAAACATTTAACAAACATGCACTGGAATATCAACATCATTCAACACTTGTCATCGCACGCTCACCTCCAATTAGGGTATCATCGCGGCAATATCGATCTTATTTAAAATAATAAAAACTATGCAACTTAGATTTTTAGTCTCAATCTTCATATCACGATAAATGGTTTTCAAAAATAAAGAGTTATCATATTATACTCTTTAACAACTTCAATATAAACCAGATAAAACAAATTAACCTCCAAAAAAACATAATAAGCAAACAAATATTCCCAACCTCGATGTTACAGGATCAATGCAAGACTTCTAAAATAACAATGAAACTAAAAAAAGTAACTCCATGAGCTAACTTCCACTTACAGCAGCCAACTATACTTCTCAGTATTTGCAAGATGTCCATAGTAGACAACATGAAAGCAAAGGAGGTGTGAAATAACAAAATAATATAAGCAGTGAAAAGAATGCTAAGATAAAGAACACATTACAAAATACACATTCACATCCAATCAACAACATCATGAATAATCCACTACACATGAAATCATGTATGTAAATGTACTCCACAATTGATTCATTATACATGTGATACCATTCATGAACACTCAGATTTATCTCGCTCCTAATCCCCACCATAGACCATATCACACCAAATTGTTACCATCACCCTAGCTAACGCTTCACCGATTTCCACCTGAAACTAGCTACCCACTCTCAATCCCCACCATAAGACTAGATGTCGCGGTGAAATTTGGATACCAAGCTATTGATGAGCTTGAATCTTATTCATTTGCAACCGAACTTTGATTTGTCCAAAGGAAGGGATAAAGATCGAAATACCCACAATGCAATGCAAATGCAAGCTAGAGAGTTATAGGTTCGGGGGTTGGTTAAACTTAGGGAAGGTGCTAGCATCCTAAGTTTCTGTAGTACTCTACAGGAACCTCTTGTTTTATGTTTTTTTTATTGCTAAGGTTTATCTGCTTAAAGGGTGAAATACCTAGGGGTTTATTTCTAAGTATACTCGATAAGATATCGCATCTTATGCCTACATATCCTTACGAGAATGGAATCAGAGTATCTGTAGTTCCCCTAAAGGGTTTGAGGAGTTCTTTGACTGTGGTCAAAGTTCCTATGGGTTTAGGGTAGTTGATTGATTGATTTTAGGAGAAGAGATGAGTTGTCATTTTAAGGGAGATTACTTGATTTAACCACCACAACTTTGTAGGAAAATTGATTATGTTTTTATGGGGTAGAAATTTTATCTCGCTTAAGATGATTAACATCTTATTCTCTAATGTGTTTGAATAATTGAATTGAGTTGAATTGTTTATATCTAAGTTGTAAAGATAAAAGGTCCTCCTAATGGGGTAGGATCTAAACTTAGAAGATCAACTTGAATGGGACCAAGGATCATAGGGGAACATGATGCAAATGGGATGCATACACACAATCGTTTAAGTTATACGCAGATTCTTCCTTTGGACATAATGCAATGCGATAAAGTAAATGCGGTAAATGTAAATTGCGGGTAAAATAGAGGCAGATAAATTAAGGCATACACTCGCATGAAAGCGCTGAAGTGTACGAAGGTGTGAATTGTGAATAATGTGAATGGACGGACACAGAAACGCGCACGATTGATTATTTATGGGATGTTGATTAATTTTAAAGGAAAAGTTAGTTTTGATTGATTTGGTGAGGTTTAATTGATTTTGGGAGAAACGTTGAATGGATTTATGAGAAAATAAATTAATTATATTAGTTTTGATAAAAGGTTTTAATTATAAATTGATTAGATTTTGGTAGGATAATTTTTATTAAATAAAGATTTACTCAATAAAAATAAATGATGGTAAGTGAGAAAAAGGTTTTATTAATTATTACAAATTGATTATGAAATAAATTATTTTGAATTATATGAAAATATTGTCCTTGTATTATTTTGAAAAGAAATAAATTATTACCTCATTATTAAATTAATTAATTAATTTTAAAAAAGGTTTTACTAACTAAGAAAATAGTTTATTATTATAAACTAGATTTCTATTAAATTAGTTAAATAGCTTTATTTATTTAAATGCTAACTTGAATTTAATTTGACGATAAATAAAAAAAACTCTTATTATATAAAAGTTTGTTTCATTATATGAAAGTTATTTTAAATGTGAAAAGTGGGTTTTAAATAAATTATATTACTAATAAAAAATGGGAATAATTAAAAAGGTTATTAATAAATGGCTGGCTTTAAATATTGATTATTAGTTTATATTTTATAAAAGATGGTTAAGGTTGATAATTAATTAGTTAGGTGGCTAATAATTAGATTAGGCATTAATCAGATTAATTAGTGGATAAATTGGGTTAATTAAGGGATTAATCTGGGCGAGTGATTGGGTGAGGGCGCGCTGGCGAGGGCTTACCTTAGGGCCACGATCTGGATCGTGCGATCTGATCTGAGGACAGATCGTGTGGTGTGTGTTGTGAGGGTGTACGATTACTAGTGTGGGGAATATTACAGAATTACAACATTACAAACAAATTAAAAAAACTGAAACCCTTGAACCCCCCCTTTCAATCCGTCGTCTCTCTCGTTCTCTCGTCACCCTGTTTCTCCCTTTGCTTCCTTTCTTCACTCCCTGCACAAATCAAACAAACAATACAAATTTTAACAAGTTAGAACATTATTCTCACGACTTGCATCCTTCTTCTGGTTTCGCGGCGGCTCGCGAAGGGGGTTTGGTGAGGACGGATTTGCGTAAGCGGCTACGATAGAGTCATGGCGATCTCCGGTGGAGTTCTGTGGAAGGGATTTCGCGGTGGAGCCTGAGAAGAGATATGTCTTCTTATGTGTTTTATGATTTTTTAGGTTTTGTGTGGGTTTTCGACTTGGGGATTTTTGTGTGAATTTTTGTCTGTTGGTCTGAGCTTTTTCGACCCCTTTCCTTCTGAAATTCATCCCTACTTATAGTTGTAGACCCTTGATTGCTGATTGAATGGGTCCATGAATTCATGATTTCTTTCCATTCTTGTTTTGGAAGAAAAATCATCCCGTCTAAACGTGTTGGGTAAGTTTGGGAACTAGTTGATTTACTGTGAGCGGGCTTATCGCTTTCCATATTCGTTTTTTTTTAAGTTTCTATTTTGGAAATCAAAGCCTACAATTCTTCATTTTGAATGCGCTTGGATGCGTTTGATCGTGGAAGTTTTACTGGTCTGACATACTTCTTTGTTGGAATTGCAGGTGCCACACTTGATTTCTGTTTTAAGCAAAAAGGTGATTCTGTCCTTCTTAACCGTTGTGTTCTTGCTGTGCTTTGATGAGAAATCAGATGCAATGCCCCTTCCATTGCAGAGGCTTCAACAACTTAGGTCGTGCGGGCTTCGCCAACCAGAGACCAATTGTCTAAGGGTGAATATGTGACAGGGAAGTTTCAAGAGTTTTTTCAAATTTTCCAAGGCAACCTTATTCCTTTGTCTTACTTCGATTGACTTGTACTCATAATATCCTCAAGGATTTATCAAATTAAATGACAAATTGGCTATTATTATCTTCAAGATATCATAATAGTGTTCTTCATCAGATTATTTGGATCCTTGCAAAAATCTCCACTTGAGGATGCATGAGTAATGTTTTCCCTCTTCTTCGGAGGCTTCGAGTGTTTGCGCAATAGTTATGGAAATATGTTATAATGCTGGCCTGTGTTCACTTGCAGGCTAAACGTTATTTAAAAGGCATCAGACGGTTCTCTATGAAGGCAAGCAAGAGTCACTAATTGATGGATGCCATGTTTGACACAGGTCCGTGGGATTACCCAGTTGAAGGCTACAACAATCTCACTCTCAGCAATGAAAGGTCACAAGGTGGAGTAACCAGGTTGTATAGCCAGTATGCAGGTAATCCCAAAGGTTGTAATCGTACATTGTCCTAAATTTGATGAACGATCCTTGTGCCAACAATCTTCACTTGCGTCGGTTTTGGTTTAGGTTGCTCTAGGTTTGGCTGATAACTTGATCTCTCATTGTGAATGTAGGTTCTTACTTTCAAATATAAGTTGATGACTTCAATTGTTTCTCTGTTCTGCATCTGGTAATTCAGAATTCTCTTTCATCTCGTCACGTCGGACGGTGGTTTTGGAAACGTCTTATGACCACTCTTCATAATTAGAACTCCCTCAATATTGAAATGTTGTTTTCTCATAATTTCTAAACAAATCTTTTTGTTGTGTCAGGTGTTGGTGAGGGAGTTAGGAAGCACTTGGGTGATGAACTCGTACGGCGTGGCATCGAAAACGTTGTGGATTTGTAAACCCAGCGAGACCGCGGGTCTTCTTTGGAGGGTAATCGAATTGATGGTTGTTAGTCATGACGAAGCCTCGTTTTTCTATTTTCGATTGGCTTGTAGTTTCCTTTACGGGGGTGACCGAAATTGTATATCAGGTACACTTGTCTTCATCCTGTGTTGGCTTGCTTGCCGGGGAGAAAATGCTTTTACTTAACATCCTTATTATTCCTTTGTATACGTACTAGGAATAGCTCTCATTTGCAAACTTCGTTACAGCCACCGTGATTATCACAATCTCTTGGCGAGGAGTTTTAATATTTAAGCTTTTGTAACCTCCGACTCATTAATTTCAACAGGTCCTGGAACCGCAACTAACAAACTGATTCTTCTGATGACAGGGAGGAACAGTGAATTCAAATGGAACATGGCTCTTTATTTTGAGAATGGCGGTTGCATCCGGCTCTTGATGCGTAACGGTGATGGAGTTTTACACTGCACTGTAATTACCCTTGGTAATTAGATCACCCTTATCTTTGAGATTCTTGTCAAGCATGTCTTAAATTTGTGTTGAAATTCATAAACATCTGTTGTTTCAATATGGCCATATTTTTGTCAAATAAAGTATTCTTTGATCATTGCCTTGGATATTAATGCCGGTTGTAAACGAACCGTGAAATTGCCTCTGTCTTGGCCATGTCTTCACTGAGGAAGCCTATACTGATTTGTATTCCCAAAACACTGATGACTTGTTCTCGAAATACTAACACTGCTTGCTGTTACTAATAGAATGCGATGCCATTTCTGAGTTTGAGCGACTTCTAAGCGGAAGCCTCTTAATCACTACCTGGGGTACTTCTATCTCAAGGGGTGCCATGTAGGTGAATTCGCACAAAGGGTCAGAAGGTGGTTTCGGGAACGTCACGCTGAGCTTGTTAGTCGGAGGACTCGTACTCAGCCTTCCTTGCTGTAGCTTCCTTGGTTATACGACATGGTAACTCAATTTTATTGCATACAACATGTTTAAATTCGACAATGACTTGATAACTGTAATTCCTTTTTCACAGATGCAAAAGCAATTTTAACCAGACCAAACAACTCTGCTTCAAACGGTGGAGTGACAGCATCCTGGGAAGGCAAAAGGAGTGGGGAATACATCCTTGAAGTAAATTGTTTTCATGCGTGGAACCATATTTGGTTGATAGAATCCTCCAACTTGTTTCAAATTTCTTTGTTGTAACTTATGATACTTTTAAACAAAATATGATTAAAGATCGGTTTCCGTTAGCATTCAAATATCTTGATTTTATTTATCGTGAATCTGCACTTCTTCCTTTGTGAAAGAAACTTCAAATCTAACATATATTGCACCTTTTATCCTGAATGGTGATTCAAACTTCGTCTTTGTCGCCACTTGAAAGTCTTAGATTCTTGAGAACAAAGAAGGTATCAAACTCCTTGTGTTAAATCATTTGAGTTTGGTGCTACTCATGATGGGCAGGACTTTAGAAAACTCAAATAGCTCGAACTTGGATGAAAGAAGGTAGTTAAAGAACTTGGATTAAAAACAGAATTGGGACCTTGATGTGGATAGTTAGGAGATGAGTAAAAAACCGTATAGGGAAAGGGGTGAATGATGAACTCTGAGCCATTTGAATGTTCTTAAATTGAAGAAACCAAAGGTTTTACGTCTTTGCTTGTTTTCAACTTACTCACAGAGGCAATCACCTTCCATTTGGTGAGATTTAGTCCATAGTTTACTCAATGCAAAAAACTTTAATTTAAACAGAAATCCGAGCAATCTTCTAGGTGATGTTGATCTTAGCACAAAACTACCCCCTGAGTAATGTCAAGACCAAAGGGCACAACTTGAAATTTAACTTGGCAATGATACCCTTAATGAGAGGAAACTCAAACCCTAAGTCTTTGATTGGGACAAATAGCATGACCTCCACTTGAAACCCACGCATCTACAAAAAAATGATTAGTCACAATAGACAAACACACAAGATCTTCCCCGAAGGAAAAGAGCAAATGGGGTGAGATCTTAGGGTCAAAAATTAGGGCATGACACTAGAGCACACCAAAACTGGACCAAACCCTATACATCATGATGCGTGACTCTCAACAGCATGCATTTTCACCAAAAGAAACACCATATACATCTCACCATTTATGAACAACATCATTAATCATAATAAACAATAAATTAATGTTACAACATCAATAAAACGCAACAAATAGCATCAACTTCAAAAAATGTAACTTCATAAACATTCATTCATGTTACTTCTCCAAAACAACACATCATCGTATAGACATAACGATTCGCTAACCGATCACATAAGTCATCACAAACATTTCCATAATAGGTACAAAATTATAATTCAAATAGTTCTCCAAGCATCACCATGAGGTTTTTCTACATATTAGCTTTCCAACACTTCGAGCGACGTCTCATTTGGACTTACGGAACATAAGTTACGGTTAATATCGATGAAGGGGTCAACCATCCAAAATAAGTACCAAACAATTGCTCCAAGGGGAACAATTGATTGTCTCAACTCACTGCCATCGTATTTTTCAAAATTGTGAGTGAGCCAGTCGATTGGTTTAAGCTGATTTTGTCCAAAAACCTAATTTTTCTCACGTACAACAGGTTTTCTTACTTTCAATCTTCCCTCAAACACACCATAACACCTAAAAAACTTATTTCTAGAATTTAACAACGAATCATATCATCATAATTGTTAACATATACATCACCTCTCTCATCATCATTATAGAAATTTCATCACCAAAATTAACAACAACTTTCATCAGTTCATGAATAAAACTCAACATTCAAGCATTCATCCACGGAAGAAAATTATAGATACATGATTATGATCATTCAAACACCTATTCAATCATAATTTCTCATATAGACTCAAGATTAACAACTAATTTTCAAAAACTCATCATAAATAATTCTTAAGAAGGAAAATCTATGAACCCTTGTGAGATTAAGGACGTCTCATTCCTACCCCCATCATACAATACACCTAATAGTTGCACCCGAAAATTTGCCCAACTTTTTTCATTCTCACTGCATTCATATAGCATTAGCATTTTCATACCATTGTCCGTGTACAAGGGATTGAGAGAGATGTGCTTATTAAGAGAAGGGCTATCAGAGGTCTAAGCCTAATCAAGAGGTTATATTCAAGCTATCAAGAGCTTATCACCATCAGGAAACATCATAGAAGCTCATGGAACGTCTTGAGGATCATTGTGGAGCTCATCTAAGTCATTGTTCAAAGTACCAGAGGCCACAACCAAAGGTGTTGCAGTTAGGGTTTTCATCTGGTCAACCCTAAGTCAACTGTGAGTTTGGAGGAGATTAAAACTCAATTCTAAGCAGCCATGATCATGGAATGTTGTGTTGAGACACCTAAGAGATTATTCCAAGATCAAATCATCAATAATCAAGAGTGTGAGAAGTTGCTAAGCCAGGGTTTCTAGGCTTGACAGTGTAAAATCCCTTGTTTAGTGCCCAACTTCAAGACCACATACCTCGAGATACAAGTTTCATCTCATCTTGACACCAATATGAATCTTTTAGGGTTTGTTCTTAGATTTCTTTTGAGTACTAGAAGTCATCCATCTAATTTCTAGAACTCAAGTTATGAAGCAGACAAGTTACAGGTCATCAGATGAATGTGATTTTGGTCCATGAAAGTCAACCAACTTCCAAGACATTTTTGACCTAGAAGGATGTTTCTCCTCACCTTGACCCAAACATGAAAGTTTTTCCTCATCATCTTAGCTTTCCAAAGAGTCCTAGAAGTCCTCATTTGGATTTGTAGAGCTCAAGATATGAAGCTTGCAAGGCAGGGGTATTTTGGGAAACTTGGATTATAGGTCACTTTTCATTAAAGGTCCATTTCACCACTTTGCACATTTCAAATGATAATCTTTCCAACTTCAAATTTGCTCTAAATAAGGTCAATTGCTCAACCAAACCTCAAGGCATCATGGAATTGGCTTGGAAATGAGAATGCTTGAAGAAATTTCCATGAAAGAAAGCTTGAAAAGGCCTAAAATGGATCAAAGGCATTTTGGATCATATAATGGCATATGTGTGCATATTTTGAGTGCTCTAAACATTCCAAACATGATGGAAAAACCAAAATTGCAAATTGAGCTCAAAACCATTGCCATTTTCACACTTACTTCAAGTATAAGTAACATAACCAATCCACACCATCAAGATCAATTCAAGGGTCTAATCTCATCCATTGAAATTCTTACAGCACAAGTAATTGATATGAGTCAAGTTGCAGCAGTTCTAAGCTTTGTTTTTCATGAGATTGGTGAAGCTCCAACATGAGAAAATTGGATTTTTGAATTGGGCCATACAAGCCATGATTAGGATTTCTATCATTCCATATCCATTCCATATATTCATATCATCATTCACAACCAAAGATAACTGAATTTGGATCAAACAATAATAGAAAAACGGTTGAGAAAAGTGGATAAAAATTGAAAATCGTTTTTGGAGAATCATCAAGTTTAAGTCAAAATTAAGAGTTGCAGGAGCTCCATTGAGGATCATTGAACATTTATGGGCACTTGTCATCATGCTTCAGCACCATTTGAAGGCCCAACGGAGGTGCTCCATTAGGTAAATCGTTTTTCATCAATGCTCTACGTTCAAGATGTAATTGTGCGCCATTTTTGTGGATTTATGTTCCTTAAGATGTATAGATGGATTTAGGATAGGTTCTAGGGTTGTTTGCAAAAATTCTTGAAATGACATCAAGATTTGTAGCTTGCGGTTTCCATGATTTAGAGGCAATTAGGGAAAATAAAACCTGGCATGATGTTGTGTGCAATGAGGCTAGTCGATTGGTATGCGAAATTGTGAATTTTGGTGATGTTGAAAATTGGCTATAGTGGCATGCTCAAGGTTGAATACGACCGGAGCTTTTTTCCGGCCACCGTCTGTAATCTCACTCCGTTTCATGTTTAGAAACTCAGAGGCTTGCGTGTTTACATTATAACCCTTAGATCATATGACTTCACTTCAAATTGAATGGCCACAATTTCTCTTGTTTATGTTCAAACTCTCCAGAGCCACGTGTGTTTGCTTATGCCTTTAGATGAGTTGACAATTAGATCCAATGGACGTGAATGCGTTTCACCGTGTGCTGCTTGTAACTTATATGTATGCCTAAGACGTGGGTGAATTAGGTTCTTAGACATTTTTTCCGGTTTTTATGATTCTTGGATTTTCTTCTTTAAGTTCTTCTAGATGATGAAAAGTAGTAAAGTGCAGAAGGAAAAAGGACACAATGATTTATAGTGGTTCCCCTCACAATCCGAGAGTACTCCACTCCCCTTTCAACATGAAAGATTATTTTACTATCAATGTTAGATTTCTACACAAGACAATCCTAACAACCAAGAACACCCTTCTTGGATTTACACAATTTTTAAGTCCTAGCGAGAATGAATATCTTACACAAGAACCTCTTGTATCCACAATCCGGATCACAAGGAAAACCCTACAAACTTATCTTTTATAATTCTAAGAATAAGTTGTAGTCAATACTGAATTTGTATATAAGTAACAATTTGAATGTATATCAATATGAAATATTGATCTTCTTCTCGAAACAAAGATTACTCAGAAATTATACAAGTGTTCTTTGTAACGCCCCGATTCTGATTTCCAATTTTTGTTGAGTCTTTTGGTTTAATTGGGTGATTATTATTTTAAATCGTGGAATTTATGTGTTAACATGTTATGTTTGCATATTATGATATTTTACCGATTTTGAGAGTTTTTGGAGAATATAGATTGGAGGGTATTTTAGACATTTAGTATTTAATATTAAGTTGGATATTTTGTGAGAAAATGAATTAATAGATATTTTGAGAGAAATAGAATAGAGAGGAATATAAGTGGAAAGAAGAGAGAAAAGAGATAGAAATAGAAAGAAGAGAAAGACGAGAAAGAGAGGAAAAGCTTGGATTCATCAAGAACAACATCTAGGCTTCGATTTAATCGGGTAAGGGTGTGAAATGTTATTATCTTATCAATGTTTATGATTATGTATGTGTGTGTTTGGAATTGTTAGAGGTTTCCTATCGTTTTCCATTCTAGGGCATAAACGGATTTAATCGGTAGAATCGATGTTATAACGGATAAAATCTGAAATAAATGGTGTAGATTAGTCGAGAAATGCTAGGCTAAGACTACTGGAACTTGTTGGAATTGAATCGGTTGATTTGGTGATGATTTGATGATTTTGGACAGTTGGGGTTTTGAGCATCGCAGACGTTCGCTAGCACCTTCGCTAGGCGAGCAGGTCGCGAGTGTTCGCTGTAGCGAGCTAGTAGCAAACGGTCCCAAACTTGGACAGAATGGAAATGACACTCTTCGCTGGTAGCGAGTAAGTAGCAAGGGGTTCGCTAGGCGAAGCCCCAACGAGTGAGTAGCGAGCACAACCAGTAACTCAGGATCAGGCTTCGCTAGCACGTTCGCTAGGCGAGCCTGTAGCGAATGTTCTCTAGGGCCTTGCTACGCTAGTAGGCCAGCGAACTTGACAACAACTTGCTTTATTTTGTTGCTTCCATCCAATGTTGACGATTCTGATATATATGTTTATAACGTATATCTGTGTACTATTATATGATATGCTGTGGGTAGCCGTATGGCGTGAATCCTAGATTATGGAATCGATTGTGAAATGTGACCTTTTGGCATATATATGTGCATTGTTTAAATTGATTAAAAATGCATGGTGATTGTGATGGAGTTTGTTGCCGTTTGGCATGATATTGTGAATGTGTGATGATAGTATGTGATAATATGAGAAGAATGCATGAAAACATTTTGAATATGTGTGCATTTCAAGAAGTGTATGGAGTCATTTTGCATGTGAAGCATCATGATATACATTCTTGTGCTGATTGATTCCGCATAAAATCTGATGAACGATTGTGTGCCCGTGTGGGGTGTGAACAATCCATAAATATTGTGTGCCCATGTGGGGTGTGAGCAATGGGTGAACATCGTGTGCCCATGTGGGGTGTGAGCGGTGGTTCCAATAAGTTCCTGAGTGAACTTGAGATGATTGAGTCGGTACCGCATGTGCATCTGCATAGAGTCGTGAGTCGGTCTCTATGAGTTGCATTTATCATGATTATAATTATGATTGGTGAATAAACATAATTGTAAATGTTTATGTGGAGTGGTGAATATGCTTGGTGAATTATATATATTATGCGATATATATATATATATATATATATATATATATATATATATATATATATATATATATATATATATATATATATATATATATATATATATATATATATATATATATATATATATATATATATATATATATATATATATATATATATATATATATATATATATATATATATATATATATATATATATATATATATATATATATATATATATATATATATATGATTGAATTGTGATGAATGTGGTGTGAATGGAGATATGTGTATTATTATGTTAATATATAATTATATGCATTGATTACTATGATAATGTTTCTCACCCTTCTGTTGTTTCATGATGCTCTATGAGGCATTGTAGAGTAGGTTGGCTGAAGGTCTTTTTGTGAAGTGTGGCTTCATTATTTTTTGTCGGTTGGCTCTGATATGTAGCACTGGGTAGTTAGGATTGTATAGAATTCTTTCGTGATACATTTGTATATGTATCTGTTGATGATTGTTTGTGTAAACATGAATGATGATATGAATCAAACTGGATGATATGTATATATATATATATATATATATATATATATATATATATATATATATATATATATATATATATATATATATATATATATATATATATATATATATATATATATATATATATATATATGTTTGATGTGATTCAATGTTTAGATTTTCCGCTTTTTTTCTAAATATTGAGATGTGGGTGTAAGGACTAAGTTCCTCTGTTTTGAAAGTTACTCCACTGTTACATATCTTGTTGAGCAGGTGTTGGATGTTTTAATTTCATGAATAATGTGACATACCTCTTTTATACCATGAATATACTCTGATAATTGAATTATTATATGTGCCTAAATGATTTATTTGATTATTTGGGGGTATAGAAGGGGGTGCTACATTCTTTATGTGAAAGCAAGCTGTAAAAATGTGAAAGTGTATTTCAACGGCTTCTTTCAAAATTGTTTGAACACTTTTTTGAAAATTCAAAAGGTTGAAGACAAAGAGTAATTTTTTGAAATTTGTTTCTTGAAGGTTATTTTGATTTTGAAATAGAAATCAATTTATACTGATAAAAAACCTTTCCAAAAAGGTGTGTTTTTGGGACATCAAAAATAGCCAGTAAAAAAATCATAGAGCAATGCAATTCTCCATGAACAGTTGCTATTTTTGCTTGCTGTTACAGTGTTAATCGGTTAACCATATAGGTTAATCGGTTAACACCTTTACAACGTTCAAGATATTCAAAATTTTCATGTGTTAATCGGTTTACCTATATGGTTAATCGGTTAACACTGTTAGAAATCCCAAAAGTACTGAAATTTGAAGTGTGTTAACCGGTTAACCCCATGCGTTAATCGGTTAACACTGAAATTTTTTGTAAAATAACTTAATTTAAAATATCAAGAGTATTTTAAAAGAGTTTTAAAATGGTTTGTGTTAGTGGTGTAGTGAGGTGAGATTAAAGAACACTTGCATACATAATTCTAAGTAAACAATGTTATACCGTGTCTTGAATCTTCAACACCACTTTAAACTTGATAGATGAAACTTGATCCAAATCGACATATGTGACTTTGCCTTGATCTTGACAATGTATTCTTGTTGATATGCTTGCACTTCTTGCTTTTTGTGAAGTGTTTAGAATAGAGATGCTTCAGATTTTATCTTCAGTGTATATACCCGCACGAGTATATAGTATCTTGCGAGATAAGCTGATACGAGTTGTCTTCATCAAAACAATAGAGGCTTTTGAATCTTGATTCTACACTGCTTTGACCTTGTCACACTAGATCCTTCAAAACTCAGCGTTTCATTAAACGTTTGAAGTGGACCTGGGCTTCTTTTGCCGATTGCACCCCAGCGTGCACAAGCCCAATGGAAACAATGCACATGAATTACTAACTACACCATAGTTTTTCCTTTTTTTTCATTTTTTTTTCATTTTAATTGATGTTTGCATTTTAATTCATTAAAAATACTTTTATGGATCAAAAAAATCATGAAAAATATGTTTTAGATACTTCGACATGTGATCTAATTTTACCAAATTTTAATTGAATTTTTATTCATTTTCCAATTTAATTTGGTATTTTCTTTTTAATGTGTTGTTGTAAATAAGAAAATTGTATGCCATGCCTTTGTGATTTTCTTTCTTGCTCAATGCATCAAATAAATCCCTGATATTTTGTGTGCTTAATACTGAGACATTAAGTGATATTGTAGTATTTTTCTCTTAATTTTTAGATACCTTTAGGATAGGTTTTGGTTTAGTTCTTTAGAACCATTTTTCTTTGCCTTGTCCATGGAGCACCCTAGGGTTTTGCTCTCCATTAACCTACCTTAGATTTAGAATTTTCCCTCCATCTTTGGACCCCTAGTCCCTAAGACCATAGGGGTCCCCTAGGGATTTTATTAGAATTTTTAGATGTGTTTTGCTATTTTTAGTAGATTTCACATTCTTACCCATCTTTGTGTGACTTCAACCATACCTTTGACCTAGTTTACATCTTGGGTGATCCTTGTGAAATGCTTGTGCATCCTATTCTCCCTTATCCATACCATAGACATATTAAGGCACTTGTGGGTGCATTTCCAAGTCAAAACCTTGTTCCTAACTAGTTCATAACCTAGGCTTCCTTTAGAGCTTCCCTTTAGTCTTTCCATAAGAACTCCTTTGAATGATTTATATCCTTACTTGGTTTCCTTCCCTTGATTCCTACAAGTTCTAATCTTAGGATCCTTCTTGTGAGAGCCTAATTCTTCCTTTGGTCGAATTCTGTGCATTCCATAAGAAGTTTGAGCCTTTGATAGACTTCTTGTGTTAATACACATTGAACATAGTGGGTTCCTTTGGTTCACACTATGCTTCCTTTCTCCTCTACGTCATATGCTTAGGATCCTTCTTGTGAGAGCCTAATTCTTCCTTTGGTCGAATTCTGTGCATTCCATGAGAAGTTTGAGCCTTTGATGGACTCCTTGTGTTGATACACATTGAACATAGTGGGTTCCTTTGGTTCACACTATGCTTCCTTTCTCCTCTAAGTCCTACATGCTTAGGATCCTTCTTGTGAAAGCCTACTTCTTCCTTTGGTCGAATTCTGTGCATTCCATGAGAAGTTTGAGCCTTTGATGGATTCCTTGTGTTGATACACATTGAACATAGTGGGTTCCTTTGGTTCACACTATGCTTCTCATCCTTCCTTATTATCTGTCCTACATGCTTAGGATCCTTCTTGTGAGAGCCTAATTCTTCCTTTGGTTGAATTCTGTGCATTCCATAAAGAAGTTGAACCTTTGTGGACTCTTGTGTTGATACATATTGAACTTAGTGAGTTTGTTTCTCACTTTGCTTCCCCTCATTTTGTTTATCCTTTCATCTCCATGATTGTGTGATGTTGTGCATTAGAAGTAGGGTATGCTTGATAGATTTCTCTTTTCACCTACCATGTTTGCATTTAAAGGTTGAGTTTGTCTCCCTTTGCTTGTGTGCTTTCTCTGTGCATCTCTTGTTTGCATTAAAGGTTGAGTTTGTCTCCCTTTGCTTGTGTGATTTCTCTGTGCATCTCTTGTTGGAATTAAAGGTTGAGCTCGTCTCCCTTTTCTTGTATTGTTGCATTGCATGTGCATTTACATTTTATACTTAATCTGCTTGATAGCCTTCTTTTGTCTTCCTTTGGCATTTCCCCTTAGGGCTCTCATTTCCTTGTTTAAGGGAGTGAGGATAGAACTTTAGGTTGAATCCTTTGCATGATAACATATAGGATAGATTCCTTTTCAAACTCAACATTAGGACCATCTTGCATGACAATATTAGGGTTTTGATTAGTCCCCTTTAGATTCCCCTTTCTCTTCTCATCTTCAAACAATAATAAGACATCTAATAAAGGCAAGTTTTTATTGTACGTTACAAGCCTTAAGCTACTTGGGAAATGATAATTGAGCGATCTCCTCTCAATCATCTAGAGTGTTTAGTGTACGTCTGTTGCACCTTAAATTTTGCCCAACCTTTTTCTTTGGCTGGCTTTTGTTTCTTTGCATTGTTCTAGCATTTTCATTGTATATCATTGTTCATTTAGCAGGGGATCAAGAGGTGCGACTAGCAAGATTAGGTTACCAAGAGATTTTAGCCTAAGCAAGGGGTTTTTACTCAAGCATGAATGGTCATCAAGTCATCAAGAGGTGGTCAGTGTTCTTTGAGAAAGTTGATGGGTGTATGTGGATCAACTCCTAACTTGGAGGCCAAGTGAAGATCATCAGTGAGTTATGAATTCATGATTATGGATATGGGATGTTGAGAAAGCTCATTGAAGGCTTTGAGAGCCATGTTGGAGTTTGTTCAAGTTGTTGTGTCATGTGGAAGAAGCCACATCCAAAGATGTTGTATCTAGGGTTTTCATCTGGTCAACCCTCAGTCAATTGTGAAATCAAAGGAGATTAATACTCAATTAAAAGTCTTTGTGATCATGTAATGTTGTGTTGAGATGCATAATATATCATTTCAAGATCAAATCAAGAAGAATCAAGAGTGTGAGAAGTTACTAAATTAGGGTTCTTAGTGTAAAATCCCCTATTTAGGGCCCATCTTAAAGACCACCTATCTCAAGATACAAGTTTCATCTCATCTTGACCCCAACATGGAACGTTTAGAGCATGTTTCTAGCTTTCTTTTGAGTACTAGAAGTCATTCATTTGATTTCTAGAATTCAAGTTATGATGCTGACAATTTACAGGTCCTCAGATGAATGTGATTTTGGTCAACAAAAGTCAACCAACTTCCAAGCCACTTTTGACCTAGAAGGATGTTTCTCCTCACCTTGACCAAAACATGAAAGTGGTTCCTCATGATCTTAGCTTTCCAAAGAGTACTAAAAGTCCTTCATCTGATTTATGGAATTCAAGTTATGAGGCTTGCAAGTCATGCATATTTTGGGAAAGTAAGATTACAGGTCATTTTCATTATAGGTCCATTTCACCACTTTGTTTACTTCAAATGAAAATATTTCCAACATGAAACTTGCTCAAAATAGGTTCATTTGTTCAACCAAACCTCAAGGAATCATTGATATGGCTTGGATAGAAGATTGGATGAAGGAATTCCATGAAAAAGGCATTAAAAGGAGAAAATCCAATTAAATTCATTTGAGATCTATTTTGTGCAAATGTGTGCATTTTTTTAAGTGCAAATCACATCCTAAACATAATGGAAATTTTAGAATTTGAATTTGAGGAGCTTTGGTATGTCATTTTCATGCTTGTTTCACCATGAAGTAACAAATGAAAATCATGCCATAAGATCAAATTGAGGAGCCATTTTCAGCCTTTGGATCAATTCATCCCATGTGCAAGCTAACTGAACCAAAATTACAGCTTGGCAAGAGGAATTTCCGTGCACATTTTCAAGTTTCATGAAGGAAAAATTTGATTTTTAATTGGACCTAAAACAACTTTGTTTGGGCTTTCTTTTCACCCAAATCCAACATATATAATCTCAGGATCATGAGCAATGCATCATGGGTGAATTTGGTGTGAAATTGGCCAAGAACACAGTTGGGGAAAATGAAGAAAAGGTGAAATTCAAATTTCAAGATTCAACCAGATTCAAGCCAAATTAAGCACTCAAACAGTTTCAGTGAAGATCAAGCATCGTTTCTGGAACCTTTTCATCAAGAATCAACAACAATTGAAGGTCCAACGGAACTATTCCATTAGGAAAACTACAATTCCAAAATTCTCACAATCCATGATGTAATTGCACGTCATTTTTGTATGTTTGTGATCCTCTAAGTTCATTGTTGGATTCTGGTTTAATTTGGTTGATGTTTGTGCAAATCCTTGAAATGACTTCAATTCTTGTTGCTTGCATTTTGGCTTGTTTATCCGTTGAAAATTAAAATGAACCACGTCTTTGTGATCTACGCGATATGTAGATGAAGTTTGACCTAAATTTTGTATGTTTTGGTTGAGTTTTATGTTTACCATGCAGGAGCACTCGTCGGAGAAGACGACCGGAACAGTGGTTCCGGCCGTTTGGTTTTGTTCCCTCTGTTTCATGTTTAAAGGAGATGATTGCGTGGCTTGCTATGAGCCCTTAGATCTGGTGTGAAATATTTGACTATGAACTGATCGTATGGTCCTAATTTGATCTCATTTCATAGAGAGAAATTGTTGTACGCGTGGCATTGTATATCCCTTAGTTTGTTTGACTCAGTTTTCATCCGATGGTCAAGATCTTGTTGACCACCATTTAAGTAAAACGGTGTGTGTCACTGGTTTGTTTTCCATCGTGTGATTTGTTTGGCTGACTTGATCTTATGACTGAGATTCGCTTGCATTTTCTGTTCTGTTTCGCTTGCACGCGTGGCATGTTGAGGACCTTAGATGGTTGATTGGTATGTTGTTTGAGTGGCTGAGTTTCACTCTCGCTGGTTTACTGAGTGTTGGGTCAGATTGGGCTCAGATTTCTATTCCAACCCCCCACCCTGCGTGGCCCATTGGTTCAGTTTATTTTATTTACTATTTACACCACTCTTTTCCTTTTTATTTTCTTTTTATTTTATTATTTTGTTTTGATCCTATTTTGATTTAATTCCATTAAAAATACTTCCTAGCTTGATAAAATTCTACAAAAATATGCTTTAGATATTTTAGGATGTCTTCTATTTTTAGGAAATTTTTATTTTATTTTTTGCTTTATTTTTCAATTAAAATGGAATTAATCATTGGAAGTGTTTTATTTGAGTTAAATCTTGACATGTTTTGGTTCTTGATTTTGTTTTAGCGTTTCCTTTTTGATCCAATGACTGAAGCATGATCCTCATATTCATGATGAGTTGATTAATTTTTGAGGACGATTTTGCCCCTGTTTCATTGACTTTTGGTTTGACTTTTTGATGCATTGCATTTGACCCTCGACAATCCTCATTCACAATGGGACACCCTTGTGAATCAATTTCTTTGGTGGTGTTGTGAATTTATTTTGATTGTGATCTTTTAGCCTCTGTTTTACAACATGTTTGGGTACCTCTAGAGTTTTTAGTGTACACCCTTTGGGTGATATACGACACATTCGCTCTTAGGTCATAGTCTCTAGTGCGACATGAGTTACAAATCAAACTCAAAATACTTCTTCTCTAAAAAAAACAAAAACACTTCAAACCTTTTTCATCCTTCGGGATTCTAATCAGGAAAATCTTTTCAGAAAAAGAATGTTGTTAACTCTTAGTTCTATCGCAAACAGTAACGCCTAAGTCTCCCATGCTCGAGCTGCATACACCAACTGCAAGAACTAATTGTTAACCCTACTCAGGCCTAAAAAACTTTTGAACCAACCCGGTGTCCTTTTAGCCCGAACTACATCTGCTTTGATCTTTCATACCAGATGAAAGTACGTAGGCACAATACGCGATGTCTTGGCGAGCAACCTTTCCCCCTTTCACCCGTAGTTAGCCGAACTACGTTGACTCTGACTTTCCCATTGCACGAGGGAGTACGTAGGCACAGAGCGGCGATGCTCTACCGAGTCATCTCTCTTTTCTTTTCCTTTGTCCCTAAGACCTTTAGTTAAATAAATTGATCACCCTTTTTAGATAGACAACATGCGTGGATCCTGTCGAGTACGACGGACGTGAGGGGTGCTAATACCTTCCCCTTGCGTAACCGACTCCCGAATCCAGACATGGTTGCGATGACCTTGTCTTTCCCTTTTTCGTCAGGGTTTTCTGATTGTTTCCTTTCTCTCTCTTTGGGATAAAAAACGAAAGGTGGCGACTCTTCTGTTTTCTGTCGGTTGATTTTCCCAGTTGCGACAGCTGGCGACTCTGCTGAGGATAGCTGGTTCCCTATGCGAGTCAATCCTAGAGCTTGTTTGTTTATCTTTAGGGGTTGTATATATGTGTTTTATTTACTTTCGCATTTTACTTTCCAGCATTTATTTCCCGCATCATATATCATTATTATTGTGTTGTGGGGTGGGAAGTTCTGATGAGTGATAAGTCGGACCCGGGCTTAAGTATAAACCTATCATTAGTAGTGGAGAGTAGTGGTGGATGTGCTTGCTTTGCTCATACTAGTTCACCATGAAATTCACGCTCGGACGAGATTCTCTTTGATGATTTTTTTCTGGCCCTTTGGGCTCGAAGGAATTTTGGATCTGAGGGTTGTCGACTCTGGGAACCGATTATTTGTGATTCAGCTAAGTGAGGCCTCTTCGGGAGATGATGATGCAAAAACAGAAATGGTGAACGTATCATCATTTCTTGAAAGCCTGTGACGCTGATGAACGCATAAGATGCCATACCTTATCAGTGAATAGGTTCATACCTGTGAGTGCGACTGGGGTTATGCAGGAAACTTTTACCTTCAGATTACCCGGTTTTCTCTACAGTTTGAATCTGGATTATTGGTATCGGTTTGTTTCTATCGAAGCCGTGCTATGTTCTTGCTGAAGCAGAGCTTTGATCTTTCTCAGTCTACAGCACAACAGTCTTGATCCCTTGCGTGTGCATTAGCATTTTGCATTTGGCATTGTTTTTCATTTGCATTTCATTTTTGCATATCCATCCACAGCTGGAACAGGGAGCTCACCCATCTTTCATCTGCTTCGTTAGTTGATTTCCCGACATTCGCATTGGACTTGAGTTAGCTTCTTGAAGGACTATGAACTCAGGAGAGCAGAATTTGGTTGAGTCAACTCGTGGAATCCATGACAGTTTGAATTGATGAAGATTCTCAGAGGACTGTTCCAAAGGCTAATGCTGAAGACCCACGGGCTGTTGAGTTTATGGGAAAATGTCAATTATTAGAGGAAAAGCTTGACGCCTTGATGAGTCAGGATACTCTTAATTTGAGTGCTGCGAGCATGTGCCTGGTGCCTGGTCTTGTGATGCCTCCGAAGTTTAAAATGCCAAATTTTGAGAAGTTCAAAGGAGGTAGTTGTCCGAAGCAGCATCTGGTAATGTTCTGCAGGAAAATGACTTCACATGTCCATAATGATAAGCTTATGATTCACTGTTTTCAGGACAGTCTGAGTGGAGCATCGTGGTATATGCAGTTGGAAAGTAGTTGCATCCGATCATAGTCAGATTTAGCCAATGCCTTTGTGAAGCAGTACAACTACAATCTCAACATGGCTCCTAGTCGCGTGCAGTTGCAAAAATCATCTCAGGCGGACAATGAATCCTTCAGAGGATTTGTGCAGAGGTGGAGAGAATTAGCTGCTCGTGTTCAACCCCCACTTCAGGACAGAGAGTTGGTTGATATATTCTTGGGTACCTTGAAAGGCCATTACTTTGACAGGTTGATCAGTGGTGGAATGTCAAACTTTGCTGACTTGGTGATAATGGGTGAGCGTATTGAGAGTGGACTCAAGAGTGGAAAGATTCGAAGCATCCCTTATATCTCAGTTGATGAGAATGAATCATTTGTTAGTTCTCAGGAAGAATGGGAAAGAGGAAGTGATGTTATCCCAGGATCTTCAGTATCTCAAGTTCAGTTTTCAGATACCTTGAGTGTTCAGAGTTAGCAGTCTGTTGGGTGTGTGTATCAGGTATCTGTCTCCCGCCAGAGTTAACAGTTGTACCATCATCAACCGCGTCAGCACGCCAGACGAAGACCTAGGAAATCAGAAAGGCATTTTACTCAGTTGCCGGTATCGTACAGTAAGTTGTTGCCGAATTTGATCAGAGGTGGGTTGATAGTGCCGAAAAAGATTAATCCAGAGATTCCGCCATATCCGCCAGGCTTCGATGTCAGCGCCCACTGTGAGTACCACGCTAGGGCACAAGGGCATTAAATTGAAGAATGTAAGGTGCTTAGGAGCCAGGTTTAGGCTTTGCTGGATTCCAACAGGATCTCAGTCACGTCTCATGTAACACCCCACTTTACCCCGTACGGGTAATATAATAAATATATAGAAACAATTCATGAAATTCATCAGAGTTCTCCAACACAGTGGGATATCACACTAAGTCACTTCATTTCATTAAAATAATCAATATTATTTAGTTTTCAAGTAAGCAGCGGAATACAAATCAATTCTCCAATATAATTCTCCTCGACACGAGGTCATAAACCATAAGTCCAATAAATGAAGATACGTAACAATAAACAAATAAAGTAGTCAAATAACAACGTAATCCCGTCATCCCATGTTACGTATCAGAGCGACTCCTAAGACTCGATCAAATAGCAACACACTCCAAGCACTACTCAGGTACCTGGTCACCTGTACTCCCAAGAGAGCACAGACACAACAACAAAAGGGGTGAGAACTACATTCAATAAATAAACGGTGATATACACATGCTAAGGAGTAGTTACACACCACACATACAATCATACATAATTAACACACATACACGTGCCACCTCAATCATTCGGCACTAATAGCCCACATTCAATTACAATAATGCAATGCGACTCACTGACTCGACACAATGCATGTAGTACCAACACAATCTCATACGGTTCACACTAGAACCCGATTCCCGTCAGGATCCGGATAATTCGTATATACGTTCCTCTGAACTACAACTTATTTCCACAACACCTTCCACAATGAAGTCCAGATGAAACTAGACACCCATCATGGATTCCCACCTAGCCATCTCCACAAGACACATGATATGAAATGCATGTCAACACAATTATGCAATGTAATACATCATGCATAATTCACGATCAATCTTGATCCACACGAGCCATCCTCTCACCTTAATCCTCTCGGGAATTACCACAATCGCACAAGATTGTCCACATTCGACTATCTTGGCCCACATCCATCAAAACACCAAGACATCATTGAACCAGAACATGATTCGTTACTAAAACATATACACAATTGACTTCTCAAACATGATTAGATATAAAATATTGGGAAAACAATTCCATTATATATCCTATGTTATATCTCTATTCATTAGCTTTCCAACGCTTCGAACGGTGGTCAAAACGGACTTACGGATCCAAAGTTACGTCCAAAACAATTTCGACCGAAAACATGAATATCCGTGACGAACAGAAAGACGCTGTTACGCTCCAGAACTGATATTCACCCAATTATTCTTGCGAATTACTTACTCAAAGCATCCAAAACATCACTAAAACATTCCTAAGGTTATACGGCAATAACTGCACAACTTTTATGGTTTATTAGGCTCATCTGGCAACATTTGCAACACATAAAACACTATTTCCTGCAATTGCTCTGAGTACTTCAGAGTTACCCACATTTGAATATTCTTATTCCTATAGGGTCAACATATTACAATTTTTCCTTCAAATACACCCTACGACATTAAAATTACTCACTATCTAATATTTAGCCCCTTCAGGGTCAAACATATCACAATCCAAGGTTTTGGCCACGAAGACAAAGATCATTATTTCTCAACTCTACACTCAAAGGGTCAAGAATACTAACCACTAACCTCTAGGGTCTACCGTCAATTTCCTTACCATTGCTCCGAAGGCATCATAATTTCAAATATCAAATATTCTATCCCATATGGGTAGACATATGACGATCTAAGGTTTTGGCCATAAATGTTCAATTTTCCATAAGTTTTTCCTATATTAATATTCAATGATACATATCATTTGGCCATTTGGTAATAACCTCAGATTCTTACGGTTACCTCCCTATTTCCCACAATTAACCCAAATCTCTAAACCTTAGGGAAACCTTAGAGCATCGTACTAATAACAATATAACACATTCATTTCTACATATTTGCCCAAATCCCTAAATCTTACATCACCACAACATACCGAAAGGTATATATAGAAAAATAAGAAAAACAATACTCCCCATACAATAATCATCAAGAACAGCAAAAATTTTATGGAATTTATCATGCTACGAAAATTAGATCAAGAATCCTCAAGAACACATAATTCCTATGAGAGAAAGGACCTCTCACTACCCTCTCATGTTAATTCACCCATATTGAAATCCATTATCCCCCCTTACCTCGATTAATTGCTCAATCGTTGAAGAATCTTGAAGGATTGACAGCCCTAGCCTCCTTCTCTTCCTCCTTGTTCTTCTTCTCACTTTTTCTCCCAAAACCTTTCTCTGGCAGTTTATCGTGTTCTAATTCTTATTCCCCAAAAAAACTTCTTTATTTCCTTTAATCCCTTATTTCTTATTTTATTATTTAAATCCTATAATAATAATAATAATAATAATACTAATATTATTCTCCCACTAATAATAATATTCATACTAATAGTAATAATATGAATAATAATAATATTCCACCAAATAATATTATTAATACGAATAATAATAATAATAATAATAATAATAATAATAATAATAATGATAATCTCATTAACATTATTATTAATAATAGTTGGAATAATATTAATCACCATAATGCTCTCTATATCATAATTAACTTACTCCTTTATCTAGGTCCACAGTACCGCAACTAAGGTCACCTCTCTCCCTTACTCCTAACCTCATACCCTTAATTAAGGACACCACACAACTACACCTCACAGAAAATACCAAAGCGACTGAATAATTTAAATGGGGTGTTACAACTCTCCTCCACTTAAAATATTTTCGTCCTCGAAAATGTACATGATGAGAACGGTTTCGGATACGACTCTCGCATCTTACTCTCAAGCCAATTCATTCCTAAAATAACATCCAACTTGCGGAGTGGTAAACAAATCAAGTTCACTCCAAAATCCTTACCAAAGATCGACACTGGACAATCCAAACACACTAGAGTTGTAGTGACTGACCCAATAGATGGAGTATCAATCACCATCCCTCTAGTCAAAGTAGACGGCTTATTACTCTGAAACTTTCCCAAATTACGGAACTCTCCGTCGTCAGCACTTCGGTTGACGTTCTGACCAATGTTCGCCACTGCCTGCGCAACAGCTTGTAAAGCAGCAGCCATCGCAGCTCATTCCTACCAGCCATACTTCTCAACAACCATGGAAACACAGGTTAGAAACACACACATGACTATAAACATTCTATAGTCAGACTCTACTACAACACTGACCGGACGGACCGACCTGCTCTGATACCAATTGTAACACCCCACTTTACCCCGTACGCGTAATATAATAAATATATAGAAATAATTCATGAAATTCATCAGAGTTCTCCAACACAGTGGGATATCACACTAAGTCACTTCATTTCATTAAAATAATCAATATTATTTAGTTTTCAAGTAAGCAGCGGAATACAAATCAATTCTCCAATATAATTCTCCTCGACACGAGATCATACAACATAAGTCCAATAAATGAAGATACGTAACAATAAACAGATAAAGTAGTCAAATAACAACGTAATCCCGTCATCCCATGTTACGTATCAGAGCGACTCCTAAGACTCGATCAAATAGCAACACACTCCAAGCACTACTCAAGTACCTGGTCACCTGTACTCCCAAGAGAGCACAGACACAACAAAAAAGGGGTGAGAACTACATTCAATAAATAAATGGTGATATACAAATGCTAAGGAGTAGTTACACACCACACATACAATCATACACAATTAACGCACATACATGTGCCACCTCAATCATTCGGCACTAATAGCCCACATTCAATTACAATAATGCAATGCGACCCACTGACTCGACACAATGCATGTGGTACCAACACAATCTCATACGGTTCACACTAGAACCCGATTCCCGTCGGAATCTGGCTAAGTCGTATATACGTTCCTCTGAACTACAACTTATCTCCACAACAACTTCCACAATGAAGTCCAGATGAAACTAGACACCCATCATGGATTCCCACCTAGCCATCTCCACAAGACACATGATATGAAATGCATGTCAACACAATTATGCAATGTAATACATCATGCATAATTCACGATCAATCTTGATCCACATGAGCCATCCGCTCGCCGTAATCCTCTCGGGAATTACCACAATCGCACAAGATTGTCCACATTCGACTATCTTGGCCCACATCCATCAAAACACCAAGACATCATTGAACCAGAACATGATTCGTTACTAAAACATATACACAATTGACTTCTCAAACATAATTAGATATAAAATATTGGGAAAACAATTCCATTATCTATCCTATGTTATAGCTCTGTTCATTAGCTTTCCAAGCTTCGAACGGGGGTCAAAACAGACTTACGGATCCAAGGTTATGTCCAAAACAATTTCGACCGAAAACATGAACATCCGTGACGGACAGAAAGACGCTGTTACACTCCGGAACTGATATTCACCCAATTATTCTTGCGAATTACTTACTCAAAGCACCCAAAACATCACTAAAACATTCCTAAGGTTATACGACAATAACTGCACAACTTTTATGGTTTATTAGGCTCATCTGGCAACATTTGCAACACATAAAACACTATTTCCTGCAATTGCTCTGAGTACTTCAGAGTTACCCACATTTGAATATTCCTATTCCTATAGAGTCAACATATTACAATATTTCCTTCAAATACACCCTACGACATTAAAATTACTCACTATCTAATATTTAGCCCCTTCAGGGTCAAACATATCACAATCCAAGGTTTTGGCCACGAAGGCAAAGATCATTATTTCTCAACTCTACACTCAAAGGGGCAAGAATACTAACCACTAACCTCTAGGGTCTACCGTCAATTTCCTTACAATTGCTCCGAAGGCATCGTAATTTCAAATATTAAATATTCTATCCCATATGGGTAGACATATAAAGATCTAAGGTTTTGGCCACAAATGTTCAATTTTCCATAAGTTTTTCCTATATTAATATTCAATGATACATATCATTTGGCCATTTGGTCATAACCTCATATTCTTACGGTTACCTCCCTATTTCCCACAATTAAGCCAAATCTCTAAACCTTAGGGAAACCTTAGAGCATCGTACTAATAACAATATAACACATTCATTTCTACATATTTGCCCAAATCCCTAAACCTTACTGTCGCTTTCGCGAAAATAAGGTGCCGGCAAAACAGAAGAGTCGCCACCTTTCGTTATTTATCCCTCAGAGCAGGAAAGGAAACGATCGGAAAAACCTAACGAAAAAGGGTAAGACAAGGTCGTCGCAACCATTGTCTAGATTCGGGAGTCGGTTACGCAAAGGGAAGGTATTAGCACCCCTCACGTCTGTCGTACTCGACGGGATCCACGCTTGCTTGGGTTGTCTACGGGTGAAAAAACAATCTATCTACGGCTGCTAAATCTAAACAGAAAGAAATTGACTCGATAGAGCATCGCACTCTATGCCTACGTATTCTCATCAGAGAATGAGAAATCAGAGTCAACGTAGTTCGGGAAACTACGGGTTAAGTTGCTCGGCAAGACGTCGTGTCTTGGGCCTACGTATTCTCTTCAGAGAAATCAGAGCATGACGTAGTTCAGGTTAACTACGGCTAGACAAGGGTGTTCTTGGTCACACGGGGGTGAGAGATTAAGTTGACGATACTAGCGTACGCATTCTAGCAGTTAGGTGGATGCTGCTCGATCATTGGAGACTTAGGCGTACCTGTTTGCGGTAGAACGGACGTAGTATGTCGGGTTGCGAGGTACGGGAACCTACGGGAAATAGAACTACGGTCTGGTCTCAAATGCACTCGGGCAAGAGAAAAGGATAACATCAGTCGTCAGCGGGAAAATCTCGTTCGCACAGCAGCGAGAGAACAGAAAGTTAGTTGTTAGTGTGCTTGCTAGGACATCGCATCCTATGCCTACATATTCTCATCAGAGAAAGTCAGAGCAGCTATAGTTCAGCTAACTACGGGTAGAACGGAGACCACAGCACAAATCTCATTTTATTAATATTCTAAAGAAATTACAATGATTGAGTACAGGAAAATAAACTCCTAAAAAAATCATATCCATCTAACATGGAAAATCTAATGGAAAATAGTCCCTTAACAAGTGGACATTTAAATCTACTTCTAAAAGTGTAAAAAGTCCCCAAACAAATGGACATTTAAAACTACTTCTAAATGAAAAGTGAAATCCTAAAAGGAAATATATCCTAAAATATATACAATCTATAAGCTATTATAATATTTCTATATATTTTTATATTCACTATATTTTCCATCTTTTTCTTATATTCTTTTTTAAAGAAAATCTAAGCTAAGAAAATAAAAGAAAATAATAATAAAAAAACAAAGAAAACAGAAGGGGGTGCAAACTGCAGCAGGAGGGGTATACAGCAAAAAACAATACAAGGAACTGGGCCCAGCCCAGCAAAAATGTACAGAAACGGGGAGGGGTGTTGGAAGAAAAACGGAGGTGCTGGTAATACATCAGTATGGGGCCCAGCCCAATCAACCAAACCACAACAAAAACAAAAACGGAGGGTGAGTGAAGTTGGAAGAAAAACGGAGGGTGCCAAAAACAGAATGGGCCTTAGAGGCCCAATGCCCAATCCACGGCCACGTGACCTCCTCAGGCCAAAAACCCTAATCATTCTTCTCTTCTTGGCAAAGCACTGTTCACCGAAACCTCTTGCGCCGTTCCACTCAACCCCTTCTCCGTCCTCAATCCTTGTTCCTGCTCAAACAACAATCAACAAAACTAAATCACAACGATTAGAGATTGCCAGAGGATCCAGAATCTTGGACGACTCCCTTGATGGCGAAAGCTGAACTCGGATCCATGGAGCTTGCGCGTCGAAGAACGAGATTCTGGAGATGATTATGATGCAGATCGAAGAAATACTGTGACGCATCGATGAATGAGGGAGCTTTTTTGTGAAGATTTGCAAAACTCAGAAGCGTTGATGAAGGAAGATTCTTGAAGCCGTTCTTTGAAATTTGTTGGTTGAAGAGATGATCCAGATCGCGAAGATGAAGGATCGTTGAAGATGTGCGAGGATCCGTGGAGTTCTTGAAGCTTTCTGAGAAGGACCTTGACGAACGATGGACTGCTGAAGATCGCGAAGGAGACAATGAATCTGGGGATGCGTGGATGTTGGAGGAATTTGAGATGAGCACGGTGTGTTTCTGGGCGAAAACGCATGGAGGTTTTGAAGGCTCGATGGTGAAGATCTTCATGGATCTGGAAACGCATGAAGAACAAGGATGAAGGTGGTTGATGGAGTATGATGAATTTCTGGAAAATGGATGAGAAGATCTTGATGAAGATCTTGAGTTTCTGGAGGATAGATGAAGAACACATGAAGTTCTTGAAGATTTTGACGAAGGAATCTGGAGAACGTGACGATTGTTGGACGAGTGTTCTTGAATTCTGATGAGTTTTCTGATGACGGATGAATTTTCCGGTGAGATCTCCGGCGAAGGCATGAACAGGATGGATGAGGAAGATGAAGATCGAAGGGTTTTCTGGGCAAAATGCGGTTTCTGGTGGAGTTTTGGCCGTGAGAACCGCCGTGTGATTTCACCGGCGAGCGAACTCCGGCGTTTGCATGGCCGGAAGGGGAGAGAGGGATTGGAAGCTACGCTTGTCAACACGCATGGTGAAGGGGAGCAAGCGGAGGCCACGTGGCTACATGCAGAACGTGTGGCTTGAGGGAGTTGCCACACGTGGAGGGTGAGGTGGTGGTGCGGAGAGTGTAACGTGGCGTGTGGAGGAGAGGAACACGTGGAGGATTGAAGAGGGAGATGGAGAAAAACGTGGCGGTAGAAATGGTCCCAGAATGCACACGCGTGGCCTTATATAGGGATGACACCTGGACTGGGGTTTGACTGGGCCTCCAAGACAATGGGCCCACGAAATTCAGACTGATTAACTGCATGATTAATGACTAATTAACATCAATTAACTAAATGAAGACTCAATTAACTCTAATTAAAAGCAATTAAGACTAAACAAAAATTAAAACAGTAATTAAATCCTAAATGAAAATTAAAACTATCATAATCCTAATTAATTCTGATAAATCCAATTAAAATCTAACTAAGACCCTAGTTAACACCTAAACAAATGATTAAAGTCCTAATTAATCTCTATTAAGTCCTAATTAAATCTAATTACTCTATTAATTCTAAACTAATGAAAAATGGAAAACACTCTATTAATCTCTAATAATTCCACTTATTTCTATACAAACAAAAATAGAAAAAAAACTATATTAATTTCTACTTAAAAAATACCTATTAAAAGAATATTCTATTAAAAATCATTTTAAAAATTCTATTTAATACCTAAAAAAATATGATTTATTCTAGAATCTATTTAAAAATTATTTAAAATCTATTAAAGCTATTTAAAAATCCATCTAATACCTAGAAAAATCAATTAAACTTATTAAAAATTCTAGAAAATAAAGGAAAAACCCTAAAAATCCCGAGGAAGCCGATTAAATCGATTAGCGACTATATCGAAATAAACAGTAAAAATCCCGGACACCGAGATATCCTCAAAACAACAGCGAGAGCTGAAAACACCGGGACGAGCACCGATTCTCAAAATACGTCCTCGTATTGGCCTGAAATGCTATCAGAGGGCTGTGATCCCGATAAAGTCAATCTGACTGGAAAAAATGCAATGTACGTGGTATGCAGATGCGAAATGAAATGAGTCGAAACATGAGCCAAATTGCGATGAGTAGTTGGTCAAATTTTAGGGTGCAACAGCTGCCCCTATTCAAACGGCTTGGACCTGAAGGGTTGAAGCGAACAACTTTCAAACATTCGAAGGTAGAAGGCGGTTGAATACCAAAGAACCCGGAAATTTGCCAACTACACAAGTACACGGTACTCTGATGGGAACAAATCTTCGAAAACTGAAATAATAGCTGCACGACAACTAGCTGGAGAAATACTGATCTGAACCTCCTTTAGGATGATTCTCTGATTCATTTGATGTCATTGCGTCCTCAAATCATCGAGGGATCACTGATTACACGGTAACGGGTGATTGGCCAACCTCACAGGTAAACGATACTCTGATTGGTAGGAACATCTTCAAAACTGAGCAGGACAGTTGCACGGCAACTTGCTGGGGAATTGGTCACGCGGTAACCGGGGAAAAGTCTGATTTCAAATCTCCGTCAGGATGATCATCTGAGTTTGCTGTAGATATTTGTCAACCATCAGGTTGATCATGCCATCAGGCATTCGAAGAACTTGTCGGGCATCAGCCGGACTTCAACCATCAGGTTGATCATGCCATCAGGCATTCAAAGGAAACTGTCGGGCATCAGCCAAACTTCAACCATCAGGTTGATCATGCCATCAGGCATTCAAAGACATCTGTCGGGCATCAGCCGGACTTCAACCATCAGGTTGATCATGCCATCAGGCATTCAAAGACATCTGTCGGGCATCAGTCGGACTTCAACCATCAGGTTGATCATGCCATCAGGCATTCAAAGACATTTGTCGGGCATCAGCCGGACTTCAACCATCAGGTTGATCATGCCATCAGGCATTCCGCATTACTGTCGGGCATCAGCCGGACTTCATCAGCAAGTCGGGAATAGAATTCTTGGTCAATCATGAGCCAACTGGGAACATCTAGACCTCTGCCATCAGGCACTCCGCATCAGCTGAGAGAACTGCTACATTAACACGGTCAGACTTCAATCATGGAGTCTTCAAGGGAGGTTTCAACTTCGCCGGGGATGACGCATCGCCGCTGAGGATTCTGGCGAACTATCAAGTAACTCCGCACCGGGGGTCCAGAAATCATTCTAGATGACTCAACTCTGCTGAGGAATTCAAGAATCATCTTGGACAAATAACTTCGCCGGGGACCTTCAAGAATCATCTTGCACAGGTAACCATGCTGGAGCTTTCAAGAATCATCCTGAACAAACACTCTGTTGGGGAATTCAGGAATCATCCTGGGCAAACCATTATGAGGACTCTGAGTATCAACTTGAGCAACTAACTCTGGTGACTGCACTGGGGTCTTAAGAATCATCTTAAGCAAACGGCCTTGCTGAGGAATTCAATAATCATCTTGAACCGAAGACTTCACTGGGGACCTCAAGAATCATCTTGAGCAAGCGGCTTTGTTGGGGAGAATTCAAGAATCATCTTGATCAAACCATTCTGAGAAGGAACATCTGCGAAACAAGAACGGTGGCGACCTGGCTCATGTCTCGTATGCACATGCTTTGACAATGACACAATGCTCCACACGGTGGAAATGCTACGTGTTTTCAGGGTAAATGCTATGCAATCATGCAAGATGCTATGGCCCTGTCAGCAAAATAAATGTTGAAGGGAAAAGCCTCCTGTCAAGGAGAAAGGACCACCAATCTCAATTGGACTCCGCCTGGGGAAATGATCTTCAGCTGACTGATGCAGGGGAATGAAGCTCTACGAGAACCTGAACCTGCTCATCTGGGTATTCAAACCATAAACTGCTGAGGAAAACGATGTCAATCGCAGAAATAAACTGCGCGGTCTTCGCGACTAAGCATTCCGGGAGAGAACGACTCCGATGGGGAAATACAGCATCAACTGTTCAACATTCTACTGGGGAAAACCAATCATGGCTTGAGCAGCTTCCAAGGATTCGGCTCTCTTAGTGGTCTGCAAACTCGGCTGAGGAAGGAGAAATCATTCTGCTTCGCTGGGGAGAGTACGACTCTGCGGAGAATTTCAATTCCGCTGGAGAAGAAGGAATCATCTGGCTTCGGGGAAGAGTACGACTTTGGTGGGGAATTTCAATTCTGCTGGAGACTTCATTCTTGCACCATCAGTTGCTGCACACTTCAGTGTACGACTCAGCTAGGGAGATGACGTTCCTTCAGGATACATCTGATTGGGGAGAGAATCTTCTCTGCTTGGGGATACATATCAATGCTCCTGGTCTCGCGTTCAGACTCTGCGGGGAGAGACTGCTGAACTTTATCGGGGATATCAATCCTGATCTGCTGAAGATAATCTTGCATACGCCTTACGGAGACTGACCCTTCTGGGTAACACCTGCGGGACTATCAAGTCTAATGAGGAATACATGTGTAGCAACACTGCTGGGGATATCAATCCTTAGCTACTCATTGTACAACTCTGTTGGAGATATACCGATCCTATCAAGGAAACACCTCTGGCGGCTGCAGAAGATAACAATCGATCACTGAAATTGGATCTCACTTCACCGAGGAAAACAACCCTGAACGGTCTTTTTTGAACACCCTAAGTCCTTATAGGGTACGAAGCAATCTGCTGAGAAATAACTCTTCTCTTGCTGACATCAAAGTCTACTCGTCTGGAGATTACTCAGTGGGGGAATCACCGTCGACCTCTGCTTGAGGAATGAGTCAATGACCTGGACTCGGAGGGAAAAGGAGTCAAACTCGGACTCTATGGGGATACAACATTGCATCAGTCCCACTGCTGGGGAAATAAACCCAAATCTGTCGTTCAGGGTAAGCTTCAGTCTCAACCCACTGGGGAAAATAGCACATCAGGCTAATCAACGTTCAACGCTTGGGATGGCCCTACTCTGCCGGGGATATCAATCTCGCCCTACTGAGGATAATCTTGATCCTACTCTGATAAGGGATGAATGCCATCTCAATTTGCTGCAGTCTCAAACAGCTCAGGGGAAACAATCTCAAACTGTACGTCTCTGCTGAGAAAACAATCCTGATTCAACAACATCAACACAGGGAATACAGAATACCAATCATGGAGCTGTGATTACTCGAGCCTTGTGTCGGGGAATGTGACAACGTACGCGTCACTAGGAATCATCGTGCCAGGTACAACTAGGCTTTTTCTGGTTTAGGGATAGGTTTATGGTGACAGGGATTCATTTATGGTTACCAACAAAAGTGGATTTGAAAGGGAAATACTAGACGAGAACTAGCATTCAAGGTGGACTACCAGACGAGAACTGGTGGCAAAATATGTTAGGTTGTCAGACGAGAACTGATTTACGGTTTCGGATATCAGACGGGAATTGATTTCTGGTTTGCCAGACGAGAACTGGGCTTTAAAACTGTGCTAGCCAGACGAGAACTGGTTTCTATTTTGGATTTCAGACGAGAACTGATCTCCGGTTTGCCAGACGAGAACTAGACTTTAGAATGATTCGGTTACAAGGTTCAGCTAAGTAACAGGTTAGGCTGTAGGATAACAATCCAATGGCAGCAAGACTTCTTCAAAAGGTTTAGGTTTTTGGGTAGGGTCATGACACGAATCCCCGACACTCAACTCTTGCTAGGGTGAACAAACTCATTTGAACAACTTGCCCCAGTGCAATTCAACTTGCCCCAATCCGACTCTTGGGAAAATTCGTTCTGAACAGAAAGCAGCTGGCAATAAGACAATCTTCAGATGGCTTGCCCCAACATCTGTGCAACGGGAGGATTCATCCTCAACTAATCAACTCTCAGCATGGTTGGTTTTAATATCTCTGACATAACTTGCCCCTGAATGAGCGGTGAGCGACTTAACCTGTTCTGATTGAACACTGGAGGGATCTGCCCTTAAATCACAAGATTTCTGGATAGCTGCCCCTGATTGGGTCTCGAGAAGGTCAACTTCTGATCAACTGCCTCTTGAATAATCTGTCCCATGATCAACCGATGCTCCGGGACTTGTCCTCAGACAAACTGATTCCAAACTCACTGGAAGTCAATGCCCCAGATTCGCAGGGCTTCACAGCATACCATTCTGATCCAGACTACTACGATTCAGGCCCGACTAACTACTCCCTGTTGGAGTTCCCTCCATATCAACTACTGACCTGCAATTAAAATTGTTTATTCAGGAATGGTAATTTTAATGCAGTGTTCATGCAGATTTTGAAAAGATGTACTGTCACTCATTTACGTGTCATGCTAGTGAGTGACGAATGAAGTAGTGCTGATTCGATCAGTGAAAAATACAACAAGGATATGATTAGCAAATCATGTAGGAGTCAGGTTACTCAACCTTATCGTAATGCGCTTTCAGAATAAACCCTGCCTCAATTAGGTCTTTTAAGGGTTGTATCGTGGTCGGGTTCACGGTTCGTGAAACAAAGGATATTAGGCTTGAATTATGATTTGTACCCACCCCTTCTACGTGATGATCTCCGATCCTAAAGTTCAGTTAACTTGGCTCGAGCGCTCGCCTCTTCGAGAGGTATGTTGAATATTGGGAACAACTGGTTAAAGAATTCACAAGGTGTTTCGGAGTGACAGTTACTCCTTTTTCGTTTCAGCGTCTGTATCTACACGAATTTGTCCTTGTTCGAGGATTTTTCTTTTTATATCCTTTCTTTTTCATTCTTTTGATTCCCTAATTTTTTGCCTGGACTGACTCTTCAGAGTTCTTTTCGATTTTTCTTTTGAAGTCCAGCGGGGTGCCCTGATTTTTGCGTAAGTATTTGCTTTCCAGCTTTTCTTTTTTCTTTTACTTAGCGGGCTTTCTTATTCTTTCTTTTTTTTCTTTTGGAACACAGTCGTGTGACACTGGCTGTCTGGATTCATCCGATAGGTTTATAACTGTCTCACTCCTGATTGGTGAGGTTTAACCATTGTGGTTGACGAGGTACGACCTCTGGGGAGAAGTGGGATGTGATTGGTCCTCGAAAGACAACAATCCTCTATAAGACTTGAACGCTCGATCAAGCTAACTAACAACTACCCTGCCCCGGGTTAAGATGTGAGGGTTTAAAAGTCCGAAAAAAAAACTCCTACTTCTCGGCTCGAAGTGGTTAACAAGGGATTCTCTTCCTTATCTCTCCGGTGTTTAGGGGATTTAAAACAATGCCTGTACATCATAGGCAAGGTTTTATCTGAAAGCATACGATCATCGGTTATGAGTATTCAGTTTCGTCATCCTCCCTCCAATCTTTGCTAATCATAGTGATAAAGTGGAGTGAATAAAGTGCAAGTGTCAGTACAATGCAGTAAATGAGTGACAACGACATGATTAATTCAGAAAAATGCATAGTCACTTTATTAATATTACCATTCAAAACAAACAATGTTTAACAGCAAGTAGTAACTAACATAAAAAGAAAACTACAAATGCAAATGATAAAAGGTCCGAGGACTGCCAATGCTGAGGACGTATGCCTGTCTGGACCACTGGCTTCTTGCAAATAACCCCTCTGAATCTACGAGCTCAGACAGCTGAGAGGTTATCATGCACAACCAAAACTCCTTCTGGAAAGGATATGCACCCTTTGTCGATCAACTGTTGCACTTTCGCCTGAAAAGCTTTACAATCTTCAGTTGAATGCCCCGGGGATCCACCATGGTAACCACACTGAGCATGGGGATTGTACCCAGGAGGGTAAGGCTCTGGCACGGGCTTGAGAGCTTTGGGTTCCACCAAAGAATTCTGAATCAACTGTGGCAGAATCTGGCTATACGGCACAGGCACTGGATGAGAAGGAGCATTCCTTCGTTCCAAGTTGTTACGAGGTCGGTTCTGATTCTGACGCTGATTCTGATAACCTCAGCCACGGGCTCGTGGATTTGCGAGAGGAGCGACATAAGGTTCCCGATGTGGTGCCCTAGGCACAATTGTCTGTCCAGACACAGAAGATACTGACCGCTGAGAAGACGGAGAACCAACAGATTTCACCGATTCGTCTCGAGGATACCCAACATCTGTCAGGACTGTGTTGATCATAACTCTTTCTTCAGTTTGAAAGCTACAGAGAGATTCAGTTTCACCAGCCTGACTGCTCGAAACATTCTGTATTTTTCCAGTCTTTACACCATGCTCGATGCGCTCTCCTGCCCTTACCAATTCAGAGAAGTTTGGTGCAACTCCAAGCATTCTTTCAAAGTACGGGCTCTGCAAGGAGTTTACGAACATGCCTTTCAACTCTTGGTCTAGAAGCGGTGGTTGCACTCTAGCAGCGAATTCTCTCCATCTCTGAACATACTTTCTGAAAGGTTCATTGTTCCCTTGAGTCAATTCTTGCAGCTGCATGCGACTAGGAGCTTCATCAAGATTGTAGTTATACTGCTTCAGAAAGGCATTGGCTAAATCCACCCATGATCGGATCTGATCACTCTCTAACTGCATATACCAACTCAGAGGTGCCCCAATCAGACTGTCCTGAAAGCAGTGAATCATCAACTTGTCATTATGCACAAACGAAGTCATTCTTCGGCATAACATCACCAAATGTTGCTTCGGGCAACTATCTCCTCTGTACTTTTCAAACCTCGGCATTCTGAACTTCGGAGGTAACACTAGGCCAGGGATCAGACACATGTCTGCAGCACTAGGGTTAACAGCGTCTTTACCTTTCAAGGCTCTGAATCTTTCATCCAATGCACGAAACCTTTCAGCATACACGGGAGCTAATGGGTCTTCGGTCTTTGCTATCGGGACCTCTCTTTGGGACTTTGGCACAGGGAAGGCAAAACCCTGGTAGTCGAAGATATCAACAAAAGGAGAACGTTCACCTCAGACAACAAACTGCTCACGTAGAGCTCGGTCTTCAACAGAAGGCTGTACCAGCTGAGCTGCAGTAAGGTTGTTCACTTGCGGAAAGTCTTCGTCATGCGTAGCTCCATACAAAGGATTGGACGTCACAGTGAAACCTAACAAGGTATCAACAACCTGGAAGCTGCTCTCTGACATAGCTACCAACAACTATCAACTGACTTCACTGCTTGACTCTGATCAAATTTGCTTCAACCCCTTGGTCGCCTTCAACACTCACCTTCAGAATCAAAACAACGGCCGGATAAGAGCTCTGACTTGCTGGAGTATGGCATGCAATATGATGCAGGAATGTTCATGCAAATGCAATGCAAGATGCAGCAAACACGGGATCACAGCCCCCACAAAGCTCTGATTGCTGCTGCGCTGCTGACGGGATAAGTCTGCTCTGACGAGAGAAAACCAAGATATCGGGTAGGCTGGAAGTCAAGTTTCCTGCAAAAACCCTCCCACTCACGGGTATGGACCTAAAATGACACAAGCTCGGCATCATATGCGTTCATCAGCGTCACAGACTTTCAAGAGGAGTGATACGATACCCAGAAGGTGTGGCATCACCAGCTCATGAAGCGGCCTCACTTAGCTGAATCACAAATGATCGGTCCCAGAGTCGACAATCCACCAAACCAGCAACCGTCTCAACCCAAAGGGTTGAAAGAGAAGCCAACCGGGAGAACCTCGTCTGAGCGTGGATTTCATGAGACACTAGTGATTACAAAGCAAGCACGCGCCCACTAATTTCCACTTTAATTCTATGGTGCACTCAAGCCTGGGTCTGGCTTCTCATTCATCAGAGCTCCCATCCCACAACAGCACAATAGCAACAGATACTAATATAGTGCGGGAGATGTAAATACATCAGTAATATACAACACAAAAATAAACACCCACAGACACGCAAACAAGCGCTAGGATTGACTCTCTTAAGGGACGTTGGATCCCAAATGCATAAGGAACCATCTTATTGTCCCCAGCAGAGTCGCCAGCTGTCGCTTTCGCGAAAATAAGGTGCCGGAAAAACAGAAGAGTTGCCACCTTTCGTTATTTATCCCTCAGAGCGGGAAAGGAAACGATCGGAAAAACCTAACGAAAAAGGGTAAGACAAGGTCGTCGCAACCATTGTCTGGATTCGGGAGTCGGTTACGCAAGGGGAAGGTATTAGCACCCCTCACGTCCGTCGTACTCGACGGGATCCATGCTTGCTTGGGTTGTCTACGGGTGAAAAAACAATCTATCTACGGCTGCTAAATCTAAACGGAAAGAAATTGACTCGATAGAGTGTCGCACTCTATGCCTACGTATTCTCATCAGAGAATGAGAAATCAGAGTCAACGTAGTTCAGGAAACTACGGGTTAAGTTGCTCGGCAAGACGTCGCGTCTTGGGCCTACGTATTCTCTTCAGAGAAATCAGAGCATGACGTAGTTCAGGCTAACTACGGCTAGACAAGGGTGTTCTCGGTCACACGGGGGTGAGAGATTAAGTTGACGATACTAGCGTACGCATTCTAGCAGTTAGGTGGACGCTGCTCGACCATTGGGGACTTAGGCGTACCTGTTTGTGGTAGAACGGACGTAGTATGTCGGGTTGCGAGGTACGGGAACCTACGGGAACTAGAACTACGGTCTGGTCTCAAATGCATTCGGGCAAGAGAAAAGGATAACATCAGTCGTCAGCGGGAAAGTCTCGTTCGCACAGCAGCGAGAGAACAGAAAGTTAGTTGTTAGTGTACTCGCTAGGACATCGCATCCTATGCCTACATATTCTCATCAGAGAAAGTCAGAGCAGTTGTAGCTCAGCTAACTACGGGTAGAACGGAGACCACAACACAAATCTCATTTTATTAATATTCTGAAGAAATTACAATGATTGAGTACAGGAAAATAAACTCCTAAAAAAATCATATCCATCTAACATGGAAAATCTAATGAAAAATAGTCCCTTAACAAGTGGACATTTAAATCTACTTCTAAAAGTGTAAAAAGTCCCCTAACAAATGGACATTTAAAACTACTTCTAAATGAAAAGTGAAATCCTAAAAGGAAATATATCCTAAAAAATATACAATCTATAAGCTATTATAATATTTCTATATATTTTTATATTCACTATATTTTCCATCTTGTTCTTATATTCTTTTTCTAAAGAAAATCTAAGCTAAGAAAATAAAAGAAAATAATAATAAAAAAACAAAGAAAACAGAAGGGGGTGCAAACTGCAGCAGGAGGGGTATACAGCAAAAAACAATACAAGGAACTGGGCCCAGCCCAGCAAAAATGTACAGAAACGGGGAGGGGTGTTGGAAGAAAAACGGAGGTGCTGGTAATACATCAGTATGGGGCCCAGCCCAATCAACCAAACCACAACAAAAACAAAAACGGAGGGTGAGTGAAGTTGGAAGAAAAATGGAGGGTGCCAAAAACAGAATGGGCCTTAGAGGCCCAATGCCCAATCCACGGCCACGTGACCTCCTCAGGCCAAAAACCCTAATCATTCTTCTCTTCTTGGCAAAACACTGTTCACCGAAACCTCTTGCGCCGTTCCACTCAACCCCTTATCCGTCCTCAATCCGTGTTCCTGCTCAAACAACAATCAACAAAACTAAATCACAACGATTAGAGATTGCCAGAGGATCCAGAATCTTGGACGACTCCCTTGATGGCGAAAGCTGAACTCGGATCCATGGAGCTTGCGCGTCGAAGAACGAGATTCTGGAGATGATTGTGATGCATATCGAAGAAATACCGTGACACATCGATGACTGAGGGAGCTTTTTCGTGAAGATTTACAAAACTCAGAAGCGTTGATGAAGGAAGATTCTTGAAGCCGTTCTTTGAAATTTGTTGGTTGAAGAGATGATCCAGATTACGAAGATGAAGGATCGTTGAATATGTGCGAGGATCCGTGGATTTCTTGAAGCTTTCTGAGAAGGACCTTGACGAACGATGGACTGCTGAAGATCTCGAAGGAGACGATGAATCTGGGGATGCATGGATGTTGGAGGAATTTGCGATGAGCACGGTGTGTTTCTAGGAGAAAACGCATGGAGGTTTTGAAGGCTTGATGGTGAAGATCTTCATGGATTTGGAAACGCATGAAGAACAAGGATGAAGGTGGTTGATGGAGTATGATGAATTTCTGGAAAACGGATGAGAAGATCTTGATGAAGATCTTGAGTTTCTGGAGGATAGATGAAGAACACATGAAGTTCTTGAAGATTTTGACGAAGGAATCTGGAGAACATGACGATTGTTGGACGAGTGTTCTTGAATTCTAATGAGTTTTCTGATGACGGATGAATTTTCCGGTGAGATCTCCGACGAAGGCATGAACAAGATGGATGAGGAAGATGAAGATCGAAGGGTTTTCTGGGCAAAATGCGGTTTCTGGTGGAGTTTTGGCCGTGAGGACCGCCGTGTGATTTCACCGGCGAGCAACTCCGGCGTTTGCATGGCCGGAAGGGGAGAGAGGGAGAGAAAGCTACGCGTGTCAACACGCATGGTGAAGGGGAGCAAGCGGAGGCCACATGGCTACATGCAGAACGTGTGGCTTGAGGGAGTTGCCACACGTGGAGGGTGAGGTGGTGGTGCGGAGAGTGTAACGTGGCGTGTGGAGGAGAGGAACACGTGGAGGATTGAAGAGAGAGATGGAGAAAAACGTGGCGGTAGAAATGGTCCCAGAATGCACACGCGTGGCCTTATATAGGGATGACACCTGGACTGGGGTTTGACTGGGCCTCCAAGACAATGGGCCCACGAAATTCAGACTGATTAACTGCATGATTAATGACTAATTAACATCAATTAACTAAATGAAGACTCAATTAACTCTAATTAAAAGCAGTTAAGACTAAACAAAAATTAAAACAGTAATTAAATCCTAAATGAAAATTAAAACTATCATAATCCTAATTAATTCTGATAAATCCAATTAAAATCTAACTAAGACCCTAGTTAACACCTAAACAAATGATTAAAGTCCTAATTAATCTCTATTAAGTCCTAATTAAATCTAATTACTCTATTAATTCTAAACTAATGAAAAATGGAAAACACTCTATTAATCTCTAATAATTCCACTAATTTCTATACAAACAAAAATAGAAAAAAAACTATATTAATTTCTACTTAAAAAATACCTATTAAAAGAGTATTATATTAAAAATCATTTTAAAAATTCTATTTAATACCTAAAAAAATATGATTTATTGTAGAATCTATTTAAAAATTATTTAAAATCTATTAAAGCTATTTAAAAATCCATCTAATACCTAGAAAAATCAATTAAACCTATTAAAAATTCTAGAAAATAAAGGAAAAACCCTAAAAATCCCGAGGAAGCCGATTAAATCGATTAGCGACTATATCGAAATAAACGGTAAAAATCCCGGACACCGAGATGTCCTCAAAACAACAGCGAGAGCTGAAAACACCGGGACGAGCACCGATTCTCAAAATACGTCCTCGTATTGGCCTAAAATGCTATCAGAGGGCTGTGATCCCGATAAAGTCAATCTGACTGGAAAAAATGCAATGTACGTGGTATGCAGATGCGAAATGAAATGAGTCGAAACATGAGCCAAATTGCGATGAGTAGTTGGTCAAATTTTGGGGTGCAACACTTACATCACCACAACATACCGAAAGGTATATATAGAAAAATATGAAAAACAATACTCCCCATACAATAATCATCAAGAACAACAACAATTTTATGGAATTTATCATGCTACGAAAATTAGATCAAGAATCCTCAAGAACACATAATTCCTATGAAAGAAAGGACCTCTCACTACCCTCTCATGTTAATTCACCCATATTGAAATCCATTATCCCCCCTTACCTCGATTAATTGCTCAATCGTTGAAGAATCTTGAAGGATTGACAGCCCTAGCCTCCTTCTCTTCCTCCTTATTCTTCTTCTCACTTTTTCTCCCAAAACCTTTCTCTGGCAGTTTATCGTGTTCTAATTCTCTTTCCCTAAAAAAACTTCTCTATTTCCTTTAATCCCTTATTTCTTATTTTATTATTTAAATTCAATAATAATAATAATAATAATAATATTCTCCCACTAATAATAATATTCATACTAATAGAAATAATATGAATAATAATAATATTCCACCAAATAATATTATTAATACGAATAATAATAATAATAATAATAATTATAATAATAATAATAATAATAATAATAATAATAATAATAATAATAATAATAATAATAATAATAATAATGATAATCTCATTAACATTATTATTAATAATAGTTGGAATAATATTAATCACTATAATGCTCTCTATATCATAATTAACTTACTCCTTTATCTAGGTCCACAGTACCCCAACTAAGGTCACCTCTCTCCCTTACTCCTAACCTCATACCCTTAATTAAGGACACCACACAACTACAGCTCACAGAAAATACCAAAGCGACTGAATAATTTAAATGGGGTGTTACAACTCTCCCCCACTTAAAATATTTTCGTTCTCGAAAATGTACATGATGAGAACGGTTCCGGATACGACTCTCGCATCTTACTCTCAAGCCAATTCATTCCTAAAATAACATCCAACTCGCGGAGTGGTAAACAAATCAAGTTCACTCCAAAATCCTTACCAAAGATCGACACTGGACAATCCAAACACACTAGAGTTGTAGTGACTGACCCAATAGATGGAGTATCAATCACCATCCCTCTAGTCAAAGTAGACGGCTTATTACTCTGAAACTTTCCCAAATTACGGAACTCTCCGTCGTCAGCACTTCGGTTGACGTTCTGACCAATGTTCGCCACTACCTGCACAACAGCTTGTAAAGCAGCAGCCATTGCAGCATCATTCCTACCAGCCATACTTCTCAACAACCACGGAAACACAGGTTAGAAACACACACATGACTATAAACATTCTATAGTCAGACTCTACTACAACACTGGCCGGACGGACCGACATGCTCTGATACCAATTGTAACACCCCACTTTACCCCGTACGCGGAATATAATAAATATATAGAAACAATTCATGAAATTCATCAGAGTTCTCCGACACAGTGGGATATCACACTAAGTCACTTCATTTCATTAAAATAATCAATATTATTTAGTTTTCAAGTAAGCAGCGGAATACAAATCAATTCTCCAATATAATTCTCCTCGACACGAGGTCATACAACATAAGTCTAATAAATGAAGATACGTAACAATAAACAAATAAAGTAGTCAAATAACAACGTCATCCCGTCATCCCATGTTACGTACCAGAGCGACTCCTAAGACTCGATCAAATAGCAACACACTCCAAGCACTACTCAGGTACCTGGTCACCTGTACTCCCAAGAGAGCACAAATACAACAACAAAAGGGGTGAGAATTACATTCAATAAATAAATGGTGAAATACACATGCTAAGGAGTAGTTACACACCACACATATAATCATACATAATTAACGCACATACACATGCCACCTCAATCATTCGGCACTAATAACCCACATTCAATTACAATAATGCAATGCGACCCACTGACTCGACACAATGCATGTGGTACCAACACAATCTCATACGGTTCACACTAGAACCCGATTCCCGTCGGAATCCGGATAAGTCGTATATACGTTCCTCTGAACTATAACTTATCTCTACAACAACTTCCAGATGAAACTAGGCACCCATCATGGATTCCCACCTAGCCATCTCCACAAGACACATGATATGAAATGCATGTCAACACAATTATGCAATGTAATACATCATGCATAATTCACGATCAATCTTGATCTACACGAGCCATCCGCTCGCTGTAATCCTCTCGGGAATTACCACAATCGCACAAGATTGTCCACATTCGACTATCTTGGCCCACATCCATCAAAACACCAAGACATCATTGAACAAGAACATGATTCGTTACTAAAACATATACACAATTGACTTCTCAAACATAATTAGATATAAAATATTGGGAAAACAATTCCATTATCTATCCTATGTTATAGCTCTGTTCATTAGCTTTCCAACGCGTCGAACAGTGGTCAAAACGGACTTACGGATCCAAGGTTACGTCCAAAACAATTTCGACCGAAAACATGAACATCCGTGACGGACAGAAAGACGCTGTTACACTCCGGAACTGATATTCACCCAATTATTCTTGCGAATTACTTACTCAAAGCACCCAAAACATCACTAAAACATTCCTAAGATTATACGACAATAACTTCACAACTTCTATGGTTTATTAGACTCATCTGACAACATTTGCAACACATAAAACACTATTTCCTGCAATTTCTCTGAGTACTTCAGAGTTACCCACATTTGAATATTCCTATTCCTATAGGGTCAACATATTACAAATTTTCCTTCAATTGCACCCTGCGACATTAAAATTACTCACTATCTAATATTTAGCCCCTTCAGGGTCAAACATATCACAGTCCAAGCTTTTGGCCACGAAGGCAAAGATCATTATTTCTCAACTCTACACTCAAAGGGTCAAGAATACTAACCACTAACCTCTAGGGTCTACCGTCAATTTCCTTACAATTGCTCCGAAGGCGTCATAATTTCAAATATCAAATATTCTATCCCATATGGGTAGACATATAACGATCTAAGATTTTGGCCACAAAGGTTCAATTTTCCATAAGTTTTTCCTATATTAATTTGGCCATTTGGTCATAACCTCAGATTCTTACGGTTACCTCCCTATTTCCCACAATTAACCCAAATCTCTAAACCTTAGGGAAACCTTAGAGCATCGTACTAATAACAATATAACACATTTATTTCTACATATTTGCCCAAATCCCTAAACCTTACATCACCACAACATACCGAAAGGTATATATAGAAAACTATGAAAAACAATACTCCCCATACAATAATCATTCAAGAACAGCAACAATTTTATGGAATTTATCATGCTACGAAAATTAGATTAAGAATCCTTAAGAACACATAATTCCTATTAGAGAAAGGACCTCTCACTACCCTCTCATGTTAATTCACCCATATTGAAATCCATTCTCCCCCTTTACCTCGATTGATTGCTCAATCGTTGAAGAATCTTGAAGGATTGACAGCCCTAGCCTCCTTCTCTTCCTCCTTGTTTTTCTTCTCACTTTTTCTCCCAAAACCTTTCTCTGCCAGTTTATCGTGTTCTAATTCTCTTTCCCCAAAAGAACTTCTCTATTTCCTTTAATCCCTTATTTCTTATTTTAATATTTAAATCATATAATAATAATAATAATAATAATAATAATAATAATAATATTCTCCCACTAATAATAATATTCATACTAATAGTAATAATATGAATAATAATAATATTCCACCAAATAATAATAATAATAATAATAATAATAATAATAATAATAATAATAATAATAATAATAATAATAATAATAATAATAATAATAATAATAATAATAATAATGATAATCTCATTAACATTATTATTAATAATAGTTGGAATAATATTAATCATTATAATGCTCTCTATATCATAATTAACTTACTCCTTTATCTAGGTCCACAGTACCCCAACTAAGGTCACCTCTCTCCCTTACTCCTAACCTCATACCCTTAATTAAGGACACCACACAACTACAGCTCACAGAAAACACCAAAGCGACTGAATAATTTAAATGGGGTGTTACATCTCAGGGTATTCAAACCAATGATCTTATTTTATCCAATCAAGCGGGTGTACCAGTTCATGTTATGGAGGAATTCACCGAGAGTATTTGTTCAGAAGAGTATCAAACTGAGGGTTGTATCCCTGTGTAGAATTTGTTCATTACTGTATGCTGACCATCGCCAGGCTTGTTGGTCGAGGTCACTCTGTTTGTATTCAGTTACTCCTGTATGGTGCATATATGTGTGATGGTTATCCCTGTTTTGATCTTGGGTTCCTTTTTGCCTTGGTGTTATTCTGAGATTTCCCTGTTGCATATTTGTCTGCATCTTGCATATTATTTTTGTATAACAAGTACCTCGGAACTGTTAATCTGACTTCATGTACCTCACTAGTTTGTTGCAGGTTATACAATCAGATAGATCACAGGAATTCCCGCAAAGTTATAGAGCAAGTTCAAGCAGAGTTGAAGAAAGTCCAGAGCCAGATGGGGCAGTTCATTGCGGACATGCAAGCGTTGCACTTGGATTAGAATGCGCTCAGAGAGGAAAACTAGCAGTTGAAAACTCAGGTGGGCTTAATCATGGAAGTGATAAAGAACGTGCTCAGAAAAGAAGGTGACCAAGTGCCCGAGGCTGCAGCAAAGATGCTTGTGTCACTTCTGTCTGTGGAGCCTATACCAGAGTGTAATATGTGTCAGAAATCTTCTGCGCAACCGGAGGCTCCGAAATTCCCGTGTCATCAGTTGCGTCCCGTTTCTCAAGAGAATCCCAGGATAAGAAGATATGGTCAAAGGATAAAATCACAAGAAAGAATGTTCGATCAGATCCCTATGGATTATGCTTAGTTGATACAACTCTTGCTCCAACTTCAGTTGGTTAAGCCTCGGACTTTGGCTGCATTTACTGGCCAACCACCATAGGGCTTTGATGTCAATGCCCGTTGTGATTTCCACTCTGGGGGACAGGGGCACAATATCGCGAACTGTAAAGCTTTTAAGCATAAAGTTCAGAACCTGATTGATTTGAAGACAATTGAGTTCACGCCGGACGGCATGAAGGTATCAGGCGAATTTGTTCCCTATCATGCAAAAGAGATGGATACTCCTATTCCCTCATCTAAAGTTGCAGTAGGTCAAGAGTATATCCTACAATCTTTGGTGTTAGAATCCCCCTGCCCACAGTTGCTGCCTGTTCCTTGATCAAGCTTAAGGATGAAAGCTCCAAAACAAAGAGAGTCCTCAAGAATTGAAACCCAGTCGCCGAATGTTTCTGCTGTTCAGAGTCCACGACCTTTTGGGTCCTTGCAGCAGAACTATCAGTACCAGAATCAGAATAGGCCTCACAACAATTTGAAAAGAAGGAATGCTCCTCTTCGTCTAGTGCCTTTGTCATACAGTCAGTTGCTGCCGCACCTAGTTCGGAATTCTTTGGTGGAGCCCAAAGCTCTCAAACGGGTGCCAGAACCTTACCCTCCCGGGTATGATCCTAGTGCTCAATGTGGATATCATGGAGGATCCATAGGGCACTCAACTGAAGATTGTGAGGCTTTTCAAGCTAGGGTACAACAGTTAATGAACCAAAGGTGAATATCTTTTCCAGGAGGAAGGTCGGTCATACATCGCTCGTCTGACTGAGTTTGAAGACATCAAGGGTCGCATTCCCACAGCAGCTAATCAGTGTGAAAGCCCAGTTCCCAGAAGCTGGCAATTTTCGTTTTATCCTATTATTTCTTTATATCTGTAATTTTCTCTCCTGTTTAAAGTGCAATCTCATTTGTAAAACATGTTGTTTTCGATTGATATTAATGAAATGAATATGCATGTTTTGATTAAATCCATTCGTGTTCACTAATTGTTTTTTACAAATGTCATACACTTGTTTAAGCGGAATCCGGGGAGGATGACGAAGTTTAAAGACGCGCAAGCTTCTGATTGTGTGCTTTTGAAACAAAACTTGTTGATGATGTACAAGCATTGTTTCAAGTTCATGAACACCGGAGATATAAGGATGATAATCTTTTGTCAACCCCTTTGAGCCTAGTAGTAAGAGTTTCTTTCTGAAAACAAAAAACCCTAAATCTTAACCTGGGGCGGGGTAGGTGTCAGCTAATTTTGGCCGAGCATCCAAGTTGCAATAGGTGTGTTCCCGTTCGAGGATCAATCACAACTGTATAGGTCGTTCCTAAAAAATCAAAATGGTTATTCATTGCCGACCAAAGAGTGAAACAGTCACAATCCTCTAAACAAGTCAGACAAGCCGGTGTCGCACGATTTATTAAAAAAAAAAGAGAAGAAAAATAAAGAAAAGGAATCAAGATAAAAAGCCCGCTAAGTCGAATATTGAAAGCAAACGACTTAGGCAAAAATTAGGGCATCCCGCTGAACTTTGAAATCAAAAGAAGCTCAAAAGAGCCAGCCCAGGCAAAAGTTAGGGAAAAAATGATGATGAAAAACAAGTCGTGTGATTCAGGCACCAAAGACGAAAAAGTGAGTGACTGTCGCTCCAAAAAATTGTGGTTTCCTGAAGCATTACTCCTGTCATTCAACCTCTGAGAGGTGAGCGCTAGTGTCGAATTAGCTGAATATAGGATTGGAGAACATCATGGAGAATGGGTAGGTTAAAATAAACTTTGATCCTTTATCCTTTCCTTGTAAACCGTGAACCTGACCAAGTTACAACCTGAAAAGTCCTAATTGAAGCAGGTTTGTTTCGAAAGCATACTTCGGTAAATATCACATTGAAACTGACTCCTAAAAGGATTCCTCTTACAGCGTTGTGTTAATGTTGACATGTTGATAAATGATTCGTTCATTATATGTCACAAATTTTTTCCAGTGAATAGATTGGATTTCGAAAACTGTCATATGCATGGCATTTAATATATCTTTTATACATGACAATTTGTTTTACTTGTGAGTAAGCGCTTGACAGCGGGGAAGTCTCCACAGTGGAAAGATTGATCAGGATAGAATGCGGAATGCCTAAATATTCTGGTGAACTTGGATAAGTTATATCAAATAGCATGGGAGTCAGCCATCCAAAAGTTAATTAATCTGAAGTAGTCAATTCGAGATTCGGTGAATCTCTCGCAGCCAAGAAGCACTTTCCCCACAGATCAGCCAATCAGGAGCAAAGTCATTGTAAAACTGGGGTACGCCACCCTAAGAGCACATAAGATATTCTTATCCGTGGGGAAATTAATGGCAAGCACGTCTCCGATGTTCAAGGTGTTTAGGCAGTGCATATCAAACCGTCGGGGCATGAGATTTCAGATTTCCTTTCAAGGAATATCCCCACAGAGACCCCACAGGCTGGGGAAAATATGGAAATGAAGGAACTGTTCCTCTCCATAGCTACTCAGAGCTATACAAGCAGGTTTGATCAACCTTCAAGCGCAAGACGAAAGTCGGGACGTCATGTTATTATCCCTTGACCCTTCAACCAAAAAACATTTGAATTCAGACATAATATTTTCCAGCGTCAGTCATACCTGACCCTTTGCAGATCATATTTCTAAAGTCCAATTTCTCTTGGCAATCATCAGGAAGCCCAATCCATATTGGTGCATCATCCCAAATCCAATTCCCTTTGGTACAACGGAAGACTTCGTCTGTTTTCCCCAGCAAAAGTCCAATCATCATTGGCACATGTAAGCTATCCCCAATAGAGTCCAATCATACTTTGCACATCTGGTTATCCCCAGCGGAGTTGGTTTCACCTTTTCAGCATTTATTTTGCTGGAATGTTCTGTTATCCAGCTTTCCCCGGCAGCCCGAGCCTGCATTTGCATCTTTGCATGTAGTTATCATATTTACATCATCTTTGCATTTCATCCTCAAATGCGTAGCATTTCCATTTCATATGGAGCATTACGCCATATTCAAACATACGCATATGCATGCGAAGCATAAGCCAGTTTCCATCAGTTTTCCGTGGCAACTTGAATCACTCTTCGATCAATACATGGGCATTTACCCAACAGCTTTCTTTAGACAACTCATCGGTTTACTTGGGTTTTAGATCATATTTCGGTTATGCTTTGTCCATCAGTCCTCTGATGATGACATCCCCAAGTAGAATTCCTTTGTCCATCAGTCCTCGGATGCCGACAGTTTTTCTTTCCGTCAATCCCTATTGACGATGTGTTTCTCCGAGAAGATTTTCTTTCCGCCAATTCCTATTGACGACGTGTTTCCCCAGCAGGTTTTCTCTCCGTCTATCCTTAGACGATGCAAGTTTTGGATATGGTTTTCTCTCCGTATATCCTTAGACGATGAGAGTTTTGGATTTGGGTGTCTTTCCGTCTATCCTTAGACGATGTGAGTATTTGGTGTCTTTCCGTCTACCATTAGACAACGTGAGTATTTTTTTTCTTCCCGTCTATCCCTAGACGGTGTGAACGTGATTGGAGTCTTTCCATCTACTTTTAGACGATGTGAGTATTTGGTGTCTTTCTGTCTACTATTAGACGATGTGAGTATTGTTTTTCTTTCTGTCTATTCTTAGACAATGTGAACCTTTCATTGGTGTCTTTCCGTCTACTTTTAGATGATGTGAGTATTTGGTGTCTTTCTGTCTGCCCTTAGACAATATGAGTATTATTCTCTTCCTGAGGTGAAGTTACCAACTGCGTGTTGATCTGGCCTTTGGTTTTGATGTCTGTGGTGTTACACAAATGACTGACGGTGATGTCAGGTGGTCTTAATTAGATGATCAGTCGGCTGGTTACCGTTGCAACTGTCTGCGTTCAGTTTTTTTTGGATACTTATTCCCCAATCAGAGTGTTGCAGTTTATTTCTGCGGTTGGCAAATTTCCGGGTTCTTTGGTATTCAACCGTCTTTTACCTTGACTGTTTGAAAGTCGTTTACTTTTCATCCATTCAGGTCCAAGTCGTTTGAATAGGGGCAGCTGTTGCACCCCAAAATTTTCCCAACCTTTTTCTTTGGCTGGCTTTTGTTTCTTTGCATTGTTCTAGCATTTGCATTGCATATCATTGTTCATTTAGCAGGGGATCAAGAGGTGTGACTAGCAAGAGGAGGTTACCAAGAGCTTTGAGCCTAAGCAAGGGGTTTTTACTCAAGCATGAATGGCCATCAAGTCATCAAGAGGTGGTAAGTGTTCTTTGAGAAAGTTAATGGGTGTATGTGGATCAGCTCCTAACTTGGAGGCCAAGTGAAGATCATCAGTGAGTTGTGAATTCATGATTATGGATATGGGATTTTGAGAAAGCTCATTGAATTCTTTGAGATCCATGTTGGAGTTTGTTCAAGTTGTTGTGTCATGTGGAAGAAGCCACAGCCAAAGATGTTGCATCTAGGGTTTTCATCTGGTCAACCCTTAGTCAATTGTTAAATCAAAGGAGATTAAGACTCAATTCCAAGTCTTTATGATCATGGAATGTTGTTTTGAGATGCCTAATATATCATTTCAAGATCAAATCAAGAAGAATCAAGAGTGTGAGAAGTTACTAAATTAGGGTTCTTAGTGTAAAATCCCCTGTTTAGTGCCTAACTTCAAGACCACCTATCTCAAGATACAAGTTTCATCTCATCTTGACCCCAACATGGAACTCGTAGAGCATGTTTCTAGATTTCTTTTGAGCACTAGAAGTCATTCATCTGATTTCTAGAACTCAAGTTATGATGCTGACAAGTTACAGGTCCTCAGATGAATGTGATTTTGGTCAACAAAAGTCAACCAACTTCCAAGCCACTTTTGAGCTAGAAGGATGCTTCCCATCACCTTGACCAAAACATGAAAGTTATTCCTCATGATCTTAGCTTTCCAAAGAGTACTAGAAGTCCTTCATCTGATTTGTGGACCTCAAGTTATGAGGCTTGCAAGTCATGGGTATTTTGGGAAAGTAAGATTACAGGTCATTTTCATTATAGGTCCATTTCACCATTTTGCTTACTTCAAATGAAAATATTTCCAACATGAAACTTTCTCAAAATGGGTTCATTTGTTCAACCGAACCTCAAGGAATCATTATTATGGCTTGGATAGAAGATTGGATGAATGAATTTCATGAAAAAGGCATTAAAAGGATAAAATCCAATTAAATTCATCTGGGATCAAGTTTATGCAAATGTGTGCATTTTTTGAGTGCAAATCACATCCTAAACATAATGGAAATATTAGAATTAGAATTTGAGGAGCTTTAGTATGCCATTTTCACGCTTGCTTCACCATGAAGTAACAAATGCAAATCATGCCATAAGATCAAATTGAGGAGCTATTTTCAGCCTTTGGATCAATTCATCCCATGTGCAAGCTAACTGAACCAAAATTACAGCTTGGCAAGAGGAATTTTCATGCACATTTTCAAGATTCATGAAGGAAAATTTTGATTTTCAATTGGACCTAAAACAACTTTGTTTGGGCTTTCTTTTCAACCAAATCCAACATATATAATCTTAGGATCATGAGCAATGCATCAGGGGTGAATTTGGTGTGAAATTGGCCAAGAACACAGTTGGAGAAAATGAAGAAAAGGTGAAATTCAAATTTCAAGATTCAACCATATTAAAGCCAAATTAAGCACTCAAACAGCTTCAGTGAAGATCAAGCATCATTTCTGGAACCTTTTCATCAAGAATCAACAACAATTGAAGGTCCAACGGAGCTATTCCATTAGGTAAACTACAATTCCAAAATTCTCACAATCCATGATGTAATTGCACGTCATTTTTTTATGTTTGTGATCCTCTAAGTTCATTGTTGGATTCTGGTTTAATTTGGTTGATGTTTGTGCAAATCCTTGAAATGACTTCAATTCTTGTTGCTTGTGTTTTGGCTTGTTTATCCACTGAAAATTAAAATGAACCACGTAATTGTGATCTACGTGGGATGTAGATGAAGTTTGACCTAAATTTTGTATGTTTTGGTTGAGTTTTATGTTTGCCATGCCGGAGCACTCGTCAAAGAAGACGACCGGAACAGTGGTTCCGGTCGTCTGGTTTTGTTCCCTTTGTTTCATGTTTAAAGGAGATGATTGTGCGGCTTATTATGAGCCCTTAGATCTAGTGTGGAATATTTTACTATGACCTGATCGTATGGTCCTGATTTGATCTTATTTCATAGAGAGAAATTGTTGTACGCGTGGCATTGTATTATCCTTGGTTTGTTTGACTCAGTTTTCATCTGATGGTCAAGATCTTGTTGACCTCCATTTAAGTAAAACGGTGTGTGTCACTGGTTTGTTTTCCACCTTGTGATTTGTTTGACTGACTTGATCTTGTGGCTGAGATTCGCTTGCATTTTCTGTTCTACTTCGCTTGCACGCGTGGCATGTTTAGGACCCTTAGATGGTTGACTGGTATGTTGTTTGAGTGGCTGAGTTTCACTCTCGCTATTTGACTGAGTGTTGGGTCAGGTTGGGCTCAGATTTCTATTCCAACCCCCTCCCTGCGCGGCCCGTTGGTTCAGTTTATTTTATTTACTATTTGCACCACTCTTTTCCTTTTTATTTTTGTTTTATTTTATTATTTTATTTTGATCCTATTTTGATTTAATTCCATTTAAAATACTTCCAAGCTTGATAAAATTCCACAAAAATATGCTTTAGATATTTTAGGATGTCTTCTATTTTTAGGAAATTTTTATTTTACTTTTTTGCTTTACTTTTCAATTAAAAATGGAATTAATCATTGGAAGTGTTTTATTTGAGTTAAATCTTGACATGTATTGGTTCTTGATTTTGTTTTAGTATATCCTTTTTGATCCAATGAATGAAACATGATCCTCATATTCATGATGAGTTGATCAATTTTTTAGGACCATTTTGCCCCTATTTCAGTGACTTTTGGTTTGACTTTTTGATGCATTTCATTTGACCCTCGACAATCCTCATTCACAATGGGACACCCTTGTGAATCAATTTCTTTGGTGGTGTTGTGAATTTATTTTGATTGTGATTTTTTAGCCTCTGTTTGCCAACATGTTTGGGTACCTCTTGCATTTTATTTGATCATTTTTGAAGCATTTTCCTAATTTTTAGGTAACTTGCAAGTCAAGTTACCTCCAAGGGAGGTTCATACAAGTGCATGACCTAGTTTGAGTTGGAAATGACCTTTGTGGATCCATTAAGCTCTAAACTCATTTTTATTCATATAATAGACATGTTGAGCTTGTTGTATGCTCATTTTTAGGTCAAAATTATGTTCATTGCTTGTTCATTTGTGTGTTTCCTTTGTTGCTTCCGTTTAAGGTTTCCATATGTGACTTGTTTGTATCCTTTTGTGTGATTTCCTCTTGTGCATTTCTTCTTCTCCTTTCTTCTTTGTTTCATTTCATATGTACATGCTTGGTTAAGATGAGCTTGTGGAGGCTACTACCCCACACCATTTTCCTCCCACTTTCATTCTTACTTGTGCATTTTATGTTTGCATGTTTACATTTTCATGTTCCTTCTTCTTCTTCTTCTTTTGCTTTTCTTTGCCATGTTCCCCATAAGTTATCTAACCTTTTGAGGTTATGATAGACACTAGGTGTTTAACCATGCATGATAACATTACGTAGTTCCCTTTTGAATCCCAACTTTAAGTCCACTTTGCATGATAACTTCTAGGATTGATTAGCCTCCCATTAGTGTCCTTTCTTCTCTTCTCATCTTTAAACATTCATAAAACACTTAATAAAGAATGACAAGTGTTGTACGTTATGAGCCTTAAGCTACTTGAGAAATGGTGATTGGGGGGCTTCGTCTCAATGACCTAGAGTGTTTAGTGTACACCCTTTGGGTGATATACGACGCATTCGCTCTTAGGTTATGGTCTCTAGTGCGACATGAGTTACAAATCAAACTCAAAATACTTCTTCTCTAAAAAAAACAAAAACACTTCAAACCTTTTTCATCCTTCGGGATTCTAATCAGGAAAATCTTTTCAGAAAAAGAATGTTGTTAACTCTTAGTTCTATCGCAAACGGTAACGCCTAAGTCTCCCATGCTCGAGCTGCATACACCAACTGCTAGAACTAATTGTTAACCTTACTCGGGCCTAAAAAACTTTTGAACCAACCCGATGTCCTTTTAGCCTGAACTACGTTTTCTCTGATCTTTCATACTAGATGAAAGTACGTAGGCACAAGACATGATGTCTTGGCGAGCAACCTTTCCCCCTTTCACCCATAGTTAGCCGAACTACGTTGACTCTGACTTTCCCATTGCACGAGGGAGTACGTAGGCAAAGAACGGCGATGCTCTGCCGATTCTTCTCTCTTTTCTTTTCTTTTGTCCCTAAGACCTTTAGTTAGATAGATTGATCACCCTTTTTAGATAGACAACATGCGCGGATCCCGTCGAGTACGACGGACGTGAGGGGTGCTAATACCTTCCCCTTGTAACAGCCCAAATTTTGATAATTAATTATTTATATTAATTAATTGATTTGGGTGAATAATATTTTAATTGTGGAATTTATGTGTTAATATGTTATGTTTGCATATTAAGCTATTTTATCGATTTTGAGAGTTTTGGGGAAAATAGATTGGAGGGCATTTTAGACATTAAGTATTTAATGTTAAGTTGAGATATTTTATGAGAAATGGATTATGGATGTTTGGAGAGAAATAGAATAGAAAGAGTATAACGTGAAAAAAAGAAAGAGAAAGGAAGAAAAAATATATAGAAACATAAGAGAAAAAGAAGAAAAAGAAGAGAAAGAAAGAGGAAGAGGAGAAAAGAGGAGAAAAAGGGGAAAAGCATGGAAAGCTCAAGAACAACTTCTAGCTTCGATTTAATCAAGGTAAGGGGTTGAAATGTTATTATTTTCTCAATCTATTAGATTATGTATGTGTTTGTTGGATTGTTTTGGATTGTTAGAGAGTTTTTACTCATTTTCCCTTTTAGGGCAGAAGTTGGTTTAATCGATAGAATCGATGTTTTAACGGTTAGAATCGAGAATAAAGTGTGTAGTTAGTCGAGGGGTGTTAGACTAAAACTATAGGAACTGGTTTGGTGAGAATCGGTTGATTTTGTGAAGAGTTGAGGATTGATGACAGTGAGAGTTTTTGAGTTCGCAGACACTCGCTAGCACGTTCGCTAGGCGAGCTGGTTGCGAGCGTTCGCTACAGTGAGTTGTAGCGAGTGGTCCCAGACTTGGACATAATGTATTTGGTCTTTTTCGCTGGTAGCGAGTGAGGTAGCGATGGATTCGCTAGGACCTCGCTGTAGCGAGTAGGTAGCGAAGCCTTACAGTAGCTTCTGTTTGCCTTCACGAGCTTGTTCGTTAGGCGAACAGGTAGCGAGTGCTCTCTAGGAACTCGCTAGGTGAGCAAGCTAGCGAGTGTGACAGAATTTTCATTTCATTGTGTTTCCATCCAATGTTGATTGTTTGGTTCGATTGTGTTCAATCCTTATCGGAAATTAATGGTTTGCGTGTTGTTGTGTGATATCTTGTGGGTAGTCGTATGGCGTGAATCCTAGGTTGTGGAATCGATTGTGAAATGTGGCCTTTTGGCAAATATATGCATTGTTTAAATTGATTAAAAATGCATGATGAATGTGATTGATTTCGTTGCCGTTGGCGCGATATTGTGAATGCATATTGTTTGTATGCGATTGTATGTGAAGAATGCATGAGAACATGTTAGGGAGTATGTGTGCATTGCTTGATAAATATGGTGATGATGTTGAAAAGTATGAATACCTTGGTGAAATGTGTTGTGTGTGCAATCATGATATAATTCTTGTGTGATGAATTATTTGAATATGTATGAGATTAAGGTGCGAGAACGGTCTTAAGTGCATATGATTGTTTTATGAAAATATGTGTATGTGCAAAGTGTAACACCCCCTTTCTATACCCCCAAATAATACAAATAATCATTTAGGCATAAATTCATAATTTCATCAGAGTACATTTATATCATGGCATAAAAGGGGCATATCACATTATACCAAAAATTAAACACATACAACATCTGCTCAAATAGATATGCAACAATGGGCAACTCACAACTAAGGAACATAGTCCTAAAACCCACATCTCAATGTTTAAAATAAAAGCAGAAACATCTAAACATTGAATCAATTCATTCATATAAACGTATACACATCATTCAGTTATTTCATGTTTACAAATCATCCATCAGCAGATACATACACAGATGTATCACAAAAGAATCAAAACAAATATATCTCCAAAAAGAGCCAAAGGCTTCCTAACTACCCAGATGTTACATATCAGAGCCATCGACCAAAAATAATGAAGACCTGCTTCACAAAATGGACCTCCAGCAATCCTACTCTGCAATGCCTCATAGAGCATTATAAAACAGCAGAAGGGTGAGAAACAATATCATAATAATAAATGCATATAATAATATATCTATATACATACATGGGATATACACAATTCAAGTTCTCACCATATCTCATCACCATTCATCATATACATCACAATGCATATTCACACAATCAAGCATATTCATCAAATCATGCTTCTATACATACTCATCATTTTCCATATAAACATCTACCATTATGTTCAATTCTCTCAATGCATCATATAAAGATGACTAATGCAACTCATAGAGACCGACTCACGACTCTATGCAGATGCAAATGCGATACCGACAAATTCAGCAGATTCTCCAAGGAATCAAGTATTCAGCAGATTCTCCAAGGAATCAAATATTCAGCAGATTCTCCAAGGAATCAAATATTTATCAGATTCTCCGAGGAATCGAGTATTCAGCAGATTCTCCGAGGAATCAAATATTCAGCAGATTCTCCAAGGAATCATATATTACACAGATTCTCCAAGGAATCACATATTACCACAGATTCTCCAAGGAATCAACATTGCTAGAATGTACATCATCATGCCTTTTATGCAAAATGACTCACAACATTTCTCTACATGCATACATATTCGCAAATATATCACTATGCATATTCATCTCATACAGGTATATACAATCTATGTACATTCATATTAATCCATCATGCATTTCCATTCAATTCAGACAAATGCATAAAATTGCCAAACAGCTACAATTTCACGGTTAAGAATCAATTTCTAGGATTCACGCCCAAAGGCTACCCACAGCTCATCACAATAGTATACATACTACTCATATCACAAAAGATTAACATGATTGAACCAAGCAATTAATCATTGGATGGATAAAACAGAAAAGAAACAATGTTGTCCTGCTCGCCACCCTTCGCCTGGCGAAGCCATTGGCGAATGCTCGCTGGGACCTTCGCCTGGCTAACTCGCCAGCAAACAAAGTCAGTAGCTACTGACTTGCTTCGCTACCCTTCGCTGATGTACTCTCCGGGCGAACCATCGCCACTCACCTTCACCTGGAGAACTTGCCAGCAAAGACCACTGGGAGTTTTCTTGAATTATTCGCCAGCCATTCGCTGGACTTCGCCCGGCGAAGCTTCGCCCACACTCGCCTGGAGAATGCCAGCGAACTTGCGAAACCAGCAAACTCCAATCTGTCCAAAACAATCAATACTCAAAAAACCGACCGATTCTCACCAAACCAGCTTCAGTAATGTTAACCCCACATCACATGACTATTCTACGACATTATTTCCAGTTTCTAACCGATTAAACTCCATTACTACCCATTAAATCCAATTTGCTCTAATATGAAAAATGGTTGAAACTCACAACAAATCCAACCCACACATACATAACCACACACATTGATTAGATAATAGTGTTTCTCACCCTTACCTCGATTAATCGGAGCTTGAAGTTAATCTTGAAGCAATCCTAGGGTTTTCCTCTTCTTTCTCCTCTTTCTCTTCTCTCTTCTTTCTTTCTCTTGTTTTTCCACTAATGTTTCTATTTTTCTCTTTTTCTCTCTTATCTCATACTCTATTTTCTTTCCTCTCCATTTCCTTCCAAATACTTACCAATTAATTCTCACACAATAATCCACTTAACACTTAATACTAAATGTCTAAAATACCCTTTACTCTATTTTCTCCGAAAACTCTCTGAATCGGTAAAATAGCACAATATTGGAATTAAACATATCAACACATAAATTCCACCATTAAAATACCAATTATCCAAATAAATCAAAAAGGACTCAATAAAAATGGGAAATTCAGAATCGGGGCGTTACAACTCTCCCCCACTTTAGAAATTTTCGTCCTCGAAAAGATTACCTGATCCAAACAACTCCGGATGCGACTCTCGCATCTTGGTCTCTAATTCCCAAGTCATATTGCCTTCTGCAGCACCTCCCCAGGCTACTTTCACAAGCGCAATAACCTTGCCTCTGAGCTTCTTAATTTCACGGTCCAAAATACTAACCGGTAAAACCTCAATTGTCAGGTTATCTCTTACTTCGACCTCGTCCATAGGAATAACATGTGACGGATCTGGAACATACTTCCGAAGTTGCGAAACATGGAACACATCATGCAAATTCGAAAGGTTCGGAGGCAACGCCACACGATAAGCCACAGCACCAACTCGTGCAATAATCTGATACGGACCAATAAAACAAGAAGTCAACTTTTTCGACTTCAAGGCACGACCCACTCCCGTAACCAGTGTAACTCTCAAAAAGACATGGTCGCCTTCTTGAAACTCAAGGTCCTTCCTTATCTTATCATGGTAACTCTTCTGCCTACTCTGAGAAGCTCTCATATTCTCCCTAATAAACTTCACCTTCTCCGTCGTTTGTTGTACCATTTCTGGTCCAACTATCGACCTCTCACCCGTCTCATGCCAACACAAAGGTGTTCGACATCTCCGACCGTATAAAGCCTCGAATGGTGCCATACTAATGCTCGAATGAAAACTGTTATTATAAGTGAACTCAATCAACGCCAAATAACCATCCCAAGCACCACCTTGTTCTAGCACACAAGCACGCAACAAATCATCCAACGACTGAATTATCCTCTCGGTTTGACCGTCCGTCTGCGGATGGTAAGTCGAACTCAACCTCAACTTAGAACCCAAGGCACCTTGCAAACTTCCCCAAAATATTGAAGTAAATCTAGGATCTCTATCCAACACAATACTCTTTAGAACTCCATGTAGCTTCACAACCACACAAACATAAATCTCGGCTAACTTTTCCAAAGGATAACTAATATCAATCGGAATAAAGTGAGCAGATTTAGTAAGTCTATCAACAATCACCCAAATGGCATTATGACCTCTTTGCGTATTAGGCTATCCCGTAACAAAACCCATCGATATACTATCCCATTTCCACTCCGGAATATCCAACGGTTGCATCAGTCCACTAGGCTTTTGATGTTCCGCCTTAGACTTTTGACACGTCAAACACGAATATACAAAATGAGCAATATCTCGCTTTAATCCGGACCACCAAAAGATCTTCTTCAAATCTTAGTACATCTTATTCGCTCCCAGATGAATACTCAAGTTACTCCGATGTCCTTCTTCTAATATCATCTTTTTCAACTCTACATCATCGGGAATACAAATACGACCACGAAATCTCAAAACTCCAAAAGCATCAACTTTGAAATCTTCATTCTCATTCATCATCAAATCAACAAACTTCAAATCCAACTTTTGCTTCTCACACACGGTTGTAAGAAAATCATTCGTAATATGAAGCATACCAAGTCTCACACTTCCCGACGTCACTTCGCAAACCAAACTCAAATCTCTAAAGCTTTCCAAAAGTTCCCACTCTTTCACCATCAATGTAGACATGTGCAACGACTTCCGACTTAAGGCATCAGCCACCACGTTTGCCTTACCCGGATGATAATTCAAACCAAAATCGTAGTCTTTCAAAAGCTCTAGCCATCTCCTTTGTCTCATGTTCAACTCTTTCTGGTCAAATAAATACTTCAAACTCTTGTGGTCACTAAAAACCTCAAATCTTGCACCATAAAGATAATGTCTCCAAATTTTCAAAACAAACACTACGGCTGCCAATTCCAAATCATGGGTAGGATAATTCTTTTCATGCACTCTCAATTGCCTAAAAGCATAAGCCACCATATTTCCGTCTTGCATCAAAACACCACACAAACCTGACAAAGAAGCATCACAATAAACCATGAAAGGTTCCGTAGGATTCGGCAAAATCAAAACCGGCGCCGTTGTCAACCTTCTCTTTAATTCCATGAAACTCTCTTCACAACTAGCATCCCAAATGAAAGCCTTTCCCTTACAAGTCAACTGCGTTAACGGAAGTGCCAACTTCGAAAATCCTTCGATAAACCTCCGGTAATAACCGGCCAAGCCTAAAAAGCTTCAAATTTCCGTAACTGATCTCGGAGTCTCCCACTGCATTACCGCATCAATCTTGGATGGGTCAACACTAATACCATTTTCAGAAATAATATGTCCAAGAAAACTCACCTCCGATAACCAAAACTCACACTTCGACAACTTGGCATACAATTGCTTTTCTTTCAAAATCTGTAACACAATTCTCAAATGCTCCTCATGCACTTCTTGAGACTTAGAATAAATCAAGATGTCGTCGATGAACACCACCACAAAACGATCCAACTGTTCATGAAAAATACGATTCATATATTCCATGAACACACCCGGCGTGTTAGAAACTCCGAATGGCATCACCGTATACTCATAGTGACCATATCGTGTCCTAAAGGCCGTCTTTGAAACATCTTCCTCTTTCACCCGAATCTGGTGATATCCCGATCTCAAATAAATCTTACTAAAAACACGAGCTCCAACCAATTGATCCATCAAATCATCTATTCTCGGAAGCGGATACTTATTCTTAATCGTCACTTTGTTCAACTTCCGATAATCAATACACAATCGCATACTACCATCTTTCTTCTTTACTAACAATACCGGCGCACCCCAAGGAGAAACACTTGGTCTTACAAATCTCTTATCCAACAAATCATTCAACTGCTTCTTTAACTCTACCAATTCCGATGCCGACATACGATACGGTGCCATTGTTAAGTGCAAATTTTACCTATTTTTGTATATACGTTTTGTTGCACTTAACGTTACTTTATGTTAAAATCGTTCGAATAAACCCCGCTTTGTTTATAAATGCGTTTACTTTACGTTATAGTGTATATATTATGTTTTCCTGTAAATATCATTGAGTTTAATTGAATTTCGTTCATTTTTGCAGGTAATAAAGTATTGATGTTGGAGCATTGTTAGATAGAGCATTGAATAAGCTTTCCAACGCTTCGAACCGGGCGAAAAACGGAGTTACGGTTAAAAAGTCATGTTGTTTGGGATCTTTTTACCCCAACTTCATCAAACACATTCTTGAGTAGATTTAGCTTAGAAACAACATTGGAGGGTGCATCTTGACGATCCGGAGTCGAATCCACTTCAATCGGAGTTGACAGACCGTGAGATTTGTGTTCTTCTTCCTTCCTCTCTATGTATTTTTCATTTGTTGGGGTTTTGTATGTAAGTTTATCTTGTTTGTATGTATAGTTATGGATCTTTGTATAAAATATCTTTTACAACTCTTTATCGATGGTTATCTTGATTTTTTACTTAATGGGTTTGTATTGCTATAGAGATATACGGTCAAACTCGATCTAAGATGAACATCTGTTAGATTCTAAATGCTAGAGATAGATTCAGGACTAATATTCACGTGGGTATCGATTCTTAATGCTCCGTGTTGTCGAGTTGTGTGAGAGATCAACAATGAGACGATACGGTTGATCTCTCGACTTTGTGTTAGAGATAAACTCTGTTGTGAGCGATACGTGATGATATTGACGAGTGAATTAGGTTGCGTGCATTTGATCCATATATTTTTTAGTACATGATGGGTAGAACGAAATACAACTCCTGACGAGTTTTCTCATTTCTTAAGAATGTATTCATTTTTTTGTATTATGTTTGTTTTTCCTTTTGAATTTTTATCCCAAACCATTCAAACCCAAGCTTAGAGACGTAAGGATTGTCGAACGGCATTCTTTCCCTCACACTGATCCATGTGGAGACGATAAATCCCGGAGGAAATTCTTCCGAAAATAATATTTTTGCTTGCTGATTTACCGCTTCAACAAAATGACGTTGTTGCCAGGGATTGGTTGTGATATTGAGTCGCATTGTGATAGTTTCTATATTTCTAAGCTTTGCACATAATTGTATATATATATATATATATATATATATATATATATATATATATATATATATATATATATATATATATATATATATATATATATATATATATATATATATATATATATATATATATATATATATATATATATATATATATATATATATATATATATATATATATATATATATATATATATATATATATATATATATATATATATATATATATATATATATATATATATATATATATATATATATATATATATATATATATATATATATATATATATATATATATATATATATATATATATATATATATATATATATATATATATATATATATATATATATATATATATATATATATATATATATATATATATATATATATATATATATATATATATATATATATATATATATATATATATATATATATATATATATATATATATATATATATATATATATATATATATATATATATATATATATATATATATATATATATATATATATATATATATATATATATATATATATATATATATATATATATATATATATATATATATATATATATATATATATATATATATATATATATATATATATATATATATATATATATATATATATATATATATATATATATATATATATATATATATATATATATATATATATATATATATATATATATATATATATATATATATATATATATATATATATATATATATGCTTGTATAAATACTTATTTTGCTTTTGTCTTCTATTATGTTTGTTTAAGTGTTGTATATATTTTGTTCTCGTAACATTTGTTCAAGTGGTTGGTTAGGACACTTGCTTTTGGTTTGCGCGGTGAGACATCACATGGCATGAAGGAAGGAAGTTACTAGCTAAGTACAATAAAGGCGTCGAGCTTACGACGTAAAACAAGAATGTTTTTTCCATTTTTGTTTCGTTATTACTTTTTCCTTCTAGCTTAGGTAGTGTGGTGAACATTCATTAAACAAGTTGTTCTCGGATTATTCGTAAAATTCTCAAATCTTCACTTTACAACTTGTTTAATCCATTTTCACCCGGTATTTTATTGTTGTTTGGACTCAAATTTTTGTTTGGTAGCTTGAGGTATTTGAGGTGATTTTCCAAGTTTGAGTGTTTCAACTTGCGAATGCGTGGTAATGATAGTGTATAAAGTTTTGTACACGTTCAAGGTATGTGTTTATCGCTTTCTAGGCTTTAGCATATTCACGATACTTAGACTTTTTACAATTTCCATGCCATTCATTCTTTTGTATACTTGTTCATTTTGTGAATCACTTTAGTTCCCACCTTTTTGTGAGGAAGCCTTTCGTTGTTCATATATGCTCGGAGTACCAATATTCTTGTTTTAACTGGATTTTATTATGCTTAATCTTTTGTTTGTGTTGATTATATGAAAGCATGAAAAGGATTAAGGCACTTGTTTCATTTTGAGCACAACTACCTAGCCAAATAGTCAATTCACCTTGTGAGTGTGTGATCATTTGTAACCGCTTTGAGCCTTTGGTCATTATCCATGTTGTTCGAGTTTTATTCTTGTCTATGAGTATCAAATTCATTTTTTGTGTGGATCTTGATTGCTGTTTTTTCTTGAGCCCTCAATTTTGTGTTGTTGTATGAATTTTTACCTTGCCTTAGAAAGTAGGGAGTATTCACATGATGATGTGGTTGAATTCAAGTTGGGGAGATGATGATCGTTCACTTGTGTTGTTGATTGCTATGAGGTTGAAAAATAGAAAAGAAAAGAAAAATGAGAAAAATATGAAAAAGAAAAGAAAAGAAAAGAAAAGAAAAGAAAAATTGAAAAAGCTTAGAAAAAGATAAACAAAAAGAGTAGAATAATGTTGTGCTAATAAGTTCTATGTGTTTGGTATAACACTTGGGATTTTGGAAGAAGTTTGATTGGAATTTTGGTGTTTGAAACTTTGTGAGTTTATCACTCCCTTAGGTTTAGGCAAGTTTTTGTTTCGATTAGCTTTAGGAATTATCCCTTGTTTGTTCACCCGACCACATTACAACCCTGAAAGTCCTTTTGATTCTTGCTTTTGTGTTTTCAACATGATTTTTGGATGATTGCATAATTTAGTCTTTTGTTTGCAAGATTATTGTGTGAGTGAAAAAAAAAGCCCTCATTTTGTGTTTTTCATCTACCGATGATTGTTTTTGCTAGGTGTGATTCACGTTTGAGCTTGTGTTGTTTTAGAATGTTTGGCATGACTTTTGTATTTAGCATTTGTTTCGTGATTATGTTATCGTTGAAGTTTAGTGGTAAGTATTCACTTTGCGTGTATCAATTTTTGATTGAACCATTGCATTTGTTTTCCGTTTGTCAAAACTTGTTGTTACGTGATTTCTTGGATTTCGCTTTTGCTCCTTTAGTTGTCGACTTTGTTTGAGGACAAACAATTAGGTAAGTTGGGGAGAGTTGTTAAGTGCAAATTTTACCTATTTTTGTATATAAGTTTTGTTGCACTTAACGTTACTTTATGTTAAAATCGTTCGAATAAACCCCACTTTGTTTATAAATGCGTTTACTTTACGTTATAGTGTATATATTATGTTTTCCTGTAAATATCATTGAGTTTAATTGAATTTCATTCATTTTTGTAGGTAATAAAGCATTTATGTTGGAGCATTGTTAGATAGAGCTTTGAATAAGCTTTCCAACGCTTCGAACCGGGCGAAAAACGGAGTTACGGTTAAAAAGTCATGTTGTTTGGGATCTTTTTACCCCAACTTCATCAAACACATTCTTGAGTAGATTTAGCTTAGAAACAACATTGGAGGGTGCATCTTGACGATCCGGAGTCGAATCCACTTCAATCGGAGTTGACAGACCGTGAGATTTGTGTTCTTCTTCCTTCCTCTCTATGTATTTTTCATTTGTTGGGGTTTTGTATGTAAGTTTATCTTGATTGTATGTATATTTATGGATCTTTGTATAAAATCTCTTTTACAACTCTTTATCGATGGTTATCTTGATTTTTTATTTAATGGGTTTGGATTGCTATAGAGATATACGGTTCAAACTCGATCTAAGATGAACATCTGTTAGATTCTAAATGCTAGAGATAGATTCAGGACTAATATTCACGTGGGTATCGATTCTTAATGCTCCGTGTTGTCGAGTTGTGTGAGAGATCAACAATGAGACGATACGGTTGATCTCTCTACTTTGTGTTAGAGATAAACTCTGTTGTGAGCGATACGTGATGATCTTGACGAGTGAATTAGGTTGCGTGCATTTGATCCATATATTTTTTAGTACATGATGGGTAGAACAAAATACAACTCCTGACGAGTTTTCTCATTTCTTAAGAATGTATTCATTTTTTTGTATTATGTTTGTTTTTCCTTTTGAATTTTTATCCCAAACCATTCAAACCCAAGCTTAGAGACGTAGAGATTGTTGAACGGCATTCTTTCCCTCACACTGATCCCTGTGGAGACGATAAATCCCGGAGGAAATTCTTCCGAAAATAATATTTTTGCTTGCTGCGTTACCGCTTCAACAGCTATCGAAATCGGTCTAGTACCCGGAACTAGATCAATAGAAAACTCAATCTCTCTCTCCGGCGGCACATCCTTAATATCTTCCGGAAACACTTCTGGAAATTCTCGCACTACGGGAAACACCTCCAGTTCCACTTTACTCTCTACCGACAAGGACGCAAACAAACCAAAAAACTGAGCTTCTTCCGCTAAAAGTTTCTTCAACGCTTTAGTGGATAGAAAACTTTCACTTCCATCATCTTCCAAATAAGGAAACCTTACCAACTTGTGATAGCAATCCAGATGAACCTTATTATATTGCAACCAATTCATACCTAGAATCACGTCCAAACCGTCCAACGGTAAACATACTAAATCCATAACGAAGTCTTTACCATATATGGTCAAAGGACAACTTATGCATACCAAAGAAGTAGCTACCGACCCTGAAGCGGGAGTCTCAATAACCATGCCACCACTCAAAGAAACCATGCACAAACCCAAATGCTTAGAACACTCAAGAGAAATGAACGAATGAGTTGCACCAGTATCAATAATAGAAACTAAAGGCATATTATTAATAAAGCATGTACCTTTAATCAAACGATCCGCATTAGTAGTGTCCGCACCAGCTAATGCAAATACCTTTCCGCCCGCTGGGGCTTGCTTCGGTTTAGTACAATTGGGGCGAATATGACCCACTTCGCCACAGTTGTAGCACTTCACCCTATTCTTTCTACAATCAGAAGTGGCATGTCCAAGAATCCCACAGCTAGCACACTTTTCCACATATTTTCCACAATCAAAAGACTTGTGGCCCATTACACCACACTTGAAACATTTATTCGCACTAGAACCTCCTCTGGGCTTCCTATCAAAGTTTTCCCTATGTTTGCCCTTACCAACAGGCGTCACATAAGGTCCACTGCTTACTTGTTGCTTGCCTTTCTTCTCACTCAAACTCTTATAATGAGTAGAACGAGCTCTACTATCCTCTCCAAAAATTCTACAGCATTCGGTCAAGTCCGAAAATCTTCGTATCCTTTGATAACCCATCGCTTGCTTTATCTCAGGACGCAAGTCGTTCTCATATTTAATGCACTTAGAGAATTCCGCCGTGAACGCCGCATAATGAGGATGAAACTGGACCAATTCCACAAACTTGGCCGTGTAATCTACCATGGACATGTTGCCTTGCTTCAACTCCAGAAATTTCATTTCCTTTTTCCCCTTCACACTCTCAGGATAATACTTTCTCAAGAATTCCGTGCGAAATAAATCCCAAGTAATTTCCTCATCATCTACTTCCAGAATTTGTCTCATACCGACCCACCAGTCATCAGCCTCTTCCTTTAACATGTGAGTTCCAAGTCTCACCTTGTTTCCCTCAGCACAATCCATAACTCTAAAGATTCTCTCAATCTCCTTCAGCCAGATCTGAGCACCGTCCGGATCAAACCTCCCTTTGAATACCGGTGGTTGGGTCTTTCTAAACTCATCATTCGCATTCACATTTGGTGCGCCTTGCACCGTTCTAGCCATAGCCTCCAGCGCCGCAGCCATAACATTGTCATTACGACCAGCCAAATTCTGAGGATTCCCAAAAATAACAACAAGGTTAAACAACCGTTTAACCAACACAACAATAAGACAGACACGACTGACTCAACGCTGGCTCTGATACCACTTAAATGTAACACCCCCTTTCTATACCCCCAAATAATACAAATAATCATTTAGGCATAAATTCATAATTTCATCAGAGTACATTTATATCATGGCATAAAAGGGGCATATCACATTATACCAAAAATTAAACACATACAACATCTGCTCAAATAGATATGCAACAATGGGCAACTCACAACTAAGGAACATAGTCCTAAAACCCACATCTCAATGTTTAGAATAAAAGCGGAAACATCTAAACATTGAATCAATTCATTCATATAAACGTATACACATCATTAATTATTTCATGTTTACAAATCATCCATCAGCAGATACATACACAGATGTATCACAAAAGAATCAAAATAAATATATCTCCAAAAAGAGCCAAAGGCTTCCTAACTACCCAGATGTTACATATCAGAGCCATCGACCAAAAATAATGAAGACCTGCTTCACAAAATGGACCTCCAGCAATCCTACTCTGCAATGCCTCATAGAGCATTATAAAACAGCAGAAGGGTGAGAAACAATATCATAATAATCAATGCATATAATAATATATCTATATACATACATGGGATATACACAATTCAAGTTCTCACCACATCTCATCACCATTCATCATATACATCACAATGCATATTCACACAATCAAGCATATTCATCAAATCATGCTTCTATACATACTCATCATTTTCCACATAAACAACTACCATTATGTTCAATTCGCTCAATGCATCATATAAAGATGACCAATGCAACTCATAGAGACCGACTCACAACTCTATGCAGATGCAAATACGGTACCGACAAATTCAGCAGATTCTCTAAGGAATCAAGTATTCAGCAGATTCTCCAAGGAATCAAATATTCAGCAGATTCTCCAAGGAATCAAATATTTATCAGATTCTCTGAGGAATCGAATATTCAGCAGATTCTCCGAGGAATCAAATATTCAGCAGATTCTCCGAGGAATCAAATTACCTAACAGATTCTCCAAGGAATCATATATTACACAGATTCTCCAAGGAATCACATATTACCACAGATTCTCCAAGGAATCAACATCACTAGAATGTACATCATCATGCCTTTTATGCAAAATGACTCACAACATTTCTCTACATGCATACATATTCGCAAATATATCACTATGCATATTCATCTCATACAGGTACATACAATCTATGTACATTCATATTAATCCATCATGCATTTCCATTCAATTCAGATAAATGCATACAATTGCCAAACGGCTACAATTTCACGGTTAAGAATCAATTTCTAGGATTCACGCCCAAAGGCTACCCACAACTCATCACAATAGTATAAAAACTACTCATATCACAAAAGATTAACATAATTGAACCAAGTAATTAATCATTGGATGGATAAAACAGAAAAGAAACTATGTTGTCCTGCTTGCCACCCTTCGTCTGGCGAAGCCATTGGCGAATGCTCGCTGCGACCTTCGCCTGGCGAACTCGCCAGCGAACAAAGTCAGTAGCTACTGACTTACTTCACTACCCTTCGCTGATGTACTCTCCTGGCGAACCTTTGCCACTCACCTTCGCCTGGCGAACTTGCCAGCGAAGACCACTGGGAGTTTTCTTGAATTATTCGCCAGCCATTCGCTGGGCTTCGCCCGGCGAAGCTTCGCCTTAACTCGCCTGGCGAATGCCAGCGAACCTGCGAAACAAGCAAACTCCAATATGTCCAAAACAATCAATACTTCAAAAACCGACCGATTCTCACCAAACCAGCTTCAGTAATGTTAACCCCACATCACACGACTATTCTACGACATTATTTCCAGTTTCTAACCGATTAAACTCCATTACTACCGATTAAATCCAATTTGCCCTAATATGAAAAATGGTGGAGACTCACAACAAAGCCAACCCACACATACATAACCACACACATTGATTAGATAATAGTGTTTCTCACCCTTACCTCGATTAATCGGAGCTTGAAGTTGATCTTGAAGCAATCCTAGGTTTTTCCTCTTCTTTCTCCTTGTTCTCTTCTCTCTTCTTTCTTTCTCTTGTTTTTCCACTAATGTTTCTAATTTTCTCTTTTTCTCTCTTATCTCATACTCTATTTTCTTTCCTCTCCATTTCCTTCCAAATACTTACCAATTAATTCTCACACAATAGTCCACTTAACACTTAATAATAAATGTCTAAAATACCATTTACTCTATTTTCCCCGAAAACTCTCCGAATCGGTAAAATAGCACAATATCGAAATTAAACATATCAACACATAAATTCCACCATTAAAATACCAATTATCCAAATAAATAAAAAAGGACTCAATAAAAATGGGAAATTCAGAATCGGGGCGTTAGACAAAGCTCGTACTCATTGGGGTAGAATAACAAGATGTTGTTCCTAGTGGAGTAATCACTGGGGTAGAATGACAAATGTTGTTCCTGGTGAGGTATAGTGACATGGTCGTATACACTGGGGTAGAATGACTAAGATGTCGTTCCTAATGGAATAATCACCGGGGTAGAATAAATGAGATGTTGTTCCTGATGGGGTGCTCCCTGGGGTTGAATAACTAAGATGTTGTTCCTAGTGGAGTATACGTAATACAGTCGTACGCACTGGGGTAGAATGACTATGATGTTGTTCCTAGTGTTGGTGTTCACTGGGGTAGAATGACTATGATGTTGCTCCTAGTGGGGTATAAGTGATGTACCCATAATTTTGAATAGGAATTGATGAGTTGCATTAAGTTGCACTGAGTTGCATTGAGTTGCACTGAGTTGTATTGAGTAGCATTGAGTTGTATTGAGTCACATGGCATAGAAATGAATGTTGTGTGAATATATGCATATGTGCATGAATTGTTAAATTGAGAGTTATGAATTGGTGAGTAAACATGATTGTATATGCTTATGTACAATAATGTGAATTGTGGATATATGAAATAAAAAATATGCTTCGTTTTATATATATGTATGCATATCTACTTTATAACGAATGGTGGGGAAGAAATATGAATGTGTATGTTTATGAACAATGATGCAAATTGTGAATATGTATGTTGAGGTGTATATGAGGGAATTATGATGAAATGCGGTGAGAATGTGAAGCAATGTATATTTTTATGATATGTATATATATATATATATATATATATATATATATATATATATATATATATATATATATATATATATATATATATATATATATATATATATATATATATATATATATATATATATATATATATATATATATATATATATATATATATATATATATATATATATATATATATATATATATATATATATATATATATATATATATATATATATATATATATATATATATATATATATATATATATATATATATATATATATATATATATATATATATATATGTTTATATGCATTGGTTATTATGATAATATTTCTCACCCTTCTGCTGTTTTATAATTCTCTATGAGGCATTGCAGATTAGCTTTGATGGAAGTCTTTTGTGAAGTATAGCTTCATTCTTTTGTTCGGTTAAGCTCTGATATATAGCACCGGGTAGTTAGGCTTGTATAGCATTCGTTTGAGATACATTTGTATATGTATCTGATGACAAATGTTTATGTAAACATGAATGATGTGGTGAATTAAATTGAATGATATGTATTTTATGATTAGCATGTTTAAAGTGATTCAATGTTTAGATTTTCCGCTTTTAATTCTAAATATTGAGATGTGGGTGTAAGGACTAAGTTCCTCTGTTGAAGCTACCCCACTGTTGCATATCTCTATTGAGCAGGTGTTGTATGTTTTATTTCACGTATTGTGTGACATGCTCCTTTTATACCATGTTTTCAATTATACTCTGATGAAATTTTATTATGTGCTTAAGTGATTTACTATTTATTTGGGGGTATAGAAAGGGGGTGTTACATTAGTGGTATCAGAGCAGGTCGATTTGTTGACCAAATTATTAACGTGTTCATTCCCTTATGCATTTGGTATATGTGTGTAGCACTATCCATATGGATGTTCTAACGAGGATTTGTTGTGGGAATCAAGAACAATGGTTGTAGGCAGGAATGATGAAGCGATTGTTGAGGCGTTGACGAGGTTGGCTGGAGCGATTGGGCAGAATCCTCAAGCCAATGTGAATGTTGGAAATAACGCTAATGATGAGTTTCGTGCTTTGGGAAGGTTCCAAAGGAACAATCTGCCAATATTTAAGGGAACCCATGAACCTGACAAAGCACATGTATGGTTGAAAGCGATTGAGAAGATCTTTCGAGTCATGAACTGTTCGGATACGCAAAGGGTGCAGTTCGGCACTCATAAGCTTGAAGAGGAAGCTGAGGACTAGTGGGGTAATACTCGCCAAAGGTTTGAAGAGGATGAGATTGTCGTTACTTGGGATGTTTTTAGAGAGGCATTTCTGGAGAAGTATTTTCCAGAAGATGTGTGTGGTAAGAAGGAAATTGAATTCCTTGAGCTGAAGCAGGGTAACTCAACTGTGGCCGAGTATGCCGTAAGGTTTGAGGAATTGATTAACTTTTGTCCTCATTATAACACTACTAATACGGAGAGATCCAAGTGTCTTAAGTTTGTGAATGGTTTAAGGCCTGAAGTCAAGTAAGCCGTTGGTTATCAGGAAATTAGGCGATTTTCTGAGTTGGTGAACAAAAGCAGGATTTTTGATGAAGATAGTAGGGCTAGATCTGCCAACTATAAAAGTTTAAAAGACAAGAAATGAAATGGTCAATTAAGAGAAAAGCCGTATGTGACTCCTACTGATAAGGGGAAACAGAAAGCTGAAGATGGAAAGAAGCCGAATGGGGGAGGAACTCCTACTCCGGTGAAGTGTTATCAATGCGGTAAAGAAGGACATCATGCTCTTGAGTGCAAAAGCGTTGGGCAGGAATGTTTCAAGTGTGGCAAGCCAGGCCACAAGGCTTTCGAGTGCAGAAGCGGTGTGAATGTGATTTGCTACAACTGTGGTGAGCAAGGCACATTAGTACCAAGTGTAACAAGCCAAATAAGACTCAAGGGAACGGGAAGGTATTTGCTTTATCGGGATCGGAGACTGCTAGTGAAGATCGATTGATCCGAGGTACGTGCTTCATTAATGGTATACCTTTGATCGCTATAATTGATACTGGAGCTACATATTCCTTTATTTCTTTTGATTGTGTTAAGAGATTGAACCTTGAGTTGTCTGTTGTGAGTGGTGGTATGATTATTGATACTCCTGCTATAGGTTCAGTAATTACTCATTTTGTGTGTTTGAATGGCCCGTTGAGTATTTTTGGTAAGGACTTTGGAGTTGATTCAGTGTGTTTTCACTTAGATCAACTTGATGATATTCTTGGGAATTAGAGAGTGAAATGTGAGAGTCGTATCCGGAGTTGTTTCAATCAGGTAACATTTTCGAGGACGAAAATTCCTGAAGTGGGGGAGAGTTGAAACAGCCCAATTTTTGATAATTAATTATTTATATTAATTAATTGATTTGGGTTATTAATATTTTAATTGTGGAATTTATGTGTTAATATGTTATGTTTGCATATTAAGCTATTTTACCGATTTTGAGAGTTTCGGGGAAAATAGATTGGATGACATTTTAGACATTAAGTATTTAATGTTAAGTTGAGATATTTTATGAGAAATGGATTAGTGGATGTTTGGAGAGAAATAGAATAGAAAGAGTATAAGTGAAAAAAAGAAAGAGAAAGGAAGAAAAAAATATAGAAACATAAGAGAAAAAGAAGAGAAAGAAAGAGGAAGAGGAGAAAAGAGGAGAAAAAGGGGAAAAAGCTTGGAAAGCTCAAGAACAACTTCTAGCTTCGATTTAATCAAGGTAAGGGTGTGAAATGTTATTATTTTCTCAATGTGTATGATTATGTATGTGTTTGTTGGATTGTTTTGGATTGTTAGAGAGTTTTTACTCACTTTCCCTTTTAGGGCAAAAGTTGGTTTAATCGGTAGAATCGAAGTTTTAACGGTTAGAATCGAGAATAAAGTGTGTAGTTAGTCGAGGGATGTTAGACTAAGACTATAGGAACTGGTTTGGTGAGAATCGGTTGATTTTGTGAAGAGTTGAGGATTAATGACAGTGAGGGTTTTTGAGTTCGCAGACACTCGCTAGCACGTTCGCTAGGCGAGCTGGTCGCGAGCGTTCGCTGCAGCGAGTAGGTAGCGAGTGGTCCTAGACTTGGACAAAATGTATTTGGTCTTTTTCGCTAGTAGTGAGTGAGGTAGCGAAGGATTCGCTAGGACCTCGCTGTAGCGAGTAGGTAGCGAAGCCTTACAGTAGCTTCTGTTTGCCTTCGCGAGCTTGTTTGCTAGGCGAACAGGTAGCGAGTGTTCTCTAGGAACTCGCTAGGAGAGCAAGCTAGCGAGTGTGACAGCATTTTCATTTCATTATGTTTCCATCCAATGTTGATTGTTTGGTTTGATTGTGTTCAATCCTTATCGGAAATGAATGGTTTGCGTGCTGTTGCGTGATATGTTGTGGGTAGCCGTATGGCGTGAATCCTAGGCTGTGGAATCGATTGTGAAATGTGGCCTTTTGGAAAATATATGCATTGTTTAAATTGATTAAAAATGCATGATGAATGTGATTGAGTTCGTTTCCGTTGGCGCGATATTGTGAATGCATATTGTTTGTATGCGATTTTATGTGAAGAATGCATGAGAACATGTTAGGGAATATGTGTGCATTGCTTGATAAATGTGGTGATGATGTTGAAAAGTATGAATACCTTGGTGAAATGTGTTGTGTGTGTGTTGCACCCCAAATTTTGACCCCTTATATCCTCTTCATATCATATGCATTTATTTATCTAACCTTAACAAGTGTCGAAGTGTGTTTTTGTCAAGATACAGATGAAACGGGGCTCCGCACTGATAAAATTGAAGTTTCGAGGATTGGTCAACCAATGTTTCGGGTTGAATCATTTATGAAATGAGATCAAGAGTACCATATTGGGCCATGTGTGAGTTCAATTTAAGGTAATTACCCACAGATGGGGTGCAGTGCAGTTCAAGGCACCCGATTAGGGTTTTTCGGGTTGAAAAAGTCAACTGTAGTTTGACTTTAGATTTGAGAAATAATTCAAGGACAAAAGTATGGTTTAAAAACTTCATATGGCTTAGTGAAGTCCCCTCAAAGAGTTTCAAAATCTTGGAAGCTCCGAAACATGAACGGACGGTCCGGTAATCGCCGATCGATCGTACGGTTGACCGAAAAGTCAACCCCCTCAAATTTTAGGAATTGGACTTCAAGTTGTGAAGAAAAGTTGTTCCTTATTTCATGAGGGACCTACATATCAATTTTCATGATCATCGGATCAAGGACGTGAGAGTAATCGAAGAATCGGGAAATTAGGGTTTCGAAAGGGGCTAAACCCTAACTCCCTAACCACACACCCAAATGAGGTGGTTCAAAGCCCGTCGGAAAGCTCTTAACAAGTCCTACAAAGTCCTATACTAGTCCACACTCAGAAAATGCATGGAATTGGAGTTATCATCAAAGTCATTTTTTAGTACAAAACACTTAGTGAATTTCTCAAAATCTGGCTGCATCAAAACTTGTTTTTTGCTAACTTTAAGGGACTTTTCAACCAAGATGCACATAGATTTGGAACTTTTGACAAACATGAATGTTTTAGGGATATATGAGGGCTTTCCAAAAAGAACAAGAACTCCCCAAGAGGAGTTGTGAGCTGGAAGTTATGGTGTCTTGAAGTTGGGTCTGTCACACTAAAAGTTCACTTGCTTCAACATCTCAAAATTGGATTTTCACAACTTGAGTCATTCTCCACCCTTGGATCATGTTACAAACTGATAATATGAGGTATGAATGAAGAGAAAACCAGAATATGGGATAGTTTGAGGGATTTGGCAAGTTGAAGCAAGTTGACAATTTTATATTCATTTAAAAGAAGAAAGAGAAACTTTACAAGGAAATGGCAGCTACAGGTCCCTACCTTCATAGCTCTCTCTAGTCATCTCAAGTCCCTCATGTCAGCTGATATTTGCATACCTTGAGCCAAGGAATTGATGTGTAGGAGCTGATATGAAGATCTTGGCAAGATTTTGGAAGAAACATCATGAAACTCCCTCCAAAAATGGAAAATACAAAGCTGCCCTCATCCTTCTTTCTCCTATAAACAGAGGCCTCACCCTCATTTGTTTTACACACCAGAGCTGCTCATAAGATCAAAGCATCACAGCTCTCCCTCTCATTCTCTCTTTACTTATAAGTGAAGAAAAGTTCAAAAACACCAAAAATGGTCATTTTGTAACTTTCACACCATTTTCATTTCTAATATTTCCAACACTCTCACAACCATCCACACATCTCCTAAATGACATATGGAAGGTGTATGACTCATTAAAACATCAAGAACCACAAAAAATCAAAAAGTCAACTCTCATTCCACCATACTTTGACCAAAGCTACAAGACTCACCATATCTCGTTCTACTCATTTCCTTGGCATCCTAAGAGCTCTAACACCTTGAATATATTGTGTTTCAACTGTCCAAGCAGCTAAGAATCATCAACAATATCTAGTTCTTCCATTGGCATCATAAGTGCATTCCACCAAAATTTCAATTTCAAGGCAAGCAAGACATTCAAAAAGGGCCTCTGGTTTTCTAGGAGTAATATAGCTTACTCAAGTGCATCATCACAGGTATGTAGTACCTAGACTATTCCCCTTCATCACCATGACATAAAACTCATCTTTTCCATTATTGCCTATGCTTTGATTTAGGGTCATAATATTGTTGTTTTTGATGTGAATACTACTGCTCATGATTAATATGCCTATAAGGCAATATGCTTGATTCTTGATGTATGAATTTAACTTGTTTTGGAGGCTAATCATTATGGTAAGAATTGTGTTTCATTTTGGCTCATCAAATAGTTTGCACATAGGCAACAGCTTCACCACTTTCTGTTGGTGTATATATAATTCTGTTAGCTTCCTTGCTGGTATATCATGCAGTGACTTACCAATCCATGTTTGAATATTTGTCCACTATGTAATGTTGCATCAGTTTGCCAATAAAAATCTAAACACTGCTGCTGTTTAAGGATTGTACCAAGTCATGGTCTGGTTATTTGTTTTGCAAACCAACTGGTGGATCATACCTGTAGACCTTGCCTGCTTCTGTTGCAGTTTGTTAGATTGTGAAAAACCTAGGGTAATGAAGTTGTGTTGCTTGTTAAAACATGATATGTGCTACCAATATCTATGAGGTTCTGTCCTAAGCCTCCTAGGTAACCGTTTGTAACATTGAATAACAGTGGAGATTTGTAGTTATGTGTGGATGTATATATTGTTGGATATCAGTTTGACTTGATACTCATTTGGAGGCCTGGATTATCAACTCGGTGAGGCTTACTGAGTTTCCTTGGCATTTATGATTCCTGGTATGTTGATTCAACTCAAGTGCATCATTACAGGTTCATTGATGACAGTAACATGATGTGCATAATGTGGATTCAGTGTCATCAAATCATAGACAATATCATTTATCAGGCTGTAGTATTTGCGTTGTTTGGTTTTGTTCTTCAACTCTGCTGTTATGAACCAGAAACATACCAGCTAAGCATCACTTGTTGCCTAGGGCATTAAAACTTTGTTTTTTGCATCTGAACATATCTCAATTGGCATTTTGAATGTGTATGTATATTTACCTGTTCTGTTTGCACACTAATCCTTGATTCACATATTGTACACAAGTGTATTAAACTCATCACACCACACAAATGCTATTTTCTGCCAATTTGGTTCTTTGCATCAAGATTACATTGAAACATCTCATATATACCATTTGAAATGTGTTGGTGTGATTGCATTGGCCTCAAAGTAGCTCTTTCAAAATCTCATGTTTCAAAAACCACTCTTCACACACAATACCACTTACTTATACTCCAAAGTTGATTTTCATTAAAACAACACCTCACATACCTCATATAGGTCATTTTTGAAATGTTAGAAAGATCACTTTGCACAAAACACCACTGTCATGAGAATGGCTTTTCAAAATGCATCTTCCTCCACAATATAGCATGTCACACACCAATTCTTGCCTCAGCATTGCCATGTTGGAACTCCAAACCCTTATAGAAACTGTCAAAACAGTTAGCATATCAGTTGTGATTTAAACAGTACAAAGCAGGTGGTAATCCTTGATGTATGTTTGTGTATGCATTTAGAAGTGGCCTAGATCATCATTTTGCTGGTTTTAAGATTATCACTCAATTTCACCTTTGACTTGCACAACAAAAGCACACACCAGCCACTCACACACTCATTTTTACTCTATTGATCTTTGTATGATATTTTTATGTTGAAACATCTCCTATATCAATTTGCAAACTTGCTCAAACTCACAATTGCTTGAAAAACTTTTTGTTTTGACCCTTGGCTTCAAAAATGCATTCCAAACTCATAGTATGCATGTGCATTCGTGTTTTTTGTTATGTACATTATCTCAAAATTTGAACTGCACCATTTCAGTCCTCATTAAATTCCAAGCAATTTAGACTCTAATTTTGTTGAATTTGGTTTTGATTTGATAGAGTTTCGATCCAATCCGTATCTGCTTTGTTTGCCTTGGTTTTGGGCCCAAAATAACACGCGTGAAGGCTTGTGTATTTATTGGGGTGGGATAATCAACGGATGTATCGCCACCCTAGTGGTTATTGCCTTGCCATTAAAACGCCCCTCATGCCTTGTGTCCTGGGTTCGAGCCCCAGCGAGGCATTTTTGCGCTTCTTTTTATTCTTTTCTTCATGTTTTATTATTTTATCCATTCTTTCCATTACTTTTCAAAGCGCGCATGTGTGCTCTAGTGGTAGTGGTGTATGTTTGTAAACATAAGGGCGTGGGTTCAATTCCCACCCATGCCCCTTCCTTTTTAATTTCTTGTTTATTTATTTTATTATCATGAAATCAATCAAACTTCAAAGTTCCCTAATTTATTCGTTGTTTATCAGTTTTAATCCGTTCTTTTTGCAAACTCTTCATTGTGATGTCTAGTTTTGTTTGGTAGATTGAAATCTCATGATTATTTATTTTGACAATGCTTGTGTTTGCTTGTTAGTATATCCACTTTTAGGTCGTCACCTTGCGCCTCGATTTAAATTCTCCCCATACCATGTTTATTTTTCTTGTAAGATTTATTGGTATTTGTTTATGTTTGTCAACCTTTTGAGTTTTCATCTTTTATTAGTTGTTACCATGAATGTTTATACCTCCTAAATTACGAGGCTAAACTAATTTAATTATGTGAGATTGTTATCTATGCATATTGTTGTTACGCTTTGAGTTTATAACATGATTTGTTTTCAAATTGTTATTTGTTTACATGGTTATCACCTTTATCATGTTTTCATAATCCTTGTTAAAACCGTACTTTCAATCTTTGTTAAGATATGCCTATATCTTTGTCAAGACATGCTTATTGCAATATGCTTACCATGCTTATTGCAATATGCTTACCATGCTTATTGCAATATGCTTACCATGCTTGGTTATAACCATTCATCCTACTCAAAATACTTGCTCATTGTAATGTGTTGGTTAATCCTTGATTGTAATCATGTCTTCTATATTTCTCATGCTTGAATATGTTTATACCTTGTTAAATTATTCCCCAAAGTGATGGAACTTTTTGGTTCTCATCCAAGTTGCCACCTCCCCTTCCTTCCAAAGGAAAGTCTCTCCATATTGACCTTTGTGTCATGGTTAGCTCAATACCCCTTTTGACTTTGTAAAGTCATATTGATCTTAGTTAAGATTAGAGCCCATAAGCCATTAGACTTTGCCTAAAAGACCCACCTTTACTAGGAGTGTTCCTCAACTAGAACCCTAGGTTAGAGTTTGTTTAACTCTAAATAAGAATCATAGTGATGATTATTTATTCCCCTTTGAGTGTTACAACATAAACATAGAGAGTTTTATGAAACTCTACACAAACATTATTACGTTTGTTCCCCTTTGAACCTTGATCGCAATCAAGCGTTCTTCAACCCTAGTGAGGTGAACTACGATTGCTCTGATTCTATCCTAGTTAGGATACGTAGGAAGAGGACGCGACGTCTTTGCGAGCAAACTTAGAAACTATCTTTAGGTTTTAACCTATACCCTTTACCCAACCCAAACCTTAGCAAACATTCACCGACTTAGCATGCAAACAAACAAAAGGTTCCTGTAGAGTACTACAGATGTTTAGGATGTGAAATACCTACCCTATGCATAACCAACCCCCGTTCCCCGAATCTCTTAGTGTTGTTGTTACATCGCGAAAAGGGTTTTTCTTTCTTTAGACCTTTCCTTTGGATAAATTAAAGTCCGGTTGTGAATTTAAGAATTAAGATTCAAGTTAATCAATAGCTTGGTATCACGATTCTCACCGCAACAGTGTGCAATCATGATATAATTCTTGTGTGCTGAATTATTTGAATATGCATGAGATTAAGATGCGAGAACGGTCTTAAGTGCATATGATTGTTTTATGAAAATATGTGTATGTGCAAAGCTCGTACTTATTGGGGTAGAATAACAAGATGTTGTTCCTAGTGGAGTAATCACTAGGGTAGAATGACAAATGTTGTTCCTGGTGAGGTATAGTGACATGGTTGTTTACACTGGGGTAGAATGACGAAGATGTCGTTCCTAGTGGAATAATCACCATGGTAGAATAACTAAGATGTTGTTCCTGGTGGGGTGCTCCCTGGGGTAGAATAACTTAGATGTTGTTCCTAGTGGAGTATACGTGATACAGTTGTACACACTGGGGTAGAATGACAATGATGTTGTTCCTAGTGTTGGTGTTCACTGGGGTAGAATGACTATGATGTTGTTCCTAGTGGGGTGTAAGTGATGTACCCATAATTTTAAATAGGAATTGATGAGTTGCATTGAGTTGCACTGAGTTGCATTGAGTTGCACTGAGTTGCATTGAGTTGCACTGAGTTGCATTGAGTTGTATTGAGTTGTATTGAGTCACATGGCATAGAGATGAATGTTGTGTGAATATATGCATATGTGCATGAATTGTTGAATTGAGTGTTATGAATTGGTGAATAAACATGATTGTGTATGGTTATGTACAATAATGTGAATTGTGGATATATGAAATGATAAATATGCTTTGTTTTATATATATGTATGCATATCTACTTTATAACAAATGGTGGGGAAGAAATATGAATGTGTATGTTTATGAACAATGATGCAAATTTTGAATATGTACGTTGAGGTGTATATGAGGGAATTATGATGAAATGCGGTGAGAATGCGAAGCAATGTATATTTTTATGTTATATATATATATATATATATATATATATATATATATATATATATATATATATATATATATATATATATATATATATATATATATATATATATATATATATATATATATATATATATATATATATATATATATATATATATATATATATATATATATATATATATATATATATATATATATATATATATATATATATATATATATATATATATATATATATATATATATATATATATATATATATATATATATATATATATATATATATATATATATATATATATATATATATATATATATATATATATATATATATATATATATATATATATATATATATATATATATATATATATATATATATATATATATATATATATATATATATATATATATATATATATATATATATATATATATATATATATATATATATATATATATATATATATATATATATATATATATATATATGTTTATATGCATTGGTTATTATGATAATATTTCTCACCTTTCTGCTGTTTTATAATTCTCTATGAGCCATTGCAGATTAGCTTTAATGGAAGTCTTTTGTGAAGTATGGCTTCATTCTTTTGGTCGGTTAAGCTCTGATATGTAGCACCGGGTAGTTAGGCTTGTATAGCATTCTTTTGAGATACATTTGTATATGTATCTGATGACAAATGTTTATGTAAACATGAATGATGTGGTGAATTAAACTGAATGATATGTATTTTATGATTAGCATGTTTAAATCACTATGCCAAAAAAGACCTTTAGCAGCGCTTTTTTTGGCCTTTAGCAGCGCTTAAAAGCGTTGCTAAAGGTAAAGGCAGCGTTTTTTTTATGGAAAAAGCGCTGCTAAAGGCTCCCTTCAGCAACACTTTTAGCAGCGCTTTTGTTACCCTATAGCAGCGCTTCTAAAGCGCTGCCTATTCCCCCTTTCTCCTCTCTTTAGCAGCGCTTTTTTCACCCTATAGCAGCGCTTTCCCCTCCCCTCTTTAGCAGGGCTATCTTTGACCCCCCAAAAAAGCGCTTTCTTAGACCCCCCCCCCTTTTCCAACCTATAGCAGCGCTTTTTTGGCCTCTCTTTGCCCCCTTTAGCAGCGCTTTTTTTAAAAGCGCTGTCTATTCTTAACGATTTAAAAAAAAAAAATTAATAATCGCATTTTTTATATATTTTTCGATAAACCTGTTTATAACAATTACATTCCCTGCTTATAATTCAGGCCTTTAATTTAACAGTTTGGCCTTATATATAACAATTACTTTGCCCTTATTTATGTGTATTCATCACTTTGCCCATAACCATTTTAATACACATAAACCTGCTTAAATATATTACAACATCACAAATACATTCAATTTACAACATCACAAATACATTCAATTTACATATAATTACAAATTCGATAACTTTACAAATAGATACGTTATACAATTCTCAACTCAAGAATAAATTGACACCAGTCCTCCTTAATTTCTTCCAATCTTGCTTTCGAGTAAGTATCGCACTTGTATTCATCAAAGTACTACATAATATAACAGAACATGCACGATTTAATTTTAAAACTAATTACTCAGATGAAATATCGGTTAATTATCAAAATGAATCATACAACTTATGAATTGATCCATACCATGATTGGAATCTCTATTTGACCTGAAAGAATAATTTCCTTCATAAAGCACAATACAAAATATCTGCAGTCAATTCCATTGCGCTGACGAGGACACTGTAAATGGAAAAAACAAACGACCATTTACCAGGATATATAGTTTAAATAGTTTTATCAAGTAGAACCACTATAACAGTCAAACATGGGAAAATATACCTCCACTCTAATCCAGCTGATGTTGTTAGCCTTGCTTTTTGGCACTGTTGCATCTCTTTGTGCTCTGAATATTTATATAACTCTAACATAATATAAACGCATATTTAGAACAATGTCACATAATAAATAAAGATATATAACTATTCAGAACAGTATATCTCATCACTTACGTATCAACCATGTTCTTCAGATCAGGATATTTTGTTGTATCGCCATCCAATGAATCTATATAATACACTATTTCTTTCATCGGATTAATCGCGACCAACAACCAGTGTCCACTATAAAATAAGACAACAGTTTAGACAAAAATGTTATATAGATTAATGGCAAAAATCGAATAATTATAATAAATGAATTTAGAATAAAATCTAACCCATGGCCAGTATTATATGGCAACAAGAACAACTTCTCTGTAGTCGCGGCCATAAATCTTTGGACCATGTAATCTTTGACTGTATCTGGTGTGTGCTCTATTGCCCGTGCGTTGATACAGCTAGCAGATAAGAATGTGAATATTGAAGTCAAATCATGCGGGACCATCAACTTGTCTTACAGGAGCCTAAAAGAAAAATATAATCAACATTAGAATATTCAGTTAAATGAGCAAATTTTAAAATGTTCAATTATTTAATTAAAATGGATCGGAGTACCTGATGTAGGAATGCATAACACCGACGCCCAATTCAAAATGTTGGAAAACCTGGTCAAAATCCTCCTTAGCAAGTGTTTCGGGATATTAAAAACCGAAAATACCTTCCTCCATAGGTATTTGACGGATGCCACCCTCAATCACATCTGTTGTTCCTAAATATGTTTCAAGGCACGTCCTAAATCGAGGAACAGATGCTTTTTTTGACTCGGTCTTTTTTTGGTTGGGTACCTTGGACGTTTCAGGCATCTTACCCTTGCTGACTTGTTGCAACTGCTGATCATGAACCTAAAAGTCATATATAAGTTCAATAATTAATGTACAATAAGATAACCATGTAATTGTATTAGTACATGTTTCTTTGATGCAGCTGAATTGGTATCCCACACAATAATTCTATCATCTTTTGATTTGGATTTTGTAGGAGTCTAAGATCATCATGTAAATAAGAAAATGTAAATGTAAGAATAACTTTCATCTATGGGTCGTTTTCACATTTGAATATTACAAGCTAGGTTCATAATTGTGTTCAACATGCCTCATCATCTATGTGAATGAGATTTGCCGGCCATGCAACATACGCTCCTATTGCGTCTCCCACCACTGTTGCGTCTGAAACTTCATCTGGTATAGGCAACAACGTACCCCCCTCTAACGCAATATCAACCGATACTTTTAAAAATCCAGGAGGGAGCGGTTTATGGTGAAGTAATTCTCCCACATTGTTATGCACCTTTCCCTTGCCAACCAAGCGATAAGTCGGTGACGATAAATATAGCCGACAAGGTGAAATGCCCTAAACAAATAATGATGCTGATTAATGAGTCAATTAAGAAAATTGTGCTAAATTAAATTCAATGTAATATATACAATTACCTCTGGAAGCTTCTGCAGACAACTGATACTATCTTTTTCACTAGCATCTTTACCCTCTGGACCGCGCCTTTCCGACACGTATCTTTCTTTGTCCTTCTGTAATTCCTGAATCTGGGCTTTCAATTCCTCCAACATATCCATCACTTCTTTATTGGTAGGATTTTTTTCGTTGGCTTCTTATACAGCTGTGATGGAGTGATTCCAAATCCCTTACCCCTCACACGCCCAAAATATTCAGGGATATTTAACACCCGACTCAGTATGCTCCTGCAATCCTCGTCCTCAGCTGGAGTTATACTCTGGGATAGCGTCTCCTGAAATATAGATAAAAGCATATATAAATATATTATACACTTTTGATCAGTTACTGATAAAACTAATGTTGTACTTATACATCGTTCAAACACTTATTGAACTTCTTCCTGAACGACTCCATCTCTTCCCACACGGGCAGCCTTCCACACAACATGGTCCGGAAGAGATGTCGCATCACTTTTCTCCTTTTCTATTTGTACATTAAGACGAATGATAAATCATTCATATCCTATTATATATACTTACTAATTTTAGTAACTATATCATATTAAAGCATTTATATATACTTACTATTTTTTGTTCTAAGCGTGCATATCCCAAATGCCCTTTTTTGTATGGATATGCGGGTTTTGATGCCCGTTGCCGATTAACTCCACTCACAACCTGAAAAAACAAGTTTAAGTCATATCAGAACTCTTGTGGAAGAAGTATATATACTATACATTATTCATGATAAGTTGTACTTACTAAAAATTCTTTGGTTCTTCGCTTTGCAACAAATGTCTCCCATTCTTCTTCCGAAATCAGATCAGCATACTTCTTTGGACGCTCCGAGTCAACAAAGTTTCCATCAGAATCTTTGAGAAACTTGTTCGTTAAAAACGCTCTGAATCCCCTCAGTCGTTTACCGGCCAATTGAAGACAATATTTTCTTCTACAATCATCAATATTAAAAGATCTCTGCAAACAAATACACATACATATAACATGTTAGTATAATTAATTTAAAGATGTAACCGTCAACATAATTAAAAATAATCAAGTATCATACCTGTATATGGCTCCAAATTTTGTCTTTAGTCGGTTGTAGCGACTGAATTCTCCAATTATCGCAAGTAATCAGAATTTGCGAACGTACAAGTGCTCCAATGTAACTTGTCAGCATCGCACCGTTAGGCTCAACTAATTGATCTCTTTCATTCCAATGCACATCATACTTAACACCCTTATCTCTCGCACGGATGATTTTTTTCATAATCGTTATTCCTCTTTTGATATCGCCTTCAATGTCTTTTGTTGTTTCATTTCCATCGTGTGATGTTTCCTCATTGTTGGCCATAATACCTGTAATTTAGAAAAACCAAAGTATGAAATGAATGACATGCAAATATGTAAATAAGAAATATGTACATAAGAAATGTATAAATAAGAGAAACACATACATAATTTTATTGAATGACATAATATGTAATTGTATTGCATGATAGCAATATGTAATTTTATTCAATGAGACAATATGTAATTTAATAAGTACCTTTGTCACTAAGATCTCTTTCTTTTCTTAGTTGGAACGTGGTTTACTTGTCTCTTAACAACACGGACGGATGGATTGATCCAAATTCCCTCGTTATGATCATTTCTAATATATGATTCGTCCGCTCTAATATTCTCATCTGGATCATCTATAATATAAGATTCCTTCTAGAAACACAATAATCTATGAACTTTAGATGATTTTGATGCAAAAGATAAAGTATGTCTCAAAAGTTTTTGTTGTAGTTATGAATTGCCTACTCTTAAAATGCAGCTGTTTAGATTTTCATAACAAAACTGTGACAGGATAGTTTGGATAGTGTTTCTATTTGGTTCTTTTATTTCAAACTCGTTGTTGGAGTTATTGAGTTTGGTTTTCCTAATGGTATAGTTTCTGTTCGTCAATTACATTTTCATCATGTTGCTGCTGATGAGACATTTTCGTGACTATCGTTTATGCCATTATAGTGTTTTGCATCTCTGTGTGTCTTTATATTCATTTCTGTTGGGTATGAATTGTTTTGAAGCTTTGAACCTTAATGTCATTTTCGAATTCAAAAGGAATTTCGTCTACTGTGCTATGTTTACTGCCTCTTGCTGCTAGTATTGAATAGGTAGTATATTTGTGTTTCGATTAGGCCTTGTTGCATTTCAATTTTGAATGTTGTGTTAATTTTGGACTGATAACATTTTGTAAATGTTGTGGCTGCTGTTGGGATTATATCTTGTTAATTACACTATTTCGCCGCTGCTATGATTAGTTTCTGCCTGCTATTTGAATCACTTCGGTTACCTTTCAAATTAAATTTTATGTTATGTGAGTTACTATGCTGAATGCGTATTCGATTTAATTTTGGTGATTTTGTATTTATGTTGTCCATTGTGTATTCAATGAATCACTTGCTACTAGTAGTTGTTTGTTGTGTATTTTTGACCCACCAAGCTTCACTTTTCCACTTCTCCCTTTCTCCGCCACATGTCGCCGCCCACCGCCGATTCTGGCGACATTTGCCATTACACTCTGGAGGAAACCAACAGTTTTCACAATGGCAACACCGAGTCCTCCAAACCGAAAGCTAATTCTGACGCACCGCCGATCCCGAGTTTGTTCCGCGACGCGTTCATCGTAGTTCCGCCTGAAATTCTCCAAAGAATCATCTTTTCTTCGGCTAAAGGTTTCTCGGTTGGAGCTGGTATCAAAGGCGGTCTCGCTCTCTTCGCGATCTTGCCGCGATTCGCACGAAAAAAACTGCCAAGGAAAGAGATTATGGTGACGAACAGCGAAGTGATTGTTTCGGCTCTGAAGGAAACGTTGAGATATGGTTTGTTTCTTGGAACCTTCACTGGAACGTTTGTTTCGATGGATGAGTTTATAGGTGCTTTTGGAGGACACTGTAGGACGGCAAGGTGGAGAGCGTTGTTCGCAGGGGCAGTTGCTGGGCAGTCTATGCTTCTGACTGGGTTAGAAGCACATCACACAAGCTTGGCCATTTACATTCTCATGCGGGCTGCTGTCTTAGCATCTCGATGTGGGATTAAGAGCAAACGGTTTGGGAGAATTTGTAAGCCTCTCACATGGAAGCACGAAGACATTTTCCTCATGTGTCTCTCCTCTTCCCAAATTTTGTCTGCTTATATATTATACCAAGAGAGTTTACCTGCTTCATATAAATCCTTTCTCAATAAACATGGTGGAAAGGATGCAGTTATCTTACATGTGTCAAAGATATAGCCAGTGGCAAGCCTTTTACTAATCTGCATGCACTAGAGAAATACTACAAGACCACGGGTGTCGATGTGAAATTAGATCCAAATATGAAAGTCCCATGCTCGATTGTACATGGGAGTCAATCATGTGGTGGGCACGTTGTTTCTTTTCCCGGTCAAGCCTACAAAAGAGCATTACTTGTTTATTTTCCAGTTTATCTGATACCCGCCCTAATAGTTCATAGAAAAGGACTTTTAAAAAGTCCTTTTACAATATTGACAAAGGTTCTTATTGGCACTGCAAGATCAAGCTTGTTTCTGTCAGTATATTGTACATTGGCCTGGATGTGGACATGCTTTCTGTTTAGGCTCTTCAAAAGATGTAACATTCCAATGGTGGCCATGGGAACATTCCCACCTGGCCTTGGATTAGCTATTGAAAAGAAAAGCAGGCGAATGGAGATATCATTATACTGCCTTTCCCGAGCTATTGAGAGTTTCTTCACATGCATAGCTGATGTCGGGTATCTGCCACAGTCTAGAAGGATCAAGAGAGCTGATGTCAGGTGCACTTTCTCATACAGTCTGAAAATTATAGTGAACTGTGTAGATTATTTTTAGTGTAAATGTTTTAAAAAACGGTCTGTTATTGCGAAAATGGTTGCAACAAAGTGGTATTAGAAGGTGCAGATACCAATACCGATATTTACCATTTTTATGATGAAAAAGAAATTATGGTCATTCAACACATGTGCCGACCGAAATCACGAAAGCCTTTACGCAACCGCGCGGTCGTTATTTAAAACCTTAAGTGTCGCATTAGTCTTATCAAAACAAAATAAACATACATAAATGCATATTTGTTAGTCCATTTGGCCATTGAATCTGTACTTTCTTAGTTAATTTGGTATTTGAATCTGTCTTCCCTTAGTCGGTTTAATCTATAAAATTACTAACAAAAGACACTCTTGGGGATTGTTTTTGTTGCAATTTTGATATGTTTAAAGACTATAATGACAATGCCTCACATTTAAAAATCAAAATGACTGATGAATGTTTAGCCTTCTTTTTATTCATACTCTATTTATTTCTAACATAATAAAAATAGCAGTATGTACTCCTGCTTAATATTATATGGTGTTGTTGTGCAGTCACTGCTGATTGCTACAGGGTTACGGCCGACTCCTGCTCAGGCAACTGCTGATAGCTGGGTAATTTGTAATAATTTGCTATTGACAATTTCTTAGACTAGTAATTGTGGCATATGTTCAATATACAATGTTGATTTTACTTGCATCCAGATTTTAAAAGATGGAATGCAACATGTAGGGAAAGTTGCATCTGATTTGGGTGTATTTTGTTGATTGAGTTGGATAGTCTGATTCGGGGGTAAATTGTTAAATGGGAAAGTTGCATCTGATTTGTGTGATTATAAAAAAAACAACTTCTTAGGTCGGTTAGTTATACCCGATTTAAGAAAGTAAGTTCTTAGGTTGGGTATAAATGGTTTCTTCAGGATAGACTTATTAAGTCGGGTTTTGTCTAACCGACCTAATAATAGTTTGTTAAGTCAGGTCCACAACTGACTTAAGAAGTCAAAACTTCTTATGTCGGTAATTCTTAGATCGGGCTCGGACCCGACTTAAAAAGTCATTTTTAACTGACTTAAAAAGCCTTTTTTTTCCACTAGTGTGGGCTGTTTTTGTTCAATATAGGCGGAAAGAAAAAACGCAGGTAATATTAGTGCTTTTATTTGTTAGATTTATCTGGTTTGTATGTTATCTCTATCTATAACGCATGTTTTTAATTGTTAACTATGTAGAGAATAACTCAAAAAAATGCCCAAAATAGAGCAAAATTGAAGACTCCACATACACTCGGATCTAAGTCGCTTGCAAGGAAGAAACATGAGTTGGTATGTCAAAATTTATATAGAGTTGAATGTATTACTGATGGTAAAAATAATTAATATATTTTCTTATTTGTAGGAATCGAGAGATGGACGAACATACAGTAGAGGAGAAATGTATGCAGTTTCTCATAAAAAGTCTGACGAGTCTTTTGTCAGTGAAGATGCATACAATGATAACGTAAGTACAAGTTAATTCTTTTTAAATATTTGTTAGTCTCCTTAAGGTATGAGAAAAAATCAAACCTTTTGGCATCTCTTAAAGGTGGGGAGAACGTGTCTGAAAACTGATTAAATTAGATTGAGAATTGTGATTATTTGAGTTAATTAATTAGTCTTGTAACAATAGATTGTGCTCTTTATAAAGTCAACTAATTATTCAGACAAATAGAAATAAAATATAAAATTAAGACAAGATTACATTTTATATATGATGTGAAAACATATAATTCTACTAGTTACATACTTGTGTGCCTTAGATGAGAATAGTTGGTAACATATATTTTCACTAAAGCATAACTTTTACAAATACTGGAATTCAAATTTTAAATAAATACAAGTAGTAAGATGAAAGTTTAACATGTATACAAATTTTACATAATCAAATATGTTATTGGAATTGAAATTTACAATCACAAATGCATGCTAGAATTGAAATTTTAAATAATTCGAGCAGCCAATAAAACTTGTTGGAATTGAAATTTACCATCACAAATAGATTAACTAGCTAAACCAAGTTTTAAATTACTAAACATCTTTTTCATCAATACAAATTTATCAGTTTTTGCTTATAATCATTGTTTGTTTCCCCTTAAGACGTAGAAATTTTTTCTTAGATAGATTAAAAAGTTAAGTTAAGTTTACTTGCTCAATTTACTCTTTTTCATGTGCAGGAAAAGGTATAGGCTGCAATTAAGGATTATGTGTCTAAAAATGAGGCATTTCATAAAGTATTTGGAAAAGAACAACATGGATATGTTTGTAGTATGAGACTTGGAGTTACGCCATCTCATATTAATAGATCTACAAGATCGACATCTTCTTCTGCAGAAAATGAAAAAATAAAGGAAATGCAGCAAGAAATTATTGCACTTAAAGAAAAAAATTCAAAAATTGATAATTTGATGGAGGCAATCACATTCTTAAAGCAAAGAGACAATGATATGAAAGAAGAAATTGAAGTCTTAATGCAAATGCAAAATTCTAGTGGAAGACAGGTATATTATTTTGATGAATTTAAAGTTAAAGTTTCGGAGTATTATTTTAAAGATTATTATTTTAATACAATTTTTTTCCAGGGATTGGAATCACCTACTGATGGTAGACGTTCATCTGAGTCTAGCTACCGAATTCCATAATGACATACTTTCTAGATTATGAACTTTCTTATTCATTTTTGGCACAAGGATACTTATTGTTATAAGATTATGATTTGATATGTTTTCGGATTTTTGTATTACATGACATGATTATGGAACTTTCATTTTACATGATTATGAAACTCACATTTTTTCGATATTATAATGTTTATTTGATATTAAGTTTTGGAATTAATTTTACTACGCTAAAAAGCGATAGAAAAAAATTAAAAAAAAAACTATAAATAAAAATATTATTGTATAAATAATTTAAAGAAAAAATAATATAACTATTTTAGTAGATAATAATTTAAATAAAAGAATATATTATAAAACAATATAATACAATATATAAAAATTAATAATGAACCGTCAAGATATCACATTCGCGACAGCTTTAAACCGTCACAATCAACAATGGTAACAAAAATTAAAAGGATATTCACAACAGTATTTAACTGTTGTCATTTCCAATTTATGTCAATTCCAACCAGTCGTGAAATAGAGTTCACGACTGTTTTAAACCGTCACAATCAACAATGAAAATAAAAATCAAAAGGCTAGTAACGACGGTCTTTAACCATCGCTATCTCCAGTTTAGGTCAGTTCAAGCCCGTCGTGAAATATAACGACGGTTGTGTGTGACAGTTTTTTCAACCGTCGCTAAACAGCCTGGGGACACACGTTTCTGCGACGGTACTACAACAGTTGTAGAATGTAATTGGTGGTGGTTTTAATCGTCGTAACCTGCCAAAATAACCGTTGCAATCCATCGTTTTTCTTATAGTGTCTCAACATCGACATCCCCCTTGTCTCCAATGTTATCATCGATTACTTTGTTGGAAAAAAGAACTATAGACCATTTCATACTTGTCGGATCAGTGACAGAATACTTGTTTAGCTTGCGTGGCTAGAATAAAAGGCTCATCTTTGTACCCCACCATATTAAGATCCACTTGCAAAAATCCTGACTTATCCATTCGTATGCCACTATTATTTTCAACCCACTTGCATCCAAAGATAGGAATCTGAAACTTTTCATAATCAAACACCCAAATGCGCTCGATAACACCAAAATACGACATATTCGCATATTTGGGGTTTAAGTCCTTCACACTTGAAATGTGCATTGCTTCGGCAAGCACGGTGGCACCACTATTTTGCATTGTACTCTTATCATCTTGTTCTTTGGTATAAAATGTGTATCCATTAATTGCGTATGTGCTATAAGAAAACACATGCAAACTTGGACCATATGCTAAACATCTCAACCTTTCTGTTATTGAAGCGGGATCAGAATAAAACTTTGAAAAAATATGATCCTTGAACCATGTTATAAAACTTTGATTGTGCTCACGTACTATCTAATTTTCATTTCAATTCAGATTTAAACATTAGAGAACGTCCTTATGCATTTCAACATACGACTCAACCTCAATGTCATTGTGCAGAACATACAAATGCACTTGCTCCCGTTCATCTCTTGAAACTGTCACAACTTTGTTTCCAATTAACTGTTTACCTACTATTTTTTCAACAACATTAGATTTTGGTAGGCCAATGGCTTGAACGTTGGACAGATATTCAGTACAAAACTCAATAGCTTCTTCAACAATGTATCGTTCAACAATACATCCCTCTGGTCGGCTTCGGTTTTTCACATACCCTTTCAATATTTTCATATAACGTTCAATAGGGTACATCCATCTCATATAAGCTGGTCCACACAGTTGTGTCTCTTTCACAAGATGGACAACTAGATGTACCATTGTGTCAAAAAATGATGGAGGAAAATACATTTCAAGCTCACATAAAGTAATAACTATTTATTTTTGCAATAATGGTAAGATCGCAGGATCGATCACCTTACTACAAATTGACCTGAAGAAAAAACACAATTTAGTTATTGCGCCTCTCACTTTTTCTGGAAAAATAGAACGTATACCTATTGGTAGAAAGTGTTCCATTATAACATGGCAATCATGTGTCTTTAAACTCTTTAACTTGAGGTCTTTCATAGAAACAAGTCTTCTAATATCTGAAGAGTATCCTTCTGGAACTTTAACTTCACTCAGAAACTACACAATATCTTTTTCTCCTTTCTAGATAAAGTATAAGCAGCATGTGGTAGATCTGTGCGATTTCCTTTCTTCAAGGGTCCTAATTAATTTCTTATTCCCATTGCTACCAAGTCCTTTCTTGCTTTAAGGTCATCCTTATACTTTCCTTGTAAATTGAGTAACGTACCAATAACATTTTCAAATACATTTTTTTCAATATGCATAACATCAAGAAAATGTCTTACATACAACGACTTCCAATACGGCAACTCAAACAAAATTGACGTCTTCTTCCACCCACGTGTGACAATAGTATGTGCAAAAGGCTTGCCAAACTGAGTACTCACATCTTTCACCTTTTCAAAAATTTGTTCGCCGGTCAATGTAGGTGGAGCTCTACGTTGTTCTGAATTTCCATTGAATGCTTTTCTCCACCCATGGTAGTGATGACTAGAATTTAAGAATCTACGATGACCAAGAAAGACATTCTTCTGACTAAATTCCAACCGCGTCCAATCTGTGTTTTCTTCACAGATAGGACACGCACATTGACCTTTAATGCTATACCCCGATAGATTTTCGTATGCTGGAAAATCATTAATTGTGCCAAACAACATCGCCCTCAAATTGAAACTTTCTTTCCTATATCCATCATAAACCTCCACACCGTTCTCCCACAAACTCTTTAAGTCTTCAATTAAACGTGTCAGGTGTACGTCTATGTCATTCCCTGGTTGTTTAGGGCCAGAAATTAACATAGATAACATCATGTACTTACGCTTCATACATAGCCATGGAGGTAGGTTATAAATCATAATAATTACAGGCCAGGTGGAATGTGAGATACTCTGCAGACCATGCGGATTCATTTCATCAGTCGATAATGCCAAGCGAAGGTTTCTAGCTTCTTCTCCAAAATCAGGATAATCATTATCAATTTTCATCCACTGTGGTGAATCTGCCGGATGTCGATACTTTCCATCTATAATTCTATCATCTGCATGCCAAGTCAAGTGTTTTGCGTCTGTTTCACTACGAAACATGCGTCTGAATCTCAGAATTATAGGAAAATACCATAAGACTTTTGTTGGTGACAACGTTTTCTTATACCGAGATACACCGCATTTAGGACACTCGTTTAATGATGCATATTCATTTCAAAACAAAATGAAATCATTTGGACAAGCATGTATCTTATCATAGCTCATGCCAATAGAGCATAACAGTTTTTTAGCTTCATAGGTTTGATTGGGAAGAACATTATCCTCCGGAAGCATCTCTTGAAGTAGCGCTAACAACTCTGTGAAACTTTTATCCGACCATCCATTACCCGCCTTTAAGTTGTACAACTTTAGTACCGCGGACAATCTTGTGAAAGTAGTGCAACCTTTATACAACGGTTTTTCTGCATCGCTTACCAACCTCTCAAACATCTTGGGACAATCTTGAAGATCTTCTTCAAGTGCTTCTGCAATCTCTTCGACTCGATCACAATCATATGTATCCCTGCCATTATCCTTTGAAGCACAGGTGTTGCACCCTAAAATTTGACCAACCGGTTCCCATATCTGGTTTATGTTTCAAGGCATTTTGTATTCGCGTTCGTATACTGCACGCATTGCATTTTTCTCAGTCAGGTTGATTTTTATCGGGATTATAGCCCTGGCGTTTCAGGAAGTTCAGGCCGGTTGGAATAAAAGTCTGTTGAGAATTGGTGCTCGTTCCCTGTGTTTTCAGGCCATCTCGGTGCCCGGGTTTCGCTACGGTTGCGCAATTGGGTTTTATTTGATTTAATCGGCCTCATGGCATTTTTAGGATTTTTCTTTTATTTTTCTGGATTTTTAATGCATTTAAATAGATTTTTCTGAATTTAATAGATTTTTTATAATTTTCAGAGTTTTAAATAAATTTTCTTTTCTTTTTTAGAGATTTACTAGATTTAAAAGAATTTTTAGATATTATAGTTTTTAATAAATTTTAGATATTAATTTTCTTTTAATAGTTTTTAATAGATAAATAGATATTTTTCTTTTAAAAGAGTAGAAAAAAATAGATATGAATAGATATTATTTTCTTTTACTAGAATAGTTTTTAAATTTTTAGATATTGATAGAATAGAGTTTTAAAAAAAAAATGGATATTAGTGTTTTTAGATTTTATTAGAGTTTTATTGTTTTTTTCAAAATTAATAGAATAGTTAGGTTTTAAATATAAAAAAAAAGATTAATTGTTTTAGATTTTTTAGAGTTTATTAGATTTTTTTTCAGATTTGATTGGTTTTTTTTAAAAATAGTTGTTAGATATTCTTTTCAGATTAATTAGGAGTTTTTTTTTTTAATTTTCGTTTTATAGATTAATTAGGTTTAATAATAGGTTTTAATTAGGGTTAATTAGATTTTAATTAGGTTTTATTTTAATTTTCGTTTTAGGATTTAATTAGGTTTTTTCAGTTTTTATTTTGTGTTGTTTTAGAGTTAATCAGATTTTATTAGCCCTTAATCATCATTAAGTCAGGTCATTATCCAAGTGGGCCAGTATCCAGATCAGGCCCAGCCAAAAGATCCATTTGCAGCGCCACTTGGCAGTATAAATACGTGGCCACGCGTACAACTCTGGGTTGGACACCTCATTCTCTCACACTCTCAGCATCTGCCACGTTTCCCCTCTCTCCTCACACTTGTCCATTCCTCAACCTCCACCTCCACACGTGTAACACTCTCCCTCACTCCCTCTGCCACCCGTCCCTTCACCGGAATCCTCGCCGGCCGACATGCATTGACCACCGGCCACCATAACTAACCACTTCCTCCACAACTAACCGTCGCCGGAGACCGGTACCCCACCGGAAACTGCAAATTCTCTGAATTTTTTCAGAAAATCCTTCCAAACTTCATCACCTTCACCATTCACCTTCGAACGACCTTCATCCATATTCCACCAGAGAATTCAGATTCTCACCAGAAACTTCATCGGTTGTTCATCAATATTCCCAGAATATCTTCAGAAACCTTCAACTCTCCTCAAGAACATCCAATGTCTTCCTTCAAGCCTCATTTTCCAGACCTTCGAGAATGATATGGTGTTATTCATGAGCATTTCAGATTCGTGAAGATCTTCGTCCAGATCTTCATGCTTTCTCCAGGAGATCCAAAAACACCTTCTTCCAAACGTTCATCATATCTTCAGCAACCAATTTTTCGTCAAAGTTTTCTTCAAGATCTTCAAAGATCTTCATCGATTCATCTAGTTCCTCCAGAAATTCTCCGTAAGAACAAATCTTCATCAACATTCTTCGTCATCTCCAGATTTTCGCTTGAAGATCCTCCGTCCAAGAACCTTCGGTGTTCATCATCAACATTTGTCATCGCTCGTCTCCAGAATCTTCAAGAAGTCCTTCAGAACCTCCGTCTTCATCCGATTCTCCAGGTTATTTTGTTCATCTTTCTCTAAATTTGTAAGCACGCATGCAACTTGTTCATCTGGATTTAGCTTAGTCTCGAATGCTAGGTTAGAAAGGGGATTAGGGTAGATCTTGGTGTTTAGGTTTGAAGATCAGAGGTTTGTGAGGCGTGTGTTAAAGATCAACGTTTTGGATTGAGTTTCGAAGGTTTGATCAGTGATGGCTTTGAGGACGAATCGTTGTTTCAGAGGGAGGATGGAGGGCTTGAGAGAGGCGCCGCTAGGGTTTCAAAAGCGAAGATGAACAGTAGATAGGAGAGTTGAGAGGGTTAAGGGCTTTGTGTTACGAATGATATGGGTTGATAGGACTCGGGCTTAGGCCCAGCTGTAGATTGCTGAATCTACTCCCTCATTTTCCGTTAATACCCCCTCCCCTGGTGTGATTGTTGTTTGGGCCTTACAGTTTTGCTAGCTGCACCCCCCATTGGAAGCCCAAACGAGAATACCAAAGCAAATCCCTGCTATTCGCAACCCCCACCCCTTAGTTTTTGTTTTGTGGTTTTTTTTGTTTGTTCTGAATTATCAAACCTGGGCCCAGCGTGTTGCTTTCAATACCCCCCTCCTGGGCCCAATGGAGTTCTGAAGGGAAATAAAATGCTATTGGCGCACCCCCCTGTTTTCCAATTTTAATTGAATGTTTCTTTTATTTCATTTTGCATATAGGTTACAAGATAATCCATAATAAATTCAAAAATCATCATTTCAACATGGGATTTTTTCCCCTCATTTTAATAATGATGTCAAGAAAATTGTGGGAAAATAAAAATAGTATTTTAATCATTTTTCCATTTATGGTGAATTTTCACATTTAATTGCTTTTTATCTCATTTTTGTTTGTACATATTATTGGTGAATTTCGTTTGGTCATTTAAATTTATATTTTGATTCCATTCTTTTTGTACTAGCTAGATTAGAGCATTAAGATCCATTAGAGATTTATTTCACATTTTTGTGATTAAATCTTGATTAGTTTTGATTAGAGAACATTAGGGTGATAGTTTTAGGATTCAAACTCAACATAGGTGTATTATAACATTTTCTTTTGGGGTTTTTAGCATGAATTAGGTCATGGGACATATAGGATATGTAGGGTAGATATAGAAATCCCCTTAGAATAAGTCTTATAATTTTAAATACTATTTTACTATTTTTAGTATATTTTGCAAATGGAGTGTTTGTTTGGTATTCCCACTTGGGGTTTATATTTGTTTGCTTGGGCTTTTGGGCTTTTATTTGGGGTATGGGGCTTGGTTTGAGCTTGTGGAGTATGAAGACTTCAAAAGAGAAGATTGAAGATGATAATCAATGTTGAAGCTTGAAGATTGCTTGAGCTGGGAGTTGGTTGAAGACATAGGAAATAATAGGAGATAGGTAAAGCCTTAGAATAGAACAAATTCTTTCATAAACATGGATAGCTTCCTTTGCTTCCATTCTTCTCAATGATTAAAAGTCCCTCTATGATATTCACCTCCCTCCTTTGGAGGGATAAGTGGTCTTATCTAGGAGGTAGAACTTTGAGGGAAACAGTCTGTTACAGTGTCAACTATTCATAGACTTCCTTTGGTTGTCAATGATCTGTTTGACATTCAATTTATTCTGATAAATCAATTCAACTAGGGGAGCTTGTCTTGAAGAAAGAAGCCATTGAAGATAGAGATGAAGATCAAAGATTGCCAAAGATGAAGATTATTCATGTCAAAACTGTGCAGTTGTTGAAGCTAGGGTTTACTGCTGTTTGGAGCTATCTGCTGTCTGATGCTGTCAACTGATTAAGATTTTGTGCTTGTCTGAGCCTGGGGATTTCTTGAAGATGGAAGCTTATTGTAGCTTGGGTCTCATTGGAGCTTGACTTTGGGGTTCATTGGGAGATTGCTGTTAATTAACTGTCAGAGTTTGTTGTTTTTCATAGTTGCTGCTGTAGGAGCTAGGGGGGCTGTCAGAGCTGATTTTGGGGTTTCTTTTCTTTGTTGTATTGTTTGTTAATTTTTCCCTTAGGTTTGAAGTGAAGTCATTTCACTTTGCCTATTGTTTTCTAGGTTCGAGGTTGAGTGGAACTCCCTTGCCTCGCTTGTATTGTTGCATCTCATGCATTTTACTACTTTACTGTATATGCTGTTTCTTTTTCGTTTATCCCCTAGGATCTCTGTTTCTCTCTGCGCAGGAGAGAAATATGACAGACATTAGGCTCTCATCCATGCATGAAAACATTAGGGTAGATTTTGATCCCCATTTTAACCCTAGGTTTTAGAGTTCTTTCTCTTCTATCTCAAAACATTCAAAAAATACAATAAACCTTTCAAACACAATAAAAAACAGTTCTTGCGTAAAAGACTGTAAACCAATCAAAAGAGTCATTTTTGTCCGCTTGGACCCATTATCAGGAGAAAACCTTTTTCAGAAGGATAAAAAAAAACAATCAAGACAAACTTGTGTCGTACGTGGCCCGAACTACGTTTGCTCTGATCTTTCATGCTGTATGAAAGTACGTAGGCATAGGATGCGATATCCTAGCGAGCAACCTTCCCCTCCTTTCCCGTAGGTAGGCGAACTACGTTGACTCTGATTTCTCGTTCCAGACGGGAATACGTAGGCATAAAGTGCGATACTTTGCCGAGTCATTTTATTTTCTTTTAACCCCAGACCTGTAGAATAGATAGAATAACAATCCGTACTAGAAAACAAGCGTGGATCCCGTCGAGTACGATGGACGTGAGGGGTGCTAATACCTTCCCCTTGCGTAACCGACTCCCGAATCAAGGATTTGGTTGCGATGACCATTCCTTTCCCGTCTTTGCGGTAGGTTTACTTCGAGCGTTTCCTTTCCCTCCTTTGGGATAAATAACGCACGGTGGCGACTCTTCTGTTCAGCCGGCGCCGATTTTCGCAGTATTGATAGCTGGCAACTCTGCTGGGGACTCCAACGGTTCCCTACGCGAGTCAATCCTAGCGCTTGTTTTCCCGTCGAGGATTTTGTATGGACTTACATTTCTGTATTTTACATTCAGCATTATATTATTGTGATTATTGTTGTGGGTATGAGGGGGTTCTATGATTGAGAGATAAGCCGGACCTGGGCTTGAGTGCACCTAGAATTAGAGTGGAAATTAGTGGGAAAGTGCATGCTTTGCATGGACTAGTGTCTCACGAAATCCACGCTCAGACGAGGTTCTTCTGGTTGGCTTCTTTTTCAACCCTTTGGGTTGAAGGGGTTGTTGGTTAGTTGGATTTTCGACTCTGGGGACCGATCATTTAGAAGTTGGCTAAGTGAGGCCTCTTCAGGACATGATGATGCCACACCTGCCGGGTATCGTATCATCCGTCTTGAAAGTCTGTGACGCCAACGACCGCATAGGATGTCATACCTTGTATCAGTTATTAGGACACCTACCTGTGAGAGGGGTTGGGACATGCAGGTAACTTGACCTCCAGATCACCGGTTTTCTTGATTGAGATTCAGTGGTGTGATATTTGAGGACAATGTTATTGGGCCTGTCAGAGACCAGGTTGGAGCATCGTGGATGGTCTCGAGCAGTTTGTGGGTCTATTTGAGGCCAATATTGTGGATTGAGCTTCTCAGCCAGGGGCTGTGATCCCGTATTTGCTGCATATTGCGTTGCATTTGCATAAACATGTTTGCATCATATTGCATATCATTCTCCAGCTAGCCAGAGCTCTTATCCAGCCGTTGCTTTGATTCTGAGGGTAATTCTCCGGTGATCGGTCTGAGCAAGTGTTGATTGGTAGAAGACGACCAAGGGGTTGAAATAGATTGGGGCAGAATTGAGCAGTGAAGTTAGCTGAAGGTTGTCGGTAGCTGTGTCAGAGAGCCACTTCAGGTTTGTTGATACCTTGTCAGGGTTCACTGCGACGTCCAATCCTTTGTATGGTTCCCTGTATGACGAAGACTTCCCGCAAGTGAACCACCTTACTACAGACCAGTTTGTGCAACCACCCGTCAGGGACCGAGATCGACGTGAGCAGTTTGTTGTCAGCAATGAACGACCTCCTCTTATCAACAGCCAAGGTGGTGTCCCCCCTATGGCGAATATCCGAAGAGAGATCCCAGTAGCAAGGACTGAAGATCCAAGAGCTCTTGAGTATGATAGACGGCTCCGAGTGTTGGAAGAAGGGGTGAAAGCCTTGAAAGTCAAAGATGCTGTTAACCTGAATGCTGCAAACATGTGTTTGGTTCCTGGCCTGGTGTTACCTCCGAAGTTCAAAGCGCCGAGATTTGAGAAGTACAGAGGGGATTGCTGTCCGAAGCAACATTGGGTGATGTTCTGCCGAAGAATGACTTCGTTTGTGCAAGACGACAAGTTGATGATTCACTGCTTTCAGGATAGTCTGACTGGGGCATCTCTGAGTTGGTATATGCAGTTAGAGAGCAATCAGATCCGATCATGGGTGGTTTTAGCCAGAGCTTTGCTGAAGCAGTGCGATTATAATCTAGACATGGCTCCTAGTCGCATGCAGTTGCAAGAATTGTCTCAAAGGAACCATGAACCTTTCAAGAAGTATGTTCAGAGATGGAGAGAATTTGCTGCCAGAGCGAAGCCGCCGCTCCTAAACCGAGAGTTAATGAGCATGTTTGTAAACTCCCTGGGGAGCCCGTACCTTGAAAGAATGCTTGGAGTTACGTCAAATTTTTCTGACTTGATTTGGGGAACGCATTGAGCATGCCACAAAATCGGGAAAATTCAGATTATTTCAAACGGTCAGGCTAGTGAAGCTGAATCTCTTTATGATTATCAGAATGAAGAAGGAGTTGTAATCAATGCAATCATGCCAGATGTTGAGTATCCTCGAGATGGGTCGTTGAAACCTGTTGGTTCTTCACCTTCTCAGAGATCAGTACCTCCTGTGTCTTGTTATGTTGGACAGACAACTGTGCCCAGGGCACCCTATTCAGAACTTTACGTCGCTCCTCTTGCAAATCAGCAGACTCGTGGCCGAGGTTATCAGAATCAACGCCAGAATCAGAACAGACCTCGTAACAACTTGGAATGGAGGAATGCTCCTTCCGACCCAGTGCCTATGCCGTATAGCCAGTTGCTGCCATCTTTGATCCAGAGTTCCTTGGTGGAACCTAAAAGCCCTTTAGCCTGTGCCAGAGTCTTACCCTCCTGGGTACAATCCCCACGTTCAGTGGGGTTACCATGGTGGATCCCCGGGGCGTTCAACTGAAGATTGCAAAGCTCTTTAGGCGACAGTATAACAATCGATCGACCAAGAGTGCATTTCCTTTCCAGAGGGAGTTTTTTCTATTCACGCCTACCTCTCAGCTGTCTGAGCTCGCAGATTCAGAGGGATTATTTTCGAGAAGCCAGTGGTCCAGACAGGCCGACACCCTCAGCATTGGCAGTCCTTGGGCTGTTATCATTTGCATTTGTAGTTTCTTTTCTGTTAGTTACTACTTGCTGTTAAATATTGTTTGTTTCGAATGGTAATATTAATAAAGTGACTATGCATTTTTCTGAATTAATCATGTCGTTGTCGCTCATTTATTACATTACACTGACACTTGCATATTATTTACTCCACTTTATCACTATGATTAGCAAAGATTTGAGGGAGGATGACGAAACTGAATACTCATGACCGATGATCGTATGCTTTCAGATAAAACCTTGTCGATGACGTACAAGGCATTGTTTCAAATCCCCTAAACACTGGAGATATAAGGAGTCAGTCCCTTGTTAACCACTTCGAGCCAGGAAGTAGAAGTTTTTCGGACTTTTAAACCCTCACATCTTAACCCGGGGAAGGGTAGTTGTCCGTTAGCTTGACCGAGCGTTCAAGTCTTATAGAGGAGTGTTGCCTTTCGAGGACCAATCAGTTTATACCTCTCAAGAGGTCGTGCCTCGTCAACCATAATGCTTAAACCTCACCAATCAGGAGTGAGACAGTTACAATCCTTTCGGAGCAATCAAGACAATTAGTGTCACACGACTTGTTCGGAAAAAAAGAAAGAAACAGAAAGCCCGCTAAGTAAAAAGAAAAAGAAAAAGCTGGAAAGCTAATACTTAGGCAAAAAATTAGGGCATCCCGCTGGACTTCAAAAGAAAAAATCGAAAAGAACTCAAAGGGAGTCAGTCCAGGCAAAAGTTAGGGAATCAAAAGAACAAAAAGAAAGGATATAAAAAGAAAAATCCTCGAACAAGGACAAAGTCGTGTGGATACAGACACCGAAAACGAAAAGGAGTAACTGTCAATCCGAGAAAAAGCCTTGTGAATTCCTTAACTATGGTTCTTACCAGTCAACATACCCCTCGAAGAGGCGAGCGCTCGAGCCAAGTTAACTGAACTTTAGGATCGGAGATCATCATGTAGAAGGGGTGGGTACAAATCATAATTTGAGCCAAATATCCTTTGTTTCACGAACCGTGAACCCGACCACGATACAACCCTTAAAAGACCTAATTGAGGTAAGGTTTATTCCGAAAGCGCATTACGGTAAGGTTGAGTAACCTGACTCCCTCTTGATTTGCTAGTCATATCCTTGTTGTATTTTTCACTGATCACGTAAGCACTACGTTTGAACTTTGGTTCATTCGTCACTCACAATCATGACACGTAAATGAGTGACAACACATTTTTTTTTCAAAATTTGCATGAACACTGCATTAAAATTACCATTCGGGACTGAACAATTTTACTTGCAGGTCGGTAGTTGACAGGAAGGAAATTCCACCAGGGAATAATCAAACAGGACTGAATAATTTAGCAGTCTGGACCAGAATGGTGTATGTTGTGAAATCCCGCGCATTGACTTTCAGTGAGTTCAGAATCAGTCGGTCTGAGGACCAGTCCCGAAGCATCGATTTATTACGGGGCAGTTTACTTGAGAAGCAGTTGATCAGAAGCGAATCTTCTCGAAAGCCAATCAGGGGCCGTTATCTAGAATGCTATGTTTGATCAAGGCAGGTTAAGTCGCTCAACACTCGTTCAAGGGCAAGTCACTATGTTGATAGTTGTTGAATTGAGGGAATCCTTTTGTCGTGCAAACATCGGGGCATGCCATCCCAAGAGCGCAGGGGTTATTCTTTATTCGAGAGGCATTCGATTCGAAGCATCTCGCTGAAGTTCAGAATACTGGGGCAGTTCATATCAAACCGTCAGGGTACAAATTTTCAGACTATCCCACAGAGGTTCCTGCAGGCCGGGGCATAACAGAGGCGAAAGAATTGTTCTTCTTAGTGTCATCAGAGTTACTCAGAGCTACTTGAGCAGATTCAGCCAACCTTCAAGTTTGAGACAAATATCGGGAAATCGTGCTACCATCCATTGACCCTTCTACAAGAAGCCGTGAATTCAGATAGGGTATTGTCCAGCATCAGGAGTGTATGACCTATCACGGATGTACAGAAGCCCCATCCTACTTGGCACGTTTGGTTATCCCCAATAAAGTCGTACATTCGAGAATCAGTTAACCTGGGGCAATTAGGTCGAGATTTGGCAAATCTCTCGCAGCTATGGGCACTGCTCCACGAGTCAGTCAATCGGGGGCAAAAGATTGTTGCAAGACCGGGGCAGATCACCCTAAAAACAAAAGATGTTGTTGGGACATTCTTTTGGGTTTAACGTACAGAAATAGTTCATATCTAACCGTCAGGGTACAGAGATCGAAGAGTCCTTATCAGAAGGTTGGTGCCGATTCAGGGGCAAGGTATTGTGAGTAGCATTATGGCTAGCCTTTCCTTTCCAGACGAAATGCTCAGACTGGGGCATGTTGGTATTTTTGGGGCAAATTTCCGAGAAGGAATAGAGTTCATGTTGCCCTAACCAGAGGCTTTTGATGAAAGACTTGATCATTACGAGAGGTGAATCCCCGCGCAGGTCGTACTTCATTTCCCGAAGCTGAGATAACAATGTTCTTTACTGAAGAAGGATCAATTTCCCCAGCTAGTCGCAGCTCATCCAAAGGATACTCTCCAGCAGGTCAAGATTAATGCTCGCCACAGGATGTCTATCCTCAGTCCCGAGTTTGTAAACTGTGGCCATATGGTTTACTTTCCCCAGCAGGGTCGTTTACCCTCAGCAGAGTTTGATAACTTTAAAGTTTGTAAGCTATATTCAGACATTGGTGGTTCTCCAAAAGGTATCCTTATCCTCAGCGGAGTCGCTTAGTTTTCAGAGGAGTGATAATTCCGGAGTTGTAACTGTGCCCAGGCAGTTATTACCCCCAGTAGGGTTGCTTATTCTCCCCCCAGCAGAGTTACTCCTTGTTTCCAGCGGAGTTGGTTAATATTCCTCGAGAGAGTCATTTCTTCCCCAGCGGAGTTTCCTCTCCCCAGCAGGCGTTATTCTTTCCTCCTAGTGGAAACCGAAGGTTTAAAGCTCTCCCTGGCAGAGTTGGGTGTATGTCCTGGCATTTATTTTGCCGGAATACTTTGTGATACCCGTTCACTCCCCAGCAGGGTGATATTTGTCCTCGACGGCCAAGATTGATGAAGCAAGCTTGTTAGAGCTATCCCAGCAGTTCGAGCCTGCATTTGCATCGGCATATAGTGTCATATTTGCATCCACCAAACAAAAAAACGCGTAGCATTTCCATATTGTATGGAGCATTACGCCATTATCAAACATATGCATTTTGAAACATAGATCAGGTTGGTTGACCTTTTGCTCTTAGGTGTGGTTCTCAATAGGAGTATGGAGCTCTAAAAGCTCAGATATTACCAGACAATCGAGGTCTCTCCGGGAGACGTGTGATGACATAGTTCAGTTTATTATTTTCCCCACAGAGTTACCAATTGAGGCGGTATTGTATCCGGCCAGCGGAATGTTTTCTTCAAGATTTGTTGCTACGGCAGCGTTCCAGGTTTTCATAAAATCAAAGTTCAGAAGTAGCCACTTATTATCAAGACGAGTGTTTGACAGTTGTTTTCGGAATATCCCTAGTGGAGTTACTGCAGCGAATAGGCACAGAAGCTATGTCCGAGAAGATTTCCTGTGATGTAGGCAGAAGTGTATTCCCGTATTGGATAGGCGGAAGAAGATTTTCCTGTGTTGTAGGCAGAAGTGTATTCCCGTATTGGATAGGCGAAGAAGATTTTCCTGTGTTATAGGCAGAAGTGTATTCCCGTATTGGATAGGCGGAAGAAGATTTTCCTATGATGTAGGCAGAAGTGTATTCCCGTATTGGATAGGCGGAAGAAGATTTCCTATGATGTAGGCAGAAGTGTATTCCCGTATTGGATAGGCGGAAGAAGATTTTCCTGTGTTGTAGGCAGAAGTGTATTCCCGTATTGGATAGGCGGAAGAAGATTTCCTGTGATGTAGGCAGAAGTATGTTCCCGTATGGGATAGGCGGATGAAGATTTCCTGTGATGTAGACAGAAGTGTATTCCCGTATTAGATAGGCGGAAGAAGATGTCCTGTGATGTAGACAAAAGTATGTTCCCGTATTGGATAGGCGGATGAAGATTTTCCTGTGATTTAGACAGATGTATTTTCCCATATTAGATAGACAGAAGTGTATTCCCGTATTGGATAGGCGGATGAAGATTTTCCTGTGATGTAGACAGAAGTGTGTTCCCGTGTTGGATAGGCGGATGAAGATGTCCTGTAATGTAGACAGAAGTGTATTCCCGTATTGGATAGGTGGAAGAAGATTTCCTGTGATGTAGGCAGAAGTATGTTCCCGTATTGGATAGGCGGATGAAGATTTCCTGTGATGTAGGCAGAAGTATGTTCCCGTATTGGATAGGCGGATGAAGATTTTCCTGTGTTGTAGGCAGAAGTGTATTCCCGTATTGGATAGGCGGATGAAGATTTTCCTGTGATGTAGACAGAAATATGTTCCCGTATTGGATAGGCGGATGAAGGTTTCATGAAATTTAGACAGATGTATTTTCCCATATTAGATAGACAGAAGTGTATTCCCGATGATTTGGCAGAAGTGTATTCCCGCATTGGATAGGCGGATGAAGAGTTTGTGTGATATAAACAAAAGGATATTCCCGTATTGGATAGGCGGACAAAGTGTTACTAGCCCGACGCATGTGTCCCATGAGAGATAGGCAGATGAACTTTCCTGTATCTAGACGGATGATTTCCCCGTAGGGAACATAGTATGTGTCCCATGACAAGACAGAATCGCGTTCTTATATTCGACAAAAGTATTCTCCCAGTGAAGTCATTAAGTTTATTCCAATATTGACAAAATAGTGTTGAAATCAGATATGTGGATATTGTTCCCTAAGTAGTGGTGCAGTTATTTTGCGGTTTATTTTTTGCAGTTGGTAAATTTCCGGGTTTTATTGGTATTCGACCGTCTGGTACCTCGAATGTTTGAAGGCCGTTCGCTCTTCACCCAGTCGGGTCCAAACCGCTTGAATAGGGACAACTGTTGCACCCTAAAATTTGACCAACCGGTTCCCATATCTGGTTTATGTTTCAACGCATTTTGCATTCGCGTTCGTATACTGCACGCATTGCATTTTTCTCAGTCAGGTTGATTTTTATCGGGATTATAGCCCTGGCGTTTCAGGCAGTTCAGGCCGGTTGGAATAAAAGTTTGTTGAGAATTGGTGCTCGTTCCCTGTGTTTTCAGGCCATCTCGGTGCCCGGGTTTCGCTACGGTTGCGCAATTGGGTTTTATTTGATTTAATCGGCCTCATGGCATTTTTAGGATTTTTCTTTTATTTTTCTGTATTTTTAATGCATTTAAATGGACTTTTCTGAATTTAATAGATTTTTTATAATTTTCCGAGTTTTAAATAAATTTTCTTTTCTTTTTTAGAGATTTACTAGATTTAAAAGAATTTTTAGATATTATAGTTTTTAATAAATTTTAGATATTAATTTTCTTTTAATAGTTTTTAATAGATAAATAGATATTTTTCTTTTAAAAGAGTAGAAAAAAAATAGATATGAATAGATATTATTTTCTTTTACTAGAATAGTTTTTAAATTTTTAGATATTGATAGAATAGAGTTTTAAAAAAAATGGATATTAGTGTTTTTAGATTTTATTAGAGTTTTATTGGTTTTTTCAAAATTAATAGAATAGTTAGGTTTTAAATAAAAAAAAGATTAATTGTTTTAGATTTTTTAGAGTTTATTTGATTTTTTTTCAGATTTGATTGGTTTTTTTTAAAATAGTTGTTAGATATTCTTTTCAGATTAATTAGGAGTTTTTTTTTAATTTTCGTTTTATAGATTAATTAGGTTTAATAATAGGTTTTAATTAGGGTTAATTAGATTTTAATTAGGTTTTATTTTAATTTTCGTTTTAGGATTTAATTAGGTTTTTTCAGTTTTTATTTTGTGTTGTTTTAGAGTTAATCAGATTTTATTAGCCCTTAATCATCATTAAGTCAGGTCATTATCCAAGTGGGGCAGTATCCAGATCAGGCCCAGTCAAAAGATCCATTTGCAGTGCCACTTGGCAGTATAAATACGTGGCCACGCGTACAACTCTGGGTTGGACACCTCATTCTCTCACACTCTCAGCATCTGCCACGTTTCCCCTCTCTCCTCACACTTGTCCATTCCTCAACCTCCACCTTCACACGTGTAACACTCTCCCTCACTCCCTCTGCCACCCGTCCCTTCGCCGGAATCCTCGCCGGCCGGCATGCATTGACCACCGGCCACCATAACTAACCACTTCTGCCCCAACTAACCGTCGCCGGAGACCGGTACCCCACAGGAAACTGCAAATTCTCTGAATTTTTTCAGAAAACCCTTCCAAACTTCATCACCTTCACCATTCACCTTTGAACGACCTTCATCCACATTCCACCGGAGAATTCAGATTCTCACCGGAAACTTCATCAGTTGTTCATCAATATTCCCAGAATATCTTCAGAAACCTTCAACTCTCCTCAAGAACATCCAATGTCTTCCTTCAAGCCTCGTTTTCCAGACCTTCGAGAATGATATGGTGTTATTCATGAGCATTCCAGATTCGTGAAGATCTTCGTCCAGATCTTCATGCTTTCTCCAGGAGATCCAAAAAGACCTTCTTCCAAACGTTCATCAGATCTTCAGCAACCAATTTTTCGTCAAAGTTTTCTTCAAGATCTTCAAAGATCTTCGAAGATCTTCATTGATTCATCTAGTTCCTCCAGAAATTCTCCGTAAGAACAAATCTTCATCAACATTCTTCGTCATCTCCAGATTTTCGCTTGAAGATCCTCCGTCCAAGAACCTTCGGTGTTCATCATCAACATTTGTCATCGCTCGTCTCCAGAATCTTCAAGAAGTCTTCCAGAACCTCCGTCTTCATCCGATTCTCCAGGTTTTTTTGTTCATCTTTCTCTAAATTTGTAAGCACGCATGCAACTTGTTCATCTGGATTTAGCTTAGTCTCGAATGCTAGGTTAGAAAGGGGATTAGGGTAGATCTTGGTGTTTAGGTTTGAAGATCAGAGGTTTGTGAGGCGTGTGTTAAGGATCAATGTTTTGGACTGAGTTTCAAAGGTTTGATCGGTGATGGCTTTGAGGATGAATTGTTGTTTCATAGGGAGGATGGAGGGCTTGAGAGAGGCGCCGCTAGGGTTTCAAAAGGGAAGATGAACAGTAGATAGGAGAGTTGAGAGGGTTAAGGGTTTTGTGTTACGAATGATATGGGTTGATAGGACTCGGGCTTAGGCCCAGTTGTAGATTGCTGAATCTACTCCCTCATTTTCTGTTAACACCCCCTCCCCTGATGTGATTGTTGTTTGGGCCTTACAGTTTTGCTAGCTGCACCCCCCATTGGAAGCCCGAACGAGAATACCAAAGCAAATCCCTGCTATTCGCAACCCCCCTTAGTTTTTGTTTTGTGGTTTTTTTTGTTTGTTCTGAATTATCAAACCTGGGCCCAGCGTTTTGCTTTCAACACCCCCCTCTTGGGCCCAATGGAGTTCTGAAGGGAAATAAAATGCTATTGGTGCACCCCCCCCTGTTTTCCAATTTTAATTGAATGTTTCTTTTATTTCATTTTGCATATAGGTTACAAGATAATCCATAATAAATTCAAAAATCATCATTTCAACATGGGATTTTTTCCCTTCATTTTAATAATGATGTCAAGAAAATTTTGGGAAAATAAAAATAGTATTTTAATCATTTTTCCATTTATGGTGAATTTTCACATTTAATTGCTTTTTATCTCATTTTTGTTTGTACATATTATTGGTGAATTTCGTTTGGTCATTTAAATTCATATTTTGATTCCATTCTTTTTGTACTAGCTAGATTAGAGCATTAAGTTCCCTTAGAGATTTATTTCACATTTTTGTGATTAAATCTTGATTAGTTTTGATTAGAGAACATTAGAGTGATAGTTTTAGGGTTCAAACTCAACATAGGTGTATTATAACATTTTCTTTTGGGGTTTTTAGCATGAATTAGGTCATGGGACATATAGGGTATGTAGGGTAGATATAGAAATCCCCTTAGAATAAGTCTTATAATTTTAAATACTATTTTACTATTTTTAGTATATTTTGCAAATGGAGTGTTTGTTTGGTATTCCCACTTGGGGTTTATATCTGTTTGCTTGGGCTTTTGGGCTTTTATTTGGGGTATGGGGCTTGGTTTGAGCTTGTGGAGTATGAAAACTTCAAAAGAGAATATTGAAGATGATAATCAATGTTGAAGCTTGAAGATTGCTTGAGCTGGGAGTTGGTTGAAGACATAGGAAATAATAGGAGATAGGTAAAGCCTTAGAATAGAACAAATTCTTTCATAAACATGGATAGCTTCCTTTGCTTCCATTCTTCTCAATGATTAAAATTCCCTCTATGATATTCACCTCCCTCCTTTGGAGGGATAAGTGGTATTATCTAGGAGGTAGAACTTTGAGGGAAACAGTCTGTTACAGTGTCAACTATTCATAGACTTTCTTTGGTTGTCAATGATCTGTTTGACATTCAATTTATTCTGATAAATCAATTCATCTAGGGGAGCTTGTCTTGAAGAAAGAATCCATTGAAGATAGAGATGAAGATCAAAGATTGCCAAAGATGAAGATTATTCATGTCAAAACTGTGCAGCTGTTGAAGCTAGGGTTTACTGCTGTTTTGAGCTATCTACTGTCTGATGCTGTCAACTGATTAAGATTTTGTGCTTGTCTGAGCCTGGGGATTTCTTGAAGATGGAAGCTTATTGTAGCTTGGGTCTCATTGGAGCTTGAATTTAGGGTTCATTGGGAGATTTCTGTTAATTAACTATCAGAGTTTGTTGTTTTCCATAGTTGCTGCTGTAGGAGCTAGGGGGGCTGTCAGAGCTGATTTTGGGGTTTCTTTTCTTTGCTGTATTGTTTGTTAATTTTTACCTTAGGTTTGAAGTGAAGTCATTTCACTTTGCCTATTGTTTTCTAGGTTCGAGGTTGAGTGGGACTCCCTTGCCTCGCTTGTATTGTTGCATCTCATGCATTTTACTGCTTTACTGTATATGCTGTTTCTTTTTCGTTTATCCCCTAGGATCTCTGTTTCTCTCTGCGCAGGAGAGAAATATGACAGACATTAGGCTCTCATCCATGCATGACAACATTAGGGTAGATTTTGATTCCCATTTTAACCCTAGGTTTTAGAGTTCTTTCTCTTCTATCTCAAAACAATCAAAAAATACAATAAACCTTTCAAACACAATAAAAAACAGTTCTTGCGTAAAAGACTGTAAACCAATCAAAAGAGTCATTTTTGTCCGCTTGGACCCATAATCAGGAGAAAACCTTTTTCAGAAGGATAAAAAAAACAATCAAGACAAACTTGTGTCGTACGTGGCCCGAACTACGTTTGCTCTGATCTTTCATGATGTATCAAAGTACGTAGGCATAGGATGTGATATCCTAGCGAGCAACCTTCCCCTCCTTTCCCGTAGGTAGGCGAACTACGTTGACTCTGATTTCTCGTTCCAGACGGGAATACGTAGGCATAAAGTGCGATACTTTGCCGAGTCATTTTATTTTCTTTTAACCCCAGACCTGTAGAATAGATAGAATAACAATCCGTACTAGAAAACAAGCGTGGATCCCGTCGAGTACGACGAACGTGAGGGGTGCTAATACCTTCCCCTTGCGTAACCGACTCCCGAATCCAGGATTTGGTTGCGACGACCATTCCTTTCCCGTCTTTGCGATAGGTTTACTTCGAGCGTTTCCTTTCCCTCCTTTGGGATAAATAACGCACGGTGGCGACTCTTCTGTTCAGTCGGCGCCGATTTTCGCAGTAGCGACGACAGGTCGTATTATTTCGGGGTTCAACATTCTCGTTACTTATCTCACCATGTAATGTCCAACATGTGTAACTTCGATCAATTCCATGTCTCATTAAATGAGATTCCAACTGAACAGCGTCAATTCGACACCCATAACAGCAACCTAAGCAAGGACATGCGATCCTACTGGGGTCTTTGGTGTGTTCAACAGCAAACTTAACGAATTTCGATACCATATTCTCGTACTCTTTTGACAATCGACTAGCAGACATCCATTTTTTATCCATACTAATTGAGTAGTCTAAACTAAACTATGAAAGTTACACAAAAATAGAGAATACCTGTAAAGAAATCACTAACTTCTAAGAAAGCTACACAGTAGGATGCTTGGAAACGATCACAACCTTGCTCTTCACAGGTAACCCCTATAACAGACGAAATATAAATTGTATTAAAATCATATTAATAATTAACCAAAACAAAAATACTAGATAATCCACCAAAACAAATCATATTAAAACGTTTAACATGGGTCTCTCACTTCCTTTTTTGATTGTATTCATTCTCCATTTGTACAACTTTTATCAATCTCTTCCATTCTTTATTCACCTTGCAAAACTATCTACCACCAAGCCATCACTTAACAACACTAACATTCATCCTCATATAAACTCATCACTAATTTTCATGGTCTTACTCTCTTCCATTACGTGAACATGAACACACAACAAACTACAACTTACAGCGAAAATCAAACATAACTCTTTCGCCATAAAATCCTTTCCTTACAACCATCACCATATTTGTACAACTTTTACACACTAACTTCACTTTTTTGATACTATTCATCTCTCACTATCGACTAACCTTCAATCTCTCACTATCTTAATTTATTGGTTCTACTCACCTGGTTTTTAATTTTACTCTTGTTCTGAATTTATCAGTTGAATCAAAATATATAAACACCAAACAGTTCCCAGGGCAATTCATTGGTTTCAATCCGAACTCTTGTTTATCAATCTAAAACATACAAAATATATAACATGCAATGCATACAAAAGTTTTTATACAGTAAGAATGGTGAAAAGATAAGTAAAAAAGAAAACCAGAGTAAAACTTCAAATACCGTAACAATGGCGGAAATGCAATGCAGACGGACGGAGGCTGTCGTAAACAGATGGTGAACGACGGCAAAATGCAACGGAGGAGGCTGTCGTTAACGGACAGTGAACGGCGGAGAAATGAAACGGAGGAGGGCGACGGTCGGATTGGGTAGGGCAACGTATACGTTCGCCAGAGGAGGAGAAGGAAAGAAATACGATGACTGTTCTATTTCTTTTAAAAATTCTGGTGGGTATTTTAAATTTAATTCTAACTAAACCTACAGCAGCGCTTTTTAATGGCTTTAGCAGCGCTTCAGGAAAGCGCTCTCAAATGTGTGCCTTAGCAATGACAAATAGCAGTGCTTTCTTATGTACCCCCTTATAACAGCGCTTTACAGAAAAAGCTCTCTCGTAGGTAGGCAATTTTGTTTCTTATGTACCACTTACAGCAGCGCTTTAGAAAAGCGCTTTCATAGGACACCCAGTTAGCAGCGCTTATTAAAAAGCGCTGTCTTTGGTAGGCAATTTTTTTTCTTTTTTTTAATGACACTGTAGCAGCGCTTATCAAAAAGCGCTGTCTTTGGTAGGAAATTTTTTTTTCTTTTTTTTAATGACTCTTTAGCAGTGCTTTTTTAAAAAGCATTGTCTTTGTATGCACTGCTAAAAGTCAACTTTGGCGTAGTGAAGTGATTCAATGTTTAGATTTTCCGCTTTTAATTCTAAATATTGAGATGTGGGTGTAAGGACTAAGTTCCTCTATTGAAGCTACCCCACTATTGCATATCTCTATTGAGCAGGTGTTGTATGTTTTATTTCACGTATTGTGTGACATGCTCCTTTTATACCATGTTTTCAATTATACTCTGATGAAATTTTATTATGTGCTTAAGTGATTTACTATTTATTTGGGGGTATAGAAAGGGGGTGTTACACCCCTTGCGTAACCGACTCCCGAATCTAGACATGGTTGCGATGACCTTGTCTTTCCCTTGTTCGTCACGTTTTTCCGATCGTTTCCTTTCCCTCTCTTTGGGATAAATAACGAAAGGTGGCGACTCTTCTGTTTTCTGCTGGGTGTTTTTCACAGTTGCGACAACGTCCTTTGGGCGATATGTGACGCATTCGCTCCTAAGTCATAGTCTCTAGTGCAGTATGAATTACAAACATTCATCAAAAACACTTCTCCAATAAAAGACAAAAACAAACACCAAATTCCTTTAGCCCTTTGGGGCTCTCTCTAATCAAGGAAAATCTTTTCAGATAAAAGAGTGTTGTTAACTCTTAGTTCTACCGTAAACGGTAACGCCTAAGTCTCCAACGAGCGAGCTGCATACACCAACTACTAGAGCTACCTGTTAACCCTACTCGGGTAAAAACAATAGAAAAAACTCGTGTTCCGTTTTATCCTGAACTAAGTTTGCTCTGATCTCTCGTACCTGTTGAGAGTACGTAGGCACAAGACGCGATGTCTTGGCGAGAAACCTTTCCCCCATCACCTGTTGTTAGCCGAACTACGTTGACTTTGACTTTCCCATTGCACGAGGGAATACGTAGGCCCAGAGCAGTGATGCTCTGTCGAGTCCTTTTTTTCTTTCTTTTAACCCAGACCTTTAGCTAGATAGATAATCAACCCTTTTAGATAAACAACGCAAGCGTGGATCCCGTCGAGTACGACGGACGTGCGGGGTGCTAATACCTTTCCCTTGCGTAACCGACTCCAGAAGCCGAGATTTGGTTGCGATGACCGATCTTATCCCTTTTCGCTAGGTTTCTCCTGATCGTTTCCTTTCCCTCCTTTGGGATAAATAACGATAGGTGGCGACTCTTTTGTCATTGCCGGCACCTTTCTTCACAGTAGCGACACTAATAGGTAGCCATTTATCCATCCTTACATTGGATTTCCAGCAATGATGATGAATCAAGTAACTTTTATGGCTTCTCTCTTCAAAATCTCTCTCTCCTTTTTCCTCTTTTCTCAAATTTCACCCTAAACTCTCCTTAAATCCCATAATTGGCTCAAACTCCTATTTTTTCCAATTTCTTATTTTATCAATAATAATAATTAAAATTTCATTTATTATAATTATTTTCTAATTTACTTTACCTTTTCATCGCACTCTACTATTTCTAACACACCCCAATAACACATATTCAATTAATTTATTTTGAATCAAACCAACATCAAATAATTAATTAAAATAAATCCAAATAATTCAATTAAATAAGTTAATCGAGTTTGGGGTGTTACAACACTTACACTTAATCACGAGCAAATTTTACACGCACAAAGTGTATACCCATTTCAATGTGTTTGGTGTGTTGATGTTAATTTTTTTCCGTAGAAGTACATTGTGCTGATGTTGTCATAATAGACTATAGTAGATTTTGTAATAGGACAACGTAGTTCTAAGAGTAAATTTTGAATCCACAATGATTCAGACACGACATTAGCTATTCATTTGTATTTGAACTCTGCACTTCATTGAACAATGCATGTTTTCATTTGGTGGATCAGATGATCGAACTATCACAAAGATACACATAATAACCAGAGGTAGACCTTCTTGTGTCTAGATATCCAACCCAATCAAAATTTAAGTAAGAGATGATCTTATGTATGAATGAGGGGTATAAATGGAGGTCAAGCTCAATAGTACCATGAATATATTGAATGATCCTTTTTAAGGCAAACATGTGTTGTATTTTTAGATCATGCATAAAGAGACACTCTTGTTAAAATGCATGTGATATATTTGGTCTTGTAAATGGAAATGATTGAAATGTACTGGCAAGACTCTGATATTCTATTGGATCTTGATAAGGTTGACCTAAAGACCATTTAACTTGGTGTCCACTGATGTAGGAGATGGCTTGCAAGCGGACATACATGCATATTGAATAATCTCTTATGCATATTTCTTTTTAGATAGAAAATTACTTCATGAATGTCTTGTAACAAATATACCTAGAAAAGAACCCAGTGGAATATGATCCTTCATTGCAAATTCATAACTCAACTTGTACATAATATACTCATGAAGAGATTTGGATGAAACGGTAAGGATAATGGCATCCATATACAAATTAAGATAGGCAATGTCATTGCCATGATGATAAATAAATAATGACTGGTTAGAAATGTTATGATAGAATCCCATTTTAGGAAATGATCATTGAATTATAGATACCATGTGTGTGATCCTTGTTTAAGTATATAGAGAAACTTCTTGGACAAGCGCATGTGGTTCAAGATTTAAGGATGACAAAATCTAGAGGGTTGATGCACGTACACGAACTCATCAAGATTTTTGTGCAAAAAAAAGTAATTTTTTTTACATCTAGTTGATGAAGGAATCATGATTTTGACAAGGAAACGCTAAGAACTATTTGAATAGTAGCAAATTTAATTACAGGACTGATGGTTTCACTATAATTGACACCACTTTGATGATTTTCACTATTACCTACAAGTCAAGCTTTGTACCGCTTAAAAGATCCATTAGAGTTCTCCGTATCCTAAAATTCCACAAACTTTGAATAACATTAGAATTAGACGATGAGAAACTAAGTCCTAAGTCTTATTTTCAATAAGAACATCATATTCATCTTTCATGACCACTTTATAGTTATGATCATTTAATGAAGTAATGGAGTTTGTAGATAAGGCAGATATGAAGTAATGAGATGAGGTGTGAAGGTTCAAGAGCTTGTGGGATTTAAAAATGTCATGTTGTGTTTGGGTGAGGAGATTATGGTGGGATTTTGGGGAAGAAAGAAGTGTGGAGAATGATGTAGTTTCCGAGGTTTGGTTTTGGGATTAGTTTGAGGGATAAGAAAAGATATGTATGGATGACGTGTTTGGTGTTGAGAGTTAGTTGGGAGAGGTGCAAAGGATGAGTTGAGTGATGATATGTTGTTTGAGGTTTGGATTTATGAGGTGTTAGATTGAATGTTATGAGGAGTTGAATTGTTTGGTGGCATGGGAATAGGAATGAAGAAAATGTGTGGAATAATTATCTAAAAAAATATAGTCAACTATTGTAGAAGCACTTAAGTTATAAAAGGGAAATGTATTTTCTTCAAAAAAAACAACATGCCTAGAAATGAATATTTTACGAATTAACAATCCATAACACTTATATCCCCTAATATTGGATGGATAACCCAAGAATACACATGGTGTGTACTGAGCTTATAACTTATTTCTAAAGGTGGAGAAAATTATAGGATATCAAAGACACCTACAGACTCGGAGATGGGAATATGAAGGATCATTTTGATAGAGTATTTTTGTGGGTGAATGTACGACAAACTTTTTATTTGAAAGGGTGTTATGTAAATAAGTGGACACTTGTAAGGAATGTGCCAAAAGGATGGTGGGGGCAGAGGCATGGACAAGAAGGGTGTGTATAATGTTATTGATAGTACAAATTTTTATTTCGTCTTTTCCATTTTTAAGGGAAGTGTGAAGACATAAAAATATAAAGGAAATTCCATTAAGTTCAAAACATTTATGAAAAGAGAGTTGTCATATTATTTTCTATTATTACACTGAAAATATTTAATTTCATGTTCAAGTTGTGTTTTAATGTGAGCTCTAAATTAAATAAATATAAAATAAACTTGAGATTTATTTTGTATTGGAAAAGTCCACGGAAAGTTCGTGAAATCATAAAAAAAACACATAATATAATAGTGCCCTCCTGAACTAAGGATTTGTGATGTACACACATCTCAATGTACAATATCAGAAAGCACTAAAGTATAAGACAAAACTAGAAAAATTAATTTTTATTTATTTTTCAAGTGGACTTAAATGACAAAAGAAATCGTTCTGAAACTTATTACATATAAGAAATTTGTTTTAGAGTAGTGATATTAAGATGGGTGCTTCAGGGTGTCCTAAATGGTTGGGTCATAATTCATTAGATAATGCGACATAGGTAGATGTGGCAAGACTATAGTATGAGGTTTTCTGATAATTAGTTAGATGTCACAAGAACTATTACATCTCATTAAAAGTATTTGTGTCTCAAAATCCTTCGCAGAAAAATCAAAGGGGTAAAATTCAACAGAGACATCACTACCAATGGTAAATTTTCTGACAGAGATAAGATTCTTTATCAATTTAGGGTCAAGTAACACATTGTAAAGTAATTCGAGTTAGGTACTGATGCATGTCCACAAAAAATAACAAGAATATTATGACCATTTCTAACTATAATATTGTTGTTTTTATTTGAATAAGATATGAAATCCCCTTCATTTGTCATCATATGAGATGTAGTCCCCAAGTCCATGTAACATTGATTATTATGAGGAGAGATAGAGAATGTATGTATAGCAACTTGAATTTGTGTTAGAGCATATGAATATGACCCTTAGTGACTGGCCGGATATGGTGCACTACTTGTGACATGAGCCTAATGAGTCAACTTCAAACCAAGAATTTCAGGTTGCTTGTTCGATTGACCTGTTGTTGGATACATACATAGTAGGATGGAAGGTTACCATAGTGGTAAATTTCATTGTTGATGTTGGATGGGATGTGATGGATAAGTCCATTGTGTTTTTTATTCAAATATGTTAGTGAAATCCACTGTTGATGCTGAGAGAAATCACCACTGTGACCACTATTTTGTCCACTAGCGCTTTTCAACTGCCTCCTCTAACACGATTATTATTGTTGTTGAAACGACTTTTGCAATTAAAGCAATGTCTAAAAAATGGATCACTGTGAGATTTGATAAAGACAAATTTGTTAGTATAGTTGGCTGCTTTTTTCGCTCTTGATGTTTCCTCCAAAATAATCATGGAAAACGTCTTCTAAAATGGTGGAAGAGAGTCATCATGACAAATCTGCAAGCCCATTGTATTATAGGCATCAGTAAGTCCTATAATAAGTTGAAGGACTAAACACTTGTTAAAAACAAGAGATCCTACATCATTGAGTTGATCAAGAAGGGATTTGAGATGTTGACAATAGTTCGACGCATCAGGGAACTATTCCATATGAGAATATGAAAACTCTTGTTTTAGGTAGAGAGTCTTAGAATTTTTGTTATCATAAAAGATATCAAAAACCCATTCCATGTGAATTATGTGGAGGAGTCACGTTCTATGATGTTCTTAAGGAGGTGGACCATGATGCATGATTCACCATAACATGCAACTCACCAAAATGATCACCAATATGCATAACCACATAATCACCATAAAAAAAACATGATCACCATAATAAACCAGGGAAATAAATCCATAGCGACATATATAATAACAACATTATTTGTCTCCAACAGTGTCAAACCAGTAGCCTAAACACAACAACATGATAAAAATCGGAACGACACAATTATGTACAGCTGATCAAAGAACAACCATTCTAGTTGCGTGACGGAGTACCCATCACTTCCCACATCACCACACACGTCACACCTGTGATGACCTTCCCAACCAAACACGCATGGGAACCATGGCAATCTACCCATTAGTTAATTGACGCCCGTCAGCGTCTCTAACCAATGATGGCCAAGGCGTCATGAGGGAGACACCTATCACCCTGAACCAGAACAGAAAAATATGTTTTCTGCAATGGAGTTTAAAACAGAACTCCGATTTTCATCCCTCAAACCCCAAATCGCATGGCAACAGTAAGAATACTGATATATAACATTAAAACATCAAACATCCACCAATTAACATGTAATTTCATTACTTAATCTTGGAATGGATCATGGTTTTAACATACTTTTCATTAAATCTACAACACACATATAAACACACATTGATATCAATTCCAGCAACGAGAGCACCTCAATCTCATGGCAAAATAGTGCACGAAATTCACACAATAGTACACATAAGCATGCAATTCCAGAATTGATTCCATGTTCATCATTGATTCATCAAAGAGGGGAAAAGTGAAAAAAATATTGGGATTAAGGTTTTTCCCTCTACCCCAACATGCGTAATACACCCTATTAGGAGTAATTCCCCTACCTTGACTTTTTAGAAAGAATTTTTTCAAGCTCTTTGTTGCACCCCAAAATTTGAGCAACCAATTATCGAATTTGACTTATGTTTCGACTAATTTTTCATTCTGCATTTACATACCGCATACATCGCATTTTTGCAGTCAGATTGATTTTATCAGGATTACAGCCTCTCCTGGCATTTCAGCCAGTGCAGGCCAGTTCGAATAAGCTGTTTTGAGAATTTCTGCCCGTCCCGGTGTTTTCAGCTCTCGCTGTTATTTTTTAGAACATCACGGTGTCCGGTTTTTACTGCTTTTTTCGCTATAGTCGCGCATCTGTTTTCTAATCGATTTAATTAGCTTCCCTACATTTTTATATTTTTTCCTTATTTTCTAGATTTTTTTTAATGGATTTTAATGGATTAATTGTTTTTTCTAGGATTTTAACTAGATATTAAATATATTTTTTTAATGGGATAATTGATTTTTATAGATATTAAATAGATTTTTTTATAGCTTTAATAGATAATTCTTCTATAGATTTTAAATAGTTTTTTTATAGTTTTAATAGAATAATTGTTTTTCTAGATTTGAAATAGATTTTAAATAAGTTTTAGATTTAATTTCTTTTTTTAGGAATTACTTTAAACATTTTTAGATATTAATTGGCTTAATATAGTTTAAATCACTTTGCTAGATTAATTTCTTTTTAGAGGTAATTGGATGTTAATTAGCATTTTAGGAAGTTTAATTGGATTGTTTAATATTAATGGGGTCTTTTTAGTCATCATTAGCATTTTAATTAGGTCAACTAGGAGTTAATGGTCCAATTTTCGTTTTATTATTAGGCATTAATTGCATCAGGTTTTAATTAGTTTTAATATCAGATTTTAATTGAGTTTAAGTGAGTCATTAATCAAGTTAATCAGGTTTTGGCCTTTGTGGGCCAGATGTCATTCTGGGGGCCCAATCTGCGATGACACTTGGCACCCTATAAAGCCTGCCACGCGTGGAAGTCTCTCACCACCACCTCATTCACACATGGCCAACACACACTCTGGACACCACACCCTTCGCTCGCCACCTCACCCCCACACGTGGCCTCATCTCCTCTTCCCCCTTCCATGCAGTCACACACGTGTCTAACGCCTGCTTCACCATCTTCCCCTTGTCGTCGGCCATGCATCCGCCACCATAGCCGCCACAACTGTCACCGGATGTTCGCCGGAAACTGCAAATCTCCATCCTCAAGATTCAAGAACACCGTTCCTTCATCCAACCGTCGCCGAAGAACTCAACAAGCCACCGGGAACTTCATCGTTTCTTCAACATGTTCATCCATCCGTTCTTGCATTTTTCCAGATCGCTTCAAGGAGATTCAACCGAGTTCATCGTTTTTCTGGAGATCTTCATCTTTGTTCGTCATTCCTCAAGAACATCATCCTCTGTTCTTCAGTCATCCGTCAAATCTCCAGAAGATTCATCAAGAGATTCTCAGATCTCCTTCGTGTTCATCACCTTCAACAATTTGTTTCCAGAAATCTTCAAGATCTGCATCAACTTCCATATCTCCAGAAAAATTCTTCAACTTTTCATCGCGATCGTCCTTTCTCCAGATCTAAAACCCCACACGGATCCTCACAAATCTTCAACGAACCTTCGTCTTCAGACCTGGATCTAACCTTCAAACGCAAGAACAATAAACCTCAGATCCAACTTCAATCAACATCAACCTAACTTCATGAGAAGCAACTAATTTACAACGATCTTCACGGAACCTTCAACAATGTTCTTCCTCCGTTTCCATATTTCCACTCTTTCGTTTCGTTTTTATACATGTGTTTGTTCGTAGGATGGTTTGGTTGTTGTCAAAGGGGTGAACGAGTTGATGATGGAGAAGGTAGAGAGTGAATGTCAATGAAGGTTTGGGATGGTGACGGCGGCGCCTCTGAGGCAAGATGGAAGAAGAGATACCATAGGGTTCTGATGAGAAAGTGGAAGGGGGAAGGCGAAGGACCAGTGTGGGCTTCACTGACCTTGGGCCCAACGAGATTTTTGGATCATACCCCCATGTTTCCTATTCACACACCCCGTCCCCCTTTTCTTTTTTTGGCTGAGGAAGTCTTGATGGGCTGAGGCCCAATTCACTTTTTTCTGAATCACACCCCATATTTCTGCGCGAACCCCTCCTCTGGAATGTTTTTTTGATGGTTGGGCTGGGCCCAATGAATTTCTGATTACACACCCAATTTACCTGGCGCACCCCCCCTGGGCCTTTAGTTTTTTTTTGTTATTTTAAATGTATTGTGGGCTGGGCCCTGTTGTTTATGCATTTACACCATTTTTTCAGGATGTACCCCCCTCCCCTTTTATTTTTAATTTTTCCCTTGTATTGAATGAGTGATTGTAATAGTTTAGTTTTATTTTCCTATTTCCTTTTAGGGATTATTTTCATAGTTAGGATATTATACATATTTTTTTACTATAGATTTAATATAGAATTTTCATTCTATTTTCTTATAGGATATTATAGAAATTTTATTATAGAATATTATAGATTTTATAATATAGAATTTTCATTCTTTAGGATATTATTAGAGTTAGATAGATTTTACTTAGAATTTTCTTTATAATTTCCCTAGAGTACTTTATACTAGAAATTAATTGCTAATATTTAGGAGTAGGACTATTTCCATTTAGTGTTGGATTTCTCTCCTATTTTCTTTTCTATCCGATTTTTATCTCTGATTTTATTTTTGGTTGGCCGTGTGACACGATTCAATTGGAGAATGATTGTCGATATCATTTCTCTATCTTTTCTTTGACACGGATATCAATACGCTACCTCTGAGAGTTCGATTTCTCGTATAAGTCGAACCATGACGGTCTAAGCGTTACATTGTTCCTGATTCAAGCGTCCTCATCAAGGATCCAGAGAGGAGAAGATTGGAATGGAGCTTGCGCACATGTCAGGAGCCAACGGAGCCGCTTCGTTCAAGATCATCTTTCATCTTCAAGTCTTCAGCCAAACCGTCGAGTGTTGTGAGCTGTATCGTCAGATACGTAGGAAATGACAATCAGGCGGTCTCCCCTCGATCGTTTAGGGTGTTTAGTATATATCCCTTGGGTAATATACGACATACTCGCTCCTATGTACTAGGTTCTTGCGTGTGTGTCCCGAGTTCCTTCCCATTTAGGCGTAAGCCTGCTTCCTCTTTGTTCTCGCCCCGTGCGATCGAAACCCTTTCCTCTCGCGTTCAGGCGATTGAGACCCCTTCTCTTGCCCCTGTGCAATCGAGACTCGTTTTCCCGTCGAACTACGTTTGCTCTGATCTCTCGTGCCAGACGAGAGTACGTAAGCATAGGATTCGATATCCTAGCGAGCTACCTTTTTCCCTTTTCCCCGTTTGCTGTAGTTAGCTGAACTACAGCTGCTCTGATTTCTCGTGCCAGACGAGAATATGTAGGCATAGGATGCGATATCCTAGCAAGCACACTAACAACTAACTTCTCTGTTCTCTCGCTGCTGTGCGATCAAGCCCTTCCCGCTAACGACTGATTGTTCCCTTTCTCTTGCCCGAGCGCAATTGAGACCAGACCGTAGTTCTAGAACCTGTAGGTTCCCATACCTTCAAAACCCGACATACTACGTCTGTTCTACCGCAAACAGGTAACGCCTAAGTCTCCGTCGAGCGAGCAACATACACCTAACTGCTAGAATGCGTACGCTAGTATCGTTAATCCTTTCTCTCACCCCTGTGTGATCGAGAACACCCCGTCTAGCCGTAGTTAGCCTGAACTACGTTTTCTCTGATCTTTCACGCCGTGTGAAAGTACGTAGGCACGAGATGCGATATCTCGGTGAGCAATTTCCCCCGTAGTGTCCCGAACTACGTTGACTCTGACTTTCCCATTGCACGAGGGAATACGTAGGCATAGAGCGCGATGCTCTATCGAGTCAGTTTCTTTCCGTGTAGCCTTAGAACCCGTAGATAGATTGTTTTTCACCCGTAGACAAACCAGAAAGCGTGGATCCCATCGAGTACGATGGATGTGAGGGGTGCTAATACCTTCCCCTTGCGTAACCGACTCCTGAACCCAGACAATGGTTGCGATGACCTTGTCTTATACCCTTTTGTCAGGTTTTTCCCGATCGTTTCCTTTCCTGTTCTGAGGGATAAATAACGAAAGGTGGCGACTCTTCTGTTCTGCCGGCCTTATTTTTCACAGTAGCGACAACTGGCGACTCTGCTGGGGATTCCAACGGTTCCTGTGCAAGTCAATCTGAGGGATCCAACGTCCCGACGAGAGTCGATCCTAGCGCTTGTTTGCTTGTCTGTGGGTGTTTATTTTTGTACTGTATGTTGTATATTACGATTATATTTACATTTCCCGCACTTGTTATCTGTTTCTACTGTGCTGTTGCGGGAGGGGCTTTGATGAGTGATAAGCCAGACCCAGGCTTGAGAGCTACATAGTATTAGAGCAGATTTGTGGTGAACCTGTATGTTAGGCATACACTAGTTCCCATGAAATCTGCACTCAGACGAGATTCTTTGAGATGATTTCCATTTCCAGCCCAGTGGGCCGTCGAAAGGATTTCAGACCTAAGGATTGTCGACTCTGGGAACCGATCATTTGGGATTCAGCTAAGTGAGGCCGCTTCAAGAGATGATGATGCCACACCTTCTGGGTATCGTATCATCATTCTTGAAAGTCTGTGACGCTGATGACCGCATAGGATGTCGAACCTGTGTCAGTTTAGGTCCATACCCATGAGTGGGAGGGTTTTTGCAGGAAACTTGACTTCCAGCCTACCCGGTATTTTGGTTTTCTCTCGTCAGAGCGAACTTATCATGTCAGCAGCACATCAGTATTCCGAGCTTTGTGGGGGCTGTGATCCCGTGTTTGTTGTATTTTGTATTGCATTTCATGTGCATCTCATGCTTGCATGTCCGTACTCAGCTGGAGCAGAGAGCTTACCCGTCTTTTGTCCAACTCGCAGGTGACTTCCCGGCATTCGCATTGGACTTGAGTTAGTTTTTGGAAGGATCATGGACTCCGAAGAGCAGAATCAGTTTGTTACCAGGGCCGAGTTTGAACTGCTGAAGAACTAGTTGAGTCAGGTCATGGAAGCCATAACTGCTATGAATAGAGGAGAGAACAATATTCAGAGGACTCAGGTGAACAATGTTGCTCAAACCCAGAATGTACAGATTCCCGTCAGAGACAGAGATACATCTTCTCTCCGTGACACAAATTATCATCGTTTCACTTTCCCTGTGCCAGATCGTCTGAGAGTTGTTCCAAAGGTTAATGTTCAGAACCCTAGGGCTGTTGAGGATACGAGGAGACTTCAGCTGTTGGAAGATCAGGTGGCTGCCTTGATAAATAAGAATACTCTCGACCTAAATGCTGCGAGCATGTGTCTGGTGCCAGGCCCGGTGATGCCTCCGAAGTTCAAAATGCCCAATTTTGAGAAATTCAAGGGGGATAGTTGTCCGAAGCTACATTTGGTTATGTTCTGCAGAAGAATGACTTCGCATGTCACCGATGACAAGCTCATGATTCACTGTTTCCAAGATAGTTTGATCGGAGCATCTTTGGATTGGTACATGCAGTTGAAGAGTGATAGTATCAAATCATGGTCAGATTTAGCCAATGCCTTCGTGAAGCAGTACAACTAAAACCTAGATATGGCTCCTAGTCGCATGCATTTGCAAGAGTTATCTCGGGCGGATAATTAATCCTTTAGAGGGTATGTGCAGAGATGGAGAGAATTGGTTGCCCGTGTTCAACCACCGCTTAGGGATAGAGAAATGGTTGACCTTTTCGTGGATACTTTGAAAGGCCGTTACTATGACGCATTGTTCAGTTGTGGAAATGCAAGCTTTGCGGACTTGATAAGAGTAGGAGAACGTGTTGAGAGCGGAATCAAGAGCGGAAAGATTCAGGACATTCCATATACTGCAGTCTATGAAGATGAATCAATTGTTAGTTATCAAGAAGAAAGGGAGAAAGGCAGTGATGTTGTCTCAGAATCTTCCGCACCTCAGATTCAGTATCCAGACACTTCTAGTACTTAGAGTCAGCAACCCGTTGGGTCGGTATGTCAGATCTCTGTTACCCGCTAGAGTCAACAGTCGTATCATCGTCAACCGCGTCAGCACGCCTGACGAAGACCAAGAAAACCTGAAAGGCAGTTTACTCAGCTACCGATGTCGTATAGTCAATTGTTTCCAGATTTGGTCAAAAGTGGGCTGATAGTGCCGAAAGAGACCGATCCAAGGATCCCGCCTTACCCTCCAGGTTTTGATGCCAACGCTCGCTGTGAGTACCATGTTGGGGCACAGGGGCATTCAACAGATGATTGTAAGGTGCTTCGAAGCCAGATTCAGGCCTTGAGAGACTCTAACAGGATATCTGTCACGCCTCATGGTGTCAACCTTCCTTTATTCAGCCAAGTGGGTGAATCAGTTCAGGTCATGGGAGAGTTCACTGAAAGCAGATGTTCAGAGGAGTATCAGGATGACTTCGACGATCAATTCTGAAGATGGCTGGCTCAGCAGCAAATCAAGTTCGAAAAGCCCGGTTCCCAGAAACTGGCAATATGTGTTTTATCATGTCATTTCTTTGCATTTGTAGTTTCTTTTCTGTTAAAGCGCAAATTGCATTCGTAAAACTTGTATTGTTTTCAATTGATATTGACAATGAAATGGATATGCATGTTTTGATTCAGTCCATTCGTGTTCACTCATTATTTTTACAGATATCCAACGCTTGGTTAAGCGGAATCCGGGGAGGATGACGAGGTTTAAAGACGCGCAAGCTTCCGAAAGTATGCTTTTGAAAATAAAACCTGACGATGATGTACATGCATTGTTTCAAATCCCCAAACACCGGAGTTATAAGGAAGATAATCCCTTGTCAACCCCTTCGAGCCTAGTAGTAGGAGTTTCTTTCGAAAGACAAAAAAAACCCTTCATCTTAACCCGGGGCAGGGTAGGTGTTAGCTAATTTGATCGAGTGTCCAAATTACAGAAAGGAGTGTCCGTTCGAGGATCAATCACACCTCTAGAGGTCGTGCCTAAAAAACCACAGTGGTTAAGCATCAGGAGTGAAACAGTCACAGTATTCCCCAAAGAGTCAGACAACCAGTGTCACATGACTTGTTCAAAAAAAAAGAGCAAAAAGAATCAAAAGCCCGCTAAGTCAAAGCTTGAAAACAAATGACTTAGGAAAAAACAAGGGCATCCTGCTGGACTTAATAATCAGAAGAAGCTCAAAGGAGCCAGTCTAGGCAGAAATTAGGGAAAGCGAAAAACAAAAAAAAATGATGAAAAGGATTACAAAAAAAAATCCTCAAACGAAATACGAGTCATGTGACCCCGAGTGGCAAAGATGAAAAGTGAGTGGCTGTCACTCCGAAAATTCATGGTTTCTCGAACTATCACTCCTATCTTTCAACCTCTGAGAAGTGAGCGCTAAGGTCGAATTAGCTAAACTTAGGATTGGAGAACCTCAAGGTGAACGGGTGGGTTAAAATAAATTTTGAGCCTTTATCCTTTCCTTCAAAACCGTGAACCTAACCACGTTATAACCTTCAAAAGTCCTAATTGAAGCAGGTTTGTTTCAAAGGCATACTTCGGAAAAGATCACGTCGAAACTGACTCCTAAAAGGGTTCTTCTTACCATGTTGGTACTGATGTTGATATTCTGATAAATGATTTGTGCATTATATGCCATAAACTGTTTTTCCTTTTCCAGTGAACAGATTGGATGTCAAAACTGTCATATGCATTGCATTAATATATCGTTTATGCAGAACAACCTGTTTTACTTGCGAGTAAGCACTTGACAGCAGGAAATTTTCCTACAGTGGGAAGTCTGATCATGATAGAATGCAGAACGCCCGAATACTCCGTGGACCGGGGCAAGCTATATCAGGTAATCCCTAGTGATGTCGACCATCCGAAGTCGGTTATTCTGGAGCAGTCAGGTCGAGATTTGATGAATCTCTCGAGGACAACCAGTGTATCTCCCCGCAGATTAGCCAATCAGGGGCAAAGTCGTTGCAGACAGGGGCATGCCACTCTAAGAAAAGCGCATAAGTTGTTTCTGGCCCGAGGGGCATTTGATCCAAAGCATCTGTCTGAGGTACAAAGTGCTGGGGCAGTTCATGTCAGACCATCAGGGCACAAATTTTTAGATTTCCTTTTGAGGAATATCCCCACAGAGATCCTACAGGCTGGGGCATATCAGAAGCGAAAAAATTGTTCCTCTCGGTGTTATCAGGGCTACTCAGAGCTACTCAAGCAGGTTCAGCCGATCATCAAGTTTGAGACGAATGTTGGGAAGTCGTGTTACCATCCTTGACCCTTCAATCAGAAATTGTGATTTCAGACAGGATGTTGTCCAGCGTCAGTCGTACCTGACCCATCACGGATAGCCTGAAAGTCCAATCCTTATTGGCGCGCCATTCCTAAAGCCCAATCTGTATTGGCAATTACTATGAGGTCAAATCCGTGTTGGCGCATCAGTTTCAAAATCCAATCTTCATTGGTACGCAGGAAGACTCCGTCTGTTTTCCCCAGCAAAAGTCCAATTTTTATTGGCACGTGTGAGCTATCCCCAGGGAAGTCCGATCATGCTTAGCACATTTGGTTATCCCTCAGCGGAGTCGGGTCGCCTTTCCAGCATTTATTTTGCTGGAATAATTCTGTGATACCCGGGCCCCCAGCGGAGTTGGCTTTGTCTTCAACATTTATTTTGCTGAAGCGGTTCTGTCTCCAGTTTCTCCAGCAGCGGAGTTGGCTTCACCTTTCCAGCATTTATTTTGCTAGAATGGTCCTTCTGTGTACAGCTTTTCTACAGCAGCCCGGGCCTGCATTTGCATCTTGCATATATCATCATATTTGCATTTCATCGCCAAATGCATAGTATTCCATCTTATATGGAGCATTTACGCCATAGAAAAATTCAAACATACGCATGTGCATACGAAGCATAAGCCAATTTTTCTATCAGCCTATGTGGCAATGTGAATCACTATGCAGTCAGTTCAGGGGCAATTACCCAGCAGCTTTGTTCAGATAGTTCTGTGGTTTATTTGATTATCAGATCATACGACGGTTATGCTTTGTCTATCAATCATCTGATGACGACAATTCCTATTGACGACATATTTCCCCCAGCAAGGGTTTTCTCCGTCTATCTTTAGGCGTTGTGAGTTTGAGCAAGATTTTTCTCCGTCTATCATTAGGCGTCGTGAGTTTGAGCAGTATATTTTCTCCGTCTATCTATAAACGTCGTGAGTTCGAGTATGGTTTCTCTCCGCCTATCTTGAGACGTTGAGAGGTTTCAAGGCGATCTTTCAAATATTGGCTTCCTTTCTGTTTATTGGATGAGATGACATTTCAAGAAGTGTTTTTCTGACCGTCGATCCTTATTGACGTCAAGGCTCTTTGAAGAATGTTTGGTTTTCCTAGTTGTCGATTCTTATTGACGACAAGGCTATTTGAAGGTGGTTTTCTTCCTATCAATCCTTATTGATGATGTGACCCCTTTGCGGACATTGTTCTTTCCATCAACTCCTATAGACGAAAGGATTCTGAAATTTGATGGGTAGTGTTGAAGTTTATATGGTTTTCTTTATGCGAGTTCTCACTGACGATGTGGTTCTTCGGACAAGGTATTTTCCTCTCGTCTATCATTAGACGATGCAAGATTTGAACATGATTTTCCTCTAGTCTATCATTAGACGATGCGAGATTTGAATATGATTTTCCTCTCGTCTATCATTAGATGATGTGAGATTTGAATAGAATTTTCCTCTCGTCTATCATTAGATGATACGAGATCAAGATTGTTTTTCTTCCTGTCTATCATTAGACGACGTGAGAGGATCAAGTGCATGTTGATCCAACCTTCGGGTTTATTATTTGTGGCGTCACGCAGGTAACTAGCGCTAAAGTCAGGTTCTTTGTCAGGTGATTGATCAATTTGTTGCTATGACAACTGGATTCGGTTTTCTGGATATTTGTTCCCCAAGTAGTTTGTGCAGTTTATTTCTGCAGGTTGGCAAATTTCTGGCTTTCTTTTGTATTCAACCGTCTTCTACCTTTGAATGATTGAAAGTCGTTCGCTTCTCAACCCTTCAGGTCCAAGCCGTTTGAATAGGGGCAGCTGTTGCACCCCAAAATTTGACCAACCAATTATCGAATTTGGCTTATGTTTCGACTCATTTTGCATTTTGCATTTACATACCGCATACATCACATTTTTGCAGTCAGATTGATTTTATCAGGATTACAGCCTCTCCTGGCGTTTCAGCCAGTGCAGGCCAGTTCGAATAAGCTGTTTTAAGAATTTGTGCCTGTCCCGGTGTTTTCAGCTCTCGCTGTTATTTTTGAGGACATCTCGGTGTGTGGTTTTTACCGCTTTTTTCGCTATAGTCGCGCATCTGTTTTCTAATCGATTTAATTAGCTTCCCTGCATTTTTAGATTTTTTCCTTATTTTCTAGATTTTTTTTTAATGGATTTTAATGGATTAATTGTTTTTTCTAGGATTTTAACTAGATATTAAATAGATTTTTTTAATGGAATAATTGATTTTTATAGATATTAAATAGATTTTTTTATAGCTTTAATAGATAATTCTTCTATAGATTTTAAATAGTTTTTTTATAGTTTTAATAGAATAATTGTTTTTCTAGATTTGAAATAGATTTTAAATAAGTTTTAGATTTAATTTCTTTTTTTAGGAATTACTTTAATCATTTTTAGATATTAATTGGCTTAATATAGTTTAAATCACTTTGCTAGATTAATTTCTTTTTAGAGGTAATTGGATGTTAATTAGCATTTTAGGAAGTTTAATTGGATTGTTTAGTATTAATGGGGTCTTTTTAGTCATCATTAGCATTTTAATTAGGTCAATTAGGAGTTAATGGTCCAATTTTTGATTCATTATTAGGCATTAATTGCATAAGGTTTTAATTAATTTTAATATCAGATTTTAATTGAGTTTAAGCCTGCCACGCGTGGCACTCTCTCACCACCTCCTCATTCACACATGGCCAGCACACACTCTGGACACCACACTCTTCGCTCGCCACCTCACCCCCACACGTGGTCTCGTCTCCTCTTCCCCCTTCCATGCAGTCACACACGTGTCTAACGCCTGCTTCACCATCTTCCCCTTGTCGTCGGCCATGCATCCGCCACCATAGCCGCCACAACTGTCACCGGATGTTCGCCGGAAACTGCAAATCTCCATCCTCAAGATTCAAGAACACCGTTCCTTCATCCAACCGTTGCCGGAGAACTCAACAAGCCACCGGGAACTTCATCGTTTCTTCAACATGTTCATCCATCCTTTCTTGCATTTTTCCAGATCGCTTCAAGGAGATTCAACCGAGTTCATTATTTTTCTGGAGATCTTCATCTTTGTTCGTCATTCCTCAAGAACATCATCCTCTGTTCTTCAGTCATCCGTCAAATCTCCAGAAGATTCATCAAGAGATTCTCAGATCTCCTTCGTGTTCATCACCTTTAACAATTTGTTTCCAGAAATCTTCAAGATCTGCGTCAACTTCCATAGTCTCCAGAAACATTCTTCGAGTTTTCATCGCGATCGTCCTTTCTCCAAATCTAAAACCCCACACAGATCCTCACAAGTCTTCAATGAACCTTCATCTTCAGACCTGGATCTAACCTTCAAACGCAAGAACAATAAACCTCAGATCCAACTTCAATCAACATCAACCTAACTTCATGAGAAGCAACTAATTTTCAACGATCTTCACGGAACCTTCAAGAACGTTCTTCCTCCATTTCCAGATTTTCACTCTTTCGTTTCGTTTTTATACATGTGTTTGTTCGTAGGATGGTTTGATTGTTGTGAAAGGGGTGAACGAGTTGAAGATGGAGAAGGTAGAGAGTGGATGTCAATGAAGGTTTGGGATGGTGACGGCGGCGCCTCTGAGGTAAGATGGAAGAAGAGATACCCTAGGGTTCTGATGAGAAAGTGGAAGGGGGAAGGCGAAGGACCAGTGTGGGCTTCACTCACCTTGGGCCCAACGAGATTTTTGGATCATACCCCCACGTTTCCTATTCACCCCCCCCCCCCCCCCCCGTCCTCCTTTTCTTTTTTTGGCTAACGAAATCTTGATGGGTTGAGGCCCAATTCACTTTTTTCTGAATCACACCCCATATTTCTGCGCGAACCCCCCCTCTGGATTGTTTTTTTGATGGTTGGGCTGGGCCCAACGAATTTCTGATTACACACCCAATTTACCTGGCGCACCCCCCCCCCCCCCCCCTGGGCCTTTAGTTTTTTTTTGTTATTTTAAATGTATTGTGGGCTGGGCCCTGTTGTTTCTGCATTTACACCATTTTTTCAGGATGTACCCCCCTCCCCTTTTATTTTTAATTTTTCTCTTGTATTGGATGAGTGATTGTAATAGTTTAGTTTTATTTTCCTATTTTCTCTTAGGGATTATTTTCATAGTTAGGATATTATACATATTTTTTTACTCTAGATTTAATATAGAATTTTCATTCTATTTTCTTATAGGATATTATAGAAATTTTATTATAGAATATTATAGATTTTATAATATAGAGTTTTCATTCTTTAGGATATTATTAGAGTTAGATAGGTTTTACTTAGAATTTTCTTTATAATTTCCCTAGAGTACTTTCTACTAGAAATTAATTGCTAATATTTAGGAGTAGGATTATTTCCATTTAGTGTTGGATTTCTCTCCTATTTTCTTTTCTATCCGATTTTTATCTCTGATTTTATTTTTGGCTGGCCGTGTGACACGATTCAATTGGAGAATGATTGTCGATATCATTTCTCTATCTTGTCTTTGACACGGATATCAATACCCTACCTCTGAGAGTTCGATTTCTCGTATAATTCGAACCATGACGGTCTAAGCGTTACATTGTTCCTGATTCGAGCGTCCTCATCAAGGATCCAGAGAGGAGAAGATTGGAATGGAGCTTGCGCACATGTCAGGAGCCAACGAAGCCGCTTCGTTCAACATCATCTTTCATCTTCAAGTCTTCAGGCAACCGTCGAGTTTTGTGAGCTGTATCGTCAGATACGTAGGAAATGGCAATTGAGCGGTCTCCCCTCGATTGTTTAGGGTGTTTAGTATATATCCCTTGGGCAATATACGACGCACTTGCTCCTACGTACTAGGTTCTTGCGTGTGTGTCCCGAGTTCCTTCCCGTTTAGGCGTAAGCCTGCTTCCTCTTTGTTCTCGCCCCGTGCGATCAAAATCCTTTCCTCGCGTTCAGGCGTTTGAGACCCCTTCTCTTTCCCCTGTGCAATCGAGACTCGTTTTCCCGTCGAACTACGTTTTCTCTGATCTCTCGTGCCAGACGAGAGTACGTAGGCATAGGATTTGATATCCTAGCGAGCTACTTTTTTCCCTTTTCCCCGTTTGCTGTAGTTAGCTGAACTACAACTGCTCTGATTTCTCGTGCCAGATGAGAATATGTAGGCATAGGATGCGATATCCTAGCGAGCACACTAACAACTAACTTCTCTGTTCTCTCGCTGCTGTGCGATCGAGACCTTCCCGCTAACGACTGATTGTTCCCTTTCTCTTGCCCGAGCGTAATTGAGACCAAACCGTAGTTCTAGAACCCGTAGGTTCCCATACCTTCAAAACTCGACATTCTACGTTCGTTCTACCGCAAACAGGTAACGCCTAAGTCTCCGTCAAGCGAGCAGCATACACCTAACTGATAGAATGCGTACGCTAGTATCGTTAATCCTTTCTCTCACCCCTGTGTGATCGAGAACACCCCGTCTAGCCGTAGTTAGCCCGAACTACGTTTGCTCTGATCTTTCACGCCGTGTGAAAGTATGTAGGCACGAGATGCGATATCTCGGCGAGCAATTTCCCCCGTAGTGTCCCGAACTACGTTGACTCTGACTTTCCCATTGCACGAGGGAATACGTAGGCATAGAGCGCGATGCTCTATCGAGTCAGTTTCTTTCCGTGTAGCCTTAGAACCCGTGGATAGATTGTTTTTCACCCGTAGACAAACCAACAAGCGTGGATCCCATCGAGTACGATGGACGTGAGGGGTGCTAATACCTTCCCCTTGCGTAACCGACTCCCGAACCCAGACAATGGTTGCCATGACCTTGTCTTATACCCTTTCGTTAGGTTTTTTCTGATCGTTTCCTTTCCCATTCTGAGGGATAAATAACGAAAGGTGGCGACTCTTCTATTTTGCTGGCCTCGATTTTCGCAGTAGCGACACTCTTCAATGAAGTTTTTCTTTAGCCCTAACACTTGCCTCTTCTCACCACAAAATTCTATTTTACGTAAAAACTCTCAAAGCCCTCTTATTATCCTTTTTATCATTAAACTAATCTCCCTAAATTAGAGACTTTCAACACTATCCTCACTTATCCTTTTATTTACTAATATGTCCCTCTTAACTCTAATTTTATTATAATAAAAATACTACAAATATCCCCCTATTTTCTATTCTTCTATTTTTTTATTCTCATTTTCCACCCTAAAGTCTCCTTTATTAAAATAAATAAAATAAAACGACTACTTCTAATTATAATATTTCTCATTAGTCTAATGTTATTAATTCCACTATTTAAATTTAAATAACTAGGGTCATACACTACCAACTCTAACACCATCCGATGCACATAGAAATCGATTTAACTAATTAAATACACACAATTTTAATTAAATAAATAATTTAGAAAAATAGGGTGTTACAGAATTTCTCCTTATGCAAGGATCTCATCATATTCTTATTGAAAGAGTGTTGGATACCTTTGATTCTCTTTTCAATGTCATTCCTTTGTTGATATTGTCAAAAGTTTCGTGATTGAAAAGGATAGAACAATGTTGCATATTTTAGAGACAAATTACAATGTCATCTGAGAATTTCTCCCCAATAATATGGACTATATTAAAGTATTCTAAGTGAATGATCTAGACTGCCTCAAACATAAAAAGATACGGTTTGTGATCTTGGAGGGAAAGGTCACTCCTAAAGAGAAGTGATTGTGATCAGAATAAAATTTACACAACAGCTTAACATATACATCAGAAAAAGTCATGCTCCAAACAACGTTAAGCTGAACTCTATTCAGTTTGCGATAGACCATTCGATTATTTGTATTCTCAACACAATAATGAACAATCCTTTATGATAAACTCTAATTATATTACTGTTATATTTACATATTCCAAAAATGAATAATCCTTTATGATAAACTCTAATAATATTATTGTTATATTTACATATTCCAAATAATCTAAATAATATTTCTTTCTAAAAATTGTTTTTGTATTTACAATAGATTTCTCTCCAATTTTCTAACAACTAAAAGTTGGTTCAACATTGAAATTTAAGTTTTGCTAAACTAACGTGTATTACAAGGTATTTGGACTCTAAACATGAATAAAATGTTTGAGATTTTAATGGAGTTTTATTACAAGGTTTGACTGGTGATAGTAAGTTTTTGGAGAAGTTTTCAATCTATAGGTTATAAACTATGGTTTACCATGAATCACCTAACATTGTGGTCCATGTTAGCCATAGGCTTATATTTAAATTAGTTGAAAACATTTTTACAAAAAGACTTGTTTTATACGCATGCCAACGCAAACTAGTTGTGGAACATCTACTTCATGAACCAAATGTCTCTTTCATAATAGAATTAGTTGAAATAGTTGAGGATGCACTTCTCCAAACCTTTTAAAGAACTTCTTTCCAATCCACCTTTCATATTATTTTCATTTTGTTTGATGCTCATGGAATATTTGATTCATGTATAGAGTTAGTGTCTTATCAACTAAAAGAGTTTGTTACAAATTCAAAAGACTTTCCCTATAGAAAACTTTTGAGACACTGTTTAGAAGAAAGGTGAAAAAGAAAACTTCAACCGCAAGCTTAAGGAGTTTTATTAATAATAACTTTGCTTATTTATGACACTAATTAGATCTTAAATTCAAGTAGAAGGGTGTTTCCGTATGAGAAGTTTTATGTATTTTTTAAATATTTATATAGTGGAAGTAGTCTCCTTAAAGAATGTCTAAAAATGTATTGAGATTTTACAAATAAAGGGAGTGATGTCAAATATTATTTATTGGTACCCAAAACTTTATTTTTAATAAGAAAAAAAAAATCAATTTCAAAGATGCCATGTCATTCGCTTCGCATGTGTTAGCAAATGTTTTGTCCATGTGAGTGCATGTTGTACATATACTTGACCAAGCCCTCAATTTCTTGTTTTCTCATTTGATCATTTGTTTAATAACAGTCAAATAATTTGAGTCGTTTGTTTAAGGGTTGATATTAAAATTTTCACTATAAAAAAAGAGTTTCATTCAACAATTTAAACACAATTTTTAATTTATCTCTCTTTTTTTTCTTTCTAATATATTCTGAGCTTTCACAATGTCTAAGACATCTGACTCATCATTTGTTTCGGAGTCACTTGTTTGCACAAATTTTCTCTTAGAGACTTCTTCTCGATAACCTTTTCCTTTACTTTCGCCTTTTTCATGGGCTTTTCTTTAGGAGACTTCTGTTTTGCCTTTTGAGTATTCTTCTTAGGAGACTTATGAGTAACAATTTTTAACTTTTTCTTGTCTTTAACTCTATCAGCTACGGATTTAGCAATACTTCTCATCACAATTACAACAAATTCTTCATCAATCTCAATTTCTTCATCAATATTCGCCACTTCTTTTTCTGCAGCTTTCTCTTGAGACTTGGTAACACCTTTAATAATCCTCTTCATGATATTGGCAATGAAAATATCATCATCCTCCCCAGCTTTTTCGTACCTTTTACCTTGATCATTAGGCTCTTCATTTTGAGGATCCTCATCCCTTAAATCTTCATTGGATTCATGGTTTTCATTCAAGATATTATCCAGATATGAATAAAAAATATGAGTATCGATAGTTTGTTTATCAATGGGTTTAGTAGGAAGATTAGCCTGAGGTTCACCAGATGTTGGAATAAATGTTTCAACATTTGGTTCAACATGTGGTTCCACATGTGATTCAGCAAGTGGTTCCACATGTGATTTCTTAATAGTGGATTCAACATGATTAATGATTTTCCCGATGTGGTTGGAATCAGCTTCCTTAGCAGCATTCATAGATTCAACAGGATTTATGAACATTCACAAATGGTTCCTTTTCATAGGTAATAACATTTTTAGATGATTTCTTCTTCTTGGTGGTAGCACTTTTTGATCTTTTTATTGAAATATCAACTGGAACAACCATTTGCAGAGGTGCATGGTTCAGAATTACATCAGGTTCATCAACATTTATGTTTGATCCAGAAACCCTAGATTTCTTCATTAGTGATTTATTACCAACCTCGACTCCCAGCATTTTGACCCCATATGAATTGTTAACAGGTTTGGATTCAGAGGATTTACCTTCATTAGCTTTTTGGCTTATTTTTTACTTCATTTGAGAGAGATGAAGGTGGACAAATGTGTTAGAACAATAGATAGAGAGTGGTAAGTTGTTTTTACATATGAGGAAAGAGTAGTTATGGCAAAAATGTGAATTTGAATATACTTCCCTTATTTTATGTGTTGCAATGATCATTAGAGAGAGAGAGAGAGAGAGAGAGAGAGAGAGAAATTTTCCTTTTATTCTTGCACGTCTCTCTTGAATTATTTGCCATAAGATTTCACACATGTGAATACCAATAACACCCCTCAACTTTTAACCTGAACAACATGCAAGGCTTTAGAAAAATTGTCTCTTAGTTGTTTTACTTGTAGGTCAAGATAATATGTGAGACTTCCTACAAGAATCATCTTAAATTCAAACTATGGTTGTTGAACACAATGTTCCACCATCTTGAAAACACCACATGTATCTGATTTTTCTTTAATAAAATTGATCCAAGTGTACCTTGAAAAATCATCCACACACACAAATACATATCTTTTTCCACCCATACTTTCTACTTGCATATTCCATAATCATATCTATATGAAGTAACTCTAGAACTTTTGAGGTTGTAAGATGCTAGAGCTTCTTGTGGGACATCTTGGTCTGCTTGCCTATTTGGCACTTTGTATATATTTTATCTTCTTCAACCTTGAGATTTGGCAATCCCTTAATAGCATCTTCAGATATGATCTTTCTCATACTCTTGAGATTGAGATGACAAAATTTTTGGTGTCATAGCTTGGTCTCATCTAGCTTGGATATCAAACATGTTAAAGACTGACTTTTATTTTGAGATACCCATAAATAACAATTGTCTTCAGATCTTGATCCTTTCATTAACACTTCTTGATCTTTGCTATAAACTATGCATTCTCATTTGTTGAAGCTCACATTCAGACCTTGATCACATAGTTGACTTATACTAATTAAGTTTTCTATCAACAATTCTACCAGTAACACATCATCAAGGCTAGGAAGACCTGGATAAACCTATTTATCTATACCTTTAATTTTTTCTCTTTCTCCATCACCAAAGGTAACATAACTATTGAAGTATGGTTTCAAATCTTCAATATAGTTCTTTTCTCCAGTCATGTTCCTAGAACATCCACTATCAAAGTACCAATCTTCTCTTAAGGAAACTCTAAGAGACTTGTGAGCTATGAGACTTATGACAGTTTCCTTGGGCTTCCATACTTTCTTAGCTTGAATGTTATTACCTCTTTTTCTATTGAACCTTGGTTAATTATAAGATTGTGGTATCCATACAACTTATAACAATAGGGCCTTATATGGCCTACCTTCCGCATTGGTGATATATCCATGATGATCTCTTGTTTCTTCTATACTAAGGGTACATACATCGAACAGGTTGCAGGGAAAATGGCCATTTATCATAAAATCAATTTTCTTCTCAAGGGGATAAACTTCTTAGTGGCAACTTTTGTTTATTTACTCATGGAGATGTATACAAATCATATTCCCTTCATATCATTAACCATTTTTCCAACTTCTAGGATTTCATCAAGAGCCTTAGTACCATTTTTAAACATACACACATACTTTGTCATATTATCAAGCTTGGATTTTAACAAGGTAACTTCCTCTTCTAGAATTGAAATGGTTGAGCCAAGTTTCTCTTTTTCCATAAGTGGAACACTTATAGTTTTCTTTTGTTTCTCTACTACCATGCCAGATTCCTTCCACTGATTATACAAAAGTTTGTATGTTTTAGCTAACTCTTCATCAATGATTTCTTCATCACTAGAATCATTACCAGAGTTATATTTTCCAGTGAAAGTCATCACTTTGTTAGTTATTTCTTCTTCACTCTCATCATCAAAATCAAATTAATTGATTGACATATCCTTTTTCTATTTCTTTAAAAGTGTAGGACATTCATCTTTAATGTAACCAAAGCCTTTGCATTCATGACATTGAATACCTTTGCCTTTTTTAGGTTTGTTTTCATCATTTCTCTTCCGCTGGGGACAAATGTTCTTAAAGTTGTCTGGCCCTATGTCTTCGACATTTGTCCTCTACCTTATATCCAGTTTCTTTAAGGATTTGTTAAACTTTCTATCAACAAGAGATATATCATCTGATAGAATCTCTTAAGTATCACATTCATGTTCGTCATCTTCAGTGTTGGATACAAAGTTAATACTTTTCTTTTTCTTTTTATTTCTATCGTTTATTTCCATCTCAAAGGTTTACAAAGACCCAATGAGTTCATCTACTTTGATGGTGCTAATGTCTTGGGCCTCTTCAATAGTTGTGACCTTCATATCAAACCTTATAGGTAGGGATCTTAATATCTTTATGGCCAATTTTTCTTCAGACATATTTTCTCCTAATGCAAAAGAAGTGTTAGCAATGTCATGGAACTTTATGTTGAAGTTAGAGATGGATTCATCTTTCTTCATTCTCAGATTTTTAAAACTTATTGTGAGGAGCTACAAACTTGATGTTGCGGTGAGAATCGTACCAAGCTGTTGAATGAACTTGAATCGCAAATATTATGAAATCATAACCGGTCTTTGATTTATCCGAAGGAAAGGTTAAATAAAGAAAAACCTAATTTGCACTGTAAAAACAATGCAGAGAGATCTATGGTTCGGGGGTTGGTTATACCTAGGGAATGTATTAGCATCCTAAGCATTTGTAGTACCCTACAGGAACCTCTTGTTTAATATTGTGTTATTCGTTATCTGTTATCTATTATCCGTTAAAGGGTTGAAGGGATACCTAAGGGGTTAGTTCTAAGTATACTCGCCAAGAAATTGCATCTTGTGCCTACGTATCCTGACTAGAATGGAATCAGAGTATTTATAGTTCCCCTTAAAGAGGGTGAGGAACTTCTTAATTGTGGTCAAGGTTCCAGAGGGGAGTAAGTGTTCATAGTGAGACACTTATATAGAGTGCGGCGACTCCAAGTCTAAGTTGAATTGGAAGGAAAAGTAAGTATTCACGGCAGGAACTTACGTGGAGTGCGGCGACTCCAATCCTAAGGCTAGGATAACGGGTAAGGGTTTAAAATCTTCGAGATTGACATGGAAGTCAAATAGGAGGGTATCCTTTCCTTTGGAAATAGGATATAAGCAAATATATGAGAATTAATATTATATTGATGAACGAATAACATTTGTACAAGAGAAGGATCAGGTCATATAATCAAACCTCGATACGTAGGCATCGTAAATAGGTGAAACAATTAATCAAGAAAACCAAACAATCCAGGATTAACAATACTTTGTCAAAATAAGAATATACGGGATCAATATTATATCATTATCAAATATATCAAGAATTATGTTCAAAACGATTGTCGGATGCTAATTAAACTAGAACCTATGGTTTCAAGACTTATTATAAAAATTCATGAAATAATGATAATAAAGAATCCCAAAATCAAATTACAAACCAAATAATTGATTAAACTATAATCTTAAAATAAACAATTCACTAATTGAATTCCTAAAAGAACTAAATAGTTAATTAAAAAAATATTAATTAAGAACAAAACAAATAAATTCAAATAAACATGGGGTGCAAATAACAAAAAGAAGGTATGTGGGCGAGAGGAAAAAAACGTACGGGTTGGGTGGTTCAAAACCCTCCCAAGCCAATAACATCAAACCAAAGTTCAGATGGTTGAAGCAAACCCTAATCTCCTTCCTCTCTCAAATTTGTTTTCCTTTTTTTTGATCTCTCATTCACCAGCTGCGGCTCACTTTCCTCACCCATGTCCTCTCTTCTGATCCCAATCCTCTTTCATACGCATCGTTCCTCCATCTTCTTACTACATTCATCGGCGGCTTCCCCGTCTCATCCGAAAAGCTTCACTTGCGTCTCTCTTCGATTCTTGTTTCTCAACTCTCAGCTTCCTTACTCGTTACCCTTAACAATCAATCAACATCGCAAATGTTCACTTAAAACAAAAAAGAGAGCAACAAAACAACCTAAAAACAAACACATAGAGTAAAAGGGTTAACAATAATGCACCCAAGCGGGGCTTGGTTGCAGGATGGTGGCGGATGGCTGTGAAGGGCATGGTTGTGACCACCGTAGTAAATTCAAAACGAGCTACAACACAGTTGGATCCTTTATTGCCGTGATAGCAACGTTGAGGCGCAACATCAAAGCAAATTTGTTTGCGACACTGTTTCGATGACGTCTTATGCAGGTGCGTGACGCTTTATAACTCTTGTGTATTGGTATGTGATTTCCTACACTATGAACTTTGAAAAACAATCTTGGTCTGGTGTATGTGATGGGCCAAAGTCAGATTTAATTTCAGAAGAATCAAGTTCACTGTTGATGCAAGAGATTTGAAATTCGTTTTATTCAAAACAATGGAATTTTTTATACATTTTCAAGTCTTATTTCTATTACAAGAATACAAGTTACATATTTTTGTGGAACTACAAGTCAATATCCTAAATACTAAAAGTCCTAAGCCAAGTCTTCAGCTTCCAAGTCTTCATTTCCCGAACCTCCAGAACCTGCAAAAAGTGTAAATTGGTTAGAAAGTCAGTTTTTTAATCGAAAAAAAGTGGATTTTATTTTTATTTCGAACCTTCAGAGTATATTAATTGCCGGGTCTGGAGGGGCAACAACTGAATTGCTACCGAACCCCCCGTCTTACTTCCGAAAGCCTCAGCCAAAACCCGACAATTTTTATTCAGTTCCGAGAGAGAGAAAGATTTTTTCGCGAAAAAAAATGATTTTGGGTCCAAACAGTCCTTAAGGAAATATCCAAAAATCCATATAAGATAAATCCAACAAGGAAAAATCTGAATATCATCATCAAACAGCATCAACGGATAAATTCCGAAAATAGCAAATCCAACAGCATCCAAAAATAATAAAAAGAGGGATTTCGAAAATGGAATGCTTTCACCCTCATCAAAGGCAACCAGAATCTGAAATGAACAAATTCACCATCAACAATCAAATTCAACAACAAGACATTAACCATAAACAACCTTCCAAAATCAACAACAACATGTCAAAGACATGTTTTGTAAAAAAGGAAACAAATTAAATGCCTCCAAAATCGTGTTAAGAAGAAATGGCTATAAGAACAGAGGAAGAAATCACAATGGAATCCGAAAATCATCATAAAACGGACGGAAAAATTATTGAACAAAAATCAAACCGAATCCCACAATCTGAAAATCGTCATGAAAATCACCAATACGAAACTCATCACCATCAATCCATCACAGATATCCAACGAAAATCATCATCACGAGTCGAGCCCTCCACAACCATACACAAGCCGTCTCAACGAAATCTGGAGATCCTCGTTCGAGAGTCTCAACGGATCCGGAAACCCCTTAGGCCTCAGAAACAAACAGCAGCGGCCATAAGAAAATCAAAGAACAAAGCCAATAAACGTAAGCATCATTTTAAAGATTTATGCATGTTGTTTTTCAGGTGAGAATCGTGGCTAGGAACAAGAAAAAGCTAAAGCATCACGACCAGAAAACAGTAAGAGAGAAGAGAGATTCATAAAAGAAAGAAGAAGAAAAACGGACAAAAGCAAGAAGAGTGCCACACGGCCATAGAAGGAGAAAGTCCGTCAGAGGGAAAGAGGAGAATGGGCATTCCGTGAAAGCCATGAAAGAATAAGAAAAAATTCGCAGCAAAAACCCACACAAGGGGCCGCCGCCTCTGTTGTGAATTTAGGGTTAAAAACCCTAAATTTCACTCCTCTTCCCCTTTTATATTATAGTATTGGGTCGGGTCTGGGGCCTGACCACCCAGCCCGACCCATTTCCTTGTTTTATTTATTTATTTGTTTTTTATCTTTTTTTGTAATTATTAATAAATAATAATAAACTAACCCTACTAACTACTAACTAAATTTATTAAAAATCTGAATTTATTTATTTAAAAACATAAAAACGATAATTGATAATAAAAAAAAGTTTTAATACAGTTTTTTTTTTAAATAATTTAATTTATCTATTTAGTTTAATCTTACTTTAATTCAAAAATTAATAAAAATGTAGTTAGATTTGTTTTTAATCAAACTTTAACATTTGTTTTAATTCAATAACAAATAAGAAAAATGCTTAGATTAGATTTAATTTCTTTTTTTCTTAATATTTAAAAACCCATAAAAAAATATATATCTATTTAATAATCCAAAAAAACTTTTCTAATCTCTAATCCATTTATTTTTTTTAGAACTTTTAGAATTTAATTTTATTAACCTTTTCAAGAATAAACTTTTAATTTAAAATCTACCACCTTTTTAAACTAATTATAATCCAATTCTAACATTTTTCCTTAATCACAAATTATTAATTCTAACATTTTGTCTAATTTTCACTTAAGAATAATTCTCAAAAATAAATAAAAACGATTAACTTTTAATTTACCCTTAATTCCAATTTCACCAATCGAATTTAACCATAATATGGTTCTAATATCAATTAATTTACCCATTCACGCTTGACCTCTAATCCATGGCGAATCACCCTCATTTATCATTCTAACTTGGCTTTTTCACCACATTGTAAATATTCATGTATCATTGCTATTATCTTTTGTCAATCGCTATCATCGCACTGCTTATCATTTTATACTTTCAATTATTCACTGCTTTATTTTATCGTCTTTTCCCCTCCAAAGGAAAGGTTACTCCATTTGGCCGTCATGTCAATGTCTTTTCCCTCAGCCCATCCTAGCCTTAGGACCCGAGTCGCCGTACTCGTGCTTAGGCGTCCCGGCGTGGACACACCCTTACCCTTTTTGCAAACGTTAAGACGTTGAGTCACCGTACTCATGCTTAGGCGTCCCAACGTGGACATTCACCCATTTATCCTAGCCTTAGGATCAGGAGTCTCCGCACTCCATGTAAGTTCCCGCCGTGGAATACTTACTTCACCCTTTTGCAATTCAATCTCTATAACATAGAATTGGAGTCTCTGCACTCCAAGTAAGCGCTTCCCTATGAAAGTTTACATCCTATGGAACCTTGACCATAGTCAAGAAGTTCCTCTTCCTCCTTTTCGAGGGGAACTACGATTACTCTGATTCCATCCCCTACCTCGGAAACGTAGGTACAAGATGCGAGTCTTGGCGAGTAAACGTAGGACTAATTCCTTAGGGTCTTCTCTTCATCCTTAACCCTTGGCATTATCCTTAAGCAGATAACTTTAGCAATAGCACATTAAAACAAGAGGTTCCTGTAGAGTACTACAGAAGTTTATGATGCTAATACCTTCCCTAAGCTTAACCAACCCCCGAACCTTAGATCTCTCCCCGCATTGTGTTTACGATGCAAAATAGGTTTTTCCTTTCTTTTACCTTTCCTTTGGATAAATCAAAGAACAGTTGTGAATCAATATTGTGATTCAAATTAATCAATAATTTGATATCCTATTCTCACCGCAACAGAAAATGGCGACTTCACTGGGGAAAGTCTTTATCTTTTGAGGGTTATCCCTATCTTGTTTTATTATTGCTATTTGCTTTATTATCTGTTGTATATATGTTGTACCTTGCTTGGGGTGTCATTGTTGTGAGATAAGTCCTACACCCAGACTTGAGTGCATTTTTTATAGGAAGGTGATATATTCGACGAGGCTTATAGGGAGGTGAATCCCGACCAAGCTGACTTGAGAATCCCCGCTCAGTTGAGGCCCTCTCGAAAACAGTATTGTTAAACGAGTATTCGTGAAAACATTCACTATTTTCGATTGGAGCCTATGATACTGGGGACCGTAGTTACCTAAACACAACTTTGGCCTTATCTAAGACGTAGTGCAATGACTATGAGGGAGTATTCCCAAAATAGTTGCTACGCAATACTACACTCAAAAGAGGTTCTCTTGAGAATATTATTAACCACCGAGTAGTCGGGAAATTGATAATATCCGAAAGATGAATTGATGACTTTGGGCACCTCTTTAGAACCTTGTTCTGTAGGTACGATTAACCCATAGTACTTACCTTTCGGGATGGGTAGACCTCGGCTCCGCTCATGTTCCTCTAGCCTAGGACCTTTTGTTTGCTTGTGTATTTGTGCATTGCATCCCGCATCATATCATTCCTGGTTTCAAGGAATTTAACTATCAGCCTTGCAAGTTCAAAAAAAAATCTTACATTTCAAAATTAAAACTTTTCAGTTTTCCTAGAAAATATTTGCAACTGACCGTTGAAATCCTTGAAACCATTGCATTCCATTGGCATTTGGTTTTTGCATTTGCATTTTCCTTCCGATTTCCCATTCTCGGTTCTCTCGCTTACAGTTCTGTCACCCTGAGTCATCTGCATCAGTACAACACCAGAGCTCGAGCTCGGAAAAAGATGGCGGAACAAAATCAAGAGCTTGATCGTGTCACTAATGAACTTGAAGACCTTCGAGGAAGTGTGGGGCAGATTATGGAGATGTTACAGGTCATTAATGCAAGGATGGATACTCAGCCCACTGTTGTTTCCGAGATTACTACTACTGTTGTGGATCCTTAACCTTCCGTCACTACTGCAAGTGTACCTCTTATGGTCTTCCTTTTGATTTTGTGCCTCCTCCTGCTGTGGTTTCTATTGCTCAACTGGTTCCTCAAGTAATTTTGACTTTTGCACCAGCTATCGTTCATACTCGGGTGCAACCTTATTTCAATGAGCCAGTTTATGATATTTCTGATGTGAAGGATGACGAAGATGAGCGACATGAAAAGCTGCGTGAGAATGTTGAAACTATTGATAAAAGGCTGAGAATGATGGAAGGTGACCAAATCTTTGGTGTTTCTTCCAGAGACGTCTGTTTGGTATCTGGGTTGGTTATTCCTCCAAAGTTCAAGAATCCAAGCTTCGACCGTTATGAAGGTGCTACTTGTCCAAAGAGTCATTTGATCATGTATTACCGTAAGATGGTTGCCCATGTTGAGAATGACAAGTTGATGATACATTGTTTCCAAGACAGTTTGAATGGTGCTTCCTCAAAGTGGTATTTAACTCTGGATCAGTCTTGTATCAAGTGTTTCCAGGATTTATCTGATGCCTTCATGAAACACTACAAACACAATATTGATCTAGCTCCTGATCGAAGACAACTGTTGAGTATGTCGCAGAAGAGTTCATAATCATTCAAATAGTATGCTCAGAGGTGGAGAGAGATTGCTTTGCAAGTAGAACCTCCTTTGACTGAGAAAGAATTAGCCGATTAGTTTGTTGATACTGTTCGTCCAGAATCCTATGAGAGAATGGTTGGTAGTGTGACTGCTAATTTTTCTGACATCGTTGTTGTTGGTGTAAAAGTTGAATTGGGTCTGAAAAGTGGTAAAATGTCAAGTGTTGCTGGTAGTTCAAGCTCTAAAGATCATGCGAAGAAACCTTCATTTAGTTCTCAGAAGAAGAAAGAGGGTGAAACTAATGTTGTATCTGTAAGTAGATGGAGAAATCAGCCTTATCAACACCAGCAGAATTATGTTCAACAACAAGGTTATCCTGCTCAGTATGCTCAACAACCTTATGTAGTTGTTGTTACACCTGCCTTCAATTAGCAAGTTCCTACTTATCCGCCTGTGCAACCGGCTCCTGTCTATCAACCTCCGGTATATCAACAATCTATCAGCCTGCACAAGCTCCTGCCAACTATCAACGAGCACCCAACACTCCTACTTATCAACAGCCGAAGAATCAGGCTCCTCGTCAGAATGCTTCCAACAGGAGATAGTACAAGTCATGTCCTCCGATTCTGATGACATACACCGAGTTGTACCCTTCATTAGTGCAACAAGGATTGATTACTACCAGAGCTTTGGGTCCACCTCCAAATCCTCTGCCAGCTAATTACAACGCCGCCACTCATTGTTTATTTCATGAGGGTGCGCCTGGCCATGGTCTCGAAAGCTGCTATGCTCTCAAGCATCTTGTCCGAGAGCTAATGGAAAAGAAGGTCCTGTCTTTTGATGATCCTCAGCCAAATGTCAAGAGCATCTTTTTGCCTAACCATGGGGTTGTTAATTCTATTGATGATATATCCGATGAAAGCCTTACTCTTGATGTTGCTCAGATTAAGACTCCTCTTCAGGTTTTCCATTCTAAGTTGTTTGAAGCCGATTTAGTGTCTATTTCTCATGTTGTTTGTACAAGTTGTGATGTCAGTATCAAGGTTCGTTTGTCGATTCAGAATGATGTTCAGAAATTGATCAACGATGGTTTCTTACAAGTGGTTAATAAAGCGAAGAAGGATGAAGTTGTTGTGATTGAGCTCGTCTTCAACTTACCAGAGCTAAATGTTAAAGTGCCAGTGTTTAACTTGCCAAGATCAAATTCTGCAAAGCATGTATTCAACATATCTAAGCCAGTCACTCCTATAGTGAACCAGCCGAAGCCGGTAATTATTCAAAAGCCTAGTCCGTTTCATTTCAGTGATCCTAAAGTTGTACCCTGGAAGTACAATGTGACCATGATTGACAAAGAATCTGGGAAAGTTAGTCCAAGGGAAGAATTGAAGACTGATGATAAAGATGTGACCAATATAGCTGGGGCAAGCAAGATGACTTGCAGTGGTCGTATTTATACTCCCCGATTCAACGAGGCTCCGCCCAAAGAAACTGTTACCGTTGTGCCTTCCAAAGACAAGGGTAAAGAAGCAGTTACAAATGATGAAGATGCTGAGTTTCTGAGGATCATCAAAAAGAGAGACTACAAAGTCATTGATCAGCTTCACAGAACTGCTATACAGAAGGTATTGGCTCAAGCTCATGTCACTCAGGACATTACTACCGGTCATTTTAATAGTGTGATTGCCAATATTATGGCCTTCAATACTCTTAGCTTCAGCAATGAGGAGCTACCAAGAGAAGGTCAGAATTATAACCGAGCTTTACATATATTAGTTAAATGTCAAGAGGATAACTTATCAAGGGTGCTTGTGGATACCAATTCATCTTTGAACGTCCTGCACAAGAGAGTTCTTACCAAGTTGTCTTACCAAGAGACTGTGATGAAGCCTACTTCCTTGATCGTCAAAACCTTCGATGGTTCTCGCAGGGCTGTGATTGGAGAAGTGGAACTTCAGATTTTGATTGGACCACATGTTTTCAACATCACATTCCAAGTAATGGACATCAATCCCAATTACAGTTGTTTACTTGGAAGACCTTGGATCCACGCCGCTGGAGCTATAACTTCAACTCTGCATCAGAAGATGAAGTTTGTGATCGATGAAAAACTAGTTATTATACATGGTGAAGAGGATCTGATGGTCAGTAACCTATCTTATTTTTGTTACATTGAGGCTGATGAAGACGCTCTAGAAACTTCTTTCCAAGCACTTGAGCTCGCCAATGATGTCCTATTAGAAGTTGAAGAAACAGTGGGCCAGAGTAATCCAACTTTTGCATCTTTCAAGAGCACCAGATCAACAATCAACAGGGGCATACCTGAAGGTTGGGGAGAAGTGCTCGATATCAAGACCAAGACAAATCGCCACGGGTTGGGTTACAAACCAACTCATGATAAAGCTTCTACATATGTCAAAGGGTGTCCGAAGACTGTCCAAGAAGTGTTTGTCAGTGGAGGTTTCCAGATCAACGCTATCAATGATGACGATGATGTTGAAAACCTGAAAAACCTGGTATTCAAGAGCAATGCAGCTTTGAGCAATTGGGAAGCTATAGAGATCCCCGTGATTTTTCCCATTTCAAAGTAATTTTTGTTTTTCATTGTTGTTTTCAAAATTCCATAGCTACGCCCAAAGCTATTGGATTATTTGTAGGGCCACCTTTTCACTTTCGCAAAGAATATTAATGAATGCATTTTGTTCAATTCTATTTGTTTCATTTTCGTTTTTTGCTTTTACCTTTTAAAAGAAATTGGCAATCTTTTCAAAAACTACACACAAAAAAGCATTTTCTTTCTCTTGCATTTCCTTGTGCATTTTGATAAAATAGCCTTCCAACATTGCAGTGCTATCCCAAACCTTGTTGAATACAATGACTCTACTTTCACTCTTGACTAGGATTCACCCATTTATCAAGTTGAAGATGAGGGTGATGAAGATTTCGGAATACCCACTGAACTGGAAAAATTGGTTGAGTATGAGTACACTGAACTTCAACCGTACAAAGAGCAGATAGATTTGATTAATCTTAGCATTGATGAAGACAAGAAAGAGGTCAAGATTGGTACGACACTTGGGGCCGAGATCAAGCGGAGATTGGTCAAGCTTCTAGAGGAATATTCTGATGTGTTTGCATGGTGGTATCAAGATATGCCCAGTTTAGACACTGATATTGTTGTTCACAAGCTGCGACTTAAGCCAGAATGTCCACCTATCAAGCAGAAACTTCGGAGAACAAGACCTGACATGGCTCTGAAGATCCGAGATGAGGTGAAGAAACAACTTGATGCAGGTTTCCTTACAGTTACAAAGTATCCTGATTGGGTAGCCAACATTGTTCCAGTGCCCAAAAAGGACGGTAAAGTCAGAATGTGTGTAGACTATAGGGATTTGAACAAAGCAAGCCCAAAGGATGATTTCCCTCTGCCGCAAATTGACACATTTGTGGATGATACAGCCAGTTTTGGAGTTTTCGCTTTTATGGATGGTTTCTCCGGTTATAATCAGATCAAGATGGATCCTGCCGACAGAGAAAAGACCACATTCATTACTCCTTAGGGAACCTACTGCTACAAAGTTAGGCCCTTCGGTTTGAAAAACGCAGGGGCAATATATCAAAGAGCTATGGTCGCTCTCTTTCATGACATGATGCATAAAGAGGTCGAAGTTTATGTTGATGATATGATTGCCAAATCTCAAAACAAAGAGGACCATTTGGACCATTTGCTGAAACTGTTTGAACGACTCAGGAAGTACCAGTTGAAACGGAATCCTGCTAAGTGTACCTTTGGTGTTAGATCTGGAAAACTACTAGGTTTTATCGTCAGCCAACAAGGAATTGAAGTAGATCCTGAAAAAGTCTGATCCATTCAGGACATGCCAGCTCCGCAAACTGAAACACAAGTCAGATGTTTTCTTGGACGACTAAACTATATCTTCAGATTCATCTCCAACATGACTACTACCTGTGAGCCAATCTTTAAGTTACTTTGCAAAGGTTAGGTTATTGATTGGAATTCTGATTGTCAGCAAGCATTTGAAAAGATTAAGGGTTATTTACAAGAACCTCCTATCTTGATTCCTCCTGTTCCTGGAAGACCACTCTTCATGTATCTTATTGTTCTTGAGAAGTCTACGGGTTGCGTACTTGGTCAACACGATGAGACTGGAAGAAAAGAGCATGTCATCTACTATTTGATCAAGAGGTTTATTGATTGTGAAAGCAGATATTCACTTTTGGAGAAAACTTATTGTGCGCTAGCATGGGATGCTAGGCGTCTCAGACAATACATGATTTGTCACACCACTTTGTTGATCTCGAAAATGGATCCAATAAAGTACATTTTTGAAAAGCTTGCTCTGACTGGAAGAATTTCCCGTTGGCACATGTTATCCGAATACAACATCCAGTATGTGGCTCAAAAAGCTATCAAAGGGAGTATCTTGTCAGATTATCTTGCAGACCAGCCAGTTAAAGACTATGAGCCTCTCAAGTTTGACTTTCCCGACGAAGACATTTGTTAGTGAAGGATTATGAAGAGCCAGGTCCTGATGAAGGTCCCGAGCCGGGTCTCTATTGGAAGATGATGTTTGATGGTCCTCTAATTACAGTGGGCATGGCATAGGCGCCGTTCTAATGAATCCAGAAGGTGGTTATACCCCATTTACAGCAAGGTTAGACTTTGAATGTACCAACAATATCACCAAATATGAAGCATGAATTCTTGGCCTTGAAGTAGCTATTGACCTCAGAATCAAAATTCTTGAAGTGAGTGGAGATTCAGCTTTGGTTATTTATCAAGTTACAGGTGAAAGGGAGACTAGACATGAGAATCCCATACAGAGCCTACATTGTTGAAATGATTAAATACTTCGATGAGAACACTTTCAAACATGTTCCGAGATCTAAAAATCAAATTGCCGATGCTCTAGCCATGTTTGCCTCAATATGGAAAGTCAGATATTTCAATGATGTTACTCTCATTCGAATTGAACGCAAGACTGAGCCTGCCTACTGTCAGATGGTTGAAGAAGAAACTGATGACGAGCCTTGGTTTCATGATATTAAGAATTATCTGCTCAAGCCAGAGTATCCAGCCGATGCTACTAATCTTGACAAGAAGACTCTGATAAGATTAGCATCCAAGTTCTTCATCAGCAACGACGTGCTATACAAGAGAAACTACAACATGGTTCTGCTAAGATGTGTTGACAAACGTGAAGCAGACATGATACTTCAAGAGATTCATGAAGGGACCTTTGGAACTCATGCCAACGGTTATGCTATGTCCAAGAAAATTCTGAGAGCCAGATATTACTGGTTAACCATGAAATCTGATTGCATCCAATATGCCAGGAAATGCCATAAGTGCCAAATTTATTCCGACAAGGTCCACGTACCTCCAACACCGCTGAATGTTTTATCTTCACCGTGGCCTTTCTCAATGTGGGGCATTGACATGATTGGGGAAATTGAGCCGAAAGCTTCCAACGGTAACCGATTCATTCTAGTTGCTATCGACTACTTCACCAAATGGGTAGAAGCTGCTTCTTACGCCAATGTGACCAAGCAAGTAGTTTCCCCTTCATCAGAAAAGAGATTATTTGCTGTTATGGAATTCCAAGTCGAATCATAACAGACAACGGTATCAATCTGAACAATAAGACTATGAAGGAGTTGTATGAAAGTTTCAAGATTGCACATCACAATTCTTCTCCTTACCGTCTTAAGATGAATGGAGCCGTTGAAGCTGCGAACAAAAATATCAAGAAAATCCTGCAAAAGATGGTCAAGACTTACAAGGAATGACATGAAATGTTACCATTTGCTTTGCACGGATACAGAACTTCAGCGCGAATTTCAACAGGGGTAGCCCCTTTCTCATTGGTATATGGAATGGACGTCATCCTCCCCGTCGAAGTAGAACTGCCTTCCTTAAGGGAATTGATGGAAACCAAGCTTGATGAAGCTGAATGGGTTCAAGACAGATTTGACCAGCTGAATCTCATCGACGAGAAGCGCATGACAGCTATGTGCCATGGACAGTTATATCAGAAATGGATGAAGAGATCCTTTGACAAGAAAGTTTGAATCCGTGAGTTCCGTCAAGGAGAACTTGTACTCAAGAAGATTTTTCCAGTTCACAAAGACATGCGTGGGAAATGGATGCCCAATTATGAAGGCCCATTTGTTGTGAAGACAGTTTTCTCCGGAGGATCGCTAATTCTCATAACAATGGATGGTGAAGAGCTTGCACATTCTGTGAACTCTGATGCAGTTAGAAAATATTATACTTAAAATAACCCGCTAAGTCGAAAACCTGGAAAGGAGATTTAGGCAACAATGGATCACACCCTATGAAGGAGATCCAGGCAAAAATGAGGGATAAAAAAAATATAGAGCTCGCTAAGCTGAAAACCTGAAAAGGCGGCTCAGGAAAAAATGAGTGTCCCAGTGGATTGAAAACCCAAAAGGGCGATCCAGGCAAAAGTTAGGGACAAAGGAATTTCACTGCATTAGATGACGCTGATCATCAAAGGACATTTTACAGCAGATCCACTCCAATCCAATCGCTCTTGTCAGAAGAAGGATTTTAGGTAGTCTTAGTTATTAAGGTCAGTAGAGATCGTTGGATTTAATGTAACCTTTCCCTATTGCCAATTTCAAATGTAATTTTCCATGGAGCCTTGCCATTAGCAAGCTACTAGTCTTTAATAAAATCAAACCTTTTGCTATTCAATTTTTTCTATTTATGCTATCTCTACTTCATTTTTATTATGCAAATTGTTATTTGTTAATAATAATTTTGAAAGTGAAAAGTTTTCAAACTTAAAACTGTTTTTGAAAATGCATTCGAAAAATATATAAAGTTTCTTTGACTTGTGGAAATATCTGAAGAACATCTTCATTCCCCAGTAAGTCTCGATGTTGCAGAAGCACCTTTAAACCATCGCCTCAATGCAAGTCCCCAGCGAGACTATAAGCTGAAAACACTTTGGACCAAGCCGGTAATCTCCAGTGACTTTCAAGACTGCAGAGATCTCCCCAGTATCTTCCAAGTGATACACTTATTTTTTGAGGTCCCCCTCTCAGTGGAATCGTCTTTTCCTCGGTGAAGTTGTTATATTTTCCTCAAGAATTTTCCCCAGGAGATTTCCATATTCTCCCCAAGAAGTCGAGTTACTTTCCCGGAGAAGTTGATGTACCTTTCCCAGGAAGTTGCTACACTTTTCTCCATGAAGCTGCTTAGCTCCACATCTTCCCCGTGAGTGGATATTTATTTTATCCCCAGAAGTCTCCGATCCTAAGATGACTCTCCCAGTGAACAGGTCTTCTTTGATCAGAAATTTAGATTCATGATGGCAATCCTTCTAGTGAAGTCATGATATCTTATCCCCAAGTGGACTAATGTTGTTCTCCCCAGAGAATTTGGAACTTTGAAGCAAGATTTATTTTCACCATCAACTTTCCTATCCCCTGATAGATGTACTTTTGCAGAAGTCCCCAGGTATCCCCATCGAGATGTTTATTTCATCTCCTGTTTGCTCCTCTGCTTGTTTGTTTTGTCAGCATGTGCATGGGCATAAGCATAAGCATGCTCATCGCATCTCTTTGCATTTGCATTTTCATATGCATTAGCATCTGCATGTTTGTTATGTTTGTTGTCTTTTATCGTTACTTTGGTTGTGGTTACCACCAAGTAATTGGGTTTGTCTGTTCTCTCCAAGTAGATCGTCAGCCCTAGGCATAAAATACCTATTACTTCCAGTTTCTCCATGGAGTTCAACCCTCGTGGATGATGGTTATTTCAGTTATCTTTTCCATGTCTGGATAGGATAATCCCATTTGAGTTCATTCTCTCAATGGAGTCTTGTTTGACAGTTTCTTTCTAGCTCGATTCTAGATTGAACTTCGGTCCCTGTCGACCGCCGAACCTACCTGGACGTGCATTTATTTTGCACTATCTTTCAAGGAGAGCCTTTTACAATGCCTTCGCTGATAAGTGGCAGTCTCTCCTGAGAAGCTTATCATGCTTTGCCCCAAGATAAGTGGCAGTCTCGCCTGAGAAGCTTATCTTATCTTCATTATACTAGCAACAAGTGGCCATCTCCCTCGAGAAACTTGTTTATTTTACCCTTTTCAAGTAAAAGAAGAAACTGAGACCCGTTCAGGGCATATAAACCTTGGAGGCGTGGGGAATTTTATTTACCCTTTCTAAATGAATCATTTAGTTAAAGAAGAAGCTGAATCATATGTTGATCATGGAAGCTTATTTTCATCAAACAAGTGGCAGTCTCTCTAGAGAAGCTTACTGTTTCATTCGTATCCCCATATAAGTGGCAGTCTCCCATGAGAAGCTTATCATTGTTATCTCTTTCAGATAAGTGGAAATATCTTTATTTGAGAAGCTTATCCCGTTTTGGTATGTAAGTCCCTTTCAGCGATAAGTGGCAGTCTCTCTCGAGAATCTTATCAGGGCATTTCTCATTGGAGTCCAATTATTTTGGCATACAACAGGTTTTTATCCTGTATATTATTCTGATGGTTCTTAAAGATCCCGTTTGATCTCTTCGCTTAAGGAATTTCCAGAAGCTTGGATGTTATTCTTTCCTGAAGACTCCAGCATTTTTGTTTATTTGATTCTACCGTCGTGTGTATCTTATTTTACCCTTTTTATCCTAGAGTGTCAACCGGTCATGCCTGAACCTGTTGAGCAGCTACTCTTCGATATTTTCCCCCAGTAGAGGCCGTCTCGCCTGTGCCATCTCCATTGAGGATCTCTTCTTGATTTCCTTCTAAAGTGACAATTGGTCATGCTTGAACCTGTTGGTCCATCACTTTAGATTTCCCCGGTTCCGTGCTGTTTCCTCAGTGCGTCGTCTTCCCTAGTGATTGTGGTTGCTCGTTCCGTCTATCCCCTGTGTCGTCGTTTCGTCTGCATACTTGCATTTATCATTTCCATCATATGCATCATATTATATTCATCGTCAGCATTGTCGTCTTTTCCATAGCATTACATATCACTGCATCTAAGGGCAAAATTTTCGGTTATCTATATTTAAATCTCTTTCACCATGATTTCTCGAGCCTTCGTCGCTCAAATCATCTGATGAAGTTATTTAAATAGGGGCAACTGTCATACCCTAAGCTTTACCTTTAGATGCAGTGATCATTTCGCATTTTCGTTTTGTTCCGTATTTCATTTTTTTTTCTACTAACCGCTAACCGGTTTGATTAGTTATGCGTTTTGCAAGTGAGTTGAAAGCGGACTGTAAGTCCATTTAGTCAGGTTGAACCTACAAGGATATTAAGATATTAAATGAATACTTGGTTTTGTCATTAACACCGTCCTGAGCCTCGGCGTGAGAATTTATGACTCGTTTGCCAAAATTTGGAATTTAACATAATCAGGGATTCAGGGTGTGCAGTTTAATGATATTGGATTCAGAGGATTGCAATCTGAGGCAAGATTACCATTCTTTCACGGATAAAAATTACATGAGTTATATTGTTTCTAAAATTATGTTGGAGTCGGGATTTGAATGCTTCGACATCAGTTATCATTTGGTCTTAAGTCTCAGATGAACCAAAGTCAGATTTAATTTCAGAAGAATCAAGTTCACAGTTGATGCAAGACATTTGAAATTCGTTTTATTCAAAAAAATGGAATTTTTTATACATTTTCAAGTCTTATTTCTATTACAAGAATACAAGTTACATATTTTTGTGGAACTACAAGTCAAGATCCTAAATTCTAAAAGTCCTAAGCCAAGTCTTCATTTCCCGAACCTCCAGAACCTGCAAAAAGTGTAAATTGGTTAGAAAGTCAGTTTTTTAATTGGAAAAAGTGGATTTTATTTTTATTTCGAACCCTCGGGGTATATTCATCGTTGGGTCTGGGAGGGGCAACAATTGAATTGCTACCGAACCCCTCGTCTTACTTCCGACAGCCTTAGCCAAAACCCGACAATTTCTATTCAGTTCAGAGAATTTTCACAAAAAAAATGATTTTGGGTCCAAACAGTCCTTAAGGAAATATCCAAAAATCCAGATCAGATAAATCAAACAAGGCAAAATCCGAATATCATCATCAAACAGCATCAGCGGATAAATTCCAAAAATAGCAAATCCAACAGCATCCAAAAATAATAAAAAGAGGGATTTCAAAAATGGAATGCTTTCACCCTCATCAAAGGCAATCTGAATTTGAAATGAACAAATTCACCATCAACAATCAAATTCGACAGCAATACATTAACCATAAACAACCTTCCAAAATCAACAACAACATGTCAAAGACATGTTTTATAAAAAAGGAAACAAATTAAATGCCTCCAAAATCGTGTTAAGAAGAAGTGGCTATAAGAACAAAGGAAGAAATCACAGTGGAAGGGATCCAAAAATCATCAAAAATGGACGGAAAAATCATTGAACAAAAATCAAACCGAATCCCACAATCCAAAAATCGTCATGAAAATCACCAACATGAAACTCATCACCATCAATCTGTCACAGATATCCAACGAAAATCATCATCATCAGACGAGCCCTCCACAACCATACACAAGCCGTCTCAACGAAATCCGGAGATCCTCATTTGAGAGTCTCAACGGATCCGGAAACCCTTTAGGCCTCAAAAACAAACATCACCGGCCATAAGAAAATCGGAGAACAAAGCCAATAAACGTAAGCATCATTTTAAAGATGTACGCATGTTGTTTTTCAGGTGAGAATCGTGGCTAGGAACAAGAAAAGGCTAAAGTGTCACGGCCAGAAAACAGTAAGAGAGAAGAGAGATTCATAAAAGAAAGAAGAAGAAAAGCAGACAAAAGTAAGAAGAGGGCCACACAACCATAGAAGGAGAAAGTCTGTCGGAGAGAAAGAGGAGAATGTGCATTCCGTGATACCCATGAAAGAATAAGGAAAAATTCGCAGCAAAAACCCACACAAGAGGCCGCAGCCGTCTGCTATGAATTTAGGGTTAAAAACCCTAAATTTCACCCCCCCTCCCCTTTTATATTATAGTACCGGGTCGGGTCTGGGGCCTAACCACCCTGCCCGACCCATTTCCTTGTTTTTTTATTTATTTATTTTTATCTTTTTTTGTAATTATTAATAAATAATAATAAACTAACCCTACTAACTACGAACTAAATTTATTAAAAATCTGAATTTATTTATTTAAAAATATAAAAAATGATAATTGATAATAAAAAAGAGTTTTAATACAGTTTTTTTTTTAAATAATTTAATTTATCTATTTTTTTTAATCTTACTTTAATTCAAAATTTAATAAAAATGTAGTTAGATTTGTTTTTAATCAAACTTTAACATTTGTTTTAATTCAATAACAAATAAGAAAAATGCTTAGATTAGATTTAATTTCTTTTTTTCTTAATATTTAAAAACCCATAAAAAAATATATATCTATTTAATAATCCAAAAAAACTTTTCTAATCTCTAATCCATTTATTTCTTTTTAGAACTTTTAGAATTTAATTTTATTAACCTTTTCAAGAATAAACTTTTAATTTAAAATCTAACACCTTTTTAAACTAATTATAATTCAATTCTAACATTTTTCCTTAATCACAAATTATTAATTCTAACATTTTGTCTAATTTTCACTTAAGAATAATTCTAAAAAATAAATAAAAACGATTAACTTTTAATTTACCCTTAATTCCGATTTCACCAATCCAATTTAACCATAATCCGGTTCTAATATGAATTAATTTACCCATTCACGCTTGACCTCTAATCTATGGCTAATCACCCTCATTTATCATTCTAACTTGGTTTTTTCACCATGTTGTACATATTCATGTATCATTGTTATTATCTTTGTCCATCGCTATCATCGCACTGCTTATCATTTTATACTTTCAATTATTCACTGCTTTATTTTATCGTCTTTTCCCTTCCGAAGAAAAGGTTACTCCATTTGGCCGCTGTGTCAATGCCTTTTCCCTCAGCCCATCCTAGCCTTAGGACCCGAGTCGCCGTACTCGTGCTTAGGCGTCCCGCCGTGGACACACCCTTACCCTTTTCCAAAACCTTAAGACGTTGAGTCACCGTACTCATGCTTAGGCGTCCCGCTATGGACATTCACCCTTTTATCCTAGCCTTAGGATCAGGAGTCACCGCACTCCATGTAAGTTCCCGTCGTGGAATACTTACTTCACCCTTTTGCAATTCAATCTCTACAACATAGAATTGGAGTTTCCGCACTCCAAGTAAGCGCTTCCCTATGAACGTTTGCATCCCCTGAACCTTGACCACAGTCAAGAAGTTCCTCTTCCTCCCTTTCAAGGGGAACTACGATTACTCTGATTCCATCCCTTACCTCGGATACGTAGGCACAAGATGCGAGTCTTGGCGAGTAAACTTAGGACTAACCCCTTAGGCTCTTCTCTTCATCCTTAACCCTTAGTATTACTCTTAAGTAGATAACTTTAGCAATAGCATATTAAAACAAGAGGTTCCTGTAGAGTACTACAGAAGTTTAGGATGCTAATACCTTCCCTAAGTTTAACCAACCCCCGAACCTTAGATCTCTCCCCGTATTGTATTTACGATGCAAAATAGGTTTTTTCTTCTTTAACCTTTCCTTCGGATGAATCAAAGACCGGTTATGAATCAAGATTGTGATTCAAAGTAATCAATAATTTGATATCCTACTCTCACTGCAACAACTGTACTGCACGTTTGGAATGATTATTTTATTAAATGTGCAAAGACAAATACAAGAGAAAGAAAATTTTTTTTCTAGTTTTGAAAGATTGTCAATTTCTTTTAATGGTAAAAGCGAAAAAAATGGTAAATGAAACAACAAGAATTTAACAAAATGCATTTATTGATAATCAATTGAAAGCGAAAAGGTGACCTACAAAGTAGTCCAGTAGCTTTGGGCACATCTATGTAATTTTTGAAAACAACAAATAAAAGACAAATAAATTACTTTGACAAAGGGAAAATCACAGGGATCTCTATTGCTTCCCATTTATCCAAAGCTGCATCGCACTTGAATACCAGATTGCTCAAGTTTTTGTCCTCATTATCATCTTCGATAGCATTGACCTAGAAACCTCTACTGACAAACACTTCCTGGATGGTCTTCGGACGGCCTTTAATAGATGTAGAAGCTTTATCATTAGTTGGTTTGTAACCCAACCCATGGCGATTCATCTTGGTCTTGACATCTATCACTTCTCCCCAACCTTCAGATATGCCTCCTTCGATTGTTGATCTGGTACTCTTGAAAGATGTGAAAGATGGACTACTCTTGCCCACGGTTTCTTCGAATTCCAACAGAACATCATTGGCGATCTCAAGTGCTTGAAAAGATGTTTCTAGAGCATCATCGTCAGCCTCTATATAACGGAAAGAAGACGGGTTGCTTACCATCAAATCCTCCTCACCATGCATAATAACCAGCTTATCATCAATCACAAACTTCATCTTCTGATGTAATGTTGAAGTTACAGCATCGGCAGTATGGATCCATGGCTTTTCAAGTAAACAATTGTAATTAGGATTTTTGTCCAACACTTGGAATGTGACATTGAATACATGCGGTCCAATTAAGATTGGTAGCTCCACTTCTCAAATTACAGCTATGCGGGAACCATCAAAAGCTTTGACTATTAAAGTAGGTCTCATTTCAGTTTCTTTGTAAGCAAATTTTTTAAGATTCCTCTTAGGTAAAACATTCAGAGAGGAACCGGTATCCACAAGCACTCTTGATAAATTATCCTCTTGACATTTCACAGACACGTGTAAAGCACGGTTGTGATTCTGACCTTCTCTTGGTAACTCCTCGTTACTGAAGCTAAGAGTGTTACAGGTAGTAATGTTTGCAATCGCACTGTCAAACTGGCCAGTAGTAATATCTTGGGCGACATGAGCTTGAACCAACAACTTTTGTAATGCAGTTTGATGAGCAGGTGAATTCATCAACAGAGATAAGATTGATATTTTAGAAGGAGTCTGGTGAAGTTGATCAATAACTTTGTAATCACTTTTACGGATGATCCTCAAGAACTCAACATCTTTATCATTTGCAATCACTTCTTTCTCTTTGTCTTTGCAGGCATAGTGGTAACAGTTTCCTTAGGCAAAGCCTCATTGAAGCGGGGAGTATAAATGCGACCACTTCGTGTCATCTTGCTTGCCTCGGCTATATTAGTCATATCTTCGCTAACACTCTTCAGTTCTTCTCTCAGAATAACCTTCCCAGATTCTTTGTCAATCATGGTCACATCATACTTCCAAGGTACAACTTTAGAGTCTCTGAAATGAAAAGGACTAGGTTTTTGAATGATCACTGGCTTTGGCTTATTAACTGCACAAGCAACAATGGATTCTGGCATGTTGAACACAAGCTTTGGTGCGCTAAAAACAGGTACTACAGAACTTGATTTTGGCAAATTGAAGACAGGCACTTTGGCACCTGGCTCAGGCAAGTTGAAGACGGGCTCAATCACAACAACTTCATCCTTCTTCACTTTTCTACTTACTTGTAGAAAACCATCATTAATCAACTTCTGAATATCATTCTGTATTAACATACATCCCTTGACACTGGCATCACAAGCTTGACAATCATTATGGAAAACATTCACTAAACCTGCCTCAAACAACTTTAAATGGAAAACTCAGAAAGGAGTCTTCATCTTGGAAACATCCAGAATTAGGCTTTCATCAGAAACCTCATCAACAACATTAACAGACCCATGAGTAGGTAGAGGGTTGTTCTTAACATTAGGTTGAGGATTGTCAAAAGACAAAATCTTCTTTTCTATTAATTCTCTTACAAGGTGCTTGAGAGCATAACAATTTTCTAGATCAGGTGCACCTTCAGGAAACAAACAGTAAGCATTAGGGTTGTAATTAGCTGGAAGTGAATTTGGAGGTAGACCCAAAGCCCTTGTAGTTATCAAACCTTGTTGCACTAGTGAAGGGTACAACTCTGTATAAGTCATCGGAATAGGCGGACATGGCTTATATTGTCTTCGGTTAGGGACATTCTGGCGAGGTACCTGATTCTTCGGTTGTTGATAGGCAGGAGCGTTGGGCACTCGTTGATAATTAGATGGAGCTTGTGCAGGCTGATAGCTAGGAGTAGGTTGATAGATAGGTGGCTAATAGACAGGATCTGATTGCACAGTCTAATAAGTAGGAACTTGTTGATTAAAAGTAGGTGTAACAGCAGCCACGTGCGGTTGTTGAGCAAATTGAACAGGGTAACCTTGTGGTTGAACATAGTTTTGTTGATGTTACCAAGGTTTATTTCTTCTTCTGCTTGACATCACGACATTAGTTTCACTCTCATTCTTCTTATGAGAACTAAACAAAGGCTTCTTGGCATGGTCTTTGTTGGAGCTTGAACTGCCAGCAGTACTTGACATTTTTCCACTCTTCAAACCCAGTTATACCTTCACACTAACAACAGCAATATTAGAAAAGTTTGCAGTCACACTTATAACCATTCTTTCATAGAATTTCAGACGAACAATATCAACAAACCAATCGGCCAATTCTTTTTCAGTCAAAGGAGGTTCCACTTGCGAAGCAATCTCTCTCCATCTCTAAGCATACTCTTTGAACGATTCAAAACTACTATGGGCCATACTCAGTAATTTCCTTCGGTCAGGAACCAAATCCATGTTGTACTTGTAATGTTTGATGAAGGCATCAGATAAATCTTGGAAAATCTTGATGCGAGACTGATCCAAACTTAAATACCACTTCGACGAAGCACCTTTCAAATTGTCCTGAAAATAGTGAATCATCAGTTTATCATTATCAACATGAGCGGCCATTTTTCGATAGTACATAATCAGATGACTCTTTGGGCATGTGGCTCCTTCATAGTGATCAAAGCTAGGAGTTTTGAACTTTGGAGGGATAACCAGACTAGATACGAGACACACTTCTCTGGAAGCAACACCAAAGATTTGATCTCCTTCTATCATTCTTAACCTCTTGTCAATAATTTCCACATTTTCTCTGAGCTTTTCATGGCGTTCGTCTTCATCTTCCTTCATATCAGGGATATCATATACTGGTTGATGCTCATTGAAGTATGGTTGCACATGAGTATGAAGAGCAGCTGGTGCGAAAGTTGGAATCACCTTAGGAGTTTCGGTAACCAAAGGAACAACTTGTTGAACAAAAGGAACTGTAGTAGGTGTCTGCATAAAACCCGATGGAAGACCAAATGGAGGTACACTTGCAGTAGTAACAACAGATGGTTGAGGGTCCACAATAGTATTGGCAATCTCAGAAACAACAGTGGGTTGAGTATCCATCCTTGCACGTATAACCTGTAGCATCTCCATAATCTGCCCCACACTTTCTTGAAGGTCTTCTAATTCATTACTGACACACTGTCGCACCTCGAAAAAATCACGGAGACATTTCAGAGAAACGACCCTCGCGCGAAAGGCGCAGAAATGCGGTTCGACAGAGTCGCCACCAAACTTTATTTTTCCTGAATAAACGGGAGAGGAAAATATCGAGAAAACCTCTTAAAAACGAAAGGATAGGAACAAGGCTGTCGCAACCATGTTCCGGGTTCGGGAGTTGGTTACGTGAGGGGAAGGTATTAGCACCCTTTACGTCCGTCGTACTCGACGGGAACCTCTTAAGGTAATTGTAGGGAGTGTTGTCTAGGCTTACTTGCTTTCTTCTCGTTGATAAAGGTGAATTGGTAGGTTAAAAGGTTAAAGACGCTAAGGAGAGATGGGTGGTTAGAAGATGGGGTGCTCGCCAAGGATTGGGGCCCTTGTGCCTACGTATGCTCATTCGGACGAGAATGAGAAATCAGAGCGTCGTAGTTCGACTACGGGAAAAGGATGGGGGGTGGACGAAATAATGGAGGAAGATAGGAGTGTGGAATAGGGGAGAAAATGGGAAATGTGCTCGCCAAGATTATCGCAATCTTGTGCCTACGTATCTTACATTCAAGAATGAATAAAGAATCAGAGCATCCGTAGTTCGTGGTAACAACCACGAAAAGAAGACGAGGAAATGGGAGAAATGGGTAGAAGGTAACTCGCCAAGATCTCGCAATCTTGTGCCTACGTATCTTACATTCGGACGAGAATGAAGAATCAGAGCAATCGTAGCTCGTGGTAACAACCACGAAAAATATGAGGTTGAATAGGTTGGAAGTTTGAGAAAGAGACGAAAGAGTGACTGACAAGCAACCCAAGAGCGCGCCTCAAGAGCTTGTCACTCAAGACTTCAAGGAATGCGAGATTCCAAGAACTCAGTTCATTAGGGAATTGACTGAATAAATTGAAAATAAAGAGTTGGATGTTTTGAAATCGAAATAATGAACCAATAACAACTCGGGGCACGCCCAAGAGTTACTCATTCGAGTATTCAAAGAATGCTAGATTCTGAGAATATCCCTCTTTCGTAAGTTTTAAAAAAAAACGTATGTGAAAAGATCGAATCGAAAGATGGCATGTGAGGCCAAAAGGAAGTTGGTTTGGAAGTAGTTCGACGACGTGTCGAGGATTTGATTGAAAATGAAACCGACTTGACGACGTGTCAAGGGTTAAGATTGTGAGAATCGATATTAGTCCCTGAGGGTGCCCCCAATAACGAAACCACGAGGGGTAGTGAATATGTGCGAAATGTGAGTTGTGAATGTGTACGAGCACTCGACTTAGGAGAACGTTGGAAAATGATTGAGTTTAAAAAAGATTCGAAAGGTTGAGTGAATAACAACTCAAAAGCGTGCATCGAGAATTATTCACTCGAAGACACAAGGAATGCTAGATTCCAAGTACCTCCTTCTTTCAGAGTTTTGATCGAAAAAAGACATTGAGAATGTGTTTGAGAAAATCAAAAGATTGAATGAATAACAACTCAAGAGCGTGCCTCGAGAATTATTCACTCGAAGATCCAAGAAATGCTAGATTTCAAGAAGCTCCCTCTTTTGGAGTTTTTTCGAGAAAATGTTTAAAAGATGATTTGAAGCGAAAATGACATAGTGTTGACTGAATTATCATCTATCAATAATTTGACCGATAATAATCGTTAAAGTCCTCATCGACTAGGGAATAAGAAAAAGTGGATAAAAACGAAAATGAATAGTTTTGAAAAGAATGGTCTCGGGTTTGTTATTATCTGTCAATAATTTGACAAACTATAACTCGGGGTATCGTCATCGACCGTAAAGAGAGAAAGTGGAAATAAATGCTCAATAATAAATGAGAAATAAAATGTAACTCTAAAAAAAAGAAAATATAAATCTTAAAAACTATTATATATATATATATATATATATATATATATATATATATATATATATATATATATATATATATATATATATATATATATATATATATATATATATATATATATATATATATATATATATATATATATATATATATATATATATATATATATATATATATATATATATATATATATATATATATATATATATATATATATATATATATATATATATATATATATATATATATATATATATATATATATATATATATATATATATATATATATATATATATATATATATATATATATATATATATATATATATATATATATATATATATATATATATATATATATATATATATATATATATATATATATATATATATATATATATATATATATATGTTAAGAAAATATCCTTTTTCTAAAATAATTTACACTAAAATAAAAAATGTAAACACAAACAGAGGGGTGTTGAGAAAAAAAAGGATTATAGAAATGATGATGGTGTTCAAGAGGTCCCATGGGCCAAAGCCCAACGGTGTGAACTCCAAATCCACTCATCCATCCTTTTACGAATTTATTCACAAAATGGGAATACCTTTGCCTTCTCCGAATAAATAAATTTTGAAAAAATAAAAAAAATAAGAAATAAATGAAAAAAACAAACAGGCATCAAGAAAATCCAATGTGAGGTGTCGTCACTCTCAAAATCTTACCATCCCTAAGAACAATCAATCGAAAAACTAAGGAAGTTCAAAGCACTTTCGGAACAACCTTCTCCGTCTCCTACCATTCATTTTCATCTACTCTCTATCATACGATTTGGGTTACAAAGAAAGGATTTGGGTTCTGGGTTTCAAAGAGTTAGGTTGAAATGAAGCTCGGCCAAAGGGGAAAGAAGGTTATTCTGATTTTGTATAGAAAGGTTTATGATTTGGGTTGTGAGTTGGTTGAAGATTGGTGATGGTTTTGATGGTGTTTCTTGTCTGATTTGAAATAGTTGAAGAAGAAGACACTGAGCTGGGATTTGTTTGAAAATGGCGGAAGGTATGCTTTCTGAAGGTTATGATTTGAAGCCAAAATGTGCCAAGTTATGGATGGGATGAAGAAAGAATTCCTGGGTTGTAAAAATGAGTCGGAGCTTTGATGATTTGAGATTTCAAGAAGAATGAAGTTGGAGGAAGGTTATGGGTGAGTTGGAAAAGGGATTTGCGATGAAGATTGAAGAAATTTGGAGAATGAGTCCAAGTTTTTCTCCCTTCCTGATTGAAGGTTTGCTGAGAGGTTTTATCCAAGAAGTCTGAATATTGTTTTTACCAAAAGCTTAGTGGTCTCCCCCCTTATGTGATGCTCTGACGTTTGTTATTTAAACCCAAAAAGCATGTGCTTTTTGGACTAACCCAAAGGTATGCGCCGCGTTACCACCCTGATGTGTTGTGTATGAATTTTTTATGTAGTATTGTGGTATTCGGCTCTCGTACGAGTGTGTGTGTACGTTGTCCCTTTTTTAAAATTTGTAATTTCACAGCAGGTCACTATTGCAACATTTTTCTGAGGTATTGCAAGTGGTTATGCTATGAAGAATTACAGCTCTGCGGTTGTGTTGCCCTGCTTTCTTTGGTATTATGCAGGTACCAAGAGTGGTGGACGACAATGTACGATTTGTGCAATTTGTGGTGCTGGCTCTTTCTGCTTTTTCTATTGTTGCAGTATTCGCAGCTGTGTGGGACCGTTTTGGTGGTAAGTAGTGCCATATATCAGCTTGTGAATTTTTTTGCTTACTATATCCTTTATTGTGTTTTTTCTTTTTGTCTGTTGTGGGTATAGGAAGCTGGTTATGGTATTATGGCTGGAATTGTAGACAATTTTCTTCTTGTGGGGCCACCCTGATTTTTGTTCAAAATGTGTCTGCATAATGTTTGAACGTGTCATGCAGTGAATTGCAAGTACCAGGCTTACCACACAAGGTCTTGGTCACTCGTTTGGGTCTGAAAGAAACGCCACTTGCGTATCAGCGATTTTTGGTTGCGAAATGAAGGTTGGTATGCTTGTCTTTGTGCGAAAGTTTTATCGAGATTTGAAGGAATCCACCCATGTTTGCTGCAAACTATTTGTTTGATGTTGCGTGAATTTCTCAGAATTGGTGTATTCACTTTGCAGGATTTTTGCTGTAGGATTTTTTGTGTTGCAAGTCGTGGTCTGTTGCTAAATCGTCGACGGTTGCGGGTGTATCGTGGTTGTAAGCTGGTGTGCGAGTTATTGCGTGATGCTGCTGCTGTGTTGAGTTGCGAAATCTGCCGGCAGCAGGGTAATTGTTGATGAGTGGTCTCTCTTTCTTTAAACAATTTTGTTCTTCAATTATGTGAGTTGCAATTGGAAATTGAAATGGCTTATACTATCTGCTGCAGGTCATGGCGTGTGGTTGTATTATTGATTGCGTGACCCGGAAATTTGCGGTAAAAAGCATGAGGTCGGTGTATGCGGAGACATATCATTGTATGTTGCCATGGCTTCTCTCATGTCATGTGTGTACACATCAAACAACAATAACTTGGCACTTTGTTATGTTTTATCAATGCAGGTTCAGTATCTAATAGCAGTTTGATAAAACAAAATCCCAGCACCTTGAAGCGCCATTGCCCGGGCTGTCTCCGGAAACTATTAAGTTATAATGTGCATCGTTTGCCTCCTCGATGAAGCTAACTGGTATGACTACACCTAACTCTCTGCAAGTTTCTTATAATTGTAGGATGATCCTTATAGGGTTTAACTTCTTGAAAGAAACCCTCTCTTTATGTCTGACAGCACTAATAGCCTGAATGAATGAGAATAATGTTTACGCCGAGTTTCTGAGCATCGCGAACAAGTCTTTCAGCGGTGGCGACATCGTTCGAGACATCATCCATGCAGGCAAACTGAAGAGCAGAAACAACTTTCCTTCCCTTGGTTTTCATGCTCTTTTTTGGTGTGATAGCAGGCTGGCTTTGTCATTCACATAATTCCCATTTTTTGCAATTACAGATGCAGCTACTTTGGGTCAAAAATCCTCATGGAAAGAAAACTAGCCTTGGGTACTTATAAAAAGTTTACTGTTAGTTTGAACATGTGTTTCTATGGCTTGTGGGATTCTCATGTGGGCCTTGCTCTTGTAATTACTTGATTGTAAATAAACATAAAATAAATTTCTTTCTTTTGTGATTCTCTTGCCAAGTAATTGGATCATGGGCTTGTATAAATTTTTAATTGTTGCAATATACTTTGATTGGGCTTGTACCTTCCATTTTGTTTTTCAAACGGCCTTATAAATGAACTTGCCATATTGTTGAATTTATTTCACAATTCTCCGAATTTTCAATTGACAACTTGAACTTCGTATCCTCGCATCCACTTCCATGAATATTTTAAGTTGAGTCTTGCATCAGTAATAAATATTACCCTGGATGTTTAAATAAACTACAACTTTTATTATGAAAATCCTTGAACCAAACAACGTTTTGAATCTGTCACAGTCTTCACAACTCGATTCACTTATAACCACCTTGGCTTGTGACACCAACTTCAGTTAGATCCTTCGACACACTTGCCCACGATTCTTAAACCCAATTTTGGCTAAAAAAAAAATCAAACTGATAAACCATAAAAGGATCCTCAACATTTACTACACCCATTCCTGGCTCAAATGTGACCTGATATAGCTCAATTCAAACCTTATGATAGGAGCAACACACATTTTTGAATTTTCGAATAATGTCAGTGGGCGAATGTACAGGTGGTAGTAATATACAACAGGTAGGACAAAATTGGGGTATGACAGATTCCCCTATCTAATTGGCTTAGACCGAGTAAGATGAAGTACGGCAGTGTTCTTTCAAGGGATAAGACAATTAGATATAAAGAAGACCGTGAATTTGTCCAAAAAGAAAAAGAACGCCTGGGAAAAGGTCAACATCACCAGAAAGATGATGGGAAGAAACACACACGGCTACCATCGCACAATCTATCATTAATGACTATGATAGACCTCCCACCAAAAGGATGACGGAGCGAAACACAAATAAACTATCGCACAATCTATCATTAATGACTATGACGGAGCGAAACACAAACAAAAACTATCGCACAATCTGACATTAATGACTATGGCAGACCCCTCACCAAAAGGATGACGGAGCGAAACACAAACAAAAACTATCGCACAATCTGACATTAATGACTATGGCAGACCCCTCACCAAAAGGATGACGGAGCGAAACACAACACACATCGCACAATCTGACATCGACGAAATGCCAGACCCACCACCAAAAGGATGACGGAGTGAAATTAAACAATATCGCACAATCTGACATTAATGACTATGGCAGACCCATCACCAAAAGGATGACGGAGCAAAACACAACACACATCGCACAATCTGACATCGACAAAATGCCAGACCCATCACCAAAAGGATGACAGAGCGAAACACAAACAATACCGCATAATCTATCATTAATGACTATGATAGACCCCCCCACCAAAAGGATGACAGAGCGAACTACAAAACACATTGCACAATCTATCATTAATGACCATGATAGACCCCTCACCAAAAGGATGACGGAGCGAAACACAAACAAAAACTATCGCACAATCTGACATTAATGACTATGGCAGACCCATCACCAAAAGGATGAAGGAGCGAAACACAAACAAAAACTATCACACAATCTGACATTAATGACTATGGCAGACCCCTCACCAAAAGGATGACGGAGCGAAACACAACACACATCGCACAATCTGACATCGACGAAATGCCATACCCACCACCAAAAGGATGACGGAGCGAAACACAAACAATATCGCACAATCTGACATCGACGAAATGCCAGACCCACCACCAAAAGGATGACAGAGCGAAACTCACACGCACAGGTCGCTATCACCAAAAGGGTGATAGGACAACACAGATTTGAAGTTTACCAACACCAAAAGGATGCAGGCTAGGTTGAACTGACGAAGTTCGACTATCACCAAAAGGATGATAGTAAGGCAATTGACAACGGTCACGCTTGCTGGGTACAGCTCATTGGGGAACACCCAAGAGGAAGATTGAATTGAAATGAGTCAACGGGGTACGCCCACCGTCTTGTTTGGAGATCATAGTTTTGCTGAAATGATTTCATAGTTACGCCCATGAATTCTGAAGAGGATGCCCCTGACTGGGCTGAGTTTGTCTTGCTGTCTTGTTTTGCTCAACAAAAGGCTGAACGACTTCATGAGGAACGCTCACGGTTTTGCTGAAGATGCCCCTGCTCGGGTTGGATCTTGCACTAAACTTCTTGGATTTGCCCAACAAAAGGTTGAACAACTTCGTGGGGAACGCCCACGGTTTTGAATGGTATGCCCCTGACTGGGCTGAATGTTGATTTGAAGATTTGATCAACCACAAGGTTGAAATACGTCACGAGAGACGCCCATGGTCTTTGAAAAATGCCCCTGACTGGGCTGAATGTTGATTTGAAGAACTTCGAATTTTGTGAGGGAAACCCACAATTGCAGAAGATTGCCTCTGACTGGGCTGATGATTGCTTTGAAGCTCTTGAAAATCGTGGGACAAACCCACAATCTTGCAAAAATGCCCCTGATTGGGCTGATGATTGCTTTGGAAATATTCAAGATTGATCCTGGACCTTGACTTGCATATATGCATGCTGGATGATAAATGATATTCCCTACGTGCAAATGCGAATGCTGACGCGCGGAGATGCAAGAGCTGGGGGAATATGGTATGATTGGAGTATGCATATGATGTAAGATGCTTATGAGGTCGAATGCAATGCGTATGATGCATATGATGCAGACAGGTAATTTGGAAATGCAGGTGTAGGCGCCAGCGTGGTGGACTTTGGGTAGTTGCCAATGTGAATTGGACTTCGGGTGGTGGGAGGGATTGACTTCCTCGACACGTTGTTCGTTGAAGACGTCATGATTGAAGCAGAAGATGATGCTCTGGATGCCTCGAGTTTGAGTACTTGGTGGTTTGTCGTGAATTTCCTTCAGAGAAGGTTTCCACTCTGCTTGATGGTCAGGACGACCTGGTCTTGCCCCAGTCGGAACTTGGCAATGGTATGCCTCAGATTGAGCCGTTGAATGGTTTGCCCCAGCCTGTGGGTTTTGAAATAATCTTGCCTCGTGTACGCCACTGAAAGTCAAGTTCCTCCTCGATTGCCCCTTGCTGGAGTGTCTTTGAATACATAGCACTGATTTGCAAATGAAATTGTACATTCATAAATGGTAGTATTAATGCACAGTTCAATGTAAGTTTCGAAAAAGTGTCATTTATTGAGGTGTCGTGAAAGTGTGAGACGAATGGGTTGCTAGCCCAGACGTTGTGCTAATTTGATTGGTGTGAAAGATATATCAAGAGAAATGACACCAATGCTGGTGATTAGCAATCATGTGAGGAGTCAGGTTACGCAACCTTGCGATAGTATGCTTTCAGAATAAACCTCGCCTCAATTAGGTCTTTTGAGGGTTGTAACATGGTCTGGTTCACGGTTATGAAACGAAGGATGTTAGGCTTGAAGTATGATTTGTACCCACCCCTTCTTCTTAATGATCTCCAGTCCTACGCTCAGTTAATTCTACACTTGTCCTGACGGTATAAACTTGATGGTTCAAGGTTTGCTCGACGTGGCAATCACCTTATTCTGATGGATGCCAGTGCCCCTTTGATCTGGGTGGCCACTGAATCTTTTTTCGCTTTTTTGTTGAGGGTTTCGGGGTCCTCTTTTGCTTTTGTTTTTGATCCCTAACTTTTGCATGGATTGATCTTGCTTGTCAGATCCATCGGGATTGCCTTGATTTTGCCTAAGTCCCCTCTAAGGTGTCTGACTTAGCAGGCTTTTGATGTTTTTTTTTTTGGATTTTGTTGGAAGGTTGTGACTGCCATGTTATGGGTCATTGAAGAACAACCGTCTTGTTGATTCGAGTGCGGAGTTAGATTAACTGAACACTACCCTGCCCCAGGTTTAGTGTAAAAGGTTTGCATATCCGAAGGAAATTGCTACTCCTAGGCTCGAAGTTGTTTACTAGGGATTAACTCCTTATATCTCTGGTGTTTGGGGGATTGAAGCAATGCATATACATCATTGACGAGATTCTATCTGAAAGCATACGGTTTGCGATTATGGGTATCTCGTTCTCATCATCCTCCCTCAAATCAGGCTAAACAACAATGAATAAATGTGTCGGTGATAAGTGAAAAATGAGTGAATACGACATAACTAATTCAAAACATGCATAAACGATACATTAATGAAAACCAAATACGAGTGGCAATTGTTCAAAGCATACAGTATTTAAACAAACAAAGACAAAATATAAGAACTGCAAATAATGAAATGGCAACATGACTGCCTTCTTCGGGGAATGGACTTGACTGGAATCGATCTGATGTTGGCACTAGTTGACTGGTGGCATCGAATTGTTGATGATATTTGGAGACTTCCCATTGAAGTTGATAGCATCCCTATCAATCATGTCTTGAATTATGTGCTTGAAAGCCCTGCAGTCCTCAATGGTGTGACCTGGAGCGCCCTTATGAAACTCACAATGAGCATTTGCATCGTAATCGGCAGGAATGACAGTTGGAGGAGCCAAATCTCTCGGAACAACAGCCTTCTTCTCCATCAACTGAGCAAATATTTTGGCATATGTCATTGGTAGACGATCGAAGACTCTATCTGGTCTCCATGTTCTCTGCGGACGCTGTGGGCGAGCACCTTGTCGTTGCTGAATAGCTTGCATCTGCTGTTGCTGAGAAGGATACTGATATCCTTGCTGGTTGTAGGCTTGTTGCTGAGGAGCCTGTTGTCGTAGCATCTGAGCTTGCGTTGCTTGAACAGCTGGCTGATAAGGCGTTGGAGCATATTGTGCAGCAGCAACATACGGATACTGATAATAGGGAACTTGATAAGGCATAGGAGCAGGAGCTTGTTGAGAAGCTTGCCCTTTCTGCAAAAAGATGGCATTTATTTCGCCCTCCTTCTTCTTGTATCCATTGAAAGGCTTCTTGGCGTTGGCCTGGTTGTTGGAACCTCCGGGTATCTTTCCGCTTTTCAGCCCTTCTTCAATTCTTTCACCAACGATCACTAGGTCAGAGAATCCAGCAGAGACACTACCGATCAGCTTTTCGTAGTACTGGCCTTGCAATGTACCCATAAAGATGTCGATCAGTTCACGGTCAACCAGAGGTGGATGCACCCTTGCGGCTAGCTCTCTCCATCGTTGCGCGTACTCCTTGAAGGATTCGTTGTCCTTCTGAGTCATACTCTGAAGCTGAGTACGATTTGGAGCAAGATCTGTGTTGTACTTATACTGCTTGACAAATGCATCGGCTAGCTCGGCCCAAGTGCGCACACTATTACGTTCCAGCTGCATATACCATTCGAGTGATGCCCCAGACAAGCTATCTTGGAAGCAATGGATCATGAGCTTTTCATCTCTGGCATAGACAGCCATCTTGCGACAATACATCTTCAGATGAATATTTGGGCAACTGAGACCTTTGTACTTCGAAAATTACGGCACTTTGAACTTGGGAGGAATGACAACATCAGGCACCAAGCATAATTCCAAAGCACTGAAAGAATTTGAACTGTGCCCCTCCATGGCTCGGAGTTTCTCGGCTAGATCTCGGCACATCTTCATGGCTTCTGAATCCTGAACAGCAACAGGACTGGAAATGGGGATAGCAGCATGATAGTTCTGAACGTCGTCATAATGATCCATCAGAGTATCCTCGGTATGGGGAGCTGGGATTTGCACAGCAGTAGGCTGGGCCTGCGGGATAGCTCCAATGGTAACTCCGGTCACTGGGGTTGGACGAGAAGTGTTCCCTTCGGCTGCATTATTGAAGTTCAACGGCATCCCATGAGGATTTGGAATTGGAACCAAAGGGATGGCAGTAGACCCTTGTCCTTGACCATTATTGTTGACGACAACAGCGGCTTCACGCTGTTCTTCCTCTCTTCTGGCCGCGAGGATGGCTTTGAGGATCTGGTCGATCTTTCCTTTCATAGAATCCAACTCTTCCCTGAAGGCAGCTTGCTCCTGCTGAATCTGCTCCATCATTCGTCTTGTATTAGCTCTAGTCGCGTACTGGTGTCGAGGAATCAGCTTGATTTACTGGAGAGGAAGGAACGAAGACATAAGATTCTATTGAAGGACTGGAAATGCAAAATGCACAACATATGAAATGCAATGCGAATGATATGCAAGATGCAATGCAAGATACAAGATCCAGGATCCCAAGATCACAATCAAACAATTTTGGAGCTGATAACTGTAACAGAGAAGTAACCACAATTTCCGATCAAAGAAACTGACAGGTACGACCTATGTGGGAAGATCTAAACATTCTACCCATAAACCCACTTACGGGATGGTTTCTACGTTTGGTTCCCAGGATCACGGACACTAGTCGTATTAGCGTCACGCAACAGGCTGGCTGCATTACGATGATAATGACGATAAGGTCTCTCCTGAGCGGGGTCCTCATGCTAGGCGCACAAGGAGCGAGTCCTTGGAGACTAACACTACACGACCACCAATATCGGAACTGGTGCTAACAAAAGGTTCCCAAAATCACGGACCCTTCATTAATCAAATCGTGCAACAGGCTAGCAGCGTTACAACGAGATCTACGAATAGGTCTCCTCTGGAGGAGCTTTCATGCTAGGCACACAAGGAGCGAACCCTTGGTGACTAACACTACTCGACTACCAATTCTAAACTAAATGTTCTCTCTGCTTTTACCAAAGCTCGGGCGTAGAGCTTTACTTATGATGTCATCCCAAGAACCAACAGGCAACCAAGATAACAAGCACAAATAAAATCCACAAGAGAACAAATACATAAACAAGAAGAAAACAAAAACAAACAAACACTCCTCACAAACCAAAAGATAGGCTCGACTCTCTCTTTGCATGGAGCAAATACGTCCCCAGCAGAGTCGCCAGCTGTCGCACCTCAAAAAAATCACGGAGACATTTCGGAGAAACGACCCTCGCGCGAAAGGCGCGGAAATGCGGGTCGACAGAGTCGCCACCGAACTTTATTTTTCCCGAATAAACGGGAGAGGAAAATATCGAGAAAACCTCTTAAAAACGAAAGGATAGGAACAGGGTTGTCGCAACCATGTTCCGGGTTCGGGAGTCGGTTACGTGAGGGGAAGGTATTAGCACCCCTCACGTCCGTCGTACTCGACGGGAACCTCTTAAGGTAATTGTAGGGAGTGTTGTCTAGGCTTACTTGCTTTCTTCTCGTTGATAAAGGTGAATTGGTAGGTTAAAAGGTTAAAGACGTTAAGAAGAGATGGGTGGTTAGAAGATGGGGTGCTCGCCAAGGATTGGGACCCTTGTGCCTATGTATGCTCATTCGGACGAGAATGAGAAATCAGAGCATCGTAGTTCGACTACGGAAAAAGGATGGGGGGTGGACGAAATAATGGAGGAAGATAGGAGTGTGGAATAGGGGAGAAAATAGGAAATGTGCTCGCCAAGATTATCGCAATCTTGTGCCTACGTATCTTACATTCAAGAATGAATAAAGAATCAAAGCGCCTATAGTTCGTGGTAACAACCACGAAAAGAAGACGGGGAAATGGGAGAAATGGGTAGAAGGTAACTCGCCAAGATCTCGCAATCTTGTACCTACGTATCTTACATTCGGACGAGAATGAAGAATCAGAGCAATCATAGTTTGTGGTAACAACCACGAAAAATATGAGGTTGAATAGGTTGGAAGTTTGAGAAAGAGACGAAAGAGTGACTGACAAGCAACCCAAGAGCGCGCCTCAAGAGCTTGTCACTCAAGACTTCAAGGAATGCGAGATTCCAAGAACTCAGTTCTTTTGGGAATTGACTGAATAAATTGAAAATAAAGAGTTGGATGTTTTGAAATCGAAAGAATGAACCAATAACAACTCGGGGGGCGCCTAAGAGTTACTCATTCGAGTATTCAAAGAATGCTAGATTCTAAGAATATCCCTCTTTCGTAAGTTTAAAAAAAACGTATGTGAAGAGATCGAATCGAAAGATGGCATGCGAGGCCAAAAGGAAGTTGGTTTGGAAGTAGTTCGACGACGTGTCGAGGATTTGATTGAAAATGAAACCGACTTGACGACGTGTTGTCGCTTGCGCGAAAATAAGGTGCCGGCATGACAGAAGAGTCGCCACCTTTCGTTATTTATCCCTCAGAGCGGGAAAGGAAACGATCGGAAAAACCTGACGAAAGAGGGTAAGACAAGGTCATCGCAACCATTGTCTGGGTTCGGGAGTCGGTTACGCAAGGGGAAGGTATTAGCACCCCTCACGTCCATCGTACTCGATGGGATCCACGCTTGTTTGTTTACTTGGACGGGTTGGTTATAATCTATCTACCTATCAAGGATGGCTGAAAAAGAAAAGAAAAATGACTCGGCAAAGCGTCACACTTTATGCCTACGTATTCTCATCAGAGAATGAGAAATCAGAGTCAACGTAGTTCGGCCTACGAAGGATTACGGGAAGATGGGTGAAGGTTGCTCGCCAAGACTTCGCCATCTTGTGCCTACGTACTCTCAACAGGTATGAGAGATCAGAGCTCACGTAGTTCGGGAAACTACGGTTTATTTCCTGTTTTGAAAGAAGTGTTTTTTATTGTGTTTGTGATTTCAACCGCACTAGAGACTATGACCTGAGAGTGAATGCGTCGCATGTCACCCAAAGGGTACCATACTAAACATCCAGACTGTGGGAAAGAAACTCTCCCACGATCCTTTCTCAGATAGCTTAAGGCTCGTAACGTACGAAATAAATCATTCATGATTACTGTATCTTAAACTGTTTTGAGATGAGAAGAGAACAGGCCCAACTAGGAGGGAGACTATCAAGTCCTATTGTTATCATGCCATGGATTCATCCTATGGTTGAGGTTTGAACAGGGAACTCCTAGAAGTTGTCATGCATAGGTTTCAACCTAAAAGTCTATCATCAAATCCTTATCAAAGGAAGTGAGAGTCCTAAGGGATCATGTCAATGATACACCAAAACAGACAAAGCATCAGCTTAACAGTAAAATGCATGCAATGCAAGTGAGGGAGGAAATGTGTGTGGGGCTTCAGCCTCCACAAGCTCGTCTCAACCTCAAGCCAGTCATGAAATAACAGTAATCATACTGAAAAATAAACAACATGCTATCACGCAATAAACAGTAAACTGCAGTCATACAGAGGAAAGAAATGAAATACCATCCATGTTTGAGAAAGAAATTATCTACATCTAAGCTCTCCTTAATCCTAACCCTAAAAACAAAACAGACTCCTGATCAAATCTAAGCAAAGCCCTAAAGCAAAACCTAAACAAGAGAAATCAATCCCAGTCTCCAAGCTTCAAAACAAGCTTACCAAAGAAAGGGAGCTAAGTAGGCAGACTCATAGTGTCTTCCTCAGGAAAGCACTAGGAGGCTTATACTCAGGAGTCATACCCTATGTGGCTCAACCACTGTGATCAGTTTACATTCCTCCTCAGGAGAAACTAAACTCACAAGCAGGCTCCAACATCACTGGATATTTGAGAAATCTTACATGAACTAGTGGAACTAAGTGAATAGACCCATAGGACCTTCCTCAGGAAAGTACTAGGAGGCTTCCACTTAGGAATTGTATCCCATGTGGCTCAACAATATGTGATCAGTTTACATTCCTCCTCAGGAGAAATTAAACTCACATGTTGGCTCCAACATCATTGGATACTTAAGAAATCCTAGATGAACTAATGGAACTAAGTGAATAGACCCATAGAACCTTCCTCAGGAAAGTACTAGGAGGCTTCCACTTAGGAGTTGTATCCCATGTGGCTCAACAACATGTGATCAGTTTAATTCCTCCTCAGGAGAAATTAAACTCACAAGTTGGCTCCAACATCATTGGATACTTAAGAAGGAGGTGAGAAGAAAGAATGAAAGTCATTCATAGTGCCTTCCTCAGGAAAGTACTATGAACTTCCTTCAAACTCCAGGATCTCAAACCTCACAGACAGGGATTAATCCAAGCTCTGGGTCTCTGAGTCTTGATCTACAATCTTCTCTTCCATCATGCTCTCCAACAAGATCTTCAAAACAAACTAAGCCCCACAACAAATTCCCCAAAATAAACCCCAGAGATGAACAGATAACCACAGAACAGTCAAAACCATCAGTCAACTTCAGAAAATACTTAAAAATACTAAAACAAGGGGGAAAATTCTAACAATTATTCACAAGGGTCCACAACATCTACCCATAACATCCCTATATGCCCATCCCCAAAAAACAAGACAAAATTCTCTAAAGAAGATGAATTATTTCACCTATGCATAACCTAAACCCTAATTAGGATACCCTAATGCTAACCTAATTAAACTAATCAAAGTTTAATCTAAAAATCAAGAAATAAATCCTATGGGGAACTATGATTCAATATCTAATCACACCAAAAAGAATGAATTAAAAATCATAAGGGAGGGTCCTAAAAGAAATTCTACAAAATTGGATATCAAACTAAACCTATTTAAAAGCTATTTAAAAAAAATACTCTAATAATATTAAAAGAAAATAAAATGAGAATTTTATTTATTTAATATTTTCTAGACATGATTATGAACATATGAAAAAAACAAGTATTAAAAAATATTCATTTTTCAAATTTATATGGATTTATTAAAGTGCAAAGAATATGAAGGAAATAAAAAATAAAAGAAATTAATTAAAGGGGAGGGGGTGCTAACAGTAAGGCGCCCCAGTTCATTCGCTGGATGGGCCAGAACTGGGGGTGCAGATAGAAACTGGGTTAAGCCCACCAGCGAATCAGAAAAACAAATGAAAAATTAAAAAGAAAATGGTAAACATGCGGTGCATTTAGCATCAAAATGTAGTGTTATTCTTGATGGGCCTTGGGTGGAGGGTGTGAGAAGCAAGGTTCATTTTTAAGCCCACGAAGGACTTAATGAAACGCAGCGTTGCTGCTTTCATATTCCCTCCCAGATTTCGATTCGAACCATGGTCGTTGGATGGGAAGTCTGGTCCACTCTTCCAATCTAATCCAACGGTATCCAGACCTTCTTCTTCCTTGGACATTTCTAGGGTTTTATGAACCCCATGGACATACATACTCACGTACAACCTTCCTTCACTCGGTACTCTCTCATTTCTCAACAAAACTCAAACACGTAAAGAGCAAATTTGCTCAGTTTCTCACGCTGAAAAAGACCATATCAATAGCTTGCACTGAAACGGCCTCAAACGGGAAACCCGATAGCATCACCCTCCCTAATTACTCAAACTTCCACTTTCTTGCTTCTTCAATTTCTTGGCACTAAACTGTTCAACTCATGGCACTGATAATTCTGATCTATTTCACTAAGGTTAAAATCCCATATCTAGCTAGTTCTTGATCATTAAAGTATGATGCCAAATTTTCAACCTTCATGGAACGATCCTAAACTTTCCAGCATTATTCATTAATGGCTTCTAATCATAAATATCCTAACCATTCTAACTATTGATGCATAAATAAGGAGATTCAAAGGCTTTTGCAAACCTGCAAATTGATGATGGCAAGGGTAGTTACACTCCAATCCAACTCTTGCCACTTGCCAATCTTGCTCTACAATGGATGCTAAGACTCCTGGGAGCAGTGGTTCTTGATCAAACCCTTTGATTCACTCTAGCCAATCCTTCATGCAATTTGGATGGAAGCTTCGAATCACATGTACCAGTCACCAAATTTGATCACTCTTGCATGCTTCTTACTCCATGATGATGGTAGATGATGATGATGAAAAGAATTATGATGATTGATGGAGTTTTAATGGAGTTTGAAAACAAAATGCAAGATGGAGTTATAGAATCAAACTATGTGGTGCAAGCTCTCTCAATCTCTAACCAGGGCATGGATCATCTCTAGGGCATATATAGGTGCCAATGGAAAGGTGTGGAAGCTTTGGGAACCTTCCAAGAAGTTTCTAGAATGTATCACGCAATGAGAATTTGAATTTGTCATCTTGAGTAAATCCCATGCAATCTCATGATAAACCATGCAATCCCACTTAATTTCTCCCCACATGATATTATGACATGAAAACAAGGCCTTACAAACCCTTATGTAGCATTTTCTCCCTTTTCCTTTTGGTGCCTTAAGATGCAAGAATGAAAATTACAAAGCAACTTCACTTTTTAAGCCTAAACTCAAAAATGTGGCTAAACCATTGTTTTTAAAATGATGTTTGGAGTCAAATGACATATTGGATGACCCATTTTGGATTTGTAAATCTCTCAAACCAAAATTCCATTTCAACTTTTTCAACTTATAAGCCATTTTAGGTCATTTTTACCCAATCATGAAAATCCTTGCTACAAGCTTTTTCAATAACTCATGACCACTTTTCTAAGCTTAAAATACCATTTTGAACAACTTTCATGTTTTGAGTTTTTCCATTTGAGGCTTGGAAATAGGAGATATGGCCTTTGCTTAATATGACCTATAACTGCCAAATGACCAAAATACCCCTGTCTTGTTCAAACCATAAGTTGAGTTATACAAATCCTATCAAGGACTTCTAGTACTCTCTAGAAAGATAAGAGGATTCTCTTCAACATTCATGTTGACCAAGAGATCATAGGAATCATCCTACTAGGGAAAAAGTTGTCTGCAAGTTGGGTGACTTTCAAAGACCCAGATTCACATACCTCAGATGACCTGTAATTTGTCAAAACCATAACTTGAGCTATGCAAATCCTATCAAGGACTTCTACCACTCAAATTAAAGCTAATAACAAGATCTACAAGATTCATGTTATGGGGAAGATGAGATGACAATCACATCTTGAGCTAAAACTGCCTGGAAGATGGGGATCAAACTAGGGGATTTTACACTGACAATCCTTAGAAACCCTAGCTTAAAACTTCTCAAACTCCTCAATCATGATGAGTTGGTCTAGGAATCATCCTTATAACATCTCAATACATCATTCCATGATCACATGGCCCTTGGATTAGGTCTCAACCCTCTCCAAATCATCAGTTGACCTAGGGTTGACCCAGTCAAAACCCTAATTCTACCATTCATGGTTGAATCTTCTAAATTCTTGCACAATGACCTCTCTGGGCTTCATGATGACTTCCAAGACATCTCATAGGCTTTCTCAAAACATCAAGTTAATTCTCAAAGTCTCAGAATCATCTGAGGAGCACCCACAACTCTCAAGCTATGAAGCACACAACCCTGGTTTCAACCAATTCCTCTGAGGATCTCCTGAACTTTCTGGTGGAGGTATCTACCCCTATTCAAACGGCTTGAACCTGACTGGGTGAGAAGCGAACGGCTCTCAACCAATCAAGGTGCGAGATGGTTGAATACCGGTAAACCCGAAAATTTGCCAACTGCACGAGCACACGATACTCTGCGGGGAACAAATCTTCGAATACTGCAATGCTAGCTGCACGACAACTAGCTGGAGAGATACTGATATGACATCGCCGTCAGTCATCCACATTAACTTCTTCTGATATTGCCTTCAGACAACCACAACACCCAACATCGCCGCTGGAGGACTAACCTATCTGATATACCCAACATCGCCGCTGGAAGACTGAATCTGACATCGCCGTCGAACAATCAAAATACCCCGCATCGCCGCTGGAGAACTAAATCTGTCAAAATACCCCGCATCGCCGCTGGAGAACTACGTCTGACATACCCCGCATCGCCGCTGGAGAACTAAATCTGACATCGCCGTCGGACAATCAAAATACCCCGCATCGCCGCTGGAGAACTAAATCATCTGGCATACCCAGCATCGCCGCCGGAAAACTGACTCTGACATCGCCGTCGGAAACAAACATCGCTCTGAGAGACACTCGACATCGCCGTCGTACAAACATCATCTCTACTGGGGATTTTAAAAAGTCTGACATCGTCGTCGAACATAATCTTCTGACATCGCCGCCAAAACAGACATAATCTGACCTCGCCGTCAAACAAACATTCAACCTCGCCGTCGAACACATTCAACATCGCCGTCGAACCAATCATCCAACCTCGCCGTCGAACAAAATATAATCTGAAAACGAACATTCAACCTCGCCGTCGAACATATTCAACATCGCCGTCGAACAAAATATAATCTGAAAACGAACATTCAACCTCGCCGTCGAACACAACCTGATCTGAAAACGAACATTCAACCTCGCCGTCGAACAAACATCCAACCTCGCCGTCGAACACAACCTGATCTGAAAACGAACATTCAACCTCTCCGTCGAACAAACATCCAACCTCGCCGTCGAACACAACCTGATCTGAAAACGAACATTCAACCTCGCCGTCGAACAAACATCCAACCTCGCCGTCGAACACAACCTGATCTGAAAACGAACATTCAACCTCGCCGTCGAACAAACATCCAACCTCGTCGTCGAACACAACCTGATCTGACCTGGGGTTCACCCCAGGTAAATGGGACAAAAGGTACCCTTGCGTATTTGAAACTACTCCGCTGGGAGTGAGAGACTTAACCGAGCACACTCTGATCTGGGGTTCACCCTTAGAACCATAACGAACATCGGGATACTACTGCACACTGAATTCACCGTAGAACTTCAACATCAAAGACATATGAAACCCTGGCCCCTGGCCACTTCAAGCTTCAGCTAGAAAAGATCTTCAAGTACTTCTGAAGATAGGCATCCTTGTTCTTCAAGGACGGCAACTCTGCAGGAGGTATCTTCGACTTCAGTCTGAAGAAATGGCCCTTGTCCTTCAAGGATACATGGATCTGCCTTTAGGCAACTCCGCCTCTGCTATAGAGTATCCGTGACTTCAGTCAGGGGATACTTCGGCCTTCAATCCGAAAAATGAATCCTAAGTCATTCATGACTTTGGGGATAACCTTGCCTTCAGGCACCTTTGCTTCAGCTTGGGAAATCTGTGACTTCAGTCGGAAGAAACACTATTCACTTGACCGCAATCAATCATCACCTCAGGACAACTGACTTGGTCTTCAGGCCAACACGGATCACCTGGTGAACAAAAGCTGTATATATAAATTTTTGAACTTTGTCTTCAGACAAGCGCTGATTCACCAGTACGGAAACCTGAATCCACAGGAACATTCTGATATCGCATTCAGGCGTTTACGAAGTAAATCTTCATATTAGACATCGCTGGTGGAGCAAACATACCACGTTGCTAAGGACTTCAAGAATCATTTTGAACAAACAACTTCGTCGGGCGCCTTCAAGAATCATCCTGAACTGTTGACCCTTCTGGAGACTTCATTCTGCTAGGTATTCCAGGAATCTTCCTGGGCAACTCTTGCTGGGAACGCTCCTGGGGAGCTCAATAATCATCCTGAGCGAACAACTCGGGAAACTGCGCTGAGGTCTTAAGAGTCATCTTAAGCAAACCGGCCCTGCTGAGGAATTCGAGAATCATCTCGAACTGAAGACTTCGCTGGGGATCTCAAAAATCATCTTGAGCGAGCGACTGTGGGGATTACACCGGGGTCTTAAGAATCATCTTAAGGAAGCGACCTTGTTAGAGAGAATATCAGGAATCGTCCTGAGCAACTGGTCCTTTGGTGGAACACCTGTAAGACAAGAATGATAGTAACCTAGATCATGCTTATGATGCGTATGCTTCTGCGCTATGCCCCACACGGTGGGAATGATATGCGTTTATGCTAAATGCTGTGCAATCATGCACAATGCCATGCGATCATGCATAATGTTATGCAATCATGCACAATGCTATGCAATCATGCACAATGATGCAATCCCGTCAGCAAAATAAATGCCGAGGGGGAAATTCTCCTGTCAAAAAGAACTAATCCGATAGAGGAATCATCCTGCTGAGGAGAACATGGACACGCCAACATCAGTCGGACTCCGTCTGGGGAAATGATCTTCCTTTGATTGCCGCAGGGAAAACAACTTCAGTTGATCTGCTGCAGGGGAACGAAGCTCTACGAGAAAGTGACATCGATCGCGAGAACAAACTGCGGGGCCTTCATGGCTACTCTTCTGGGGATAATAACTCTGTGGGGAAACAACTTCAGCTGCTCCATCACTCTACTGGGGAGGAGGGAATCATCCAACTTCAGGAGTGAATACAACTCTGGTGGGGAATCTCAATTCCGCTGGAGACTTCAGTCTGGCACCATCAGTTACTGCATACTTCGGCGTACGAACGGCTTCCTACAAGACCTGCACTTGTGACCCGGTGCTGGGGAAGAATCCTGCTGCGGCGACTTTACTGAGGAAAACACGAGCTTCGGTACCCAAACATTTCTATGAAGTCTGCACTTGTGACCCGGTGCTAGGGGACAGGAGCTTCGGCCCTTGGCTCAGCTGAGAAGATGACGTTCCTTCAGGATGCGTCTGCTTGGAGAAGAGAATCATCTCTGCCTGGGGAGACATATCAATGCTCATGGCTTCGTATTCAGACTCTGCGGAGGAGAGACTACTGAACTCTGCTGGAGAGGGAGGACCCGTCCTGCTTCGGGGATGCGCATGACACATCTTCTGGAAGGTGCCACACCTGCAACAACGCAAACAAACAGACAAGATACCCTCCTCAAAGGGCCTATCAAGGTTATTATCTCGTGACAATATTCGGGTAATTAATTGTTTCAAAAATCAATGGGCCTAGGCCCGTAAGTTTATGTATGCGCATTTTATCAAAAAACATCGGCGTTCTCATTCGCAAACAAAACAGATAAATGCTAAGACAGGCAAACAGAATTGCTGAATAACATGCATTTTATTGATGATGAACCCCTGAATGGGCAAAAATGTTTTACAACAGAGGCAAGCTCCTGGAATGAGGAAGCCGCGCAAAAATAAAACATAAATATACATCAGTATATACAAATGTTGGCAACGAGGCATAGACGAACACCATGAGTTGATCCCTCTAAGACCCACTCGACTTCGATACTTCTCCGATGCTTCAGCTTCGGAAGAGGTTGATTCAGATAAACGGCCCTCAGGTCTTCCAAACCACTAAACAATGAAAGTCCACACGCGGAATGCAGTCATTTGCTTATTCAAATCCCTAACTTTTGCGTGAACCGCCCTTTACGGGTTTTCAGTTCACCGGGATACCCTTTTTTTGCCGAAGCCGCCCAGTGTAGGTTTTCGACTTCGCGGGGTGTACATTTTTCAATATATCCCTAATTTTTGCCCGAACCTTTTATTCTGTTTTTGGTTCGCCGGGATGCCCCTTTTTTGCCTGGACTCTTTCTTTTTTGTCCAGCGGGTCTCTTTCAAGCAAAGTATTTTTTAACTGCGTCCGCGTTCACCGGGGATGCAAAATCTTCACCATCCATCGTGGATAACAACAAAGCTCCTCCTGAGAAGACCTTGCTGACGACATACGGCCCTTCGTAATTCGGAGTCCACTTGCCCCGGTGATCGGAGTGTGGCGGAAGGATTTTCTTCAGGACGAGATCACCCGTCTGAAAGCTTCTAGGACGCACCTTCTTATCATAAGCTTTCTTCATTCGCCTTTGGTACAGGCGACCAAATGCAATCGATGCTAACCTCTTCTCGTCCATCAGGCTGAGTTGGTTCAAACGATTCATAATCCATTCTGCCTCGTCGAGTTTCACATCAACCAAAACTCGCAAAGAGGGAATCTCCACTTCTAACGGCAGGACAGCTTCCATACCGTACACCAAGGAGAAAGGAGTTGCCCCGGTTGACGTACGCACCGTCGTACGATAACCGTGCAAGGCAAACGGCAGCATCTCGTGCCAATCTTTGTACGTCACAACCATCTTCTGAACAATCTTCTTGATGTTCTTGTTGGCCGCCTCAACAGCGTCGTTCATCTTTGGCCGGTAAGGAGATGAGTTGTGGTGTTCAATCTTGAAGCTCTGGCACAGCTCCTTCATCATCTTGTTATTCAAATTCGAACCATTATCAGTAATGATCCGCTCGGGAATTCCATAGCGACAGATGATGTCCCTCTTTATGAACTTAGTTACCACCTGCTTGGTCACATTAGCGTACGAGGATGCCTCCACCCATTTGATGAAGTAGTCGATAGCTACCAGAATGAAACGATGACCATTGGACGCAGTGGGCTCGATCTTGCCTATCATGTCGATGCCCCACATGGAGAACGGCCAAGGGGAGGACATGACATTCAATGGGCACGGCGGCACATGAACTTTATCAGCATAAATCTGGCATTTATGACATTTCTTCGCGAATCTGAAGCAATCCGACTCCATAGTCAGCCAGTAATATCCTGCTCTCAGGATCTTTCTCGTCATGGCATGCCCGCCGGCGTGCGTACCAAATGTGCCCTCATGGACTTCTTCCATGAGCATACTTGCCTCTTTCTCATCTACACATCTGAGTAGCACGAGATCGTGGTTTCTCTTATACAGCACTCCATCAGGATTGAGATAAAAGTTTCCAGATAGCCTCCTTAGAGTCTTCTTATCCTGGGTAGACGCACCCGCAGGATACTCCTTAGTCATAAGGAAGGTCTGGATGTCGTGGAACCATGGCTTGCCGTCATTGGCATCCTCGATTGCAAAGACAAATGCCGGTCTGTCAAGACGCGAAAGCACAATTCTTGGAGCCTCATTCCAATAATTGACTTTATACATTGAAGCCAACGTGGCTAAGGCATCAGCCATCTGATTTTCAGCCCTGGGTACATGATGAAGTTCCACTCGATCGAAGAATGGAAGCAGCCTCCTGGCATAATTCATGCACGGCACCAAATTAGCTTGACGAGTTTCCCACTCCCCTTTAATCTGATTGATTACAAGCGCTGAGTCACCATATACGTCTAGATTCTTGATTCTCAAATCAATTGCCTCTTCTAGACCCATAATACATGCTTCGTACTCGGCTTCATTGTTGGTAACTGGAAACGTCAGTCTCGCAGTAAACGGGATGTGGGATCCGTGAGGAGTCGTGATGATAGCCCCGATGCCACTTCCATAGGAATTAACCGCTCCGTCGAATATCAACTTCCACTGAGACTTCCTATCTGGCCCCTCATCGGGCAACGGCTCATCGCAATCCTTTGCTTTGAGAAACATAATATCCTCGTCAGGGAATTCGAACTTCATCGGCTGGTAGTCTTCGATTGGCTGTTCGGCAAGATAATCAGACAATACGCTTCCCTTAATGGCTTTCTGAGAGACGTACTGAATATCATATTCTGTTAACACCATTTGCCATCTGGCAATCCTGCCCGAAAGAGCCTGCTTCTCGAAGACGTACTTGATCGGATCCATCTTCGAAATTAGCATAGTGGTGTGATTGAGCATATACTGTCGCAGACGTTTGGCAGCCCAAGCTAGTGCACAACACGTCTTTTCCAGCATCGAGTATCGAGATTCACACTCAGTGAACTTTTTACTCAGATAATAAATGGCATGCTCCTTTCTGCCCGTCTCGTCGTGCTGACCGAGAACACACCCCATACTATTCTCCAGAACCGTCAGGTACATGATTAATGGCCGCCCAGCCACTGGGGGTATCAAGATTGGAGGTTCTTGAAGATACTGCTTTATTTTGTCGAATGCCTTCTGGCAATCCTCATTCCAAGTAATCGCCTGATCTTTCTTTAAAAGCTTGAACATCGGTTCACAAGTGGCTGTGAGCTGAGAGATAAACCTTGCAATGTAGTTTATTCGGCCCAAGAAACCACGAACTTCTTTTTCTGTTTTCGGCGCTGGCATTTCTTGGATAGCTTTTATTTTCGCAGGGTCAACTTAAATCCCTCGCTCACTAATGATAAACCCCAATAACTTTCCGGAACGCACTCCGAAAGTGCATTTATTAGGATTCAGCCTCAGCCTGAATTTCCTAAGCCTCTCAAAAAGCTTCAATAAGTTGACCAGATGCTCTTCCTCCGTTTGGGACTTTGCAATCATGTCATCAACATAGACCTCGATCTCATGATGAATCATATCATGAAACAAAGTTACCATTGCTCGCTGGTAAGTGGCCCCCGCGTTCTTCAGGCCGAAGGGCATTACCTTGTAGCAAAATGTTCCCCAGGGGGTGATAAACGTCGTTTTCTCCATGTCCTCCGGTGCCATCTTAATCTGATTGTAACCGGAGAAGCCATCCATGAACGAAAACACGGAAAACTGGGTTGTGTTGTCGACCAACACATCGATATGAGGCAACGGGAAATCATCCTTAGGGCTCGCCCTGTTCAAATCCCGATAATCGACGCACATGCGTACCTTACCGTCCTTCTTCGGTACAGGCACTATGTTGGCGACCCACGGAGGGTAAGTGGTAACGGCTAGAAATCCTGCGTCCAACTGCTTCTGGACTTCTTCTTTGATTTTTACAGCCATATCTGGTCTCGTCCTCCTGAGCTTCTGCTTGACTGGAGGGCAATCTTCTCGCAACGGCAAGCGATGAACCACGATGTCAGTGTCAAGTCCGGGCATATCTTCGTATGACCAAGCAAAGACGTCACTATACTCTCGAAGCATCTCGACCAGTCTATGCTTGACATCATTCTGCAGCGCAGCCCCTACTCTGACATTTCTGACGAGCTCTTCAGAACCCAGATTTACGATCTCAATATCTTCCTCGTGAGGCAGAATAACCTTTTCCTCTTGTCTCAACAAGCGGGCCAACTCTTCCGGAAGGTCTTCGTCTTCATCAATCTCATCCTCGGCTTGATAGATCGGGCAATCGAAGTCGTAGTGAGCCGTAGAGGGTCCAGAGTCGATGTCATCTGTTACGTGGATCCTGCAATAACAAGGGTTAAGTTTAAAGCAAGGATATGCAGGTTAGCACAAACCTCGTTGCCATTTTACTGTTTTTCGAAATAAACATAAAACAGGAATAACAGAGAACACAATATTTGAGTACGAAGAAAACGCCTTTTATTTATTAACAAAATGCATGTACATAATCCAACAAGGCCCTGACAATAAAACCGCTATGCCCCGGGTAAGACATAGGGTTGTACAAAGATTGTAAAAAGCAAATCATTACTCTTCACTTGTCAGCTGGATAATCTCCTTGATGGTCCAATTGTTGAGGCGCTCGTCCGGCTTGCTCAGTTGAATCCAGGCGTCAAGATCACAATCACTATCCCCGCTGTCCTCAGACGCTGCGTTGATGCTCTTGAAAATCACCCCGCCCTTGGTGAATAGGATCGGCCCCTTCCCACGAGACGAACTGCTAGAAGAAGAAGATGAAGCTTCAGCTTCAGGAGAGTACCCCAATCCAAACTTATCCTGCTTGATTGGTATATCCAAAACATGCCCCCAGCCTGGGGTGGAACCGACTTCAACGACGGCCCGAGCTTCTTTAAACGAGGAGAGATTCATCTCTTGCTTCTCTATGATGACAGGAGCTACCTCCTTCACCCTGACGGTTTCGAATGCTTGGCAGAGAGTTTCATGGATTTCGCCATCCATTTCAACATATTTAAAGGATGACAAGTGGCTCACCATAATGTCCTCCTCACCACAGACGGTTACTATGCTGCCCCCGACAGCATATTTAAGCTTTTGATGCAGCGCGGACGTCACGGCACCAGCAGCATGGATCCATGGCCGACCTAAGAGGCAACTGTAGGCAGGCATGATATCCATGATATAGAAAACCGTATTGAACGTCTCCGGACCAACTTGAATTGGCAGGGTCAACTCTCCGAAGACGTGGCGCTTAGTCCCGTCAAAGGCTTTCACTACCAGATCACTGGGCGTGCAAAGCAGTCCACGGGTATCCAACTTCATCAGTGCCTTCTTCGGAAGCACATTAAGCGATGAACCCGTATCCACCAGGACATGCGACATAATAGTGCCTCTGCACTCTATCGAGACGTGCAAGGCGCTGTTGTGATCTCTTCCTTTAGGAGTCAGCTCCAGATCTGTAAATCCCAGCCCATTACCAGCATTAACATGGGCCACCACCTCTTCCAGCTGATTTACTGATATCTCCTGCGGCACGTATGCAGCATTCAATACCTTCAGTAAAGCGTTGCGGTGCGCCTCAGAACACAGCAACAAGTTAAGAATAGAGATCTTTGACGGAGTCTGATGAAGATGATCTACAATCTTGTAGTCGCTCTTCTTGATTAAACGCATGAACTCTTCAGCATCTTTAACTAGCAAATCTTTCTCCGCCCCAGAAGGGACCTCCTCGACAGCTTTGCCTTTACCCTTATCTACAGCGTCAGCTCGGACCGCTTTCTCTGCTGCAACCTCTGCTGGTGCAAACACTCTACCGCTTCGAGTGATGCCACTGACTCCGGTAAGATTCTGCACGGTCGATCCGTACGGCTCAAGCTCTATCTTCTGACCATTGCAGTAGACTTCGGCGCCGTAATGCCATGGAATGGCATTAGTACTCTCGAATGGGATTGGCCCGGCCCTGGTGATAGTGATTGTAGGCGGTCGGGGTGCAGAAATAGTAATAGGGTGACGAGAAATGGTAATGGTAGCAACTTCATCTACCTGCTTCAGCACGACCTCCCCTGATGCACTTTCTATGCTCCGGCTGAACTGCAAAATATCCTCGGACATCAGACTTTGGATACCTTCGATCAGCTTCTCACACCCGTCAGGAAGTGTAGCACAAGCCATACATAACTCTCCACATCCAGGAAAGAAGCCCTTCTTCAATAGCTTAGCCTTGACAAAACTAAGCGGCGTCTTCAAATCTTTGACATCAGTTAGCAAGTCCTCCCTCTCCTCAGTGATAACGGCATTCACTCCGCCCCCCTTATGATGAGGCATAGGGTTTTTGGTAACGTTGGGCACACTATCAGAAAAGTTAATAACCTTGGCGTCCACCAAGTCCTGGACTTTGTGCTTAAAAGCTTTACAATTCTCAATCGTATGGCCCGGTGCCCCAGTATGGAACTCACAAGTAGCATTGGCATCATACCCCGGCGGTGGTGCCCCTGTTAAGGGAGTCATTATCCTCTTTTGCACTAACTGAAGCTGAAGCAACGTTTGCAGAAGCTGCGCATATGACATAGGTGGAGTTTCAAAATGACGATTTGTCAGAGGAGCCCGATTCTGATATCTTCTATACCCCTGCTGATTCTGCTGCTGGAGCTGCTGCTGCTGCTGCGGCTGCGGTGGAGCAGCTAGGATATTTATGCTAGCAATCTGAGGCTGAGGGCCCTTGCCCCTTCTCCGAGCATTAGTGACAGCACTTGCATCTCCCTCTCGACGCTTTCCAGCGTAAGGTTTCTTACTACCTCCTCTAGCTGAGGATGATTCGCCCTGAATTTTTCCAATCTTTATACCGTTCTCAACATGCTCGCCCATAGTGATGAGAGCCGAGAATGTTCCAGACATGCCACTGACCAGCTTTTCATAGTAGATTCCAGGAAGGGTAGCCACGAACATTTGCACTAGCTCACGCTCAACCATCGGCGGTTGAACCCGAGCAGCCAATTCACGCCACCGCTGGGCGTACTCTTTAAAGCTTTCATTGTTCCGCTGTGAGAGATTCTGAAGCTGAACTCGGTTGGGGGCCAAGTCGCTATTATATTGATAATGGAGGACGAACGCTTCTGCGAGGTCTTTCCAGGTGCGTACAGTAGCGGGCTCCAGACCCATATACCATTCGAGTGATGGACCAGAAAGACTATCCTGAAAGAAGTGCATCAGCAACTTCTCATCGTCAGAATAGGCGGACATCTTTCTATAATAAGATCGGAGGTGGACGCGGGGGCAAGTAGTACCCTTATACTTCTCAAAGACAGGCACCTTGAACTTATGAGGTACCTTGAAGTCAGCAATCAACCCGAGCTTGGACATCTCAACGCCCAATGTGTTCTGATTTTCAATGTCTCTCATCTTGTCTTCCAGCGCCTTGAACCTGAGTCGGGCCTCAGCATTCAACTCTGCTTCTACACCTCTCTGAGAGAATATGTCATCCTGATGGTCCTCCAGCCACGGTTGAGGCACCAACAGGTTTCCTGCACCAGCATTGCCGTTGATCGGCCCTATGTTAACATTGGCTCCCAGACTGCCATTGCCGACGCCTGCCGCATTGAGTCCGAGATTAGTCATCAGGTTGCCGTTAGCACTGCCGTTGCCCCCGGCAACAGGAACAACATTCTGTGGAGCATCCACTGGAGGAGGAGTAGGCACGGCCCCGCCGTGAAGTATGCCATTACTGTCAACCCTGGAGATCAGAGGTTGAACCAAAGTACGAAGCTGGTCTTGACCATTCGCGACCACTTGCATCAGTTCCATAAAACGATCCATCCGTTCACGGAGCTCTTGAACATCTGACTGCACCTGGTCCATGATCCTTGTCTGATTAGCGCGAGTTGAGTAGCGGTGAATGAGTCTTTGATCAATCCTGGAGATCGAAAGCAGCTCGGAACCTGTGATCCTGAAAAACCTGTCAACATTAAAGGTTAGGAAAAGCAACAGAATGTATGTCATGTAAAAATGCTTCATGCAGATGTATGCGGGTGTCTGTGTGCTTGAGAGATGTCCCCCGATCCTGACGCCTTAGTATCAGTGCTGACAATAAGAGGAAGAAGAAATTTGAGCCCAATCATAGAAGCATCAATCTTATGTATACAGGACCAGCGATAGCCAACTCCGACACATCAGGGATCGAGAACTCGTACACAATAGTCTTCTTGTGAGAGGCTGTAGTAATACAATAAGAGGCGAGAGATCCTGGATCGGGGAAACGGTACCTGTCACAGACACACGTCAATGGAATGGGAATGATCATGCAAACTAATGCAAAATGCAGGTATGCAACAATATATCCAGGTGGCTGCTGTGGAGATTCGGTATCAACAGTCACTGATGAGAAGGAAACCCCGGTGCAAGACCACTAATCTGATCTGCTGAGAATAACCATCTGATAGGACCAAGATCAAAATCCTGCTCTGTCAAGAGTAAGTGCCTGATAATAAGGACCCGGGATGTATGATCAGAAAACGTCCGCTGATGAAGTCTTCAGACCCCAAATCAAAAATCTGCCCTATCAAGAACAAACATACAGCTGCTGATGAGATCTTCAGACCCCACTCAAAATCTGCTCCATCCAGGACAAACCTCTGATAACAATACTCTGATCGAAACCTGCTCTATCAGGAACAGACATACACCCGATGATAAAATCCTCTGATCAAAATCTCGCTCTGTCAAGAACAGACAAATCTGCGACTGAGAACCCTGATACCAACATAACTGATTCACTGTCAAGAAAACCAGGTGGTCTGGAGGTCAAAGTTTCCTGCAATATCCCAATCCCACTCACAGGTATGGACCTAATCCACGGGCAAAGGTACGGCATCCTATGCGGTCATCAGCGTCACAGACTTTCATGAGTGACGATACGATTCCCAGAAGGAGTGGCATCATCAAGTCATGAAGAGGCCTCACTTAGCTGACTTTCAAATGATCAGTCCCCAGAGTCGACAATCCTCACGTCTGGACTCCCCTCAGATCCTCTGGACCGGAAAGGAGCACCTCTGCAAGAATCTCGTCTGAGCGCAGATTTTTGTAGGGAACTGTGCCTGCTCAGCAGACAGGTTCGTCTACTACTTCTCCGCGACTATATCTAGGTGTACACTCAAGCCCAGGTCCGGCTTCTCACTCATAGTAACATCCCTCTCCCACAGCAGCACAGATAATCATATCAAACTGGAAATAAACATGCGGGAAATAAAATGCGGGAAGTAAAAATGCGATAAATAAATGCAACCCAACAAGCAAACATACAAGCGCTAGGACTGACTCTCATAGGGAATCGGAGAACCAGATATTATGGGTTCGATCCCCAGCAGAGTCGCCAGATGTCGCTTGCGCGAAAATAAGGTGCCGGCATGACAGAAGAGTTGCCACCTTTCGTTATTTATCCCTCAGAGCGGGAAAGGAAACGATCGGAAAAACCTGACGAAAGAGGGTAAGACAAGGTCATCGCAACCATTGTCTGGGTTCGGGAGTCGGTTACGCAAGGGGAAGGTATTAGCACCCCTCACGTCCATCGTACTCGATGGGATCCACGCTTGTTTGTTTACTTGGACGGGTTGGTTATAATCTATCTACCTATCAAGGTTGGCTGAAAAAGAAAAGAAAAATGACTCGGCAAAGCGTCGCACTTTATGCCTACGTATTCTCATCAGAGAATGAGAAATCAGAGTCAACGTAGTTCGGCCTACGAAGGATTACGGGAAGATGGGTGAAGGTTGCTCGCCAAGACTTCGCCATCTTGTGCCTACGTACTCTCAACAGGTATGAGAGATCAGAGCTCACGTAGTTCGGGAAACTACGGTTTATTTCCTATTTTGAAAGAAGTGTTTTTTATTGTGTTTGCGATTTCAACCGCACTAGAGACTATGACCTGAGAGTGAATGCGTCGCATGTCACCCAAAGGGTACCATACTAAACATCCAGACTGTGGGAAAGAAACTCTCCCACGATCCTTTCTCAGATAGCTTAAGGCTCGTAACGTACGAAATAAATCATTCATGATTACTGTATCTTAAACTGTTTTGAGATGAGAAGAGAACAGGCCCAACTAGGAGGGAGACTATCAAGTCCTATTGTTATCATGCCATGGATTCATCCTATGGTTGAGGTTTGAACAGGGAACTCCTAGAAGTTGTCATGCATAGGTTTCAACCTAAAAGTCTATCATCAAATCCTTATCAAAGGAAGTGAGAGTCCTAAGGGATCATGTCAATGATACACCAAAACAGACAAAGCATCAGCTTAACAGTAAAATGCATGCAATGCAAGTGAGGGAGGAAATGTGTGGGGGGCTTCAGCCTCCACAAGCTCGTCTCAACCTCAAGCCAGTCATGAAATAACAGTAATCATACTGAAAAATAAACAACATGCTATCACGCAATAAACAGTAAACTGCAGTCATACAGAGGAAAGAAATGAAATACCATCCATGTTTGAGAAAGAAATTATCTACATCTAAGCTCTCCCTAATCCTAACCCTAAAAACAAAACAGACTCCTGATCAAATCTAAGCAAAGCCCTAAAGCAAAACCTAAACAAGAGAAATCAATCCCAGTCTCCAAGCTTCAAAACAAGCTTACCAAAGAAAGGGAGCTAAGTAGGCAGACTCATAGTGTCTTCCTCAGGAAAGCACTAGGAGGCTTATACTCAGGAGTCATACCCTATGTGGCTCAACCACTGTGATCAGTTTACATTCCTCCTCAGGAGAAACTAAACTCACAAGCAGGCTCCAACATCACTGGATATTTGAGAAATCTTACATGAACTAGTGGAACTAAGTGAATAGACCCATAGGACCTTCCTCAGGAAAGTACTAGGAGGCTTCCACTTAGGAATTGTATCCCATGTGGCTCAACAATATGTGATCAGTTTACATTCCTCCTCAGGAGAAATTAAACTCACATGTTGGCTCCAACATCATTGGATACTTAAGAAATCCTAGATGAACTAATGGAACTAAGTGAATAGACCCATAGAACCTTCCTCAGGAAAGTACTAGGAGGCTTCCACTTAGGAGTTGTATCCCATGTGGCTCAACAACATGTGATCAGTTTACATTCCTCCTCAGGAGAAATTAAACTCACAAGTTGGCTCCAACATCATTGGATACTTAAGAAGGAGGTGAGAAGAAAGAATGAAAGTCATTCATAGTGCCTTCCTCAGGAAAGTACTATGAACTTCCTTCAAACTCCAGGATCTCAAACCTCACAGACAGGGATTAATCCAAGCTCTGGGTCTCTGAGTCTTGATCTACAATCTTCTCTTCCATCATGCTCTCCAACAAGATCTTCAAAACAAACTAAGCCCCACAACAAATTCCCCAAAATAAACCCCAGAGATGAACAGATAACCACAGAACAGTCAAAACCATCAGTCAACTTCAGAAAATACTTAAAAATACTAAAACAAGGGGGAAAATTCTAACAATTATTCACAAGGGTCCACAACATCTACCCATAACATCCCTATATGCCCATCCCCAAAAAACAAGACAAAATTCTCTAAAGAAGATGAATTATTTCACCTATGCATAACCTAAACCCTAATTAGGATACCCTAATGCTAACCTAATTAAACTAATCAAAGTTTAATCTAAAAATCAAGAAATAAATCCTATGGGGAACTATGATTCAATATCTAATCACACCAAAAAGAATGAATTAAAAATCATAAGGGAGGGTCCTAAAAGAAATTCTACAAAATTGGATATCAAACTAAACCTATTTAAAAGCTATTTAAAAAAAATACTCTAAAAATATTAAAAGAAAATAAAATGAGAATTTTATTTATTTAATATTTTCTAGACATGATTATGAACATATGAAAAAAACAAGTATTAAAAAATATTCATTTTTCAAATTTATATGGATTTATTAAAGTGCAAAGAATATGAAGGAAATAAAAAATAAAAGAAATTAATTAAAGGGGAGGGGGTGCTAACAGTAAGGCGCCCCAGTTCATTCGCTGGATGGGCCAGAACTGGGGGTGCAGATAGAAACTGGGTTAAGCCCACCAGCGAATCAGAAAAACAAATGAAAAATTAAAAAGAAAATGGTAAACATGCGGTGCATTTAGCATCAAAATGTAGTGTTATTCTTGATGGGCCTTGGGTGGAGGGTGTGAGAAGCAAGGTTCATTTTTAAGCCCACGAAGGACTTAATGAAACGCAGCGTTGCTGCTTTCATATTCCCTCCCAGATTTCGATTCGAACCATGGCCGTTGGATGGGAAGTCCGGTCCACTCTTCCAATCTAATCCAACGGTATCCAGACCTTCTTCTTCCTTGGACATTTCTAGGGCTTTATGAACCCCATGGACATACATACTCACGTACAACCTTCCTTCACTCGGTACTCTCTCATTTCTCAACAAAACTCAAACACGTAAAGAGCAAATTTGCTCAGTTTCTCACGCTGAACAAGACCATATCAATAGCTTGCACTGAAACGGCCTCAAACGGGAAACCCGATAGCATCACCCTCCCTAATTACTCAAACTTCCACTTTCTTGCTTCTTCAATTTCTTGGCACTAAACTGTTCAACTCATGGCACTGATAATTCTGATCTATTTCACTAAGGTTAAAATCCCATATCTAGCTAGTTCTTGATCATTAAAGTATGATGCCAAATTTTCAACCTTCATGGAACGATCCTAAACTTTCCAGCATTGTTCATTAATGGCTTCTAATCATAAATATCCTAACCATTCTAACTATTGATGCATAAATAAGGAGATTCGAAGGCTTTTGCAAACCTGCAAATTGATGATGGCAAGGGTAGTTACACTCCAATCCAGCTCTTGCCACTTGCCAATCTTGCTCTACAATGGATGCTAAGACTCCTGGGAGCAGTGGTTCTTGATCAAACCCTTTGATTCACTCTAGCCAATCCTTCATGCAATTTGGATGGAAGCTTCGAATCACATGTACCAGTCACCAAATCTGATCACTCTTGCATGCTTCTTACTCCATGATGATGGTAGATGATGATGATGAAAAGAATTATGATGATTGATGGAGTTTTAATGGAGTTTGAAAACAAAATGCAAGATGGAGTTATAGAATCAAACTATGTGGTGCAAGCTCTCTCAATCTCTAACCAGGGCATGGATCATCTCTAGGGCATATATAGGTGCCAATGGAAAGGTGTGGAAGCTTTGGGAACCTTCCAAGAAGTTTCTAGAATGTATCACGCAATGAGAATTTGAATTTGTCATCTTGAGTAAATCCCATGCAATCTCATGATAAACCATGCAATCCCACTTAATTTCTCCCCACATGATATTATGACATGAAAACAAGGCCTTACAAACCCTTATGTAGCATTTTCTCCCTTTTCCTTTTGGTGCCTTAAGATGCAAGAATGAAAATTACAAAGCAACCTCACTTTTTAAGCCTAAACTCAAAAATGTGGCTAAACCATTGTTTTTAAAATGATGTTTGGAGTCAAAATGACATATTGGATGACCCATTTTGGATTTGTAAATCTCTCAAACCAAAATTCCATTTCAACTTTTTCAACTTATAAGCCATTTTAGGTCATTTTTACCCAATCATGAAAATCCTTGCTACAAGCTTTTTCAATAACTCATGACCACTTTTCTAAGCTTAAAATCCCATTTTGAACAACTTTCATGTTTTGAGTTTTTCCATTTGAGGCTTGGAAATAGGAGATATGACCTTTGCTTAAAATGACCTATAACTGCCAAATGACCAAAATACCCCTGTCTTGTTCAAACCATAAGTTGAGTTCTACAAATCCTATCAAGGACTTCTAGTACTCTATAGAAAGCTAAGAGGATTCTCTTAAACATTCATGTTTACCAAGAGATCATAGGAATCATCCTACTAGGGCAAAAGTTGTCTGCAAGTTGGGTGACTTTCAAAGACCCAGATTCACATACCTCAGATGACCTGTAATTTGTCAAAACCATAACTTGAGCTCTGCAAATCCTATCAAGGACTTCTACCACTCAAATTAAAGCTAAGAACAAGATCTACAACATTTATGTTGTGGGGAAGATGAGATGACAATCACATCTTGAGATAAAACTGCCTGGAAGATGGGGATCAAACTAGGGGATTTTACACTGACAATCCTTAGAAACCCTAGCTTAAAACTTCTCAAACTCCTCAATCATGATGAGTTGGTCTAGGAATCATCCTTATAACATCTCAATACATCATTCCATGATCACATGGCCCTTGGATTAGGTCTCAACCCTCTCCAAATCATCAGTTGACCTAGGGTTGACCCAGTCAAAACCCTAATTCTACCATTCATGGTTGAATCTTCTGAATTCTTGCACAATGACCTCTCTGGGCTTCATGATGACTTTCAAGACATCTCATAGGCTTTCTCAAAACATCAAGTTCATTCTCAAATTCTCAGAATCATCTGAGGAGCACCCACAACTCTCAAGCTATGAAGCACACAACCCTGGTTTCAACCAATTCCTCTGAGGATCTCCTGAACTTTCTGGTGGAGGTATCAACTTTCAAACATTTACTGAGTAAATAATTGTTGGTCAAATTTTGGGGTGCAACACGTGTCAAGGATTAAGATTGTGAGAATCGATATTAGTCCCAGAGGGTGCCCCCAATAACGAAACCACGAGGGGTTGTGAATATGTGCGAAATGTGAGTTGTGAATGCGTACGAGCACTCGACTTAGGAGAACGTTGGAAAATGATTGAGTTTGAAAAAGGGTCGAAAGGTTTAGTGAATAACAACTCAAAAGCGTGCATCGAGAATTATTCACTCGAAGACACAAGGAATGCTAGATTCCAAGTACCTCCTTCTTTCGGAGTTTTGATCGAAAAAAGACATTGAGAATGTGTTTGAGAAAATCAAAAGATTGAATGAATAACAACTCAAGAGCGTGACTCGAGAATTATTCACTCGAAGATCCAAGAAATGCTAGATTTCAAGAAGCTCCCTCTTTTGGAGTTTTTTCGAGAAAATGTTTAAAAGATGATTTGAAGCGAAAATGACATAGTCTTGACTGAATTATCATCTATCAATAATTTGATCGATAATAATCGTTAAAGTCCTCATCGACTAGGGAATAAGAAAAAGTGGATAAAAACGAAAATGAATAGTTTTGAAAAGAATGGTCTCGGGTTTGTTATTATCTGTCAATAATTTGACAAACTATAACTCGGGGTATCGTCATCGACCGTAAAGAGCGAAAGTGGAAATAAATGCTCAATAATAAATGAGAAATAAAATCTAACTCTAAAAAAAAGAAAATATAAATCTTAAAAACTATAATATATATATATATATATATATATATATATATATATATATATATATATATATATATATATATATATATATATATATATATATATATATATATATATATATATATATATATATATATATATATATATATATATATATATATATATATATATATATATATATATATATATATATATATATATATATATATATATATATATATATATATATATATATATATATATATATATATATATATATATATATATATATATATATATATATATATATATATATATATATATATATATATATATATATATATATATATATATATATATATATATATATATATATATATATATATATATATATATATATATATATATATATATATATATATATATATATATATATATATATATATATATATATATATATATATATATATATATATATATATATATATATATATATATATATATATATATATATATATATATATATATATATATATATATATATATATATATATATATATATATATATATATATATATATATATATATATATATATATATATATATATATATATATATATATATATATATATATATATATATATATATATATATATATATATATATATATATATATATATATATATATATATATATATTAATAAATCTGTTAAGAAAATATCCTTTTTCTAAAATAATTTACACTAAAATAAAAAATGTAAACACAAACAGAGGGGTGTTGAGAAAAAAAGGTTTATAGAAATGATGATGGTGTTCAAGAGGTCCCATGGGCCAAAGCCCAACGGTGTGAACTCCAAATCCACTCATCCATCCTTTTACGAAATTATTCACAAAATGGGAATACCTTTGCCTTCTCCGAATAAATAAATTTTGAAAAAATAAAAAAAATAAAAAATAAAAAAGAAATAAATGAAAAAAACAAATAGGCATCAAGAAAATACAATGTGAGGTGTCGTCACTCTCAAAATCTTACCATCCCTAAGAACAATCAATCGAAAAACTGAGGAAGTTCAAAGCACTTTCGGAACAACCTTCTCCATCTCCTACCATTCATTTTCATCTACTCTCTATCATACGATTTGGGTTACAAAGAAAGGATTTGGGTTCTGGGTTTCAAAGAGTTAGGTTGAAATGAAGCTCGGCCAAAGGGGAAAGAAGGTTATTCTGATTTTGTATAGAAAGGTTTATGATTTGGGTTGTGAGTTGGTTGAAGATTGGTGATGGTTTTGATGGTGTTTCTTGTCTGATTTGAAATAGTTGAAGAAGAAGACACTGAGCTGGGCTTTGTTTGAAAATGGCGGAAGGTATGGTTTCTGAAGGTTATGATTTGAAGCCAAAATGTGCCAAGTTATGGATGGGATGAAGAAAGAATTCCTGGGTTGTAAAAATGAGTCGGAGCTTTGATGATTTGAGATTTCAAGAAGAATGAAGTTGGAGGAAGGTTATGGGTGAGTTGGAAAAGGGATTTGCGATGAAGATTGAAGAAATTTGGAGAATGAGTCCAAGTTTTTCTCCCTTCCTGATTGAAGGTTTGCTGAGAGGTTTTATCCAAGAAGTCTGAATATTGTTTTTACCAAAAGCTTAGTGGTCTCCCCCCTTATGTGATGCTCCGACGTTTGTTATTTAAACCCAAAAAGCATGTGCTTTTTGGACTAACCCAAAGGTATGCGTCGCGTTACCACCCTGCTGTGTTGTGTATGAATTTTTTATGTGGTATTGTGGTATTCGGCTCTCGTACGAGTGTGTGTGTACGTTGTCCCTTTTTTAAAATTTGTAATTTCACAGCAGGTCACTATTGCAACATTTTTCTGAGGTATTGCAGGTGGTTATGCTATGAAGAATTACAGCTCTGCGGTTGTGTTGCCCTGCTTTCTTTGGTATTATGCAGGTACCAAGAGTGGTGGACGACAATGTACGATTTGTGCAATTTGTGGTGCTGGCTCTTTCTGCTTTTTCTATTGTTGCAGTATTCGCAGCTGTGGACAATTTTCTTCTTGTGGGGCCACCCTGATTTTTGTTCAAAATGTGTCTGCATAATGTTTGAACGTGTCATGCAGTGAATTGCAAGTACCAGGCTTACCACACAAGGTCTTGGTCACTCGTTTGGGTCTGAAAGAAACGCCACTTGCGTATCAGCGATTTTTGGTTGCGAAATGAAGGTTGTTATGCTTGTCTTTATGCGAAAGTTTTATCGAGATTTGAAGGAATCCACCCATGTTTGCTGCAAACTATTTGTTTGATGTTGCGTGAATTTCTCAGAATTGGTGTATTCACTTTGCAGGATTTTTGCTGTAGGTTTTTTTGTGTTGCAAGTCGTGGTCTGTTGCTAAATCATCGACGGCTGCGGGTGTATCATGGTTATAAGCTGGTGTGCGAGTTATTGCGTGATACTGCTGCTGTGTTGAGTTGCGAAATCTGCCGGCAGCAGGGTAATTGTTGATGAGTGGTCTCTCTTTCTTTAAACAATTTTGTTCTTCAATTATGTGAGTTGCAATTGGAAATTGAAATGGCTTATACTATCTACTGCAGGTCATGGTGTGTGGTTGTATTATTGATTGCGTGACCCGGCAATTTGCGGTAAAAAGCATGAGGTCGGTGTATGCAGAGACATATCATTGTATGTTGCCATGGCTTCTCTCATGTCATGTGTGTACACATCAAACAGCAATAACTTGGCACTTTGTTATGTTTTATCAATGCAGGTTCAGTATCTAATAGCAGTTTGATAAAACAAAATCCCAGCACCTTGAAGCGCCATTGCCCGGGCTGTCTCCGGAAACTATTGAGTTATAATGTGCATCGTTTGCCTCCTCGATCAAGCTAACTGGTATGACTACACCTAACTCTCTGCAAGTTTCTTATAATTGTAGGATGATCCTTATAGGGTTTAACTTCTTGAAAGAAACCCTCTCTTTATGTCTGACAGCACTAATAGCCTGAATGAATGAGAATAATGTTTACGCCGAGTTTCTAAGCATCTCGAACAAGTCTTTCAGCGGTGGCGACATCGTTCGAGACATCATCCATGCAGGCAAACTGAAGAGCAGAAACAACTTTCCTTCCCTTGGTTTTCATGCTCTTTTTTGGTGTGATAGCAGGCTGGCTTTGTCATTCACATAATTCCCATTTTTTGCAATTACAAATGCAGCTACTTTGGGTCAAAAATCCTCATGGAAAGAAAACTAGCCTTGGGTACTTGTAAAAAGTTTACTGTTAGTTTGAACTTGTGTTTCTATGGCTTGTGGGATTCTCATGTGGGCCTTGCTCTTGTAATTACTTTATTGTAAATAAACATAAAATAAATTTCTTTCTTTTGTGATTCTCTTGCCAAGTAATTGGATCATGGGCTTGTATAAATTTTTAATTGTTGCAATATACTTTGATTGGGCTTGTACCTTCCATTTTGTCTTTAAACGGCCTTATAAATGAACTTGCCATATTGTTGAATTTATTTCACAATTCTCCGAATTTTCAATTGACAACTTGAACTTCGTATCCTCGCATCCACTTCCATGAATATTTTAAGTTGAGTCTTGCATCAGTAATAAATATTACCCTGGATGTTTAAATAAACTACAACTTTTATTAAGAAAATCCTTGAACCAAACAACGTTTTGAATCTGTCACAGTCTTCACAACTCGATTCACTTATAACCACCTTGGCTTGTGACACCAACTTCAGTTAGATCCTCCGACACACTTGCCCACGATTCTTAAACCCAATTTTGGCTAAAAAAACATCAAACTGATAAACCATAAAAGGATCCTCAACATTTACTACACCCATTCCTGGCTCAAATGTGACCTGATATAGCTCAATTCAAACCTTATGATAGGAGCAACACACATTTTTGAATTTTCGAATAATGTCAGTGGGCGAATGTACAGGTGGTAGTAATATACAACAGGTAGGACAAAATTGGGGTATGACACACACTCAAGTTCTTGATTTTGTTCCGCCATCTTCTTACGAGCTCGAGCTTTAGTGTTGTACTGGTGCAGAAGGCTCAAGGTGACAGAACTGAAGACGAGAGAATGAAATGAGCAAAATCGAAGGAAAATACACATGCAAAGACATGAATGTGATGTAGTGGTTTAAAGGATTTCAACGGCCAGTTGCAAGTATTTTTGGAAAAGCTGAAAAAAGGTTTATTTTAAACTTAAGATTTTTATTGGATTTGCAAAGGAATGGCAACTGATTTCCTTGAAACCGAAATGCTATGAATGCTTGAATGTATGGATACACCAACACACATATACAGATAAGCAAACAAAGTCCTAGGTTAGAGGGTCACAAGCATGGAGCCATGGTCTACCCATCCCGAAAGGTATGTACTAAGGGTTATTTGTACCTGCAAAACAAAGGGTTCTAAGAGGTTCCCAGAGTCATTGGTCCATCTTTCGGATATTATCAATTTCTCGAATACTCGGTGGTTAACAATATTCTCAAGAGAACCTCTTTTGAGTGTAGTATTGCGTATCAACTACTTTGGGACCACTCCCTCATAGTCATCGCACTACGTCCTAAGAAGGACAAAGTGGGGTAAAAGAAAAGGTAACTAAAGGTTCCTAGTATCACAGGCTCCTAGGTCGATAGTAGCGATGTCTTCACGAATACTTGTTCAACAACACTATTCTCGAGAGGGCCTCAACTGAGCGGTGATTCTCAAGTCAGCTTGGTCGGGAATCACTCCCTATAAGCCTTCTCAAATATATCACCTTTCTATCATAAGTACGCTTAAGTCTGGTTATAGGACTTATCTCACAACAGCATATAACCCAAGCAGATACAGTCATATAAATATATACAAAGATAATATACAAATAATAAACACACACAAAAAGTTAGGGGTAACACTCGAAAACAGTTTTCCCCAGTGAAGTCTCTATTTTCTGTTGCAGTGAGAATCGGATACCAAGCTGTTGAAATTGAATCGCAAATATTCTGAATTCACAACCGGTCTTTGATTTATCCGGAGGAAAGGTTAATGAAATAAAAACCTAATTTGCACTGTAAAAACAATGCAGGGAGATCTAGGGTTCGAGGGTTGGTTATACCTAGGGAAGGTGTTAGCATCCTAAGCATCTGTAGTACCCTACAAGAACCTCTTGTTTAATATTGTGTTATTCGTTATCTGTTATATATTATACGTTAAAGGGTTGAAGGGAGACCTAAGGGGTTAGTTCTAAGTATACTCTCCAAGAAATTGCATCTTGTGCCTACGTATCCTGACGGGAATGGAATCAGAGTATTCGTAGTTCCCCTCAAAGAGGGTGAGGAACTTCTTGACCGTGGTCAAGATTCTAGGGGTAAGTAAGTGTTTATAGTGAGACACTTACGTGGAGCACGGAGACTCCGATCCTAAGGCTAGGATAACAGGTGGGTTTAAAATATCCAGTATTGACATGGCAGTCAAATAGGAGGGTATCCTTTCCTTTGGAAATGGGATATAAGCAAATATGAGAATTACGAGTATATTGATGAACGAATAACATTTGTACAAGACAAGGATCAGGTCATATAATCAAACCTCGAAAGGTAGGCATCGTGAATAGGTGAACAAATTAATCAAGAAAACCAAACAATCTAGAATTAACAATACTTTGTCAAACAAAGAATATACGGGATCAATATTATCTCACTATCAAATATATCAAGAATTATGTTCAAAACGATTGTCGGATGCTAATTAAACTAGAACCTATGGTTTCAAGACTTATTATAAAAATTCATGAAATAATGATAATAAAGAATCCCAAAATCAAATTACAAACTAAATAATTGATTAAACTATAATCTTAAAATAAACAATTCACTAATTGAATTCCTAAAAGAACTAAATAGTTAATAAAACAATATTAATTAAGAACAAAACAAATAAATTCAAATAAACATGGGGTGAAAATAACAAAAAGATGGTATGTGGGCGAGAGGAAAAAAACGTACGGGTTGGGTGGTTCAAAACCCGCCCAAGCCCATAACATCAAACCAAAGTTTAGATGGTTGAAGCAAACCCTAATCTCCTTCCTCTCTCAAAGTCGTTTTCCTTTTTTTTTGTTCTCTCATTCACCAGCTGCGGCTCACTTTCCTCACTCATGTCCTCTCTTCGGATCCCAATCCTCCTTCATACACATCGTTCTTCCATCTTCTTACTACATTCATCAGCGGCTACCCCATCTCATCCGAAAAGCTTCACCTGCATCTCTCTTCGATTCTCGTTTCTCACCTCTCAACTTCCTTACTCATTACCCTCAACAATCAATCAACATCGCAAATGTTCACTTAAAATAAAAAAGAGAGCAACAAAACAACCTAAAAACAAACACATGGAGTAAAGGGGTTTGCAATAACGTACCCAAGCAGGGCTTGGTTGCGGGATGGTGGCAGATGGTTGTGAAGGGCGTGGTTGTGACCACCATAGTAAATTCAGAACGAGCTGCAGCACAGTTGGATCCTTTATTTTCGTGATAGCGATGTTGAGGCACAATATCGAAGAAAATTCGTTTGTGATACTGTTTCGACAACGTCTTATGCAGGTGCGTGACGCTTTTCAACTCTTGTGTATTGGTATGTGATTTCCTACACTGTGAACTTTGAAAAACAATCTTAGTCTAGTGTATGTGATGGGCCCTGTTCTGGTGTTGTCTTTTTTTTTATTCCTTTTCTCCCATTTTATAAGCCTCACTGATAAATAACCTGTTGATTATGTTTGGAGACTTTACATTCTCATTCTATTGTGCCAGATTGTGTTTACATAACAATGCAATTTCCTTTTTTTTCAAACATGTTTGAACATATTAAATATACTGCTTGTGATGTTTTAGAAAGAAATAAGTTAGCTTGATTTTGTCTAATTGTTTGAATCCCTTCTCCTATTTCATATCAGTATGTCATGAACTATTTTGGGAAGAAATAATTTTTGTCTCTCTGTAAATCAATGTGAAAACATAAACCAATCATAGACCGTGTTCTTTGACTGTTAGAAAAAATCTTCTCATGAGTCTTCTTTGAATTTTCTTTATTGACACTTTCCATGAAACTAGTCTCACATCAATATGCCTCATGGTTTTCTTTTCTTGCAGGTGAACTATTGGAAGATACATCAATATGCCGTATGAAAGTACGTAGGCACGAGATGCGATATCTCAGCGAGCAACCTTCCCCCCTTTAACCCGTAGTTAGGCGAACTACGTTGACTCTGATTTCTCATTCTAGACGGGAATACGTAGGAATAAAGTGCGATACTTTGCCGAGTCATTTTCTTTTCTTTTTAACCCAGACCTTTAGAGTAGATAGATAAACATACCCTTAGATAGAAAACAAGCGTGGATCCCGTCGAGTACGACGGACGTGAGGGGTGCTAATACCTTCCCCTTGCATAACTGACTCCCGAATCCAGGATTTGGTTGCGATGACCATTCCTTTCCCTCTTTACATCAGGTCTACTCTGAGCGTTTCCTTTCCCTCTTTTGGGATAAATAATGCACGGTGGCGACTCTTCTATCATAGTCGACGCCGATTTTCGCAGTAGCGACAGCTCTCGAGGAATTTGTGGTGGTCTGGTGCTAGAGGTTACTTGATTGCATTCAAGATTTCCATGAACACTTGTGTTTTTTGTGCTACTTTGAGCTTGTTTTGGACAGCGAGTAAGAATGAACAAACTTTTCGAATACATAGTTGTTGTATTTCATTCTAAATGTACCCCATATTCTGCTGATTTTCCGTGTTTGCTGATTTTTCAGAATCAATCTTCATAGGGCGTTTAATAGCCTCGAGCTTGGATGGTACGTGCATACTTTTGTGTTGTCACCCTAAGCTAATGCTCACTCTCGGATGCAGCTGATAGAACTTCAATTGGAAAACTCTTATGAACATAGCAGGTAATTATATGATAAACTCCATTCTTCAAGTCATCATATTTAGAAACATTTGAATTCGTTCTCATCTTTAAACTCTTCAAGTTCAGGTTTATCTATCCTCTTCTCCTTTTCTTGTTTGGGTATTTGAAGAAATTGGAACTGTAATATTTTGACCCTAATTTTTCAAAGCCATCACTTTGTGTGAATTTTGGTGTGATTGGACTTTATCTTGTGAACTCCAACTTATGTGGCTGTAGTATTTCTTCTAAGGTATAATACTTTATTAATCAATCCATTCTCTTCTTTTTCATGTGGTGATGCTTAGGACGACTTCGGTGGAAGAGTCAATTAGTGAAGCATTACTAAAGATTGTATTAAAGATGAGTTTGCAGCCCTTGATATAACCTTGTTGTCGCTTCTTTTCGGAATCCGTACAACAATAAATAGATAGGAAATATAGAGGTTTTTATGAAACGTTGCAACGGCTCAGAAGGAAACTATGCCAACCATTTTTGAGATGATTTGGGATGTTCTTGGACTTAAAATTGTTAGGTTGGATCCAAACAAATGTTACAAATTACATCTTTGTTTCTTTACTTTGTGCCTTTGAATGGTCAATCTTTGTTGTAATTTTGAATAAATTTGTGAACTTGGTTATGCTTGAATTTTGTAACTTTGTCATGGAGAATGGCCAATCTTAGGATTTAAATTGATATTGAGATTTGAATGTAATTTGAAGTTTTCTTGAATTGGTTTGCCTTTGTAATATTTAAGAAGTGTGAATCCTCATGATAATTTTAACCTTTGACTTTAGTGGGATGTAGTCCTCTTGGATTATGTTAAGTGTTCTTGAATCCAAACTCATCTTTTCATGCAAATCTTTAATTTCTTGGGTCTTGAGATCAAATATGGTGCAGACCATGTGCAAACCTTCTTGAAGTGTAGCTTGAATAAGAAGCTTCCCATGATTTAAATTTTAAACAATGAGCCTATTTGAGTTTGCATGATTCTTTTGAGAAATTATAATCCAAAACTTGTTTCTAGATTTTGTATCCAAGAATGAAGTGATTTTTCTCAACATACACCTTAATCTTTATAAATTAAAAAGTGTGGTGTTCTTGATATCGACTTGAAGATGTTCGAATTTTAGAACTCAGGATAAATTTGATCATAATTTGGTATGAACTAGAAACGAAATGGAAACCCAATTGAACTATGGTATAAAATCCTACTTGAAATAAATTGAAATCCAATTAATGGCGCAAATTAGTTTGAACATTTCTTGAAGTTATAATGGGAGATGGCCTTAATCGACTTGAATTCATGCACTCATTCGTAACATTCTTCAGATTAAACCTTAATTTCATTCCTTCGTCCACGAATAACATTTCAAAAACACATGGTTCATAAACCATCAAAAAGTCCACATTCTTCCACTTCGCCACTACTAATTTAACTTCGCTAGAAATATCAAACTATACCTTGAGAACTTCTTTTAAAGTGATAATGTTATCTGTAATACCACGCACCATGGAATTCCAACTGATTCTCAAATGGCTATGCTCAAAACTACGGGATAGGACTTATAGTCCTTCTTAGTTATGCCCTGAACCTTCTGAGGGATCATGACGACGAAATAACCTTGTACTGATTAAGGACCGTAAATATGAGGGCATATTCTCTTTTACATCCACATGAATTCAATATAACTTGTAAAAGAATAGACTCCTAATGGGCATACACCCCGGGTCTTCATGACTTTCCAACTTTCTGTAGCAAACCTACAAAACAACAAACTAGATAAAATTGTTAGCTATGCATGTATGACTGACCTAAAATGATATGTATCGCATCGATGTGAAGAGGGGCCGGCAAGGACAATAGAGTCGCCACCATTCGTTATTTATCCCAAAAGAGGGAAAGGAAACGATCAGAGAAAACCTAATGAAAACGGGAAAAGACAGGTCATTGCAACCATGTCTCAGGTTCGGGAGTCGGTTATGCAAGGGGAAGGTATTAGCACCCCTCACGTCCGTCGTACTCGACGGGATCCACGCTTTGTTGTCTATCTAAAAGGGTGTTTACTATCTAAGTTATGGCTCAATGACAAAAGAAAAGAAAAAAAGACTCGATAGAGAATCGTCGTTCTATGCCTACGTATTCCCTCGTGCAATGGGAAAGTCAGAGTCAACGTAGTTCGGCTAACTACGGGTGAAAGGGGGAAGGTTGCTCGCCAAGACATCGTCGTCTTGTACCTACGTATTCTCATCTAGTATGTGAAATCAGAGCAAACGTAGTTCGGGTTAACAAGAACACCGGTTGGTTCAAAAAATTTTAGGCCCGAGTAGGGTTAAAACTTAGTTCTAGCAGTTAGGTGTATGCAGCTCGACCATTAGAGACTTATGTGTTACCTGTTTGCGGTAGAACCAAGAGTTAACAAAACTCTCCTTATGAAAAAGGTTTTCCAAATTAAGATCCCGAAGGATAAAAATATTTGAAGCTTGTTTTTGTGTTTTTTAGAGAAGAAGTGCATTGATTATTGTTTGTAATTCATGTTGCACTAAAGACTATGACTTAGGAGCGAATGCGTCGCATATCGTCCTAAGGATGTACACTAAACACTCTAAGAAATTGAGAGGAAGCCCCTCAATAACCATTTTCCAAGTACTTAAGGCTCGTAATGTACAACATTCATTAACCTTTATTAAGTGTTTTAAGAGAATTTGAAGATGAGAGGAGAGAGACACTCTAAAGGGAGACTAAGACTCAACCTAATGTTCTCATGCAAAGTGTACCTATAATTGGGATGAAAGGGAATGCTACCTAATTTTATCATGCATGGGTTCAAGCCTAAGGTCTATCATAATCAACCTTGAACAAGGAAGATTAGAGGTCCTAAAGGATCATGGCAAAGAAGAAGGAGAAGGAAGCATAAGATGAAAGAAAGTATGCAAACATGTAATGCACAATTGAAATGAAAGTGAGGGAGGAACAAAGTGTGGGGCAGTAGCCACCACAAGCACATGTCAACCTCAAGCATGCAAATGAAAGATGCAAGAACAAAAAAAGGAAATGCAAGAAGGCAAGCAAACACGAACATGCAAGCACATCATCACCTTGAACAACAACTACGAAAGTGTGCATTCAAGTGGAAAACAGACACGTGTGTCGATAAAATCATGATTAAACAATCAAGAACAGTGACATATATCCAAAACATCTCACTTCTAATGCATCATATTGATCTATGAAGATTCGAAGTGAAACGATATCAAACCAAGCACGAAAAACAGCAAAACAGACCTGTTGGCACAATGTTAATCGATTAACGCCAGGGGTTAATCGATTAACCATTGAAAAATGCCTGAAAATTTGAATATTTGTGTTGGTTAATCGATTAACCAATTGGTTAATCGGTTAACACTGTGCCAGAAGCAGAAAAACAGCAATAGAACAGTATTTTCAACACATAAGCACTTATCCAATCATTCGAATGATCACATAATCAATTAAGCATGGATTTAAAACAGCAATCAGTGATTCAATCAGCATGTAAACACATTTAAACAACAAGATCACAAATCACATGGATCGAATCAACCAAAAGTCAATCAAAAATGAAGATCTGCATCGAATATGCAAAATAAGCTTGAAATGGCAACGGATCTAGAATTCCAACCTACGAAGCGGAGAATTGCTTCGGTAATTGTTGATTCAACTTCAATTGATTATATCCAAGCTAGAAATCTGGAAATCCTTCAAAATCCAATTGAGTTCTTGTAGTAGAAGTGAAGATCCACCAAAATTAAGCAAGAATTATCCAAATAAGTTCCTCTAGAACCACTTCAAAATTTAGATCTACAATTGCACAAAACTTGCATGAGGAAAATGATTCAACAAGGATGAAGCATGAAGGTTTGAGCTCTAGAATTTAATAATTCCAATGGAGAATCAAAGAATTTAATGTGAGAAGAGCTTTTGGTGAAGTTTGGGGATGGAGAAGTTGAGAGCAAATTCAGAGAGTGAGAATGAATTCTAAAATGAAATGGAAATTATGAGGATTCGATGTGTGAGGTTTGGAGTAGATCATTTAAATACCCCTTAGGTTAGGATCCAAATGAGGTTTGGCATGTGGTTTGTGAAAAATGGCATGGAAATAGGAATGGGAATTTGGAGGGAATTTGAAATGATTTGAATGTTAACCAAATTTTGAAATGGTTCTAGATCCTTCCTTTAGTGTAAAATCAACTTCAAGAATGATCAAAATGGACCCCAAACAGAATTCACTTGAAAATTCACGTGCAGAGCAGAAATTTGCACTGGTTAATTGGTTAACCATATGGTTAATAGATTAACACCCTTGAATATTTGAATTTGACCTGTTTCTAACTTGGTTAATCGGTTAACCATTTGGTTAATCGATTAACACCTTCAAAATTTTGAATTTGGCGCCTTTTGGAGGGAAACCTGCACAATGGTCTGTTTTCAATCATTTTGAGCTCTGTTAAGCTTCTGAAACTTGTTCTTGAATATTCTAATTGTGAGAATGCTTGATATAGCCTGCATGTTGTCTCCTGCACTGAAAATAACCTGCAAAACAAAATAAAATCGACCGCTCGATCGCTGGGAAAAATAAATGTCAGAGCCTCTGATGCTCGTTGTTCATTCTCTTGCACTAAAGGAGCCCTGAACCACAGAAACGCCCTGATCCCATGCCTCGAGAACAAATGCTATGATATGCAGAAATGCAGAGAACAAATGCTAGACCAACATAAGCCAAGTAAAGGATCAAAGAATCTAAGGGTAAAATTTGGGGCCTAACACTTGACATACGAACTTTAGAGGAGCCTTCATGTATTATTTTGAGAATCTCCCATGCCTCTTCGACTTCACTGCATGAATAGATCAATCTAAACAAGTTATTGTCCATACCATTGAAAATAACATTTAGAGCTTTGGAATCTCCTAAAGCTTCATCATCTTCAGCATTTTTCCATTCAACTTATGGCTCTAGGATTGATGTTCCATCTCGAAAGACAGTCACTGGTTGTTTCTAACCTTTTATTATAGCCTTCCATGTTTTGTTGTCCATTGACTTAATAAAAACAATCATTTTATCTTTCCAATAATCATAGTTGGTACCATTTAGGACATGTGATCTATTGACTGACCCTCTTTCCTTAGTATTGTCCATTTGAACATAAAATTATTTGCCTGGAGCTCAACTAAATAGAATAAGGTGCTTTCTTTGGTGCTAATTGAAATTTGGTTCTTAGGGACACATGTTGTACACGATGTCTGAGACAACGTGTACACCAGATTAAAACAGATTGATAAATACTAAGGAATTAAATGCAGAAAGCAATAAGACAACGTGTACACTAGATTAAAGTAGATTGATAGATACTAAGGAATTAAATGAATAAAGCAATGAAGAACATAAGAGAAATGTTAACCTAGTTCAGTGTAACATCACCCACATCAAGCGGGCTTCCAACCAAAGAAAGGAAATCCACTCTAAATACTATTAATACAATTAGTCTTAAATGAATAAAGCTTGTTCAATGCCTACTTTTTAATACTACACGTGTCTTTCTATTTAGGACTCCTCCTAAATATAAGAGCCCATTCTCACTTTCTCTCAATCACTACCCTAGTGATTAATGCTTTCAAAAGACTACATGTGTTGAATTACAAATCAACAAAACAATCTACCTTCATGCCTTGAATATTTAATTTAGGCTTTTTTTAGAGCTTTAGAATGAATAACAAGAATATAAAGACTCAAATAACAAAACCTTAGCATATTAGACCTTCAATACTTGTGTTTCCTTCAAAGGTAGGGATGAGTTTCCTTCAATAGCAATTAATCTTTTGGGCTTTTCTCCATGGGCATTAGATTTGAGAACAGCTAGATTTAATTTGCTTTAAAATCATCCATAAAAGGATATGGTTTGATTTGATCTTCATTCAGTTTAAATCTTCATATAATTGGCTTTGATCTTATTAAACTTTTTAGCAAATCTTACTAAATAACATATTGCTAAAAGGTACAAATCATAAACACCAGATCTTCCAGGAATCAAACATAATTTTGCTCAGAAAAACACACACACCATGACCTACAGACTGAGACCAGATGCTCCACACATGTTGGAATATCTTGTCCCACGTGTTGCATATTTACCAAAAATACATCTTGTACTACCCACTGTTGTTTTACCTAATGAAGCCAATCAAAGGAACAACAAAGGTTCGTTACAAGTTATTAAGGTGTTATCATAATCATTTGGTTGATCGTTCAAGCTCCCTGCAATTGAATAGCTTAATGCTCTAATCGATTGACGGGTTCAAAAAAGTTTTCCCAATCGATTGGCTTGAGTCCTAGTCGATTGGTTTGTTTAAAAATCCTTTTAAACGATAGTGGACAACTTCTTGATCACTTGGCTTGTTTTTGAAAATATTTTTAAAATATAAAATGGTTAGAAAAATAATTTTAAGTGTGTGTGTGTATGATTTTCCTTAGAACTTAAGAGCTACTTCCTTATTTTTACAAAACTCTGGCCACTCAGACAAATACAACTTGGTGAGCTTTCATAATTCTGTTTGAGACTTCAAGATTCTCTATTGGATGCATTTATCTCACAAGCACTTTAATATTGATTTTCTTTTCTTGATGAGGTTTTGAGATATTTTATTAGTTGGTTCACCATCATCAGAGTGTTGAGAGATATTTCCACAAACTTCAACATCACAATTATTGACGTTGTCGTCATAAAAAATTTGAAGAGTATCTTTTGCGGAACTATCAATTTCATATCTGTAAGCACATAGATCCATAGTAAGAAGATTAAAGGTTGATAAAGTGATAAAATCTCTCTTGTGAGTGGACTCTCATGGGGATATCCTTGGGGACTAGAGTAGGTGTCGGGGTTTAAGGTCAAACCAATATAAATTTTAGCATGTTCTTTCATTTATCTTATCTCTTTATGTTCACGTTGTTAATTGTTATGTGCTTAATCTATGCTTCTTTTCTATTCTTAAGTTCAAATTTTTTTCTTTAAAATTTTAATAATGTTTTTAAAGAAACAAATAATCTGTATTTCTTTGATATTTCAGTAAGTAATACATGAAATGTATTTATAGAGTACAAGGGACAGATTAATAATCCTAAATCTGGCCTGAGAATAAGAGCAATTATCCTCCCTTTAAATGCTAATTCTAAATATGGTAGAAGACAACTAATTACTAATTATTATTTACAATGAATATTATGTTGAACTGTATAACACAAAATCTGTTGATTCTGTGTTTATCTCTAATAACTTCAAACACTCCCCCTCAAGTTGGCATGAATATGTCATTCATTGCAAGCTTGCTCACCATATCATCAAATTGTCTCTTTGAAAGACTCTTTGTGAGAACATCTACTACTTGACTTGTGGTAGGTACATAGGACATACAGATTTCACCACTGTCAATTTTTTCTTTAATGAAGTGCTTGATCATTTCAACATGTTTCGTTCTGTCGTCAGGCCTCGACATCAAGTCGGTAAAAACATCTGACATCGATGTCAGGCCTCGACATCCAGTCGGTAAAAGCATCTGACATTGCCGTCAGAACCATTGAACCAAATAAGCAATAAACCGATTGGCTCAACACACAGCTAAGAAGAAACATCTAACATCACTGCCAGACATCCGTTAAATAAAAAATAGGTATCGAATCCGGATACAGGGACTTCTGACATCGCCGCCAGGAGTTCGCTAAATAAAAGTGAGTAAAAAATCTGAAAATCAGATCAAAGCAGAGCATCTGACATCACCTCCAGGCATCTATTGAGTTGGTGAAGACATTTGACATCGCCTCCAGGAATCCACGAAGTTGATACACATCTGACATCGCCGCCAGGAATCTATGAAGCTGATACACATCTGACATCGCCGCCAGGAATCTGCAAGGACTAAAACATTTGACCTCGCTGTCAAGTATCCACACAGTTGATACACATCTGACATCACCGTCAGGAATCTACGAAGTTGATACACCTGACATCACCGCCAGGCATCTGCAGGGGATAAAACATCCGACCTTGCCGTCAGGCATCCACGCAGTTGAGAAACATTCGACATCACCGTCAGGAATCTACGAAGTTGATACACCTGACATCGCCGCCAGGCATCTGCATCAAGTCGAAAAACACATATGACCTCGTCGTCAGGTATCTTGCTTGATAAAACACAAACACCAAATCCGAAGATAGAGACTTCTGACATCGCTGCCAGACATGCGCTAAATAAAAGTGAGCATTAAAACCAGAGGTAAGGACATCTGACATCGCCTCCAGACATTCGCTAAATAAAAGCGAGCATAAAACCCAAAGGTAAAGACATCTAACATCGTCGCCAGGCATTCGCTAAATAAAAGCGAGCATCAAACCCAAAGGTAAGGACATCTGACATCGCCGTTAGGCATTCGCTAAATAAAAGTGAGCATCAAACCCAAAGGTAAGGACATCTGACATCGCCGCCAAGCATTCGCTAAATAAAAGTGAGCAACAAACCCAAAGGTCGGATCAACCGAAGCTGATAAACACATTTTGAGATTACTCCGCTGAGGAAGAGAGAAACTTAACCAAGCAACTCTGGCAGGGAGGAAAAGAGAAATTTAACCAAATAACTCTGCTTTGGGAGCGCGAAGAAACTTAACCAAGTAACTCTGCTGAGGAACAAAGAGAAAATTAACCAAGTAACTCTGTTGAGTAACACATAAAAAGATGAACGCGTCCATCAAAGATAACAGTATGGTCTGGATACCATTCGGGCAAAGATATCAATCATCTGTCGGAGATATACTTGCAAACAAAGAGGTAACCACTTGGCTTATGTTTCGCATGCGTATGTTTGAAAATGGCGTAATGCTCCATACAAGATGGAAATGCTACGCGTTTGGAGGATGTTATGCACAGAATGCAAAATGCAACGGAACCAAACCAGCAAAATAAATGCTGAAGAGAAAACCAAAAAACCACCCTGCTGGGGAAACGGCTAGCACATGCCAATCGCCATTGGACTTAAACTAGGAAACGAGCCTTGGACAGCTTCTCTACTTGGGAACAAAGTTCTTACGAGAACAAGAAATTCAAACTCAGCTGGGGATTCACGTCAAAACCTGCTGAGGAAAATGCTTTGAACAGCCCTCTAGAATACAACTCTTCTGGGGAAAAGACGGCTCTGCCGGATAGACAACCAGACATTGAAAACAAACCTCACCCTACTGGGGAATCAACAACTCTGCGGGGAATCCGGAATCAACCACCGATATTCACAACACGTCCTGCTTGAAGAAGAATAGCCCTGAATGACTCACCAATACATACCTGAGAGTGACGACTTACCGGGGTAAAAAGTCAAAATTCAACCTGCCGGGAATTACTCACCTGAGGAACAATCTATCTCTGCCATAGATCCACTATGCCAGGGAATCACAAACTTACCGACTTTGCTGGGAAATTTTCTATCTCTGCAAGGAAATAGGACTACTTCATGCTGACTTTGCTGAGGATAGAGAGATGCCTCTACTAACCTGTAAAGGGGAAAAGCCAACTCAATTGGGGATCACCCAATGAGGGAACAACGTCGACCTCTGCTTAGGGATGAGTCAATAACTTGAACTCTGAGGGGGTACACAATTATACGTTTAAGCTTTGTGGGGAGAAATCCCATCCCGACTCGCTGGGGAGTATAGGCGCACCTGCAACCTGCGGGGATTAAATGTGTACGGACCAACTGCTGGGAATAAGCGCGCACACTTAATCTGTTGGGAATATCAATCTCGACCCTCTGGGGATAACCTTACTCTGCTGGAGACTTCGGTCTCGAATTGCGAAGAGCTAAATGTACCGACCAACTGTTGGGTAATAAGCGTACACCTTTAACTGCCTGATCCATCTGCATACAACCCTGTCGGGGATAGAGATACTCAAACTTTAATAACTGGGGGGAAAATGGTGATCATACCGAAGATACACCTCTGACGAATTGCCCTAAGAATAACGACCCTGCAAACATGAACAAACAGACAAGATATCCTGTACAAATGACCTATCTCAGTCATCATCTGTGACGTTGTTCAAATAACTCAAAGTTTTTAACGATTATTGGCAAAGCCTGCAAGTTTATGTATGCACAGTTTATCAAAAACATCGGGAGTATTTTTTTTTGCAAACAAAACAGTAAGGCTAAAGCAAAACAAACAATTACTGCATAGTATATGTTTTATTGACAGATGGGCCTATAAATAGGCAAGATTTTACAACAGATGCAACCCCTGAAAAGAGGAAGTTGCGCAAAAATATATAGAAATGTACAGAATGTCAGCAATGTGGCACAGACGAACACCAAAAGTTGATCCATCTATGACTCGCATGACTCTGATGCTTCATCGACGTTTCGTCTTCAGAAGAGATTGATTCAAATAAACGGCCCTCATGTCCTCCCTCAATCCACTAAGCTCTGAAGATCACACGCAAACCGCAGTCATTTGCCCCCTTTTTTTTAAATCCCTAACTTTTGTGTGAATCGCCCTTTCGAGTTTTCGATTCACCGGGATACCTATTTTTTCCAAAGTCGCCCTTTCAGGTTTTCAACTTTGCGGGTTTACATCTTTTTTCTTTATATCCCTAACTTTTGCCCGAACCCATTCTTTTTATGGTTCGTCGGGATGCCCCATTTTTGCCTGGATACTCTTTTTTCTTTCCAGCGGGTCTCTTTAAGCAAAGTATTTTTTAACTGCATCTGCGTTCACAGGGGATGTAAAATCCTCACCATCCATGGTGGATAACAAGGCTCCTCCGGAGAAGACCTTTCGCATGATGTATGAACCTTCATAGTTGGGAGTCCATTTGGCCCTGTGATATGTTTGTGGAGGGAGAATCTTTTTCAGCACAAGATCACCCGTCTGAAAGCTTCGAGGGCGTACCTTCTTGTCGAAATCTTTCTTCATCCGGCTCTGATACAACCGACTGTATGCAATAGACGCTAGCCTTTTCTCATCCATCAGGCTAAGCTGATTCAATATGTTCCTTATCCATTCCACCTCATCGAGCTTAACATCGACCAAAACTCTCAAAGAAGGCATCTCGATCTCTAATGGTAGGACAGCTTCCATACCATACACCAGCGAGAAAGGAGTTGCCCCAGTTGAAGTGCATACCGTAGTACGATATTCGTGCAAAGCGAAGGATAACATCTCATGCCAATCTTTATAGGTTACAACCATCTTTTGCACTATCTTCTTGATGTTTTTGTTGGCCGCTTCAACAACGCCGTTCATCTTCGGACGATAGGGCGATGAGTTGTGATGCTCGATTTTGAAACTCTGGCACACTTCCTTCATCGTCTTGTTGTTCAAGTTCAAACCATTATCAATAATGATTCTTTTGGGCACTTCGTATCTATAGATGATGTCCTTCTTGATAAATCTGGCTACGACTTGCTTCGTGACATTCGCATAGGAGGCTGCTTCCACCCACTTGGTAAAGTAGTCAATGGCGACCAGAATGAAAAGATGTCCATTGGATGCGGTGGGCTCAATCTTACCAATCATGTCAATGCCCCACATGGAAAAGGGCCAAGGAGATGCCACGACGTTCAGAGGACACGGCGGCACATGAATCTTGTCTGCATAAATTTGGCATTTATGGCATTTCTTCGCATATTTGAAATAATCAGATTCCATCGTCAGCCAATAATACCCTGCTCGTAACAGCTTTCGAGACATGGCGTGCCCTCCGGCATGCGTACCAAAGGCTCCTTCGTGGACCTCTTCCATAAGCAAGCTTGCTTCTTTCTCGTCCACGCATCTTAATAACACCAAACCATAATTCCTCCTGTAGAGTACACCATCTTGATTCAGATAAAAGTAGCCAGACAACCTTCTCAGAGTCCTCTTATCCCGAGTCAATGCCCCTGGAGGATACTCTTGCTTCTTAAGAAAGTTATGGATGTCATAAAACCATGGCTTGCCATCATAGGCTTCCTCAATGGCGAACACACACGCCAGCCTATCAAGGCGCGAGATGACTATTCTTGGAGCATCATTCCAATAGTTCACCTTGTACATTGAGGATAACATCTCCAGAGCGTCTGCCATCTGGTTCTCCGCTCTTTGCACGTGATGGAACTCTACATGATCAAAGAATGGCAACAGCCTCCTGGCATAGTTCATGTAAGGAATCAGATTGGGTTGCCTGGTCTTCCATTCTCCTTTGATTTGATTTACAACTAGCGTTGAATCGTCGTACACATCTAGGTTCTTGATCCTCAAATCAATGGCTTTTTCCAACCCCATTATGCACGCTTCATACTTTGCTTCGTTGTTGGTGCAAGGGAATGTCAATCTGGCAGTGAATGGTATATGAGAACCCTGAGGAGTCGTGATGATTGCCCCAATTCCACTACCGTATGAGTTAACAGCACCATCAAATATCATCTGCCACTCGGAGCTACGCTTAGGACCTTCATTAGGAAATGGTTCATCACAATCTTTCATCTTCAGATACATGATGTCTTCATCAGGAAATTCAAATTTTAGAGGTTGATAGTCTTCGATTGGCTGTTCAGCAAGATACTTTGACAGAACACTCCCCTTTATAGCTTTTTGGGAAACATATTGAATATCGTACTCTGTCAGTATCATCTGCCATCTGGAAATTCTTCCAGAAAGTGCTTGCTTTTCGAAGACGTATTTAATCGGATCCATCTTCGAAATCAGCATGGTTGTATGATTAAGCATATACTGTCTCAAACGTTTGGCAGCCCACACGAGTGCGCAACATGTTTTCTCCAACATCGAGTACCGAGACTCACAATCTGTGAACTTTTTACTCAGATAATATATTGCGTGCTCTTTTCTTTCGGTCTCGTTGTGTTGACCGAGAACACAACCCATACTGTTCTCAAGAATCGTAAGATACATTATCAAAGGTCTTCCAGCAACTGGGGATATCAGTATCGGAGGTTCCTGCAAATATTCTTTTATTTTATCAAATGCCCTTTGGCAATTTTCATTCTAGACGATCACCTGATCTTTCTTTAGCAATTTGAACATTGGTTTGCACGTGGCTGTGAGATGAGATATGAACCGAGCAATGTAGTTCACTCTCCCCAAGAAACCACGAACCTCTTTTTCTATTTTCGGCGCTGGCATATCTTGTATAGCTTTTATTTTTGCAGGATCGACCTCGATTCCTTTTTCACTGATAATGAACCCCAGCAGCTTTCCTGACGTGACCCCGAAATTACACTTGTTAGGGTTCAACCTCAATCTGAATTTTCTGAGCCTCTCAAACAGCTTCAACAGTTTGACCAGATGTTCTTCCTCCGTTTGCGACTTTGCTATCATGTCATCAACATAGACCTCAATCTCATGATGAATCATATCATGAAACAAAGTGACCATAGCCCACTGATAGGCTTCCCCTGCATTTTTCAACCCAAAAGGCATTACCTTATAACAGAAAGTCCCCCACGGCGTGATAAACGTTGTTTTCTCCATATCCTCCAGTGCCATCTTGATCTGGTTATAACCGAAAAAACCGTCCATGAAGGAAAACACGGAATATTGAGTAGTATTATTAACCAATACGTCAATGTGGGGGAGCGGGAAATCATCCTTTGGGCTCACCTTATTCAGATCTCTATAATCAACACACATTCGTACCTTGTCATTCTTCTTAGGCACGGGTACGATGTTAGCAACCCACGAAGGGTAAGTTGTAACGGCTAAAAATCCTGCGTCCAACTACTTCTGGACTTCTTCCTTGATTTTCACAGCTATATCTGGTCTCGTACGCCTGAGCTTCTGCTTGACCGGCAGACACTCTTCACGTAATGGCAAGCGATGGACCACAATGTTTGTGTCAAGCCCGGGAATGTCTTCGTATGACCAAGCAAAGATATCACTATACTCACGGAGCATCTCAACTAATCTTTTCTTGATGTCACTCTGCAGCGCAGCCCCTATCCGAACATTCCTCACAACTTCCTCAGAACCCAAATTAATAACCTCGATTTCCTCCTGATGAGGCAGAATAACCCTTTCTTCCTATCTCAAAAGTCTAGCTAGCTCTTCTGGAAAATCTTCATCTTCATCAATCTCTTCTTCGGCTTGAAATATCGGATTGTCGAAGTTGAAGCGAGTCATAGATGTCTCTGGCACGGTGTCATCTGCAATGTGAATCCTGCAATGATAATGGTTAAATGCTTAAAATGATATGCAAAACAAGCACAAAGCCACATTGCCATTTTATTGTTAAACATAAAACATGAAAAACAAGGATCACAATATTTGAATGCAGAAAAACGCCCTTTGATTAATTGAAAAAGATTGTGCAAGCATAAACAATAAGGCCCTGAAGACAAAACCCACTATGCTCCGGGTAGAACATAGGGTTGTACAATAATCAGAAAAACGAAGTATTACTCTTCCATTGTCACTTTAATGAATTCCTTGATAGACCAATTGTTGAGACTTTGTCGTGGAATGCATGGCAAAATCCACGAGTCCATATCACACTCGTAATCCTCGTCTTCATCTGAAATAACCTTGATCCTTTCGAAGATAACCCCGCCTTTGGTGAACTGTACCGGCCCTTTGTAGCGCGGCGCGCTCTGTAAGGATGACGAAGAAGATGGGCGGTATCCTAGACCAGCTTATCCTGCTTATGGGGTATTTCTAGCACTTGACCCCATCCTGGTGCTGCCCCAGTCTGCACTGCTGCTTGGGCCTCCTTGAAGGATGACATGGCCACTTCGGGTGCTTTGCTCACAGCAGACACTTTGTCTTTAACTTGTACCATCTCAAAAGCTTGACAAAGAATCTCATGGATTTCACCATCCACCTCAAAATACTTAAACGAAGGCAAATGACTAATCACTATATCTTCCTCTCCGCACACAGTGACAACGCTGCCTCCCACCATGTACTTGAGCTTCTGGTGCAGCGTGGACGTTACGGCTCCCGCCGAGTGAATCCATGTGTAAGTGCTCTTGATTGGCTGCATTTTGTGGCAAAACATTAGAGTTTGCGGGTATGTCATACTGAATGTTAAGACATACATAATGATGTGTGTGCAGGGTAAGTTAGCTATAAGCTAAGCTGAATGTCATACAGAATGTCATGACACTGACCGTATGACATCCAGCGAGCAGGTTAGTTTTTCTGGTATCTAGAAATCAGGAAACAAATCAGGAGCTCAAGCTAAAAGACAGGAGACATTTGAGAAGCCCTAAAGCGAAACAAATGCTCCTGAATTAAATGGCAAGTGTGCAGATGATTGAAGAGTAGGGTTGGTTATGATTAAACCTAACTGTGTGCACCAAGGCCCAAAGAACTGATTGCTCTATATATATCAGAAGGAGCAATCCTAGACGTAAGGCTTTTGACAGAAGAATAGAGAGTGCATATTACAGAGTCCTTGTGAGTGAAGAAGGTTGTTCTTCACGTGAGTATTGTGAGTGAAGAAAGTGTGTTCTTCACATGTGAATTGAGTCTTAAGAATACTTGTTTACCAAGCAACTGTCTGCTGCATTGGTTAGGTAGATTCTAAGTTGTGTCTCACTCAAAGCTTTTAAGCAAGAGTGTGTGTGTCCCTTGATCAAAGCTTTGAAGCAAGATCATGGTGTGTATGAAGTGTTTCTTCGTCTTTGTTCTGTAACTGTAATTGATATCACCGTGGTGTGATTGAGGGGGAGTGAGTGGAAATACTCAGGTCTAGAGTGTCTCTAGGTTGAAGTGTCATTGGGTAGGTTTTAAGTGAGGAGTGAAAACTGAGCTGTTTGACTCTGAATTAATTCTACTGATAGTGGATTTCCTCCCTGGCTTGGGTAAACAATTGATGTGTTATTTACTGCTTTTACTTACAGTTTAATTAGTTAGTACAGTAGTCAATGCCATAGTGGATGTTATAACTTTGGCAATAACATCCATCGTGTGCTTGCCAGAATTTCAATTGGCATCAGAGCAGGCACCCTGCCTGTTTATTCTGGGTGAGATCTAGGGAAATAAATTCTGGTACTATGGATAAAGATATAGGATTCACTAATAGACCTCCAATTCTGGATGGTTCTAATTATGGTTATTGGAAACCTAGGATGATTGCATTCCTAAAATCCTTAGACAACAAGGCTTGGAGAGCTGCAAACTCTAGCTGGGAACATCCTGTGAAGACTGACAAGGATGGAGTAGATGTGTTAATTCCTGAAGAGGAATGGAATAAAGAGCAAGAGGCCTTAGCTCGTGGGATCTCTAAAGCATTGAATGCACTCTTCAATGGTATAGACAAAAACATCTTCAGACTGGTACACCACTGTGAACTAGCAAAGGATGTTTGGGACACTCTCAAAACTACTCATGAGGGAACTTCCAAGGTCAAAATGTCAAGACTTCAAATGCTGACCAACAAATTTGAAGGTCTGAGAATGAAGGAAGATGAGACCATTCATGAGTTTTACATGAATGTTCTTGAACTTGCAAACACCTCAGGAGCCTTGGGAGAAAAGATGGCTGAACAGAAGCGTGTAAGGAAGATTCTCAGATCCTTACCTAAGAGGTTTGCCATGAAGGTCACAACCATTGAAGAAGCTCAAGACATATGCAACATGAAGGTAGATGAACTCATTGGTTCTCTCCAAACATTTGAGATGGGCATGTGTGATCAAACTGTAGAGAAAAGGAGAAAAAACATAGCTCTTGTCTCAAAGCCTGCTGAGGATTCAGAAGAAGAGGGTGGGGAAAAAGAGGAGAATTTGTCAGAAGCAATAGCCTTACTTGGAAGACAATTCAATAAACTGATCAAAAGGATAGATCATAAGTTAAACCCCTATGCCAAGAACACCTCTTCTGACAGCAGCAGAAAGAGTAACTCTGAGGAGAATTCTAACCAAGGTAAAGGAACTCAATGCCATGAGTGTGAGGGATATGGACACATCAGAAAGGAATGTCCTACATACCTCAAAAAGAAGGGAAAAGGCCTAACTGTCACCTGGTCTGATGAAGACTCTGAAAGTGGATCAGAAAAGGAGTATACCAGGCATGTCACTGTCTTAAACAGTGTAAGTTCATCTGAAGATGACTCAAGTGAGGATGAACTAACTTTTGATGAGCTTGCAGCTTCATACAAACAGTTGTGTTTCAGAAGTGCAGAGGTATGCCAACAAGGAGAAAATCGGAAAGGGGTTATTAAGAAGCTGGAGGTTGAGAAGAAGGAACATCTTGCAACAATAGACTCACTCAACAGTGAGGTCAGCCTGTTGAACTGTAAACTTGAGCAGATGACAAGATCAATCAGGATGCTAAACCACGGGACTGACACTCTTGAAAAAAATCTACAGAGTGGTCAGATAGCAGGAGACATGTCTGAACTGGGGTTTATTAGTGAACAAAAACCCATCTTGGGGTTCAATAGACCAGAGTCTGAAAATCAGAGGTCAAACCAGATGTCACGACCAATGTCACAACATCAGAGGAACAAGAACATGAAGCAGACAAGAAGAAAGTTCCAAAGGTGGAGGTGTCATTACTGTGGAAAATTTGGTCACCTAAAACCTTTTTGCTTCAAACTGCATGGATATCCTAGTCACACTCATCAAAGGACCCCTGCCAAGAAGCAACAATGGGTGGCAAAGGAGGTTAGTCTGATAGCTCACACCTCTCTAAGAGTGTCAGCTAAAGAAGACTATTACTTTGATAGTGGTTGTTCTAAACACATGACTGGCATAAAGAATCTGTTAGTGGACATCAAACCTCATTCCACTAGTTATGTGACTTTTGGTGATGGAGCAAAAGGAGAGATCAAAGGGGTTGGGAAACTGGACTGCCCTGGAGTACCTAACCTGGACAATATATTGCTAGTGAAAGGACTAACTGCCAACTTGATCAGCATTAGTCAGCTCTGTGATCAAGGACTAAGTATGAAATTCATTGAAGAAGAATGTGTGGTCACAAATGGTGATAATGAAGAAGTAATGAAGGGCTCTAGATCTAAAGATAATTGTTACTTATGGGAGTCTAAGAGCACCTCCAATGGTGCAACCCATTTTAGGTTCTTTGTGGGACCCACTCTTTTAAAGCAACTCATTCAATTTTTACTCCAATGGTGCAACTTCAAAGAACCCATATTGGGTCCCACCACTTTATTTAAAATATATTATTTATATTAAATTTATTTTATTTAAAATTATAATTTAAATATTTAAATTTTAATTAATATAAATACAAATTAAACATAAAATTGAAAATAATAATTAAAATTAAATTTAAATACATGTCACATAATTAAAAACAATAAAAGTGAGAGAAAATAGGAGAGAGAAATTTGTGAGAGAGAAATTTGAAATTAAAGAGTAAATAAAAGTGAGAGAAAATAGAATTGGTATACAATTTTTCCAACAAACCTATATTTATAATAAATAAAAAAAGTTAAAAAATAAAAAAATAAAGTCGTTGCACAACGGCTAAATGATTATTTTAATAAATAAAAAAATGAAGAACCATTGCTTATGTTTGCAACGTTCACCAGCTGGAACAACTTTTTGTTGACAATTTCAATGCCAAGCTGGCAAACCAATTTGAAAAACCACTGTTGGAGGTGGTCTAAGGACTCAAGTAGATCCACCACATGCTCTATGGCTAGAGAAGCAAAGGAGGTAAAGTTGTGGCATCAAAAACTTGGACACCTTCATCTAAGAGGAATGAAGAAGATCATCTCCAAGGAGGCTGTAATAGGAATTCCAAACCTGACTATTGATGAAGGGAAGGTATGTGGTGACTATAAAGTAGGCAAGCAAACCAAGACATCTCATCCAAGGGTTGGTCACTTGATTACCTCCAGAGTTCTGGAACTATTGCACATGGACTTGATGGGACCAATGCAAGTAGAAAGTCTTGGTGGTAAAAAGTATGCCTATGTAGTTGTGGATGACTACTCCAGATACACCTGGATAAGCTTCATCGGAGAAAAATCAGATGTTTTTGAAGTCTTTAAGGAGCTGTGCATCAGACTCCAAAGAGAAAAGGAATATGGTGTGGTCAGGATCAGAAGTGATCATGGCAAGGAGTTTGAAAACTCCAAGTTTGCTGAGTTCTGCTCATCTGAAGGGATCAGCCATGAGTTTTCCTCTCCTATTACTCCTCAGCAAAATGGAGTAGTGGAAAGGAAAAACAGGACTATCCAAGAGTCTTCCAGAGCCATGCTACATGCAAAGAAATTACCTATGCATTTTTGGGCAGAGACTATGAACACAACTTTCTATGTTCACAATAGAGTGACCTTGAGAAAAGGAACATCAACTACCTTGTATGAAATGTGGAAAGGAAGGAAACCAACTGTGAAGTACTTTCACGTGTTTGGGAGCAAGTGTTACATCTTAACAGATCGTGAACAAAGGAGGAAAATGGATCCCAAGAGTGATGAAGGCATCTTTCTGGGATACTCTACCAACAGTAGAGCTTATAGAGTGTACAACTCCAGAACAAAAGTCTTGATGGAATCTATTAATGTTATCATTGATGATCAGTATGAAGAAATCAATGTCATAGAGGACGTTGGAACATTGCTTGAGACATCAGCTGATGGTATAATGAATACTGAAGATACTCAAGCTGTAACTCTAGGTTCTAAACCAAAAACCACCATCAAAGAACCTTCTATCAGAATCTTGAAGGATCATCCTAAAGATCTTATCATTGGAGACCTCAACAGTGGGGTAAGGACCAGAGCTAGAGAAGTAGTCTCAAATTCATGTTTTGTGTCTAAGATTGAACCCAAAAATGTGAAGGAAGCCTTAACTGATGAATATTGGATCAAGGCCATGCAATATGAATTGGAACAGTTTAAAAGACATGAAGTATGGGAACTGGTGCCAAGACCTGAAGGAACAAACACCATTGGCACCAAATGGATTTACAAGAACAAATCAAATGAACAGAAAATTGTAGTCAGAAACAAGGCTAGACTGGTGGCACAGGGGTACACTCAAGTAGAAGGAATTGATTTTGATGAATCCTTTGCACCAGTTGCAAGACTTGAGTCCATCAGGCTACTGTTAGGAATTTCCTGCATCCTAAAATTCAAATTGTTCTAGATGGATGTAAAAAGTGCATTTCTGAATGGATATCTAAATGAGGAAGTATATGCACAACCCAAGGGATTTGAGGATCCTAACTTGATAGACCATGTATACAAGTTAAGGAAGAATCTCTATGGATTGAAGCAAGCTCCTAGGGCTTGGTATGAAAGATTGACTGAGTTTCTTATTACCCATGGATACAGGAAAGGAGGAATAGGCAAGACCCTCTTTGTGAAAAATGAGGATGGAAAACTCATGATTGCACAAATATATGTGGATGACATAGTCTTTGGTGGAATGTCTGAGAAATTGGTTAAACAATTTGTCTATCATATGCAATCTGAGTTTGAGATGAGTTTGTATGGAGAACTAACTTACTTTCTTGGGCTGCAAGTCAAGCAAATGGAGGAGTCTATATTTCTCTCCCAAAGTAAGTATACCAAAAGCATAGTCAAAAAGTTTGGATTGAATAATGCTGGTCACAAAAGAACACCTGCACCTACTCATCTGAAGTTGTCAAAAGATGAAAGTGGTACTAGTGTGGATCAAAGCCTGTACAGAAGCATGATTGGAAGCTTGTTGTATCTAACAGCCAGCAGACCTGATATTGCATTTGCAATTGGTGTATGTGCCAGATATCAAGCAAACCCTAAGGTAAGTCACATAAATCAAGTTAAAAGAATTCTCAAGTATGTGAATGGAACCAATGATTATGGTATACTATACACACATGGGTGTGATCCTACATTGTCTGGATACTGTGATGCTGACTGGGCTCGAAGTGCTGATGATAGAAAAAGCACCTCTAGTGGATACTTCTTCTTGGGGAATAATCTCATATCATGGTTTAGCAAAAAGCAAAACTGTGTCTCATTGTCCGCTGCAGAAGCTGAATACATAGCAACTGGCAGTAGCTGCTCTCAGTTGGTCTGGATGAAGCAAATACTGACAGAATACAATATCACGCAGGATGTCATGACACTATATTGTGACAATCTTAGTGCTATCAATATCTCCAAGAACCCAATTTAGCATAGCAGAACTAAGCACATTGATATAAGACATCACTACATAAGAGACCTTGTGGAAGATAAAGTGGTCTCCTTGGAACATGTGCCCACAGAAGTACAGATGGCTGACATTTTTACTAAGGCCCTTGATGCTGCTCAGTTTGAGAATTTGAGAGGCAAATTGGGTATCTGCATAAATGAAGACTCATAGCAATTAATGGCACGTGAGAGTTTTAAAACTTTAATGCAGTCCACGGCCTTGACCATAAAAACTCTCCTCTCCATGCAAATGTGCTACAAATCTGCATATACTTGTTTCTTCGCCTCCTCCTCTCTACAGAATTCTCAATCTGCACTCTGCACCAAGATGTCTTCCTATCATAATGCCTCCTCTTCCAAGACCCCTCCCCAATCCTCAAAAGATGCCCCTCCTACTGCTAAAGAACCCAAGCGCAAGTATCCTCCTCCCACTGCTGAAGAACTTAGGCGAATCAGCAACAGGGAAGGCACGACTTACATGGAGAAATCAAATAGGAAAATTGTCGATGATATACTCAAAAGAGGGCTGCCAATTCGGGGTATCACCATTCCCCTTACTCGCAAGGATCCACCTCACAATTCTAATATGCCCGAGGACGATCCTGATGACATCAATAAGGACATTTCACTGTCAGATTCAAATGACAGTGATTCCAGCTCTTCTGAGGAAGATGATTAATGTAGGCTGATAGACTGCTGTGGGGCTCAGTCTGCTGGTTGCTGAGCCAATATCGTGTGTTGCTGGTTTGTGTATTTCATTGTGAGCAGTTTGTATCATTTGCCCCTAACAATTGTAATGTTACAATTTTTTATCTGTGCTAAGTCCTTAGTTGGATCTTAATTTGTGGCTAAAAAGGGGAAGAGAAAGATAGAGTGATAATAACAGCAGGTGGAAGAATAGGTGGTGTGTAGAACAGGTGGGCTAGCATATGTGCTATTATGCGCACATGGTATAATCATGCTTGCAGGTGTGACCACAGGTGTTGCTGAGGATTTGTGTGATAACAGTTGCCTAGTGTTGTTAGTAATATGCTGATGCAATATGTGTGTGAATTTCTATGGTGTATAGGAATGTTTGTTGCTAACCATGTGTGATCCTAGAAGGTGTTTAGGAGTTGTGTGTGTCTGCAAGATAGTAGCAGAGTGTGTTGTGCATCTCTTCAGGGGGAGTAACACATGTGTGTGTGTGCTTCAGGATGTCATCCTGAATGTCATAACATCCAGAGCAGACTGGATGAATATGTGTGACTGCAGAGTGTGCAGGTTAAGTGCTCAGCTGGTAAGGTGCATCAGTTGAGGGGGAGTAACCCAGTGTGTTACTCAGCAAAGTGTGACATTTGTAGTGGTAACTAACAGATGGTTAAAAAGGTGAGTTATAACAGAGAGGGCTAACTATGAGGACTCTGAGAGTGTATTGAGCTAGTAACTTTCCTGCATGACAGGGCACATGATAAGTCTTCTGCTGTGTGTAAACTCTGATATGTTAACAGGGTGTTTTAGCCAAAAATTTGCTAAAGGGCGAGTTTCTAAGTGCTCTTGATTGGCTGCATTTTATGGCAAAACATTAGAGTTTACGGGTATGTCATACTAAATGTTAAGACATACATAATAATGTGTGTGCAGGGTAAGTTAACTATAAGCTAAGCTGAATGTCGTACAGATTGTCATGACACTGACCGTATGACATCCAGCGAGCAAGTTAGTTTTTCTGGTATCTAGAAATCAGGAAACAAATCAGGAGCTCAAGCTAAAAGACAGGAGACATTTGAAAAGCCCTAAAGCGAAACAAATGCTCCTAAATTAAATGGCAAGCGTGCAGATGATTGAAGAGTAGGGTTTATTATGGTTAAACCTAACTATGCGCACCAAGGCCCAAAGAACTGATTGCTCTCTCTCTCTCTCTCTCTCTCTCTCTCTCTCTCTCTCTCTCTCTATATATATATATATATATATATATATATATATATATATATATATATATATATATATATATATATATATATATATATATATATATATATATATATATATATATATATATATATATATATATATATATATATATATATATATATATATATATATATATATATATATATATATATATATATATATATATATATATATATATATATATATATATATATATATATATATATATATATATATATCAGAAGGAGCAATCCTAAAAGTAAGGCTTTTGACAGAAGAATAGAGAGTGCATATTACAGAGTTCTTGTGAGTGAAGAAGGTTGTTCTTCACGTGAGTATTATGAGTAAAGAAAGTGTGTTCTTCACGTGTGAATTGAGTCTTAGGAATACTTGTTTACCAAGCAACTGTCTGCTGCATTGATTAGGTAGATTCTAAGTTGTGTCTCACTCAAAGCATTTAAGCAAGAATGTGTGTGTCCCTTGATCAAAGCTTTGAAGCAAGATCAAGGGGTGTGTGAAGTATTTCTTCATATTTGTTCTGTAACTGTAATTGGATATCACCGTGGTGTGATTGAGGGGGAGTGAGTGGAAATACTCAGGTCTAGAGTGTCTCTAGGTTGAAGTGTCATTGGGTAGGTTTTAAGTGAGGAGTGCAAACTGAGTTGTTTGACTCTAAATTAATTCTACTGATAGTGGATTTACTCCCTGGCTTGGTAGCCCCCAGATGTAGGTGTTGTTGACACTGAACTGGGTGAATAATTGTTGTGTTATTTACTGCTTTTACTAACAGTTTAATTAGTTAGTACAGTAGTCAATGTCACAATGGATGTTATAACTTTGGCAATAACATCCATCGTGTGCTTGCTAGAATTTCACCATGGACGGCCCAACAAACAGCTATAGGCAGGCTGAATGGCCATAATATAGAATACCGCATCAAATACTTCGGGACCCACCTGAATAGGCAACGTCAGCTCTCTAAATATAGATCTTCTGGTACCATCAAAAGCCCTCACCACAATATCACTTGGCGTACACATAATTCCCCGAGTATCCAGTTTCATCAGCGCCTTCTTCAGAAGCACATTCAGAGATGACCCTGTATCTACCAGCACATGAGACAAGATGGCTCCACGACATTCAATTAAAATGTGCGACGCACAATTATGATTCCTGCCCCTCGGGGTCAAGTCCAAATCCGTGAAACCTAGATCATTTCCTGCGTTGACGTGCGCTATAACCCCTTCAAGTTGGTTTACCGATATCTCTTATGGCACGTAAGCAGTATTCAATATTCTCAATAACACATTCCGGTGTGCTTCTGAACATAGCAACAACGACAGAATAGAGATTTTAGAGGGAGTCTGTTGCAAGTGATCAACAATCTTGTAATCACTCTTTCTTATCAATCTCATGAACTCCTTCGCTTCCTTCTCCAAAGAACTATTTTCTCCAGCCTGAGAAGTTTCTTCCACCACAGCTTTCTTACCCTTATCAGCTCTGTCAGCAACCACTTCAGGTGATGAGAACACTCTTCTGCTTCGAGTGATTCCCCCAGCTCCAACTAGATTATCCACAGAATCAGTCGGCAAGCTCTTCAATTCCTATTTCTGCCCATTACAATATACCTCCGCTCTGTAGTTCCACGGAATTGCTTTGGTACTCTCATACGGCACAGGACCAGCTTTGCTGATGATAATGGTTGGCGGCCTCGGTGCAGAAATAGTTATAGTTTTGTACGGAATTGAGATCGTTGCGACCTCACTCCTTTCCTCAACCATTATCTCTTCAGATTTCTTCTCAGCAATTCGGTCAAACTATAACATTCCATCATTCATCATACCCTGAATACAGCTTTTCAGCTTTGCACATCCCTCGGGATGACTCAAACATTCAGCACATGATTCATTACAGCCCGGGAATATCTCTCCCTTCAATAACTTCTCCTTCACAAAGCCCAACAGTGTCTTCAAATCATTGACATCAGTTATCAGATCTAAACTCTCGTCTTCAATGATTGCATTGACTCCGGTTGCCCCATGGTTGGGCATGGGGTTCTGCACGACATTAGGAGCGTCATGAGAAAAGTTTATTGCCTTGCTATCCACCAAATCCTAAACTTTGTGTTTAAAGGCCTTGCAATTGTCGATATTGTGCCCCGGAATGGAACTCACAACGAGCATTCGCATCATAACCGGGCGGTGGTGGTTCTGTCAGAGGAGCCATGGTCCTCTTCTGGATTAACTGTAGTTGTAACAAGTGCTGGAGCAGCTGAGAGTATGGCATCAGAGGTGCTTTAAATTGTCTATTCACCCGGCCTCGATCTTGAAATCTTCTATAACCCTGTTGATTCTGCTGTTGCGGCTGTTGTTGTGATTGTTGCTGTTGAGGAACGACTGGAATTGTGATACTAGCAACTTGCTGCTGCTGCTGACGATTTTGCTGGAGTTGATATCTATTCCTTCGTGAACTAGACATTGAATTGGTCTCGCCTTCACGCTTCTTATTATCAAACACCTTTTTACCTCCTCTTCTAGCTGAGGGCACCTCACCAGATTGAATCTTTCCCAACTTTATACCATTCCCTACCCTCTCCCCAGTGATGATCAAATCAGAAAAGCTACCTGACATGCTACTGATAAGCTTCTCATAATAGACACCAGGAAAAGTAGCCACGAACATATCAATCAATTCACGCTCCACCATCGGAGGCTGCACTCTCGCTGCAAGTTCGCGCCACCTCTGGGCATATTCCTTAAAGCATTCACCAGTCTTTTGAGACAAATTCTAGAGTTGGACCCTGTTAGGAGCAAGGTCACTATTATACTGATAATGCTTCACAAAGGCTTCAGCTAAGTCTCTCCAACTGCGGATATTAACAGGCTCCAGCCCCATATACCACTCAAGCGAGGGTCCTGACAAGCTGTCTTGAAAAAAGTGCATGAGAAATTTCTCGTCATCCGAGTAAGCAGACATTTTGCGGTAATAAGAACGCAAGTAGACCCTCGGGCAAGTAGTTCCCTTATACTTGTCAAAGTCAGGGACTTTGAACTTCAACGAAACTTTCAGATCTGGGATCAGCCCTAGATTGGCCATGTCTAGCCCCATGGAATTCTGATTTTCAAAAGATCTCATTTTTTCTTCAATCAGCCTAAACCTTTTATCAGCCTCAGATGGTAGCCCAGCACCGATATCTCGCATAGAAAATGCGTCTTCCTGCTGGTCCTCATCCCATTGAGGAACATTGTTCCCATGCATAGCACACAGTACTTCAGGGATTCCACCTACGTTGCCTCCGCCCGGAGGGATAACTGTTGTAGGAATAGCATGAGCATGTGGCGTACCATCACCATGAGGAGGATTAGCAGCAGTTCCTCCGTGAAGCACACCATTATTGTCAACACGAGCAATCAATGGTTGTACCAAAGTCCTCAGTTGCTCCTGGCCATTTGCCACACCTTGCATCAGCTCCATAAACTAAGCCATCTTGTCCCCCATCTCCTTCATCTCAGCTTGCACTTATTCCATACCTCTGCGCTGATTCCCTCTTGTGGCGTACCGGTGAGTAGTCTGGCCGTCTATCCTGAAACAATCTAACAAACTAATAGGGGTAAGAAAAATGGTTCCGCTGCACCTGCTATGCAAAATGCATACATGTATATATGCATTAGGGATGTTTCCCCTCGATTCTAGTTCCTGCGTGAACAACGAGACATAGGAAACCCATAGCCAAGCATAGAGCCAAACACCTCATACATACAAGAAAAGGCCAACAGGAAATGTACAATCATACAAATGAATACAATGAATCCACAAAAGGACCTCAACCAACAGGTCTGGTGATGGTCACTACAAATAGGCTATAAAAGAAAGACATCAGGTACGACAACGAGTACTAAACTCCTCCAACAACTCCTGTGTCTCAGGATGGTCTGGTCTGACAAGTAATCCTTGAATGAGCGACTCTCGTTGTCTGATAATGGTCTGTAACCCCTCAAAATAGTCTTCCCAGGCTCCCTCACCAAAGACTTCCTCTAGCTTGCACCTCTTCAAATCAGCCCTCAGCTTGTAATCCTCCAAGGTTGCCAAAGCTTCATTTTGTCTGCAATCACTGTCCCGCCTGAGTGAGGCTTCATCTGCAATCCTCTCATCCTTCACTCTGAGCTGAGTCTTTAGCTTGGCAATCTGCTGCTTCAACTTATCCTCACGCTCCTTGTTGTTGGAAAGAGTAGCATTCCACTGCTCATTGAACATGGAAATCTCCAGATAAGCCCTATCTAAGTCCTTCTTCTTAGAGGCGAGAACATCACTAACAAATTTCAGATCTAAACCCAAACGTTCACGGGAACGAGTCTCCTTAGTCAAATATGTACCCAACCTGTTCACAAGCTCAGTTTGTCTCTTAGAAGAGTACACAACTTCAATCTTCTCACTCCGGAGCTGAATGATCTCTTTCTCCAACTCTTCATTAGCCTTGCGCAGCTCTTCTTTTTCAAACCACAACTGGTTGTACTTCTAGATATCCACCGTGGTAGGTTCCTCAATCGTCAGAGGATACAGAGGCTCAACAGAAGGAAAAGGCATCAGAAACTTGGTAGCTCTCTCACGAATCCAAGTCAGATAAGGGTCGTAAGCCCTACTGTTACTCTTACCTAAAAAAGCCTTCCATTTCCTGTGAACACTACTCCAAGCTCTCTCCACTCTAGCCAAAGTATCACCCTCCAGCAATCCAGTGAGATACAGAGGTCATGTATCTCCTCTTCCTTAGGAGGTCCTCTCAGCGCGTATCCAAACTGCCTAACTAACAAAGATGGGTTATAGTTGATGCATCCTTTCCTTCCGACCAACGGGACATTAGGAAATTCACCACAACTATAAACAATCTCTGTACCAAGCAGGTCTTTATCAAACCAGATAATGTTCTCTGCAGACAATCCCATCAACCTTTCTGACTATTCTGAAGTACCAGCAGTAGCAACAAATGAACCTATCTTAGGAAGATGACTAGCAAACCATCTTTACAACAAAGGAATACAGCAAGATACGTTCTTTCCCCTCCGGTTCTCATTCTTGTGGTGAACAGAATGATAGACGTCGCCCAAAAGCGTAGGTACTCGATTCCCTGAAGCAAAAATGTAGAAAGCATCTACGTCTATAAAATCCGGGAGGTAAAGGAAACTGTTGAGCCTTATCAATCAGAAAAGGTAAAGGAAAACCAGGCATCCCACTCCTCATGATCAACTTCCCTTCCAACTCTGAAACATCCAAATGCAGAGCAGCAACAAGCTTAGTCAGATCGGGTTCAGCATTAGTGTGGTAGAATGGCATCCAGTCTAAGCTAGGAACACCCAACAGCTCAGAATACTCCTCTAAGGTAGGCTCCAGAACATAATCTGGAAAAACAAAACACCTTAGTTGTGCATCATAGAACTGCAGGAGAGTATAAAGACCACCTATCTCATGTACTGAAGGCTTGCAGACACATCTCAACAGTTTCCCATAAGATTGCTTGAAGTCTTCCATCACTTTCTTGTCAGCCATGGCAATCAAACTCAGTAAAGAACCAATATCTGGAGTTGGAAACATGTATGCCACTGTCTTCTTCAAGGGCTTCATATCAGAAATAAGGGAACAAGATCACTTGAATCGAGGAAATATGCACCTGCAACATAGATACATGTTAATGAAAATGCAGATGAAAATGCACATGCAAATGCAAACAGGGGATCAAGATTGTTGTGTTGTTGATCGAGAAAGACCAGCGCTCCGCTTTGATAATAACATAGCAATATCACTGATAGGAATCCCTTGTATCAAGAACACAGATTCACATTGCAAAGAAAACCGGGTAGTCTGAAAGTCAAGGTTTCCTACATAACCCAATCCCTCTCACAAGTATGGACCTATCCACTGATAAGGTTCGGCATCCTATGTGTTCATCAGCGTCACAGACTTTCAAGAAACAATGATACATTCATCATTTCTGGTTTGGCATCATAATCTCCCGAAGAGGTCTCACTTAGATGAATCACAAATGATCGGTCCCCAGAGTCGACAATCCTCAGATCCAAGATTCTCTCAAGTCCTAAGGACCGGAAAGGAACTCATCAAAGATAATCTCGTCTGAGCGCGAATTTCATGGGAACTTGTGCATGCTAAGCATACAGGTTCACCACTACTTTCCACTACTAATGCTATGTTTGTACTCAAGCCCGGGTCCGGCTTATCTCTCAATGGAACATTCCCCCCTAATAGCATAGCAAAACTTATATACAATGCTGAAAATAAATGCGGGAAAGTAAAGTACAACACATATATACATACACCCAAAATAAACAACCAAGCGCTAGGACTGACTCGCATAAGGGGTGGAAAAGTCCCCAGCAGAGTCGCCAGCTGTCGCATCACTGCGAAGAAGGGCCGACAGGGACAGAAGAGTCGCCACCGTTCGTTATTTATCCCAAAAGAGGGAAAGGAAACAATCAGAGAAAACCTAACGAAAATGGGAAAAGACAGGTCATTGCAACCATGTCTCGGGTTCGGGAGTCGGTTACGCAAGGGGAAGGTATTAGCACCCCTCACGTCCGTCGTACTCGACGGGATCCACACTTTGTTGTCTATCTAAAAGTGTGTTTACTATCTAAGCTACGGCTCAAGGACAAAAGAAAAGAAAAAAAGACTCGATAGAGCATCGCTGCTCTATGCCTACGTATTCCCTCGTGCAATGGGAAAGTCAGAGTCAATGTAGTTCGGCTAACTACGGGTGAAAGGGGGAAGGTTGCTCGCCAAGACATCGTTGTCTTGTGCCTACGTATTCTCATCTGGTATGAGAAATCAGAGCAAACGTAGTTCGGGTTAACAAGAACACCGGTTGGTTCAAAATGTTTTAGGTCCGAGTAGGGTTAAAACTTAGTTCTAGCAGTTAGGTGTATGCAGCTCGACCATTGAAGACTTAGGTGTTACCTGTTTGCGATAGAACCAAGAGTTAACAAAACTCTCCTTATGAAAAAGGTTTTCCAAATTAAGATCCCGAAGGATAAAAAGATTTGTAGCTTATTTTTGTGTTTTTTAGAGAAGAATTGCATTGATTATTGTTTGTAATTCATGTTGCACTAAAGACTATGACTTAAGAGCGAATGCGTCACATATCGTCCTAAGGATGTGCAATAAACACTCTAAGAAATTGAGAGGAAGCCCCCTAATCACCATTTCCCAAGTACTTAAGGCTCGTAAAGTACAACATTCATTAACCTTTATTAAGTGTTTTAAGAGAATTTGAAGATGAGAGGAGAGAGACACTCTAAAGGGAGACTAAGACTCAACCTAATGTTCTCATGCAAAGTGTACTTATAATTGGGATGAAAGGGAATGCTACCTAATGTTATCATGCATGGGTTCAAGCCTAAGGTCTATCATAATCAACCTTGAACAAGGAAGATTAGAGGTCCTAAGGGATCATGGCAAAGAAGAAGGAGAAGGAAGCATAAGATGAAAGAAAGTATGCAAACATGTAATGCACAATTAGAATGAAAGTGAGGGAGGAACAAAGTGTGGGGCAGTAGCCACCACAAGCACATCTCAACCTCAAGCATGCAAATGAAAGATGCAAGAACAAAAAAAGGAAATGCAAGAAGGCAAGCAAACATGAACATGCAAGCACATCATCACCTTGAACAACAACTATGAAAGTGTGCATTCAAGTGGAAAACGGACACGCGTGTCGACAAATATTGATCTATGAAGATTTGAAGTGAAACGATATCAAACCAAGCACGAAAAATAACAAAACAGGCCTGTTGGCACAATGTTAATCGATTAACGCCAGGGGTTAATTGATTAACCATTGAAAAATGCTTGAAAATTTGAATATTTGTGCTGGTTAATCGATTAACCAATTGGTTAATCGGTTAACACTGTGCCAGAAGCAGAAAAACAGCAGCAGAACAGCATTTTCAGCACATAAGCACTTATCCAATCATTCAGATGATCACATAATCAATTAAGCATGAATTTAAAACAGAAATCAGTGGTTCAATCAGCATGTAAACACATTTAAACAACAAGATCACAAATCACATTGATCAAATCAACCAAAAGTCATTCAAAAATGAAGATCCACATCGAATATGCAAAATAAGCTCGAAATAGCAACAAATCTAGAATTCCAACCTACAAAGCGGAGAATTGCTTCGGTAATTGTTGATTCAACTTCAATTTATTAGATCCAAGCAAGAAATCCAGAAATCCTTCAAAATCCAATTGAGTTCTTGTAGTAGAAGTGAAGATCCACCAAAATTAAGCAAGAATTATCCAAATAATTTCCTCTAGAACCACTTCAAAATTCAGATCTACAATTGCACGAAAATTGCATGGAGAAAATGATTCAACAAGGATGAAGGATGAAGGTTTGAGCTCTAGAATTCAATGATTACAATGGAGAATCAAAGAATTCAATGTGAGAAGAGCTTTTGGTGAAGTTTAGGAATGGAGAAGTTGAGAGCAAATTGAGAGAGTGAGAATGAATTCTGAAATGAAATTAAAATTATGAGGATTCGATGTGTGAGGTTTGGAGTAGATCATTTAAATACCCCATAGGATTCAAATGAGGTTTGGCATGTGGTTTGTGAAAAATGGCATGGAAATAGGAATGGGAATTTAGAGGGAATTTGAAATGATTTGAAAGTTAACCAAAATTTGAAATGGTTCTAGATCCTTTCTTTAGTGTAAAATTAACTTCAAGAATGATCAAAATGGACCCCAAAGTGAATTCACTTGAAAATTCACGTGCAGAGCAGAAATTTGCATTGGTTAATCGATTAACCATATGGTTAATCGATTAACACCCTTGAATATTTGAATTTCACCTGTTTTTGACTTGGTTAATCGGTTAACCAATTGGTTAATCGATTAACACCTTCAAAAATTTGAATTTGGCACCTTTTGGAGGGAAACCTGCACAATGGTCTGTTTTTAATCATTTTGAGCTCTATTAAGCTTCTGAAACTTGTTCTTGAATATTCCAACTGTGAGAATGCTTGATATAGCCTGCATGTTGTCTCCTGCACTGAAAATAACCTGCAAAACAAAATAAAATCGACCGCTTGATCGCTGGCCAAAATAAATGTCGGAGCCTCTGATGCTTGTTATTCAGTCTCTTGCACTAAAGGAGCCCTGAGCCACAGAAACGCCCTGATCCCATGCCTCGAGAACAAATGCTATGATATGCAGAAATGCAGAGAACAAATGCTAGACCAACATAAGCCAAGTAAAGGATCAAAGAATCTAAGGGTAAAATTTGGGGTCTGACACTTGACATACGAACTTTAGAGGAGCCTTCATGTATTATTTTGAGAATCTCCCATGCCTCTTCGAATTCACTGCATGAATAGATCAATCTAAACATGTTATTGTCCATACCATTGAAAATATCATTTATAGCTTTGGAATCTCCTAAAGCTTCATCATCTTCAGCATTTGTCCATTCAAATTATGGATTTAGAATTGATGTTCCATCTCGAGAGACAGTCACTGGGTGTTTCTAACCTTTTATTATAGCCTTCCATGTTTTGTTGTCCAATGACTTAATAAAAACAATCATTTTATCTTTCCAATAATCATAGTTAGTACCATTTAGGACAGCTGGTCTATTGACTGACCCTCCTTCCTTAGTATTGTCCATTTGAACATAAAATTATTTACCTGAAGCTCAACTAAATAGAACAGGGTGCTTTCTTTGGTGCTAATTGAAATTTGGTTCTTAGGGACAAATGTTGTACACGATGTCCGAGACATCGTGTACACCAGATTAAAACAGATTGATAAATACTAAGGAATTAAATGCAGAAAGCAATAAGACAACGTGTACACCAGATTAAAGTAGATTGATAGATACTAAGGAATTAAATGAATAAAGCAATGAAGAACATAAGAGAATTGTTAACCTAGTTCAGTGTAACATCACCCACATCAAGCGGGCTTCCAACCAAAGAAAGGAAATCCACTCTAAATAGTATTAGTACAATTAGTCTTAAATGAAAAAAGCTTGTTCAATGCCTACTTTTTAATACTACACGTGTCTTTCTATTTAGGACTCCTCCTAAATATAAGAGCCCATTTTCACTTTCTCTCAATCACTACCTTAGTGATCAATGCTTTCAAAAGACTACATGTGTTGAATTACAAATCAACTAAACAATCTACCTTCATGCCTTGAATATTTAATTTAGTCTTTTTTAGAGCTTTAGAATGAATAACAAGAATACAAAGACTCAAATAACAAAAACTTAGCACATTATACCTTCAATAATTGTGTTTCCTTCAAAGGTAGGGATGAGTTTCCTTCAATAGCAATTAATATTTTGGGCTTTTCTCCATGGGCATTAGATTTGAGAACAACTAGATTTAATTTGCTTTAAAATCATCCATAAAAAGATATGGTTTGATTTGATCTTCATTCAGTTTAAATCTTCGTATAATTGGCTTTGATCTTATTAAACTTTTTAGCAAATCTTACTAAATAACATATTGCTAAAAGGTACAAATCATAAGATCTTCCAGGAATCAAACATAATTTTGCTCAGAAAAACACACACACCATGACCTACAGACTGAGACCAGATGCTCCACACATGTTGGAACATCTTGTCCCACATGTTGCATATTTACCAAAAATACATCTTGTACTACCCACTGTTGTTTTACCTAATGAAGCCAATCAAAAGGAACAACAAAGGTTCGTTACAAGTTATTAAGGTGTTATCATAATCATTTGTTGATCGTTTAAGATCTCTCCAATTGAATAGCTTAATGCTCTAATCAATTGGCAAGTTCAAAAAAGTTTTCCCAATCGATTGGCTTGAGTCCCAGTCGATTGGTTTGTTTAAAAATCCTTTTAAACGATAGTGGACAACTTCTTCATCACTTGGCTTGTTTTTGAAAACATTTTTAAAATATAAAATGGTTAGAAAAATAATTGTAAGTGTGTGTGTATGATTTTCCTTAGAACTTAAGAGCTACTTCCTTATTTTTACAAAACTTTGGCCACTCAGACAAATACAACTTGGTGAGCTTTCATACTTTTGTTTGAGACTTCAAGATTCTCTATTGGATGCATTTATCACACAAGCACTTTAACATTGATTTTATTTTCTTGATGACATTTTGAGATATTTTATTAGTTGGTTCACCATCATCAGAGTGTTGAGAGATATTTCTACAAACTTCAACATCACAATTATTGACGTTGTCGTCATAAAAACTTCAAAGAGTATCTTTTGCGGAACTATCAATTTCATATCTGTAAGCACATAGATTCATAGTAAGAAGATTAAAGGTTGATAAAGTGATAAAATCTCTCTTGTGAGTGGACTCTCGTGGGGATATCCTTGGGGACTAGAGTAGGTGTCGTGGTTTAAGGCCAAACCAATATAAATTTTAGCATGTTCTTTCATTTATCTTATCTCTTTATGTTCATGTTGTTAATTGTTATGTGCTTAATCTATGCTTCTTTTCTATTCTTAAGTTCAAATTTTTTTTCTTTAAAATTTTAAAAATGTTTTTAAAGAAACAAATAATCTGTATTTCTTTGATATTTCAGTAAGTAATACATGAAAGGCATTTATAGAATACAAGGGACAGATTAATAATCCTAAATCTGGCCTGAGAATCAGAGCAATTATCCTCCCTTTAAATGCTAATTCTAAATATGGTAGAAGACAACTAATTACTAATTATTATTTACAATGAATATTATGTTGAACTGTATAACACAAAATCTGTTGATTTTGTACTTATCTCTAATAACTTCAAACACTCCCCCTCAAGTTGGCATGAATATGTAATTCATTGCAAACTTGCTCACCATATCATCAAATTGTCTCTTTCAAAGACTCTTTGTGAGAAAATCTGCTACTTGACTTGTGGTAGGTACATAGGACATATAGATTTCACCACTATCAATTTTTTCTTTAATGAAGTGCTTGATCACTTCAACATGTTTCGTTATGTCGTGTAGGACAGGTGTTGCGGTGAAATTTGGATGTCAAGCTATTGATTAACTTGAATCTTAATTCATTTACAACCGGTCTTTGATTTATCCGAAGGAAAGGTTAAAGAAAGGAAAAACCTAAAAGGGAGAGATCTAAGGTTCGGGGGTTGGTTAAATTTAGGGAAGGTATTAGCACCCTAAACTTCCGTAGTACTCTACGGGAACCTTTTGTTTATTTTTTTTTATTTATTTCATTAATTATTTTGCTTTAGGGTATATACAAAGGATTGAAAATTAAAAAAGACCTAGGGGTTAATTCTAAGTTTACTCGGCAAGACATCGCATCTTGTGCCTACATATCCTTACGGGAATGGAATCAGAGTAACTGTAGTTCCCCTCAAAAGGGAGGTTAGAAACGTCTTAACTGTGGCCAAGGTTTGTTCAGAGACTCCAATCTCTATGTTAAAAAAATGTTAATTAAAATTAAAATAGGGTTAAATTAGGGATTCCACGGCGGAAAACCTTAAAACAGAGTACGGCGACTCTTTTGGCCTAAGACTAGGATAAAAGCAATTTTGCCCACGGCGGGACACCTAGGCTAAACAGGGTTTGATCCATTAAAGGGGTAAGGCTATTGACTCGGCGGCCAAAAGGCTGGACCTAATCCTTCGGAAGGATAAAACTGTAAAAAATGTGAAAATATGACAAATCATTATATGGAGGAATAATTAAGGTACAGAAATAAGAAAAGTAATAAAGGCAGAGGGTATAAAGAAACAAAGAAACATTTCTGAAAACATGAAGAATATGAAAATATGTAATGACACTTAGAATGAAGTGAGGGAGGAAAATAGTGTGGGGCTGTGGCCACCACAAGCACATCTCAACCTCGAGCATGCACATGAAATGCCAAAAGAAAGAAAAGTAATAAAAGGGTACATAAAATGACACGACAAACATCAAACATCAGGAGTTCCTTACGAAAAGGTTTTAAGTTTTTAATATTTTAATTATAAAAAAAAGGTTTTAATTTTTTAATAAAAAATATTTAAGTTAAAATTATAAAAAAATTAAGTTTAAATTATAAAAAAAAAGTTTTGGGGGGAAAAGTCTTTTCAGTTTTTTTTAGAACAAAAAAGGCTTTTCATCCCAAAAAAAGGCTTTTCAGTTTTTTGGGAAAAGGCTTTTCAGTTTTTTTGGGAAAAGGTTTTTGGGAACAAAAAGGTTTTTTTTCTTCGGAACAAAAAAGGCTTTTCAGTTTTTAAAAAAGGTCTTACTAAAAAAAGGTTTTAATAATAAATAAAAAAAAAGGTTTTGATTTTAAAAAAAAGTTTTGTTAAAAAAGGGTTTTGATATTAAAATCTACGGACCTAAATACACATGGAGATTAACATGGCAAAATATGCACATAAATATGAAAAAGCAAAAGGTTTAGTAATTTAACGGACCTAAATACATTAACATGGCAAAATATGCACATAAACATGAAAAGGCAAAAGGTTTAGTAATTTAACCTACGAAGCGGAGGTTTGCTTCGGTAAATGTGAAAAAGGTTTGAATAAGGGAACACTGGAGAGCTCCAATCCTTCTGACGAGTTGTGGGAACGACCGCCTTTCTTCTCTGGGGATCTCCTTTGTTTTTCCCTTTCTCTCTCCTCTTTTCTGAAGAAAACTTTCTGACTCTTTTTTCAACAAGGCAACACATGTATATATAGGGAACAAATTAGGGTTAACACCAAATTGTCAATAATGTCCCTAAAGCCCATTTTAAAGCCCAAACTAAATAATTAGTTAAGAAAAAATAAAATTTAAATAGTTTAAAATAATTAAAATAAACTTAAAATAAAAACTAATAATCCTATTGATTCCTAAAATCAAAAATATTATAAAAAGAACAAAAAAATTTCTAATATTTTTTATTTTATGATTTTTGGATATTTTTATGAATAATTTAGAAAAAAGTGAAAAAAAATAATATTTTAAAAAATGATTTAATTAAAATACGAAAATAATAATTAAATAATAATAAAAAACTATTTTTGTTATTTTTTAATGAAAGATAGAAAAATTTAGAGTAAAAACAATAAAAAAACAAAAAGTGACAAAAGTGAGATTCGAACTCTCAACCTCTCACACTCACAACTCCTTACACATGTCCTCTTGCCAATTGTGTCATTTTTACTTTTTAGAAAAAAAATGCATGTCATATGATATTTACCTGCAAAAAGTCAAACGACTACACAAATTTGTTAGTAATTGATAAAATGCAATAAAAATGCAATGAAATGCGACGACAAATCTTAAGGCAAAATTTGGGGTATTACAGTTGCCCCTATTTAAATAACTTCACCGAGTGATTTGAGCAACGGAGACTCAAGAAATCGTGGTGGAGGGATTTAAATACAGATAACCGAAAATTTTGCCTTTAGACGCAGTGCTATGCAATGATATGGACAAAACAAAACGAACTATAATGCTAAATATGATATGAATCTGATACGATGCGTATGATGAAAATGAAAAATGCACGGATACAGACGAAACAACGTCACAGGGGACGACCCATCGAGGAATTGCACTAGGGAAGAAGACTTGTCATATCTGGAAGAACGTCGGGTAGACACGACACAGAATTGTTGATAGGTGCCAAGTAAATTAGAAATTGTCCGCAAGATAAGACGCAGGTAAAACACGAGCTCAGGAAAAAAACGCAAATGGGGATAAAACACCCATGATGCCAAGTAAATAAATTTTGCCCACAAGGTAAGACACGAGTAAAACACGACCTCAAGGAGAAAAAAAAGCAAATGAGGGTAAAACACCATGATGTTAGGTAAACCCAGGAATATCTGGTAAACGGGGAATAAAACACCCGGGATAAAGGTACATGGGGGATAAAACACCCAAGGATAGAAGGTAAGTGGGGAGTAAAGCACCTAAGATAGACATGTAAATGGGGAGTAAAGCACCCAGGATAGAAATGTAAATGGGGAGTAAAGCACCCAAGATAGACATGTAAATGGGGAGTAAAGCACCCAAGATAAAAATGTAAATGGGGAATAAAGCACCCAAGATAGAAATGTAAATGGGGAGTAAAGCACCCAAGATAGAAATGTAAATGGGGAATAAAGCACCCAAGATATGCACATGTATAGGAATTATGCTATGACATATGATCAAATGCAAATGCAGACGTCGACGACAAGACTCGACTCTTTCTGTGAGATGACAAAACTGGAGGACTGATTCCTCAACACGGAGATCACTGTCATTCTGTTAAACTGTATCAAGTTAATAGTCACTGTAGGAATGATGAATAACTGCTTGAGGATTATGCAAGTAAACTGCCCCAGGTCAAATGAATTGATAATTGCTTCAGCTGTCTGATTCGTGGAATCGACTGTTTTGCTGTATCCTCGGAGGGCTTGCCCCAGTCTGAGTCTTGAACAATTCTCTGGATAAACCAAATCTGAGAAGATATTGCCTTGAACAAATCTTGAACTGATTCTTTGACAGGATGTAAAAGGAACTTGCCCCTGATAAGATCACTTGACAAAGTTTCTCATTGTTTGAAAATTCCTTAGAGGAAAGCCAGTTTGCAAACAAAAATATTCATACAAACATGGTAATGCAAAGTTCATGCGATTTTTGAAAAATTATTTTTGAAAGATGGAAAATACCTGAGTCGTTAGTCAGAACAAGGCGGTTCAAGACACTCAAAGTTTAAAATAAAAGTGTATTGCCAAAATAAATGATTCGCAAGGATCTTTTGGAGTCAGGTTACGCAACCTTGCTGTAGTATACTTTCAAAATAACCTTGCTTCAATTAGGTCTTTTGAGGGTTGTAATGTGGTCTGGTTCACGGTTTATGAAACAAAAGATAAAGGCTCAAAATTTATTTGTACCCACCCAATCTACGTGATGATCTTCAATCCTATGCTCAGTTAACTCATACTATGCATTCAGGTTCCCATAAGTTAGGGATTTCATTAATCGTCGCAGTGATGATTCAGAAGTCAAAGGGACCTATGAAAAGGCAGCCACTACTCCCCTATAACATTTGATTGTTTTGACATTGAGGATTTTCAAGATAAGGATTTAAAAATCTCTTTGTATTATCCCTAAATTTTGCCTGAACTGTTTATTTTAGAGTTTACAGTCAGCGGGATGCCCCAGTTTTGCCTAAGTCTCCTTCATAGGTTTTGACTTAGCGGGCTTCTTTTGCTTTTTTTATATTATTTTTTTGTGTGAAGGAAAGTGACTGTTTGATTTTAATGATTACGGTGAACCATCATCGACCTTTTGATTAGAAAACATCTTCGACACTTGTTTGACGTGTGCGAAGGAAAATTTGTTAATGAAAGGTGTATCGTATGAACACACAACCAAGTTAACTGAGAACTACCCATCCCAAGGTTAAAATTGTGGGTTTTTTGTAACGAAGAAACTCCAACTTCTAGGCTCGAAGGGGGTAACGAGGGATTAACTTCCTTATTTCTCCAGTGTTTGGGAATTGAAACAATGCCTTACATCGTCAACAAGGTTTGATTGAAAGCATACTGACAGCAATTATGGGTATAACGTTTTCATCATCCTCCCTCCGATCTTAGCATATCAAAATTTTGGACAAGAAGTAAACATTTGAAAAATAAAGCATAAAGATGCAAATAAATGGACGGAAATGAATTGAATCAAAAGTCGCAATGCTTATTTCATTAATGAAAGTACAAACATAATTGAAAGCAAACAACTTAAACAAAATAAGGAAAATGCAAACAACGAGAAAAAAAAAGGCCCAATGACAAAGCTTCAATTCTGATGTGTTGGCAAGGGATTTTTCTGAACATCCGGATGACTGTCTGTAAAATCAAGTATTCCAGTTCTAACCAATTCACATACTCTAGCCTTCAATGCAAAACAACGCTCCAAGTCATGGCCTGGGGCACCCTCATGGGAAGCACAATGGAGATCAGCCCTAAATCCAGTCGGAGGATTAAGAGGAGGTGGTAAAGCCTTTGTAGTAATCAGTCCTTGCCGGACTAAGTCAGGATATAGCTCTGTGTAAGTCATGAGAATAGGATCAAAGTGACTTCTGTTCCGTTTCTGGTCTGATATCTGTGTCGAGGAATCAGCTTGACGACTCAAAGGTACACTAGAAGACGATAGGACCAAGAAGGAGAAACTGGGGGACAAATGCAATGCAAAAATGTGATGTTAATGCCATGCAATGGTTTCAAGAATTTCAACGGTCGATTGCGAATATTGCTTTTTAAGAAAGTTGGAAAAAAATTTAGACTTTAAAATGTAAGGCTTTCCGAATTTGCAAAGGACTGTTGAATTCCTTGAAACTAGAAATGATATGATGCTTTATGGATGCGAAGCACAAATACACATAAGCAAACAAAAGGTCCTAAGTTAGAGGAACAATGAATGGAGTCAAGGTCTACCCTTCCCAAAGTGGTGTGTACTATAGGTTAATTGTACCTGCAGAACAAGGGTTCTAAAAAAGTGCTCAAAGTTATCAGCCCATCTTTCGGATATTATCAACTTCTCGACTGACTCAAGGGTCGATAATATTCTCAAGAGAACCTCGTTCGAGCGTAGTATCGCGTAGCAACCATTGTAGGACTACTCCCACATAGTTCCCGCACTACGTCCTATATAAGGTCAAGATGGTGTAAAGGTACTACGGTTCCCAGTATCACAGACTCCAATCGATAACGGTAAAAGTTTTCACGACTACACTCGATCAACCGAACCATTTTCGAAAGTGTCTCAACTGAGCGGTGATTCTCGATTTAGCTTAGTCGGGACTCACTCCCTATAAGCCTCGTCGAATATATCAGCCATCCTATCATAAGGTCGCTCAAGTCCGGGTGTAGGACTTATCTCACAACACAGTAATTCCCAAGCAAGGTACCCCTGAACAATATATATACAAATGAGCAAAAATATTAATGAAACAAATATATAATGAAAAATAAACAAAATGGGGATAACCCTCAAAAGTTAGGACTCCCCAGTGAAATCGCCATTTTCTGTTGCGGTGAAATTTGGATGTCAAGCTATTGATTAACTTGAATCTTAATTCATTTACAACCGGTCTTTGATTTATCCGAAGGAAAGGTTAAAGAAAGGAAAAACCTAAAAGGGAGAGATCTAAGGTTCGGGGGTTGGTTAAATTTAGGGAAGGTATTAGCACCCTAAACTTCCGTAGTACTCTACGGGAACCTTTTGTTTATTTTTTGTTATTTATTTCATTAATTATTTTGCTTTAGGGTATATACAAAGGATTGAAAATTAAAAAAGACCTAGGGGTTAATTCTAAGTTTACTCGGCAAGACATCGCATCTTGTGCCTACATATCCTTACGGGAATGGAATCAGAGTAACTGTAGTTCCCCTCAAAAGGGAGGTTAGAAACGTCTTGACTGTGGCCAAGGTTTGTTCAGAGACTCCAATCTCTATGTTAAAAAAATGTTAATTAAAATTAAAATAGGGTTAAATTAGGGATTCCACGGCGGAAAACCTTAAAACAGAGTACGGCGACTCTTTTGGCCTAACACTAGGATAAAAGCAATTTTGCCCACGGCGGGACACCTAGGCTAAACAGGATTTGATCCATTAAAGGGGTAAGGCTATTGACTCGGCGGCCAAAAGGCTGGACCTAATCCTTCGGAAGGATAAAACTGTAAAAAATGTGAAAATATGACAAATCATTATATGGAGGAATAATTAAGGTACAAAAATAAGAAAAGTAATAAAGGCAGAGGGTATAAAGAAACAAAGAAACATTTCTGAAAACATGAAGAATATGAAAATATGTAATGACACTTAGAATGAAGTGAGGGAGGAAAATAGTGTGGGGCTGTGGCCACCACAAGCACATCTCAACCTCGAGCATGCACATGAAATGCCAAAAGAAAGAAAAGTAATAAAAGGGTACATAAAATGACACGACAAACATCAAACATCAGGAGTTCCTTACGAAAAGGTTTTAATTTTTTAATATTTTAATTATAAAAAAAAGTTTTTAATTTTTTAATAAAAAATATTTAAGTTAAAATTATAAAAAAATTAAGTTTAAATTATAAAAAAAAAGTTTTGGGGGGAAAAGTCTTTTCAGTTTTTTTTAGAACAAAAAAGGCTTTTCATCCCAAAAAAAGGCTTTTCAGTTTTTTGGGAAAAGGCTTTTCAGTTTTTTTGGGAAAAGGTTTTTTTTCTTCGGAACAAAAAAGGCTTTTCAGTTTTTAAAAAAGGTCTTACTAAAAAAAGGTTTTAATAATAAATAAAAAAAAAGGTTTTGATTTTAAAAACAAGTTTTGTTAAAAAAGGGTTTTGATATTAAAATCTACGGACCTAAATACACATGGAGATTAACATGGCAAAATATGCACATAAATATGAAAAAGCAAAAGGTTTAGTAATTTAACGGACCTAAACACATTAACATGGCAAAATATGCACATAAACATGAAAAGGCAAAAGGTTTAATAATTTAACCTACGAAGCGGAGGTATGCTTCGGTAAATGTGAAAAAGGTTTGAATAAGGGAACACTGGAGAGCTCCAATCCTTCTGACGAGTTGTGGGAACGACCGCCTTTCTTCTCTGGGGATCTCCTTTGTTTTTCCCTTTCTCTCTCCTCTTTTCTGAAGAAAACTTTCTGACTCTTTTTTCAACAAGGCAACACATGTATATATAGGGAACAAATTAGGGTTAACACCAAATTGTCAATAATGTCCCTAAAGCCCATTTTAAAGCCCAAACTAAATAATTAGTTAAGAAAAAATAAAATTTAAATAATTTAAAATAATTAAAATAAACTTAAAATAAAAACTAATAATCCTATTGATTCCTAAAATCAAAAATATTATAAAAAGAACAAAATTTTTTCTAATATTTTTTATTTTATGATTTTTGGATATTTTTATGAATAATTTAGAAAAAAGTGAAAAAAAAAATAATATTTTAAAAAATGATTTAATTAAAATACGAAAATAATAATTAAATAATAATAAAAAAATATTTTTGTTATTTTTTAATGAAAGATAGAAAAATTTAGAGTAAAAATAATAAAAAACAAAAAGTGACAAAGGTGAGATTCGAACTCTCAACCTCTCACACTCAAAACTCCTTACACATGTCCTCTTGCCAATTGTGCCATTTTTACTTTTTAGAAAAAAAAATGCATGCCATATGATATTTACCTGCAAAAAGTCAAACGACTACACAAATTTGTTAGTAATTGATAAAATGCAATAAAAATGCAATGAAATGCGACGACAAATCTTAGGGCAAAATTTGGGGTATTACAACAGGATTATGGGCAATGGAAATAGCTGCCTTATTATCACAGTAGACTTTAATTGGTGTTGGGCTAGAGACCTTCAATTCCTCCATGAATTTAATCCATAATACTTCACAAAAACCATGGGCCACTGAGCGGAATTCAGCCTTTACACTGCTCCTAGCTACAACATTTTGCTTTTTACTTCTCCATGTAACTAAGTTTCCACCTACAAAAGTACAATAGCCAGAAGTAGACCTCCTGTCATTTATATTACCTTCCCAATCAGCATCTGTGTAAGCTTTCACTTGTATATGCCCTCTGCTTTTGAACATCAACCCCTTCCCTGGAGTTCCTTTTAAATATCTCAATATTCTGAAAATAGCTTCAAAATGAGTAGGTCCTGGTGCATGCATAAACTGACTTATCACACTTACTGAAAAGGCTATATCAGGCCTTGTATGAGACAAATAAATTAGTCTATCGGCCAGTCGTTGGTAGAGTTCCTAATTTACCACTTCATCTTTAGATGCTGCCTTCAGTTTTACATTGGGATCCATTGGTGTTTCTGTTGCTTTACACCCTGTCATCCCTGTTTCTGTGAGTAAATCAAGTATATATTTGTGTTGATTAAGAAATATTCCCTCCTTAGACCTTGTGAACTCCATCCCGAGAAAATACTTTAATTTTCCAAGGTCCTTGATATCAAATTCAGCTTCAAGTCTTTGCTTTAGATCACTTATCTCGTTAACATCATCTCCTGTCATGATAATGTCATCGACGTACACAATTAAAATAGAAATCTTACCTTCATCTGAATGTTTAAAGAATAATGTGTGATCTGCTTGACTTTGGGTGAAACCATGTTTCTTAACAACACTTCCAAATCTTTCAAACCAGACCCTTGGTGATTGTTTTAATCCATATAAGGACTTTTCCAATTTGCAGACTTTGTCCCGTTCAAGATTTTCTTCAAATCCAGGAGGTAAACTCATATATATTTCTTCATGTAATTCTCCATTCAAAAAAACATTTTTAACATCAAATTGATGTAGCGCCCAATTAAAATTTACTGCAAGAGAGAGAGAAGAATTCTGATGGAATTAATCTTAGCAACTGAGGCAAAGGTCTCTTGGTAGTCTATACCATGAGTTTGAGTAAAACCTTTTGCTACTAGCCTTGCTTTGTACCTTTCTACATTTCCATCAGCCTTGCATTTCATCGTAAAGACCCATTTACATCCAACTGCCCTTTTGTTATGAGGTAGATCAGTGATACTCCAAGTATTATTTTTCCTTAGAGCATCCATCTCTTCTTTCACTGCTAATTTCCAATTTGGATCACCTAATGCTTCTTGAATAGTCCTGGGCATAAACAAATTCGAAATCCTCGACACATATGCCTTATGAGTGTGTGATAACTTGTCATATGACAAGTAATTAGACATGGGGTGTTTCGTGCATGTTCGAGTATGTTTCCTATCAGCAATTGGGATATTAAGGTCAGGAATTTTTTTTCTCAAAGCAATAGGAAGATTAATATCAGGAAAAGATAAATCCAGTAAATCATTGGAAGAGTAAGATTGATTACCAGATGAAGAACTGGAAGGTGAAATTTCAGTAGGACCTTCACTTGGTAAATCAAATTGGATTTTTTTTCCGGAGAGACAATTGGATTTGAAATACCTTTGTGAAACCTTTTTCGGACATACACTTGAAGTTGAGGATTCTGTTCCTCAATCAGTTTTTCTCCCCCTGTTTCAGACATTATATTATTTGACATTTCAAGATTAAGCATTCTGGGTTTTATTATCTTTGTATCTGGATGATTTGTAGTCACAATATCATCCAATGCAGGTAAAGTTTCCCAAAAATTATCTTCTTTATCAACACAATGATTCTCCCCCTGAAGAGAATTTTTATTAAAAAAAAGGTTGATTTTCAACAAAATTGACATCCATACTTTCAAACAATTCTTTGTTATTTGGTTAAAGCATTTGTAACCCTTTTTTGTTTGAAGCGTAGCCAAGAAATACACATTTTTCAGCTTTAGGATCGAATTTGGAGCGGAAAATATTTGGGATGTAGACATAACAAAGACAACCAAAAACTTTAAGGGGAAGATCCGCAATGATGCGAGATGTGGGAAAATAATTTTGCAAAACTTGCACAGAAGTCTCATATTTTAAAACACGAGATGGCATTCTATTGATGAGGTAACAAGCAGTTAATAAGGCATTTCCCCAAAGATATTTAGGTACATTCATAGAAAACATAATAGCTCTAGTAACCCCCTAGGAGATGTCTATTTTTTCTTTTAGCAATACCATTTTGTTATGGAGTATCACGACAAGTGGATTGATGAATTATCCCCTTAGTTACTAGGAATGTACTTAGTTATTTGTTGAAGTATTCAGTGCCATTGTCAAACCTTAGAATGCCAATCTTAATTTGAAATTGGTTTTCAATCATTTGAAAAAAATCTTTAAACCTTTGTTCCACTTCAGATTTTTTTTCTAAGAGATAAATCCAACACACACATGTATGGTCATCAATAAATGTCACAAACCATTTTTTCAGACATAGTTTTTAATTTTTGAAGGACCCCAAACATCACTATGGATTAAATAAAAAGGTTGTGAAGCAGAATAAACTTTTGAAGTAAAAGACACACAATGATCTTTAGCTAAGTGACAAGCTTCACAATGAAATTGTGAGGAATTTATTTCTTTGGAAAATTTTGGAAATAAATACTTAAGATAAGGGAAACTAGGATGGCCTAATCTTTTATGCCATAACATAACTTGATCTGAAACAGAAGGTAAACTTGCACTATTTAAACCAAAAACCATTGCATTTCCAAGAGGAGTTTCATCAAAGTAGTACAATCCATTCATCTCTCTAGCAATTCCAATTATCTTCCCCGAGTTCTGGTCCTGAAAAACACAAGTGAAAGAACGAAAAATGATAGAACAATTAGTGTCCTTAGACAATTTATGAACAGATAGAATTTTACAAGCAAATTTAGGAACGTGTAAAACAGATTGCAACGTAATTTGTTCTGGAATTTTTATGTTGCCTTTGCCTGCAATACTATAATAACTACCATCAGCAATCCTTACTTTTTCAGACCCAAAACAAGGGAAATAGGAACTGAATAAATGAGAGCAATTGGTCATATGTTCAGATGCCCCTGAATCTATTATCCAAGGGTTGGAGTGGTTTTGGACAGATAATTCCCAAGAATTCTTACCTGTTTGTGCCACAGTTCCAACAGGAACATTAGGTGATGAGTAGAACTTTAGAAGTTTACAAAGGTGATCCATTTGCTCCTTAGTAAATGGAGATGAGTTAGCCTCATTGGTTGTAGACGTAGGGCTGTCACCAAACCTTCCAGCCTTTCTATTATTTGGCCTACCATGTAGTTTGAAACAGTTTTGTCGAGTGTGACGGCTTTGACCACAGTAGTCGCAAACTAAATGGTTCATGTCACCACCTCGTGGATTAGGGAAAGGTTTGCGATTGACTTGAGGAACAGCCAATGCCGATCCTTTGAATGGTGGAGGGACAATGACAGCCTTTTTTCCAAGCATCACCTGCCTGTGACTCTCTTCACGACGCACTTCAGCAAATACTTCACCAATTGGAGGGATAGGATTCCTGCCAAGAATTTAGCCACGAACCTCATCAAACTCAATATTTAGACTTCCAAGAAACTTGAAGACTCGACGAACATTCACCATCTTCTTGTAGTGCTTGCAGTCCTCGGGTGACTTCCACTCATATACATTGAACAGATCCAGATCTTGCCAAATACGCTTGAGACAATTGAAGTATTTGGTAACAGAATCTTCTGCTTGACGAATTTCTCCAAGCTGGAGAGTTAATTCATAAATTTGGGATTGGTTGTCTAAATCAGAATACATCTAAGAGACACTTTCCCAAAGATCTTTTGAAGTAGCATAACAAAGATAGTTTGCACCTATCTCTTCAGTCATGGAATTGACTAACCATGTCATGACCATGGAATTTTCAGCATCCCAACTATCATAGTCTGCACCTTCCTTGTCTAGTTATTTTTTGTCTCCAGTGATGTAGCCAATTTTTCCTCTTCCCCTGAGATACAAACAGACAAACTGTGACCACCGAAAATAATTAGGACTGTTCAATCAAATTGTTGTGATTTGAACAGGGTGGTTTTCATTGGATGTCCTGACAAATTGAGGTATTTCAGGTTTAAGTGAAGAATGTTTGGGCAAATGTTGGGACTCGGTATCAGACGGGTGATCATACATTATGTGGGATGGGAAAAAAACGGAAGCAAAAGAAAAAAACCTAAGGAATTCTTCCAGCAACTGATACCATAAAGAAACAAATAATCTGTATTTCTTTGATATTTCAGTAAGTAATACATGAAAGGTATTTATAGAATACAAGGTACAGATTAATAATCCTAAATCTGACCTGAGAATCAGAGCAATTATCCTCCTTTTAAATGCTAATTCTAAATATGGTAGAAGACAACTAATTACTAATTATTATTTACAATGAATATTATGTTGAACTGTATAACACAGAATCTGTTGATTCTTTACTTATCTCGAATAACTTCCAACAGTTTTCTATCAGAATTAACCCCCCCCCCCTTTGTATTTAAAATCACCTAGGTAATAAGTGGGATCAAAGCATAACTCCTCTTCAAAGATTAATCATCTCAAGAGGCAAGAAGAATTCAAACAATTCACTAAACAAACTCCTATTTATCAATGGTTAAGTATATGATTATTGGAAAGAGAAAAAAATGTTGAAGGGTGTATTGTTATATTTGGGATGCTGTTAAAATGGGTATTTTGTTCCCACACATCAAGTTGATAATGTTGTGGAAAATAAACCTAGACACCTAAGGACCAAAGAGAATAAACAAAAAGGTGCAGCACTGTTTGAAAGCTTAAACTATATCACTATCACACTTGGTAATGATTTTTTTTCATGTTTCAAAGTGTAATTTTGCAAAATAACTATGAGACACCCTTCAAGTTACCCATGGAGGTACCTGTTGGAGTAAAACTTATGTCGTAATAACTGGGGTAACAAAAATTGTAGAGTGGAAAGTAAAAGAACAATTACCAAAATATTGGTAGTATGGAGAAAACTCTGAAAACCAAAATAAGCAAAATAGCATAGTTATTTGAACAAGAATGAAAAAACAAGAACCCCAACAGTGTTATCAACTTGATGTGTAGGAACAAAACGACCATTTTTAACAGCATCTTAGATATCACAATACATCCATTTGATAATTTTTTATTTTTTATTTCTTTCCAATTAGCACAACCTTCAGCATTAACTATAGTTGACGAAGATGGTAAAAGACTATTAACTTCCTATTTCAAATCATCTATCCATAATAGACGTGAGAATTCATATGAATATCCCTATAACAAATCAGGTTTAATTATGACCTTTTACAAAACACGAATTAAACCATCGCAACCCCCAAATGTTAGGAGTCTTCAATCGCAAGGCAACCCAATTTTTCAAAGAAACCTCAGAGGTGTTGGGATTCTTCAATTGCAATGGAGAAGGTTTTATGGCACGTAAAATAGGAATACATATTTACAAAACCATAATTTCACCTCGCAGCCCTCCGTTTGCTTAGAGTCTTTAACGTCAAAAGGATATATTCTTCATCAAAGCAACCCTTAAGATGTTAGGAGTCTTAGATATCTAAGAAAAAAGTTTTATAGCACATAAAACTAGACTAATGGTCGAGATTATTCCTTTCACAACGCAAACAATCACTATAATGTCATAATTTTACCAAACGAATAAACAAATACCCACTAAACATCATTTTGATCTAGATCAATTCTCCTAATTTCATAGATAGGAGAAAGAACTAATTTCAAATAAAAATATATAATTAAAATCAGAAGTTCATTATAAACGTAACCACAAAGAATTATATTGAATCAAATGTTTATGGTAGAATAATATAAAGGGAACCTAATCTAAGGGGACTAGTGTTTACACTAAAAAATGATAAATAACCATTGATCTCCAAATTAAGGGTTATGTGTAGGATCAACCAGTAAATCCTAGGACCTGATGCTAAATCACCACTCATTTTTTTATTTTCTTATATTTATGTGATTGTTTTCAACTTGGTCGAAAATAGGATCCTGGGCAACTATAATTCTGTAGAGATGTCGACTTTGACTACTTCAGAAATGTGTAAAAGAAATGATAAAAATTGGAAATGTTGAATGAAATAACTTGAATGACATTAAAAAGTAAAAGGACTAATGCAATGTGAAGAGTTAAAATTAAAAACTTTTCATTGAAATTAAAAGGTTGGTAATTCACTTGTTCTTACATTCTCTTAGTCATTCGCTCGTTTCTCTAAATGCTGATGCTTTAAGTTTTTAGTGAGATTTTTGTAATACAATGAGCACCATTGAATTCAACATAATAAACTCCTACTATATATACAAAACTACTCCTAACATTTCTATCTTTAGAGTTTTCCACATGAAGCTCTGCATGTAGCATGTCCTCGTGCATTCTCCATGTGTCTCTTTAGAGGGAAACCTACAGGTCGTTATTAATATTCAAACGTGATTTGTGTGCCCAAATAACCGCCCTGTCGGCTGATTTGGCTTTGTCGCAAGGACTACACAGCCGATGATACTTCTTAGTCGAAATGTCTCTTAAAATATTTAAATATTTCACAAAGTCTAGATTTTGGTTGAACCAAGACTTCTCAGTTTTGCCCTTGTTTGCTGGGGTTTTTCCTTTTTCGAAAATCTAAAAATTACCCCCAAAAAATGCCTTTTTCAACGATTCTAGGAGATAAGGGCATTTTTTATCTTTCTATTCATTATTCGCCTAGTGGGATGATATCATTCTTATCATGACGTCTCTTCAACCGTCATCTTGAAAATGTGTTCTTCCCTCTCCCTCATACTTCTACTCATCATGGCGCCAAATTCGTAAGGTAGTGTGGCTATGTGTAGAAGGTCACCCTAACTTCTTCCTTTAGGGAAATACCACGTGATACCTACTCTGCACCAACTGCTCAGTTGAGGGGACTAAAGAGTCTCAACTTCCCCACTATAAATAGCGAGTATTCACGCTTTCAACACTTTTCTAACATTTCTTCCGAAATCTTCAATGTAAAGAGTTTTTTCCAAATTTCCTTCAGAAAAACCTAAAAGTTTCAATAATGGCCCGTTCTACCAAGAATGTCAAGGCTTTTAAGGAACCTCTTCCTCAAGTCTATATGTTGAACAACACAACTGTAATAGGGAATCAGGAGTATTTTCTACAACCAACATGTAACTGTCATTGACGAGATCAAGAATATCTTGAGATCTAAATAACACATGCATTTCAATCATCCACCAATTCCAATTCTTTCCATAAAATACTAGAAGCTTTGTGTTCAATTTATTTTTTATATTGTTCATCTTCATTCTTGTGCAAAATTACTTAACTTTCACCAATGTTGGTGTTTCCTAAACCCTGAGAATCAAGATTTATGATTCTCTTCAAATTTGAACTTTAATTCAATGCAAATTTCATAAACGAAATCAATTACACACCTCACTATACTTGTGTTTCCTTGTGAATTGAGCTGGAGCTCTAGATACCAATTGTTGGAGTTACATCTCCATTGATGTGTGAGAAGCTTGAAGAAGATGAAGATGGAAGAGAGAAATCAGAGAAAAGAGAGATTTGTAACTAACTTTTACTCAATATGAAAAATGATTACAATTAATGAAACTGGATTGTAACTTCAGTTTATATACACAACCTCAAACGCAAATGATAACCAAATGAAACTTAAATGTAATCTAAATTCAAACCAATTATAACTTGAATCTGAACTGATATTCAATACTTTAAAGGGTTTTTCATGGTCCAGGATTGATGAAGAATAATGGTGGCTTCAATGAGTTTCAATGGTGTGGGAATGAGAGTGTAACAACCCAATTTTTTTTCAATAATTAATTATTCATATTAAATAATTGATTTATTTGGATTGTTTTAATTATTGGAATTATTGGTAGATATTTGAGAGGAGAAATATAATGGAAGGAAATAGAATGGAAAGAATATAAGGAAAAGTGTAAAGAAAAGGAAAAGATAGAAACATAAGAGAAAGAGAAGAGAAAGAAAGGAGAAGAGGAGAATAGAGAAGGAAGAAAGGGAAAAAGCTTGGAATCATCAAGAACAACTCCTAGCTTTCGATTTAATCAAGGTAAGGGTGTGAAATATCATTATCTTGTCAATGTGTATGATTATGTATGTGTGTGTTTGGATTTGTTAGAGGTTTCTCCATCTTTTTCCATTCTAGGGCAGAAGTGGATTTAATCGGTAGAATCGATGTTTGAACGGTTAAAATCTGGAATAAATGGTGTAGATTAGTCGAGGAATGTTAGGCTAAGAGTACTGGAACTCGTTGGAATTGAATCGGGTGATTTTGGGAGTTTTGGAGTGTTTTGGACAGTGAGGGTTTTGAACATCGCAGACGTTCGCTAGCACCTTCGCTAGGCGAGCAGGTCGCGAGTGTTTGCTAGCAACCCGCTAAGAGAGCAAGCTAGCGAGTGGTCCCAGACTTGGACAGAATGTATTTGATCTTGTTCGCTGGTAGCGAGTGAGGTAGCGAAGGATTCGCTAGGACCTCACTGCAGCGAGTAGGTAGCGAAGCCTTACAGTAGCTTTTGTTTGCCTTCGCGAGCTTGTTCTCTAGGCGAACAGGTAGCGAGTATTCGCTAGGCGAGCAAGCCAGCGAGCGTGACAGCATTCTTATTTCTTTGTGTTTTTCCATCCAATGTTGATTATTTGGTTCGATTGTGTTCAATCTTGATCTGAGATTAGTAATTGTGTGTTGTTATATACATGTTGTGAGTAGTCGTATGGCGTGAATCCTAGATTGTGGAATTGATTGTGAAATGTGGCCTTTTGGCATATATAATGCATTGTTTAAATTGATTAAAAATGCATGACGATTTGTGATGAAGTTGGTTGCCGTTTGGCACGATGATGTGAATGCATATTGATTGTATACAATATTGTGAATAATGCATGAGAACATATTGTGAATATGTGTGCATTGCTTGATAAATGTGATGATGTTGAAAGTATGAATACTTTGATATGATGTGTGAGTGTGCAATCATGTTATAATTCTTGTGTGATGTATTATTGAGTATGCATGGGATTAAGATGCGAGAACGGTCTTAAGTGTATATGATTGTTGATTGCATACGCATCATTTGTGTCAAGAGGCAATGCTTGCTAGTCTCGTGGAGGCTAGTGACTTGTCCCAAACCTAGAGTGGGGTTTGAAAGCTTAGGGAATGGGCTTTTTTGTTATCGATCTAGGGAACGGACCCGGTTTAAATGTAAAAACCGAAAAATGATAACAAGTGTTGGTACCACATGGCATGAGTTGCATTGAGTTGCATTGAGTCACATAGCATAGAGATAAATGTTGTTTGAATGTATGCATATGTGTATGTTATGTTGATTGATGAGAATTATGGATATGTGCATGATGAAACGTGTTTGGTGATTATCCATATTTGTTTATACATATATTGTGATGTATATGATGATGAGAATGAACTCTGGTGAGAAATGCGGAATATGTGTAATTTATGCTTGTGTGTGTGTATATATATATATATATATATATATATATATATATATATATATATATATATATATATATATATATATATATATATATATATATATATATATATATATATATATATATATATATATATATATATATATATATATATATATATATATATATATATATATATATATATATATATATATATATATATATATATATATATATATATATATATATATATATATATATATATATATATATATATATATATATATATATATATATATATATATATATATATATATATATATATATATATATATATATATATATATATATATATATATATATATATATATATATATATATATATATATATATATATATATATATATATATATATATATATATATATATATATATATATATATATATATATATATATATATATATATATATATATATATATATATATATATATATATATAATTATATGCATTGATTATTATGATAATATTTCTCACCCTTCTGTTGTTTTATAATGCTCTATGAGGCATTGCAGATTAGCTTTGATGGAAGTCTTTTGTGAAGTATAGCTTCATTCTTTTGGTCGGTTAAGCTCTGATATGTAGCACCGGGTAGTTAGGATTGTATAGCATTCTTTTGAGATACATTTGTATATGTATCTGATGACAAATGTTAATGTAAACATGAATGATGTGGTGAATCAAACTGAATGATATGTATTTATACGATTAGCATGTTTATAGTGATTCATTGTTTAGATTTTCCGCTTTTAACTCTAAATATTGAAATGTGGGTGTATGAACTAAGTTCCTCTGTTGAAACTACCCCATTGTTGCATGTCTTTCATCGAGCAGGTGTTGTATGTTAATTTCGTGATGATGTGACATACCTCTTTTATACCATGTTTTATTTATACTCTAATGAATTTTTAATACGTGTCAAATGATTTATTTGTTTATTTAGGGGTATAGAAAGGGGGTGTTACATTAGTGGTATCAGAGCAGGTCGGTCAATTGGCCAAATTCATAATGTGTTCATTCCCTTATGCATATGGTATGCATGTGTAGCACTATCAATATGGTTGTTCAAATGAGGATTTGTTGTGGGAATCTAGAACAATGGTTGCAGGCAGGAATGATGAAGCGATTGTTGAGGCTTTGACGATGTTGGCTGGAGCAATTGGGCAGAATCCTCAAGCCAATGTGAATGCTGGAAATAACGCTGATGACGAGTTTCGTGCTTTGGGGAGGTTTCAAAGGAACAATCCGCCGATTTTCAAAGGAACCCATGAACCTGACAAAGCACAGGTATGGCTGAAAGCAATTGAGAAGATCTTTCGAGTCATGAACTGTTCAGATGCGCAAAAGGTGCAGTTTGGCCCTCATATCCTTGAGCTGAAACAGAGTAACTCAACTGTAGCCAAGTATGCGGCAAGATTTGAGGAATTGATTAAGTTTTGTCCTCATTACAACACTGCTAATGCGGAGAGATCCAAGTGTCTTAAGTTTTTGAATGGTTTGAGGCCTGAAATTAAGCAAGTTGTTGGCTATCAAGAGATTAGGCAATTCTCTGAGTTGGTGAACAAGAGTAGAATTTATGATGAAGATAGTAGGGCTCGGTCTAGTCACTACAAGAGTTTAAATGATAAGAAGGGAAAAGGTCAATTCTGCGGGAAGCCATATGTGACTCCTACTGATAAGGGGAAACAGAAAGCTGGTTATGGAAAGAAGCCGAGTGGGGGAGGAACTCCTACTCTGGTGAAGTGTTTTAGATGCAATGAAGAAGGACACCGTGCTCTTGAGTGCAAAAGTGTGGAGCAGAAGTGTTTCAAGTGTGGCAAGCCAGGCCACAAAGCTCTTGAGTGCAGAAGCAGTGCGAATGTGACTTGCTATAACTATGGTGAGCAAGGGCACATTAGTACCAAGTGTGATAAGCCAAAGAAGACTCAAGGGAATGGGAAAGTGTTTGCTCTATCAGGATCGGAGACTGCTAGTGAAGATCGATTGATCTGAGGTACGTGTTTCATTAATGGTATACCTTTGATCGCTATAATTGATACTGGAGCTACACATTCTTTTATTTCTTTTGATTGTGTTATGAGATTAAATCTTGAGTTGTCTGTTATGAGTGGTGGTATGGTTATTGATACTCCTGCTATGGGTTCGGTAACTACCCCGTATGTGTGTTTGAATTGTCCGTTGAGTATTTTTGGTAAAGACTTTGGAGTTGATTTAGTGTGTCTTCACTTAGATCAACTTGATGTTATTCTTGGGATGAAATGGTTGGAACTCAATCGTGTCTATATTAACTGTTTTGACAAAACAATTATGTTCCCTAAACCTGATGATGAAAGAGATTTGTTTATGACGGCTAAGCAAATGAAGGAATCAATGCAAGATGGTGCGAAGGTATCTATGTTGATGGCAACTTTGAACATTGGTGAAAGTGGAACAATTTATGCTTTACCAATTGTCCGTAATTTTCTGGAAGTTTTTCCTGAGGAGATAATAGATTTACCGCCGGAACGAGAAGTGGAGTTTACAATCGACTTAATTCCTGGAACCATTCCGATATCGATGGCTCCATATCGTATGTCCGCATCGGATTTGAAAGAGTTGAAGAGTCAACTTGAAGATCTACTTGAGAAGAGGTTTATTCGTCCGAGTGTGTCACCGTGGGGTGCACCAGTGTTGTTGGTTAAGAAGAAAGAAGGTTCTATGAGACTCTGTATGGACTACAGACAGTTGAACAAGGTGACTATCAAGAATAAGTATCCACTTCTGAGGATTGATGATTTGATGGATCAGTTGGTCGGTGCGAGTGTGTTCAGTAAGATAGATTTGAGATCTGGGTATCATCAGATTCGTGTGTAGGCTGAGGATATTTAGAAGATTTTTTTTAGAACGAGGTATGGACATTATGAGAATTCTGTGATGCCATTTGGTGTGACTAATACACCAGGTGTATTTATGGAATACATGAACAGGATTTTCCATCCTTATTTGGGCAAGTTTGTGGTCGTGTTCATTGATGATATTTTGATTTATTTGAAGAGTGAAGATGAACATGTCGAGCATTTGAAGATTGTGTTATCGGTGTTGAAAGAAAGGCGGTTATATGCTAAACTTTCTAAGTGTGAATTTGGTTGAAGGAAGTGAGTTTCCTTGGTCATGTGATTTCGAGTAAAGGTATTGCAGTTGATCCGTTGAAGGTTGAAGCGGTATCGCATTGGGAGGCTCCGAAATCAGTTTTTAAGATTAGAAGTTTTCTTGGTTTGGCAGGTTATTATCGAAAATTCATTGAAGGATTTGCCAAGTTATCTTTGTCGTTGACGCAGTTGACTAGGAAAGGTCAAGCTTTTGTTTGGGATGCAAAGTGTGAGGGAAAGTTTCAAGAGCTTAAGAGAAGATTGACGACAGCTCCTGTTTTGATTTTGCCGAATCCGACAGAACCGTTTGTTGTGTATTGTGACGCTTCTTTGATGGGTTTGGGAGGTGTGTTGATGCAAGATAAACAAGTGGTAGCTTATGCTTCGAGGGAACTCAAAGTGCATGAGAAGAATTATCCGACGCATGACTTAGAGTTGGTCGCCGTTGTATTTGTGCTGAAGCTTTGGAGGCATTATTTGTTTGGTTCGAGATTTGAAGTATTTAGTGATCATAAGAGTTTGAAGTATCTCTTTGATCAGAAAGAATTGAATGCAACGCAGAGGAGGTGGTTGGAACTTCTGAAGGATTATGATTTTGGTTTGAATTACCATCTGGGTAAAGAAAATGTGGTAGCTGATGCATTGAGTAGGAAATCGTTGCATATGCCGATGATGATGGTGAAAGAATTGGAATTGATTGAGCAATTTTGTGATTTGAGTTTAGTGTGTGTGAAGACTTCTTACGGAGTTAATCTTGGTATGTTAAAGCTTACTAGTGGGATTCTTGACGAGATTCGAGAAGGACAGAAATCTGATTTGGGTTTAGTTGATCGGTTGACTTTGATCAATCAAGGTCAAGGTGGTGATTTTCGGATTGATGGAAATGGTATCATGAGGTATCGTGATAGAGTTTGTGTTCCTGATGTTGTTGAGCTGAAAAAGAGCATTCTTGAAGAAGGGCATCGTAGTGGTCTGAGTATTCATCCGGGTGCTACTAAGATGTATCAAGATTTGAGGAAAGTATTTTGGTGGCCTTGTATGAAGAAGGATATTGCCGAGTTTGTGTATTCTTGTTTGACTTGTCATAAGTCAAAGGTTGAGCATCAGAAACCGTCAGGTTTTATGAAACCATTGTTTATTCCTGAGTGGAAATGGGATAGCATTTCTATGGATTTTGTGTCTGGATTACCGAGGACGCCGAGTAACTTTGAAGCTATTTGGGTTATTATGGATAGGTTGACCAAATCTGCTCACTTTATTCCTATGCAAATGGATTCCCCGTTAGAGAGATAGGATTGTCAGTTTGCATGGTATTCTGTCTAGCATTGTGTCGGATAGAGATCTGAGGTTTACTTCGAGATTTTGGGAGAGTTTGCAAAGTGCTTTAGGTACGAAGTTGCGTTTGAGTTCTGCTTACCATCCGCAGACCGATGGTCAGACAAAGAGGACGATTCAATCACTTGAGGATCTTTTGAGAGCTTGTGTTTGGAGAAGGGAGGAGCTTGGGATAACTACTTACCTTTGATTGAATTTACTTACAACAACAGTTTTCATTCGAGTATTGATATGGCACCATTTAAGGCATTATATGGTAGACGGTGTAGGACGCCATTGTGTTGGTATGAATCTGGAGAGAGTTCTATGGTTGGACCCGAGATAGTCCAGCAAACTACTGATAAGATTAAGATGATTCAAGAGAAGATGAAGATTTCTCAGAGTCGTCAAAAGAGTTATCATGACAGGAGGAGGAAACCACTTGAATTTCAGGAGGGAGATCATGTGTTTCATCGGGTTACTCCTATGACTGGTGTTGGTAGGGCATTGAAGTCGCGTAAGTTGACGCCGCGTTTTATTGGTCCTTATCAGATTTTTCAGAGGATAGGAGAGGTAGCCTATCGAGTTGCTTTACCGCCGTCACTTGCTAATCTCCATGACGTGTTCCATGTATCTCAGTTAAGGAAATACATTGCGGATCCGTCTCACGTAGTCCAAGTAGATGATGTGCAGGTGAGAGATAACCTGACTATGGAGACATTACCTATGTGGATAGAGGATCGGGAGTTGAAGCAACTTTGAGGCAAAGAGATTGCTTTGGTGAAGGTCGCTTGGGGAGAACCGGCTGGTGGAAATGTGACTTGGGAACTTGAGAGTCAGATGAGGGAGTCTTATCCAGAGTTGTTTGAATCAGGTAATATTTTCGAGGACGAAAAGTCTTAAAGTGGGGGAGGGTTGTAACAACCCAATTTTTTTCAATAATTAATTATTCATATTAAATAATTGATTTATTTGGATTGTTTTAATTATTGGAATTATTGGTAGATATTTGAGAGGAGAAATATAATGGAAGGAAATAGAATGGAAGGAATATAAGGAAAAGTGGAAAGAAAAGAAAAAGATAGAAACATAAGAGAAAAAGAAGAGAAAGAAAGGAGAAGAGGAGAATAGAGAAGGAAGAAAGGGAGAAAGCTTAGAATCATCAAGAACAACTCCTAGCTTTCGATTTAATTAAGGTAGGGTATGAAATATCATTATCTTGTCAATGTGTATGATTATGTATGTGTGTGTTTGGATTTGTTAGAGGTTTCTCCATCTTTTTCCATTCTAGGGCAGAAGTGGATTTAATCAGTAGAATCGATGTTTGAACAGTTAAAATCTGGAATAAATGGTGTAGATTAGTCGAGGAATGTTAGGCTAAGAGTATTGGAACTCGTTGGAATTGAATCGGGTGATTTTGGGAGTTTTGGAGAGTTTTGGACAGTGAGGGTTTTGAACATCGCAGACGTTCGCTAGCACCTTCGCTAGGCGAGCAGGTCGCGAGTGTTCGCTAGCAACTCGCTAAGCGAGCAAGCTAGCGAGTGGTCCCAGACTTGGACAGAATGTATTTGATCTTGTTCGCTGGTAGCGAGTGAGGTAGCGAAGGATTCGCTAGGACCTCGCTGCAGTGAGTAGGTAGTGAAGCCTTACAGTAGCTTTTGTTTGCCTTCGCGAGCTTGTTCGCTAGGCGAACAGGTAGTGAGTGTTCGCTAGGAACTCGCTAGGCGAGCAAGCCAGCGAGCGTGACAGCATTCTTATTTCTTTGTGTTTTTCCATCCAATGTTGATTGTTTGGTTCGATTGTGTTCAATCTTGATCTGAGATGAGTAATTGTGTGTTGTTATATACATGTTGTGGGTAGCCGTATGGCGTGAATCCTAGATTGTGGAATCGATTGTGAAATGTGGCCTTTTGGCATATATAATGCATTGTTTAAATTGATTAAAAATGCATGACGATTTGTGATGAAGTTGGTTGTCGTTTGGCACGATGATGTGAATGCATATTGATTGTATGCAATATTGTGAATAATGCATGAGAACATATTGTGAATATGTGTGCATTGCTTGATAAATGTGATGATGTTGAAAGTATGAATACTTTGATATGATGTGTGAGTGTGCAGTCATGTTATAATTCTTGTGTGATGAATTATTAAGTATGCATGGGATTAAGATGTGAGAACAGTCTTAAGTGCATATGATTATTGATTGTGTACGCATCATTTGTGTCAAGAGGCAATGCTTGCTAGTCTCGTGGAGGCTAGTGACTTGTCTCAAACCTAGAGCGGGGTTTGAAAGCTTAGGGAATGGGCTTTTGTTGTTATCGGTCTAGGGAACGGACCCTGTTTAAATGTAAAAACTGAAAAATGATAACAAGTGTTGGTACCACATGGCATGACTTGCATTGAGTTGCATTGAGTTACATAGCATAGAGATAAATGTTGTGTGAATGTATGCATATGTGTATGTTATGTGGATTGATGAGAAATATGGATATGTGCATGATGAAACATGTTTGGTGATTATCCATATTTGTTTATACATATATTGTGATGTATATGATGATGAGAATGAATTGTGGTGAGAAATGCGGAATATGTGTATTCTATACTTGTGTGTGTGTGCCTATATATATATATATATATATATATATATATATATATATATATATATATATATATATATATATATATATATATATATATATATATATATATATATATATATATATATATATATATATATATATATATATATATATATATATATATATATATATATATATATATATATATATATATATATATATATATATATATATATATATATATATATATATATATATATATATATATATATATATATATATATATATATATATGCATTGATTATTATGATAATATTTCTCACCCTTCTGTTGTTTTATAATGCTCTACGAGGCATTGCAGATTAGCTTTGATGGAAGTCTTTTGTGAAGTATAGCTTCATTTTTTTGGTCAGTTAAGCTCTGTTATGTAGCATCGGCTAGTTAGGATTGTATAGCATTCTTTTGAGATACATTTGTATATGTATGTGATGACAAATGTTTATGTAAACATGAATGATGTGGTGAATCAAACTGAATGATATGTATTTATACGATTAGCATGTTTATAGTGATTCAATGTTTAGATTTTCCGCTTTTAACTCTAAATATTGAAATGTGGGTGTAGGGACTAAGTTCCTCTGTTGAAACTACCCCACTGTTGCATGTCTTTCATCGAGTAGGTGTTATATGTTAATTTCGTGATGATGTGACATACCTCTTTTATACCATGTTTTATTTATACTCTGATGAATTTTTAATACGTGTTAAATGATTTATTTGTTTATTTGGGGGTATTACATTAGTGGTATTAGAGCAGGTCGGTCAGTTGGCCAGATTGTTAATGTGTTCATTCCCTTATTCATTTGGTATGTGTGTGTAGCACTATCAATATGGTTGTTCTAACAAGGATTTGTTGTGGGAATCTAGAACAATGGTTGCAGGCAGGAATGATGAAGCGATTGCTGAGGCTTTGGCGATGTTGGCTGGAGCGATTGGGCAGAATACTTAAGCCAATGTGAATGTTGGAAATAAGACTGATGACGAGTTTCGTGCTTTGGAGAGGTTTCAAAGGAACAATCCGCTGATTTTCAAGGGAACCCATGAACCTGACAAAGCACAGGTATGGCTGAAAGCAATTGAGAAGATCTTTCGAGTCATGAACTGTTTAGATGTGTAGAGGGTGCAGTTTGGCCCTCATATGCTTGAAGAGGAAGCGGAGAACTGGTGGGGTAATACTCGCCAAAGGTTTGAAGAGGATGAGATTGTGGTTACTTGGGATGTTTTTAGAGAGGCATTTCTGGAGAAGTATTTTCTAGAAGATGTGAGTGGTAAGAAGGAAATTGAATTCCTTGAGCTGAAACAGGGTAACTCAACTGTAGCCAAGTATGCGGCAAGATTTGAGGAATTGATTAAGTTTTGTCCTCATTACAACACTGCTAATGCGGAGAGATCCAAGTGTCTTAAGTTTGTGAATGGTTTGAGGCCTGAAATCAAGCAAGTTGTTAGTTATCAGGAGATTAGGCGATTCTCTGAGTTGGTGAACAAGAGTAGAGTTTATGATGAAGATAGTAGGGCTTGGTCTAGTCACTACAAGAGTTTAAATGATAAGAAGGGAAAAGGTCAATTCTGAGGGAAGCCATAGGTGACTCCTAATGATAAGGGGAAATAGAAAGCTAGTTATGGAAAGAAGCCGAGTGGGGGAGGAACTCCTAGTCCGGTGAAGTGTTTTAGATGCGGTGAAGAAGGACATCGTGCTCCTGAGTGCAAAAGTGTGGAGCAGAAGCGTTTCAAGTGTGGCAAGCTAGGCCACAAAGCTCTTGAGTGCAGAAGCAGTGCGAATGTGACTTGCTATAACTATGGTGAGCAAGGGCACATTAGTACCAAGTGTGATAAGCCAAAGAAGACTCAAGGGAATGGGAAAGTGTTTGCTCTATCAGGATCGGAGACTGCTAGTGAATATCGATTGATCTGAGGTACGTGCTTCATTAATGGTATACCTTTGATCGCTATAATTGATACTGGAGCTACACATTCTTTTATTTCTTTTGATTGTGTTATGAGATTAAATCTTGAGTTGTCTGTTATGAGTGGTGGTATGGTTATTGATACTCCTGCTATGGGTTCGGTAACTACCCCGTATGTGTGTTTGAATTGTCCGTTGAGTATTTTTGGTAAAGACTTTGGAGTTGATTTAGTGCGTCTTCACTTAGATCAACTTGTAGTTATTCTTGGGATGAAATGGTTGGAATTCAATCGTGTCTATATTAACTATTTTGACAAAACTGTTATTTTCCCTGAACCTGATGATGAAAGAGATTTGTTTATGACGGCTAAGCAAGTGAAGGAATCAATTCAAGATGGTGCGAAGGTATCTATGTTGATGGCAACTTTGAACATTTGTGAATGTGGAACAGTTGATGCTTTACCAATTGTCCGTGATTTTCCAGAAGTGTTTCCTGAGGAGATAATAGATTTACCACCGGAACGAGAAGTGGAGTTTACGATCGACTTAATTCCTAGAACCATTCTGATATCGATGGCTCCATATCGTATGTACGCATCGGAATTGAAAGAGTTGAAGAGTCAACTTGAAGATCTACTTGAGAAGAGGTTTATTCGTCTGAGTGTGTCACCGTGGGGTGCACCAGTGTTGTTGGTTAAGAAGAAAGAAGGTTCTATGAGACTCTGTATGGACTACAGATAATTGAACAAGGTGACTATCAAGAATAAGTATCCACTTCCGAGGATTGATGATTTGATGGATCAGTTGATCGGTGCGAGTGTGTTTAGTAAGATAGATTTGAGATCTGGGTATCATCAGATTCGTGTGAAGGCTGAGGATATTTAGAAGACTGCTTTTAGAATGAGGTATGGACATTATGAATATTCTGTGATGCCATTTGGTGTGACTAATGCACCAGGTGTATTTATGGAATACATGAACAGGATTTTCCATCCTTATTTGGACAAGTTTATGGTCGTGTTCATTTATGATATTTTGATTTATTTAAAGAGTAAAGATGAACATGTCGAGCATTTGAAGATTGTGTTATCGGTGTTGAAAGAAAGGCGGTTATATGCTAAACTTTCTAAGTGTGAATTTTGGTTGAAGGAAGTGAGTTTCCTTGGTCATGTGATTTCGAGTAAAGGTATTGCAGTTGATCCGTCGAAGGTTGAAGCGGTATCGCATTGGGAGGCTCCAAAATCAGTTTTTAAGATTAGAAGTTTTCTTGGTTTGGCAGGTTATTATCGTAAATTCATTGAAGGATTTGCCAAGTTATCTTTTTTGTTGACGCATTTGACTAGGAAATGTCAAGCTTTTGTTTGGGATGCAAAGTGTGAGGGAAAGTTTCAAGAGCTTAAGAGAAGATTGACGACAGCTCCTGTTTTGATTTTGCCAAATCCGACAGAACCATTTGTGGTGTATTGTGACGCTTCTTTGATGGTTTTGGAAGGTGTGTTGATGCAAGATAAACAAGTGGTAGCTTATGCTTCGAGGCAACTCAAAGTGCATGAGAAGAATTATCCGACGCATGACTTAGAGTTGGCCGCCGTTGTATTTATGCTTAAGCTTTGGAGGCATTATTTGTTTGGTTCGAGATTTTAAGTATTTAGTGATCATAAGAGTTTGAAGTATCTCTTTGATCAGAAAGAATTGAATGCAAGGCAGAGGAGATGGTTGGAACTTCTAAAGGATTATGATTTTGGTTTAAATTACCATCTGGGTAAAGCAAATTTGGTAGCTGATGCATTGAGTAGGAAATCGTTGCATATGTCGATGATGATGGTGAAAGAATTGGAATTGTTTGAGCAATATTGTGATTTGAGTTTGGTGTGTGTGAAGACTTCTTACGGAGTTAAGCTTGGTATGTTAAAGCTTACTAGTGGTATTCTTGACGAGATTCGAGAAGGACAGAAATCTGATTTGGGTTTAGTTGATCGGTTGACTTTGATCAATCAAGGTCAAGGTGGTGATTTTCGGATTGATGGAAATTGTATCATGAGGTGTCGTGATAGAGTTTGTGTTCCTGATGTTGTTGAGCTGAAAAAGAGCATTCTTGAAGAAGGGCATCGTAGTGGTCTGAGTATTCATCCGGGTGCTACTAAGATGTATCAAGATTTGAGGAAAGTATTTTGGTGGCCTCGTATGAAGAAGGCTATTGCCGAGTTTGTGTATTCTTGTTTGACTTGTCAGAAGTCAAAGGTTGAGCATCAGAAATCGTCAGGTTTGATGAAACCGTTGTTTATTCCTGATTGGAAATGGGATATCATTTCTATGGATTTTGTGTCTGGATTACCGAGGACGCCGAGTAACCTTGAAGCTATTTGGGTTATTGTGGATAGGTTGACCAAATCTGCTCACTTTATTCCTATGCGAATGGATTACCCGTTAGAGAGATTGGCAAAGCTGTACATTGATAGGATTGTTAGTTTGCATGGTATTTTGTCTAGCATTGTGTCGGATAGAGATCTGAGGTTTACTTTGAGATTTTGGGAGAGTTTGCAAAGTGCTTTGGGTACGAAGTTGCGTTTGAGTTTTGCTTACCATTCACAGACCGATGGTCAGACAGAGAGGACGATTCAATCACTTGAGGATCTTTTGAGAGCTTGTGTTTGGAGAAGGGAGGAGCTTGGGATAGCTACTTGCCTTTGATTGAATTTACTTACAACAACAGTTTTCATTCGAGTATTGGTATGGCACCATTTGAAGCATTATATGGTAGACGGTGTAGGACGCCATTGTGTTGGTATGAATCTGGAGAGAGTTTTGTGGTTGGACCCGAGATAGTCCAGCAGACTACCGATAAGATTAAGATGATTCAAGAGAAGATGAAGATTTCTCAGAGTCGTAAAAAGAGTTATCATGACAGGAGGAGGAAACCACTTGAATTTCAGGAGGGAGATCATGTGTTTCTTCGGGTTACTCCTATGACTGGTGTTGGTAGGGCATTGAAGTCGCGTAAGTTGACGCCGCGTTTTATTGGTCCTTATCAGATTTTGCAGAGGATAGGAGAGGTAGCTTATCGAGTTGCTTTACCGCCGTCACTTGCTAATCTCCATGACGTGTTCCATGTATCTCAGTTGAGGAAATACATTGCGGATTCGTCTCACATAGTCCAAGTAGATGATGTGCAGGTGAGAGATGACCTGACTATGGAGACATCACCTATGCGGATAGAGGATCGGGAGTTGAAGCAACTTCGAGGCAAAGAGATTGGTTTGGTGAAGGTCGCTTGGGGAGAATCGGCTGGTGGAAATGTGACTTGGGAACTTGAGAGTCAGATGAGGGAGTCTTATCCAGAGTTGTTTGAATCAGGTAATATTTTCGAGGACGAAAATTCCTAAAGTGGGGGAGGGTTGTAACAACCCAATTTTTTTTCAATAATTAATTATTCATATTAAATAATTAATTTATTTGGATTGTTTTAATTATTGGAATTATTGGTAGATATTTGAGAGGAGAAATATAATGGAAGGAAATAGAATGGAAAGAATATAAGGAAAAGTGGAAAGAAAAGGAAAAGATAGAAACATAAGAGAAAAAGAAGAGAAAGAAAGGAGAAGAGGAGAATAGAGAAGGAAGAAAGGGAAAAAGCTTGGAATCATCAAGAACAACTCCTAGCTTTCGATTTAATCAAGGTAAGGGTGTGAAATATCATTATCTTGTCAATGAGTATGATTATGTATGTGTGTGTTTGGATTTGTTAGAGGTTTCTCCATCTTTTTCCATTCTAGGGAAGAAGTGGATTTAATCAGTAGAATCGATGTTTGAACAGTTAAAATCTGGAATAAATGGTGTAGATTAGTCGAGGAATGTTAGGCTAAGAGTATTGGAACTCGTTGGAATTGAATCGGGTGATTTTGGGATTTTTGGAGTGTTTTGGACAGTGAGGGTTTTGAACATCGCAGACGTTCGCTAGCACCTTCGCTAGGCGAGCAAGTCGCGAGTATTCGCTAGCAACTCGCTAAGTGAACAAGCTAGCGAGTGGTCCCAGACTTGGACAGAATGTATTTGATCTTGTTCGCTGGTAGCGAGTGAGGTAGCGAAGGATTCGCTAGGACCTCGCTGCAGCGAGTAGGTAGCGAAGCCTTACAGTAGCTTCTGTTTGCCTTCGCGAGCTTGTTCGCTAGGCGAACAGGTAGCGAGTGTTCGCTAGGAACTTGCTAGGAGAGCAAGCCAGCGAGCGTGACAGCATTCTTATTTCTTTGTGTTTTTCCATCCAATGTTGATTGTTTGGTTCGATTGTGTTCAATCTTGATCTGAGATGAGTAATTGTGTGCTGTTATATACATGATGTGGGTAGCCGTAGGGCGTGAATCCTAGATTGTGGAATCGATTGTGAAATGTGGCCTTTTGGCATATATAATGCATTGTTTAAATTAGTTTAAAATGCATGACGATTTGTGATAAAGTTGGTTGCCGTTTGGCACGATGATGTGAATGCATATTGATTGTATGCAATATTGTGAATAATGCATGAGAACATATTGTGAATATGTGTGCATTGCTTGATAAATGTGATGATGTTGAAAGTATGAATACTTTGATATGATGTGTGAGTGTGCAGTCATGTTATAATTCTTATGTGATGAATTATTGAGTATGCATGGGATTAAGATGTGAGAACGGTCTTAAGTGCATATGATTGTTGATTGCATACGCATCAATGCTTGCTAGTCTCGTGGAGGCTAGTGACTTGTCCCAAACCTAGAGCGGGGTTTGAAAGCTTAGGGAATGGGCTTTTGTTGTTATCGGTCTAGGGAACGGACCCGGTTTAAATGTAAAAACCGAAAAATGATAACAAGTGTTGGTACCACATGGCATGAGTTGCATTGAGTCACATAGCATAGAGATAAATGTTGTGTGAATGTATGCATATGTGTATGTTATGTGGATTGATGAGAATTATGGATATGTGCATGATGAAACGTGTTTGGTGATTATCCATATTTGTTTATACATATATTGTGATGTATATGATGATGAGAATGAACTGTGGTGAGAAATGCGGAATATGTGTACTCTATGCTTGTGTGTGTGTGTGTGTGTGTGTGTGTGTGTGTGTGTGTGTGTGTGTGTGTGTGTGTGTGTGTGTGTGTGTGTGTGTGTGTGTGTGTGTGTGTGTGTGTGTGTGTGTGTGTGTGTGTGTATATATATATATATATATATATATATATATATATATATATATATATATATATATATATATATATATATATATATATATATATATATATGCATTGATTATTATGATAATATTTCTCACCCTTCTGCTGTTTTATAATGCTCTACGAGGCATTGCAGATTAGCTTTGATGGAAGTCTTTTGTGAAGTATAGCATCATTCTTTTGGTCGGTTAAGCTCTGATATGTAGTACCGGGTAGTTAGGATTGTATAGCATTCTTTTGAGATACATTTGTATATGTATCTGATGACAAATGTTTATGTAAACATGAATGATGTGGTGAATCAAACTGAATGATATGTATTTATACGATTAGCATGTTTATAGTGATTCAATATTTAGATTTTCCGCTTTTAATTCTAAATATTGAAATGTGGGTGTAGGGACTAAGTTCCTCTGTTGAAACTATTCCACTGTTGCATGTATTTATACGATTAGCATGTCTTTTTGAATAAGTATGAAGATTAAAACTTAGAAATAAAAACTCAAGTATTTTTATCCTGGTTCGTTGAACTCAACTACTCCAGTCCACCCTTCCTAGAGTGATTTTCCTTTCTCAATCAAGGACTTAATCCACTATTTAATCAACTGATTACAATAGTAAGCACTTAGAACAACTGTTCAAAGTCTTCTCAAGAACTACTGATCCTAACTGGATCTTCTTAAGGTTTACAATCAAATGTAATACAAATACAAGTGTTTAAGATTGCTTCTATAAAGCTTTATCACAACTGTGATTTTTCACTTAACTATTTAGAACAGAGAAATTAATTCTTAGAAAGAATATGAATAGTATGAGAGCTTGAATGTTGATTTCTTTTTGGATAAAACGTCAACTAAAGAAATTGGGTGAAGTCTTGCTTTTATAGGCAGTTGATCCAAGGTGAGCTTCACGTTGAGAAGAGTGTCCAAAAGGTCTGAGTCTTTTTTGTCTTCACATCAAGTGACCTTTCCTAGAAGAAGAAAGCACAGAAAAATCCTTTTTGTCTGTGTTCTTGTGTCTAGCATAAATAAAGAAAGATTCGTTTGGATCATTCCAACGGATATAATCTTTAAATAATTCTTCTTCAGTTTTCAGCAAATTCATCAGAGTCTAATTAGATCAGAGCCTTCTGATGATGATCAGAGTTTTGCTGAATCAGAGTCTTCTGCAGCAGGTATGCTTTTAGCGTGTTTAAGATCAGAGCATATTTGAGACAGATCTTCAGTACTGGCAGCTTTAGTACTTTCAGAATCTTCTGTAGTAACTATGCTTTGAAAAACTCTTCATACATAATTCTTCTTTGGTTCAGATGCTTCTGACTTGCTTCAGATTCTTCTGGAGCTTCTGCTTCAGATCCTTCTGGAGCTTCTGCTTCAGATCCTTCTGGAGCTTCTGCTTCAGAATCTTCTGTAGGCTACGCTCAGGATCTTTTGTTGGCAGCAATCAGAATCTTCTAATGGATGCATCTGGCGCTTTAGAGTCTAGCTAATTTCTTATGTTCAATTATGATTTGCTTCTGGAGTGTTAATTCCTTTACTATCTGCAATAAAAATTCTCAAGCAAATTTTAGAGTATATAATTCTTAATTACAAAATTTCATAATAGTTATCATCAAAACATAGAGATATTACTAAGAACCAATCTGTGTTCTAACTATCTCCCCCTTTTTGATGATGACAAAAACATCAAAAATTTTGTTTAATTGAAAATATGATAATTATAACTCCCCCTAAGATGATGAATCTCCCCCTAAATTAAATACAAATAAGGAATAGAAACTTCCCTTTTGTCCTGAGTAATTTTCAGAGTTAGATCTTGATTGTTCCTTTAACATTTGAGAGTCAGAGTGACTTGCAAATTTCAGAGTCAGAGTTTGATAATTGTCAAATGATCTGAGAGTCTCAGAGTTTCTTTTACAGAGTGTACTCATCAAATGTTCTGAAATACTCAGATTTAATGTTAGATAGAATAGATATGTCTGAAGTTTCATTCTGGTGAAGTTTAATTAAACAGTTCAGATCTATATTTTCTCCCCCTTTTTTGTCATAAGCAAAAAGTAAAAACTTTAAAAAAGACAAATAAAAGGAAACAGTAAAGAAGATAAATCATGTGGAGAAAACTTTGAAACATTCATTCAATTCAGTTCAGAACCAGAGTACATGCATCAGTAGATATTCAGAAATACATAGTTGTAATACCCCAAATTTTGCCCTAAGATTTGTCGTCGCATTTCATTGCATTTTTATTGCATTTAATCAATTACTAACAAATTTGTGTAGTCGTTTGACTTTTTGCAGGTAAATATCATATGGCATGCATTTTTTTTCTAAAAAGTAAAAATGGCACAATTGGCAGGAGGACATGTGTAAGGAGTTATGAGTGTGAGAGGTTGAGAGTTCGAATCTCACCTTTGTCACTTTTTTTGTTTTTTATTATTTTTACTCTAAATTTTTCTATCTTTCATTAAAAAAATAACAAAAATAGTTTTTTATTATTATTTAATTATTATTTTCGTATTTTAATTAAATCATTTTTTAAAATATTATTTTTTTCACTTTTTTTTAAATTATTCATAAAAATATCAAAAAAATCATAAAATAAAAAATATTGAAAAAAATTTTGTTCTTTTTATAATATTTTTGATTTTAGGAATCAATAGGATTATTAGTTTTTATTTTAAGTTTATTTTAATTATTTTAAATTATTTAAATTTTATTTTTTCTTAACTAATTATTTAGTTTGGGCTTTAAAATGGGCTTTAGGGACATTATTGACAATTTGGTGTTAACCCTAATTTGTTCCTATATATACATGTGTTGCCTTGTTGGAAAAGAGGAGAGAATAAAAAAAAACCTAAGAGGAGTGAGTGCCGTTTGCCGTTATTTAGTTTTCTTCTTCATCCATTACTGTTGTTTCTTTTTCTTCATCTTTTACCGTTATTTCTTTTTCTTCATCTATTACCATTATTTCTTTTTCTTTATCTATTACTGTTACGTTTATATATATATAATTTTTAAATTGTTAGAGTTTATATATATAAGATTAATTTTTGATCGAATTATGTCGATACGATGTTTGCACATTTGTGTGCATGACGCGTGACATTTGTGTTAGTTCGATCTGGTTGCGATGATCGCATTTTTGTGTGAGCAATAATACTATTTTTTGCTTAATTTCTTTTTCTTTGCGATAAATTTTGTTTCATCCGATTTAGATCTGGTTGCGATGAGCGCATTTCTGCGTTAGCAACATTGTTGGGTTATTTGGCACATTTAAAGTTCATTATTATTATTATTATTATTATTATTATTATTATTATTATTATTATTATTATTATTATTATTATTATTATTATTATTATTAGTATTATTATTATCATTATTTATTATTATTATCATTATTATCATTATTATTACCATTATTATTATTATTGTTATCATTAATTTATTAAAACTTGTTATAATATAAAAATCTGTCTTTTAAAATAAATAACATTAACATCTTTTCCAAATTAATATGAAAACCTATTATTTTTAAGAAAAACTTTTTTTTAGATAAATTTAAAATAATAACTAAAATCTTTTTTTTAAAATAATAACTAGAACCGTTATTTATTTTATTTTATTATTGTTCAATTCAAATTTCATTATCATATTGTATCTGCTCCTCTCATGTAACCTCGCGAACTTAACAATCGCTCTTTAAATTCTGCCTTTAAATTTCTGCTTGCATGGTTTAAATTATGACATTATCTCTCTGTTTGCATGATTCAATTATCTCACGCGTTTACCATTATTTCTGTCACATTGCACACATCCGAAGGTTAGGTCTAACTGTTTGGCCGCCGCGCCAATAGTCCGTAAAACTTCACACATTCAATTTCAAATCCTCAAAACTACAAACTACAAACCCTAATTTTCACAAATGCCTCGCTGCAGGCCAAATTACAATTTTACCCCTAGCATTAGGTCAAAGAGCCGCCGCGCTCAGTTTAGGGTTTCCCGTCGTGGAATCCCTAATTTAACCCTAATTACAACTTAACAATTCAACATAGAGATTTGGAGTTTCTACACTCCACGTAAGCGTGTCCTTAAGACATGTTTATTCCCCTTGAGACCTTGACCACAGTCAAGAAGTCTCTAACCTCCCTTTTGAGGGGAACTACAGTTACTCTGATTCCATTCCCGTAAGGATATGTAGGCACAAGATGCGATGTCTTGCCGAGTAAAATTAGAACTAACCCCTTAGGTTTATTTTCTCACTTTTAATCCTTTGTACATATACCTTAAGCAAATAAATAAAGCAAATAGTAAACATCTGAACAAAAGGTTCCTGTAGAGTACTACAGAAGTTTAGGGTGCTAATACCTTCCCTAAATTTAACCAACCCCCGAACCCTAGATCTTTCCCCGCATCGTGTTTACGATGCAAAATAGGTTTTCCCTCTTTTGACCTTTTCCTTCGGATAAATCAAAGAGCGGTTGTGAATTGAATTGCGATTCAAACTCATTAATAGTTTGATATCCTATTTCCACCGCAACAGAAAATGGCGACTTCATTGGGGACCGTCTTAACTTTTGAGGGTTATCCCTAACTTGTTCATATTTATTACTATTTGTTTTACTATTCATTTGCATGTATATATTGTACTTTGATTTTGGGACTGTTCCTTGTGTTGTGAGATAAGTCCTACGCCCGGACTAGTGACATTATTATAGGATGGGGATATATTCGATGAGGCTTATAGGGAGTGAATCCCGACCAAGCTGATTCGAGAATCACCGCTCAGTTGAGACCTTTTCGAAAATGGTTCGGTTGAACGAGTAATCGTGAAAACTTTTTCCATGGTCGATTGGAGTCTGTGATATTGGGAACCGTAGTACCTTAACACCACCTTGGCCTTATTTAGGACGTAGTGCGGGAACTATGTGGGAGTAGTCCTACAATGGTTGCTACGCGATACTACACTCAAAAGAGGTTCTCTTGAGAATATTATTAACCCCCGAGTCAGTCGGAAGGTTGATAATATCCGAAAGATGGGCTGATGACTTTGGGCACTTTTTAGAACCTTGTTCTGCAGGTACAACTAACCTATAGTACACTCCTTTTTGGGATGGGTAGACCCTAACTCCGCTCACGTTCTTTTAACCTAGGACTTTATGTGTTTCATGCATTGCATCCATAAAGCATCATATTGCATTAAGATTTCATGGAATTCAAACTCTATTTATGAACATTGCAGGATACCATGGATCATCATAGAAGGCATACTTTGAAATTTACTCTTAAGGGTTTTAATTTGGAAGTCCTAGAGAAGCTAAGGGATTTGGTTCAAGATCAAGAAAAGTTCCAAAACAGATATGGAAGGCTATTGTCTTTGTTGAAGGTTCAAGTAAACGAAGGACTTCTTGCAACTTTGCTACAGTTTTATGATCCAGATTATCACTGCTTCACCTTTCCAGATTATCAGCTTTTACCTACCTTAGAAGAGTACTCTCAGTTGGTGGGATTACCTATCTTGGATAAGTCTCCATTCCCTTTCTTTGAGGAAGACCCTAAAGAACGAGATATTGCTAAAGCCATTTGTCTAAGGATATCCGATGTCAAAAACAATATGATCACCAAAGGGGGGATCTCCGGTTTTCCCAGGGACTTCCTAATTAAGAAAGCCCAATTTTATGCCAATCATAAAGACATGTTTGCCTTCGATACAATATTTGCTTTGCTTATTTATGGGTTGCTTCTTTTTCCTAGTTTTGAAGGGTTTGTGGACCTTAATGCAATCAAGACCTTCATGAGAAGAAATCCAGTTCCAACACTACTGGGTAATACTTATCATTCAGTACATCTCCGAAACTTTCATGGTGGAGGAATGATTACATGTTGTGTGCCATTACTATACAAGTGGTTTATTTCTCACTTACCCAAGTCCGGTTCGTTCTGGAGACCCAATCAAGAACGTTGGTCGCAAAAAGTTATGGCTTTAACTCACTCTGATATTGATTGGTATAATCGCATGTACGATGGGATATCGATCATTGATAGTTGTGGAAATTTCAACAATGTGCCTTTGCTCAGTTTCAATGGAGGAATTAGCTACAATCCGGTCCTAGCTCGCCGACAGTTGGGATATCTCTTGAAAGAACCGCCTAAAGGTGTTCATGTGGAGAAAATCTTTTTCAAAGACGACAAAAAGCTTCAAGATCAGATTCTATCTTCTTGGAAGCATCTGCATAGGAAAAACAAAGAAAGTTTGGGAAGACCTAATTGTGTGTCCATGGAACCATACCTTCAATGGGTCCGAGGAAGAGCTATTGAGTTGAAGATGCCCTACTCTCACCAAGATCCTTTACCTCAAAGAGAAGAACCTGTCCAGTATTTCATGAATGAAGTTGAGACTTTGAAGATCACTTTGAAGAAATCACAACGCGAAACAGAATCATGGAAGAACAAATACCATGTGATGGTCAGCGAGTACGAAGAACTTCAAAAGCAGATTCAATTGAAGAATGATGAGATACAATCCTACAAGAAGAGAAGGCTCTATGAATATTTATTTTCCTCCGGATCTCCGTCTGCTCACTGAAGTTGTGGAAGACGCTTCTCTAGGATTTTCTAGGCTTTTATTTAGCTATTTTGGTTGCAAGAGTATTATTTGTAATCTGTCTTCAATAAATTGATAAAAGTTTCCTTGATATTCCGCAATATTCATAAATATTTGAATTCCATGAAATCTTCACTTGCATTCACATTTTAGCATCATACTTTTGCATTGCATGTGTCTCCCGATTTCTCATACTCGGTTCTCTCACCTTCCAGTTTTGTCACCCTGAGTTCTCTGCATCAATACGACCCTTCATAAGGATGGAAGATCAAAACCAAGAGATCAACCGCGTCAGCCATGAACTCGAAGATCTTCGAGGAAGTGTAGGGCAGATTTTGGAGATGCTACAAGCCCTTAGTGTGAAGGTGGATGCTCAGTCTACTGTTGTTTCTGAGACTACTAATACCGTTATGGAACCTCAACAAGCTGTTACTGTCGAGAATGCACCTCCTCACGGTCTTCAATCCGGTTTGGTGCCTCCTATTGCTCAACCAGTTCGACGAGCTACCCCTCCAAAGTGCAAAACTCCTAACTCCGACCATGGTAAAGGACCTGCACGTTCGAGGAACCGCAAAATGGCTACTCCTCAACCTTGGCAACATCAGCAGAGTTATGTTCAAGGTTCTCCGTTTCCATATGTCCAGCAACCCTATGTAGCTACTGTTGCACCTCCTTTCGATCAGCAGTTTCCTACATACCATCCTGTGCAGTCAGCTCCGGTATATCAAGCACCGATTTATCAACAACCTTCCGGTTATCCGCCCGTGCAAGTTCCTATCAACAGTCAACGAGTGCCCAACGCTCCTGTTCGCCAGCAATCACAGGATCAGGTTCCTTATCCCCGTAAGAGTCAGTATAAGCCTTGTCCTCCAATTCCGATGGCTTTCACTGAGCTATACCCCCATTTGGTACAACAAGGTCTGATTACCACCCGTGCTTTGGGTCCTCCGCCTAATCCGTTACCTGCAGGTTACAACGCCGCCGCTCATTGTTTATTTCATGAGGGTGCGCCCGGCCATGACCTAGAGAATTGCTACGCTCTTAAGAAAATTGTCAGAAATTTGCTAGAAACGAAGAAGTTGTCTTTTGGCGATGCTTAGCCGAAGATCGAGACTCCTCTCGGGGTTCCCCGCTTGTCAAGCTTAAATTCTGCAAAGCATGTTACTCTTGCGGCAAATCAGTTGAATCCAGTAATTATTCCAAGGCCTAGCTCGCTTCATTTCAGTAACCCTCAAGATGATATGACCGGGATCAACAAAGAATCTGGGAAAGTTATTTTGAAGCAACGACTGAAAACTGTTGAAGATGTGACCAGCATAACTGGGGCAAGCCATGACGACTCACAGTGATCGTAAACCAGACGTCCTTTCCATTGAGGATCCGCCAAAGGAAACTGTTACTCTTAAATGCAAGATTTCATAAACATTTAGAAGGATTTTTCCGACAGTTCATTTGTTTATTTATATGTATTTCCCTTTGATTGAGCATATTTAGCATGAACGAACTTGTTTATCTTTGATTAATTAATGCAACGCATATGTTTGTCCTGAATAAATCCATTCGTTTCACTCATTTAAAAAAACGTTTTCATAAATCATAATGCCAACTTTACCCAATCTCTTGTTCTGATGGAGAATTGGGAGGAGGATGACGAACCCAAAACGTCAGATTTCTTGTCATATGCTTTCGATTGAAACCCGCTGATGATGTAAGGCATTGTTTCAAATCCCAAACACTGGAGATATAAGGATGTTAATCCCTAGTCAACTCTCTGAGCCTTGAAGTAGGAGTTTTCTTTTTTTAAGAACCTTCATCCTAACCTGGGGCAGGGTAGGTTTTAGTTAAACCGATCGAGCACTTAGACTCTCAAAAAGGAGGAAGCAAACCTTCGAGAAATTTATCCTTAGCATCTTAAGAAGTCCAATACAATGACTATCCCTCGGTTACCTAAGGAGTGGGGCAGTCACGAGCCTTTCAAAAGATTTACACGACTTGTGCATAAAAGAATATTCAAAAAATAAGAGCCCGCTAAGTCAAAACCTATGAAGGAGACTTAGGCAAAACTGGGGCATCCCGCTGGATTCCAAAGTCAGATCAAAAGACGTTGTCCAGGCAAAAGTTAGGGAATAAGAACAACAAACCAGTAGTTTTTTTAGAATCCTTATAAAGAACAAAGTTGTGTGATTGAAACGCCATTAGAAATAGGTGAGTGACTGCCATGTCCAAAGCCTTGATAAGTTCTCGACCATAGCAAATCCGCTTGATATATGAGCGTTCATATCCGATTAACTGAATTAGGATTGGAGAACATCATGAAGAAGGGGTGGGTACAAATATAACTTTGAGCCTTTATCCTTTTGTTTCTTAAACCGTGAACCAAGCCATGATACAACCTTTAAAATACCTAATTGAAGTAGGACTTCGGTTGAAAGCATACTCGACAAGATCACGTTTCCCGACTCCTACGAGCTATGCTCAGAAAATTCATGTTGGCATTATAATTAAAACTTATATCCTGACTAGTGATTTCGGCCACAAGTTATTGCGATATCTTTTTTCAAAACAAAAATTCAAGACAAATATATGTGTACATTGACAAACTCAGGATAGGCATTTCAGGCATGACAACTTTGCTTGATATCTTAGAGATTTACATATGAACATAACCCGTGGAACTTGAAGATCCTGCTAAACAGGGGCAGGCAGTTTCCCAGTTCACTTACCAACGCGAGGTTGACGTTCTTAAGGAGCTATTTCTCAAAGATTTCGTCATAACACGCTTAATTTGTGCCAGACCGGACGAATCTCTCAAAGAGTTTGAAAACAGTGGGGCAACCAGACTCCGTGTTCTCTATAAAATCCTCTTGAGATGACCATACCTCACAACGCAAGTATCCTGGGGCACCATGTTTTTAAAGGAAACAAATGGCGACTACTACAAGATCCTTCAAGATCAAAACTATGTGGTTTCACAACTTTTCCTCATACACCCAATGGATTTTACTCGCAGCGGCCTTCATTCCCCAATGAATCTCAGTGTTGCAACAGGCTCCTAAACTATTGCCTCATCACAGTCCCCAGCGAGACTATAAGCTGACAACTTTTTCTTGGGTAACTCGGAAGTGTCCCTCAGGTTTTCTTCTCCCCATGAGAAGACGTGATACTATGCACCCAAGCAGATTACCTTCTCCCCAGAGAATTCAGAACTTTAAAACCAGACTTGGTTCTACCATTGATCTTTCTTACCCATGATTGACGTATTGGTTGCAGAGAACACAGGGTACCTCCGTCGAGATGTTTATTTCATCTCTCGTCCCGTCTCTAGTCAGTTTCGTCAGCATACGCAAGGGCATAAGCATCACATGCCTATTTCATTACATATTCATTACATATTCATTACATATTCATTACATACTCATTACATACTCATTTCATAACATCTTGCATACATAAACATTAACATACATAGACATTAACGTACATTCACATTAACATATGCATCAACATATGCGTTAGCATTCACAGGTTCATTATGTTTCACCATCATTGATCGTTACCACCGAGTAACTGGGTTGGTCCATTCTCTTCAAATAGATTGTCAGCCCTAAGCATTAAATACTTACTTGTTTCCAGTTTCCCCACAGAGCTCGATCCTCGTGGATGACGGTTACTTCAGCTATCTTTCCTCACTAGGATAAGATATCTACCCTTCGAGATCATTCCCTCGACGGAGTCTTGATTACCAGTCTTCTTTCTAGCTCGATCCTAGATTGAATCTCAGTATTGTCGGTCGTCAAGCCCAACCGGACGTGCATTTATTTTGCACCATCTAAAGATTTTCACCATACCATGACGGATACGCGACTGTTCTCGCCCGAGAAGGTTATCACTGTACCCGAACGTGCATTTATTTTGCACTATCTTTCAACCACAATCCTTTACAGATACACGCCAGTTCACGCCTGGAAAACAATCCTACATCTTACAGCATCGGTATGCGACATTTCTCACCTAAGAAGCCGATCCTATCTTCGTTATGACTCGCAGTAAATGGCCATCTCCATTGAGCAGTTGGGCTTCCATTTTCCCTGTCGTCTTGAAGTATATGGAGGTTTGAACCAAATCGTATTCAAGAGAGCACGATCTTGAAATACGGGGAGGTTCGAGCGGAATCATATTCAGGAGAGCACGATCTTGAAGTATGAAGAAGTTCATTTACCCTTTAGTAAAAGAAGGAGCGGAATCATATTCAGGAGAGCACGATCTTGAAGTATGAAGAAGTTCATTTACCCTTTAGTAAAAGAAGGAGCGGAATCATATTCAGGAGAGCACGATCTTGAAGTATGAAGAAGTTCATTTACCCTTTAGTAAAAGAAGGAGCGGAATCATATTCAGGAGAGCACGATCTTGAAGTATGAGGAAGTTCATTTACCCTTTAGTAAAAGAAGGAGCGGAATCATATTCAGGAGAGCACGATCTTGAAGTATGAAGAAGTTCATTTACCCTTTAGTAAAAGAAGGAGCGGAATCATATTCAGGAGAGCACGGTCTTGAAGTATGAAGAAGTTCATTTACCCTTTAGTAAAAGAAGGAGCGGAATCATATTCAGGAGAGCACGATCTTGAATTATGAGGATGTTCATTTACCCTTTAGTAAAAGAAGGAGCGGAATCATATTCAGGAGAGCACGATCTTGAAGTATGAGGAAGTTCATTTACCCTTTGGTAAAAGAAGGAGCGGAATCATATTCAGGAGAGCACGATCTTGAAGTATGAGGAAGTTCAGTTTACCCTTTTCATATTCAGGAGAACACGATCTTGAAGTATGAGGAAGTTCAGTTTACCCTTTAAGAAAAATCAGAATCGTATTCCAGGCACCGACCTTAAATATGAGAAGATTTATATATCAGATAAGCAGCAGCCTCTTTATTTGAGTGCTTATCCGTTTTGGCATGTAAGTCCCTTCCAACGATAAGTGACAGTTCTCCCTCGAGAAGCTTATCGGGGCATTTCCCATTAAAGTCCATTTACTTTGGCATACAGCCGGTCTTTACCCTGTATATGTGATATGGATTTCTGAAAAGTCCATTCGATCCCATCACGAAGGATAGTTTATTAGAAGCTTGGATGTTATTCTTTGCTCAATGCTCCAGCATTCTATAATCGATCTTGCAACCGTGTAGATCCAATTTTATTATTAGACATTCCCCAGTGGAGGTCATCTCATAGGTGCCATCTCCATTTAAGGATCTTATTCCTAAAGTCCATTTATTTTGGCATACAGCCGGTTTTTACCCTGTATTTTTGCTACGGATTCCTGAAAAGTCCGTTTGATCCTCTCACGAGGGATAGGTTACAGAAGCTTGGATGTTATTCTTTGCTCAATGCTCCATGCATTCTGTGATCGATCTTGCAATCGTACTTGATCCTGTTTTACTTTTAGATTCCCAGTGGAGGCCGTCTCACAGGTGTCATCTCCATTTGAGAATCTCGTTCCCAAAATGACAATTGGTCGTGTTCGCACCAGTTGACCATCATTTTAGAATTCCTCGGTGTTGTGCTGTGTCCCAGCGCGTCGTTTTCCCCAGTGTGTTCTTCTCGTAGCGTCTGTCCCTGTGTCGTCGTATTCGTCAGCATTTTCGCAATTCATCATTCCAGCATACGCCTCATATCATCTGCATTAATTTGTTCTCGCTTTGTCCATAGCATTGCATATCGCCGCATATAAGGGCAAAATTTTCGGTTATCTATATTTAAATCTCTCCACCACGATTCCTCGAGTCTCTGTCACTCAAATCGTCCGGTGTAGCTATTTAAATAGGGGCAACTGTAATACCCCAAATTTTGCCCTAAGATTTGTCGTCGCATTTCATTGCATTTTTATTGCATTTAATCAATTGCTAACAAATTTGTGTAGTCGTTTGACTTTTTGCAGGTAAATATCATATGGCATGCATTTTTTTTCTAAAAAGTAAAAATGGCACAATTGGCAGGAGGAATGTGTAAGGAGTTATGAGTGTGAGAGGTTGAGAGTTCGAATCTCACCTTTGTCACTTTTTTTATTTTTTATTATTTTTACTCTAAATTTTTCTATCTTTCATTAAAAAAATAACAAAAATAGTTTTTTATTATTATTTAATTATTATTTTCGTATTTTAATTAAATCATTTTTTAAAATATTATTTTTTTTCACTTTTTTCTAAATTATTCATAAAAATATCCAAAAAATCATAAAATAAAAAATATTGAAAAAAATTTTGTTCTTTTTATAATATTTTTGATTTTAGGAATCAATAGGATTATTAGTTTTTATTTTAAGTTTATTTTAATTATTTTAAATTATTTAAATTTTATTTTTTCTTAACTAATTATTTAGTTTGGGCTTTAAAATGGGCTTTAGGGACATTATTGACAATTTGGTGTTAACCCTAATTTATTCCCTATATATACATGTGTTGCCTTGTTGGAAAAGAGGAGAGAATGAAAAAAAACCTAAGAGGAGTGAGTGCCGTTTGCCGTTATTTAGTTTTCTTCTTCATCCATTACTGTTGTTTCTTTTTCTTCATCTTTTACCGTTATTTCTTTTTCTTCATCTATTACCGTTATTTCTTTTTCTTTATCTATTACTGTTACGTTTATATATATATATATATATATATATATATATATATATATATATATATATATATATATATATATATATATATATATATATATATATATATATATATATATATATATATATATATATATATATATATATATATATATATATAATTTTTAAATTGTTAGAGTTTATATATATAAGATTAATTTTTGATCGAATTATGTCGATACGATGTTTGCACATTTGTGTGCATGACGCGTGACATTTGTGTTAGTTCGATCTGGTTGCGATGATCGCATTTTTGTGTGAGCAATAATACTATTTTTTGCTTAATTTCTTTTTCTTTGCGATAAATTTTGTTTCGTCCGATTTAGATCTGGTTGCGATGAGCGCATTTCTGCGTTAGCAACATTGTTGGGTTATTTGGCACATTTAAAGTTCATTATTATTATTATTATTATTATTATTATTATTATTATTATTATTATTATTATTATTATTAGTATTATTATTAGTATTATTAGTATTATTATTATCATTATTTATTATTATTATCATTATTATCATTATTATTACCATTATTATTATTATTGTTATCATTAATTTATTAAAACTTGTTATAATATAAAAATCTGTCTTTTAAAATAAATAACATTAACATCTTTTCCAAATTAATATGAAAACCTATTATTTTTAAGAAAAACTTTTTTTTAGATAAATTTAAAATAATAACTAAAATCTTTTTTTTAAAATAATAACTAGAACCGTTATTTATTTTATTTTATTATTGTTCAATTCAAATTTCATTATCATATTGTATCTGCTCCTCTCATGTAACCTCGCGAACTTAACAATCGCTCTTTAAATTCTGCCTTTAAATTTCTGCTTGCATGGTTTAAATTATGACATTATCTCTCTGTTTGCATGATTCAATTATCTCACGCGTTTACCATTATTTCTGTCACATTGCACACATCCGAAGGTTAGGTCTAACTGTTTGGCCGCCGCGCCAATAGTCCGTAAAACTTCACACATTCAATTTCAAATCCTCAAAACTACAAACTACAAACCTTAATTTTCACAAATGCCTCGCTGCAGGCCAAATTACAATTTTACCCCTAGCATTAGGTCAAAGAGCCGCCGCGCTCAGTTTAGGGTTTCCCGCCGTGGAATCCCTAATTTAACCCTAATTACAACTTAACAATTCAACATAGAGATTTGGAGTTTCTACACTCCACGTAAGCGTGTCCTTAAGACATGTTTATTCCCCTTGAGACCTTGACCACAGTCAAGAAGTCTCTAACCTCCCTTTTGAGGGGAACTACAGTTACTCTGATTCCATTCCCGTAAGGATATGTAGGCACAAGATGCGATGTCTTGCCGAGTAAAATTAGAACTAACCCCTTAGGTTTATTTTCTCACTTTTAATCCTTTGTACATATACCTTAAGCAAATAAATAAAGCAAATAGTAAACATCTGAACAAAAGGTTCCTGTAGAGTACTACAGAAGTTTAGGGTGCTAATACCTTCCCTAAATTTAACCAACCCCCGAACCCTAGATCTTTCCCCGCATCGTGTTTACGATGCAAAATAGGTTTTCCCTCTTTTGACCTTTTCCTTCGGATAAATTAAAGAGCGGTTGTGAATTGAATTGCGATTCAAACTCATTAATAGTTTGATATCCTATTTCCACCGCAACAATAGTCAAACATCAGATGCAAAAACATCAGAATGAAAAAAAATGAAAAACTAAGTGTGTTTTGACAAAAGCATCTTCAACAGATCCGTGATCTCAGAGGAGGACTATTCTTGCTTTGACATCCACTTAGCCATTGTTTCATTCTTCTGATCCTGTTTTGATATCCACTCAGTCATGTCTTCAGACTTCTTATCCTGTTTGGCCATCCAAGACTTGATTTCTGATTGACCAGCTTCTAGAGCAGCAATTTTATCCTCAAAATCTGGATGTTCTTTCTTAATCTCAGATGAAGAAGGTTGAAAATTTTCTGGAGCTTGAACAGAGTCAATTTCTATAGGGTCTGTAGAGCTTGGAGCATTAGAGCCAGAAGGAAGTTCTACCAGAGTCATGGCCAAAGGGTTGTCTTCAGATGCAGATTCAGTAGTTTCTTCTGATGATGGAGGAGCATCTGTAAGAAGTAATGGTCCAGATCTCTTGACAGTCCAGAACAGACTTCTTGCAGCTTCAGCAAATCTGAGCTTCGCATCATCAGAACATATGTTCTTCAGATTTGATGCTACAGAGTTGAATCTGTTGATGAATTCATTCCATATGACATCAGATTCTTGTGCATCCATTGTTGCTGAACACTTCTTCTGTACAGTACCTAAATACATCTGTATTTCTTGCAAAAAGCATGTAAATAAATGATCAATGTTTAGTCTAGGTTTGGGGTGTAGCAGAGTCTCCAATGTTATTGGTTTTGGTTGAGGAGTAGGTGGAAATAAGGATTTCTGAATGGAAATCAGAGGAGGAGGGTAGTATGGTATGAAGGGAATTTCAGGGGATTTGTCAGGTTTGGATCTGTTTAAAGCATTTAACAGATTTGGTTTTGCTTTGGTGTGATAGGAAACCACATCAAAGGGTTTATTGGAGTAAGGTTGGAAAGCAGATTTTGCAGGTTCATCAGAAGCAGCAGGTTTATCAGATGAAACAGGTATAGCTGAAGTAACAGCTTTTGCAGATTTAGCAGAATATGATATTGTTGCTAATGAACCTACTTCTAACATTGATTGAATATAGGTGAGAAGCACAGATGGTAGGGTGATTGTAAGTTTGGGTTTCAAGGGAGTGATAGGGTCAGATGGTTCAACTCTATCATAGAAATCTTTGAGTTTGAAACCATAGGAAAGATTGTGAAAAAGAGATGAGAGTTGTGCACATGAGATAGATGTTCTTGGGGTAGATGTTGGGTTAGGATTTGGAATGAGGATTTCAGATGATGGTGCAGGTGTGGGAGTAGGATCTGGAATAGGAACTTTAGAGGATACAGGGGGTTCTGGTTGGTTTACCTCGGAGATCCAGAGGTTATTCAAGGAAATGGATCTATATTGGTTATTGAAGGCGATGAAGGTATATGAGTAAGCGGTGGTTAATCAAGTAAGTGATTACATGGCGGTGGTGGCTAATGTACACGAGATTTGAGGGGTTTAGTGTTGGTTTGGATTATATTTTTGTTAGAGATGAATAAAAAAATGTTAGACGGTGACAATGATCTTGAATGGGAGTTGAATAGATCACTTATTAAAAACAAAATCTGCGCTTATTAAGATTTATATTTTAAAAAGTTTTAAGTTGAAGCAGGCGAGGAATTATACTCGTCGAAACGAACCGTTACCAAAAATATGGATATACACAAAGCCTATATGAAGTACCGATAAAGACGAGAATTAGAATCAATTATTTGAACATAAATCAATCAAATTTTTTTCACTTAAAGTTGGACAGTTTCCGATGTGTGTGAAATATAAACCAATTGAAAAACAGCTCAAGTGTTTGTGTTCACACAATTAGTCGAACACTTGATGTGCGAAGCACCTCAAGTAAATTTCAATAGGTGAATGAAGTGCTATGTTCTTCAATTACAATCAAAAGATTGCAATGAGGTTTCTAAAAATGTTTCAGCACTAACATACACCAGAATTTTAATCAAGTAATATGTTTGCACACAAACTCAAAATTCAGCAATGAAAATAGTAAAAAAGAGAGAACACCAATTTGTTGAGACAGTTCCCCCGCCATCCTCGCTCGGGGTACGTTTGTCCTCAATTCTAAAAATAGAATTGAGACCTGTACATATAACTCATTGCAAATTGTTTTTACAAAAGAAGCAATAGAATTCAAACAATCAAACCCAAATGTTGATGTCAAGCCTATGCCTTCTCTTCCCTTGATTCAAGATGAATCAAGTCCTTCGAACATGATGAGTAAACCTTTGATTACGGCACCACCTTTGAACAATCCTCTGGTCTTCAAATCTTGCCTGGATGATTTCAAACACCAATAATTCGAACCCAAACCTTCCTACCATAATCCTCCAGTTAACACTACTAAATTGACAGAACCTTTTGTTCTTCAATTACCTTCGCTCGGCTGAATCTGTGAAGAAACAATTTGTGCAAAACCCCAAAAATCCAAGATTAGTAGAGGACAAAACCCTTAAGGTTTTATTCAAGAAAAACCTACTGATTTCTCAACCCAAACCCGATACACAAATCCTAAGTTTGGATGTTATCACCTCGATGATGCATAATACACAACAAAAATGATTATGTGTAGTTGTTGAGAGAATGCAAGAAAGATGATGAGAACCAAATCAGTGTATATTTTCACTTTTCTTGTTCTTGTTGTGAAGAATTAACTAACTCAATATATATGCAAAGTTGAAACCAAATAGCCAACATAACAGTCACTTAGAATGTTAAGCATAACAGAAATTCTGTGAGAAACGAGCGAGCGATCAACCTAAAACAAGGGGAGGGTCGACCTGAGCTCTCCCGAGTTCAGGATTATACAGAAAAAACTCTTTGCATCAACCAGAACAGGTCCACGCATTAACACAAATCACCCCAATTTTGACAAGTACAAATGCACACAGTATGAGTCGACCGGCGGGTCGACGCGAGCTCTCTTGAGAGCAAGACATAAAAATTGACTTCTGTATGAGTCGACCTAAGCATGGTGTCGCTACTGCGAAAATCGGCGCCGGCTTGACAGGAGAGTCGCCACCGTGCGTTATTTATCCCTTAGAGCGGGAAAGGGAACGCTCGAAGTAAACCTCGCAAAGACGGGAAAAAGGTATGGTCATCGCAACCAAAACCTGGATTCGGGAGTCGGTTACGCAAGGGGAAGGTATTAGCACCCCTCACGTCCATCGTACTCGATGGGATCCACGCTTGGTGTTTATAGGTAAAAGGGTGTATTATCTATCTACGCTAATGGCTGGTCTGAAAAGAAAATAAAAGGACAGGACTCGACAGAACATACGGTGTTCTGGGCCTACGTATTCCCTCGTGCAATGGGAAAGTCAGAGTCAACGTAGTTCGACTTCCTACGTCTAAACGGGGGAAAGGTTGCTCGCCAGGACATCGCGTCCTGTGCCTACGTACTTCCATCTGGTATGAAAGATCAGAGCAAACGTAGTTCAGCTAACTACGGGTAAACAGGGGCTCTCACGCAGCAGTGAGAAAACAAACTGGTCCTAAAGGCTCGGGAACCTACAACTATGATCTGGTCTCAAATGCGCTCGGGCAAGAGAAAAGGGATAACAATCAGTCGTTAGCGGGAAAGTCTCGATCGCACAGCCGCGAGAGAACTAAAGGTTAGTCGTTAGTGTGCTCGCTAGGATATCGCATCCTATGCCTACATATCTTCGTCTGGAACGAAGAATCAGAGCAGCTGTAGTTCAGCTAACTACGGGTCAAGCTACTCAAACGCTCCTACAGAAAGGAAAGGGAAACCCTAGAACTATAGCTGAGAAACAGGGGAATCTACCTACTGCTATCACACCTGGTTAACCATCCTAATGTCTATCGTGACAACTCCGCAGCGGAGAAGTCAGAGCTCCTAAGGGATCATGGCAACAGGATTAAACTACAAACAAGAAATTGCAAAGTAAAGGAATACTGGAAATATGCATGAATGCAACGACTAAACAAACAAGGCGCAAAGGCCGCAAACCACAAAGGCAAGGGAGCTCAGCTCTACCGAATACCAACAAGCAAAGCCACGCAATAACAAACAAGCAGAAGGATGACCACCTCAACTTCTCATGCACACCAAGTCTACTTCTAAGATGCACCTATTCAGAACTATCTGGATGAACACCTAAGTCTAATGCAACATAACATCACACAAGTCAAACAATCCAAAGAGAAGGCAAGCTAACCAGACAAGCTTCTATCTACAAAACAAAAAGCTACTCCTGGGCAAGGCTCCTAACAAACCTGAGACAACTCTCAATCTATCTCTAGACAGAACTCTATACAATACCCTAAGCAGGGATCTAAGCAGAAACCTAATCAAAACCTTAAGCAAGAGGAATCAATCCCAGTCTCCAAGCTTCAGAACAAGCTTACCAGAGAAAGGAAGCTAAGCAGACAAGCCCATAGTACTTTCCTCAGGAAAGTACCAGGAGGTTACTACTCAGGAGTCATATCCTATGCGGCTCGACAACTGTGATCAGTTTACATTCCTCCTCAGGAGAAATTAAACTCACATGAAGGCTCCGGCATCACTGGATACTTGAGAAAGAACCTATATGCACTAAGGGAACTAAGTGAATAGACCCATAGGACCTTCCTCAGGAAAGTACTAGGAGGCTGACACTTAGGAATCGTATCCTACGTGGCTCAACAACTGTGATCAGTTTACATTCCTCCTCAGGAGAAATTAAACTCACAAGTTGGCTCCAACATCACTGGATACTTGAGAAATCCTAGATAAACTAGTGGAACTAAGTGAATAGACCCATAGGACCTTCCTCAGGAAAGTACTAGGAGGCTTCCACTTAGGAATCGTATCCCATGTGGCTCAACAACATGTGATCAGTTTACATTCCTCCTCAGGAGAAATTAAACTCACAAGTCGGCTCCGACATCATTGGATACTTACGAAAGAGGTGAGAAGGAAGGATGAAAGTCATTCATAGTGCCTTCCTCAGGAAAGTACCATAAACTCCCTTCAAACTTCAGGATCTCGAACCTCACAAACGGACAACAAGCTCCTAGACTAAGCCTCAATCCAATGCATCCTTGCAAGCTCCAGCAGGACCTCCATCAGCTCCCACCTTCAAGAAGAGACCACAGGCCAACAAACCACAAGAGACTATCTCTGAAGTTCAACCACAGTTGAACTTCAAAGTCAGAAGTCATCAAGACTTCCCCTATCTTCAGGCTCAGACAAATCCTATCAGAATATCCTACAAAAATCTATGGGGAGACCTACATGGCTCTATGACACCATACTGAAAAATCAGAACAAAATTCAACACCAGATGAAAGAACTAAAATCAGCGACACAGACATATCCACAGACCAATTTATTCAACATCAATAACAGTGAAAAAATGCAATTAAAATGAAAATGCATGATTGAGCTAATATTTTTGCACTATAAAATTCTACACTGAATTACGAGTCTACAGAAAAAAGAACGGAATTATTTGACCCAATCTACTATTTTTTATTAATTTTCTAATGATATGCATGCATTGAAAATATTAAAAACATCAATTAAATGGAAAATATACACAAAAATAACAAACAAAAATAAAATGTCATTTTTTATTTTTCTTTAATTTTCTTAACATTTTCATGAAATGGTAGAAAAAAGAATCATTAAAAAAGCAACTATTTTCAATTTATTATGATTTATTTACTATGAAAATATAAAAGAAAAATCAAAAAAAGAAAAGAAAATGACATGGGGGCTCAAACAGCAATATATTCAGGTTATTTATTCATTGGGCCCTGATTTGGGGTGCAGATAGTACTAGGGCGCAGGGCCCATGCTTGTCATCAAACAATCAGGAAAAAAAAACACATATGGGGGTGCAGTCAGCAACGAATTTCAGTCCTTATTATTACTGGGCTCAATTGAGGGGGGTGTCGTTAGTAAATAGGGCCTAAGGCCCAACTCAACTCATTCAGACTCACACGCCAGGGGGGGGGGGGAATTGAGTAATTGAGGTGTAGTGCTCAGAAACACGCTTGGGCCTAAGCCCAATAGCCAAACCCTAATCCAAACAAACCCTAATCAAACTATCTTCCTCCTAACCTCTCTCTGGTACTGTTCACCAACCCAACCCTAGCCGCTCCCTCTCGTCTCTCCCTCATCTCTTCTCTATCTGAAACCTCTCTGATCTCAATCAACAACAAACAAAACCCTAAACGAAACGATTACTCACCCAAACACCTCAATCCCTCACAAGAATACGCTACTCAAGACCCAGCTCAACTACTCACTAAATCAATTAATCAATTAAAACCCTAATCGTTGAAGGCAACGCAATCTAAACTGAAGAAGAACACGCAAGGAGTTTTAGCAAGCATACCTGGGGATATTTGAGCGAACTGGATCGTATTGGAGAATGAAGTCCCTTCAACGAAGATCCCAGTCGCGTACGAAGATGGAGCGAAGATGAAATTGAAGGAGGGCTCTTGAAGATGACGTTCTGGGGGAAGGATCGAAGAACTATGGAGTTCTGAAGCTGTTCTGGGAAACTTCGTGAAGAACAATGGAAGTTTGGTGGCGTTCTGGAGATGGCGTTCTGAAAAAAAAATTGTATGAAGGTTGAACGTGGTTTGAAGTTCCTGGGAATCTTGCTTGAAGATTGAACGCAGATGACGTTTTCTGAGTTGTTCTGGAAAATTGATGGAGATTGAAGTTGTTCTGGAAAATTGATGGAGATTGAAGGTTCAGGCGAGGGTTAGATTTTCCGGTGCCGTTGAAGATGAAGGTGGAGGAGACGATCGGAGGGAAGAGATGAAGAAAAGAGGGTTTCTGGGGAAAAATGGTTGTTTGCAGATTCCGGCGAGTGGGACGGTGGCCGGAGGTAGTTGGGGGTCACCGGCGGTGGGAAGTTACGGCTGATGCATGGCCGCCGGTGGTGTTCTGGTGAATCTCCGGTGAGTGATGTGGGGAAGACAGGTGGCTCAGGGAAGCGTTTGCATGGGATACACGTGTCCTGGGGGGGAGAGAGTCAGAGGGTGGCGTGGCGTGGGGATTGAGAAACGCGTGGGACCCTTCCTCTGCTAACACGTGTCTGCTTTTATACCACTGGAGACGCGTGGAACCTTCTGGAAACTCCTGGAGAATTCTGAGAACTGCTGGACAAATTGGACTCGTTTTTGGACAATCCTTTGCTGAATTCTTTGGACAAAAAAAAAAAATGAATGGGCCTCAAACAGAACCCCATCTGGGCCCATACGAACTGAATGGGACAAAAATGTAAAAAACTGAATTAAAAAATAAAAAACAATAAAACCTAATTATATCTAATTTCCTAATTAATCTAATGATGGACTAATAAACTCTAAACAAAAATTAAGTCCTAATCAAGTCTAAAAAGATCAAAACTCTAATTACTCTATTCAAGCCTAATTAAATCTAAAAACAATTAAGAACCTAATTAACTCTAAAAAGGTGATTAAAACTCATATTATCCTAATTAAACCTAAAAATCAATTAAGATCTAATTAACTCTAAAAATTATCAATTAACCTAATTAAACTCTAAAAAAAGATTAAAAGTCTAATTAATTCTATATCTCTACTAACTCTATTAAACTTCTAATATTATTTAATGTCTATTAAAATCTATTATTATTAATAAAAGAAAAGCTATATTATTCTAAAAAAAAGATAAAACCAATTAAAATCTTATTTATATTCTAAAAACCTTTTAAAAATTCTATAAAATCCTAAAAAGAGCATTAAGCTATTAAAATATTCAAAAACCCTATTTAAATTCCAGAAAAATCTATAAAGCCTGTTAAAAATTCACAAAAGTCTATAAAAATCCTAAAAATGCAGATGAATGCACATGACCCCGTAAAAGAGCGCACGAGACCAGATCGAATCGAACAGAGATCCCCGGGCATCAGAATATCCTCAAAATCACTGAAAAATCACCGAGGAGCGCACAATTTCCCGAAAATAAAAACCCTGATAATCTGGACTGGATCTGCCATATCTGATAGACAAAAATCAAGCTGTAAACTCTGATATCCCCTGCTTGTGCACAAAAATCATACATCTGAGCTGTGAATATGAAATTAAACCATGAGTCAGATAGGAGAATCGGTTGGTCAAATTTTAGGGTGCAACAGCTGCCCCTATTCAAGCGACTTGGACCTGAAGGGTTTGAAGAGCGCTCAGCCTTCAAACATTCAGAGGTACGAGACGGTTGAATACAAATAAAACCCGAAAATTTGCCAACCGCGAGCATATACTGTAAGCTGCTTGGAGAATAAAGTCCAGAAAACCGAGTCCAGTCATTATGGCACCAAACTGATCAATCATCTGATAAAGAACTCCTGATTTGAATACCCGTTGCTTGTGATACCCCATATAACAAACCCTGAGGGTTGCAACAAAATACCTGATTCTTTCACATTGCCTACTGATAGGCAGGAAGAGAAATATACTCACATCGCCCAAAGATGGACGGGAAGACACCCTGATTGAATACTCACCTCGTCTAATGATAGACGGAAAGCCAACATTAATCTCCCAATTCACATCGTCTAAGGATAGACGGCCTCATCCGGATCAATGAACAATCAATATTCACATCGTCTAAAGATAGACGGGAAGAAGTAATCTCCGTACTTGCATCGTCTAAGAGTAGACGGCATCACCATAATCTCCATATTCACATCGTCTAAGGGTAGACGGCATCATCCTGATCGATGAACAAATCAATATTCACATCGTCTAAGAGTAGACGGGATCATCTTCTTAACCTCCATACACACATCGTCTAAGGATAGACGGGATCAATAACCTCTGAATTCACATCGTCTAAGGATAGACGGGAAGCCACCATAATCTCCATATGCACATCGTCTAAGGATAGACGGAAAGTCACCATAATCTCCATATTCACATCGTCTAAAGATAGACGGGAAGAAATTCTTCGTACTCACATCGTCTAAAGATAGACGGAAAGAAATTCTTAATCTCCATACACACATCGTCTAAGGATAGACGGAATCATCCTGATTGAATACTCACATCGTCTAAGGGTAGACGGGAAGAAATAATTCTCCGTATTCACATCGTCTAAGGGTAGACGGGATCATCCTGATTGATGAACAAATCAATATTCACATCGTCTAAGAGTAGACGGGATCATCCTGATTGATGGACAAATCACTATTCTCATCGTCTAAGAGTAGACGGGATCATCCTGATTGATGAAACAAAACAATATTCTCATCGTCTAAGGATAGACGGAAAGACATTCTCTCCGAACTCCCATCGTCTAAGGATAGACGGGATCAAATTCTTAATCTCCATACACACATCGTCTAAGGATAGACGGAAAGACACCATAACGCAATTCAACACCATCCTTTGAATTTCAGAATCCTTCTGTCTACGGGAATTGATGGAAATATCAACATCCTTGAAGGGGCCACATCGTCAGTATGGACTGACGGGGAGAAAACCACCTTTTAAAGAATCATGTCGTCAATAAGAATCAACGATCACGCAAACTGAACATTCTTCGAAGAGCCTCGCCATCAATAAGGATTGACAGTCAGAAGAGTACCCCCTTGAAACGTCATCTCATCCAATAACCAGAAAGAGAACCAATATCCAAAATCATTTTGAAGCCCCTCAACAACCAAGGATAGCCGGAGAAGACTCGCTGGGGAAACACCTTATCATATGTATGATCTGGCAATAAGAAACCCGCTGGACAGTAACCAAAACTTCACATCGTCTACTGATAGACGGAAAGAAAAGCCACTTGCTGGAGAAGCCCTATTTTGAACCCTATTGAAAATCCATCAAAACTTCACATCGTCTACTGATAGACGGGAAGAAAGCACATCCTGGGGAAACCCCTTCGTGAAGCTCTACTGTGACCACCCGCAACTTCACATCGTCTATGGATAGACGGAAAGAAAACCACATTCATACTCAAGACTGCTTGATCGAAGCATAATTGTTGTATGATCTGAGATACAAATAATCCGCTGAACTGTCTGAATACTGTTGCTGGATAAATGCCCCTGAACTGATCACAGAGTAATTCACGCGCCATATGAGGCTGATAGCAAACCTGACTTATGCTTTGTATGCATATGCAAATGCTTTTAATCTTTCTACAGCGTAATGCTCCATTCTGGATAGAAATGCTACGCATTTTGAAAATGATATGCAAGTATGATGCAAATATGATGCATGCAATATGCTAGTGCAAGCTCGAGTTGCCGGAGAAGGCCGGGTACAGAAAACCACTTCATCGAAATAAATGCTGAAGGCGAGGCCAACTCTGCTGGGGATAAACTGGATATCACTGAATCGTCCTAGCAAAATAAATGCTGGGAGAGTGAAATCAACTCCGCTGGGTATATTGGGAACTCAACCGAACGCCTCGACGAAGTAATACCCTGCTGGGGTATATAACTTCTCTGTGAAATAGCAGACGCTGAATATGATTAGACTTCTCTGGGAATAGCTTACCCGTGCCGTTGACAAATTGGTCTTTGCTGGAGACAATGGAGGGAGTCCTTCTGCGCGCTGATGAAGCTCGGATCTGGAAATTGATGCGCCAACCCGGATTGGCTTCGCAGTAATCGAAAACATGGATTTGAGCTCTTAAGCTATCTTGCTGGGTCAGGTACCACTAACGCTGAAAAACATCCTTCATGAATACACAGCCTTTTAGTGAAGAGTCAAGGGATAGTAACACGACTTCCCGCATTCATCTCGCTCTCGAAAATCGACTGCATCTGCTCGAATAACTCTGAATGGTCTTGCTGGTACGGGGAAGACCAATCCTTTCGCTTCTGATATGCCCCAGCCTACAGGACCTCTGTGGGGATAGTCCTTGAAAGGAAATCTGCAAATCTGCTCCCTGATGGTCTGATATAACATGCCTCAGCGTTCTGATCTTCTGAGAGATACTTCACCTTGAATGCTCCTCGAATAACTTCGTCGTGCTTAAGATAGTCTGCCCCTGACTGCAGTGACCTAGCCCCGATTATCTGATTCAGAGTAGTGCCTCCTGACTACGGCGTATTTGCCTGAATCTCAACCTGATTGTCCCAGGATAACTGATTTCGAAGAGCTGACCTGACTGGGGATCACAATAAAAGCTTGCCCCTGCTCTCGGAACATTCTGTCTTGACCATACTTTCCACTGTAGGAAGCTTTTCTGCTGTCAAGCGCTTACTCGCAAGTAAAACAAGTTGTTATGCATAAAAGATGTATTAATGCAACACATATGACAGCTTTGACATCCAATCTGTTCACTGGGAAAAGGAAAACAATTTATGGCATATAATGCACAAAACATTTATCAACATCAGTATCAACATGGTAAGAGGAACCTTTTTAGGAGTCAGAATCGACGCGACCTTTACCGGAGTATGCTTTCGAAACAACCTGCTTCAATTAGGACTTTTGAAGGTTGTAACATGGTCAGGTTCATGGTTTTGAAAGAAAGGATAAAGGCTCAAAGTTTATTTTAACCCACCCATTCTCCTTGATGTTCTCCGATCCTATGTTCAGCTAATTTGACCTTAGCGCTCACCTCTCAGAGGTTGAAAGATAGGAATGATAGTTCGAGAAACTTTTGGATTTTGGAGTGACAGCCACTTACTCTTTCGTCTTTGACATTTGTGGTCACACGACTCGTATTTCCATCGAGGATTTTTCTTTTGATCCTTTTTATCTTTTCTTTTCATCTCCCTAACTTTTGCCTGGACTGACTCCTTTTGAGTTTCTTTTGATTTTTTTAAGTCCAGCGGGATGCCCTCATTTTTGCCTAAGTCATTTGTTTTGAAGTTTTCTTGACTTAGCGGGCTTTTTGATTCTTTTTCATTCTTCTTTTTTTTTTTTTTCTTCTTTTTTTTTTTTCGAACAAGTCGTGTGACATTGGTTGTCTGACTCTTTGGGAGGTGATGTGGCTGTCCCACTCTTGATTGAACCACTGTGGTCTTTTAGGCACGACCTCTAGGGATGTGATTGATCCTTGAACGGACACTCCTTTTGCAATCTGGACGCTCAGTCAAATTAGCTAACACCTACCCTGCCCCAGGTTATGATTGAGGGTTTTTCGTTTTCAGAAAGAAACTCCTACTACAAGGCTCAAAGGGGTTGACAAGGGATTATCTTCCTTATATCTCCGGTGTTTAGGGATTTGAAACAATGCCTGTACATCATCAGCAGGTTTTATTTCAAAAGCATACAATCGGAATTTGCATGTCGGTCATTTTCGTCATCCTCCCCAAATTCTTCTTAACCAAGCGTTGGACATTTGCAAAACAGTTAGTGAACACGACTGGATTTCATCAAAACATGCATATTAATTTCATTATCATCAATTTGAACGAAAACAACAAGTTTTACAAACAAGCTTACAAATTCACACAGGAAAGCAACTACAAATGTAAAGAAATGACAAGCTAAAACAAAGAAAATATGCTAGCTTCTGAGAACCAGGCTTTCATATCTGCCCTGCTGCTGAACCAGCTATCTTTATTAGAGGCAATTCGATGCCGTCCTGATCTGCTTTCAACGACTCAACCAAATTATAGAGCCCTTCCTCCTTCATTCAGATGATTCTAGGACCTCTTGGCCCGAAGCTGATTGCTGCACTGTCAAGCAAATCCTGCACTTGGTGCTTAAAAGCGTGGCAGCCTTCTATATCGTGACCCGGGGCTCCAGAATGAAACTCGCAGTGCTTGCTTGCATCATAACCAAACGGGGGAGTTCCCGTTATTGGTGCCAGAGTTCTTTTCTCTACCAGATTCAATCCCAACAATGTCTGCAACAACTCGGCATAGGTTGTGGGAGGCTTCTCAAACACTCTTCTCGGTTTACCACCCTGGAATCTTCGCTGAGCTTGCTGTACCCCCTGCTGTGGCTGCTGTTGCCGGTACCTAGTTGATTCTTGAACACCCTTTGTATCAAATGCCACATTGGTTTCTTGACCTTCAATGTACTGATTAACGTTCTCCTTATGTTTAACCATTTTCTTTCTTAGATCTGCCCCAGGAATAGGCAACAGTTGTGGGCCTGGAGATTCTGACACCATGGAGTCCAGGATACGCTTCTGACCCACTGCAGCTTTGGAAACATCTGTCATCTTAGCATCGATCGAGACAGGAGCGATATGCACAGCTACGCCGCCCGGCGTGAATTCAATATCGTGCGAGTCAATCAAGTCTTGAACATTGTGCTTAAAAGCATGACAACCCTCGATGTCATGTCCGAATGCCCCGGAATGAAATTCACATTGCTTACTGGCGTCGTACCCTTGAGGTAACACTCTCGTTGGTGGTGTCAACGTTCTCTTCTCAACCAGATTAAACCTCAATAAGATCTGCAAGAGCTCAGCATAGGTCATAGGTGGTGCCTCAAATATTCTCCTTGGCTTCCCTTCCTGGACCTTCCGCTGAACCGGATGTATCTTCTGTTGCTGCTGCTCAGGTTCCACATGCACCGGTGGCGCGAGCTTCTTCATTGCGGCTTCAAATAGCTGATCGTCTTCTTTTCTAAGCACATTCTTGACTACCTCCATGATCAAGCTCATTTGGGTCTTTAGCTGACTGTTCTCCTCTTTGAGAATCTTCTGCTCTAGACGCATCTCTTGCATGTCTCTCATCATCTGCTCCAGCTGGCTTTGGACTTCGATCAATTCAGACTGATTCTGTTCCATATCTCTGAAGGAATTCCTGCAATAAACTGGACGATGAGGAAATAAGGCCCACGGTTCTGATATACCTGTTAAATGATAATGCAGCGCAGAAAGCAAACACATATTCATAACGAGACAAAGAGAAACTCAAGCTATAAGCACACAGACGAACATCTCCCATACATGTACAACCAACAAAATCAGCAGGTAAGCACAAATGAGTCTGAATATAACGACCCCAGCCAACAATCCTGGTGGTGGTCGACAAATACTGATGCACAAAAACTAAACGGATTAGGCAGAGAAACAGATGCGACACCCGGCATAGAAACCTCTAGAAACTTCCCCCATATTCAACTGAACTCTCCGATTGGCAATCTTCGGAGCACACACTTCCTGTGGAGTCTTCCATGACATTAACTGACGAACCCCCACAACTGGAAGATGGAAAATCATTAATCTGAACACAACCCTGAGGCGTGATGCAAATACGGCTAGAGTCTAACAGATCTTGAATCTGGCTTCTAAGCACCTTACAATCATTCGTTGAATGCCCCTGTGCCCCAACATGGTACTCGCAACGGGCGCTGGCATCAAAACCTGGAGGATACGGTGGAATCACCGGCTTAGTCTCTTTCGGTACTATCAATCCACTTCTGACCAGATCTGGCAACAACTGACTGTACGACACCGGTAGCTGAGTAAACTGCCTTTCAGGCTTCCTTGGTCTTCGTGGAGCATGCTGACGCGATCGGCGATAGGATGATCGTTGACTTGAAGTGTCTGAAAACTGATCCTGAGATGCTAGAGATTCTGAGGTGGCGTCAGTTCCTTCCCACTCTTCTTGAGAACTGACAACTGACTCAATCTTATTAACTGGGACGTAAGGAACACCTCGAAACTTTCCACTCCTGAGTCCTCGCTCAACAATCTCTCCCAGCCTCATCAGGCCCACAAAGTTTGTGCAACTGAACAATTTATCAAAATAATGGCCTTTCAGGGTACCCAAGAAGATGTCAACCAGTTCTCTTTCCGGAAGCGGTGGTCGAACACTAGCAGCCAATTCTTTCCATCTTCGCAAATACGCTCTGAACGATTCATTCTCTGCTTGAGACAATTCTTGCAGGTCTACGAGACTAGGAGTCAAATCCAAGTTGTAATCGTACTGCTTCATGAAAGCTCTGGCTAAATCCACCCATGATCGAATCTGGTTACTTTCCAATTGCACGTACCATCTCAGGGATGCCCCAGTCAGGCTATACTGGAAGCAATGGATCATCAATTTATCATTTCGTACAAACGAAGTCATCCTTCGACAGAACATCATCAAATGCAGCTTTGGACAGCTATCTCCCGTGTATTTTTCAAATTCCGGCACTTTGAACTTGTATGGCAACACCAGGTCAGGAACCAAACACATGGCTACAGCATCCGGGTTAACGACATCTTTTGCTTCCAAGGCTTTCATTTGCTCTTCCAACACTCGGAGTCTTCTACCATCGTCAAGAGCTCTTGGGTCTACTAACCCGGTCACTGGAATATCTCTCTGGTAATTCATCCCAGGGAAAGCAACACATTGATTGTCAACAGGAGGATAACGCTCATTTCGGGCGACGAACTGCTCATGCCGATCTCTGTTCTCAACAGCAGGCTGCGCAACTTGGGCTGCAGTAAGATTGTCCACTTGCGGGAAGCCTTCCATAGAATCATACTGATGGTTGGGCGCCACAGTAAACCTTGCCAAGGTGTTAGGAGACTGGAAATTGCCTTCAGACATAGCTACCAATTATCTGCAACTAACTACACTGCTCGATTCTGCTCAAATCTGCTTCAGCCCCTTGGTCGTCTTCAACACTCCACTCTTGCCTCAAACAATTTCCCCGAGAATCACTTTCTGGTGAAAACAAAGGCTGGATAAGTGCTCTGACCTGCTAGAGAAATGCTATGCAATATGATTTATGCAAACAGAAATACAAAAATGCTAACGTGCATGTGTGCATTGGAGATATTTTCCCTCCAATTCCAGTGTCGGTGGTAGCAAGACGAGATAGACCATAAAGACAATATTTGGAAAAACCCTCATATATTGATTAGAATAACAGTCTTGTCAAGAGGTTACACAACTATGCTCCATACAACTGATATGATAAGGAGGATCCCAGCCAACATGCCTGGTGGTGATCTCAACATACAGAATACAAGAGAGAAATCAAATACGGGTACGGTTGCGGAAGTCCTCGACCATCTTCTTTGTCTCTGCATGATCTGGTTGATAAATCAAACCTTCTATCAGCCGATCCCTCTTCCTGACCGTCCCCTGGATGTCTCTGACAAAGTCTTCCCAAGCCTTATCATTGGCACCGCCCCCAGGTTTGGGTCTCTTGGCATCTGCTCTATGCTGGAAATCTTCCAAATTCTTCATGGCATCTGTCAACTTGCGCTCGGCTTCGTATCGACGACAGGCTTCTTCTTCAAGCTCTTCGTTCTTCACTTTGACCTGTTCTTCTAACTGAGCAATCTGTGTCTTCAGCTCTTCTTCTCGCTCCTTGCGCTTGGTCATAGTGAGATCCCAGTGTTCTCTGAACTTGGCTAGCTTTGTGTAGGCCCTGTCCAGCTCTTGCTTCTTGGTGGTCAACACACTACTAACTGAGTCTACATCTAACTCCAGACGCTTCTTGGTTTCAGTCAATTCCAATAGCGTAGTCTTCAGATGTTTCAGAGTTTCAGCCTGTTGCTTAGAAATATATCCTGTTTCAATCTTTTCATGCCGAAGCTGGGCATTCTCCTGCTCTAAAGCCTCTTTAGCCCTGGCTAGCTCTTCTTTCTCCGCCATCAGCTGCTTGTAAACCTGAATGTCCACAGTAGTAGGTTCCTCTACCGGAGGAGGATGCAATGGCTGAACTGCTGGATACGGCATAAGGAACTTCACAGCTCGCTCACGAATCCATTCTTCATATGAGCTAGGAACTCGAGTATCCCCTCTGCTACCTGAAAGCTTCCCTCTCTTGTGCAAGTTTTTCCAGGCTTTTTCAAGTTTGGTCAGCATTTCTTTCCCTATTGTCCCGGTGAGATACAGAGATTCCGGTATCTCCTCGGGCTTTGGCGCTCCTTGAGGTATGTACCCAAATTGCTTGATCAATAAGGAAGGGTTATAGTTGACACAACCTTTCCTTCCTATTAACGGAACATTCGGGAATCCTTCGCCTTTGAGTATGACTTCAGCTCCAAATACCTCTTTATTGGTCCATACCACGTTCTCAGCAGTTAATCCCATTAAGCGCTCGGGCCATCCTAGAGAATTGATAGATGTGACAAACGGGCCTGACTTAGGCATATGACTGGTGAACCACCTGCATAGGAGAGGGACACAACAAGACACATTCCTTCCTCGTCGCTTTTCATTCTGGTAGTGAGTTGAATGGTGGATATCTCCCAGTAAAGTAGGAACTGGGTTCTTCGCAGCCAAAATATAGAAGGCATCAGAATCAACAAAATCAGGAATGTTCGGGAATAACACGATGCCATACACACATACAGCAAGAATGACGTCAAAAACCTCCCAGCTACCCTTCTGGGCATACTCTCGAGCCTTCTCCACTAAGACATCCAATGGAAATCCCCATACGTCTCCTCTTCTGATCATCTTCCCAGACAGTTCAGACTCTTTCAAGCACAGGATGGCAGAAAGCTCAGCCAGCTTAGGCTCAGCGTCCGTACGATAAAAAGGCATCTGCTCACGGATCGGTATATCCAGAAGTGCAGAGTACTCCTCCAGGGTAGGAGCCAAAACGAAGTCGGGAAATACAAAACACCTGAGCTCCGCGTCATAAAACTGTAACAGAGTATAGATGCCGCTGGTCTCGTAGGCAGATGGCTGATAAACGTAGGTCAGAATCCTCCCATATCTCTTTCTGAAGTCACCCATTCCTCTCTTCTTAGCAATAGCAATCAACTCTAACAATAGACTGATATTCGGCGACGGAAACTTATAGGGCAATACTCTCTTCAGGTTTTCCATGTCTTGCTAGGAACGAACACCAGAACTGGAAGGGAAAATATGTACCTGCAATACACACACGTTAGTTGAATGCAGATGGTAATGCAATGATGCAATATGATAAATAATGCAATCTGCGAACATAGGGGCTATGCTGTAGCCTGAAGAGGAATATCTCTGTGATCAAGAACAGAAAACCAATCACGGTCATCAGAATCTCATGCCACTAACTACCATCTGATACTCAAAATATCAATCCCCTGGTAAGAAAACCATCTGAACCTCTGTATCTGACGAGAATACCATCTGATAATAGCCTCAACCTCAGATAAGAAACCCATCTGACCCAGACAACACACCTGGAGATGAATCAAGAACACCATCTGATAAAGATACTGAATCATGGTTTCTGAAGGCTAGTTTTCCTGCAATAACCCAGTCCCTCTCACAGGTAGGATAAACCTAATCCACGGACAAAGGTACGGCATCCTATGCGGTCATCAGCGTCACAGACTTTCATGAGTGACGATACGATTCCCAGAAGGAGTGGCATCATCAAATCATGAAGAGGCCTCACTTAGCTGACTTCCAAATGATCGGTTCCCAGAGTCGACAATCCTCACGTCTGGACTCCCCTCAGATCCTCAGGACCGGAAAGGAGCACCTCTGCAAGAATCTCGTCTGAGCGCAGATTTTCGTAGGGAACTGTGCCTGCTCAGCAGACAGGTTCGTCTACTACTTCTCCGCAACTATATCTAGGTGTGTACTCAAGCCCAGGTCCGGCTTTCCACTCACAGTAACATCCCTCTGCCCACAGCAATAATCATAATAATATAATGCTGGAAAATAAATGCAGAAAGGTAAGGGTACAGAAAAGTAAAGTGCAGAAAAGTAAAACACAATATGCACAACACCCAACAAATAAACACCCAAGCGCTAGGATTGACTCGCGTAGGGGATGGGAAACGGTCCCAGCATAAGGGATGGGAAAAGTCCCTAGATGCTATAGGTCCCCAGCAGAGTCGCCAGCCGGCGCCGATTTTCGCAGTAGCGACACATGGTATGAGTCGACTCAAAGACTCAGAACTTGCAAAAATGCATATTTTCATATATTTAGCTACTTCTAAGAGAACCTAATGCATTTCTAACTTGACCAACATGATCAAACTCATATAGAACACACATAGTGCTCTTTCTATATGTACCTAGACATGTTTTGACAAATGTTTGACACAAGAAAGATAATGTATGCGTATGCGACTCGATGATACATTCCAAAGTTAATTTTTCAAACTATATATGTTTTGACATCATTAAAACAAGTATAACCAAGTATGAGGCACTTTGCCCTCACAAAAAATACATTGAGAGATGAGGGATCTACTATCCATGAAAAACTGGGAGAGAGGGTCTTCTTATTTCTTATTGGTGGGTGTGTTATGTTATTGGTGAAGAGTGTGTGTCAACGTGTAGAGTGAAGAGGAAAATTGTTGGGTTTTTATTTATTGTGAGAGGGAGTATTAATTGAGTTTTCTTCAAAAGTTCAGAGAGAGAGGGAGAGAGACGAGTGTATATTCTTTTCTTTTTGAAATGAGGTAGTGATCCTTTTTGTATAAAGAGAGCATGGTTTTGTTTTTATTCGTGAAAGAAAAAAGTGTAGGTAGTCATCTTGTTTTTTTGTGAGTGGAGGAGCATATTCCTCCCATTTTTTCAAACAATCTTGCATTGAGATCTGCAATAAGGATAGAAAATGTTTCTTCATTTTTGTCGTATAGTTGGCCACGTGATAGAGAGAATATGAGGAATCCAAAGCTTATTTTCTAATATTTTTTGTTATATTTTATTATTATTTTTTTAAAATAAATGTGTAGATATTTAAAATAAAAGCAACACTTAAAATAGACTCAAACTAAATACCTATTAAATTCTAAATAAAATTAAAATATTAATTAACTAAAATTAAATGAAAATAATTAAAAACGTAACAAACAGTCGAGTACCAAAGTGCTAAAAAATTATAAATGGTTGCACTAAAATGATCAGCATGAAATAAACGGCTCGGAAAAATACAATGTTCGGTTAAATTTTGAAATAAATCTGAATCGATAAAAATGTTCAGACTGATTAAAACATGGTCGAAAAGTCATCAAAAATTAAAACATGCACGCCAGATTAAACTACGTGAAACATAGATTAAAACAAATGACGTGTGTAAGCTCAATTTTGAAACTTTTCGTCCACTGATTTTACACATAGTTGACTTTTAGTTTTACCGATTTGACTGTAAATCCGACAGGATTATTCTGGCTGATTATTTGAGCATTATGTATGATGAAAGAAAGTTACACTATACAGATGATGTAAGGTAAAAATTAAGTCAGATGAATGCAAGTTTAAAAAAATGTCTAGTCAAAGTTTATGGTATGACAACTACCCCTACTTAATCTTCTTGTACCTAAAGGTATGAATAGCAACAACTTTTCATACATTCAAGGTAAAAAAGGATTAAATACTAGAATACCTAGAATTTTGATCGATTAGAAAAAACATAGATACAATGATATGTTGAAGATGCAAATGGATGATATGTTATGATATACAATACTATGAATGCATGAAATACTTTATGGTTCTATGGTGAAAAGATTTTGGGCATAGTATAAACAATGGTACCCAGTAATGAGGTAATGGTATTAACGAAAGTTAAGATATAGGAAAGTCGAGATCAACGGATCTATAAACCAAAGGAAGCTAGAGAGATGATATCGACAGCTCTATGGACAGGAAGTATGGTCAACATGTCTATAACCCAAGAGCAAAGAGACATATGGAAAAGAAGTAGGATCAATGGATCTACAACCCAAGGGATGAAAAGAAGTAAGATCAATGGAGTTATAACTTAAAAGTTAGGGAAAAGGAAGTAAGGTCAACGAATCTCAATACAAGAAGCCAAATCAACAGAGAAACTGTACATAGAAAGATGACTCCACTAGGGAAACAACGGGTAAATATAGGGTAAGATCAACAAATCTATGGCCTTAGGAATTGGTTGAAATATCTGTTGGGGAATGGGCTCGGCATTCTCTGTGGGGATATGTTATTGTTATGATGGATGATTGACTTAAGATTTTGGCTAGGTATCAAAACTAGTTGATGCTTCGTATGCATATGTTAATTTTTTTATGGCGCAATGCTCCATATCTAAATGGAAATTCTACGCTTTTAGATGCAATGCAATGATGATTATGTATGCAAAATGTCAATGTAGGCTCAGGCTATTGGGGATATGAGGATATGTGAGTTTTGAGTAATGGTTGTGCCAAGTATGGCTGGGCTTTGATTTTTGGATGCTAAGCGAGGTTGAACTTTTGTTTTGGGTGCCAAGTGAGGTTGGGCTTTTGTCTTGGGTTCCAAGTGAGGTTGGGCTTTTATTTTGGGTGCCAAGGGAGGTTGGGCTTTTGTCTTGAGTGCCAAGCGAGGTTGGGCTTTTATTTTGGGTGCCAAGTAAGGTTGGGCTTTTTTTTGGGTGCCAAGCAAGGTTAGGATTTGAAGGTGAATTACCAGACGAAGACTGGTTTTTTAAAGGGTAGGCGACCAGACAAGAACTAGTTGCAAAAGGTTAAGTTGTCAGACGAGAACTAACTTATTGTTTTTTTATCATACTGGAACTAATTTTATGGTTTGTTAGACGAGAACTGGACTTTGAAATAATGTTTATCAGACGAGAACCGGTATCTTATAAATGGTTTTCCATATGGGAACTGGTTTTGAAGTGATTTGGGTTACAAGGATTTCTGAGGTTAGATTCAAGTTGTAGGGGTTGGCTTGATGAATGAGATGATATGAATGGCTCTATGCTTGAGAGAAGCGACATGACTAATGCATGAGGATGATTTATGCAATGATATGAAGGTTTCCAAAAATGGAAAGAGAGTTTTTTGTACCAAGGCTTCTGTTGAAAGGAAAATGTTATTTGATGGGGTGGTAGCATGATTCCTCGATACTCGTCTTGAACTTGGAGATTACTAGTGAAGTTTGCTTGAGCAGCTTTGAAGGCTTGAAGGGGACCTGACTCTCTATGGCTCATCCTGCCCCAGTCTGGTCCTTGGAAATGTTCACCTTAAAAGAAGGTTGGAAGTAGCTTTACATGAGATGACCTCGAGATGGCTTGTCCAAGAATTTTGGGTCATGAAAGGACTTATCCTTGATTAATCATCTCTTAGAGTGGTAGGCTTCAATGTACTCTTAAGGTAGCTTGCCCTAGGATAAGAATTGCAACGGCTTAACTTGTGCTGATTGAGTGTTGGAGGGATTTTCCCTTAATCAAAAGAACCTATAGGTGGCTTGCCCCCTGATATGTAGAGTCTTGAGATGATTCGCTTTTGATCAACCGATTCTTGAATGGTTTGTCCCATAATCAACTGACGCTTCGAGACTTGCTTTAGAATAACTCATTCAATAGGCTAATATGACAATGCTCCTGATTTGCAGGACTTTAAGGTATTCTTGATTCTAATTAACTTTGTCGTATGATCCAACTCTTCTCATATTGCTCCTTTATCGAAATTGTCTTAATGTGAAACACTAACTTGCAATTAAAAACCGTTCATTCACGAATGGTAATTTATTGCGATGCTCATGCAGGCTTTGAAAAAGTCATTTATTGGAATGATGTGATAGTGTGTGACGAATGGACCATTAGTCCAAATATAGTTCTGATTTAGCTAATGAAAGGTATAGCAAGAAGAAGATTAGCAAATCTTGTAGGAGTCAGTTTACACAACCATGTTGTAGTATGCTTTTAGAATAAACCTTGCTTCAATTAGGTCCTTTAAGGGTTGTAACATGGTCTAGTTCATGGTTATAAAAAAAGGATATAAGGTTCAAAGTTTATTTATATCCACCTCTTCTTCGTGATGTTCTCTAGTCCTATGTTCAGTTAATCTACATATATTTATCTTCCGAAAGGGTTAACGGTGTAAGGGTGAAGATTCAAGATTTGCTTGAAATGGCAGTCACCTTATTTTATTTTTGATGGATGTCAGTGACCTTTCTAATTTTGACATAATGGTCACTAAATCTAGTTTTCTTTTTATTGAGGATTTGAGGGCCTCTTTTGCTTTATTTTCTTTTGATCCCCAACTTTTGCCTAAGTCGCCTCTTTGGGTGTTCGACTTAGTGGACTTTTCTCTTTTTCCTTTTTTTTGAAGGGTTATAACCGTCAAATCTTTGATCTTTGAAGAACAACCGCCATAACAGGAGGTTTCATCTTGAAGTTCGAATGTGTAATCAGGATAACTGAACACTACCCATGCCCCAGGTTAAGCGTAAGGATTTGAAAATCTGAAGGAAACTCTTACTTCTAGGATCAAAGTGGTTAACTAGGGACTAACTTCTTATCTCTCCAGTGTTTAGGGGATTTGAAACAATGCTTGTACATATTCAGCAGAATTTCATCCGAAAGCATACTATTACCAGTTATGGGTATTCAGTTTTCATCATCCTCCCTCCAATCTTTTCTAAAACAACAACAGTTTGATAAAGAAAGCGGACAAGAGGTATATGGATATACATTTTGTTTTTTGTTTTTTTGGTATAAGTGAAGAAAAATGAGTGAATGCAGCATGATTAATTAAAAAAAAGCATGATCACTTCCTTAATATTACCATTCAAAAAAATAATATTTAAAAACAACCAGCATTTAACAAGAAAGAAAATACAAATGCAAATGATAAAAAGTTGATCCAATGATTTTTAGTTCTGAGGATGTCTTCTATTTGAACCACTGGCTTGAAGAGATGTCTCTTGAAGTCTTCAAACTCAAATAGACTAGAGGTTGATGTGCACTACCAAGATTTTATCTGAAAAGGATATGTACCTTCTGTCAATCAATTGTTGCACTTTGGCTTAGAAGGCTTTGCAATCTTCTATTGAGTGCCCCATTGATCCTCCATGATACCCATATTGCTTATAAGGATTGTACCCAGGAGGATATGGCATTGGCAACAACTTCAGAGACTTGGGAACCACCAATGAGTTCTGAATCAGACGTGGCAAGAGTTGACTATATGATATAGGAACTGGATGAAGAGGAGCATTCCTTCTTTCCAAGTTGTTGCCAGGCCTATGCTAGATCTGATATCCTTGGCCACAGGCTCGTTGATTTGCATGAGAAGTGATTCTAGGTTTCTGGTACAAAGATCTAGGCACAGTCGGTTGGTCATAAAGGTGGCACGACGCTGAAAATGATGACCGCTGAGAAGATGAGGGACCATAAGGTCTTGCTGGTGCACCATGAGAATACTTGACATTTGCCATGACTGCATTAGTTTCATTCTCTTTTTCCTCTTCGGAATTGCTGAGGGATTCAATATTGCTATCTTGATTACTCGAGACGTCCTGGATTTATTCACTCTTGAGGTAGCTCTCGAAGCATTCTCCTACTATTACAATATCATAGAAGCTTGAAAATGCACTGCCAGCCATTCTTTTAAGATAAGAGCTATGCAAACTGTTTATGAACATATCAATCAATTCTTTGTCCAAGAGTGGTGGTTTCACCCTGGCTGCCAATTCTCTCCACCGATGTGCATACTCTTTGAAGGATTCACTACTCTTTTGAGATAGGATTTGCAACTGCATGCGACTAGGAGGAGCCACATCCAAATTGTATTGGTATTGCTGTAGAAAAATGTTGGCTAGGTCCTTCCATGATTTAATACGACTTCTTTCTAATTCCATGTACCAACTCAAAGATGTTCCACTCAAACTGTCTTGAAAATAGTGAATCATCAACTTATCATTGTTGGTGTAGGAGGTCATTTTTTGGCAGAACATCACCAAATGACGTTTCGGGTAACTAAGGCATGCATACTTCTCGAAGTTGGGTATTCTGAATTTCGGAGGAATCGTCAAGTTTGGCACTAGGCACATATCAGCAGCATCGAGTTCAGGCATGTGATGCACTTCCATAGCTTGGAGTTTCTCTTCAATGGCACGAAGCCTTTCCTTCATGGGATCCATTAATAGCATCCTCTGGGATCGAGTAAGTATATTCACTTGTGGAGGATCATCATCAGGAAGAAGATCGTACAAGGGGTTGGTCGTCATAATAAAGCCTGGTGGAGGCACAATATTCTCCACCTCAACATGCTAACGGTTGTTCTCTAGTATATCTACCACAACTTCCTACTTGATTTGTCTGATCGGCCTTCCAATTGTCTATGTTCCTCTATTTGATCTTGCTTCAAATGCTTTGCAAATAACACTGGTTCAATGCGAGTGTCGGGAAATCAACTAGAAGGTCACGGGAAAAAGATGGAACGAGCTTTCTTGTGGAAATGGTATGCACACATGCTAATGAGATGCGAATGTGATGGAATGGATGCAATTCATATTTTTTGATTTTTAGTACAGGATCATAAGAGACTGAGGTACGGGTGGAGGATAACGGCTAAATACTTATAACACAAGGTTCTCACCAAGTGTGGTCTAAGGTTAAATAGGGAACCCAAAATCATAGGTTCACACGAATGTTTATCACATACGACATGAGCATGTTGGTTGATAACTCCATCACATGAACCTCTTTCGGGTGAGATTTTCACATCGAACCTCGCGAGAAGAGCCTCTCGGGGACCCATACTATGAAACCACCTACACTGGATTTTAGACAACGATTTCAGAGTCATGAACTTTCTCAATTGTTTGTTACGCATGTCAGTCATTGACAGGTAACAACCCCATCAAGAAAGTCTCTTATGAATGAGATCTTCGTACCGTTCCTCGTGAGAAGAGCTTCTCATGAACCCATACTACGTGATCATCAATCTTAGTTGGCAAATGGTTTAAGGTTCTAAAAAGGTCCTTAGAGTCATGGATTCCCAAGAAAACATTGATCAAACACACCAAGAGCTTGACGGTCATCAACATCCTCAATGGAATCTACTCTAAGCGAGGTTCTCGTATCGACTTTCACGAGATGAGCATCTCGAAAGCCCATACTACTCAACCTATCCTATTTCAAATTTACACTCTAGACTTGGGTGTAGAGTCTTTCCCTCATAGCTTACCACCAAAGTACCCAATCCATACCACAACATTAAGAGCCACACAAGATAAGATACAAATAATAAACAAAAGAAAAAACAATAAAGTAAAGCAAGCAAAGAATAAAGAAAAACACCCAAACATGCGAAAACAACCTAGATTAGGCTTGACTTACTTAGAATATCCCCAACAGAGTCGCCAGCTGTCGCACCTCGAAAAATGACACGACCTTCGCGATGGACGCGAAAAAAACAGAGTCGCCACCGAATTTTATTTATCGCAAAGAGGGAAAGGAAAATATCGATAAAACATTAAAGGAAAAGGCATGGTCATCGCAACCACATTTTGGGTTTGATAGTCGGTTACATGAGGGGAAGGTATTAGCACCCTCTCACGTCCGTTGTACTCAATGAGAACCTCTCAATTCAATTCGTGAGAAAAGTTAGATAAGTTTGTTTGTTTTCTTCTAAATTAATAAAGCGAAAAGGTAAGGTAAAAGGATTTCTTATTGCTAAAGGGATAATGTGTAGTTTTTTACTAGGGTGCTCGCCAAGGATTGAGTCCCTTGTGCCTACGTATATTCACTTGAAAAAAGTGAAAAATCAGAGCGTCCGTAGTTCGTGGGACTACTGTAGAAAAAATGGGAAGTTTGCTCGCTAAGATCTTGCAATCTTATGCCTACGTATTCTCAACCGGTATGAGAAATCAGAACGTCTGTAGTTCAGACTACGATTGGTTGGTGTTTTTTATGGACGATGCTAATGTTCGTGTTCTAACAGTTAGGTGTACCTGTATTGTAGTAGAACGGAAATAACACGTCCTTTTGAGAAAGAAGGTTTTAATCGCGTGAAAGCGAGAAGTTGGATTAATATGTTGATGTTTTGTTTGGATGATAATTACTTGAATACTTAAGAAAGACTCCTCGGGCACAAATAATCGAAAGAGAGAATCGAATACTCGACCCTCTCTCTTTTTCAACCTTAGTTGTGAAAGGGTTTAATATGAGTTAAAGTATTTTAAGCGGATGACGATTGCTTGAATGCTTAAGAAAGCTCCTCGGGCACAAATAATCGGGAGAGTGAATCGAACATTTGACTCTCTCTCTCTTTTTCAACCTTAATTGTGAAATGATTTTGATATAGTTAAAGTATTTTAAGCGGATGACGATGACTTGAATGCTTAAGAAAGGCTCCTCGAGCCCAAGTAATCAGGAGAGTGAATCGAATACTCGACTCTCTCTCTTTTTCAACCTTAATTGATTAAGAAAATATATTTGATTTAGTTTGTTGTGAAAATAGCTTGATGTGAAGCGTATTATGAATCTTTTAGAGAAGACGATTATTCGGGTGTGAAGAAGACTCCTCACACTTAAACGATCGAAGAGAGAACTCGAAGACTTCAGTCCAACTCTCTTTTCATCTTTTATTGAAAAAAAAATTTCATAGTTATTAAGTGCTTTAATTTAATTTGAAGAAGATACTCGATATGGATCGAGGTTTAAATTTGTATTTGCGGAATGGTGTAAAAGTTTTTTTAGAGAAGTTGATTGTTCGAGTATGAAGAAAACTCCTCACACTCAAACAATCAAAAAGAGGACTCGAAGGCCCCAGTCCAAGTATTCAGGAGAGAGAATAGAATACTCTAAACTCTCTCTTTTCGTCCAAGTAATTTGTAAAAAATCGATGATAATCAAGATTTGAATTTGCGTATCCAATTGTTATGTAAAATTTTTGGTAGCACAACGATATGAAATTACCGATTCCAATGATCTTAGAAGTCCAATTTTAAACTCAATGGAATTGAATAGTAACTATACATTATTTGCAATACATAACTATGGTCACAAAAATAAAAGAATTAATGGGTTTGTTTAAAACAAAGTATCCAGACTTTAACTAATATCCACTAATTCTATGTAATAATATAAAACAAGTTTTGAGTATAATACTATAATACTATATAATAACAAAACATATTTCAAGAAACATACAGAGTGATATATCATGTAATAACGAAACAAGTAATATAAAGTAATAATAAAACAAATTATATTTTAGAAAACTAAGCACATGCTAACATAATAATCCTTTTCTGAAATGAAACAAATACGAAACCGCAAATGCTCTTTATGCTCTAAATACCCAACATGAATCACGTTTGAAGGTTGAATCAAACCAACAAAGAAACACCAAGGAAACTAATAGCAACAAATCAAACTAAACACAGTGTACTTGAATCGCAACCGATAACCAAACTAACACGATAACAACAAAGTGTCGTAACATAACATCTCAACATAATATTAATCAATTATATGCAAGAGGCATTAAATTCAAATGACAATCAACATCAGTAGAACTTATGTTGCCTAAACACTGCATATGATTTGAAAACAAACAATTCGCAGAAATTTGAATTTACAACAGCAAAATGCAGCAGCAACACATATTAACGAACACAAACAAGAATACACAATTGAGATGAAAAAAAAAACATGAACAATTTAAATAATTCAGCAGACAATAACACACGGAAAGAAAACTCACATATGGAAGAACAGAACACAAACATTTTCGTGACGAAAACCGTAAGCGAAAAAACCAAACAGATTTTAAATCAAAAGCTTCAAGTTGCATTGGAATGACTTTGGAATTGACCAAAACGAGATCTAAATTGTTGTTACTGCTGTTTTGAACCTCAAAGCGGAGAGCATGGTGTCGTAGTTTGTTTATTCAAATCGTGGTTGTTGTTGATGTTTCAAAATGAGCCAAACTGAGTTGTCCTTGCTTAATATGGTTGTTGTTAAAATAGAGTGATGGTTAAGTGGTTTCTTTTCAGAATGTGCAGGCGGTGATGCTGCGACTTCTCACTAAAGCTCAATGAGTAACATTGATCTCACCACATGTTCGGTTGTTGTGCGTACTAGGCTTTGAGCAGGCCGGGTAGCAGCTTGTTATTGCTTGAAATGGAGATGAGATGTGTGTTTCGTGGGAGATGGACTTACGCACGATTGTTGTTATTTTGGTACGGATTGAAGGTGATGGTGTTGGTGAAACTTTATGAAGGTTGAGAGGCGATGAATGTCTCCATTTCAATGAGGAAAAAGTGTTTTTGTAGAGTGACAAGGTTGGGGGATTTTAAGCAAGTTGAAACTGTTTCTAGTAGTGATATAAAAGACTTGAGCAACAAAAAATTTACAGTTGAATCAAAAGTAACTGCAGAACAACCAAGTCCCGTGTCTATTCTCGATGCTATGTTCTACCGAGAAGATCCACCTTCTTCCATAAAAAGGAAATCAAGCATCTTAGAAGATTTAGAGGAAACTCTGAACACTTGCGGTGTTAGCGAGGATCAGTTCCACCGAGCTCTTCATTTTTGTTGTTTACAAATGTTGACTGTGATATAAAGCTTGATATATGATCTAAGAGAAATGATATTCTTACACCCAATTCCTACACCTACACCGTATTTCACTGTTTACCAATACGGTGAACAGTGAAATATTATAAAATTAAATATATTTTTTAAAAAAAATATAAAAAGTTAATTTTTTTATTTTTAAATTAAATAATATTGATATGAAATTATGTGATTAACCAACTTCATAACTCAATTAACCAACATTTTACATATTATTAACCAACTTTATTTACGGTTAAAATTATTTTTAATTCTGGACGTTTATTAACCAATTTCATCACTTTATTAACCAACTTTTTATACTTCATTAACCAACTTTGTTTCATAACTTAAAAAACTATTTACGAATACTGTTCACGAGCACTATTCATGGTACTGTTCATACACTGTTGTGACACTATTTCGCACTGTTCACCGTATTGGTGAACAGTAAATACGATGTAGTGTAGGAATGAGTGTCAACATAGCATTGTTGGTATTATAAACAGTTGGAGGATGGAAACTTGTAAGAAAGGTTGTTATAGAGTGTGTTATTCACATGTACATGGAGGAATGAAATGTTGTGTAGATTGAAGGAGGGTGGGTTGAGCGAAAAAAGAGATCCAGAGGTTATTCAAAGAAATGGATCTATATTGATTATTGAAGGTGATGATGGTATAGGAGTAAGAGGTGGTTAATCAAGGAAGTGATTACATGGTGGTGGCGGCTGATGTACACGGTGGATAAGTGAGATTTGAGGGGTTTGGTGGTGGTTTGGATTATATTTTGTTAGAGATGAATAAAAAATACATTGAGAGAGGAGGGATTTGCTATCCATGAAAAACTGAGAGAAAGGGTCTTCTTATTTCTCATTGGTGGGTGTGCTATGTTATTGTTGAAGAGTGTGTGTTAAAGTGTAGAGTGAAGAGGAAAATTGTTGGGTTTTTGTTTATTGAGAGAGAGAGTATTAATTGAGTTTTCTTTAAAAGTTCAGAGAGAGAGAGAGAGAGAGAGAGACGAAATGTATATTCCTTTTTTTTTAAATGAGGTAGTGATCCTTTTTGTATGAAGAGAGCATGGTTTTGTTTTATTCGTGAAAGAAAAAAGTGCGGGTAGTCATCTTGTTTTATGTGTGAGTGGAGGAGCATATTCCTCCCCTTTTTTCAAACAATCTTGCACTAAGATCTGCAATAAGTACAGAAAATATTTCTCCATTTTTATCGTACACCTGGCCACATGATAGAGAGAATATGAGAAATTCAAAGTTTATTTTCTAATTTTTTTGTTATATTTTATTATTATTTTTAAAAAAATAAATGTGTAGATATTTAAAATAAAATCAACACTTAAAATAGACTCAAACTAAATACCTAGTAAATTCTAAATAAAATTAAAATATTAATTAACTAAAAATTAAATGAAAGTAATTAAAAACAAAACAAACAGTCGAGTACCAAAGTGGCCAAAAATTAAAAATGACTGCACTAAAATGATCAGCGCGAAATAAACGACTCGGAAAAATACAACGTTCAGTTAAATTTTGAAATAAATCTGAATCGATAAAAATGTTCGGACTGATCAAATTGTGGTCGAAAAGGCATAAAAAATTAAAACGTGCACGACATATTGAACTATGCAAAACGTAGATTAAAATAAATGACGTCGGTAAGCTCAATTTTGAAACTTTTTGTCCACTAATTTTACGCACAATTGACTTTTAGTTTGACCGATTTGACTTAAATCCGACAAGTTATTTCTAGCTGATAATTTGAGCATTATGCGTGATGAAAAACAAGTTACATGATACAGATGATGTAAGGTGAAAATTAAGTCAGATGAGTGCAAGTTTAAAAAATGTCTGATCAAAATTTGGAGTATGATAGTTCTTACGCTATTTTAGTAGTTCTTACTCTCAGAACATGTTGCATTATGAAGTAGGCGTTGCAATAAAAGAGGTGGTTCTTCAAGGAATGGAAGGACAACTTTTCCACCTCGACAGGATGTCTGAAATTTGGAAATAGTCGTATGCCTGGATTTTCCTTTGCGTTGTGTTTACCCTGTTTTTTGGTAAACAACCTCTGGTCTATCAATTTGGTGTCAAATTGACTAACTTGCAGGATTGACCATACGAAATCCTAGGATATGTGTTGAAGGGTGTTTCTATTTGAACCTATCTAGAAATGTGTTTCAACAATACTAAGAAGAAATAACTTAACGAAGAGGGGCAGAAATTATCCACTATGTTTAAAAGAAAGAAGGAAGAAGAACTATTAGAGGGGGAAAAGATAAGGGTTTCTTTTTGGGAGAGAAGGACTTAATCGAAGTAGTAATGATGAACAAGAGGAAAAGATGTAACAAATAAATAAAGGTACTTGACAAAAGTAAAGAAACAAAATAACTTCATTGAAAAGATAAAGGATGGTGTGTTTACATCACGTACATTCTCTATAATACTCTCTTTCTCTACACTCGGATACTTGGAGTAATTTTAAGAGTGACTTGTACAACAGTAAATTACAACACACAAGTTCTATGTCTAAAACTCCTACTTATAGTAATAATAGTAACTGCTAATAACCGCTAATAACCTCCTTAGGCCATCTATTCTTGACAAGTGTCAGATCACATGCAGTCCTTTATCCGATGAGAGCCAAGTGAGGTTGGGCTTTTGTCTTGGGTGCCAAGTGAGGTTGGGCTTTTATTTTGGGTGCCAAGGGAGGTTGGGCTTTTGTCTTGAGTGCCAAGCGAGGTTGGGCTTTTATTTTGGGTGCCAAGTAAGGTTGGGCTTTTTTTTGGGTGCCAAGAGAGGTTGGGATTTTTTTTGGGTGCCAAGCAAGGTTAGGATTTGAAGGTGAATTACCAGACGAAGACTGGTTTTTTAAAGGGTAGGCGACCAGACAAGAACTAGTTGCAAAAGGTTAAGTTGTCAGACGAGAACTAACTTATTGTTTTTTTATCATACCGGAACTAATTTTATGGTTTGTTAGACGAGAACTGGACTTTGAAATAATGTTTATCAGACGAGAACTGGTATCTTATAAATGGTTTTCCATATGGGAACTGGTTTTGAAGTGATTTGGGTTACAAGGATTTCTGAGGTTAGATTCAAGTTGTAGGGGTTGGCTTGATGAATGAGATGATATGAATGGCTCTATGCTTGAGAGAAGCGACATGACTAATGCATGAGGATGATTTATGCAATGATATGAAGGTTTCCAAAAATGGAAAGAGAGTTTTTTGTACCAAGGCTTCTGTTGAAAGGAAAATGTTATTTGATGGGGTGGTAGCATGATTCCTCGATACTCGTCTTGAACTTGGAGATTACTAGTGAAGTTTGCTTGAGCAGCTTTGAAGGCTTGAAGGGGACCTGACTCTCTATGGCTCATCCTGCCCCAGTCTGGTCCTTGGAAATGTTCACCTTAAAAGAAGGTTGGAAGTAGCTTTACATGAGATGACCTCGAGATGGCTTGTCCAAGAATTTTGGGTCATGAAAGGACTTATCCTTGATTAATCATCTCTTAGAGTGGTAGGCTTCAATGTACTCTTAAGGTAGCTTGCCCTAGGATAAGAATTGCAACGGCTTAACTTGTGCTGATTGAGTGTTGGAGGGATTTTCCCTTAATCAAAAGAACCTATAGGTGGCTTGCCCCCTGATATGTAGAGTCTTGAGATGATTCGCTTTTGATCAACCGATTCTTGAATGGTTTGTCCTATAATCAACTGACGCTTCGAGACTTGCTTTAGAATAACTCATTTAATAGGCTAATATGACAATGCTCCTGATTTGCAGGACTTTAAGGTATTCTTGATTCTAATTAACTTTGTCGTATGATCCAACTCTTCTCATATTGCTCCTTTATCGAAATTGTCTTAATGTGAAGCACTAACTTGCAATTAAAAATCGTTCATTCACGAATGGTAATTTATTGCGATGCTCATGCAGGCTTTGAAAAAGTCATTTATTGGAATGATGTGATAGTGTGTGACGAATGGACCATTAGTCCAAATATAGTTCTGATTTAGCTAATGAAAGGTATAGCAAGAAGAAGATTAGCAAATCCTGTAGGAGTCAGTTTACACAACCATGTTGTAGTATGCTTTTAGAATAAACCTTGCTTCAATTAGGTCCTTTAAGGGTTGTAACATGGTCTAGTTCATGGTTATAAAAAAAAGGATATAAGGTTCAAAGTTTATTTATATCCACCTCTTCTTTGTGATGTTCTCTAGTCCTATGTTCAGTTAATCTACATATATTTATCTTCCGAAAGGGTTAACAGTGTAAGGGTGAAGATTCAAGGTTTGCTTGAAATGGCAGTCACCTTATTTTATTTTTGATGGATGTCAGTGATCTTTCTAATTTTGACATAATGGTCACTAAATCTAGTTTTCTTTTTATTGAGGATTTGAGGGCCTCTTTTGCTTTATTTTCTTTTGATCCCCAACTTTTGCCTAAGTCGCCTCTTTGGATGTTCGACTTAGTGGACTTTTCTCTTTTTCCTTTTTTTTGAAGGGTTATAACCGTCAAATCTTTGATCTTTGAAGAACAACCACCATAACAGGAGGTTTCATCTTGAAGTTCGAATGTGTAATCAGGATAACTGAACACTACCCATGCCCCAGGTTAAGCGTAAGGATTTGAAAATCTGAAGGAAACTTTTACTTCTAGGATCAAAGTGGTTAACTAGGGACTAACTCCTTATCTCTCCAGTGTTTAGGGGATTTGAAACAATGCTTGTACATATTCAGCAGAATTTCATCCGAAAGCATACTATTACCAGTTATGGGTATTCAGTTTTCATCATCCTCCCTCCAATCTTTGCTAAAACAACAACAGTTTGATAAAGAAAGCGGACAAGAGGTATATGGATATACATTTTGTTTTTTGTTTTTTTGGTATAAGTGAAGAAAAATGAGTGAATGCAGCATGATTAATTAAAAAAAAGCATGATCACTTCCTTAATATTACCATTCAAAAAAATAATATTTAAAAACAACCAGCATTTAACAAGAAAGAAAATACAAATGCAAATGATAAAAAGTTGATCCAATGATTTTTAGTTCTGAGGATGTCTTCTATTTGAACCACTGGCTTGAAGAGATGTCTCTTGAAGTCTTCAAACTCAAATAGACTAGAGGTTGATGTACACTACCAAGATTTTATCTGAAAAGGATATGTACCTTCTGTTAATCAATTGTTGCACTTTGGCTTAGAAGGCTTTGCAATCTTCTATTGAGTGCCCCATTGATCCTCCATGATACCCATATTGCTTATAAGGATTGTACCCAGGAGGATATGGCATTGGCAACAACTTCAGAGACTTGGGAACCACCAATGAGTTCTGAATCAGACGTGGCAAGAGTTGACTATATGATATAGGAACTGGATGAAGAGGAGCATTCCTTCTTTCCAAGTTGTTGCCAGGCCTATGCTGGATCTGATATCCTTGGCCACAGGCTCGTTGATTTGCATGAGAAGTGATTCTAGGTTTCTGGTACAAAGATCTAGGCACAATCGGTTGGTCATAAAGGTGGCACGACGCTGAAAATGATGACCGCTGAGAAGATGAGGGACCATAAGGTCTTGCTGGTGCACCATGAGAATACTTGACATTTGCCATGACTGCATTAGTTTCATTCTCTTTTTCCTCTTCGGAATTGCTGAGGGATTCAATATTGCTATCTTGATTACTCGAGACGTCCTGGATTTATTCACTCTTGAGGTAGCTCTCGAAGCATTCTCCTACTATTACAATATCATAGAAGCTTGAAAATGCACTGCCAGCCATTCTTTTAAGATAAGAGCTATGCAAACTGTTTATGAACATATCAATCAATTCTTTGTCCAAGAGTGGTGGTTTCACCCTGGCTGCCAATTCTCTCCACCGATGTGCATACTCTTTGAAGGATTCACTACTCTTTTGAGATAGGATTTGCAACTGCATGCGACTAGGAGCCACATCCAAATTGTATTGGTATTGCTGTAGAAAAATGTTGGTTAGGTACTTCCATGATTTAATAAGACTTCTTTCTAATTCCATGTACCAACTCAAAGATGTTCCACTCAAACTGTCTTGAAAATAGTGAATCATCAACTTATCATTGTTGGTGTAGGAGGTCATTTTTTGGCAGAACATCACCAAATGACGTTTCGGGTAACTAAGGCATGCATACTTCTCGAAGTTGGGTATTCTGAATTTCGGAGGAATCGTCAAGTTTGGCACTAGGCACATATCAGCAGCATCAAGTTCAGGCATGTGATGCACTTCCATAGCTTCGAGTTTCTCTTCAATGGCACGAAGCCTTTCCTTCATGGGATCCATTAATAGCATCCTCTGGGATCGAGTAGGTATATTCACTTGTGGAGGATCATCATCAGGAAGAAGATCGTACAAGGGGTTGGTCGTCATAATAAAGCCTGGTGGAGGCACAATATTCTCCACCTCAACATGCTAACGGTTGTTCTCTGGTATATCTACCACAACTTCCTACTTGATTTGTCTGATCGGCCTTCCAATTGTCTATGTTCCTCTATTTGATCTTGCTTCAAATGCTTTGCAAATAACACTGGTTCAATGCGAGTGTCGGGAAATCAACTGGAAGGTCACGGGAAAAAGATGGAACGAGCTTTCTTGTGGAAATGGTATGCACACATGCTAATGAGATGCGAATGTGATGGAATGGATGCAATTCATATTTTTTGATTTTTAGTACAGGATCATAAGAGACTAAGGTACGGGTGGAGGATAACGGCTAAATACTTATAACACAAGGTTCTCACCAAGTGTGGTCTAAGGTTAAATAGGGAACCCAAAATCATAGGTTCACACGAATGTTTATCACATACGACATGAGCATGTTGGTTGATAACTCCATCACATGAACCTCTTTCGGGTGAGATTTTCACATCGAACCTCGCGAGAAGAGCCTCTCGGGGACCCATACTATGAAACCACCTACACTGGATTTTAGACAACGATTTCAGAGTCATGAACTTTCTCAATTGTTTGTTACGCATGTCAGTCATTGACAGGTAACAACCCCATCAAGAAAGTCTCTTATGAATGAGATCTTCGTACCGTTCCTCGTGAGAAGAGCTTCTCATGAACCCATACTACGTGATCATCAATCTTAGTTGGCAAATGGTTTAAGGTTCTAAAAAGGTCCTTAGAGTCATGGATTCCCAAGAAAACATTGATCAAACACACCAAGAGCTTGACGGTCATCAACATCCTCAATGGAATCTACTCTAAGCGAGGTTCTCGTATCGACTTTCACGAGATGAGCATCTCGAAAGCCCATACTACTCAACCTATCCTATTTCAAATTTACACTCTAGACTTGGGTGTAGAGTCTTTCCCTCATAGCTTACCACCAAAGTACCCAATCCATACCACAACATTAAGAGCCACACAAGATAAGATACAAATAATAAACAAAAGAAAAAACAATAAAGTAAAGCAAGCAAAGAATAAAGAAAAACACCCAAACATGCGAAAACAACCTAGATTAGGCTTGACTTACTTAGAATATCCCCAACAGAGTCGCCAGCTGTCGCACCTCGAAAAATGACACGACCTTCGCGATGGACGCGAAAAAAACAGAGTCGCCACCGAATTTTATTTATCGCAAAGAGGGAAAGGAAAATATCGATAAAACATTAAAGGAAAAGGCATGGTCATCGCAACCACATTTTGGGTTTGATAGTCGGTTACATGAGGGGAAGGTATTAGCACCCTCTCACGTCCGTTGTACTCAATGAGAACCTCTCAATTCAATTCGTGAGAAAAGTTAGATAAGTTTGTTTGTTTTCTTCTAAATTAATAAAGCGAAAAGGTAAGGTAAAAGGATTTCTTATTGCTAAAGGGATAATGTGTAGTTTTTTACTAGGGTGCTCGCCAAGGATTGAGTCCCTTGTGCCTACGTATATTCACTTGAAAAAAGTGAAAAATCAGAGCGTCCGTAGTTCGTGGGACTACTGTAGAAAAAATGGGAAGTTTGCTCGCTAAGATCTTGCAATCTTATGCCTACGTATTCTCAACCGGTATGAGAAATCAGAACGTCTGTAGTTCAGACTACGATTGGTTGGTGTTTTTTATGGACGATGCTAATGTTCGTGTTCTAACAGTTAGGTGTACCTGTATTGTAGTAGAACGGAAATAACACGTCCTTTTGAGAAAGAAGGTTTTAATCGCGTGAAAGCGAGAAGTTGGATTAATATGTTGATGTTTTGTTTGGATGATAATTACTTGAATACTTAAGAAAGACTCCTCGGGCACAAATAATCGAAAGAGAGAATCGAATACTCGACCCTCTCTCTTTTTCAACCTTAGTTGTGAAAGGGTTTAATATGAGTTAAAGTATTTTAAGCGGATGACGATTGCTTGAATGCTTAAGAAAGCTCCTCGGGCACAAATAATCGGGAGAGTGAATCGAACATTTGACTCTCTCTCTCTTTTTCAACCTTAATTGTGAAATGATTTTGATATAGTTAAAGTATTTTAAGCGGATGACGATGACTTGAATGCTTAAGAAAGGCTCCTCGAGCCCAAGTAATCAGGAGAGTGAATCGAATACTCGACTCTCTCTCTTTTTCAACCTTAATTGATTAAGAAAATATATTTGATTTAGTTTGTTGTGAAAATAGCTTGATGTGAAGCGTATTATGAATCTTTTAGAGAAGACGATTATTCGGGTGTGAAGAAGACTCCTCACACTTAAACGATCGAAGAGAGAACTCGAAGACTTCAGTCCAACTCTCTTTTCATCTTTTATTGAAAAAAAAATTTCATAGTTATTAAGTGCTTTAATTTAATTTGAAGAAGATACTCGATATGGATCGAGGTTTAAATTTGTATTTGCGGAATGGTGTAAAAGTTTTTTTAGAGAAGTTGATTGTTCGAGTATGAAGAAAACTCCTCACACTCAAACAATCAAAAAGAGGACTCGAAGGCCCCAGTCCAAGTATTCAGGAGAGAGAATAGAATACTCTAAACTCTCTCTTTTCGTCCAAGTAATTTGTAAAAAATCGATGATAATCAAGATTTGAATTTGCGTATCCAATTGTTATGTAAAATTTTTGGTAGCACAACGATATGAAATTACCGATTCCAATGATCTTAGAAGTCCAATTTTAAACTCAATGGAATTGAATAGTAACTATACATTATTTGCAATACATAACTATGGTCACAAAAATAAAAGAATTAATGGGTTTGTTTAAAACAAAGTATCCAGACTTTAACTAATATCCACTAATTCTATGTAATAATATAAAACAAGTTTTGAGTATAATACTATAATACTATATAATAACAAAACATATTTCAAGAAACATACAGAGTGATATATCATGTAATAACGAAACAAGTAATATAAAGTAATAATAAAACAAATTATATTTTAGAAAACTAAGCACATGCTAACATAATAATCCTTTTCTGAAATGAAACAAATACGAAACCGCAAATGCTCTTTATGCTCTAAATACCCAACATGAATCACGTTTGAAGGTTGAATCAAACCAACAAAGAAACACCAAGGAAACTAATAGCAACAAATCAAACTAAACACAGTGTACTTGAATCGCAACCGATAACCAAACTAACACGATAACAACAAAGTGTCGTAACATAACATCTCAACATAATATTAATCAATTATATGCAAGAGGCATTAAATTCAAATGACAATCAACATCAGTAGAACTTATGTTGCCTAAACACTGCATATGATTTGAAAACAAACAATTCGCAGAAATTTGAATTTACAACAGCAAAATGCAGCAGCAACACATATTAACGAACACAAACAAGAATACACAATTGAGATGAAAAAAAAAACATGAACAATTTAAATAATTCAGCAGACAATAACACACGGAAAGAAAACTCACATATGGAAGAACAGAACACAAACATTTTCGTGACGAAAACCGTAAGCGAAAAAACCAAACAGATTTTAAATCAAAAGCTTCAAGTTGCATTGGAATGACTTTGGAATTGACCAAAACGAGATCTAAATTGTTGTTACTGCTGTTTTGAACCTCAAAGCGGAGAGCATGGTGTCGTAGTTTGTTTATTCAAATCGTGGTTGTTGTTGATGTTTCAAAATGAGCCAAACTGAGTTGTCCTTGCTTAATATGGTTGTTGTTAAAATAGAGTGATGGTTAAGTGGTTTCTTTTCAGAATGTGCAGGCGGTGATGCTGCGACTTCTCACTAAAGCTCAATGAGTAACATTGATCTCACCACATGTTCGGTTGTTGTGCGTACTAGGCTTTGAGCAGGCCGGGTAGCAGCTTGTTATTGCTTGAAATGGAGATGAGATGTGTGTTTCGTGGGAGATGGACTTACGCACGATTGTTGTTATTTTGGTACGGATTGAAGGTGATGGTGTTGGTGAAACTTTATGAAGGTTGAGAGGCGATGAATGTCTCCATTTCAATGAGGAAAAAGTGTTTTTGTAGAGTGACAAGGTTGGGGGATTTTAAGCAAGTTGAAACTGTTTCTAGTAGTGATATAAAAGACTTGAGCAACAAAAAATTTACAGTTGAATCAAAAGTAACTGCAGAACAACCAAGTCCCGTGTCTATTCTCGATGCTATGTTCTACCGAGAAGATCCACCTTCTTCCATAAAAAGGAAATCAAGCATCTTAGAAGATTTAGAGGAAACTCTGAACACTTGCGGTGTTAGCGAGGATCAGTTCCACCGAGCTCTTCATTTTTGTTGTTTACAAATGTTGACTGTGATATAAAGCTTGATATATGATCTAAGAGAAATGATATTCTTACACCCAATTCCTACACCTACACCGTATTTCACTGTTTACCAATACGGTGAACAGTGAAATATTATAAAATTAAATATATTTTTTAAAAAAAATATAAAAAGTTAATTTTTTTATTTTTAAATTAAATAATATTGATATGAAATTATGTGATTAACCAACTTCATAACTCAATTAACCAACATTTTACATATTATTAACCAACTTTATTTACGGTTAAAATTATTTTTAATTCTGGACGTTTATTAACCAATTTCATCACTTTATTAACCAACTTTTTATACTTCATTAACCAACTTTGTTTCATAACTTAAAAAACTATTTACGAATACTGTTCACGAGCACTATTCATGGTACTGTTCATACACTGTTGTGACACTATTTCGCACTGTTCACCGTATTGGTGAACAGTAAATACGATGTAGTGTAGGAATGAGTGTCAACATAGCATTGTTGGTATTATAAACAGTTGGAGGATGGAAACTTGTAAGAAAGGTTGTTATAGAGTGTGTTATTCACATGTACATGGAGGAATGAAATGTTGTGTAGATTGAAGGAGGGTGGGTTGAGCGAAAAAAGAGATCCAGAGGTTATTCAAAGAAATGGATCTATATTGATTATTGAAGGTGATGATGGTATAGGAGTAAGAGGTGGTTAATCAAGGAAGTGATTACATGGTGGTGGCGGCTGATGTACACGGTGGATAAGTGAGATTTGAGGGGTTTGGTGGTGGTTTGGATTATATTTTGTTAGAGATGAATAAAAAATACATTGAGAGAGGAGGGATTTGCTATCCATGAAAAACTGAGAGAAAGGGTCTTCTTATTTCTCATTGGTGGGTGTGCTATGTTATTGTTGAAGAGTGTGTGTTAAAGTGTAGAGTGAAGAGGAAAATTGTTGGGTTTTTGTTTATTGAGAGAGAGAGTATTAATTGAGTTTTCTTCAAAAGTTCAGAGAGAGAGAGAGAGAGAGAGAGACGAAATGTATATTCCTTTTTTTTTAAATGAGGTAGTGATCCTTTTTGTATGAAGAGAGCATGGTTTTGTTTTATTCGTGAAAGAAAAAAGTGCGGGTAGTCATCTTGTTTTATGTGTGAGTGGAGGAGCATATTCCTCCCCTTTTTTCAAACAATCTTGCACTAAGATCTGCAATAAGTACAGAAAATATTTCTCCATTTTTATCGTACACCTGGCCACATGATAGAGAGAATATGAGAAATTCAAAGTTTATTTTCTAATTTTTTTGTTATATTTTATTATTATTTTTAAAAAAATAAATGTGTAGATATTTAAAATAAAATCAACACTTAAAATAGACTCAAACTAAATACCTAGTAAATTCTAAATAAAATTAAAATATTAATTAACTAAAAATTAAATGAAAGTAATTAAAAACAAAACAAACAGTCGAGTACCAAAGTGGCCAAAAATTAAAAATGACTGCACTAAAATGATCAGCGCGAAATAAACGACTCGGAAAAATACAACGTTCAGTTAAATTTTGAAATAAATCTGAATCGATAAAAATGTTCGGACTGATCAAATTGTGGTCGAAAAGGCATAAAAAATTAAAACGTGCACGACATATTGAACTATGCAAAACGTAGATTAAAATAAATGACGTCGGTAAGCTCAATTTTGAAACTTTTTGTCCACTAATTTTACGCACAATTGACTTTTAGTTTGACCGATTTGACTTAAATCCGACAAGTTATTTCTAGCTGATAATTTGAGCATTATGCGTGATGAAAAACAAGTTACATGATACAGATGATGTAAGGTGAAAATTAAGTCAGATGAGTGCAAGTTTAAAAAATGTCTGATCAAAATTTGGAGTATGATAGTTCTTACGCTATTTTAGTAGTTCTTACTCTCAGAACATGTTGCATTATGAAGTAGGCGTTGCAATAAAAGAGGTGGTTCTTCAAGGAATGGAAGGACAACTTTTCCACCTCGACAGGATGTCTGAAATTTGGAAATAGTCGTATGCCTGGATTTTCCTTTGCGTTGTGTTTACCCTGTTTTTTGGTAAACAACCTCTGGTCTATCAATTTGGTGTCAAATTGACTAACTTGCAGGATTGACCATACGAAATCCTAGGATATGTGTTGAAGGGTGTTTCTATTTGAACCTATCTAGAAATGTGTTTCAACAATACTAAGAAGAAATAACTTAACGAAGAGGGGCAGAAATTATCCACTATGTTTAAAAGAAAGAAGGAAGAAGAACTATTAGAGGGGGAAAAGATAAGGGTTTCTTTTTGGGAGAGAAGGACTTAATCGAAGTAGTAATGATGAACAAGAGGAAAAGATGTAACAAATAAATAAAGGTACTTGACAAAAGTAAAGAAACAAAATAACTTCATTGAAAAGATAAAGGATGGTGTGTTTACATCACGTACATTCTCTATAATACTCTCTTTCTCTACACTCGGATACTTGGAGTAATTTTAAGAGTGACTTGTACAACAGTAAATTACAACACACAAGTTCTATGTCTAAAACTCCTACTTATAGTAATAATAGTAACTGCTAATAACCGCTAATAACCTCCTTAGGCCATCTATTCTTGACAAGTGTCAGATCACATGCAGTCCTTTATCCGATGAGAGCCAAGTGAGGTTGGGCTTTTGTCTTGGGTGCCAAGTGAGGTTGGGCTTTTATTTTGGGTGCCAAGGGAGGTTGGGCTTTTGTCTTGAGTGCCAAGCGAGGTTGGGCTTTTATTTTGGGTGCCAAGTAAGGTTGGGCTTTTTTTTGGGTGCCAAGAGAGGTTGGGATTTTTTTTGGGTGCCAAGCAAGGTTAGGATTTGAAGGTGAATTACCAGACGAAGACTGGTTTTTTAAAGGGTAGGCGACCAGACAAGAACTAGTTGCAAAAGGTTAAGTTGTCAGACGAGAACTAACTTATTGTTTTTTTATCATACCGGAACTAATTTTATGGTTTGTTAGACGAGAACTGGACTTTGAAATAATGTTTATCAGACGAGAACTGGTATCTTATAAATGGTTTTCCATATGGGAACTGGTTTTGAAGTGATTTGGGTTACAAGGATTTCTGAGGTTAGATTCAAGTTGTAGGGGTTGGCTTGATGAATGAGATGATATGAATGGCTCTATGCTTGAGAGAAGCGACATGACTAATGCATGAGGATGATTTATGCAATGATATGAAGGTTTCCAAAAATGGAAAGAGAGTTTTTTGTACCAAGGCTTCTGTTGAAAGGAAAATGTTATTTGATGGGGTGGTAGCATGATTCCTCGATACTCGTCTTGAACTTGGAGATTACTAGTGAAGTTTGCTTGAGCAGCTTTGAAGGCTTGAAGGGGACCTGACTCTCTATGGCTCATCCTGCCCCAGTCTGGTCCTTGGAAATGTTCACCTTAAAAGAAGGTTGGAAGTAGCTTTACATGAGATGACCTCGAGATGGCTTGTCCAAGAATTTTGGGTCATGAAAGGACTTATCCTTGATTAATCATCTCTTAGAGTGGTAGGCTTCAATGTACTCTTAAGGTAGCTTGCCCTAGGATAAGAATTGCAACGGCTTAACTTGTGCTGATTGAGTGTTGGAGGGATTTTCCCTTAATCAAAAGAACCTATAGGTGGCTTGCCCCCTGATATGTAGAGTCTTGAGATGATTCGCTTTTGATCAACCGATTCTTGAATGGTTTGTCCTATAATCAACTGACGCTTCGAGACTTGCTTTAGAATAACTCATTTAATAGGCTAATATGACAATGCTCCTGATTTGCAGGACTTTAAGGTATTCTTGATTCTAATTAACTTTGTCGTATGATCCAACTCTTCTCATATTGCTCCTTTATCGAAATTGTCTTAATGTGAAGCACTAACTTGCAATTAAAAATCGTTCATTCACGAATGGTAATTTATTGCGATGCTCATGCAGGCTTTGAAAAAGTCATTTATTGGAATGATGTGATAGTGTGTGACGAATGGACCATTAGTCCAAATATAGTTCTGATTTAGCTAATGAAAGGTATAGCAAGAAGAAGATTAGCAAATCCTGTAGGAGTCAGTTTACACAACCATGTTGTAGTATGCTTTTAGAATAAACCTTGCTTCAATTAGGTCCTTTAAGGGTTGTAACATGGTCTAGTTCATGGTTATAAAAAAAAGGATATAAGGTTCAAAGTTTATTTATATCCACCTCTTCTTTGTGATGTTCTCTAGTCCTATGTTCAGTTAATCTACATATATTTATCTTCCGAAAGGGTTAACGGTGTAAGGGTGAAGATTCAAGGTTTGCTTGAAATGGCAGTCACCTTATTTTATTTTTGATGGATGTCAGTGATCTTTCTAATTTTGACATAATGGTCACTAAATCTAGTTTTCTTTTTATTGAGGATTTGAGGGCCTCTTTTGCTTTATTTTCTTTTGATCCCCAACTTTTGCCTAAGTCGCCTCTTTGGATGTTCGACTTAGTGGACTTTTCTCTTTTTCCTTTTTTTTGAAGGGTTATAACCGTCAAATCTTTGATCTTTGAAGAACAACCACCATAACAGGAGGTTTCATCTTGAAGTTCGAATGTGTAATCAGGATAACTGAACACTACCCATGCCCCAGGTTAAGCGTAAGGATTTGAAAATCTGAAGGAAACTTTTACTTCTAGGATCAAAGTGGTTAACTAGGGACTAACTCCTTATCTCTCCAGTGTTTAGGGGATTTGAAACAATGCTTGTACATATTCAGCAGAATTTCATCCGAAAGCATACTATTACCAGTTATGGGTATTCAGTTTTCATCATCCTCCCTCCAATCTTTGCTAAAACAACAACAGTTTGATAAAGAAAGCGGACAAGAGGTATATGGATATACATTTTGTTTTTTGTTTTTTTGGTATAAGTGAAGAAAAATGAGTGAATGCAGCATGATTAATTAAAAAAAAGCATGATCACTTCCTTAATATTACCATTCAAAAAAATAATATTTAAAAACAACCAGCATTTAACAAGAAAGAAAATACAAATGCAAATGATAAAAAGTTGATCCAATGATTTTTAGTTCTGAGGATGTCTTCTATTTGAACCACTGGCTTGAAGAGATGTCTCTTGAAGTCTTCAAACTCAAATAGACTAGAGGTTGATGTACACTACCAAGATTTTATCTGAAAAGGATATGTACCTTCTGTTAATCAATTGTTGCACTTTGGCTTAGAAGGCTTTGCAATCTTCTATTGAGTGCCCCATTGATCCTCTATGATACCCATATTGCTTATAAGGATTGTACCCAGGAGGATATGGCATTGGCAACAACTTCAGAGACTTGGGAACCACCAATGAGTTCTGAATCAGACGTGGCAAGAGTTGACTATATGATATAGGAACTGGATGAAGAGGAGCATTCCTTCTTTCCAAGTTGTTGCCAGGCCTATGCTGGATCTGATATCCTTGGCCACAGGCTCGTTGATTTGCATGAGAAGTGATTCTAGGTTTCTGGTACAAAGATCTAGGCACAATCGGTTGGTCATAAAGGTGGCACGACGCTGAAAATGATGACCGCTGAGAAGATGAGGGACCATAAGGTCTTGCTGGTGCACCATGAGAATACTTGACATTTGCCATGACTGCATTAGTTTCATTCTCTTTTTCCTCTTCGGAATTGCTGAGGGATTCAATATTGCTATCTTGATTACTCGAGACGTCCTGGATTTATTCACTCTTGAGGTAGCTCTCGAAGCATTCTCCTACTATTACAATATCATAGAAGCTTGAAAATGCACTGCCAGCCATTCTTTTAAGATAAGAGCTATGCAAACTGTTTATGAACATATCAATCAATTCTTTGTCCAAGAGTGGTGGTTTCACCCTGGCTGCCAATTCTCTCCACCGATGTGCATACTCTTTGAAGGATTCACTACTCTTTTGAGATAGGATTTGCAACTGCATGCGACTAGGAGCCACATCCAAATTGTATTGGTATTGCTGTAGAAAAATGTTGGTTAGGTACTTCCATGATTTAATAAGACTTCTTTCTAATTCCATGTACCAACTCAAAGATGTTCCACTCAAACTGTCTTGAAAATAGTGAATCATCAACTTATCATTGTTGGTGTAGGAGGTCATTTTTTGGCAGAACATCACCAAATGACGTTTCGGGTAACTAAGGCATGCATACTTCTCGAAGTTGGGTATTCTGAATTTCGGAGGAATCGTCAAGTTTGGCACTAGGCACATATCAGCAGCATCAAGTTCAGGCATGTGATGCACTTCCATAGCTTCGAGTTTCTCTTCAATGGCACGAAGCCTTTCCTTCATGGGATCCATTAATAGCATCCTCTGGGATCGAGTAGGTATATTCACTTGTGGAGGATCATCATCAGGAAGAAGATCGTACAAGGGGTTGGTCGTCATAATAAAGCCTGGTGGAGGCACAATATTCTCCACCTCAACATGCTAACGGTTGTTCTCTGGTATATCTACCACAACTTCCTACTTGATTTGTCTGATCGGCCTTCCAATTGTCTATGTTCCTCTATTTGATCTTGCTTCAAATGCTTTGCAAATAACACTGGTTCAATGCGAGTGTCGGGAAATCAACTGGAAGGTCACGGGAAAAAGATGGAACGAGCTTTCTTGTGGAAATGGTATGCACACATGCTAATGAGATGCGAATGTGATGGAATGGATGCAATTCATATTTTTTGATTTTTAGTACAGGATCATAAGAGACTAAGGTACGGGTGGAGGATAACGGCTAAATACTTATAACACAAGGTTCTCACCAAGTGTGGTCTAAGGTTAAATAGGGAACCCAAAATCATAGGTTCACACGAATGTTTATCACATACGACATGAGCATGTTGGTTGATAACTCCATCACATGAACCTCTTTCGGGTGAGATTTTCACATCGAACCTCGCGAGAAGAGCCTCTCGGGGACCCATACTATGAAACCACCTACACTGGATTTTAGACAACGATTTCAGAGTCATGAACTTTCTCAATTGTTTGTTACGCATGTCAGTCATTGACAGGTAACAACCCCATCAAGAAAGTCTCTTATGAATGAGATCTTCGTACCGTTCCTCGTGAGAAGAGCTTCTCATGAACCCATACTACGTGATCATCAATCTTAGTTGGCAAATGGTTTAAGGTTCTAAAAAGGTCCTTAGAGTCATGGATTCCCAAGAAAACATTGATCAAACACACCAAGAGCTTGACGGTCATCAACATCCTCAATGGAATCTACTCTAAGCGAGGTTCTCGTATCGACTTTCACGAGATGAGCATCTCGAAAGCCCATACTACTCAACCTATCCTATTTCAAATTTACACTCTAGACTTGGGTGTAGAGTCTTTCCCTCATAGCTTACCACCAAAGTACCCAATCCATACCACAACATTAAGAGCCACACAAGATAAGATACAAATAATAAACAAAAGAAAAAACAATAAAGTAAAGCAAGCAAAGAATAAAGAAAAACACCCAAACATGCGAAAACAACCTAGATTAGGCTTGACTTACTTAGAATATCCCCAACAGAGTCGCCAGCTGTCGCACCTCGAAAAATGACACGACCTTCGCGATGGACGCGAAAAAAACAGAGTCGCCACCGAATTTTATTTATCGCAAAGAGGGAAAGGAAAATATCGATAAAACATTAAAGGAAAAGGCATGGTCATCGCAACCACATTTTGGGTTTGATAGTCGGTTACATGAGGGGAAGGTATTAGCACCCTCTCACGTCCGTTGTACTCAATGAGAACCTCTCAATTCAATTCGTGAGAAAAGTTAGATAAGTTTGTTTGTTTTCTTCTAAATTAATAAAGCGAAAAGGTAAGGTAAAAGGATTTCTTATTGCTAAAGGGATAATGTGTAGTTTTTTACTAGGGTGCTCGCCAAGGATTGAGTCCCTTGTGCCTACGTATATTCACTTGAAAAAAGTGAAAAATCAGAGCGTCCGTAGTTCGTGGGACTACTGTAGAAAAAATGGGAAGTTTGCTCGCTAAGATCTTGCAATCTTATGCCTACGTATTCTCAACCGGTATGAGAAATCAGAACGTCTGTAGTTCAGACTACGATTGGTTGGTGTTTTTTATGGACGATGCTAATGTTCGTGTTCTAACAGTTAGGTGTACCTGTATTGTAGTAGAACGGAAATAACACGTCCTTTTGAGAAAGAAGGTTTTAATCGCGTGAAAGCGAGAAGTTGGATTAATATGTTGATGTTTTGTTTGGATGATAATTACTTGAATACTTAAGAAAGACTCCTCGGGCACAAATAATCGAAAGAGAGAATCGAATACTCGACCCTCTCTCTTTTTCAACCTTAGTTGTGAAAGGGTTTAATATGAGTTAAAGTATTTTAAGCGGATGACGATTGCTTGAATGCTTAAGAAAGCTCCTCGGGCACAAATAATCGGGAGAGTGAATCGAACATTTGACTCTCTCTCTCTTTTTCAACCTTAATTGTGAAATGATTTTGATATAGTTAAAGTATTTTAAGCGGATGACGATGACTTGAATGCTTAAGAAAGGCTCCTCGAGCCCAAGTAATCAGGAGAGTGAATCGAATACTCGACTCTCTCTCTTTTTCAACCTTAATTGATTAAGAAAATATATTTGATTTAGTTTGTTGTGAAAATAGCTTGATGTGAAGCGTATTATGAATCTTTTAGAGAAGACGATTATTCGGGTGTGAAGAAGACTCCTCACACTTAAACGATCGAAGAGAGAACTCGAAGACTTCAGTCCAACTCTCTTTTCATCTTTTATTGAAAAAAAAATTTCATAGTTATTAAGTGCTTTAATTTAATTTGAAGAAGATACTCGATATGGATCGAGGTTTAAATTTGTATTTGCGGAATGGTGTAAAAGTTTTTTTAGAGAAGTTGATTGTTCGAGTATGAAGAAAACTCCTCACACTCAAACAATCAAAAAGAGGACTCGAAGGCCCCAGTCCAAGTATTCAGGAGAGAGAATAGAATACTCTAAACTCTCTCTTTTCGTCCAAGTAATTTGTAAAAAATCGATGATAATCAAGATTTGAATTTGCGTATCCAATTGTTATGTAAAATTTTTGGTAGCACAACGATATGAAATTACCGATTCCAATGATCTTAGAAGTCCAATTTTAAACTCAATGGAATTGAATAGTAACTATACATTATTTGCAATACATAACTATGGTCACAAAAATAAAAGAATTAATGGGTTTGTTTAAAACAAAGTATCCAGACTTTAACTAATATCCACTAATTCTATGTAATAATATAAAACAAGTTTTGAGTATAATACTATAATACTATATAATAACAAAACATATTTCAAGAAACATACAGAGTGATATATCATGTAATAACGAAACAAGTAATATAAAGTAATAATAAAACAAATTATATTTTAGAAAACTAAGCACATGCTAACATAATAATCCTTTTCTGAAATGAAACAAATACGAAACCGCAAATGCTCTTTATGCTCTAAATACCCAACATGAATCACGTTTGAAGGTTGAATCAAACCAACAAAGAAACACCAAGGAAACTAATAGCAACAAATCAAACTAAACACAGTGTACTTGAATCGCAACCGATAACCAAACTAACACGATAACAACAAAGTGTCGTAACATAACATCTCAACATAATATTAATCAATTATATGCAAGAGGCATTAAATTCAAATGACAATCAACATCAGTAGAACTTATGTTGCCTAAACACTGCATATGATTTGAAAACAAACAATTCGCAGAAATTTGAATTTACAACAGCAAAATGCAGCAGCAACACATATTAACGAACACAAACAAGAATACACAATTGAGATGAAAAAAAAAACATGAACAATTTAAATAATTCAGCAGACAATAACACACGGAAAGAAAACTCACATATGGAAGAACAGAACACAAACATTTTCGTGACGAAAACCGTAAGCGAAAAAACCAAACAGATTTTAAATCAAAAGCTTCAAGTTGCATTGGAATGACTTTGGAATTGACCAAAACGAGATCTAAATTGTTGTTACTGCTGTTTTGAACCTCAAAGCGGAGAGCATGGTGTCGTAGTTTGTTTATTCAAATCGTGGTTGTTGTTGATGTTTCAAAATGAGCCAAACTGAGTTGTCCTTGCTTAATATGGTTGTTGTTAAAATAGAGTGATGGTTAAGTGGTTTCTTTTCAGAATGTGCAGGCGGTGATGCTGCGACTTCTCACTAAAGCTCAATGAGTAACATTGATCTCACCACATGTTCGGTTGTTGTGCGTACTAGGCTTTGAGCAGGCCGGGTAGCAGCTTGTTATTGCTTGAAATGGAGATGAGATGTGTGTTTCGTGGGAGATGGACTTACGCACGATTGTTGTTATTTTGGTACGGATTGAAGGTGATGGTGTTGGTGAAACTTTATGAAGGTTGAGAGGCGATGAATGTCTCCATTTCAATGAGGAAAAAGTGTTTTTGTAGAGTGACAAGGTTGGGGGATTTTAAGCAAGTTGAAACTGTTTCTAGTAGTGATATAAAAGACTTGAGCAACAAAAAATTTACAGTTGAATCAAAAGTAACTGCAGAACAACCAAGTCCCGTGTCTATTCTCGATGCTATGTTCTACCGAGAAGATCCACCTTCTTCCATAAAAAGGAAATCAAGCATCTTAGAAGATTTAGAGGAAACTCTGAACACTTGCGGTGTTAGCGAGGATCAGTTCCACCGAGCTCTTCATTTTTGTTGTTTACAAATGTTGACTGTGATATAAAGCTTGATATATGATCTAAGAGAAATGATATTCTTACACCCAATTCCTACACCTACACCGTATTTCACTGTTTACCAATACGGTGAACAGTGAAATATTATAAAATTAAATATATTTTTTAAAAAAAATATAAAAAGTTAATTTTTTTATTTTTAAATTAAATAATATTGATATGAAATTATGTGATTAACCAACTTCATAACTCAATTAACCAACATTTTACATATTATTAACCAACTTTATTTACGGTTAAAATTATTTTTAATTCTGGACGTTTATTAACCAATTTCATCACTTTATTAACCAACTTTTTATACTTCATTAACCAACTTTGTTTCATAACTTAAAAAACTATTTACGAATACTGTTCACGAGCACTATTCATGGTACTGTTCATACACTGTTGTGACACTATTTCGCACTGTTCACCGTATTGGTGAACAGTAAATACGATGTAGTGTAGGAATGAGTGTCAACATAGCATTGTTGGTATTATAAACAGTTGGAGGATGGAAACTTGTAAGAAAGGTTGTTATAGAGTGTGTTATTCACATGTACATGGAGGAATGAAATGTTGTGTAGATTGAAGGAGGGTGGGTTGAGCGAAAAAAGAGATCCAGAGGTTATTCAAAGAAATGGATCTATATTGATTATTGAAGGTGATGATGGTATAGGAGTAAGAGGTGGTTAATCAAGGAAGTGATTACATGGTGGTGGCGGCTGATGTACACGGTGGATAAGTGAGATTTGAGGGGTTTGGTGGTGGTTTGGATTATATTTTGTTAGAGATGAATAAAAAATACATTGAGAGAGGAGGGATTTGCTATCCATGAAAAACTGAGAGAAAGGGTCTTCTTATTTCTCATTGGTGGGTGTGCTATGTTATTGTTGAAGAGTGTGTGTTAAAGTGTAGAGTGAAGAGGAAAATTGTTGGGTTTTTGTTTATTGAGAGAGAGAGTATTAATTGAGTTTTCTTCAAAAGTTCAGAGAGAGAGAGAGAGAGAGAGACGAAATGTATATTCCTTTTTTTTTAAATGAGGTAGTGATCCTTTTTGTATGAAGAGAGCATGGTTTTGTTTTATTCGTGAAAGAAAAAAGTGCGGGTAGTCATCTTGTTTTATGTGTGAGTGGAGGAGCATATTCCTCCCCTTTTTTCAAACAATCTTGCACTAAGATCTGCAATAAGTACAGAAAATATTTCTCCATTTTTATCGTACACCTGGCCACATGATAGAGAGAATATGAGAAATTCAAAGTTTATTTTCTAATTTTTTTGTTATATTTTATTATTATTTTTAAAAAAATAAATGTGTAGATATTTAAAATAAAATCAACACTTAAAATAGACTCAAACTAAATACCTAGTAAATTCTAAATAAAATTAAAATATTAATTAACTAAAAATTAAATGAAAGTAATTAAAAACAAAACAAACAGTCGAGTACCAAAGTGGCCAAAAATTAAAAATGACTGCACTAAAATGATCAGCGCGAAATAAACGACTCGGAAAAATACAACGTTCAGTTAAATTTTGAAATAAATCTGAATCGATAAAAATGTTCGGACTGATCAAATTGTGGTCGAAAAGGCATAAAAAATTAAAACGTGCACGACATATTGAACTATGCAAAACGTAGATTAAAATAAATGACGTCGGTAAGCTCAATTTTGAAACTTTTTGTCCACTAATTTTACGCACAATTGACTTTTAGTTTGACCGATTTGACTTAAATCCGACAAGTTATTTCTAGCTGATAATTTGAGCATTATGCGTGATGAAAAACAAGTTACATGATACAGATGATGTAAGGTGAAAATTAAGTCAGATGAGTGCAAGTTTAAAAAATGTCTGATCAAAATTTGGAGTATGATAGTTCTTACGCTATTTTAGTAGTTCTTACTCTCAGAACATGTTGCATTATGAAGTAGGCGTTGCAATAAAAGAGGTGGTTCTTCAAGGAATGGAAGGACAACTTTTCCACCTCGACAGGATGTCTGAAATTTGGAAATAGTCGTATGCCTGGATTTTCCTTTGCGTTGTGTTTACCCTGTTTTTTGGTAAACAACCTCTGGTCTATCAATTTGGTGTCAAATTGACTAACTTGCAGGATTGACCATACGAAATCCTAGGATATGTGTTGAAGGGTGTTTCTATTTGAACCTATCTAGAAATGTGTTTCAACAATACTAAGAAGAAATAACTTAACGAAGAGGGGCAGAAATTATCCACTATGTTTAAAAGAAAGAAGGAAGAAGAACTATTAGAGGGGGAAAAGATAAGGGTTTCTTTTTGGGAGAGAAAGACTTAATCGAAGTAGTAATGATGAACAAGAGGAAAAGATGTAACAAATAAATAAAGGTACTTGACAAAAGTAAAGAAACAAAATAACTTCATTGAAAAGATAAAGGATAGTGTGTTTACATCACGTACATTCTCTATAATACTCTCTTTCTCTACACTCGGATACTTGGAGTAATTTTAAGAGTGACTTGTACAACAGTAAATTACAACACACAAGTTCTATGTCTAAAACTCCTACTTATAGTAATAATAGTAACTGCTAATAACCGCTAATAACCTCCTTAGGCCATCTATTCTTGACAAGTGTCAGATCACATGCAGTCCTTTATCCGATGAGAGCCACTTGTCCTTCTTAGTCATAAGAAAATATAACTACTCCCTCCAAGGTTCAAATTTCAAAAACTCCCTTCGACCCTTCTTCTAAATCTTGGTCAAAGACCATTTCGATTGCTTATGTCGAAGTATTCAATTTCAAGACTTCAATTTCCTAAGTCCTTGGAAGACTTGTAGATCTTTTTAATATGCTGAAAATAGCCTCCAACATGAGTCGTCGAATTGGTGAGCTAACAAATTGCCCCCCCAAAAATGTAGTTTTTCGACACTACAAAAAGTATATTTCTTGACAGCATCCATATTCGACGCCGTTTACCTTCGACTATATCCGGATAGTTGACCCATCTTCAACTGCTTCGAGTTTAGGAAACTGAAAGGTGATGGAAGAGGATATATCCATAATCTCACGCAAAAGGAATTGTTACGCCCCCTCGATGCACGATCTCTGACGTCATGAACATCATGGCAAATTTCTCGGGAATCACCAAAATCGTGAGCCATCATTACTCCTATAGAGCATAGGTTACAACCGCCACCTCTACTAACTCCTCCTGAGCACACACGTGGCCCACTAACCCCAGTCATTTGTAAAAAACTCTTGAATTTCCCTTTTTCACTTATAAATAATTTTCAGAACGTCTTTTACTTTTTCTTCTTCAAACCTTTTTACAACATTGCCTCATCTTTTCTTCTCACCGTTTTATCTTTCAAGAACACTCCTCCAACACTCATCATCATGGCTGAGCTAAGATCCCGGAAACAAAAAACTCAGTCTCATCAACAAACTTCTTCTTCCACCTTTCCCCCTTTTGCTGCTCTGAGTGGACCGAAGGTGGTAAAGAATCAGCAACTCGTGCGAGAGCCTCTACTGGAGGAGAAGCGCCATATCTACGAATCCCAAGTAATCATACCCGTTACTGTCGCGGATAAACCGCTTGCCATGTCTGGGCCTCTATCCCTCTCCGGTTTAAACTATTCCACTTTGAATGAGTTTTTTCCTTCTTATCGAAAAACCAAACCCCTAGGGCAAAAAGATTCCCAAAAGGTCCCCTTGGATAATCCAGATAGCTTGAATGTTTATAATGTGGATCTCAAGTATCTCCATGATAGAGCAAGATTGTTTAGGGCTACGTCATATTTCAAGGATTTTGAACTCTACCTCAACTGGTTGAAGAAGGTAGAAAAAGCAAAAACCCAAGATTGGAAGGATATGGGCATCTATGACCTTATTATGATGTCTAAAGTAGGTCCCAACTACTGCCCTCTGATGTTGGCTGCATCTCTATTCTTTTGGGATAGCACACACTACACTTTTCATCTTCCATGTGGGATGATGACGCCTACCTTGTTTGATATTGCTGCTATTGTAGGACTGAAACCTCATGGACTGACTTACGACCCTGAAGTTGACAGCCAAGACACTATCGGTTTCTCAACCATCAAACATACTTATACCCATTTCATCAACCATTATCATGACAAAAACAATGTCGCTGTTAAAGACGAGGAACATATAGCCTTTTTGGACATGTGGTTGTCTCGTTGCATTTTCTGTACTAAATCTTTGCAGGTGGCGCGAAAATACTTAACACTGGCGAACCAGCTACATGCCAAGAGAGACATATGCTTGAGCAAAATGATCCTTGCAAGTCTATACGAAGCCTTAAGTGAAAGTGCCGGCAAACTGAAAGACCCTGAGAATAACGGCAATTTAGTAATGTCGGGACCGTTTTGGTTACTTCAATTGTGGTTAAACGCCACTTTTGAAGGCAGCCTACCAAATAAAGGTGAATTTGATGAAGGTTCTCCTTCGATTTCTGGAAGACAAGTCGAATGGCCCCGCTAAGTCCAGCTTACCCCCAACGAAGAGGGGCAAATGTAACGCCCCCATTCTATACCCCAAAATAATCACATATCAAATCATAAAGTCACGAATATAAGTATTTTATTTTTCATCAGAGTATATTTACATTAAGGTATAAAAGAAGTGCGTCACAATACCCACGAAACGACCACATGAATATTAAGGTTTAAAAAGAATTAACTCAAAAGGGGTAAACCTCAACTAAAAATAAACGCATGATTCTTCGAAATTACATATTCATGTTTTCTCTTAAAGCGGAAGACTAAAACATATATATATATATATATATATATATATATATATATATATATATATATATATATATATATATATATATATATATATATATATATATATATATATATATATATATATATATATATATATATATATATATATATATATATATATATATATATATATATATATATATATATATATATATATATATATATATATATATATATATATATATATATATATATATATATATATATATATATTCACTTAAGACATGACAAAACGTAATTACATGTCATCTGGTTGTTCACAACTTCATTCGCATACAAACAAAACATCAAAAGACATTCTACAAGCCTATCTACCCAAAGTTACATATCAGAGCGACCGACACGAGGGAAAAGAACTATACTCCAAAGGAAACCTCCAGCGGATCCTAATCTGCAATGTCTCGCAGGGCATTATAAAACAACAGAAGGGTGAGAAACATATCATAATAATCAAGGCATAAGATATATATATATATATATATATATATATATATATATATATATATATATATATATATATATATATATATATATATATATATATATATATATATATATATATATATATATATATATATATATATATATATATATATATATATATATATATATATATATATATATATATATATATATATATATATATATATATATATATATATATAAGTACTAAATGCCTATACCTCATACTTATTCACTACAATGCATAACCATAGATTCTCACCGCATCAAATACATATAGACATAATCGCTCACACTCAACCGTCTATTCATCGGCTAATATCTTTCACCTTTATTTATTTGTTAACGCATCTCATCAATTCCTGCACATAGGCATATTTACATATGACAATCGCGATCATACCATGCGATTCATATTAGACTCATCACTACCCTCAATCCTTTTTCCGGACTATGGGTACGTCGCTTATGCTCTACCGGGAACAACGTCTCGGCCATTCTACCCTGGTAACTACCTCACTAAGAACGACGCATCGCCGCTCTACCCTAGTGAGTAGAATCTCTCTACATATACATAGACCTCATTCTCATATTGACTAGACGCAATAAATATATATATATATATATATATATATATATATATATATATATATATATATATATATATATATATATATATATATATATATATATATATATATATATATATATATATATATATATATATATATATATATATATATATATATATATATATATATATATATATATATATATATATATATATATATATATATATACACATACCCTAATACCTTCTCAATGTAATATTTCCAATTCATCATATGGAGATGATAATGCATTCATAGAGACCGACACCTCGATCCTATGCAGCTACAACCACGGTACCGACTCATTCATCCGTCAGATTCTCTTAGAATTCACTCCTCTCGCACTTATGCGGTTACACTATAACTCATCAGATTTTCCTAGGAATCAAATATAACCATCGCATCAAGCGAGGTTCTGCAGATCCTACACGGGATCAAATATAACCATCGCATCAAGCGAGGTTCTGCAGATCCTACACGGGATCAAATATAACCATCGCATCAAGTGAGGTTCTTCAGATCCTACATGGGATCAAATATAACCATCGCATCAAGCGAGGTTCTGCAGATCCTACACGGGATCAAATATAACCATCGCATCAAGCGAGGTTCTGCAGATCCTACACGGGATCAAATATATACTAACATCATACACCGCAGTGTATACTACACGACACGCTCGACATTCATGCCAAATCGTTATGCATTTTTAATCGAATTAGACGATGCACAAAATTGCCCAAACGGCTACAATTCATAACCTAGGATTCACGCCTATTGGCTACCCACAATGCATCACGAGCCATCACACCATCTTCTAAATCAAGGAAGGATCGATGGCAATCGGAACCCCAAGTCGCAACTGCACCCAACAGCAGAGAAGACTTATTCTGCTACGTTCGCTACACGCTCGCCTAGCGAGCTGCTAGCGAACGTTCACCACCTTCTCGCCTAGCGAACTGCTAGCGAGTAAGAACAGAAGCTACAGACTTCGTTCGCCACCTCGTTCGCTACAGTGAACCCCCAGCGAGCCATTCTCTACTCCATTCGCTGCCAGCGAAGGAGACCAAAACACCACTGTCCCAAGTTTGGGTCCGTTCGCTACGCACTCGCCTAGCGAACTGCTAGCGAACACTCGCGACCTGCTCGCCTAGCGAGCTGCTAGCGAGCGTCTGCGAACTGAACTTTCTCCCACTGTTCAGAATCCAAACACCCGATGAAATCTCCCGATAAATCCCAACTTGTCCCCAGTAGCCTTAGCCTAACATATATTGACCAATCTACGGTATCTAAACGTGATTCCAACCGATAAACATCAGTTCTACCGATTTAACTCATTTATGCCCTAAATGGAAAAATGAGGAAAACATTCCAACAACTAACACAATCCATACATAATCATAAACATTAATAAGATGATGATACTTCACACCCTTACCTGATTAATTGCAAGCTTTGGTTGATCTTGATGATTTTCGAAGTTTCCTCTTCTTTCTCCTCTTTTTCTCTTCTCCTTCTTTCTTTCTCTTTTCTTTCCTCCCTTTCTTTTCTTATCTTTTCTTTCTATTTCCATTCTTTATATTTCTTTCCATTCTATTTCCTCCAATAAACCTATTATGCCAATCAATTTCCATAACTCATCCACTTAACCATTAATTGAGACTGTCCGAAATATTTCCCACTAAACTTTCCAAAACTCTACAAATGATAAAATAGCATAATATGTAGACTTAACATATTATCACACTATCCCATAATTAAAATAATTCCAATAACTGAATTAATTAGTTAAACCGAAATTGGGTTGTTACAACTCTCCCCCACTTTAGGAATTTTCGTCCTCGAAAATGTCACCTGATTCCAATAACTCTAGATGCGACTCTCGCATCCTAATCCCCCAGATTACCTTATCCCAAGGAATCCTTTTTACATCGAAGTTGCTTCTCGTTCATTAACCCGAACCAACAATACCTTAACAGTCAAATCATTTCTCCTGAATCAATGTACCTCCTCAGTTTAGACACATGAACATATCCTGTAATTCCCACAAGTGACAGCGGTTCGACAGTTTAACAAAACACAGTGGGTGTTTCCCGAGACCTCAAGCTCGACCAACACCAGTTACTATCGTAACTCGCAAAACACATCTTTCCTTGGATCCTCTTGACTTTTTCAGTCGTCTCATGCACAAATCCCAGGTCCAAGTACAACGCTCTCGCTTGAATCATACCAATGCAAGGAGTCCTACACCCTCTGCCATACGAGGTTTCAGATTCACATCTGGCTCAATATTTCGACGATAAAACATACAAGCTTTATCACCTCAGCGATATTCCTTACAACCAGTTCCAACCTAGAATGACTAATCCTCATCAACAGGAAAAGGGTCAATCCATTTATTCCACCCTGAATCTCTCAGCTGAAATCATATTTCTCATTGTATCCTTATCTTCCAGAACTGTGAGCAAAAGCTTGGACTTTGCTAAGACAGCATCCTTTGTGGCAGCTTCACCCCTTAAAGCCATATGGTTTAACAAATCATTATGCGAAGGTTTAACTTCATAGTAACTAGAATCCTTATTCTTACTCAAGCTATCCCACACAGATTCTGCTGATGTTTCTGGATTCTTCTTCACAAAATGCACGAAGTAAACAGTGATCAAAATAGTCCTTATGGTATCCCCATAGCTCTTCCTTGGCTTTTGAAGTTTGATCCCTTTACCATCCCTCGATAGCACTGACATCTCAGGCTTGACATTGGAAAGAAGATCAAACCTCCATGCTATAACTTGCATAAAAAATTTCTTCAGCCCATTATCGGCATTACCGTGCAAAACACCTTAAGTTTTTCAAGGTCATCACTCGCCTCAAACCTTTACTGAACAATCGAAGCTCTTAACCTTCGGCCATAACACACAACAACAACCAACTCTAAGTCAATCTTCAGATAACTTTTCTTGTACCTCTTATTTGCCTTAAAACACACTTAGAACTTTGTTGGTGTGCATTTACGCATCTCCCCAGCGTGTCACCAAGGCATTATGAAACGCAACATATGTTTTGGTCGGGTTCGACAAAACCAACACACAGATTGTTGACAGTCCTTCTCAAAACTCCTCGAACCTCTTCACAATGACGTAACACTGGCTTCCCTTCCAACACGGATAAAATTAGCTCCCGATGTTCAACAATACACCGAGCTACTGTTCTAAACTTGTAGCACCCTGGAGAACCACAAGTTCTCCCCCACTTGGATCATTCTTACTTCTGCAGACAATGGTTAAACAACAAACACGTACCGACAGTGTCTTCACACACATGTCGCGTACAAGGGAACAACCAACATTAGACACTTGGCCGGATGGACCGACCTGCTCTGATACCACTTTGTAACGCCCCCATTCTATACCCCAAAATAATCACATATCAAATCATAAAGTCACGAATATAAGTATTTTATTTTTCATCAGAGTATATTTACATTAAGGTATAAAAGAAATGCGTCACAATACCCACGAAACGACCACATGAATATTAAGGTTTAAAAAGAATTAACTCAAAAGGGGTAAATCTCAACTAAAAATAAACGCATGATTCTTCGAAATTACATATTCATGTTTTCTCTTAAAGCGGAAGACTAAAACATATATATATTCACTTAATACATGACAAAACGTAATTACATGTCATCTGGTTGTTCACAACTTCATTCGCATACAAACAAAACATCAAAAGACATTCTACAAGCCTATCTACCCAAAGTTACATATCAGAGCGACCGACACGAGGGAAAAGAACTATACTCCAAAGGAAACCTCCAGCGGATCCTAATCTGCAATGCCTCGCAGGGCATTATAAAACAACAGAAGGGTGAAAAACATATCATAATAATCAAGGCATAAGATATATATAGATATATAAATGTATAAGTACTAAATGCCTATACCTCATACTTATTCACTACAATGCATAACCATAGATTCTCACTGCATCAAATACACATAGACATAATCGCTCACACTCAACCGTCTATTCATCGGTTAATATCTTTCACCTTTATTTATTTGTTAACGCATCTCATCAATTCCTGCACATAGGCATATTTACATATGACAATCGCGATCATACCATGCGATTCATATTAGACTCATCACTACCCTCAATCCTTTTTCCATACTATGGGTACGTCGCTTATGCTCTACCGGGAACAACGTCTCGGCCATTCTACCCCGGTAACTACCTCACTAAGAACGACGCATCGCCGCTCTACCCTAGTGAGTAGAATCTCTCTACATATACATCGACCTCATTCTCATATTGACTAGACGCAATAAATATATATATATATATATATATATATATATATATATATATATATATATATATATATATATATATATATATATATATATATATATATATATATATATATATATATATATATATATATATATATATATATATATATATATATATATATACACATACCCTAATACCTTCTCAATGTAATATTTCCAATTCATCATATGGAGATGATAATGCACTCATAGAGACCGACACCTCGATCCTATGCAGCTACAACCACGGTACCGACTCATTCATCCGTCAGATTCTCTTAGAATTCACTCCTCTCGCATTTATGCGGTTACACTATAACTCATCAGATTTTCCTAGGAATCAAATATAACCATCGCATCAAGCGAGGTTCTGCAGATCCTACACGGGATCAAATATAACCATCGCATCAAGTGAGGTTCTGCAGATCCTACACGGGATCAAATATAACCATCGCATCAAGCGAGGTTCTGCAGATCCTACACGGGATCAAATATAACCATCGCATCAAGCGAGGTTCTGCAGATCCTACACGGGATCAAATATAACCATCACATCAAGCGAGGTTCTGCAGATGCTACACGGGATCAAATATAACCATCGCATCAAGCGAGTTTCTGCAGATCCTACACGGGATCAAATATATACTAACATCATAAACCGCAGTGTATACTACACGACACACTCGACATTCATGCCAAATCGTTATGCATTTTTAATCGAATTAGACGATGCACAAAATTGCCCAAACGGCTACAATTCATAACCTAGGATTCACGCCTATTGGCTACCCACAATGCATCACGAGCCATCACACCATCTTCTAAATCAAGGAAGGGTCGATCGCAATCGGAACCCCAAGTCGCAACTGCACCCAACAGGAGAGAAGACTCATTCTGCTACGTTCGCTACACGCTCGCCTAGCGAGCTGCTAGCGAACGTTCGCCACCTTCTTGCCTAGCGAACTGCTAGCGAGTAAGAACAGAAGCTACAGACTTCGTTCGCCACCTCGTTCGCTACAGTGAACCCCCAGCGAGCCATTCGCTACTCCATTCGCTGTCAGCGAAGGAGACCAAAACACCACTGTCCCAAGTCTGGGTCCGTTCGCTACACACTCGCCTAGCGAACTGCTAGCGAACACTCGCGACCTGCTCGCCTAGAGAGCTGCTAGCGAGCGTCTGCGAACTGAACTTTCTCCCACTGTTCAGAATCCAAACACCCGATGAAATCTCCCGATAAATCCCAACTTGTCCCCAGTAGCCTTAGCCTAACATATATTGACCAATCTACGGTATCTAAACGTGATTCTAACCGATAAACATCAGTTCTACCGATTTAACTCATTTATGCCCTAAATGGAAAAATGAGGAAAACATTCCAACAACTAACACAATCCATACATAATCATAAACATTAATAAGATGATGATACTTCACACCCTTACCTGATTAATTGCAAGCTTTGGTTGATCTTGATGATTTTCGAAGTTTCCTCTTCTTTCTCCTCTTTTTCTCTTCTCCTTCTTTCTTTCTCTTTTCTTTCCTCCCTTTCTTTTCTTATCTTTTCTTTCTATTTCCATTCTTTATATTTCTTTCCATTTTATTTCCTCCAATACACCTATTATTCCAATCAATTTCTATAACCCATCCACTTAACCATTAATTGAGACTGTCCGAAATATTTCCCACTAAACTTTCCAAAACTCTACAAATGATAAAATAGCATAATATGTAGACTTAACATATTATCACACTATCCCATAATTAAAATAATTCCAATAACTGAATTAATTAGTTAAACCGAAATTGGGCTGTTACAGCAAACACTTCGAGCCAACTTCTCAGGCTTTGTCCAGATGTTTGCAAAGCGACACGTTTTCACACCTAGGATGGCTCCCTTCGCAGAATGGAAACGTGGCCCTGAATGGTTCATCAGGCCTTTCCCAGCTTTGCTTAAGAAACAAGAGGAGGAATCAAAGCTGATTTGGGAGCGATTCCTCATGCCTCGACTATTTGTTCACAAACTCAATCTGACAAGAGGACAGGCTTCCCTGATAGCTTACCAACCAAATCTTGTGTCGAGGCAATTTGGACTTACCCAAACCTTACCTAGGTGTTTATACGAGAAGAAATCCCACGTTCTGCTTTCACACCACATCGTTAACCCCATCAAATGCTCGACCCAATTGGCGCGTCATGCCCATAAATCTTCACTTACCCCACTTTATTTTGAACCTTCTTATTTCTGTTCCCCGGAATTTTACAACTGGTGGTCCAGACATTATTCTTCTGAATTTCTTGATGTTGTCAGTCTTTCTCGAATGATTGATCAAGCTTTCGTTGATGTGCGGGAAAAAACCAAGAAAGGTAGGTCCGCTCACATAAAGGAGATACAAGCCTTCCAAAAATACTTTGAAACCACTTATCGACCGGATGATATTAGTCGAACCGTCCGCGAGGCTGCTGTCACTCGGAGAGAAAATTTTCTAAAAAAGATGGAGAATTTAAAAATTCCTTCTTCCATCCCCCGTGAGAAACGGTATAAGATGGCTTATTTCCCCCTAAGGTCCCTCGATTGCCATCTTATGATTTTGGAGTGGCCCTTGCCCCTCCATTCCCATATTGGTTCATCTGTGAGGACCCTATAAAATTCCTCAGACAGCAGTCGAAGCCCAAAGCACAGCGGGTGGTTCCGACTAAGCATACCGTCGATACTTTCAAAGGGCACCTTCATATTAATATCGAAGATATTCGCATCGAATCCGACATTTTCGAAGGTCGGTTCCCCTTCGTTTTAAACCTTTAAAACAACGCTTTATCATTACTAACGGGTGGCGCTGTTATTTGTCTTTTGTAGCTGTTCCAAAAAAGACCGCCGTCTTGGTGAAGACTGGCAGTTCCGTCGAGGGTCAGAAGGTAATGTCCATGCACCATCTTAATCTTTCCAACATTCTGGGTTTAGAAAGCCTAATACTTTCCCAATGTTTTTTAGGTAAGCCGGAAACCCCCCACCCCTTAGAGAAAAATAAAGAGAGGCGCCAACCTAGTCATCATCGACTCAGAAGATGAAGATGGTTCCCCTCAAGAGGAGGCTCTAATGAAAAGGCGGCGAAAGGTTGTCCGCGATCTCGACACTACTGACTCTGATCCTCCATCGGCTCAAATCCCTGAATCACAAGCTCAACGTGTAGACCTTGGTAAAGCTTCTGTCGGAGGTACCCCAATTCCTCAAACTGCTGCTGTTGAAAGCGACAATTCCAGTCCGGCTGATGAAGGCTCGAAGGTCCAACTCTTATCTTCGACTACTTTCTGTCTGAATCTCAAACTACTTTTGGACTCTTTTTCTCATGTTTAGATTCTCTCTTTTTCAGGCTGACGTTGTGATGACGGAAAACATCCCAGCTACATCCCTTCTCGAGGCCTATCCTTTGAACAGTCGAGGTGAGCCCATCTATCGTCCTTCTTCGGACTTAGGTTCAGGTGTGAGTTCTCTTGGGGAAATCAATAAACCTGAGATCCCTGTGGTTCCCCTGCTTTCTCCTTTAAAGACTGTCACCTAACAATCTCAGACCGACGGGTCCGATCATGACGAGGGGAACAATTCCCAGAATCCCATCGAAGCAGGTGAGGAAGCGAACTTCTTGGACGAGGGCGTAAATCCCGCTGATGGTTCGCCTCAGGGAACCACAATGTAGGTTGATGATAAACCTATGGAGGATAGAGGTACGACAGATGGAGCCATGCGTCAATCTGAATTGGAAGAGTCTAGTGAAGAAGACGTCGAAGAAGACGAGGACGAGGATACCACCAATGCTGCCCAAATTAAAGAGACTGCTGTCGAGGATCCTCCTATCCCGCAGGCCAAACCTGTTGAGACAATTCCAATTGCCCCTGCCAACATCTTCACAAAAGTAGAAACGATGCCTGCCAAAAGTGCAACGGATCTTACTGCAGCAGAACTTGAGGCTCTAAAAGTGTCTAACCGTTGTCAATACATCCAACTCCTCCTTCGTAGGCGAAATAGTTCCTCAGGCAGATCCCAAAGTACTTCGATCTCTGAAGGTCCGACCTCAACTCCAATTAACAGTGCTCTTGAGAAAGTAAAGGACAAGATTTTCAAAGGGGACCTCTTTTCTCTTTTGCAAATGGGTCCAGTTCACTACCTTTCTTTGAAAACTCTTCTACAACAAGTGGACCTTCAATCGATCTCTGCTGAGGCTGCGGCCGTAATCCAAGAAGTTGGGAAATTGATCGACTAGGTTCATACTGACCTTGGGCTCTTGCCTCAGTTCGACAAGGATATATCTGAAAAGTCAGGTACTGAGGCTGCTTCTTGGTCTGCCGTTGCGGATTGTGAAGACAAAATTGCAACGCTGGAGGAGCAAAAAGCCAAGAACCAACAAGAGATTACTGAGAATGAAACGAACATCGCTTGCTGGGAGCGTAAGATCAGAAAACTTCGCAATAAGATAGATAAAGCTCAGAAGAGGAATGTTGAACTGTCTTCCTTCGATGATTCTTCCTTGTCGACAGAGCTTGATCATGCCGTCCTTTTTGTCGAGGAGGCTCGACAACTTGAGGCTGATATTGCACAACTGAAAAACGATAAAGCCTCTTGCCAGAGTTGCCTCGATGCCCAGAAAGCAAACTATGTCAAGATGAAGTCCAACCTTCCTTTTTAGATTTCTAGAATGTTTAATATTTATTTCCTGGCCTTTATAAGCCATTTCTGTATTGTTGTACTTGTAAGGACTAAGCCATTTTTGGCGCATTTTGTTGATGCCATTTATGGCCCTGCTATTTAGTTTTATATTACTTTGTCGAAATGTTTACTTCTTGCAGCGCTGGTTTGTATTTTTTCAAATACTTACCGTTTACTTTCAAGATTCGTTTATCATTGCTAAGTTCCTCGACTTCGTATGCCCCATTCAAGAAGACTTTTGAGATTTGAAACGGTCCTTCCCATTTCGGGGACCATTTTCCTAGTGTCTTGACCTTTCGATCCATCGGCAGGATTACCCTCCAAACTAAATCTCCAATAAAAAAGGTCTTTGCTTTGACTCTTTTGTTATAGGATTTCTCTACTCTTTTCTTCTGTCTTCTTAAAAGCTCCAACGCTCTTAACCTTTCTTCGTCTAAATCCACTAACTCGTCGAGCATCATGTCCCAATTGATCTCACGGGGAATTTCGTGGTGCCTCTGAATCCTGGCTGACTGCACAAGAATTTCGACTGGTAATACTGCATCATGGCTAAAAGTCAGTCGATAAGGTGTAGTGTTGGTGGCTTCTTTTGGGGATGTTCGACATGCCCATAGGACCTGGTCCAAGGTTTTATGCCAGTTTTTTGGCTTACCCCCTACTTGCTTCTTTATCATTCCAATTACTACCTTATTCGTTGCCTCGACCTGGCCGTTGGCCTGGGCGTAGTAAGGGATCGACGTAAGGAGTTTGAATCCCATTTCTCTGGAAAACTCTTGCATTTTTCGACTGGTAAAGACTGATCCTTGATCTGTTATTATCGTTTTTGGCAAACCAAATCTAAATATAATGTGTTTTTGAATAAATTCAATCACATCTTCTTGGTCTACTTTTGGCAGGGGTACCGCCTCGACCCATTTGGTAAAATAGTCTATCCCCACCAAGATGAATTTCTGGTTTTTCGAGGACGCGGGTCGTATTTCTCCTATTAGGTCCAAAGCCCATCCTCTGAATGGCCATGGCTTAATTATGGAGTGTAACTCGTTTGTTGGAACATGTTGTATACCAGCATGTATTTGGCACTCCTGGCAGCCTTTGGCGAATTCGATGCAATTCTTCAGCATTGTAGGCCAATATAGACCTTGGCGAAACAGTAGCCATTTTATCTTCTGGCCTACCTGGTGTGCCCCACATGCTCCACTATGAACTGATGATAGTGCTAGATACGCCTCCGATTCACTTAGACATTTAAGCAAAACTCCCTTCGGAGCTCTTTTGAATAATTCGTTTCCTAGGAGGACGTAGCTTATTGCTTGGTATTTTATTCTTCGCTCTGTGGTGCTCGAAGGATTTTGGAGGTATTCGACCAACGATTTTCTCCAGTCCCCATCCGACATCGATTCGATTGTAAAGATCTCGAAGGTTTCTTCATCGGCGAATCCGAACTTTGCAGCCCTTAAATCTGATGGCCGCAATGCCACAACTGCTACCTTGCTTCTGACTTGGATTACTTCTCGCAGGTCTTCGCAGGACATCTTATATCCTGATGCTATTTGGGCCAAATCGTTGGCCACCTGATTTCGTATTCGTGGTATATGTCGAATAGTAGTCTCTTCGAATTTCTTTAATAGCCTATTTGCTACTACGAAGTACACAATGAGGCTTTCTTTGACACATTTGTATTCTTTTGTTAATTGTTTTATGACTAATTCTGAGTCTCCCATTATTTTGACTCTAGTTGCCCCCAATTCCAACAGAATTTCAAGTCCAGCTATCAAGGCCTCGTACTCCGCCTCATTGTTAGAGCATGGCTCACTTATTTTATACTTGAATTTTGTTGGAATTTTATTCGGAGAAATAATCAGCATGCCTATGCTGATTCCCTTCTTATGGCTGGAACCATCGAAGTACAACTTCCAAGGTTCTAGTTCGACCATATTTAGAGCGTTTGTATCTACGGAGTGGTTGACGATGAAGTCTGCCACTATTTGCCCTTTAATTGATTTCAATGGTTTATATGTTAAGGAAAATTCCGTTAACTCTAATGCCCATTTGCCTATTCGACTATGCAAAATAGGTTTGGACAACATATGCTTTATAACATCAAAATGCGAAGAGACACAAACATTGACAGGCTTTATATATTGCTTTAATTTTGTACATGAGAAATACAAACATAGACATAGCTTTTCTATTTCGCTATATCTAGTCTCTGCATCATTTAGGACCCTACTAAGGTAGTAAATGGCTCTCTCTGTGCCGTCTTCGTCCTCTTGAGCTAACATGCTTCCCAGGGTTTTGTGTGATGCAGCTATGTACAACCTCACGCTTTTGTGCTGACAAGGTGGAGAGAGAATTGGAGGATTGGTCAAATAACTTTTAATTTTTTCGAAAGCTTCTTGTTGTTCCTTCCTCCACTCATACCCTTCTTTGGTGACTCGAAGCAACGGCGAGAAAGCTTGGGTTTTGCCGCTTAGGTTCGATATGAACCTTCTTAAGAAATTAATCTTGCCCAACAGGGATTGTAATTCCTTTTTATTTGATGGCGCCTTGGTCTCCATAATGGCCTTCGTCTTGTTTTGGTTTATTTCGATGCCCTTTTTATGGACTACGAAACCCAAAAAGTCGTCTGCCTGCACAAAAAACACACACTTTAAAGGGTTCATTTTGAGGCCAAACTTCCTCATTCTTAAGAAAGATTGTCGAAGATGATCTATATGATCTTTGCCTGATACGGATTTAACCACAATGTCGTCAATATATATCTGCATAAACGATTCTATATAGTCATGGAAGATTGAATTCATTGCTCGTTGATACGTTGCCCCAGCGTTTTTCAGGCCAAAAGGCATTACTACCCATTCGTAGGTGCCTATGGCCCCTGGACAACGAAACGCTGTTTTGGGAACATCATCCTCAGCAATGAAGATTTGCTTATATCTAGAATAACCATCTAACATACTAAGGTATTCATGGCCGGCGGCTGAATCGACTAGCATTTCTGCCACTGGCATCGAATACTCATCCTTAGGAGTTGCTGAGTTTAAGTCCCTAAAGTCTATGCAGACTCTCAAGGAACCATTTTTCTTAATAACTGGCACAACATTAGCAAGCCATTCGACATACCTGGTTGTGCGGATGAATTTGCGCCGCAGAAGTCTTTCGATTTCTGCTTTTATTTTTGACAAAACCTCCGGAGCGAAACGCCTTGGGCTCTGTTTGACTGGTTTCTTGTCAGGCTTGATCGACAGTCTATGTTCCACCAACTCTCTTTTCAATCCTGGCATTTCATCATAATCCTAGGCAAAACAGTCTCTGTATTCTCGCAAAAGCTGGATGACTTCCCCTTTGAATCGAGTGTCGAGGTTGGCACTAATGTAAGTGGGCCTTTTTATAATGCCGTCTCCTAAGTCCACTTCCTCTAGCGGATCCTGCGCAAGCATTTTGGCATCCTCTGCCAAGGGATCTTTCTCGAAACCCAAAGGCTCGTCGTCATAGATAGCATCAAGCCTTTCGTTTTCTTGATGGGTTTCATTAGATAGTTACGTGTCGAAGCCTTCCTTGTAGCCTCTCTGAAGAACTTCTTTATTGGCATCTGTGGCCATTTTGCTTCTAACAGCCTCTAGGGCCATTTGTAGTCTAGTTTCGGCCACATAAGCCGAAATCCTTCTAAGCGCATTGGCTTCAGTCATTATTACTGAAATCACTCCCCCATCCCGTGGGGTCCACCGGCAAGGTTCCAAGGTATGGAAGCCTTTCTCCTGACACTTCTCTGTCCCAACGGAAACCGTCTATAGGATGTAAGTACAACGAGCCAAAGACTTTGTCGTCTGACTTGAAATCGAAGTCTGCTGGTCCACAAGGACCTATTTCAGCCAAGTGTTTGTCGAAGTGCCTTTGATCGACATAGTTGATGGGCGCCCTAAAGTACCCCTGATCAGCTTCAATATTCTCTACGATGTCGTCTGGCCTCCAAATTGTAATTCTTTGATGCATCGAGGATGGCACTGCCCCTACGCCATGAATCCACTCACGTCTAAGTAGCAGGTTGTAATTGGCTGTAGTTTCTACAACCATGAATACCCTTGGCCGTGTTACTGTTCCAACGGTGATATCCACCTGAATTACTCCCCTGGTCGAGCCTACCTTACCTTCGTAGTTGGACAGGACCATGCTGTGTGGCTTGGTGTCGGCATCGCTTTTCCCGATTTTGTTTAATAGAAGATGTGGCATCAAATTTACCGTTGCGCCACAGTCCACTAGAATTTTGTTAACTGGAGTGTTTTCCACTTTAGTCGTAATGTAAAGCGGCTTCAAATGGTTCCTCATCTCCTCAGTGGGCCGTTCGAAGAAAGCATTCTGCTCTTCAACACAGCCGTTGTTCATCACATAATAGCAGACGGGCTTGTGTGCTGCCATTTCGCAGTCTGTGTCGCAGTTTTCGATCACAAACAATCTGTCATATTCTTTCGGCATCACTGACACTACGTTCACCAACAAATTTAGTGAATCATCAGAATCTGAGTTGAAGTTGTCCGTCATCTCATCGTCGACCCCAGTGATCTCTTTCTGATTTTTAACCTGGTTTGAGAATAATTTCCTGCCCACCGGTGATTGCGTGGTTTTGCTGATCGTTTTTTACGGTTCTCTTTGATTCTCTGTTGGGAGATTAGTGCTAGATTCAGCCCTGTCCTTTGACGTTGTTTCTCTAAGAGCTTTTCTTTTCCGTTGTTCTCGCCTCCACTGCGATCGAGACATGGGGTTTTTCCCTTTATAATTCTCGGATACATGGGCCATCTTCGAAGACTGGAATTCTTTTCGATAGGTAACTGAGGAACCCCTATTCACTTCGAAATTCTTCCATCTTTGTTCATCTTGTCTCTTATCCTCGTTGGGTTTTGTCCACCTACCATCGGTGTTTCCAACAGCGGGTTTGAAACTAGCAGGCCTTGTTTTGGGGCCTCTGATGTGGGGTTCAGAGTTTTTCAGCAAACTGCTTCGTCGATCGAACTCCGACATTCTCCCACTTTGCTTGAGCCTTCGTGTTCCCTCAAGTCTCTGGGCAGCTTTTTTGTCGAAGATTGCGCTGCATCGTGGGCATAACATCAAGCTAGAACCGTTTCCCTGGCATTTGTGAAGAAAATCCACAATTGTTTCCTCTTGCTTCGGGTATGCCTCTTTAGTGATTTCTTCTTGATTGTTCGACTCGCTGTCCCCCTCACCTTCTTGTCGGGTGACTTCCATCATGTTGATCTCAACTTCCTCGGCCAAATTCAAACCCTTTAAGTTTAGACCTAAACTTTCAGTAGCCTGGTCCATTTCGATGAAGTTATCACCCATCTCCTTGGTCACCATCTCCCATTTTGGATTATCCGCTACCCCGTTGGCATTGGTAGTATTCATCTCCTCATCACTGCCTCGATCAAAGCTCATTATGACCTTTGTCATCACAGCATTCTTGACGAAGTCATCAGTAACTTCTATCATGCTTTCTGAGAAGTTGCGGCCTTTAGTGACCTCGATCATGTTGGCTTCTAAAGGCTCTGTGTAGTGAGCGTCCGTCACCTGTAGGGGGTCCGTGTCGACCTTCATTTGGCTGGTGGGTTTCTTCCCAAACTTCAGTCGTCCCTCCTGGATTGCGTTCTGAACAAGATCCCTGAAAAGAAAACATTGAGATGTTTTATGACCCAGAAAGTTATGGTACTTACAAAAACCTCTCTTTTTTCGTTGCTCTAGTGATGGCAATTTAGCGCCAGGTGGCACTATCATTTGTCCATCTTTTACCAACAGATCGAAAATTTCATCACACTTGGTGATGTCGAAGGTATATGTCTTCTTTGGGAATCTATCATTCCTTTCTGATTCGACAACACTCTTCCCCTGTGGGGGTGCTAATACTTTACAAGAATAAGGGGGGGCTTGTTTAAGTTCGGCGAGGTCTACTTCATTTTCGTCGAGATTCAAAGAATCCTCGCATGCCCTTTCGATATTGTCATCAATTTCGACAAAGGCCACTTTCTTGCTCTCGTTAAGCCTAGTTTTCTCGTCTTTCAAACGTTCGAGCTGTCGAACTCTATCGGCCAATTGGGCCATATCTCTTAGGTATTGGGTATCTAACTTCTTGCAATGGAATAATCGAGGCCCCCAGCGGCCATTTCGACCAGTTCGTGTTCCGGCACTTGCGTAAAACACCTGGCCTTGAGTAATCGAAACCTATTGAGGTATTCCTCGATTGGTTCCGAAAACTTACGTTTTACGCTAGCTAGTTCTTTCAAACTAATTTTGGTCTGGCCCATGTAAAACTGCTCGTGAAACAAGCGTTCAAGTTGGGCCCAACTACATATGGTGTTAGGTGCTAGCGTCGTGAACCAAGTGAAAGCATTTTTTGTAAGGGAACTTGGGAAGTATTTTATCCTAAGGCTCTCATCATTTGCTATTTCCCCGGCTTCGATCACATATCGAGCCACATGTTCGACAGTGGATTCCGTCGTATCCCCTAAGAACTTCGTAAATTTTGGTACTTTTGTCCTAGGGGGTAATTCTGTTTGAAGGATGTAGTCTACTATCGGGGATGTAAAGTTTGGTCGAGTAAAACCAGTGTTTACTCCATTTCGAGCCATGATCCTTTCGACCATGGCCGCTAGATTGTTGTCAATGGCTATATTATTGCGTCGAACTTCTTGGACCACATGATCTGCATCCTGGTTTCGGTTTATCACGACCACTCCTTGGTTACCTTCGTCTAGAACATGGACCTGGTTCGTTTGGTTTTCTCTTACCGCCTCAACTACGGGAGGTTCGACTCTAACCTGATTTTCTAAGTGTATTTCCCTTGCGTTTCTTACGTCTTGTCGAGGGACGTTCGCCATTGTGTTTTGATTTCTGGGTACAGGGGGTACTCCCATAAACTCAGCCAACCGCGTCAACTGCAACGTCAATTGTTGGTTGGTTTGGGTGGTGTTATGGATCAATGGCTGAAAGATCTCACCCATAGTTTAGGACAAAGTCTGAACCATTTGCATGTTGCTCTCATCCATCTGTTGCCTCAAGCACGCGACTGAGGTATTGGTCAAGTTGGGGCCTTGCGTCGAATATCCCAGACTCTGGCCCTGGAAACTTCGACCAATGTTCACCCCAGATCCTGATCCTTGCAACGGAGAAGTCACAGGGTTATCTGAAAAGATGGGGGGAGCATTTTGAAGCCCCTGCATCACAGTTGTAGGCATTCCATACGTTGGATTCCTGGGCATCTGTACCAATCGAGGAAGAGGATTTTCCCTAGGCAGGGGGCTTCCTTCTAATGGTGTCTGAGAATTTGACACTTAAGGCCCGATATATTCCAATACTGGTTGAGTATAGGGTCTTATTACAGTCGACCCAACCCCTAATATTGAAGGTGTTGGTACAGGCCTCACCGGGAGCCCTATTTGCTCTCCCATTGATGGTATTGAAGTCGATGCTCCGTCGTTTCTTGTTTCTTCGCTAGAGCCATTTTGTTGGCCATTTGGCTGAACGGGTCCCGTCGCCATATTCCTAGTGTTACGTCTTACTAAACTTTCTTCGTTCGTAGTGGTTATTCTGCCACTTTTTAGTAACATACAATGTATTTTGAAGAAAAGTTGATAAGGCTTATATTTTTTTAGATTCTTATGATCTCAAAACTTTCTTTGTTCAACATTGTCCCACCAGGTGTGCCATTTTGTTTACCGTATTTTTTGGTAAACAACCTCTGGTCTATCAATTTGGTGTCAAATTGACTAACTTGCTGGATTGACCATACGAAATCCTAGGATATGTGCTGAAGGGTGTTTCTATTTGAACCTATCTAGAAATGTGTTTCAACAATACTAAGAAGAAATAACTTAACGAAGAGGGGCATAAATTATCCACTATGTTTAAAAGAAAGAAGGAAGAAGAACTATTAGAGGGGGAAAAGATAAGGGTTTCTTTTTGGGAGAGAAGGACTTAATCGAAGTAGTAATGATGAACAAGAGGAAAAGATGTAACAAATAAATAAAGGTACTTGACAAAAGTAAAGAAACAAAATAACTTCATTGAAAAGATAAAGGATGGTGTGTTTACATCACGTACATTCTCTATAATACTCTCTTTCTCTACACTCGGATACTTTGAGTAATTTTAAGAGTGACTTGTACAACAGTAAATTACAACACACAAGTTCTATGTCTAAAACTCTTATTTATAGTAATAATAGTAACTGCTAATAACCGCTAATAACCTCCTTAGGCCATCTATTCTTGACAAGTGTCAGATCACATGCAGTCCTTTATCCGATGAGAGCCACTTGTCCTTCTTAGTCATAAGAAAATATAACTACTCCCTCCAAGATTCAAATTTTACAAACTCCCTTCGACCCTTCTTCTAAATCTCGGTCGAAGACCATTTCGATTGCTTATGTCGAAGTATTCAATTTCAAGACTTCAATTTCCTAAGTCCTTGGAAGACTTGTAGATCTTTTTAATATGCTGAAAATAGCCTCCAACATGAGTCGTCGAATTGCTGAGCTAACACGTTGTTGATATACAGGCTTGACAAATGGACATTCGCATACATGGTCTCCTATATCATAATATTCTACAATAATAGTAACATAAAAAATAAAAATTTGATAATCTAAAATTAGTAATTGTAATCTAAAAAATATAACTTACCTTGATCATGCGAGACAATAAATGATTCATTGATGTTGTTCTCTTCTGCATCATAACTATTAACCAGACTCATGTCGTCATCAGAAATAGAGTCGTCATCTAATTTTAAATAACATAATTGAATTTGTTCCCATAACTACTTATTTTGTTTTCAAAATCTTAATTTTGAAAAATATTTTGTTTCAAACTTTTTTTTATTATATTTTTTGTTTTGTTTCTTTAGGATAAATATAATTTCATTTTTTAATTTAATAATATAAAATTTATCAACTTACCTGTGTTGTGCTCCATCCTCAAATTATGCACCACTATATACTTGTTTACACAAACATTTTTTTTATCAGGAATTGGATAAAACTGTAAGTTAGTCTTTAATAAAAGATTCTTTTGAAAATAAAAATTTCTTGAATTTAAATATTTATTTATAAAATATTATTTTAAATATTATATTTTTGTTATAATTTATTTTAAATATTCACATTTCTAAAAAAACAATTTGTAGCTATTGAATGTTAAAATTAATTTTTGTTATATTTTTGTTATAATTATTATCCAACTTTAATTAAATTTTAATTTTGAATAATATATTTTTCTGTTATTGAATGTTAAAATTAATTTTGTAATTTATAAAAAATAAGTTAAAAGTATATATATATTTATTTATAAAAAAGTTATTCTGGGGTTTTTGATAAATTAGAGGGCAAAGAAAGAGTACTGTTAACTTAAAAAGTTATTAACCTCTTAAAAAAAATGTTATTTTCAATTTTTAATGAGAAAGCGACAGAAACACACACAAAAAGTTTTGCGTTTACACTTCAAAATCCTCAGGAGGTGCTTTCTTCTTCCACAAAGCACCCCCTGAGATTCACTTTCAAAACCCTATTATATATTTTCAATAATCAAAATCCAATTTCAATTTCCATTTTTCTCTCCTTTTCCGTTTCACTTTCTACTGTCGAATCTCAATGGCTTCCGACGGGTACACCGACAAGAACGCCGTGTTCAGAAAACTCAAAACCAAGTCCGAAAACAAGGTTCGAAATCCTTTCATATATGTATTTTGAACTTTTACGCTTCTGTGATTTCAGATATTCTATTTTGTTGTTTGATTCTCGAGATCGCGTTTCAGATCTGCGATATTTGTGTGAGCGTTCTTTTGATTTTTGAAGTTGTGATGTTTTTTGTTTTGTTTTGTTTCAGTCGTGCTTTGATTGTAATGCGAAGAACCCTACCTGGGCGTCGGTACCTTATGGGATCTTCCTCTGCATTGATTGCTCGGCAGTTCATCGGAGTCTCGGCGTTCACATCAGCTTCGTGAGGTAAGTTATTGTTTGATTTTGTTGAATGATGAATTTGGTTGCTGATTTTGTAAGCTCCAGTGTTTGTGTTAGTTTGCAATTTGATTGTGTAGCTGATTGGTTAGTAACGGTAGTGCTCTGTGCTGTGTTGTGCAATGGCGACGCTTGAATTTGCATGTGGATTTAGAGTAATGCATTATTTTGCCGTTCTTTGTGAGGTTTGTATTAATTTGTCACTTCCATCGGCTCTACCATGTATCTTAAGAGTGTGATTAGTAGCTTTTCTTAATCAAATGGTTATTGCATGCATGATCTATGAAATCATATTGGGTTTTTGCCTCTTGTTATGTGTAACATTCATTCTACATTGGAAAAAGTAGAATGATACTATGCTTGAGAAGCAGTGTAGAGTAAGTAAATGCTGGTTGATATTTATATCCCAAGTTAATTGGGAGCACATGCAGTGGCGGAGATTGGTTGTGGCATGATTTTACTCTTTGCAGCAGGTTTGGAATGCAAGCACCATTGTTTTTTCTGGTAGCCTTTATTTGTTTCCCTTGACCTACTTTATTGAGTTACAGGGGGGTGTTTAGATTGGAAAACTACTGATGCTATAGTTATTTTCTTGTGTTTCTCGAGCTGCAACTTGTGATAGCGACTTTTAATTGAGAAACTGATTAACTAGTTTAAAATAGATGATGTAAACTTGGAACCACCAAATGAATTTTTTAATTATTTAATTGGCTGAGAGTTTTTTACAAGAAAACTCACTTATTGCCACTGCAATCCAACATTTTAGTTTGGTTTTTCAGGGTTTATGTTAGGAAAAAGTTGAGCGGGAGATTTATGCCATTATACCGAGTTAATTTCTGAATCAAAGTGATTCATCAAGCCTCAGTTTATTCACTAAAAATTTAATATCTTCCCCTGTAATGTATCCGGGATTTTGTATTATAGTTAGTTTTTCTTTAAAAAACTTTGTTTTGTATTTAGTTCTTCTATGAATTACATTACCAATTTACAATCAATGGGGAGGAAGTAGTACTTTACTCTGCGTCTTTGTTTTATATTAGTTTTATTATTCCAAGTTATTATATGAATTACATTACTATCAATAGGGAGGAAAAGTAGTACTGTACTTTGTTTTATAGGAGTAGTTAGTTATTCTACGAATTGCATTACAATCAATGGGGAGGAAGTAGTGCTGTACTATAGTAAAATAGAAGTGAGAAGGCAGAAGCAATTTATTTATACTTCATATATATTTTTATATGTAGATCTACGAACTTAGACTCATGGACTCCTGAGCAACTTAAAATGATGAGCTTTGGCGGAAACGGTCGGGCAAATGTTTTCTTTAGACAGCATGGTTGGAACGGCGGTGGTAAGGTAGAGGCAAAGTATACATCCAGAGCTGCAGAGTTGTACAAGCAATTGCTTTCAAAAGAAGTTGCTAAAAGTATGGCTGAGGAGGCTGCCTTGTCTCCATCCCCTGCAGCTTCTTCTCAGTCTGCCCAAGAGGATAATGGACTTCCTGATGTCAGGACAAATGAAGTCCCAATTGAAAAGACTTTGGAGAAGCCAGAAAAGACTGAGAGCACTTCTTCACCTAGAGCTTCATATACTGCAGCTTCAAATAATTTGAAGAAGCCTATTGGAGCCAAAAAAATTACTAAGAGTGGGGGACTCGGAGCCCGTAAGCTCACTAGAAAGGTATGCAAATAGTTATTTTTGATCGCTGATCATTTACAGAAAGTGCCTGTTGGGGGTTACCATCATTTTGTTCTCTATTTTAATTTGGTGATTTGAGTTTTTAACTAGTATTATCATAATCAAATGCAGCCAAGTGATTCTCTCTATGAGCAGAAGCCTGAAGAAGCACCTGCGCCGGTGTCATCATCGACAAACAACAACTTACCTTCTGGGCCACCTCCAACATCTCGGTTTGAGTATACAGAAGATGTCCAAACATCTGAGTTAAATTCTGGAGGTCACGTGTCTGCACCAAAGTCATCTAACTTCTTTTCAGACTTTGGAATGGGTAGTGGCTTTCCAAAGAAATCTGGGCCAAGCTCCTCAAAAGTGCAAGTAAGCCTTATCTTGTAACTCTTGCCTTGGCATAAAATGCGTTGCATAGGTACGGGTACGTACCCAATACCCGGTACGGTTACTTGTACGGAGTATGACATTTTTAGAAAAACTAAGGTCCGGGTACGTTAGTATAATTTTTTAAAAATACAATTATAAAAATAACAAAGGAATTATATTGTTTAAAATAACAACAAAACATTAAAATTAATAAACAATTTACTTATAAATAGTTAATATCTACGCATCTACACAATAACATAAATAAATCACAAGAACGAAGCATGTCATAGATGGGATCTGTAAATTTTAAAATGTAATCAATTTTATCCCAAAATTGATCACTTAAAATTGTTTCTTTCGCAAAAGCAGCATGTTGAACAGCATATCCTCTATATATTGAGACCATTGTTCATTAATTACCATAGACAAGAGACCTTTCTTAATAACTTGAAATCTCGATAAAGTAGTATAGTACCTTTCCTCTAGGTTGAATGTTCCAGATTGCAGAGATTAGTGAGAATAGTAACGACAAAAAGGCTGAGAAGAGAAGGGTTAAGATTTGATTTTTCTTTCACTTTTTTATTTATAAATTGAATAATTAACCTAATTTTTACCCAGTAAAAAAAGCCCAAATTATACCATCCGAAATTTTAAAAAAAAAGTTGGGTACGTGGTACCAAATGTGTACCGATTTGTGTACCAACTTAAAATTTTTTTAAATAAATTGGTATGGCTTCGGTGCGTACCATACGTTTACCGTACGCGTACCGGTACCTTGTACGTACCCAGTACCGGTACTTTACCTAAAATGGAGTACCCCTGCCTCACATGCATAAATTAACTTCTACTGCATGTAGTGAGCTTACATAGTTTATATACGATTCAGTTCTAATTTCGATATATTCATCCAGTTAATGTTTTTAACAATATACAATCCTTGGAGCAAACAAACACAGTGAATGCAATTTTGGGAGAGATTGCTAGCTTATAAGTATTTATTTATGAAAAAGACAATGATTTCATACATGTGTAGAATTACATATTTTCAAAACTTTTGCTCTTCCAAAATGTTAATTCAACACATTATCCTATCTTTATTTTACCTGGGATAACAGTGTAATATCGAAAACTATGTGTTTGCAAGTGCAGTGGATGTGTAATACTATTATATCATCAGTATAGTCTTGGATGGTTTTGCAGTAGGACCTTCATTCTTTAAAGCTACAATAGATGTTGCCACTCATCCGAGTGTTTTTCTCAACAAATTCTTTCAACAGCACAATAATATTTTTTGACCCCACAGTCATGCCTCTTATTTTGTTTCGTTTGTATTTGTATAAGGTTCAGGAAACTGATGAAGCAAGAAAGAAGTTCTCAAATGCTAAGTCTATTTCTTCATCCCAATATTTCGGAGACCAGAGCAAGGCTGATGTGGATGCTCAAGCTACTTTATCAAAGTTTTCAGTATGTGTCCTCTCTTTTAGTAACTCACTGGAACAAAGTGTTAGTATGTATATATATGTAGATGTTCAATACCCTGCAGTGACACTGTATTGCATCACTCTAGTCCTGAATGCAAAAGCGCCACCTTAGTCCCTAAGGAACTAATAATATCATTCAAATTAGTCTTTAGGCACCAGACCTTACAAAGAGTAATATGATTTACATTTGTGATTCATGCATAGTAGTATTTAAATTGGATTTTTTGCATTATCCTATTATTTAAACAACCAAATTTTGCTTGGACTAATTAGGCTGCATGCTCTATACTAAGGTCTATGAAAAATTTAAGGTCTAGTCATTTGTGTTGCTTCGAAGTTAATATTTCATATTGAAGATTAAGTGTGAATGATTTTGTACTCTCAAACCATTGTTTAAATAAAGATTAGTAATTCAGGACTTGTTTTACCAGTCACATTTATTTTCCTTCTGTCCCACTCCGCTGCTTTTTAGTATAGTTTCATAATTTGCTAATTTACTCTTTTTATCAAAATGGGCTGTAGTGTATCAGTTTATGGAACTTAACCCAATGCAGAGCTTGAACTTCCTTTTCTGTCTTCATAACATATCTCTTTGTTTTTGTTGAGATTATTCGTTATAGGCTAGTGTTGGTTTAGTGGGATGAGTGAGAGAAAGGATAAGTTCCAAATTTCATCAAGTGTTTTTTGGCATTTATTTGGTGTAAAGCAAATTAAGTGATGGAATTTCAGTTATACAGAGATATATTGAGGGATTGGGAAGAGCTCTGTTCCGATAGTTTTCTCTTTTCTTTCTTGGATGTTTTTTTGTCTCTTTGTTATGGATAGTTCCTTATGTTGACGGATTGGGAAGAGCTCAAGACTGCAAATTTTCTCTTTTCTTTCTTGGATACTTTTGTGTCTTTGTTATGGAGAGTTCATTATTCTCCCATATCTCTGCAACCAAAAATGGAAAGAAGAGGAGGGACTAGGGTGTTAAATATTATACTTAGTAGCAGCATTAATCCTTTTTTTATTTGCAGGGTTCATCTGCTATATCCAGTGCTGATCTTTTTGGTGACTCGAGAGACAACTCTGTCGATCTTGCTGCTAGTGACCTTATCAATCGAATATCTTTCCAGGTATTCCTTACATTATACTGGATTCAAACATAATATTGTTCATGTTCATTGTTATTTGAACAACAAATATTTTATTTGATTCCCATGTGGATTTTTGGTTGCATGCTGATCCTTTCACTCTCTTATCTTATTTTACAGGCACAACAGGATATTTCTTCCCTTAAAAACATTGCCGGAGAAACTGGGAAAAAGCTCACTTCCTTGGCATCCTCCTTGATGACAGATCTTCAAGACCGAATCCTCTAAAGTTGTATGTTCTGTATTTTAAGATATCCCCTGGTGTTTGCTACTGATACCAGCCGTTTGTGTTTCAAATGTAAAAGAAGAGCTCAATAGATAGACAATTTTTTATGAACAAAAATAAGATACTTTTATATTCAGGTTTGTCATTTAGGCTGGTGCTTTTGATTTTGTATCACATGTACTGTTTTAAAGTTGCTAGTATGTTCTAGATGGTTTTTACAATTTACTTTTTTTTTATTGGTCAATGTTAGTTTGTCGCAAGTTCAAGAATGTTGCTACTATCTTGTATCAATATGGTAAATACTTTCTAGTTTCTACTACTACTACTACTACATGTTTTAACCGGTTTGAATTGCTTTTGTTTTTCTTGATATTTTGAAACAAGTCTTATCCCACTAAATTGTTGCGAATATCAAATTCAAATTCTGCCTTGATCTTTTTAATTGGAAGATTTTAAAGGGTTATGAAAAATTCTTCAATTAATGTTGTGATGATATTCTAAAAATTAGAAATATATTAATGATAAATATTTATTTATCATTTAAACAAAATTATTCTTTTACATACTGTTATAGATCTTTTTATATTTTTAAAATTTTTCTTTTTCTAAACCCCTCTCTCCGCCTCCTTCTTAACTTCCAAATAAAGTCTCAATGAATAAAAAATACAATAAAAATTAGACAAGATGTTTGGATATAATCTTATCAATATTAATATTAAGAATTTAATATTAATATTATAATCACTAATGAAAATGTTTAGTAGACAAAATTTAACACTAACCTCGCTGAAACATTAAAATACCATAGACAACAAACCTAACAATATAGAATTCTATTAAAAAGTGATAATCAATCTAAAAAATATGCAAACAATACATAATTTAAAAGAGATAGATAGAGCGAATTGTATACTGAGTATTTATAGTGGTTCAATGCTTCATTCTCACTTGCATTTAATTCATTCAGAATTTTTGTCTTCCTCCTTATAGGTGTTAGTGCATGAGGTATTTTTGTGAGTAGGGAAAGAGATATAATAAGGAAATAAAGATTTATTAAATTGTTATAAAATAATGATACATACTATAACTATTTATATACACTCAAAATAACAAACTAAATAACAAATCCTAATTGGGTTTGAGCCAACACAACTTGGATTATATCTAAATATTAAATCTAATCAAATCTAATATAATATTTCAACATACCCCCTACAATCCAAGTTGTCAAACCTATGCTAGTTATAATCGATCTGAACTATTTCTAATTTCTTTCTCAAATTCAAGAATCTGACGATCTTCAATCCTTTGGTGAAAATATCGGCCAATTGTGTTTCACTTGAGCACTGTCTAACTTCAAGTTCACCTTGATTTACCTTTTCCCCTTAGAAGTGAAATCTAGCTTCGATATGCTTACTTCTTCCATGCAGAACTGAATTCTTCGCCATATTTATGGCAGACTTCTTGTCGATTTGCAACACAAGAGGTTTCTTCACTTCGACCTCCATTTCTTCAAGTACCGATCTGATCAAAATTGCTTGACATGCAACATAGGATCCTGCTATATATTCAGCTTCACATGATGATAATGCCACCACAGATTGTTTTTTTCGAGCAACAAGAAATTGGGGTACAAATACTTGAAAGAAATATCCAGTAGTGCTTCTTCGATCTTCCTTATCTCTGCACCAGTCAACATCTAAATAACAAGTAACCATAACTTCTTTACTTTCAGAGTCTCGTCGAAATAAAATTCCATAGTTTGTCGATCCTTTTAAGTATCTCAGAATTCTTCTTACAACCTTCGTGTGTGATACTCTTGGTTCACTCATGTATATGCTCACTAATCCAACTAAGAAACATATATCAGGTCGGCTGTTGCACATATATCTTAGAGATCCAACAATCTGTTTGAACAAAGTTGCATCGACTTTGTCTTCCTCTCCATGCTTCTCCAAGATTTGGTTCGATAGGCGAAGATGCAACTGTCAAATTATCCATTCTGAATCTCTTGAGTATCTCTTTGACATACTTTCTTTGACGTAGCACCATGCCTTACTTCGACATTTGAAATTCCATGCCTAGGAAGTATGACAATTTTCTCAGATCCGACATTTCAAATTCCTTCTTCATCAGCTCTTTGAACTTCAACAAGTTCTTTAGGCTATTTCCAATTACTAGCAAATCATCGACATATAAGTAGGTTATTATTATATCTTGTGTCGCTACTTGAACATAGACACCATACTCAGATTTGCATTTTATGAATCCCAATTCAATCAAGTATGAATTAATCTTCTTGTTCCATGTCCTAGGTGCCTGCTTGAGACCATATAGCACTTTGTGCAACTTTTATACTTTATCTTCTTCCTCCTGAATCACAAACCCGGGAGGTTGTGTGACATACACCTCTTCTTTTAAAGGTCCATTCAAAAATGCTGATTTCACATCTAACTGAAATGTTGACCAGCCTTGCTTGCATGCCAAGACCACCACTAGTTGAACAGTTTTCAATCTTGCGACATGTGCAAATACTTCAGAGTAGTCGAGTCCTGTTCTCTAGAGAATTCCTCGAGCTACCAATCTTGCCTTATGCATTGCTATCGACCCATCAACATTGAGCTTCAACTTGAACACCCACTTTACTTTGATAGCATTTCTATGGGTTGACAATTTGACCAACTCCCATGTGTTGTTTCTTTCAATTGCTTGCAAATCTTCGACCATATCAAACTTCCATTGTTTATCTTTGAAGGCTTCGCTATAGTTGATTGGTTCAACATCAGCAAGTAAAGAAAAACAGACTAGTTCCCCATCTATTTTGATTTCATCATCACCAACTACTTCATAGTCTTGAAGTCTTGCTGGACGAGCTCTAGTTCTTTGAGGTCTCTGATTTGTGTAAGTCGTATCCTCTTTGACTTCGACATCATTACTTGCTTCGACGTCTTCTTCGACTGGAGTATCAACAACGTCTTCGACTTCGACATAATTACTTGCTTCGTCGAAATCATAGCTCATCAGTGGCTTCTCAATTGCATTACTAAAATTCCAATCCCACGCAGAATTTTCATTAATCATAATATCTTGACTCATCACAATCTTCTGATTAATTGGATTGAACAATATATATGCTTAAGTTTTATGATATCCTACCAGAATTATAGGTTCACTCTTACCATCAAGCTTCCTTCTCTTAGCATCAGGAATATGCTTGTAGCAAATAGATTCAAACACCTTCAGATGACTCACTGATGGTCGTTTGCCACTCCACACTTCTTCAGGAACCTTGTTCTTCAGCTTCTTGGTAGGGCACCTGTTCAAAATATAAACAGTAGTCGAAACAGCTTCACCCCACAAGGATTTTGGCAAATTCTTATGCTTCAACATGCATCTTGCCATGTCCAATATGGTTCTGTTTTTTCTTTATGCTATTCCAATATGTTGAGGAGTATAAGAAGTAGTTATCTCATGATCAATACCGTGTTCTGCACAAAATGCTTTAAATATCTTAGATGTGTATTCGCCACCTCCATTTGTTCACAAAACTTTAATTTTCTTTTCACCCTGGTTTTCGACAAGTATCTTGAATCTCTTAAAATTTTCAAATACTTCGTTCTTTCGTTTGATCACATAGATCTAGAGCTTTCGACTGTACTCATCAACAAATGAGACGAAATACTTGTTTCCACCAATGATATGCTCTTCAAAAGAACCACATACATCTGAATGTACAACTTCGAGTATGCAGGATGATCTCGTTTGCATAGTCGAAACGAAAGACTTCCTGGACTGCTTTCTGACTAGACAATCTTCACATAGTTTGTCAAGAACCTCAAGACTTAGTATACCAGTTACGATATCGTGAGTGATCAGTTAATTTAGTTACCTAAAGTTTAGATGGACAAACCTCAGATGCCACAACCAACTATTCATATGGTTGACAACTGTTTTCAGACATTGTACCTCAGTTGAATTGATCATGGTATTAAATGTTCTATTCTTTGAAAGAGGAGATTTCAAGACCAAGTTATGCTGAATGTCGAAAAGTTATAAGGCTCCATCTTTCATAACCATTGAGAACCCCTTTTCGACCAGTTATCCAACACTTAGTAGATTGCACTTCATTCCAGGGAAATAAAGTACATCTTTGATTAAGGCTTTTGCTCAATTACTCATTTGAATAACTATGTTACCAGTACCTTCTGCTGGCAACGAGCTATTATCAGCAAGTTTCACCTTACTCTTCTTTGACTCGTCGAAATCTACTAACCATGTCTTTTTACCAATCATGTGATTCGAACTGCCTGAGTCGAGGAACCAGAACTTAGATTCGACATGGTCATCTACAACTGCAGCGATAACCACCATATCATTATAATCATCTGAATCTTGACGTGCAATATTCACTTCTTTATCCTTGCCTTTTTTCGAACCCTTGTCTTTCCTGTACCAACAATGCTTGGCCAAATGACCATACTTTTCACAGTTATAGCACTGCACACCTCTTTTCTCTACTTTGTCTTTCTGATAGGAATTTCCTTCTCCTCTTTTCAAGGATTTAGAAGTTCTATCATCGATCTTATTCTTGTGAGGATTCGACCAAGACTTTTTACCCTGAGTCTAGTCGATTTTTCCTTTGAACTTGTTAGCACCATCATTCTTATCCCACGATTGCGCCTGTAGTGCTTGTATCGAGTCTTGAACTCCTTTCCTTTCGACAATCCTAATCTCACGCACTTCCAATGAACCAACCAAATCTTCTAGTTTTAGTGTTTCAAGATTTTTGGATTCTTGAATAGCTACGATAACATGATCAAAGTGAGAGGTCAACGTACGAATTACCTTCTCAACTATCATCTTATCAATTAGGGTTTCACCATAACCTTTCATGAGATGGACGAGTTTCTGCACCTTTGGCACATAGCCTGCAATCTTTTCATCTTCTCCCATTGACAACAATTCATATTGTTGTTGTAATGTTTGCAACTTAACAACCTTAACTTTCTCACCTCCTTCATAGCAATTGACAAGAATATCTCATGCCTCCTTCGCCGATTCAACATGAGAGACTCTGTCAAAGTTTCCTGCATCCATCGTCAATTGAATGTAGAATGCCGCCTTGCAATCCTTCTTCTTGGCATCCTTGTGAGCGGTTCTCTGTGCTTTGGTTGCATCTTCACCAAGCGTAGGAATGCTAACCACTTTTAGAGTTTCATGAAAGTCAAATATAGATTGCATCTGTTTTCTCCATCAAAGTCAATTCTTGCCATCAAGAGTTGGAACCGAGTTTGATAAATTTTCGTTATCATTCATCTTTGCAACGATTGATCAACAATAACCCACGATCTCGAAAACACGATCTCTGACGTGTGATTCTTGAAAACATGATCAAGAATCTAATCGGAGCTCTAGATACCAGTTTGTTAGTGCGTGAGGCACTTTTGTGAGGAGAGAAAGAGAGAGAATAAGGAAATAAGGATTTATTTAATTGTTATAAAATAATGATACATACTATGACTATTTATATACACTCAAAATAACAAACCCTAATTGGTCTTGGGCTAACACAACTTGGATTATATCTAAATATTAAATCTAATCAAATATAATATAATATTTCAATAAAAGGTGCGTAAGCCTATAACTATAAAGTATGTGTCGTCTTCTTCTTCGACGGTACGCAAGTCTAGAACGATGAAGTTGGATGAAGTTGTTGGTTTAAAATGGTGTTATTTCGTTCGGTTTGAAAATGTTTTCGTTTTGTTAAGGTTAAACATTGACGTTGTTTCGCCAGGGTTGGAAATAATGTTGTTTCGTCAGAGTTGGAAATGAACAAATGCAACTAAAGAGACAAGTTATCCAGTCTTGTTTCCTCTAAGTGAATAAATCATTCCACCACGGTTGTTTAATATAAATGTTGTGATATATGGCTAACTTAATGTAATTTTATAAAAACCTGTCAAATTTTAAGCATTTAAAAATTTTAAAAAAAATTGAAAAATATATCACAACGGTTAGTTTAAAAAACTGCGGTGATATATGTTTTACGTTAATGTAATTATATAAAAAAGCGCCAGATTTTAAGTATTTAAAAATAAAAAAATTGAAATATATATAACAACGGTTAGTGTAAACAATAGTAGTGGTATCACTTTCTTTTTTATATATAAAATTGAAAGGCGCAACTAAAATAACGATGATATCACAGACTTGTTGGCGCTGTGAATCAAACCCAAGAAATGTATAAGAGATAACCACAGTTGTTCTAAACAACCGTGATAATATGTTTACAATTTTTAATAAAAAAATAGAACAATTTATTGGCGTCTGAATTTAGAGATATCACCATGGCCCTTCAAAGAACCGTCGTGATGTTGGCGTTGTTGTATATATTTTTTATAGTAGTGACCTAACCAATCTTTAAACTAGATTAAAATGAAAATTTGTGATGTTTTTGCCTTTGGATGAATTTCTCTAATGTGTGCTAAAGGTTTTCAAATGTGGGAGAAGTTAAAAGAGTGAGACAGAATGATTGGGAGAGTTGATGTTAAGTCTAATTGTTATTTCTAATGTTCTGTAATGGGTCTCTCGCTAGGCGAGTTAGGTTGTGCTAGCCGAGAACTCGTGTTTTGTCTTTTTGACTTTCTTCTGGGCGTGTTAGGCGAGGAATGTCACAGTCATTTTGCGCTTAGCGAGACCACCTTTTGTTGGCTTGTCATTTTGCTTTCATTATTGTGTTTTTTTTTAAATGACTAAACTAAATACTATTTTAAGGAAACTTGTAAAATGTGGTTGAGTTGCCTCCCAACAAGCGCATGTTTAATGTCAATAGCTTGAAAGTGATCAGTGTTAATAAAACCAATTCCTTATAATATACCTCACGATTTTTGATTTTGACCTTTACTTCACCTTTATCAATATCCATGAGCATCCTCACAATTTTCATGAATGATCTTCCTAATATGAGAGGCATCTCTGAGTCTGCTTTGATATCTAGTATCACAAAGTCCACATGAAATGGGAACTTATCAACACGTATGAGTACATCTTTGAGTGTTCCCACTAGTGTTATGCATGTTTTGTCTCCTATTTAAAATGTTGATGTAGATGACTCTATTTGAAGATACCCAATCCTTTCTACCATAGATAATGTTATTATATTCATACTTGCACCTAAATCAAATAGTTCATTTCCAGTCTTCATATTACCTACGGAAATAGATAATACAACTACACTAGGGCCAAATTCTTTCTTGGGTTGGAATTTCTGATTATATTTGCATGCTTCATCATGCAATTCTCCTTCCCTTGATACTTATGCTCCTTCTTCTTTGGCTTTGACAACAATTCTATTATCCACAAGAATGACACTACAGTTCTCCTTCAGACTTTTCTTCGTATTTTCACTAAATGTGTTACTTGGGAGTCTGATAAGTGTTTGGCTAATTGGTCCACTTGTGTTTCAAGTTTTTTAATGAAGGATTCAGTATTTTGGTGACTGACATAGAAACCTGTATGAATTAAGTGTGTCCCTAAGTTTGTTGTTTTGTCTTATTGTGGAGGTGCTTGTGAATAATGCTGAAAAGGTTGGTTGTTGGATAGACCAACCTCGAATCTACATCCTCGAGGTTGGTTGTTGGATAAACCAACCTCGAATCTACCAATTTGGTTGGTTGTTGCTCAGGCCTTTGGTTGCCTACATAATTTATTTCTTATTCAGTAAGGGAAAAATCTTGTTAGAAGGTTTCCATTATAGAGTTCACAAAATGAAATGTGCCTTTGTTCAGGTAGTTCATGCATCTCTTTGAGTTATCATGGCATATTTGACAGTAGTTTGATCAGCTCATCCATGGTCTGAGTTATTAACTTGTTTTGAGCAAGAAAAACATCCATTGGTGCTTAGTTATATGATACCATTCTTCCTTAGGGAAAAGTTTTTGTTGTGTTGTCCTTAATGATCACTAAGCGCCATTCGCTCGATGATTGTTGTTGCATCTTCCACACTTTTGCACATGAGACAACCCCAACAGTAGCATCTAGTAACAACTTTAGTTGTTGTTGGACTCCATTTTTGAAGACATGTATTTACGTTACTTCGTCAAAACTGTGGTTTGGACATCATCTTAGCATGAGCTTGTAACTTTCCCATGCTTCATAGATAGCTTCTGCCGTGCCTTGGGAAAACACCTCGATGGTTGTCTTAGCTTATATGAATTTTTTGTGGGGAACAAATTTGTTTAAAAACTTTACCTCTAACAGACTCTAATTTTTTATCATCGATGTAGGTGGATCTAGGTACCACTCCTTTTCTTTTCCAATCAGAGAGTGTAGAAACAATATTTGGAATACCACTTCTTCCTCAATTTCTAGAGCTTCTAGCGTGCCAGTAATTTCGTAGAATTTTGTGAGGTGTGTGTATGAGTCTTTATAATCTAAACCTGAAAAGGGGTTAACATGCAAAATTTGTAATAAGCCCATGTTTATTTAACTTTGTCAGACATTCCTTTATGTTTGAGCGAGATGAGCTAGACGTTTAGGACTATTGTGACACGGTGTGCCACCATTGTTATTGTTGTCAACTTCAGCCATGGTTCTTAGTTTTGAGATAAAATATTCTTCTAGATCTGGCCTCTTGGACCTTTGTTTCTTTTTCATGTTCTTACTGAGGTTTCTATGCGTAATTCTTTCGATTTCAGGATCGAAAAGAAATTGTTCTGCAGGAACCTTACCTTGCATAAACTAGTAAAAATAGAACTAACTTTACATGTTAATGGGTTAGAACCTATAAACAAAATATGCAAATATAAGAAGATATACATAAATATAAATAATACTTAAAATAATAAAACTATGCAATGTTTTTAAAAACTAGCACATGTCCCAACCAACAACACCATTTATTATTGAGCATAAAAGTAATTTTAATAATGATTATATCCACATAAAATGGTAGTTTCAAAGACCATTCAATAATTTTTAAAACTTTAAGTAGAGAAGGATTTTATATTTGTTTTGATGCGTGAAAGTAAATGACATAAAATAAATGACAAAAAGTAAAATGGAGATTTCAATGTTAAGAGTAAGAAAGCTTGCTAGGGGTAGCTTCCACATTACGTATCTATCATGCACAACCATAGGTCGGTAATATGCTCCTCTACTCAGCTATTAATATTACCGCTTGTTTCTCTCGTTCATATCTTCTTTTGGTTTCTATGCTGTGAGGTTAGTGCATTTCCTTATAGTCGATATCCCAATCTATTAACAAACGTAGAACATCAAATTCCAACAATTATAAAGCAACAATACTCTGCACCGATCCTACAGCAATATATGCAGATATTGAACTAACCATATGTCTAGGCATTAGTAAAAAATAGATGTTCATCTTGGATCTAGTAGTGAAAAACACCTTTCAAATGTCAAGTCACACCATGAAAACAAGTTTTAGACCAATGCGAACCTACTCTAATTATGTATTACTTCATTCCATTTGAATTGAATTAGGAGCCTATATTTGTAAGCGTGGATTAAGGGCCCTCACTAGGTGCACTGTCATTGTGCCTAATAAGCATGCTTTCTTCCGAGTTAAGCAATGCTAGTTGTCTAACAAGTGGCCATAGTCGATTTGCCTCGTTAAGCACACTGCCTCTGTGCTTAGTGCATAAATACTTGCTTCACCATGAAGTAATTGAACCTGGAAATTCCATATGGCCTCATGAGCTCGCCTAACACGCATATGTCCTGGCCTAGCGAGCCTAGCTTTTAAGTGCCTATGTATTTTCCGTAAATTTTCCACTTATTCAAGACTCTCTAGTCAGTATCTAGACCCACGTCAGTCAACACTTGATCAAAAGCATATTCAAGAACAAAAGCGAAAACAACCCCCAGTATGTCTGGATTCACCCATTCACCCGAAATATCCTTATTGACTTTTCTAGTCAAGGTTGATACGATCACCAATATTAAAATATGTTGTGAAATAAAACAAATGTATGTGTAACATAGTAAGCGAGAAAGTTTAAGTGATCACTATCTTTGAAGTCCTAGAAAGAGGAACAAGGGCGAAAGGAGAACGTTAAACTTCGAGACTCAAAGGAAGAAACAATCAAATATGCAATACCAGTGCCAATAAAAAAAGTTGTCTAAGCTTTATCCAATGCTAAAACAAGAACATTTTAAGAAGAAAAGAGCGATAAAGGAAGCATAAATACTCATTTCGTGTGTCGTTAACATCAAAAGAGGTAAAATGACACTTCAGAAACCTTTTATACCCCACTCTAGCGTTGAGGACCACACTATCACCCCACACCACTAATAGTTGAGATCTCATCGGAAACAGTTCAAAAATAACACAAGTACTTTAAAGAAGGAGAAATATCATTACTAGTTAGCATATGAAGCCGTATCATTTATTCCCAGCATTATGTCACATCTTACAAGGAAGGCATTCAATTTTTCTATTCTCAAGAATAACAATGTCCTATCTATAACTTCCACTTCTTCAAGCTTCGTTGCCGAGTAAGAATACACGTCACAAACCCACGCTCTGCAAAGCAAAAACAAGTGCTAACATTGGAGGTTAGTCATCTCTCCACCGCATCAGATGCTCTGAACCGCTGCAATAATCTTTAAATTCACATTTTCGATCAACTCTAATTTCAGTACGAAACAACAAATATAAAACATTTACAAATTTATTAGATCTATACACTCTAATTATAAATTTTACATACATTTATAAAAGTTTATAACATAGTTAATGCATATATTTTATATAGGAATATTATTAAATCTCCCTCCCTATGAATATACACTCTCTCCATTCTATTTTATAAGTAAATTTCAACTTTATAAATTCATTGAATAATTAATGTATCTAATCTATATATTGTCTAAATACATCATTTATTTCATAAACTTAAAAAGTCAAAATTTACTTATAAAAGAGAATGGAGGGCGTATTAAATATTGACTTCTAATGTTTCTACGCAAATTAATAATACTCCCTCCATTTTTAAAGTATAGTTTAAAAATGTAAAAAATTTGTTTCTTTAAATATTGTTTTCAAAATTTAAGGTAACATTAATGATTATTATGTCAAAATTATACTTAATTATTTATTAAAGAGAGAAAAGGTCATATAAATTAACAAATAGTTAAGGATATAACCGATAAAAAGACGAGCCTCACTTAAAAATAGACAATTAAAAAGGATAAGAGGGAGTATTAATTAGTTATATTAAGAAAAAAAATTTAATTACAATTTTAGCCTCCCTGTTTTATTTGACTCACGAAATTGGTTCCCCTGTTTTAAATTTAAACAATTTTGGTCCCTTTATTTTAAATTTAAATAGTTTTGGTCCCCCTCTAATATTTTGAAACTTGAAATTAAAGATGATTTCATTTTTTAAATGACAATTGGCATGTAAAACATAACAAATCATCGTATATAAATTTATTATTAAACTTTGTAGATAAAAATATAAGTTAAAAAACGAAATTTTCATTGATTTTCTATGAAAAAAAATAAGAGGGGAACTAAAACTGCTTGAATTTAAAATAGAGGGACCAAAACTATTTAAATTAAAATAGGGGGACTAATTTTGTGAATCAGACGAAATAGGGGGATCAAAACTGTAATTTAACCTAAGAAAAAAACCAAATGACTCTAATAATTTGATTTTTTTTCGTATTTAGAATTTTTTAACCGTGGTTCATAAATAAACATGAAAGGAGTTTGAAAAAGAAAAAAAGACCTAAAAATCGTGGGAATAGTAAAGAACATAATTTAATTGACTTGAATGAAAAGGTGATGTAAGAACGTTTCAGTTATAAGCCCGAGAAGTTAGCAAAATAAAAGAGAATTTCTTAACCCACCCCTTGGGGTTCTTACAAACCATGTGCGTTTCCAAAAATACCCCCTGCTTCCAGAGATGTATCTTTGGACACACCTTTTTTTTTACTCAACGTTGGTTTTTTCCGGAGCTACATCTACAAAAGGTTTCCATTTATATAGCTCCGGAACAAATTACAATACATGCGCGCCAGAGTTTCTTCTCCTCCCTCATTGTTCATTTTTCATCTTCTCATTCTCAAACTCTCCAAACACTCTCAACTCAAAAAATATTTTTCCACCAAACTTCATTATTTTCAATCAAGTTCGACAATAAGTGTTCATTTAAACGATCAAGAAACACTAATACATTCAAAACTCGATATAATCGATAAGTTTTCGAGTTTTTGAGGTATTTTTGAGTATTTTCCGTAAACGAGTTAGAATATACTTTTAGGGGTAGAAATCCTTAGATAGTTTTAGAAACATAGTTTAGAGACAATGTAGGTATTGTTTGTTGGTTGAAACAGACGATCAGGGCTTCAAAAATCACATTTGCATGGGTAGGGGACGCCATCGCCGTAACCTTTGAGTTGCAGGTTGTTCTGGATCTACATCTACAGAACAATTTAACGTTAGGGAACTTACATAGATGCAACTCCGGAACAACCCAAACATTGTAAATTATGGGTTCTTCCATAGATACATCTACGAAACTTGTTCTGTGTGTGTATATCCTGAAGTATAAAATGTTAATATTTTTTACTTTTTTGTTTTTTGATTTATTTGTATCTAATTGTTTTTTCTTGGTTATTCCGTTGTAGACATTATGGCAGACAGAGATGATAGATCGCGACTTGGAAGAGTTTCGTAGCATGCATATGTGAGACGCGAGCGGAGCTAGGGAGCTGTTACCGAGGCCGATACAGAGGCACAACCTACTGGACAACCTTCTTCATCACATATCCAGGACTATCCCTTGACCTTGTATCCCACCCCATAGGGTGATGACCCATCATCACATACCCTTGAAGGCATCGAGATTCAATTGAGGGTTCATCACAGGCCCCACCATCCCGCAGGCCTCGTCGAGATACTCCTATTCTTCATCCTGCCGATGATGTTGCCCCGGTTCCACCTCCATAGGGTGATGACCCATCAGTGTAACACCCCCTTTCTATACCCCCAAATAAACAATTAAATCATTTAGGCACTTAATAAAAATTTTCATCATAGTATAAATTAACACATGGTATAAAAGAGGCACGTCACATTATCCAGGAAATTCAAAACACATACAACACCTGCTCATAAACATATGCAACAAAGGGTAAATCACCTCAAAGGAACTTAGTCCTTAACACCCACACATCATTATTTAGAACAAAAGCGGAAACATCTAAACATTGGATCACTTCATTCATATAAACATTGTATACATCAACAGTTTAATTCAAGTCATAAGTCATGTTTACAAAACATTCCAGCAGATACATACACAGATGTATCACAAAAGAACCAAAAGAATTCCTAACTACCTGGTGCTACATATCAGAGCCAACCGACCAAAAAGAACGAAGTCACGCTTCACAAAAGACCTCCAGCAAACCTACTCCGCAATGCCTCATAGAGCATCATTAAACAGCAGAAGGGTGAGAAACATTACCATAATAAATAATGCATAATGATATATATATATATATATATATATATATATATATATATATATATATATATATATATATATATATATATATATATATATATATATATATATATATATATATATATATATATATATATATATATATATATATATATATATATATATATATATATATATATATATATATATATATATATATATATATATATATATATATATATATATATATATATATATATATATATATATATATATATATATATATATATATATATATATATATATATATATATATATATATATATATATATATATATATATATATATATATATATATATATATATATATACACCAACATAGAATACACATAACACATTTCTCACCGCAATACATCACAATTCAATCATATATACATCGCAACACATATATAATTCACCAAGCATATCCACCATGCAAACATTCACCACTAAGCATATACAATTATGTTTAGTTCAATACTTCACATAAACATACACAATTATGTTCATTACACCAATACATCATATGAAGATAATAATACACTCATAGAGACCGACTCACGACTCTATGCAGATGCAAATGCGGTACCGACTCATTCAGCAGGTTCAATTGAAGAACCAAATGGAACCATCGCTCGTTACCGAAGTAACTCCCCGTCGGGCCTACGATGTTCACCCATCGCTCACACCCCACATGGGCACACGATGTTTCAGGATTGCTCACACCCCACATAGGCACACAATCCGATTGCTCACACCCTATAAGGGCACACAATCGTTCTGCAGATTCTCCACGAAATCAATATAAACTATCGCTCACACCCCACAAGGGCACACAATCGTTTCTGCAGATCCTCCTAGGAATCAAAGATAAACCATCGCTCACATCCCACAAGGGCACACAAGGTTTCTGCAGATCCTACGCGGGATCAGACATACAAGAATGCAATCATGATGCTTCACATGCAAAACGACTCCATACACTCTTGAAATGCATACATATTCACAAATATATAATCATGCATTCTTCACATCAATCTCATCATGCATTTTCATTCAATTCAAACAAATGCACAACATTGCCAAACAACCACATTTCACACTTCACGATTCACAATCCAGGATTCACGCCATACAGATACCCATAACATTTCATATCACAACATACAACTATGCATAATAAGAAAGGATTAATCATACTTGAATAGAAGAATCGACATTGGAGTGAAAACATAAGAAAATAACATGCTGACACGCTCGCTACCTTGCTCGCCTAGCGAGTGCTCGCTACCTGTTCGCCTAGCGAACAAGCTCGCGAAGGCAAATAGAAGCCACTGACTTGATTTGCTATCACACTCGCTCAGCGAAGGCCTAGCGAATGCTCGCCACCCCCTTCACTACCAGCGCAGAACACCAAAACCATTCTGCCCAAGTCTGCGACCGTTCGCTACTGGCTCGCCACGGTGAATGCTCGCGACTTGATCGCCTAGCGAACTTGCTAGCGAGGGTCTGCGAACTCAGAAAATCCCACTGTCCAACACTCTGAAATTCCTCAAAATCTACCCGATTCAATCCCAACTTATTCCAGTAGCCTTAGTCCAACATTCCTCGACTAAACTTAACCACTTATTCTCATTTTTAACCGTTAAAACTCGGTTTCTACCGATTAAATCAAATTCAACCTAAAAATGGAAAATGAGCAAAATTCTCCCCAATCCAAAATCAAACCAATAGAAACATACATAATCATACACATCGAAAGAATGATAAAGTTTCACACCCTTACCCGATTAATCGAAGCTTAGAAGTTTGATTCTTGATGATTCTAGGTTTTCTCCTCTTCCTCCTCTTTTCTCTTCTTTCCTTTCTATTTCTTTCTATCTCTTTTCTTTTCTCTCTATTTCCACTTATACTCTTTCTATTCTATTTCTCTCAAATATCTACTAATTAAGGATTATCTAAAACACCCTCTAATTAATTCCCAAAACTCTCTGAATAATAAAACAACATAATATGCACACATAACATATTAATATTCAAATTCCAAAAATAAAATAATAATCAATCAAAATAAATCAAAAGACTCAACAAAATGGGAAATTCAGAATCGGGGCGTTACAACTCTCCCCCACTTTAGGAATTTTCGTCCTCGAAAATATTACCTGATCCAAACAATTCCAGATGCGACTTCCGCATCTTACTCTCCAATTCCCAAGTCATGTTGCCTTCTGCAGCACCTCCCCATGCTACTTTCACAAGCGCAATATCCTTGCCTCTTAGCTTCTTAATTTCACGGTCCAAAATCCTAATCGGTAAAACTTTAACCGTAAGGTTATCTCTTACTTCAACTTCGTCCATAGGAATCACATGTGATGGATCCGGAACATACTTCCGAAGTTGCGAAACATGGAATATATCATGCAAATTCGAAAGGTTCGGAGGCAACGCCACACGATACGCCACAACACCCACTCGTGCAATAATCTGATACGGACCAATAAAACGAGAAGTCAACTTTTTCGACTTCAAGGCACGACCCACACCCGTAACTGATGTAACTCTCAAGAACACATGGTCTCCTTCTTGAAACTCAAGATCTTTCCTTCTCTTGTCATGATAACTCTTCTGCCTACTATGAGAAGCTTTCATCTTTTCCCGAATAAACTTCACCTTCTCCGTCGTTTGTTGTACCATCTCCGGCCCAACAACCGACTTCTCACCAATTTCATGCCAACACAAAGGTGTTCGACATCTGCGACCATACAAAGCCTCAAATGGAGCCATACCAATACTTGAGTGAAAACTGTTATTGTAGGTGAACTCAATCAAAGCTAAATAACTATCCCAAGCACCACCTTGTTCTAGTACACAAGCACGCAACAAATCCTCCAACGTCTGAATCGTTCTCTCGGTTTGACCATCTGTTTGCAGGTGGTAAGCCGAACTCAATCTCAGCTTAGAACCCAAAGCCTTTTGCAAACTCTCCCAAAACCTTGAAGTAAATCGAGGATCTCTGTCCGATACAATACTCTTAGGAACTCCATGCAACTTCATAACCACACGAACATAAATCTCAACTAACTTCTCCAAAGGATAACTAATATCAATCGGAATGAAATGAGCAAATTTAGTAAGCCTATCAACAATCACCCAAATGGCATTATGACCTCTTTGCGTATTCGGCAATCCCGTAATAAAATCCGTCGATATATTATCCCATTTCCACTCTGGAATATCCAACGGTTGCATAAACCCACTAGGCTTCTGATGTTCTACTTTAAACTTCTGACAAGTCAAACACGCATACACAAACTGAGCTATATCTCTCTTCAATCCGGACCACCAAAAGATTTTCTTCAAATCTTGATACATCTTATTCGCTCCCGGATAAATACTTAAGTTACTTTGGTGTCCTTCCTCCAATATCATCCTTTTCAACTTCGCATCATCGGAAATACAAATACCACCACGAAATCTTAAAAATCCAAAATCATCAACCTTGAAATCCTTATTCTCACTCGTCATCCAGTCAACGAACTTCAAGTCCAACTTTTGCCTTTCACATACGGTAGCAAGAAAATAATTCGTAATACGAAGCATACCAAGTCTCACACTTCTCGGCGTCATTTCACAAACCAAACTCAAATCTCTAAAGCTCTCCAAAAGTTACCATTCTTTCATCATCAATGTAGACATGTGCAACGACTTCCGACTTAAGGCATCGGCCACCACATTTGCCTTACCCGAATGGTAATTCAAACCAAAATCATAGTCTTTCAAAAGCTCTAACCACCTCCTTTGCCTCATATTCAGTTCCTTTTGATCAAATAAATACCTCAAACTCTTGTGATCACTAAAAACTTCAAATCTTGCACCATAAAGATAATGCCTCCAAATTTTCAAAACAAACACCACAGCTGCTAATTCCAAATCATGCGTAGGGTAATTCTTTTCATGCACTCTCAACTGTCTCGAAGCATAAGCCACAACTTTTCCCTCTTGCATCAACCTACCACCCAAACCTGTCAAGGAAGCATCATAATAAGCCACAAAAGGTTCCGTAGGATTCGGAAAAATCAAGACTGGAGCTGTTGTCAATCTTCTCTTTAACTCAATGAAACTCTCCTCACAACCAGCATCCCAAATGAAATTCTTTCCTTTACAAGTCAACTACGTTAACAGAAGTGCCAACTTCGAAAATCCTTCAATAAGCCTCTGATAATAGCCTGCCAAGCCCAAAAAGCTTCGAATCTCCGTAACTGATTTAGGAGTTTCCCATTGCATTACCGCATCAATCTTGGATGGATCCACACTAATACCACTACCAGAAATAATATGTCCGAGAAAACTCACTTCCGACAACCAAAATTCACACTTTGACAACTTAGCATACAATTTCTTCTCTTTCAAAATCTGTAACACAACCCTTAAATGCTCCTCATGCTCCTCTTGAGACATAGAGTAAATCAAAATGTCGTCGATGAACATAACTACAAAATGATCCAACTGCTCATGAAAAATACGATTCATGTATTCCATAAACACACCCGGCGCATTAGAAACTCCGAATGGCATCACAAAATATTCGTAATGACCATACCGTGTCCTAAAAGTCGTCTTTGGAATATCCTCCTCCTTAACTCGAATCTGGTGATAACCCTATCTCAAATCAATCTTGCTAAAAACACGCGCTCCAACCAATTGGTCTATCAAATCATCGATTCTTGGAAGCAGATACTTATTCTTAATTGTCACCTTATTCAACTGCCAATAATAAATGCATAACCGCATACTTCCATCCTTCTTCTTTACCAACAATACCGGCGCACCCCAAGGGGAAACACTTGGTCTTATAAATCTGTTATCTAACAAATCATTCAACTGCTCCTTCAGTTCTACCAACTCCGATGCTGACATACGATACGGTGCCATCGAAATTGGTCTAGTACCGGGAACTAGATCAATAGAAAACTCAACTTCTCTTTCCGGCAGTACATCCGTAATCTCCTCCGGAAATACTTTTGAAAAATCACACACCACTAGAAACACATCAAGCTCAACTTTGCTCTCCATAGACAACGATACAAACAAACCAAACAACTGAGCTTTGTCCGCTAAAAGTTTCTTCAACTCTTTAGTGGATAGAAAACTCTCACTTTCATCTTCTTCCAAAGAAGGAAACCTTACCAACTTGTGATAGCAATCTAAATGAACTCTATTAAATTGCAACCAGTTCATACCCAAGATCACATCCAAACCTTCCAACGGCAAACACACCAAATCCATAATGAAGTCTTTACCATACATGGTCAAAGAACAACTTACACACACCAAAGAAGTAGTTACCGACCCCGAAGCGGGAGTCTCAATAACCATGTCTCCACTCAAAGACACCATGCACAAACCCAAACGCTTAGCACACTCAAGAGAAATTAATGAATGAGTTGCTCCAGTATCAATATAGCAACTAAAGGCATATTATTAATAAAGCATGTACCTTTAATCAAGCGACCCGCATTAGTAGTGTCTGAACCTGCTAATGCAAATACTTTTCCATCCGACTGAGCTTGCTTCGGTTTGGTACACTTGGTGCTAATATGACCAACTTCCACACAATTAAAACACTTCACCACATTCCTTCTACAACCAGAAGTGGCATGTCCAAGACTTCCACAATTAGCACACTTCTCACAGACTTCCCACATTCAAAAGATTTGTGACCCATCATGCCACACTTGTAAAATTTGACCGCACCAGAACTTCCTCCTCCGGGTCTCCTATCAAAGATTCCCTTATACTTGCCCTTATCAAAAGGCGTCACATAAGGTCCACTCCTTACTTGTTTCTTGCCCTTCTTCTCACTCAAACTCTTATAATGAGTAGATCGAGCCCTATTGTTCTCTTCAAAAATCCTACAACACTCGGTCAAGCCCGAAAATCTTCGTATTCTCTGGTATCCCACCGCTTGCTTTATCTCAGGATGCAAGCCATTCTCATACTTAATGCACTTAGAGAACTCCGCCGCAACTGCCGCATAATGAGGATGAAACTGAACTAATTCCACAAACTTAGCCGTGTAGTCCACCACAGACATATTGCCTTGCTTCAGCTCAAGAAATTCCATTTCCTTTTTCCCCCTTTACACTCTCAGGATAATACTTTCTCAAGAGTTCGGTGCGAAATAAATCCCAGGTTATTTCTTCGTCATCTACCTCAAGAACTTGTCTCATACCGACCCACCAGTCATCGGCCTCTTCTCTCAACATGTGAGTTCCAAGTCTCACCTTGTTTCCTTCAGCACACCCCATAACTCTAATGATTCTCTCAACCTCCTTCAACCAGATCTGAGCACCGTCCGGATCAAACCTCCCCTTGAATACCGGCAGATGATTCTTTCTAAACTCATCATTAGTGTTCGTATTCGGTGCACCTTGCACCGCCCTAGCCATATCCTCCAACGCCGCAACCATAGCATTGTCATTACGACCAGCCATATTCTGATGATTCCCAAAAATAACAACAAGGTTAAACAACCGTTCAACCAACACAACAACAAGACAGACACAACTGACTCAACATTGGCTCTGATACCACTTAATGTAACACCCCCTTTCTATACCCCCAAATAAACAATTAAATCATTTAGGCACTTAATAAAAATTTTCATCAGAGTATAAATTAACACATGGTATAAAAGAGGCACGTCATATTATCCAGGAAATTCAAAACACATGCAACACCTGCTCATAAAGATATGCAACAAAGGGTAAATCACCACAAAGGAACTTAGTCCTTAACACCCACACATCAATATTTAGAATAAAAGCGGAAACATCTAAACATTGGATCACTTCATTCATATAAACGTTGTATACATCAATAGTTTAATTCAAGTCATAAGTCAGGTTTACAAAATATTCCAGCAGATACACACACAGATGTATCACAAAAGAACCAAAAGAATTCCTAACTACCTGGTGCTACATATCAGAGCCAACCGACCAAAAAGAACGAAGCCACGCTTCACAAAAGACCTCCAGCAAATCTACTTTGCAATGCCTCATAGAGCATCATAAAACAGCAGAAGGGTGAGAAACATTATCATAACAAACAATGCATAATGATATATATATATATATATATATATCTATATATATATATATATATATATATATATATATATATATATATATATATATATATATATATATATATATATATATATATATATATATATATATATATATATATATATATATATATATATATATATATATATATATATATATATATATATATATATATATATATATATATATATATATATATATATATATATATATATATATATATATATATATATATATATATACATATATATATATATATATATATATATACATATATATATATATATATATATACATATATATATATATATATATATACATATATATATATATATATATATATATATATATATATATATATATATATATATATATATATATATATATATACACACACCAACATAGAATACACATAACACATTTCTCACCGCAATACATCACAATTCAATCATATATACATCACAACACATATATAATTCACCAAGCATATCCACCATGCAAACATTCACCACTAAGCATATACAATTATGTTTAGTTCAATACTTCACATAAACATACACAATTATGTTCATTACACCAATACATCATATGAAGATAATAATGCACTCATAGAGACCGACTCACGACTCTATGCAGATGCAAATGCGGTACCGACTCATTCAGCAGGTTCAATTGAAGAACCAAATGGAACCATCGCTAGTTACCAAAGTAACTCCCCGTCGGGCCTACGATGTTCACCCATCGCTCACATCCCACATGGGCACACGATGTTTCAGGATTGCTCACACCCCACACGGGCACACAATCCGATTACTCACACCCCATAAGGGCACACAATCGTTCTGCAGATTCTCCACGGAATCAATATAAACTATCGCTCACACCCCACAAGGGCACACAATCGTTTATGCAGATCCTCCTAGGGATCAAAGATAAACCATCGCTCACACCCCACAAGGGCACACGAGGTTTCTGCAGATCCTACGTGGGATCAGACATACAAGAATGCAATCATGATGCTTCACATGCAAAACGACTCCATACACTCTTGAAATGCATACATATTCACAAATATATAATCATGCATTCTTCACATCAATCTCATCATACATTTTCATTCAATTCAAACAAATGCACAACATTGCCAGACGACCATATTTCACACTTCACGATTCACAATCTAGGATTCACGCCATACGGCTACCCACAACATTTCATATCACAACATACAACTATGCATAATAAGAAAGGATTAATCCTACTTGAATCGAAGAATCAACATTGGAATGAAAACACAAGAAAATAACATGCTGACATGTTCGCTACCTTGCTCGCCTAGCGAGCTCATAGCAAGTGCTCGCTACCTATTCACCTAGCGAACAAGCTCGCGAAGGAAAACAGAAGCCACTGACTTGATTCGCTATCACACTCGCTCAGCGAAGGCCTAGCGAATGCTCGCCACCCCCTTCGCTACCAGCGAAGAACACTAAAACCATTCTGCCCAAGTCTGGGACCGTTCGCTACTGGCTCGCCACAGCGAATGCTCGCGACTTGCTCGCCTAGCAAACTTGCTAGCGAGGGTCTGCGAACTCAGAAAATCCCACTGTCCAACACTCCGAAATTCTTCAAAATCTACCCGATTCAATCCCATCTCGTTCCAGTAGTCTTAGTCCAACATTCCTCGACTAATCTTAACCACTTATTCTCATTTTTAACCGTTAAAACTCGGTTTCTACCGATTAAATCAAATTCAACCTAAAAATGGAAAATGAGCAAAAATCTCCCCAATCCAAAATCAAACCAATAGAAACATACATAATCATACACATCGAAAGAATGATAAAGTTTCACACCCTTACCCGATTAACCGAAGCTTAGAAGTTTGATTCTTGATGATTCTAGGTTTTCTCCTCTTCCTCCTCTTTTCTCTTCTTTCCTTTCTATTTCTTTCTATCTCTTTTCTTTTCTCTCTATTTCCACTTATACTCTTTCTATTCTATTTCTCTCAAATATCTACTAATTAAGGATTATCTAAAACACCCTCTAATTAATTCCCAAAACTCTCAGAATAATAAAACAACATAATATGCACACATAACATATTAATATTCAAATTCCATAAATAAAAGAATAATCAATCAAAATAAATCAAAAGACTCAACAAATGGGAAATTCAGAATCAGGGCGTTATAATCAGCGGAGGATTCTGGTCACGACAATGATGATGAGCCTGAGGGTTTCCCAGGGGGTCCCTCGGATATGTCCCTGTTGACAGGGTATGTTGACCATACTGCCAAGCATGTCTGGGATGGAGAGGTAACATTACTTTGATTATTTCTTTTTTTTTTCATTGGAAATTTATAATTTGTACCATTGTTGATTACTAACATTGTTTCTTATTTATGAAAATTTTTCAGACTCGTGAGCCGCAGAAGTTCAACAACCATGGGCAGAAGATAATATCTTTGGAGCAGCCATATGAGGCTTGGTTCCAGGATGTCCTTGCCACCCCTGGTTTGAAGTACCTTTGTGAGATTGGTTACACCCTGATCCACAATGGGATGTTGATGGGATTTACAAAGAGATGACACCCTGAGAAGTTCTTCTTCCATCTACCGTACGACGAGCTGACTATTACACTAAAAGACATCTCATATCTATTGTATATACCAATCAAGGGTACCCTCCTCCATCACAGTAGGAAGACGAAGGATGAGGCAAGAGAGATGTTGATCAAGGAGCTTGGGGCTGATCCACTGTAGGCGCTTGAGGAGGTGGATAAGACTAGAGGGCTCATGTGCGATTCTCCTTTCTAACACTTAGATTTTGTGAGGCGCTCGTTGCTGCACGCCAGACAGATGGTGATCCAGTTGAGGTTGAGATACATAGACAGCGTATGCTGAGGTGTTATTTTCTATTTTTAGTCGGCATACAACTGTTTGTGGACACTTCCTCCACATATACTGATGTCGCTTACCCGAGGTACTTTTTGGATTACACACGGATCCATGAGTACAATTGGGGGGCGACTACCTTGGCTTACACATACTCGTGGCTGGGAGAGGGATGCCTGTGGAAAACCAGGACTTTGGCAGGCAGTGTGTCACTACTTGTGGTAACAATCTTATATCATGATAAATTTTTTTCATTTCTTTTTATTCTATATTCGTGATAATGCTTGATCCTTATGTTTTTTATTTTAATTTCAGGCTTGGATATTCCAACACTTTTCCATGATCGCCGGGTGGGGAAATGTGCCTGATTACACAGAGAAGGTGATGCGTGCCCGTGCCTTTATCCCGCTCAAGGGGAACCAGGCGGTCGACCCTTATAGAGTCTATCTCGATCGCCTGGTTACTGAGGAAATCCTCTACGACGTCTATGCTGATCAACGTAAAACACGTCCGTTTGACGATATATCACTATTCTCAGGATGGTTAGCATGCAATTCGACCATTATTGTTCCATATTTGCCCAAGCGCGTCATGCGACAGTTCGAGTACGCACAAATGATACCTAGACACCCAGTTGTCTCCACTCCTCTCGGTTTGACCCGCACGCAGATAGACGAGATCCTTGCTAACTACCAGACGCACATGGTACTGGACGAAGCTCAGACGACCAGAGGACCGAGAGACTAGAGTTGTGTTGATGGCTACATCATATGGTTCTTTACCGTCTCACACCCATACATGGTGCCCAATGCAGAAGGATCACCGCCTAGACCAACTCATCAGGAGATCTTAGAAGAGCAGCAGTCTCAGTTGAACCGTACTCAGGATGTCCTACCTCGCTGTTGTCAAATAATGGAGATGGCGCGGTTAGGCATTGTCGCCCGTTTCTTCCCTAAGGGGTCTGACCACAGACGTGTATTGGGTGAGATCATTGAGGTGGCACAAGGGGCACTTATCTATCACAGGTATCACGCTAGGACGGCTGGGATCGATGAACGAGGACGCAGGCCGAACGACAGACGAGGCGGTAGAGGCATAGGTAGAGGATGTGATGCAAATGTTGTTAGGCATACACACTAGTGATTGTGATGTGTTTTTTGATGTATATATTTTGATGACATTTATGTACTCTTTTTTTAATGATTATGACATATTACTTCTCATATATATATATATATATATATATATATATATATATATATATATATATATATATATATATATATATATATATATATATATATATATATATATATATATATATATATATATATATATATATATATATATATATATATATATATATATATATATATATATATATATATATATATATATATATATATATATATATATATATATATATATATATATATATATATATATATATATATATATATATATATATATATATATATATATATATATATATATATATATATATATATATATATATATATATATATATATATATATATATATATATATATATATATATATATATATATATATATATATATATATATATATATATATATATATATATATATATATATATATATATATATATATATATATATATATATATATATATATATATATATATATATATATATATATATATATATATATATATATATATATATATATATATATATATATATATATATATATATATATATATATATATATATATATATAATTTTATTTACGGAAGTATGTTATTTTATATTCATCTACAACAGTTAATTTTCATTTGCGACCAACGAAACATGATTTTTTTTAAAAAAATCTGTTCTGATAAGATTTCAGAGATGCATCTACGGAACTTTTTCCGTATATGTGTCTCCGGAAGCATCTAGCGTAAAGGAAAAAAAATGGCATGTCCGGATGTGTATCTCCAAAAGAAAGAGACATAGAAGGAATTTCGCAAGGTACGTAAGAGTATCAAATAGTGGATTAAGAAATTCTCAAATAAAATACACACCTCATGCCATGAAGTCACTCAAACATAGAAGCTTGTATTGTATCTAGAGATTTTTTTTCCAGTTAAATGCTATTCTAATTTTAATTCTTTTAATTGTATGAATTTTTAATTTTGATTTTAAATTTTTTAAGAATTTTCTTTTTTTACAAGTATTTTGTTATCAATTTTAATTTTTAATTTCACAAAAATTTAGAAAGCATGTTTCAAGTTACTTTTTTTAGATATCATGTCATTGTTAAAATTTTAAATTATCATTAATTTAATAATTTAACTATTTAATTTTTAATTTAAAATTATAGATAAATAAATTAAAATTAAAATTTTAAAATTTAAATATTCAACTAATAATATTTAAAATTTTTATTAGCAACTTGTCATAGAAAAATCATATAAAATTACCAGGGTTGCTTGGGAGTTTAAAAGGAACGAAAAGGAAAGGTTTTAAGTAAACACGAGGAGGAAAAAAATAGGGAAAAAAATAGAAGAATTGATAGGTACACAATTCGATAGGGTTGGATTTTGATTTTCTTCTTTTTAATATAAAATCTCTTTTAATTTGAAAAATATAAAGTTGTATACCATATGCTCATTGTTTTAATCAAAATTTGGTGGTGGAGAGCAATGTTATTTTTAATGAGCTATTTAGAAATGCAAATTTTATATTTAAAATGGAGGGGACCAAATCCTGCTACTAACTCTTGCTACAACTAGTCTCGATGTCTTAAGTCTTGCCATAAAAGAAAAAAAATCTTATTATAGTTTATATCATATTTCAGTAGAAAATCCCTTAAATACCAACCTTACCTTATTTCTTGAAACTATGCTCTCAGTATTCATCTTTATCTTGAATGTCAATTTCACATCAATAGTTTCCTTTCTCTCAGCTATGAGTTTTAATCATAATGATCTAAAATATTTGAGGTACTTCATACTTGGATGTGTTCCACTCTAAGCTTCTTCAGAAACTTTCATTTTTAACTTCTTGGTGGAGAATTTGTTTACTATATAAGTGGATGTGTTAACTCCTTCTCCCTAAAACATATGAGACATGTTCTTGTGCTTTAACATACTTTTGTTAAGTATGGTTTTGCTTTTTCTTTCTATAAGACCATTATGTTGAGGTGTACAGGGTGATGTAACTTCCTGTTTTATGCCTTCACAAATTATTTTGAGTTATACTCTCCACTACCATCACTCTTCAAAACCTTTATTTATTTCCCATTCTCCTTCTCAATCAAGGTTTTTCAATTCTTGAACGCTTCAAGAACTTTACTTTTTCATTTAATGGTATACAACCACACCGTTCTTGTATGTTCATAAACAAAAAATGATGAAATACTTGCTCTGACCTAGTGATCATACTTCGGAAGGGCCAAGTATATAAAAATGTACCATTTCTAGTGCATCATTTGATCTCCTAGGCATATTTGATGCAAAATCCAATATACTTTACTTACCTTTCAAACAGGTTTCATATGTCATCGTATCTGCATTCAATTTAGACATGCCATGCACTGAATTGTTTGAGCTTAATTCACTTAGCCTTCTAAAGTTTAGATGACTATTCCTCATATGCCACAAACACTCAGGTTCATCAATGGTTGATATGCACACCCCATTTGCAATATGAATGCTAAATTTTAATGTCCAATTATTTTACAGTTTTGAGTTTAATATCAACTTCTTGTGCAGATCAAACATTTGCAGTGCATCACTATTCATGGTTACTAAAAATCCTTTCTTTACCAATTTCCTTATATTCAGTAGGTATTACACCACCATAATTAATAAAGTTTCTTTTCAATAAGTGCAATATTCCAATTACTTACTTTAATTACAATGTCAGGAATGCCTCATACAAATAAGTAACTTCTATTTGCTAGTATGCCATTGGTTTTCTTGCATGAGTAAAAGTTTTTGAGCCATTACTTGTATCCAATCATGTGATTTGCACACCATTGTATCTGCATGACCCTAATACATTCAGGAGGAGTACCCTAATACAATAGTTTTATTGCTTTTCTTATCGCTTTCATTCTCATTTACTTTCGTTTATTAAGTCTCCTTCATAATTGCATACCATTTCTAAATCAAGTTTGAAATGATTCGTCTTTAGCATGCATAAACCAATGATTATGTTTGAACTTGACCATGATGCTTTTATCCAATTTCATTGGTCAATGGTATAAGAACCATATGTGTTATTGATTAAAGTTAGTTGGAAAGAAAATTCTCAAAGTATTTCGAAAGCTATGAAAAATTGAGATTATGTGTGTTTGATTCGAAGTAAGCACAAAACTTGATCCGGATCAAATTGAACAGAGGCAAACCAAAGGTTTTCAAACACTTTGATTTGAATCAAAATTTGCATCTAATTCAAATTAGGCATTTTCTGGTCACCTCTGGTTGATTTGATTCGAATCATACTTTACACCTGATTCAAATCAGACAATTTTTTAACATTTTCCATTTGCCTCTGTGTGAATTGATTTGAAATAGAATTAACTCTTGATTCGAATCACAGGGTCTTTGATGCAAATTTGAATTTGTTCTTGATTCAAACCAGATGAGAAATGAGTTAAAACTCTGTTTTCTTCTTATTCCACTTCACTTAGTCACTTGACTCAAATCATGAAATGCTCTTGATTCGAATCTAACTAATTTTTTCCATTCATTTGTATGCTTAATCTCAAGCACATATAAATTCTTTTTGTCATCATTTTCACATAACAAAACTTATAAAATTTTCATAATCTTCATTGTGATTATGTGAAAACCAACATCCTTTGATTTTGAAAGTTAAAAATTCTTTTAACGAATTTCTTTCATATTCAACCTTAATTTGATTTCAGATCTTGATAATGAGAGATGTATAATTGATTGAGGGAGACGCCGTCTTGAAACTAATTGTTCTTGAAGATTTGATTGAGATTTTCAAGTGGTTTGTAAGATTGAAGTTGTTGTCATTGGTGCTGATAAATTCCTGTGAGAAAAAGAAGGTTTTTCTTTCTAGATTGCCTTGGTAGTGATTGTGTGGAAGACTATGGACAAGACAGAGTTCTTAAATATTCGTAAAATTCACTGTTCAAGGAATCAGTATAATCAAGGGGTGATTTCTACACATGAAGGCTTATAATAGATTGGTGATATTGGTAGATGCAAGAAACGTCAATCGAGTAAAGATTACACCTAAGAGTTTGGCATTACGCTGTATACAAGTCAAGATCCAAATAAAATATTTATTTTTCTCAGCATTATTGTGGGTTGGTGATTATGAACTATTACAAATATTTTTCAAATAAAAAGGAACAAATGCAGTTTCCAATGGAAAACTATTGAAGAATGCACATAAGCAAAGCGATGACAAACACCAAAGCACTATAACTCTCGGTGTCATCTCTCTCCCTTACTCTTGCATTTAGTTTTCGTAGGATTTGAATGCTTAGATATTACAATTCTAGCGTAGTTTATCGTTTATTTAATTGGTAGCGATTTATTACATAAGCTTTGGTTTTATTAGAATTGGTGCTTAATCAAGCTGAAATGGTGATTAAATTATGAGAAACAATTGAGGTTAAAACTCATTGATATTAAATTATTGTATAAACACACCTCATACAAATGAATCAATTAAATACTTTGTTTATCATCATGAAACCATCTTTGGTATTTGTAGATTGATTAAGGATTAATGTGATCAAGTTCTAACAAAAGTATAATGTTTATATTTTCGTTTCAAATCTTCTGTGTGCACTTTAAAAATATCACCGATATTTTGTTTTTGAAAAATGGTTGAATTTTTTAAAATAAGGGTCTACTCGCCTACTCGCCTCCTATAGACTGTTTTTTACTTCCATATTCTCACCCAACAATCATAAGTCAGGATACCATAACTCACACATATAATTGCATTCACAAGTTATATACATCAACAAACATCTTATAAGCTGTATTGATTATCATGAGCTCTATGAGCCTCTTTATCACTTATTTGATTCTTCCTCTATTCTTTTTTATGCTTACACGCATCAACATAATGTCCAAAATTTTCACAATTGTAGCATCACACCTTGCTTTTATCAAATTCTTTCTTTTTTGATTGGTGGGTGTTAGAAACTTATTCTCTCTTGGAGTATTCAATTTTCTCATCAACGTTTGACTTGCCATTGTATAACCAATTTACATTATTGAAGCTTTATTTGCATTTCTTTTTGGAATTTTTTAATGTCCTGCCATCTTTTTGGGCAGGAATATCCAAAATACCATTAATTTCATGATATATTCCATAATGCCATTCTTTCAAAAATGATTTTTTTTTTTGGCTTAAGCAAGCCGCCCATTCATTGGGCGGTTATGTTGAAATTTGAAGTGAGCCGCCCAGTGGAAGGGCGGTAGTGACCAAGACCAAATTCATTTTACTTGTTCCCACATTGGGACACCGGGTGCGATTGTGACCCGTTTGACGACACATGGAACATTTCCTCTAAAGCTTATCAAAGTTATCCATTTCTGTTATAATACGTGTGCTCACAGGGCGACCTTTCTTGTTTCTCCGCATTCTTGGGTTATGGCAAATTTGATCTCCTTCATAAATGGGCCAATATTCATCGCACGTCATCATTGGAAAGCTTGCGCTGTAAACCCCAAACAAGTTTGTAACCCTATAAACGTTGGACAAAATAGCGTAAGCGTCGTGGCACACATTCGAACATGCAGCGATAACATGTGAGTAAGGGACACGATATGCTTGAAACTTTCCGCAGTCACACCACCCGTTCAAGAGGTCGACCTTATAATGTCCCATATGTTTCCCCTCACCATCGTCCATTGTCTCCTGCACACTGAAAACATTGTTCCTGTAGTCAAAAATTCTGACTTGATGTGTGCTGGATTTTGTTGTTTCTTCTTTCATAACCTTGAGACAGTTGTCTGTAAATGTTTGGCCAGAATTCAACACAACACTCCACTTTTCACCCCTTTCAGCAAATAAATATCCTAGTCTATAATATGTTGCCCAATTCATGTGACGACGATTTCAATGATGATTTGGTCGCTCAATTCATGAACCCTAACAATGATGCAGGTCCATCTACACAGACCCAAAACGCTGAGGTTGATCGTAGAAGGTCCACCAGAAATGTACAAGCTCCTGCCCGTGGAACCCACTAACGCTTACGTCGACCGGGTCAAAATTAATTAAGGGTGAATAGGAATTTTTAGTTCATTTATTTTAATGTACTTTTTTTATTTCAAGAATAAATAATTATTTATTTTAGTTTATTTATTGTATTTTTTTATAATTATTATTATATATTTCAATGTAGTAATTTATTTTAATTAGTACTATTTTTAAAATAATTATTTTTATTTTATTTTATTTTAATTTACTATAATTATCTATTTAATAATTATTAACTAAATATAATAAACATAATAAATAAAAAACAATGTAATAAATATAATAATTATCTAAATATTATCTATTTATTATATTTAATAATAATATTATCTATTTAATAATTATTTTATTTTAATGATTATTATTTATAATTAATAATATTATCTATTTATAATTATTTTAACAATTATTATTTATAATTAACTAAATATAATAAATAAAAAATAAAACGAAAAAAAAATTCAGACATATTGCCGTCCAATGGACGAGCGGTTTCCAAATCTGCATAAAACACTGCCGCCCAATGGATGAGCGGTTACGTTATGTCAAAAATTGAATTTTTTTAAAAAAGATAGCATTTTAGAATTTATGTGTAAAACTATAACATTTTGAGATTTATATAATAGTATGGCAGGAAGGAACAAATTTCTTCTTTTTGAACTTCCTTTCATGACCTCACAGTTCCTCTATCAATCCCAAGCACTTTTTGAACTCCAAACAACGATTTTATCAAAACAAGCCATTTTTTCAAATTACATTCATCAAGAATCATAGTTTTTGATGAAAAATCCACCATTTATATTCATTCTTGCTAATCAAAAACATTGAAAATATCACTACTCTCTCGATCCTTTCCAATGATATGACATCTCATAATTCTTTCTTGTTTCCCTTGTATCAACACCAACCCAAGGATTGAAAAAAAACTTTATGGTATCAAAACCAACTCAAGTATCAAAATACTTCTTCCTAGCATCGAAAACCAAAACTCTCATTGATATTTAAACAATTGCTCTAGTTTCGAAACCACTTCACTTCTAGTATTGATACCAAATCTCCCTTGTATTAAACCACAACCAAACTTATGTTGCAAAGAATAAAACACATTATAGCAAAGAGCAAAATGACTTAACTGAATATATATATATATATATATATATATATATATATATATATATATATATATATATATATATATATATATATATATATATATATATATATATATATATATATATATATATAACTTGTTGGTCAAGTAACCAACCAAACTTATTATTAATTAACTTACTTGGTTAGTTATTAAGCCACTCACTTAGCAATTTAAAAAATTAATAATTAAAAATGAAGAGAGTGATATTAGTCCTCTTAAAATTAAAAATATATTAATCATAATCATTCTGTTGTCATTTCTTAAAAAATAGCACATTTTAAATAATTTACAAAATTTATCTATTTTCTCTCCAATTCTCTTCCATCAAAATTCTCTTGTGCTATTGGATTGACAAACTATCTATTAATGTAATTTCATAATTTATGAATTAAATAGATAAGAGAGTGATATTTTAGAAATAAAGTTAAATATTTATTATCTTTTTAATAGTGATTGAAGTAGTAGTAATAAAGAAGTTATTTGACTTGAATGAAGCTAACTGAAAAACGTTTCAGTTACACCTCATCTCCCGCAAGGTTTCCCTCCATTTACTTGTTTTTTTGAACACTGTAGAACACTTCACACACTCTCTCATCACTCTCGCATTCACAACAACCAACAACACTAGAAAAAAGAATTCTAATCGCCATAACCCGATTCATATAAATAACCAATTTCACTAAATCAAAGCCATTCGTAGTTAGTTACAATTTCAGAAATTCCAAAAATGTGTATTCGTCCTAGCACTCAAGCCCTATCACAAGAACCACCTTCTCCTTCTTCACCCAAACGAACTAACTCAGAACCTCAACCTGAACCTATAAACTCCGAACCTCAACCTGAACCTATAAACTCCGAACCTCAACCTGAACCTATAAACTCCGAACCTGCTTCAGAGTCTCGCAAAAGAGCAATGCCAGAACCCTGCACTCCCGAACCAAATCCCAAACCTCACCACGAACCGAAACGTCACGGTTTCTCTTCTGGTTCTACTCCACCACCACCGCCGCCGCCGCCGCCGCTGATCCCCGTCGAATTCACAGATGCTTTCGTGGAGGATTTGTTCAAGTATCTTCCGATGCCGGTGGAAGAACTGAACCGTCTAAGTCCTTCTAGGTCTACTCTTCCACCAGCATCACCACCAACCGTTTTCGGCGAGGATTTATTCAAGTTTCTTCCGTCGACTTCGTATGATGAACCGGTACCGCTGAACACGATCTTTCCTCTTACTGAGGAAAATGCTCCGGATCTTGGATTTCTTGAAAAAGATTGGACTCCTCCAGTTCCGACCAATATTGATGAAAGAATCTCCGCTCTTGCCGATCCTATCGATCCCGCTGAAGTTATCGATGAACAGTACCCTAATCGCTGGGATCATGAAGTGAATCTTCGTCGCCGTAAAATTTCTGCCGCCATGTCCCCTTCAATGAGTTACGTTCCCGTTGATCATGCCGGTAATACTGATATACCAGTTCCGACACCTTTATCAGTGGTACGTTATCATCATCATTATTGTTCATTTTTAATAATTAATTGTAGTTATTTGTTTGTGATGATATTAATTGGTAAATTATTGACGCATGCATGAAGAACTGAATCGATTTTTTCTTTTGTGTGTGTGATTCTTTCTGAAGGGAGCTGGAATTGAGAATCTGAGAAACACTTGTTTTATGGCTGCGATTCTTCAGTGCTTAACACATACTGGACAAATGTTAACTGGCCTTCGTTATTGCTTTCATGCTTCTCCATGTACGGATTTTATTTTTTTATAATTTTTTTTCTTCATTTTGAGATCAAATAAGGTTCAAGATTTTGATTTATTTTAATATGGAAGTTGAATTGATTTTCGTTTTCAGGTCATCTACGTGGTTTCTGCGTTATTTGTGCTTTCCGCAACCACAATGACCAAGCTTTACATCCTTCTCGAAACACAATTCGTCCAACACTGTTTCTTCTTAATGTGAACCGTATCCTTTTTTCCTTTTTACTTTGATTTTTTGATGGTTGCTAATTGTGGAAATTCATCTCTTTAATAGTTGACTGTGGTATAAATTGTGATCCATGACATATATGGTAACAGATTTTTCAGATAATTTTGTAGCGCATAGCCAGGAGGATGCTCATGAGTTTATGATATGTGCCTTGAATAAACTAAAAAGTGCCTTTCCAGAACAAGGTCGACATAATCTAATTGAACAAATATTTGGAGGCAAAACTGTTAGCCAAGTATGATGCACATTCACTCTTTTTATTTTTTTAAATGTTATTCATAGATGATTTTATCTACTTATTTTGATGTTTGTTATTATTCAGCTTCGATGTCGCAGCTGTGGTTTCTCTTCTGATACCATTGAGCCAATACTTGACTTGGGTTTAGCTGTAGATAACGAGATTACCGTTCAAAGGGCTCTGGATTCTTATATCATGGTAGAAAATATGGATGGGATGTTTAAATGTAGTAGCTGCGACCAAGAAGTATACATGGAGAAACAGCTTTTGATTGATAAGGCACCAGAAATTGCAGTACTACATTTGAAAAGGTTTAAAAAAGACAGAAGCACTTATGAAAAGATTGAAAATCATGTTTATTTCACTCCGAAGTTGGATTTGGAGCCTTATACATCTGCTAAAGGCAGGGAAGATGTAAGTTTAGAATTCATTTTAGTCCTTCCTACATTTTTTCTAGTTTTTTGCGGGTATTTCAATTGTGTTCCAATCATGGTTATACATTGTGGTTCCTCTGCGGTTACACTCCAAACATTTATACTGCAGCAAAATAGGGAAAAATTGAGACTGGTGCAAATGAATTTAGCAAATGAATTTACAGTTGTGATCTAGTTGAGCAGACCTCATAGTCATTTATATTAGGCTGCAATTGCAGTCCAGACTGTAATAACTGTTCCAATTTCTCCATGCAAATTTGATTTTTTTTACTCATTTTTATGTAACAGCCGATTTTGATGTATGATCTATACGCGGTTGTTGTGCATAGCGGATCCACAGCTAATTCAGGGCATTACTTTAGCTATGTGCGTTCTGATGAAGACACATGGCATTTGATGGATGACGCTCAGGTAAAGTCTCTATGGAAATTTCTTCCTATAGTATAGCTTTCCCGTTTTACATTGATTAATTAGAGCAAGTGATTTTGAAAAGTTGTAAGTTGCATACATACTTTAAATTTGCAAATGTAATTTACTACTAAATTCAATGTTTATTTTTTTCTTTCAGAAGTTTATTTTGCAGATAGATTGTGCCTATTTAATGAATGTTTAATGTAGTTTTGTTATAATTAATTAGATCAAATGTGAATTATTAGTTTTCTGATAATAAATTCCGTTTCAGGTTTTTGGTGTTTCTGAAGAACATGTCCTGGCTCAGCAGGCATACATGCTGTTTTATGCAAAACAAGGTACAGCCTGGTTCTCTAGTATTTTGGAAACTGAAGAGAGAGCTGTGAGATCAGTATCCACAGACAACACACAGGGTTTTGGTAGTGGAGAAAATGGTTTTAGTGATTATAAGGAGGAAACTGATAATGATTCGCCACATGCTAATGATGACGATTTGATGTGGGCAAATGATAGCGATTCGACGTATGGAATTGATACTGATTCGCCCGATGGGAAAGAGAAGACTGCGAGTGACATGGAAGAAGAAGAAGAATGTGATTCGGCGGGTGTAAATGATAAGGATTCCAAGGATGCAGATGATAAGGATTCCAAGGATGCAGATGATAATGATTCCAAGGTTACAGATGATAATGATTCCAAGGTTACAGATGAGAAGTCTGGGAGTGGTGTGGATGGAGAAGAATGTGATTTGGCAGATGCAAATGATGATAATGATTCCAAGGATGCAGATGATAATGATTCCAAGGTTACAAATGAGAAGTCTGGGAGTCACATGGATGTAGAAGAATGTGATTTGGCAGAAGCAAATGATAAGGATTCCAAGGATGCAAATGATAATGATTTGAAGGATGCAAATGAGAAGTCTGTGACTGGCATGGATGGAGCTGATGGTAATGATTCTAAGGATGCAAATGATAATGATTCCAAGGTTACAAATGAGAAGTCTGCGAGTCCCATGGATGTAGAAGAATGTGATTTGGCGGATGCAAATGATAAGGATTCCAAGGATGCAAATGTGAAATCAGTGAGTGGCATGGATGTAGAAGAATGTGATTTGGCAGATGCAAATGATAATGATTTGAAGGATGCAAATGAGAAGTCTGTGACTGGCATGGATGGAGCTGATGGTAATGATTCTAATGATGCAAATGATAAGGATTCCAAGGATGCAAATGAAAAGTCTGTGAGTCGCATGGATGTAGAAGAATGTGATTTGGCGGATGCAAATGATAAGGATTCCAAGGATGCAAATGTGAAGTCTGTGAGTGGCATGGGTGTAGAAGAATGTGATTTGGCGGATGCAAATGATAAGGATTCCAAGGATGCAAATATGAAGTCTGTGAGTGGCATGGATGTAGAAGAATGTAATTTGGCGGATGCAAATGATAATGATTCAAAGGATGCAAATGAGAAGTCTCTGACTGGCATGGATGAAGCTGATGGTAATGATTATAAGTATGCAAATGATAATGATTCCAAGGTTACAAATGAGAAGTCTGCGAGTCCCATGGATGTAGAAGAATGTGATTTGGCGGATGCAAATGATAAGGATTCCAAGGATGCAAATGTGAAGTCTGTGAGTGGCATGGGTGTAGAAGAATGTGATTTGGCGGATGCAAATGATAATGATTCCAAGGATGCAAATGAGAAGTCTGTGACTAGCATGGATGGAGCTGATGGTAATGATTCTAAGGATGCAAATGATAATGATTCTAAGGATGCAAATGATAATGATTCTAAGGATGCAAATGAGAAGTCTGTGAGTGGCATGGATGGAGAAGAATGTGATTTGGCGGATGCAAATGATAATGATTCCAAGGTTGCAAATGATGATAATGGTTCCAAGGTTGCAAATGATGATAATGATTCCAAGGTTGCAAATGATGATAATGATTCCAAGGTTGCAAATGAGAGGCTTGGGAGTGACATGGATGAAGACGATGTGTGATTCCACTATGCAAGTGTGAATGTGTGATGTTGAACAGAATTTCATGCAATGAGATTAGAGACTAGTATGGCTGGTTTTAAGGTTCCCCTTGATGTAAAAGTTGTTGCATATCCCCCTTTACCTGTTACATAAAAATTGATGAATATATGATTTCCCTTCATGTAAGAATTGTTGAATATCTCACTTTACCTGATAGATAAAAATTGTTTGGGTTGATGAATATATGATTCTGGTACGGATTAATGAAAGTCATAGTAGTCTTAAGTACTCCTTGTAATGAAGTTAAGGTCAAAGGTTGAAACTTGAAACTTAAACCTTTGATACTGAAGGATCTACGAATGGTTGGCATGGATCTAGATTGACACATCAAATCTCACTATGTATATCTATGTTGAATGTACGTCTGGATCAAGGTTGAGTTTTTGTGAAATTGCCATGAAATAGCGTGGCTGTTGACAAGATTAACATTGTATTTTCATGATATTCACCTTCAGTATACATCGGGTCCTGATGTTTGTTGATGTGTCAATGTGGATCCGAAAATACCATTAGTTGCTGCAACTGCAGATAACTTAAAATTGTGGTGCTGCAGTTGAAATCACAATTGTAGGACCTCTTTTAAAAATTGTGGGAAAGGTTTAAATTTTATTTCGAATAGTTAAACATGTTTATTCTGTTAGAAACACTCCGTAAAAAATTATAATATCAGTAGAAGTCCTCTATCTCAGTTATAATTCATTTAAATTCCACAAGTTTATATATGCTCCAACAATTTTTGTTCAAGTACATTCGGATTTAAAAAAAATGTGTTTGTGATTGTTTTATAAACAAACTTTTGAATTTCTGGACAGTTGCTTGACTAGTTTTGCTCTTCTCTTACTCCTTGTTCTAGCTCTTTTATTAAACAATATATTTCATATCATATGGCTTATTTTTAAACAATATATTTCATATGGCTTTTAAAAATTATCCTCCATAAAAAGACCCGACGGTTCACCTACAAATTTTAATCTCCTTTTAGAATGGTTAGTTCAGTTGAATTATTGCTTCTTTTTTTTTTTGTTTAAATGTGCTTATATTTTACAAGCAACGTGAATAATTGGAGGCACAATATATATTCAAACCCAATTCAACATATTGTGTTCATCTTTGCATGAAAAAAAAAAAAAATTACACCACAAATTCAAAAAGCGATTAGCACATATGTTTATATTACATTAAGAAAGAGGAAAGTGAATGAACACGGTTGAGCAAAATTGAGCGGTTGTATTTCATAAGAATATTTTACAATAGTATTTATATATACAGTTATCTAAATAATTTGTGCAAATACGTGTTTCCTGTTAAATTCTACACTCAAGACGAAATTATCCTTATGTCAAATTAACATACTTGTCGAGCTTGGGACTTCACTTTAAAAACTCGACCTCAACTCCAAGTCGTAACACAACTCGACTTCTCATCAAAACACAACGCATCTTCTTGTCGAGCACAACTAATTAGAAAGCTTTGAAATACGAACAATACACCCCTAATTCAAATTTTTAAACTTCTCATTCCAATAAGCTTCTTCAAATCATCGAACCTTGTCTTCTTCAAAGGTTTTGTAAGCAAATCCGCCAATTACACTTCTGATTTGCAATACTCAAGCTCGATCTTTCCTTTGTTCACTTGATCTCTAAGAAAGTGACACCTTCTTTCTATATGCTTACCCATTCCATGACGCATCATATGATTGACTAGTTCTGTGGCTACAAACAACTTCATCTTCTTCGATTCTATGACTTTAAGTTCATATGATTCTGTGGCATTTCAATCCATAAGGCTTGACAAGCTGCATATGATTCTGCTACATGCTCAGCTTCACAAGATGATAAGACCATTATCCTTTACTTCTTTGAGCTCCAAGAGATTGGTACTCTGCGAATCATGAATATGTAACCTACATTACTCTTCCTTTCATCTCGGTCTCCACTGAAGTCAGAATCGATATAGCCATACACTTCTGTAGTTTTGTTGATGATCTTCTACTTTGGAATTAACACTTTATGATCCATTGTTCCCTTTATGTATCACATCACCCTTTTGATTGCAGTGAGATGACATTCTTGTGACTTAACCATAAACCTTCTCAAAAATCCAAAGGCAAATGTCAGGCCAGGTATTGCATAAGTACCTTAAAGACCCAATGGTTTGTTTGTATAATATTGGATTTACAAACTCATCATTTGTTTCTCTTTGCAACTTTGCTTTTGTCTCCAGAAGTGTGACTGTCGCATTATAGTTGCTCATCTTCGATCTTTTCAAGACATCTTGAACATACTTCTGTTGGTGCATGAACACTTCATAACTCGTGTCTTTCAATTTCATCCCTATAAAGTACGACAAGTTTCCTATGTTAGACATTTCAAATTCCTGCACCAGCTCAGTCTTGAACTCCATAATCGTTTCCTCGTCGGTCCTGTGATAAAAAATCATCCACATATAGATATAGGATGATTTGAGTGTCTCTTTATGCATCATTGCCATATACTCCATGCTCTGAAACCCATTTTTTGTATTATGCCTTAATTAGGAAACCATCGATTCTCTTATTCCAAGCTCTTGGAGCTTGCTTCAAGCCATACAGAGCACTCCTTAATCTGTACACCTTCTTCTCCGGCTCTTTAATTTCGAATTTTGGTGGTTGACTGACATAGACCTATTCTTCCAATGGTCCCTTCAAAAATGATGACTTAACATCTAATTGGTGTATCTTGCATCATTTGTATGCTGTAGTCGACACAACAATCCTAATTGTTTCCAACCTTGCAAAAGGTGCATAAACTTCATTGAAGTAGATACCAGGTTTTTGTAGAAAATCTCTTGCCAATAATCTCGCCTTATACTTGACAATTTCATCACTTGGCATCAACTTCAGCTATTGGTTTCTTGTTATATCTTTTGACAAACTCCCATGTCTTACTCTTCTCAATTTCTATGAGTTCTTCTTTCATGGCTGCCAACTAATTTGAATCATTCATGGCTTGATCCAAATTAATTAGTTCTGATTCAATCATCATCATCACTTCTTCTATGAGGTCACTATTTGCAGCAATTGCTTGATATGGAAATCTCTCATATCCAGCTAGCCTTATTGACTCAATTCTTCTTCTAGTCGATCTTCTAACATTCTTAACAAGTGGTTCTTCATTTTGTGTGGTTGTGACTTCATTTTGATGGTCTTCTTTAAGCATATTTGGGACTGTGTCTTGCTCGTGTCGAAATGATCCTTGAGTCCAATTTTACCCTTTTCTTTCATCTACCAGAACATCCATATTTATCATTAGTTTATTATCATTTGGTGAATATAGCTTGTAAGCACCAGTTGAATGATAACCTATGAGCACCATGACTTGACTTCGATCATCTAGCTTCCTTCTCAACTGCTCATCTTCATGCATGAAACATATTGATCAAAATACTCTAATATGACTAACATCTGGCTTGATCCTTATCCAAGCCTCATAAGGTGTCCCGTGCCTTATTTTCTTGGTTGGATATCTATTGAGTATGTATACTACTATCAAAACTGCTTCTCTTCGGAATCTCTTTGGCATTTCTTTGGATTTCAACATACTCCTTTCCATGTTCAGTATACTTCTATTTTTCCTCTAAACTAATCCCTTATGCTAAGGTGTATAAGGTGCAATGAGCTCATGCTCTCTAACTTCATCATTGCATAATCTTGTAAATTCCTTTGAAGTATACTCACCTCCATCATCATTTCTCAATTTCTTAATGTTGCACTCACTTTGTTTTTTGACATGCAACTTAAATCCCTTGAACTGCGTGAACACTTCACTCTTCCTTTTAAATAGATAAATCCAAATATGTCTTGTATACTAATCTATGAAAGTAAGAAAGTAACAATTAACTCCATTCGACTAAATTTCAAAAGGTTCACAAACATCAGAATGCACAAGTTCCAGTCTTTACTTGGCCTTAATAGGAAGGCCATGCTTGAAAGATTTCCTTGCTTGCTTTGCTCTATAACATTCTTCATATATCCGACTTAGCTCCTTTATCTGAGGTAGACCATACACCATTTTATTCATGTTGGTCATACTTAAACTTCTAAAGTTCAAGTCCATACCTATATCGCCACAACTAGTTCTTGTCTTCTGATGTAGTCGAAACAAGATATTAATGATCAACCTTTTTTATCTCAATCGTTGTCTGCTAATGGTGGTCTCATGATCAATCTTCCTTCACCATTAAACACATTAATTTGATTGTCCATCATATTTATTTTTTACCCTATTGCAAGTAACTAACAAATGCTGATCAAGTTACTTGTCATAGAGGGCACATACAAGACATCAATGATGACTGCCTTCTGACCATCTTTTCTCACTACTTCAATGTTTCACTTTCCTTCTGATGTAACATGCTTTTGATCTGCAAATATGATTTCCTTCTTGAATGATTCATCCAACATGATGAACCAACTTTTGTTGTCTGTCATGTGATATGCAAATATGATTTTCTTCATTACATACAATCCACATCGGAAGATCATAATATTCTGAATCCTTCGAAACATCAACATACAACTTCTCTTGCATGAAACCTGCAATAAACACCTGAAAAATAACAATAATATTGGGGGTGAGATACTAATCTTAGTGAGTTCCCCTATCCTATGGGTCCAATCAGATCTAGAAGGTTTCTAATTAATTTTTTAACTTAAGCCATTCGAAGAGGATAAAGACTTAAGTAATTAGGGGATTTTCACATTGTATGGAAATATTTACACTTGAGTTTACCAACTCAAAGAATCATTATTCGGGAACGCAAACTGTAACATAAGAATGATTAGTCCAAACCAATCACAAAGATTAACTAATCTCTCCGCTAGATATGGTCAATGGTATATCACACCTCCACTACACGGACACACTAACCACCAGATGTGGCCAAAGGGCGTCCTAGCCTCCACTAAATGGATACACAATCCATCAAATATGGCCAAAGGAACTTCTAGCCTCCACTATATTGTGATAGTCAATCCACCAGATATATATAAAGGCAGTCCTAGCCTTTAGTGAATGGATCATACAATCCATCAGATATGGCCAAAGGTACTCCTAGCCTCCACTGAATGGAATGCACTAAAGCCCTTTCCACCAGATATGGCCAAAGGTAGTCCTAGCCTCTACTGAATGGATACACAATCCATCAAATATGGCCAAAGGTACTATTAACATCCATTGAATGGAATACGCTTAACAAAGTTACAACCATTTGTCTCAATGATTCATCTTTCCTGGTTACACTCTATACAAGTCTCGAACTCGTGATAAGTACGAATGAGGCTTATTTCCGAATATGCAATCAGGTTCTACATTATCTTGATTGCTCTCATCAATCACTAGGTGATCACATTCACCAATTCTCATGTTATTTCCACATGTTTCATACAAAGAATATTGACTCATTAATCAAGTGAATACTTATCCGCGATACACACCGAGGTACCTTTATGTCTAAGCATCACCGCATAACTCTTTTCCATAAATTAAATTATCCTTCTAAGTCATTTTTGACTTATACGCCTAGGTTTCCACACTAATCATGATAAGGTTTTAGCCATATTATTTCACAATCAACATTTCATGACATTGTTCATAACATAATCATAATATGATTCATAAACATACATAAAGCACACACAATAATATATCATGTTATAAAAATTCCAAGGCAGGGCTGTGACATAACCCACCTCAATCTAACTTATTCCACTTTCACGTCACATAGTGAACGTCCATCCGACCATTCTATGGCGAGGTTAACTGGACTCAAGGAAAATGTATAATGGAATAAATCATTGAGAGTTCTCTCTCTCTCTCTCTCTCACTCTCTCTCTCTCTCTCTCTCTCTCTCTCTCTCTCTCTCTCTCTCTCTCTCTCTCTCTCTCTCTCTCTCTATATATATATATATATATATATATATATATATATATATATATATATATATATATATATATATATATATATATATATATATATATATATATATATATATATATATATATATATATATATATATATATATATATATATATATATATATATATATATATATATATATATATATATATATATATATATATATATATATATATATATATATATATATATATATATATATATATATATATATATATATATATATATATATATATATATATATATATATATATATATATATATATATATATATATATATATATATATATATATATATATATATATATATATATATATATATATATATATATATATATATATATATATATCACATCTCTCTATGTTATCTTCCTAACACATCCGTTCTTGCATCAATTGGAGCTACCATTTCCGTTTTATGGTGGAAATATGTAACAAGGTGTTTAATCAACATCAATCCCATTATTTCATACATAATAATTTATCATCAATATCTTATAAAAATTTGTAATAAAAAACATATTTTAATTCACCAATTACTAGAGCATTGAAGGGGTTTTCCAACGCTTCAAGTCTCGCATCAATCAGATACACGATTCTCTAGTTATGATAAAAACAAGAACCAAATTTTTTTCTCAATGTATCAGGTTTGGTTAGTGAGCCCTAGAAAACTCCTATTAGTAGCATAAAATATGTAAATTTTCCTTGTCTCTCTTAGCGAGACCTAGCAAGTTGGTAGTGAGCAGACTAGAAAATCTGCAATTCCACTGTTGATGTGCTCGCTTAGCGAGGTGTAGCAAGCTCTAGCGAACGTGAAAAAACTAGAACTATAACACAATGTATTTGGATGAGGAAAAACACTAAAAAACCAACATGAGTCATCTTAATGCATCCAATAATACCAAAATAACATGGTTTATTACAAATAAGCATGCACAACAATAAAATGATCATATATAAGCATATATTTCACACATATAACATGTTCTCATAAAACATAATTTCTCTTTTCATGGATTTTTCCCACCAAAAATATGTCTATATAGGATCCCATCTTGATAGATGGATATGATGAAGAATTAAGATGAAGTTAGTGATGATGATGATGATCCTTCCATGGGTTTTCTTCTTCTTTCTCCAAGCTTTCCTCTTCCTCTTTATTTCTTCCTTTCTTATCCTCTTTCTCTTTTCTAGTTTTCTTTTTCTTTTCTTCTTCTCTCTTGCCACTACCACAAGTGTGTGTGTGAATGTGTGTCTATATATATATATATATATATATATATATATATATATATATATATATATATATATATATATATATATATATATATATATATATATATATATATATATATATATATATATATATATATATATATATATATATATATATATATATATATATATATATATATATATATATATATATATATATATATATATATATATATATATATATATATATATATATATATATATATATATATATATATATAGTGCACTATCCTCTTATATATGTTTTGAATGATGTCAAAACTAGAACACTTAATATTAGTGTACATTGGATCTTGTCGTCTATGTCTAGATGTGCATTCTCATATTATGAAATTTAAAATTAGATTAGATAAGTTATTACAAATCAAACATTATGCTTTTTCATAAAAAACAAGTCTATGTGTCGATAAGTCTATGAGTCAATACATAATGAAGAATGGTAAAAAGCATAACCTAGCCTTTTATAAGTCGATATAAGTTACTAATGAGTCGACTCAATCTAAAAGTTTTTGAAACAATATGATTCTTCCCATCTCTGCCTTGTATGTATCGATACAAAGGCATCTATGAGTCAATACATGTTGCATATGAGTCGACTCATTCTGTATTGGAGTCGACTCCTACTGAAGAATTTTTATAAAGTTGATTTGTCTGACCATAATGTATCGAATCATTGGGGCTATGTATCGACTCCCAACGTTATGTATTGACTCAACCCAATTGGGAGTCAATACATTTAGTTTTACTTTTTTCCAAAACTTGTAATTTTTTTCGACTAAAATATGTTTTGTCTGTTATTTTTCTACACACACATACATATAAATATGCATTCATGCATCATTTCTTTATGGAAATCAAGAACATAGATAGAATTTTCTCGTCATCTTCAAATTTTCTTTGTATACATTCAACAAATACATATAATTATTTTTATTGAGTGTCATCAAGACTAGATTAATAAGGTTCAATTCAGGTTGTTGTAATAAAATTGGGTTGAGTTTTTCTTTGGGGGTTTCATTGATAAAACCTTTAGGGATTTTCCTCCAAAGTCAAGGATTAATTTTGGGGTTTTTGTACAAGTCTTTGCAACTTAGATTAGCTGAGTGAACGCTGAAGGTGAGAAAATACTTAGAAGGGGGGGTTGAATAAGTATGACAGAAAATAATCAAAGATAAAAACACAAGTATTTTTATCCTGGTTCGTTGAACTCAACTACTCCAGTCCACCCTTTTCAAGAGTGATTTGCCTTTCTCAACAAGGACTTAATCCACTATTCAAATCAACTGATTACAAATAGCAACACCTAAGAACAACTGTTCTTAGTCTTCTCAAGAGCTACTGATCTAACCTAGATCCTCTTAAGGAAAACTTCCTTTACAAATTAATGTAATACAATGTAAGAGTAATAAATTGCTTCTATGAAAGCTATAAACACAACTGTGTTATTTCTCTAAGTTTAGAACAATGTATGAACTATGAAGAATATGAGAGCTTGAGAGAGTTCTTGCAATGATTTTCAATTTCGTCACAAAATTCGTCACTTGAAGAATGAGCTATGATATCCTTTATATAGCCACTTGAATATTGGAGAGAATATTTTACCGTTGGAGAAGATATTTCCAATATCAAATAGTACTGTCCTTTGTACTATTGCAGCAGAGAGACGGCGCACAAAAAGTGGGTGTAGCAATTGTCTGCTGAGCTGTGATTATACCATATATGGAATGTACCAGAGGAATAATATTCTTGCAGAGAATTTTGTCTATCCCAATTAAGGAAAGATTTGCTGGCATATTCCAACGGATATATTAAAATAATCTTCTTCAAATAATTCTTCAGATAGTTCAGATCAGCAATCAATATCAGAGTCTTCAGTCTTCAGAATCTTCTGGAAACTTCAGAGCCTAAGATGTTCTTCAGATGTTGATGAATCAGAGTCTGGTGCAGCTGTGTGCTTGAAGCGTAACATGCTCTTAGATCAGAGTCTTCACTCAGATCAGAGTCTTCTCTCATTCAGAGTCTCTTCACTCAGAGTCTTCTTTCATTCAGATTCTTGATAATATATGCAGCGTGTTGTATCTTCAGAATCTTGATGACTAAGCTCTTATACTTCAGATTCTTCTAATCTTCAGATGCTCTTGAGCCATTCAGAATTTATTGTTCACATCAAATTTGCTCTTAAAGATTAAAATCTTTTGTGCCTGTAGAAAACAGTTTAGAACAAATTTAGAGAGCATAATTCTTGTATACAAATTATCATTAATGTTATCATCAAAACATAGAGGTATTACTAAGACACAATCTGTGCTCTTACAATCTCCCCCTTTTTGATGATGACAAAACATGAGCAATTTGTTCAATAACAATGAATTAAAATTACTCCCCCTGAGATTAACAATCTCCCCCTGAAATGAATACTCTAATGGAATTAGATACTTCCCTTTCTGGTTGAGTACATTTCAGATTCAGAGCCTGATTACATTTCAGAGCCTGATTGAATACTGGTTAACATCCTGATTGAAGCCTGGTTGACATATGTTTGACTTCTAGAGTCAAAGCTTGATGCCATATTAAAGCTTGATGCCAGATGAACAACTTCAGAACACTTGGTTGTTTATCTTGCCATTTCCTGTCTTGAGTTATCTTTTAGATCATAGTACTCAAGGTTAGATATCAGAGTCTGGTCTACTCAGATTTAGCTATTTTTGATCAGGTTCTGAAAAGATAGATCTCAGGAAAAACTTCAATGAAATTTGTCAGAGTCTGGTTAAATTTGTCAGAGTCTGGTTAAATTCAAAGAATGTTAGTAACATGTCTGACTTAGTTCAGATAATTGCTTATAGATTTGAACAATCAGATTCTATTTTGTTTCTCCCCCTTTTTGTCATAATCAAAAAGAATTTTAAAAGACAGTAAAGATGCAGAAGAAACATATATCCAGATAAGCAAAAAGATCATTGTCATTAAGATAACATCCAGATTCAGATAGAAACAAACAAAGCATATCAGAAGAAAATCAAAACAAAACAGAACATGAAAAGCTTGTGCAAAACATCAAGTAGGTTTAGCAGATGAGGCATGTTGAGAAGCAATGAGTTGCAGCAGTGCTGTAATCCTTTCTGAATTTTCATCTTGCTTAGCCATCCAAGTTTTCATTTCTTCATTTGTTTTCTTTTGATCAACCATAAAATCTTTAAGTTCTTTGACATCCTTCTGAAGATCTGTAGATGCTGAAATAGAAGATTCTGGAACAGTGGATTCTGAAACAATCTGAGTAACATCAGGTGCAGGAATTTCTGGAGGTGGAGGAGCTTCTAGAAGAAGAATAGGAGGAGGGTTTCTCTTAATCCGTTTTTGATAAGCAGCAAGCCTTACTTTTGACAATCTAAGACATTGAGTCCTGATTTTCAAAGCCTCCCTATTCAGTCTGTAAAGATATTTCTTCCAGACAGCGTTAGCAGCCTCTTTGTCCATAGTAGTCATGCAAACATCCATAATGTCAGCAAAGTCTGAGACATTATCCTTATCAAAATCTCTTAACATAGTATAAACACTTGATCCCAATTCTGCTTCATCAGGGATTCTGGGTTGTGTTTGTTTAGAAGGTTGAGGTTGTGAAGATGGATGTTCAGATGTTTGTGGTTCAGAGGATTGAGGATGTGAAGATGGATGTTCAGATGTTGGTTGGTTGTTTTGTGGTTCAGATGTTTGTTGGGTGGTTTGTGGTTCAGATGTTGGTTGTGGAGTGTTTTGGATTTCAAGAGATTGTGGAGTGAGAGTTTGAGTTGGGGAATTTTGTGGAGAAGGTGGATGTTCAGAAGTGGGAGATTTAAACAGTTGTTTCCAAACACTCTCAGAACGAGGTTGTTTGAGATCATTCAAACATTCATTAATGTAACCAGATGATTCATCATCAGATGATGTATCAGAGTGGTTAGATTTTTCAGAAGTTGAAGATAAAATGATAGAACGGTTTAAAGGTGTGATATCTAATATCTCATTAGGATTAATGAGATTTTCAGGTTGGTCAGAGTGTTCAGGGTGAACATCCTCTGGAATGGTATGTTCTGGGATAGTGTTTTGAGGTTGTGGTGTTGCTTGTTGAGTTTGTTGAGGAATGTTTGTTTGAATGTTTGTTGGTTGTGGTGTATGAGTCTCAGATGGTCTAGATCTTTTAAATATGAGGGGTGAGTCAGATGGTGTGGGGGTAGCAGAGTGATGAACAGGATTAGAATCAGTGTTAAATACCTGTTTCAGAGTATTTCTAATCTCTTCAAAAGTTGCTGCAGGAGGATTTTGTTGAACCTTCTTCAGCTTCTTCCTTTTCTTCTTCTTTTCAGCATCTGAATGCTTCCTTTTCTTCTGATGACCTTCACTATCAGCTTTTCTCTTACGTCTTCTTTCCCTTGTCAGATCAGGAAGAACTTGGCCTTCCTTCTGCACAAGATTGGCAGGAATCTCAACACCATCTCTTATGCAGCGAGCAACATACTCAGCAATAAGTTCTCTAGGTTCATCAGATGTGAATAAAGGAAAATCCTCAACAGGAATTCTTCTTCCCCTAACTTCTTCAGAGTTAGTTTTCCTTGGTTTCTCAGATAAATCTTCAACCAGTTTCATCCTTCTCAGAGTTAAACCATTTATTTCAGAGCCAATGATAAGATTCAGATCTTCTGTCAACCCAGCCTCTTGCAGATGCGCCACAAGTTGGTTTTCTATCAGAATATCTGAAATCAGCCTTCCCATAGGGATCCATGTTCTGACTTTTCCAGATTTATCTCTGGCTGTCTCTCTTGTTTCCTTGACGTGAGACACCAGATGATTAAACAACAGATATGGAAGATCAATCTGAATGTTTTGGTGTAAACAATACATGAAGTAAAGTTGTTCAGCATTAACATAATCAGAAGAGTTTGAAGAGGGTCTGTGAAAGATGGTGTTCATGAAAATCTTAGCCCATATCTTGTAAGTGGGTTTCAAGAACTTAACCTTCTTACAGGGTTCACCAGTAGTGCAGATTTCTTGACAAACATCTTTCAGGTCTTCACGCGCAGAAGACAGAGAGGTTACTCCATCAGTTGCCTTAAAACCAATGAGTTTCCTTATCAGATTTTCAGTGATAACAATCTTTTTCCCCAGCACAGAGGAGTGAATGAACTTTGGAGTAGCCAATGCATGGATCCAGAATTCCTTCACTAACTTTGGATACACAGGACCCATAAGCCTGTCAAAGTAACCGTCCCAGCCTTGTGCTTTGATTGAAGAAATCAGATCAAACCCATTTTCAGCAAGATCTTCTAAATCCACGAAGCTTTCACACAGTACTTCTAGTGAATCAACAGGAGTTAGGAGAGTGCGTACTGGTTCTATGATAGTGGTAGCATCTTTGGTAGTAACAGCTTTTGAAGTAGATGCCATTGTTGATGATGATGAAGAAGATGAAGATTTCTGGGTTCTTTTAGGGTTTGCAAAGAGAGAGAACAACAGACAAAAGCGCATATGTGTTTGAGAATGTGAAAAGTGTGAATGTGTTAAGAGAGTGGTTTATATAGACAAATAAAGCACGCATGGGAAACACAACGGACACACATAGGACACATACGCACGTTTGCATTAAATGAAAAGTAATCATTTTTAATTATGATATGACATTTGGGGGAAAATCAAGACAGATTGAGATTTTCAAGGCAATACCTTAAACGTCATAATCAGTAGGTGTACTCCATCTTTTCAGATTCTGAGTGACACGTGTTTGCTTGCATGTGATTCTGTAACTTTTAAGAAATGAAACGTTTCCAACTTTCAGATCCTCTGAGATGGTCAGTACAGAGTTTCACACAAAAAATAAATCACAGATAAAATAAACAAGCAAAACAGATGAAATGCTTCAGAGTGTTAAACACTTAGCATCTGAGAAGTTGACTCTGAGAAATATTACTCTGGACAAAAATCCATACAAATATTTTTCAGAATAAACTTAAACCTATCTTCAGCAAGGGGTTTTGTGAAAATATCTGCCCATTGATGATCTGTATCAACAAAGGCTAAATTTATTACACCCTTCTGAACATAGTCTCTGATGAAATGATGTTTAATCTCTATATGTTTGGCCTTAGAGTGTAAAATTGGATTTTTGGATAAACATATAGCTGAAGTATTGTCACAGAAGATAGAAAGATTACTCTCATAGATTTGATAATCTTCTAGTTGACTCTTCATCCAGAGCATCTGAGTGGAACATCCAGCAGCAATGTATTCTGCCTCTGTGGTTGATAGTGCAATTGTTGGTTGCTTCTTGCTGTACCACGAGATCAGATGACTTCCAAGAAACTGACAGCTTCCAGAAGTACTTTTGCGCTCAACTCTATCTCCAGCATAGTCAGCATCACAGAATCCAACTAGTGAATATTTGTCAGATCTTCTGTAACACAAACCAACATTAGCAGTACCTTTCAGATACCTTAGAATCCTCTTAACAGCAGTTAAGTGTGATTCTCTAGGATCTGATTGGAATCTAGCACATAAACAAACACTAAACAGAATGTCTGGTCTAGAAGCAGTCAAATAAAGAAGAGATCCTATCATACCTCTGTAGAGTTTCTGATCTACCTTCTTACTTACCTCTTCCTTACCTAGAGTGCTTGGAGTCTTTGCCATTTTGCTATCCAGCATGTTAAACTTCTTCAGAAGCTCTTTAACATACTTGGTCTGATGTATGTAGGTGCACTCTGGAGTCTGATTTACTTGGATTCCCAGAAAGAATCTCAGTTCTCCCATCATGCTCATCTCAAATTCTTCCTGCATACATTTAGCAAACTCCTTTCCAAGCATAATATTTGTTGATCCAAAAATAATATCATCTACATAAATTTGACAAATCAACAAATCTTTCTTAATGGTTTTACAAAATAGTGTGGTATCCACTTTTCCTCTGATGAAATTTTTCTTCAGAAGAAAATTACTCAACCTCTCATACCAAGCTCTGGGAGCTTGTTTTAGTCCATAAAGAGATTTTTTCAGTTTGTAAACATGATCTGGAAAATTTTCATTTTCGAAACCAGGAGGTTGGTGGACATACACTTCCTCTTCTATAATTCCATTAAGAAAAGCACTTTTAACATCCATCTGATAAAGAGTGATGTTATGTTGTGCAGCAAATGAAATAAGCAAGCGTATAGACTCTAACCTTGCAACAGGAGCATATGTTTCTGTGTAGTCTATGCCTTCTTGTTGACTGTAGCCTTGAGCAACCAGTCTTGCTTTGTTCCTTTCAACTTCTCCTTTTTCATTAAGTTTATTTCTGAAAACCCATTTTGTTCCAATGACATTGAAACCTTTAGGTCTTGGAACCAGATCCCAGACTTCATTCCTTGTGAATTGATTCAGCTCCTCTTGCATAGCTAAAATCCATTCATTATCTTCCAGAGCCTCATCAACAGATGTTGGTTCTATAATTGACACTAAGCCACAGAAGGAAGATTCAGAAGTTCTGAGAAATGCTCTTGTCCTTATTGGATCATCTTTCTTTCCAATTATCACATCCTCTGGATGAGAAGCTTTCATTCTGGAAGAAGATCCTCTGACTGTTGGTCTTTCAGAAATATGCAGATTGTCAAGTTGGGAAGTTAGAGGTGTAGCATCTGGATTTGCTTCAGAGTCTTTGTCTTCAGTCTTGTCTGCCTCTGAGCCTTCAGAGTCTGTGAGAATAACTTCTCTATCTGCAGAACTTTCAACTTGCTTTGGCTTTTCAGAGCCAAGCTTATCATCAAATCTAACATGAATAGATTCTTCCACAATCTGTGTTTCAGTATTGAATACTCTGTAGCCTTTAGAGCGTTCAGAATAACCAAGCATGAAACACTTCTGTGCTTTGGAATCAAACTTGTTCAGATGATCTTTAGTGTTAAGCATATAACAAATACATCCAAATGGATGAAAATAAGCAATGTTGGGCTTTCTGTTTCTCCACAATTCATAGGGAGTCTTTTCCAGAAGAGGTCTTACAGACACTCTGTTCTGAATATAACATGCTGTATTTATTGCTTCTGCCCAAAAGTATTTTGCCAGATTTGTCTCGTTGATCATGGTTCTGGCCATTTCTTGCAATGTTCTATTTTTCCTCTCTACAACTCCATTTTGTTGTGGAGTTCTAGGACAGGAGAAATCATGTGTAATTCCTTTTTCAGAAAAATATTTTTCAAAATATTTGTTTTCAAATTCGCCACCATGATCACTTCTGACTTTAATAATTTTGCATTCTTTTTCAGTCTGGACTTGATTGCAGAAGTCAATGAACACAGAATGAGACTCATCCTTGTGTTTTAGAAACTTTACCCATGTCCATCTGCTGTAGTCATCTACAATGACTAACCCATACTTCTTGCCTCTGATGGATGCAGTTTTCACTGGTCCAAACAGATCAATATGAAGTAATTCCAATGGTCTAGAGGTGGAAACAACATTTTTTGGTTTAAAATGAGATTTTGAAAATTTACCCTTTTGACATGCGCCACACAGAGCATCTGAATTGAACTTCAGATTAGGGAGTCCTCTGACCAGATTGAGTTTATTAATCTGAGATATACGTCTCATATTAATATGTCCCAATCTTCTATGCCAGACCCATTGCTCATCATTCACAGATAAAAGGCATTTTACATTTTGAACTTTAAGTTCTGAAAGGTTAATTTTGTAAATGTTGTTTTTCCTCTTTCCACTGAATAGGATTGAACCATTCTTTTGACATACAGCTTTGCAACATTTTTGATTAAAGATGATATCATAACCATTGTCACTTAATTGACTTATGGACAATAGATTATGTTTCAATCCTTCAACTAACAGAACATTAGAAATAGAGGGTAGGTTACCATTACCTATTGTACCAGAGCCAATGATCTTGCCCTTCTGGTTCCCTCCAAATTTCACGTCCCCTCCAGATCTAAGTTCCAGGCTTTGGAACATAGACCTTTCGCCCGTCATATGTCGTGAGCATCCAGAGTCCAGGTACCATGATTGGTGTCTGGATTTTGCTGCTAAGAACATCTGCAACAGGTATTATTTGACTTTTAGGTACCCAGATCTTCTTGGGTCCTTTGGGGTTAGATGTTCTGTGGTTTTGCCTAAACTTCTGTTTTTCAACATAGTGTTTATTATGGCTAACCCTTGGCTTAAACACATAAGTACTCTTTTCAGAGCTTGTATGTTTAATATCATTCAGATGACCAAACTTAAAATGAGAATACAGAGGAGTCTTCTTGATGAAGAGTTTATCAACAGACTTTGGATTGCTTCCAGAGGAGGATTCACATCCAATGCCTCTTCTGTTGTTCCCACTAACACCATAGATCATAGAAGCCATTTTGCTTCTGTCTATGCTTTTAGTGAGGAATCTTTTAAAACTGGAGTCATATTTTTCTAAAATATTTTCACTTGACTCTGTTTCAGTATCAGATTCTTGTTGAGTTGTTTCTAAATCATTTTTGAGTTTTAAATTTATTTCTTTCTGCTCAACAAGTTCTGTTCTCAGAAGATCAATCTCAGATTCAAGATTGCTTTTCAGCTTCTTGTATTTGAGTTTAATCTTGCTGTAGCTTTCCAACATGTCAGATAAACTTTCAACAAGTTCAGCTCTGGAGAGTTCAGAAAATACCTCTTCAGAGTCAGAGTCTGATTCTGACTCAGATTCAGATGATGACGTTCCTTCATCTTGATCATTTGTGTTGGCCATCAGCGCAACATTTGCACATTCTTCCTCAGATTCAGAAGATGATTCAGATTCATCTGAGTCATCCCATGTAGCCATCAGAACCTTTTTCTTTTTATCAAACTTCCTTTTGGGTTTTTCCTTTTGAAGTTTGGGACATTCACTCTTGTAGTGTCCAGGTTCTTTACATTCAAAGCAAGTGACCTCTTTCTTGCCAGATCTTCTGTGTCCAGAAGATTCTCTCTTTTGATCAGATCTTCTGAAGTTGTTGAACTTCTTCCCTTTGTGCTTCCAGAGTTTGTTGATCCTTCTGGACAGCATAGATAGTTCATCTTCTTCTTCAGAAGAAGATTCCTCAGAGCTTTCTTCATTAACCTGCAAAGCTTTAACAGATTTGTTAGATTTAAAAGCTAAGGATTTACCTTTATCTTTCTTCTGGGGTTCATCTTCCTCCAGCTCAATCTCATGACTTCTCAAAGAACTGATGAGTTCTTCTAATGAGATTTTGTTCAGATCCTTGGCCAGCTTCAATGCAGTCACCATAGGTCTCCATCTGGTAGGAAGACTTCTGATGATCTTCTTGACATGATCAGATGTTGAGTAGCCCTTGTCCAGAACTTTCAACCCAGCTGTTAGAATCTGAAATCTGGAAAACATAGTCTCAATGTTCTCAGATTCTTCCATTTTGAACGCTTCATACTTCTGTATCAGCGCCAGAGCCTTTGTTTCTTTCACCTGAGTGTTTCCCTCATGAGTCATTTTGAGAGACTCAAACATATCATGAGCAGTGTCTCTGTTGGTAATTTTCTCATACTCTGTATGAGAGATTGCATTAAGAAGTATGGTTCTGGCTTTGTGATGATTCTTGAATTCTTTCTTCTGCTCTTCAGTCATTGATTTTCTATCAATCTTTTTGCCATCCTTAGTAGGATGTTCATATCCATCAATGACTAAATCCCAGAGATCAGCATCATACCCCAAGAAAAAACTTTCAAGTCTATCCTTCCAATAATCAAATTTTTCTCCATCAAACATTGGAGGTTTGGTGCTGATTCTGTCTCCTTCATATTTGTTGCTTGATGTAGGAATATCACCCATATTAGCAACCAAATAAATAACAGAGTATTTTTCTCACTGGATCTTTATCTGTCACGGTTAAGCGAATGCACACTCAGAACCGGAGCTCTGATGCCAACTGAAGGTGAGAAAATACTTAGAAGGGGGGGTTGAATAAGTATGACAGAAAATAATCAAAGATAAAAATACAAGTATTTTTATCCTGGTTCGTTGAACTCAACTACTCCAGTCCACCCTTTTCAAGAGTGATTTGCCTTTCTCAACAAGGACTTAATCCACTATTCAAATCAACTGATTACAAATAGCAACACCTAAGAACAACTGTTCTTAGTCTTCTCAAGAGCTACTGATCTAACCTAGATCCTCTTAAGGAAAACTTCCTTTACAAATTAATGTAATACAATGTAAGAGTAATAAATTGCTTCTATGAAAGCTATAAACACAACTGTGTTATTTCTCTAAGTTTAGAACAATGTATGAACTATGAAGAATATGAGAGCTTGAGAGAGTTCTTGCAATGATTTTCAATTTCGTCACAAAATTCGTCACTTGAAGAATGAGCTATGATATCCTTTATATAGCCACTTGAATATTGGAGAGAATATTTTACCGTTGGAGAAGATATTTCCAATATCAAATAGTACTGTCCTTTGTACTATTGCAGCAGAGAGACGGCGCACAAAAAGTGGGTGTAGCAATTGTCTGCTGAGCTGTGATTATACCATATATGGAATGTACCAGAGGAATAATATTCTTGCAGAGAATTTTGTCTATCCCAATTAAGGAAAGATTTGCTGGCATATTCCAACGGATATATTAAAATAATCTTCTTCAAATAATTCTTCAGATAGTTCAGATCAGCAATCAATATCAGAGTCTTCAGTCTTCAGAATCTTCTGGAAACTTCAGAGCCTAAGATGTTCTTCAGATGTTGATGAATCAGAGTCTGGTGCAGCTGTGTGCTTGAAGCGTAACATGCTCTTAGATCAGAGTCTTCACTCAGATCAGAGTCTTCTCTCATTCAGAGTCTCTTCACTCAGAGTCTTCTTTCATTCAGATTCTTGATAATATATGCAGCGTGTTGTATCTTCAGAATCTTGATGACTAAGCTCTTATACTTCAGATTCTTCTAATCTTCAGATGCTCTTGAGCCATTCAGAATTTATTGTTCACATCAAATTTGCTCTTAAAGATTAAAATCTTTTGTGCCTGTAGAAAACAGTTTAGAACAAATTTAGAGAGCATAATTCTTGTATACAAATTATCATTAATGTTATCATCAAAACATAGAGGTATTACTAAGACACAATCTGTGCTCTTACAAACGCTTTGAAGAATTAGGGTTCTGTCAAAGGAGTAGAGGTAACCAGAAGATCAACCGAAAGACTCGGGGAAAGATTTTACAATTTGGATTCAGCCTAGTGAATGTTTTGAAGAGCAAAGTATATGTCAAAGGAGTAGTGATAACAAAAGGATCAATTGGAAGTCTTGGGTGACTTGATCTAAATTAATATTAAAGAAAGACAAGAAGTTAGAATCAACATCAAACATAGGGTTTGGGGGTTTGAACTGCTACTTTACAACTCTTGCAAAGGTTAATTACATATCTCAATTATATTTGGAGTTAGGGGGTGGGGACAAAAGTACCCATATTGAGGTCAACTGAGGAATTTCCTAAACAAATCTTGGTATTCTCTCTCTCTCTCTCTCTCTCTCTCTCTCTCTCTCTCTCTCTCTCTCTCTCTCTCTCTCTCTCTCTCTCTCTCTCTCTCTCTCTCTCTCTCTACAATTTGATAGTACACTTATTGAGAAATTTGATTAGCTGAAAATTCTGGATGTGTTGAAGTATCTTAAACTCTTTTTGTAAGACCATTGCAATCTAAACAATTGCAATTGGATTATCATACTTTCAACATAAAGAGAATTAAGCTTGGTATGAGCGACTTAGTAAACTCTTACTTGATCAAGGATAATCTAAAGTGAAGGTAGATATAACATTTTTCATTAAACATCAAGGAAAACATCTTCTTCTAGTTCAAATTTATGTCAACGATATAATATTTGGTTATACTAACATGCAACTAGTCAAAGAGTCTTCAAAGCTTATGCAAGGATAATTTGAGATGAGTCTAATGGTGGAGTTAAATTACTTTCTCAAACTTCAAATCAAGCAGCCCAAAGGAGGGACATTTGTGTGTCAAACAAAATACTGCCACAAGTTGCTTAAACGCTTCAGAATAGCAAATGCAAAGTCAATTGACACTACAATGCAAACTAACGGGAACATGGAAAGAGATGAAAATGGTAAGGATGTTGACGTCAAAACGTATAGAGTTTTATTTCATGGGAGTGCATCCTTCGCCTATCATCCTATGAGGTAATATCATTCTCAAATGATCTCTTTGTTCTTAAATCCTTATGTAATATGTTGCTTATGTATTACTCATTTACTTGAGTGCATGTTTGATGTATGATAAAATTTCATCGTTGTTCACTTTCAAAAATTTCATTAGTTACGCTTGTGTGATCTCAATCTATATGTTTATAGTGACATCATGTTTGATTTCTTCATCATATGTATTTCATGTCATTAATTCCTTACATTTGAAGTATGTTAATGATATTTGTGTTTGAGCATGTTCTTTACTTATTTTCATATGAAAAATGTCATTTTTGCATGAATTCTATTAAGCCCATAGTGAATACATAGAGTTTTTGTATCGACTCCCTAATCAATGAGTCGATACATAGTCGTTATGAGTCAACACATAAAAGTTTTGTACCAAATCCCCGATGAATGAGTCGATACACAACCTAACTCTCTAAACATTTTCAACTTCCTGTTCGGTATGTATAGACTCCAATCACGGGTGAGTCAATACATCCACTATAAGAAAATTGGTAAGTTGCGACAATTAATTTTGGAAAGTTACAGTGGTTTGAACTACCACAAATTGCTAGTCGTGACGGTTTTGTTGCTGTCACAAAAACGTGTGTCTCCAGGCTATACCGTGATGATTCCTAAAACTGCCACTCCAACCGTTGTTCTAAGTTGCAACGGTTAGACAAATGACGTAAATTGCAAATTGTGGCGATTACGACCACCATTAAATAAATTTTTTTTTGTTACTGCTCGATATCCAAATATAAAACCGTAGGTATTTCCAAAGGTAAATATGCAAAAAATGTTTAATCCGCAGGTAATTCCACAACTAATATATTTCTAAATAAAAAAAATTGTTTTTTAAATTGAGAAAACATTGTACTCATTGTCGCTACCGCGAAAAATTACCAACGAAGACACAGAGTCGCCATCAAATTTTATTTATCCCAATGGGGAAAGGAAAACATCTAGAAAACCTAAGAAGGGAAAAACATGGTATCGCAACCAAATTCGGGATTCGGGAGTCTATTACGCAAGAGGAAGGTATTATCACCTCTCACGTCCGTTATAATCAATAGGACCCACTCTTGTTGTTCTAATCAAAGGGTGTGTATAACTAAAGCTTACTTACTAAGGGAACGCGAAAATGAAAAAAAGGATAAAAAAACAAAAGGGGACTCAATAGGATCTCGCAATCCTATGTCTACATATTCCCTCGTGTAACGGGAAAGTCAGAGTCAACATAGTTCGGAGGACTACGTGTGGAAGGGAAGGTTGCTCAACAAGGATTGGGGACCTTGTGCCTACGTATCTTCATTCGGACGAGAATGAAGAAATCAGAGCATCCGTAGTTCATGGGACCATAAATCGCTTAGTGTTTTTTATGGACAATGCTAACGTTCACGATCTAGCAGTTTAGGTGTTTGTCGCTTGTTGTCTGGAGTCTTACACGTTACCTGTTTGTGGTAGAATAGAAATAATATGCCCTTTTCTGAAAATGGTTTGAAGAGAGATTCCTGAAGGACAAAATAATTTGCATTTGTTGAAGTGTTTTAAAGAAGTGAATTGAATTAGTTTGTGATGTATACACAATAAAGTCTATGATAATAGGAGCGAATACTTTGTACAAAGGATCTAAACATATCGCATACAAAATACTCTAAGAAGAGGTAAGGAAAGACCCCCGCTCATCTTTTCCAATGTACTTAAGGCTCATGACACACTATACACATTGTATTTATTAAGTGTTTTATTTGTGTTAAGAGAGAGAAGAGAATGACGCAACACAAGAATCTAAGGGAGACTTGGAACTAGATGTTATCATGTAAAGTGGTCCTAAGGTTAGAATTAGAATACAATTCTATCCTAATGTTGTCATGCAAGATGACCCTAAGGTTGGGATTAGGGAGAAGCTACCCTAATGTTATCATGCTTGGATTAACAACTAAATGTCTATCCTACTCTAATCTTAATAAAAAATTAAGTTGGTTTAGGAATCCCTAAGGGAACATACAAGAGCAAGCAACAAGCAAAGAAAAACACAAACAATAGCATACGACATCACTTAAAATAGAATAGCAGTGTATTTTCATCAACAGTGCAACAACATTTAACATCATGCATTTTTAGGACAGACATGTATGCAACAACAACAAAATGGCAGTATTACAACACGTATAACACAAGACAGCAGTACATGCAAGGCAACATTAGCATGAACATGCAACATGTAATTCACAAGGCTACACAAGTATCATGAACACACATCAAGAGTTTAAGCAACAAGAACATGTGTTGTGCAAGATCAAGTAAAGTGTGTGAACATGTGACAAAAGATCAATCCATCACTATGAATATGCATCAATAATAGCACAAATAGACATGCTTTAAGGAGTTCAACAATTGATAAGGCACATGAAAAAATATCACCATCAAGCATCACAAATATGCAAGCATCAATAAGCAAGTGTCAACATATAAACAAGTGTGCCTCATGAACATGTTCAAGAATGAAAACAATCACATAATCCACAAATCATGCATCAAAGATTCACATACATACTACAAATGGAGGCTAAACAACTAAAAAAAAATTCCACAAATATCAAATATATCAAAACATGAAAGTTACATGTGGAAAGGAATCAAGATAGGCTAAAAAACAAGCAAAAATTACACTCTGCAGTAGGTGTAATCGATTAACATATATGTGTTAATCGATTACACAGTGATAAAAGGCAATTATAGGCGCAGAAATAGGGTGTAATTGATTACACCAGATGTGTTAATCGACAACATATGTAGAAACAATAGAAAATCCCTTTTCAGAAGCACTTTTCCAACATCAATTCAATGATCAAATGCAATATGTAATAGTATGCGGTTGTACATAAAAATTACATCAATTAGCAGTAAACAAACACACATTGAATCAATCAAACAATCAACAACATTAATTGATTGAATCAATGGGTCAATTCTCACAAAAACCACAAGGATCTACATTGTGAAAGTTGTAAATAAGCTAAACTGAGTTTGGATCTAAGAATCACCAACCTACAAAGCGAAGATTTGCTTTGGTAATTGTTTCAAACAAAATTTGATAGATCAAGCAAATAAAACTATAGCTCCAATGAATTCTAGCAAGAAACTTGAAGAAAAATGCAATGAGATGAACTTGCTCCAAAATCACTTCAAAAATTTAAATCTAGATCCAAACCAACTTCTATTGCAGAATTTGATGTTGATGAAAGGAATTGATGAAGGTTTAGCTCAAGGATTAACAAATTATAATGAAGAATTTGTTAACTCTAATGGAAGAGCTTTGGCGAGGTTAGGGATGAAGATGAAAATGAAGTAAAAAAGTGAGAGAGAATTGAGAGAATCTGAATGTGAAGTGTAGAAAAATCAGAAAAAATGAATTGGTTCTCCTCTTGGAATGGAGAAATTGGTTTAAATATGATCTAGGTATGGAATTATAATGAGGTTTGGAAATTGATTTTGAATGAGAATTGGGTTTTTGGTTTGAAATTAGGAGTAAGAATTATTTGAATTATGGAGGGACAATGAAAGTAATTTGGAAATAAACCAAAATTTTGGAAGCATTCTAGATCCTTCTATTAATGAAAGTGTGAACCCAAGTGATTGAAATGACTTTTAAACTGCTACAATGCTGAAAATCTTCTATTTTTGGCCAAACTGACTGGGTGTAATTGATTGCACCACAAGTGTTAATCGATTACATCAAGACAAAAATGCAAAAACCACCCTTTTGCAACATGTTTTGAGCCTGGCTTAGTATCTGAACCTTAGCCACTCATATAGCCTCTAAATAATGCTTGAAACGTGATTGATGACTTGTTCGAAACCAAAAACCAAGTGAGCTCTGTGCCTTTGGTTCTTGACTTAGAAATAATCAAACCACCTGCTGAGCAAAATAATTGCTCAAAGACCTCGATGATTGTCTGTTTAGCTCTGAATGCTACTAAAACACTCCGAAATGAAGAAAAACCTGAATTGCAAAGAATACTCTATGATCCCATGTCTTAAGAACCCAATACGATGCATGATTAATGCTATGCCGAATACAAACATAAGCCAGTTAAGGTTAAAAAATAGAGGGCAAATTTTAGGGTACAACAGTTGCCCCTACTCAATCAACTTGAACCTGAAGATATGAAAAAGTAATGGTTTTAATATATTCAAGGTAAAAGAGGATGGAATACAAAAAAACCAAAAACTTTGCACTCTATGGGGGAAGAAAAGGGAATTGGATACCAGTCTGGAATTGGATTTCTGACAAATGTTTGGTTAGGAACCGAATAACAGTTGGGAACTGAATTTTGAACAAAGTGGTCGGTCGGGAACCGAGTACTAGTCAGGAACTAGATTTCAAACAAAGGAATGGTCTGGAACTGAATACCAGTCAGGAACTAGACTCGAAAGAAGACTTGGTTGGGAACCAAATACCAGTCAGGAACTGGATTTGAAAGAAGACTTGGTCGGGAACCAAATACCAATTAGGAACTGGATTTGAAAGAAGACTTGGTCGGGAACTGGATTTCTAACAAAGGAACGATCGGGAACTGAATACCAGTTAGGAACTGGACTCGAAAGAAGACTTGGTCAGGAACCAAATACCAGCCGGGAACTGAATTTAGAACAAAGGAACTGTTAAGAACCGAATACCAGTCAGGAACTGAACTCGAAAGAAGACTTCGTCGGGAACTGGATTTTAGAATAGAATGCCGACCGAAGGTGGACTTATAAAATAAATAAGTAAGATTAATCGATCTACTGCTTCAAGAAATAAGATCAACAGACCCCTCACCTGAATGATGGGTGACAGGAAATAAAATCAACAAACCCACAACAAAGAAACAAATGATTCTACTAGGGGAAGAAAAATCTCAGGCAGACAGCTCTGCGGGGGAATAAGAAAGATGACTCCTCCGAAAGGAAAATAGGGTAAGACTGAAGAATCTACGACCCTAAGGAATGACCACATAACACCTATTAGAGGAAAGAGCTGGATGCTTCCTCCGAGGCTACCACTCTCTGATTGTGCTATGACTTGAAAGAAGGGTACCAAAACTGGCTTATGCTTCGCATGCATGTTTGAGTTCTATGGCATAATTCTCTATATGAATGGAAATGCTACACGTTTGAGGATGAAATGCAATGATGCTTATGAGATGTAGGAAGGACACTCCACTGCGGGAAGTGCTAAAAAACCGAAGCCGACTCCGCTGAGGAAGACAAACTGAACTGCCTTCGGGGTCGTACATTCTGCTGGAAAACCTATTTGAACTTCTACTCTGGTAGGGAGAACAAGAAAAACAGGCGATTGCTGGGGAGGTGAACACCAGGCTCTAATACTCTATAGGGGAATAACAGACTGAATCTCCAATAACCATAAAGTTGTAAACTCTTCTAAGGATGACTACTTCACTGGGAAACTTTCGTCAATAACGACCGATGGAGTGAAAAGAGAACTTTATGTCTTACGACTGATCTCATAAGCATGGGGAAATATTTCGTCTTACTTTACTAGGGATGCATACCCACCCCACTGTTGGGGAAACAAAGCTGCTTGGAGGGCACAACCAATTCTGACCATGGCTGGGAAAAGCAAACTTCTAAACCTTTGATGGAGAAAAGATCATCTAGACTCTTGTTGGGGAAAATATCATCTAGACTCTTACTGGGGAGCGTTGAGCATCTAGACTCTCGCTGGGGAGAAACAATCAGAACTCAAAGTACTCTGCTGAGGAAGACAAAACCTTGGTGGTATCTGTTGGAGAGATATATGCAAAGTCTCATGCTAAGAACAACTTTGATAATTTTTGAGCCTTTAGTCCTCTGGGCTATGTACGAACTGCTGCTAGAAAAAGCATTCCTGAAAAAGTGAAACAACAAAAATGTGTCCCAGGTATGCTATGGCAACATCGGTTACCATTCAAGGCGTTCAAAATTCAGGCAATTTCAAATGTTTTTAGCATGCTCCGTAAAGCTTAAATGTTTTTAAATGCAACATTTATCAAAATATCATACATTTTTGTAAACAAAACAACAGAGTAAAAACAAGAGGAAAGCTTTTGAATGAAAGGAAAATTTATTGATTGAAAATGTGGCCTATTGTTGCACCCCAAAATTTGCCCAACCTTTTTCTTTAGCTGGATTTTGTTTCATTTCATTTTGTTCTAGCATTTGTATTGCATAGAATTTTTCATTTAACAGGGGATCAAGAGGTTGTGCATAGCAAAAGGAGTCTACTCAGAATGTTGAGCCTAAGCAAGGGGTTTTACTCAAGTTTGAATGATCATCAAGTCGCCAAGAAGTGGTCAATAGTCTTGTGAAAGGATGGATGGATGTATGTGGGTCAACTCCTAACTTGGAGGCCAGTTGAGGAGCATCAGAGGGTTGCGAATTCATAATTATGGATATAAGATGTTGAGAGAGCCCATTGAGTGCTTTAAGAGCCATGTTGGAGCTTATTCAAGTTGTTGTGTGAGGTGGAAGAAGCCACAATCAAGAATGTTGCATCTAGGGTTTTCATCTGGTTAATCCTCAGTTAATTGTGAAATCAAAGGAGATTAAAACTCAATTCCAAGTTTCTATGGTCATGGGATGTCATGTTGAGATGTCTAATATATCATTTCAAGATCAATTTGTCACACCCTAATTTTTGACCACAAGATCCCACCTGTTTGTGCATTCGTTGCATATCATTCTAATCCATCTGTCGTTTTAACTAACTATTTTACCAGTTTCTGTCTGTTTTGTGAAGTTAGGGTTACTGCAGGGAGTTCAGGATGTCATGAAGGCTTTGTGTGTACTTTTATCTCCTACTAGTTATGCTAATTTATTACAGAGCCACATACCCTCACACTCATACCCCTTTGACCAGTACAAAGTCAATGTTTTTCTCCAAATTATCCCAGAGATGTCCCACAGAGGAGATTAAGTTTTTCCTTGATGCGAAGTATTGTGGAGTGCTAGCAAGGTTTCGTGGTAGTACTTTGTTTGTAAAATGAGGCATAAAGGAACGATCGCTCTTTGGTTTCTTTTGCAAATTAAAGTCGTTTCTAGCTAGAAGGACGAATCACTAAGATCGTTTGGCCTTAAGGAAACGATTTGATTTCCTATTACTGATGCCGAGGTTAAAGGTTTGTCGAGATGTGCAAAGTCTGAAGCTCGTTTCTTTAAGGCCCAAGTTCTCAATAAAGCACATGTTCATGTCCACTTTCAAAATATGCACAAAGGTTCAACTTATGATTAAATATAAGCTATCATTCATTGGATTCAAACGTTGAGATCCAAGTTTCAACATATTATATCACGCTATTTATCGTACACGGAGGTAACACCAGGATAATGAAGATTTGTAATAAATCATTCATGGTTTAATGTATCAGTTTTGCACCATTTAGAAGAGGAATTACAGGTGTTTAAATAAAAAGGCCTTAGTATGCACAAAGAGGTTACATGAAGTATTCGTATACATTTAAGACATCCTTAGTTCATTAAGCCAACACTAAGAATTGAGTGAAACCTCTAAGAAGAGCTACTCATTACAAATATAACGGGCACGCTGGGGAATATGTTGTTCCCACGAGTACATTTTCTCCACAATAAACCAGTGACCACTTTTTTTGACCTCGGAATTCCACAGTAAGCCTACGGTAACCCCGCGTGTGGTGGTAATCAAGAACGAGGTAGTCTTTGCTTGCACATAAGGTTACATATCTGGACACTTAATCTTCTCACAGCTACTCAACTTAACTGCTCCGCCATCGGTCGTTCTCGTGGCTCCTCAAACCTCTGATCAGGACTTCTGAACAACAACATGGAAGCACAGACGTTAAGCACTTTGCAAGCTGAGGAAGAGATGATCGATTTGTGAAATTAAGGAGTTCATGTCAAGCTTACCTATGGCGACGTTCCGAGCTACGAAATCTGCGACACAACCACTACAATCTAGCAGCCTCCACTTTATCACAACTCTTAGAACAGGACGCACATGTATCAGAGTAACGCCTCCATTAATCTGGAGGAATTTCCACTTCAAACTCATAATTACGCCATGAAGACAAAGGCTTTACGCAGTGCTCATTCAAACCGCGGAATACGAGCATCTTGTCTCCAAGCTGACCAAATCCGCTGCTTTATCAAACCCTGTCGTAACCAAAGCTAGTAAGCATGAAAGTCAAAGAAGAGGTTAATTAAGAGACCGTAAACATCAAATTTCTCAAACAAGAATCCAGCTTATTCAAATCATAAAAGGAGGGAATTCAAGGCATAAAAATGGAGAATGACAAAAGGCCTGCTAAGTCTTCACGCCGTTCCACCCCTAACTATGGCTTTCACTACCATCAACACATGTTCAAGAAGTATCTTTTTGACCATGTTTCCAAACCTTCCTTGAATGGCATTAAAATCGTCCTGAAAGTTCCTACAAGAAAAATCAATACAAAGCATATCACCATACTGCAAAAAGGAAACAAACTCCATCTGAGTAACCCGACAGCTCTAGAAAATTAACTCAAAGAGAAACGCAACAGTAAGCTGTGAAGAAAACAACTTGGATTAAGGCCACACTGGTGGAGATACGATTGAAAGAAACTTACACACGTACAAAGCAAGCTACTAAGAGCATCTCCATAATGTTGCTCCATGCCATATCCATGCCGCCACGACCATAAGAACAATGGAAAAGGAAGCATTAAGACTGACAAACCGAGTAAATTCATCAAGTGCCAAACAAGAGCAGCAGGTTCAGAAGAAAGGATTGAATGCTCGCATAAGAGGAAATCGGGAGAACTATGAACAACCATCACAGGGCAGAGCTATAGCAGAGAAGAAGACACCACACAGTATGCAAACCCGACTGTTACAAAACAGAGAAAGAAGACGTTAGCAAAACTCAAATGCCATCCATAAACTCAAAATCAAGAAATTGAAGCATCATCAAACATATGGGTACTTATCCATAACAACTTTTTGAAAGATATTCTAAAAATGCAACCAAGCACAATTAACGGAAATTATGAGGAATTAAATCCAAGAGGAGTAAGAGATAAATTCAGCCCTCAGTTCAATTCATCATTGGGATGAGCTTCGAGCATCCGGAAGGGCGACATCCGGGGTTGCCGCCAGCTCCCTACCAAGCATCGAAAGCAAATTCATCATAGGCAACAGTAACAAGCCAACACGGTTCAGACCGTCAAGGTCATCATCACCGTTGACCCTTCTCGCCAATGGGGTAGAACCGGCAGCCTCCAAACTTACAGATGGACCTTGAAAGAAGAAGAAGAAAGGTCAGTTTGCTTCCAAACAACTCAAGAATTCGACACAAGAAAACCAAAACCATGGCAACACCAGTTACAAGCATCACAATAGTAAATAACAACAAGCAACATTAGCACCATATCAACGATAGAAAGCTGCAAACAACACCAGCTCCGAGCAAGCATCTACAACAGCAACACAATATCAACAATAGCAAGCTGCGGACAACATCAACGATATCAGCTCAAACACAACTGCAAGCAATAGTAGAACAAACATTACAGTATCAACAACAGAAAGGACATCAACAACATCAGTTTGCAACTGCAATTACATCAATGGTTTAGCCCTCAGGTCTTAACTCATCATTGGGCAAACCTCGAGTAGCCAGGAGGATAATGAGGAGACTCGTCGTCAACTCCCTACCGACTCGAAAGCATCAACGGACGTTCGAAAACAACAACGAAAACTACAACTCCCAGCTTAGACACGATGTCGTCATCGCTGGCTCAACCCTACCTCAACCACAACATAAGGTCAAACGAGTATCTGAACTCATGCAAGGCTCCCTGCGAGAAGAGAAGAGGAAAAACATTAATAACAAAAGTCAACGAAGCTAGGAGATATGGTTCCAGATACGACAAAGTCAAGCGAAGAGGAAGATTCAAACTTCCCAAATCGAAAACCAGCATGTCACCGACAAGACCAAGCAAATAAGGAAAGAATTGAACGTATTTCCCAGCTCACTAAGCGGGTCAGACAAGGCCAGACGAAATAGGAAGGGATTAAACATTTGTCTCCCAAATCGTCCAACGAATTCGACAGCATCAACCGAAATAGGAAAGTTTTCAAGGCAACCTTCAGCATCCGCCTCACCTATAAAAGGAGCAACCTTCAGCAGTTGAAAGGATTGAAGAATCACCGAGAAAAGCCATCGTACGAGAGGAAGAGACGCGCTCAGAAACCCAGGATCAAGGAGTATCCTCATCTCCCTTAAAAGCTCTGATTCTCCTCGAAGCTCATCATTTCCAGTCGAGAAGAAAGAACTCGCGGATCACACCATAGCCTCACCACCACCGTCCTCAAGCCGTCGTCGACTCATATTCTAGGGTAAAACTTTCTCTCTGAATTCCTGTTGCATGCGTAATCGTTGTTGTGTTGCAGGTTATTAATGAACCCGGAAAGCAAAAGGAGATGAAGCCGGAAGTGACGAAACCGAAGGAGTGACCGGCGAAAGGAGAAGAAGGAATCGCGAAACAATGGAGAAGGAGAGATTTAACGTCGCGAAAGGGGGATTTGAGGGGGGGGGGATAAAGGGTTTGTCCGATTTTGTTTTATTTTTTTATGTATATATTATAATGTAATCACATACTCTGCACACACACACACACACACACACACACACACACACACAGTGTATTTTGCACCCTCGCACTCACGATACTCAGATCTCCAACGGATCCGATCTAACGGCTCACACATCGCATGACCACCGTAAACCCGTGCCTGTGTCACACCTAATCCACCACCCTTTAATTAACCATTTAAAATTAAAGAATCTATTTTATTTAACTTATTTTATTTGTTTAATCTCTAATCAATATTTTATTACCTAATCAATTAACCCTAACCTTTTTAAAAAAAAACTAAACTAATGCCTTTTTAAATTAACTGTTTAATCACCCATTTTATTTAAAATAAGCTTAGTACCCTTTTTTTTATAAAAAAAATAAATAATAATATATTTACTTATTTATTCTCTAAAAATCCATTTCATTTTTAAACTAACTTTTAAAATGAGCCATCCTTGTTATTCAACTTAACTTTTATTTTTTTGATAATAACTAAAAATTCACCCTGTTTAATAAAACTTTCTTTCTCAAAATTATATTAATTAAGATCTTTTCTATTAAAAATATAATTATTAAAATAAAATAAACTCTTAAATCAAATATAACTTTTCTCTTAAATAACCTCAATTAACTTTTCCTAAAATTAATCTCAAATTAGTCCAACCTTTTATAAAATCAATCTCACCAAAGGACATTATATAACTTCTAATAATTCAACTATTTTCCTAAAATCAATTCAACTAAAATCAATCTCCCTAACTCAATCAATCAAAATAAATCGCGCACGCTCCGATTCCATTCTCGTATTCTCTTTCACTCACCTGTATGTCTTAGCACTTTCATGCGTGTGCGTTTTTACTTTCCGCATTTTATCTTTACCGCAATTTACTTCATCATATTACATAGCGTCCAAAGGAAGAACTTGCGCATAACTTAACAATTGTGCGTATGCATCTCATTTGCATCATGTTCCCCATTGATCCTTGATCCCATTCAAGTCGATCTTCTAAGTTTAGATCCTACCCCATAAGGAGGACCTTTTATTTTACAACATAGGACAAACATTCAACAACTCAATCCAAACTATTCAAACATATTAGAGAATAAGATGTTAATCATCTTAAGCGAGATAAAACTCCTACCCCATAACGATTCAATCAATATGTAGGGACTTTGCCTTAGGAGAGATAGTGGCATACTTGTCGACAATCCGAGTACTTGAGCCCTTCTCTTAAGACGATGCAAAGACTATTTTCCTACAAAGTTGTGGTGGTTAAATCAAGTAATCTCCCTTAAAATGACAACTCATATTTTCTCCTAAAATCAATCAATCAACTACCTTATCCCGTAGGAACTTTGACCACAATCAAAGATCTCCTCAAACCCTTTAAGGGAACTACAGATACTCTGATTCCACTCCCGTCAGGATATGTAGGCACAAGATGCGATATCTTGTCGAGTATACTTAGAAATAAACCCCTAGGTCTTTCACCCTTAAGCAGATAACCCTTAGCAGTAAACATGATAAAACAAGAGGTTCCTGTAGAGTACTACAAAAACTTAGGATGAAAGTGTTATAACACAGATTCGTTCTTAATAATATCTCTATGTTTTGATGATAACTCTTATGAAATTTTGTATTCAAGATTTATATACTCTAAAATTTGTTTGAGAATGTTTGTTGCAGATGTTAAAGTGAATATTACTCTAGAAGCAAATTAGATTTGAACATAAGAAATATGCAAGGCTTTGAAGCGTCAGAAGCACCTCTTAGAAGATTCTGAATGCTGCCTCCAGAAGATTCTGAGTGCTGCCTCCAGAAGAATCTGAAGCAGAAGCTACAGAAGAATCTGAAGCAGGAGCTACAGAAGAATCTGAAGCAGAAGCTACAGAAGAATCTGAAGCAGAAGCCAGAAGCATCTGAAGTAATTGAGAATTTCTGTATGAAGAGTTTCAAGCACAGTTACTTCAGAAGACTCTGATAGTACTAACGTTGCTAGTACTGAGGATCTGATCCAAAACTCTGCTCTGAACATTTACACGCTGAAAGCACACTTGCTGCAAAGACTCTGGTTCAGCAAACTCTGATGAACATCAGAAGGCTCTGACCAATCTAGACTCTGATGATTCTTGCTGAAAATTGTTGAAGAAGAATTCAAAGTTATGTCCGTCGGAATAACCAAATGACTCTTTCCTTATTTATGCTAGACACAAGAACACAGACAAAAAGGATTTCTCTGTGCATTCTTCTTCTAGGAAAGGTCATATGATGTGAAGACAAAAAGGCTCAGACCTTTTTGGTACACTGTTCTCAACGTGAAAGACTTCATGGACCTCTGTGCCTATAAAAGCAAGACTTTATTCATCTTCTTCAGTTGACGAAATACTTGAAAGAATTCATTACAAGCTCTCATACAACTTATACATTCTTGCTGAATTTATTTCATTGTTCTTCATCTTAAGTGAAAAATCACAGTTGTGATAAAGCTTTATTAGAAGCATTTTTAACACTTGTATTATTATTACATTTGATTGTAAGAGAACCTTAAGAAGATCCAGTTAGGATCAGTAGTTCTTGAGAAGACTTTGAACAGTTGTTCTTAGTGCTTACTATTGTAATCAGTTGATTAAATAGTGGATTAATTCCTTGTTTGAGAAAGGCAAATCACTCTTGATCGGGTGGACTGGTGTAGTTGAGTTCAACGAACCAGGATAAAAATCCTTGAGTTTTTATTTCTAAGTTTTATCTTCATACTTATTCAACCCCCCCTTCTAAGTATTTTCTCACCTTCAGTTGGCATCAGAGCTCCGGTTCTGTGTGTGCTACCACTTCACATTGACAGAAAAGATCCAGTGAGAAAAACTTTGATATATATTTGGTTGTTATTATGGCTGATACTTCAACATCTAACATTAACAACAAATATGAAGAAAGGGACATAATCAACACTAAACCCCCTATGTTTGATGGGGAGAAATTTGATTATTGGAAGGACAGGATTGAAAGTTTCTTCCTTGGTTATGATGCTGATTTATGGGACTTAGTCATAGATGGGTATTTTCATCCTATTGATGGGAATGGCAAGAAAGTAGATAGAAAATCTATGACAGAAGCCCAAAAGAAGGAGTTTAGAAACCACCACAAGGCTAGAACAATATTGTTAAATGCAACATCTCACACTGAGTATGAAAAGATCACAAATAGAGAAACTACATTTGACATGTTTGAGTCCTTGAAGATGACTCATGAAGGAAACCTTCAAGTAAAAGAGACCAAGGCTCTGGCGTTAATACAGAAGTATGAAGCGTTCAAGATGGAAGAATCTGAGTCCATAGAAACTATGTTCTCCAGATTCCAGATTCTTACAGCTGGTCTAAAAGTTCTGGACAAAGGCTACTCAACTGCTTATCATGTGAAGAAGATCATCAGAAGCTTGCCTATCAGATGGAGACCTATGGTCACTGCTCTGAAGCTTTCCAAGGATCTGAACAAGATCACTCTGGAGGAGCTAATCAGCTCTCTAAGAAGTCATGAAATTGAACTTGAGGAAGATGAGCCTCAAAAGAAAGGTAAGTCTATTGCCTTAAAATCTAACAAATCTGTAAAAGCATTGCAGGTGTTAGAGGAAAGCTCTGAAGAATCTTCTTCTTCTGAAGAAGATGAACTATCCTTGCTGTCTAGAAGAATCAACAGACTCTGGAAGCACAAGCAAAGGAAGTTCAAGAACTTCAAAAGACCAGATCAGCGCAAGGAGTCCTCTGGACCAAAAAGATCTGGAAAGAAGGAAGTTGTCTGCTTTGAATGCAAAGAACCTGGCCATTACAAGAGTGAATGTCCAAAGCTTCTTAAAGAAAAGCCAAAGAGGAAGCTTGACAAAAAGAAGAAGGTTCTAATGGAAACTTGGGATGACTCTGATGAATCTGGATCCTCATCAGAATCTGAAGATGAATGCGCCAACATGGCTCTGATGGCAGGCATTGAAGATCAAAATGAAGAATCATCTGGATCTGAGTCTGATTCTAAATTTGACTTAGAAGAGGTACTTTCTGATCTCACTAGGGAAGAGCTTATTAAAGTCTTATCTGAAGTCCTGAAAAATTATAACCAAATTAAGCTCAAATGCAAGAAGCTTAAGTGAAATCTTGGCTCTGAGAATAATCTGTTAAAATCAGAAATTGATAAGCTAAAAGAAAACGATTTAAAAATGAAAGCTGATTTTGAAATAGCTTAACAAAACTCTGAATCTGAAAGTAAGTCTAAATGCAAAAACATTTTAGAAGAATATGACTTTAGCTTTCAGAAATTTCTTGCTAAAAGCATAGACAGAAGCAAGATGGCTTCTATGATCTATGGGGTTAGTAGAAATAACAGGAAAGGAATTGGATATGAATCCTCCTCTGGAAAGGATTTAAATCCAATACCTGTTGATAAACTTGTTATCAAGAAAACTCCCTTGTACTCTCATTTCAAGTTTGGTCATCTGAATGACATTAAACACACACGTTCTGATCAGAACGTTCCTGTGTTTAAGCCAAAAGTAAGTCAGAACAATACTATTGTAAAAAGACAGAAGTTCAAACCAACTTTCAAGGCAGCTAACCAAAAAGGACCCAAAAAGATCTGGGTACCTAAGGATAAGATTATCCCTGTTGCAGATGTTTTTAGCAGAAAATTCAAGACGCCAGTCATGGTACCTGGACTCTGGCTGTTCACGTCACATGACGGGAGAAAGGTTTATGTTCCAAAGCCTGGAGCTTAAATCTAGAGGAGAAGTGAAGTTTGGAGGGAATCAGAAGGGCAAGATCATTGGCTCTGGTACTATTGGTAATGGTAACCTTCCCTCTATATCTAATGTTCTTCTTGTAGAAGGATTAAAGCATAATCTATTGTCCATAAGTCAATTAAGTGACAATGGTTATGATATAATCTTTAATCAACAATGTTGTAAAGCTGTTAGTCAAAAGGATGACTCAATCCTATTTAATGGAAAGAGGAAGAACAACGTTTACAAAATAAATCTTTCAGAACTTAAAGTTTAAAATGTTAAATGCCTCTTGTCTGTTAATGATGAGCAATGGGTCTGACATAGAAGATTGGGGCATATTAATATGAGACGTATATCTCAGATTAATAAACTCAATCTGGTCAGAGGACTTCCTAAGCTGAAGTTCAACTCAGATGCTCTTTGTGAAGCATGTCAAAAGGGAAAGTTTTCAAAATCTTCCTTTAAATCTAAAAATGTTGTTTCAACCTCAAGACCATTAGAATTACTTAACATTGTTCTGTTTGGACCAGTGAAAACTGCATCCATCAGAGGCAAGAAGTATGGATTAGTCATTGTTGATGACTACAGCAGATGGACATGGGTAAAGTTCCTAAAACACAAGGATGAGTCACATTCTGTGTTCTTTGACTTCTGCAAACAAGTCCAGAATGAAAAAGATTTCAAAATTATTAAAGTCAGAAGTGATCATGGTGGTGAATTTGAAAACAAATATTTTGAAAAATATTTTAATGAAAATAGCATTGCTCATGATATTTCCTGTCCTAGAACTCCACAACAGAATGGGGTTGTAGAGAGGAAAAATAGAACTCTGCAAGAAATGGCCAGAAGCATGATCAACGAGACTAATCTGGAAAAACATTTATGGGCAGAAGCAATAAACACAACATGTTACATTTAGAACAGAGTGTCTGTAAGACCTCTTATGGAAAAGACTTCCTATGAATTGAGGAGGAACAGAAAGCCCAACATTTCATATTTTCAACCTTTTGGATGTACTTGTTATATGCTGAATACTAAAGAGAATCTTAACAAGTTTGATTCTAAAGCACAGAAGTGTTTCATGCTTGGGTATTCTGAACGCTCTAAAGGCTACAGAGTATACAATACTGAAACACAGATTATGGAAGAATCTATTCATGTTAGATTTGATGATAAGCTTGGCATTGAAAAGCCAAAGCAGTTTGAAAGTTCTGCAGATAGAGAAGTAATTCTCACAGACTCTGAAGGCTCAGAGGCAGACAAAGCTCAAGTGAAGGAACCTGAAGCAACGCCAGATGCAATTCCTTTAACTTCTCAGATGAACAACTTTAACATTTATGAAGAATCAACTGTTAAAGGATCATCTTCCAAAATCAAAGCCTCTCATCCAGAGGATGTAATCATTGGAAAGAAGGATGATCCCATCAGAACAAGATCTTTCCTCAGATCATCTGAAGCATCATTTTTTGGATTGGTATCAATTATTGAACCAACTTCTGTGGATGAAGCTCTGCAAGACAATGACTGGATTGCTGCCATGCAAGAAGAGCTAAATCAATTCACAAGAAATGATGTGCGGGATTTAGTTCCAAGACCAAAAGGATTCAACATAATTGGAACTAAATGGGTCTTCAGAAACAAGCTTAATGAGAAAGGAGAAGTTGAAAGAAATAAGGAAAGGCTTGTTGCTCAAGGTTATAGTCAGCAAGAAGGAATTGATTATACAAAGACTTATGCTCCTGTAGCAAGGTTAGAGTCTATTCGTTTACTCATTTCTTTTGCTGCACAGAATAACATCACTTTATATCAGATGGATGTTAAAAGTGCCTTTCTAAATGGTATTATAGAAGAAGAAGTTTATGTTCACCAACCTCCTGGTTTTAAGAGTGAAAAATTTCCAGAACATGTTTTCAAACTAAAGAAATCTCTTTATGGTTTAAAACAAGCTCCCAGAGCTTGGTATGAGAGATTAAACAATTTTCTTCTAGAGAAAAGTTTCATCAGAGGCAAAGTGGACACAACACTATTTTTTAAAACATTTAAGAAAGATCTTCTAATTTGTCAAATATATGTGGATGATATTATATTTGGATCAACCAATGTTATGTTGGGAAAGGAGTTTGCTCAATGTATGCAGGCAAAATTTGAAATGAGCATGATTGGAAAATTGAGATTCTTTCTGGGAATTCAAGTCAACCAAACTCCAGAGTGCACTTACATTCATCAGACCAAATATGTTAAAGAGCTTCTGAAGAAGTTTAACATGACTGATAGTAAGATGGCAAAGACTCCCATGCATCCAACTAGTACACTTGGTAAGGAAGAGGTAAGTAAGAAAGTAGATCAGAAACTCTACAAATGTATGATTGGATCTTTTCTCTACTTAACTGCTTCTAGACCTGACATTTTGTTCAGTGTATGCTTGTGTGCAAGATTCCAATCAGATTTTAGAGAATCACACTTAACAGCTGTTAAGATGATTCTAAGGTATCTGAAAGGTACTTCTAATGTGGGTTTGTGTTACAAAAAATCTGATGATTTCAAATTAGTTGGATTCTGTGATGCTGATTATGCTGGAGACAGAGTGGAAAGAAAAAGTACTTCTGGAAGTTGTCAATTTCTAGGAAGAAATCTAATCTCTTAGTACAACAAGAAGCAACCCACAATTGCACTATCAACTACAGAGGCAGAATATATTGCTGCTGCTGGATGTAGCACGCAGATGCTCTGGATGAAAAGTCAGCTAGAAGACTATCAGATTTTTGAAAGTAATATTTCTATATTCTATGATAATACTTCTGCTATATGTTTGTCTAAAAACCCTATTTTACACTATAAGGCAAAACATGTAGAAATTAAACATCATTTCATCAGAGACTATGTTCAGAAGGGAATTATAAACTTAGCCTTTATTGATACAGATCATCAATGGGCAGATATTTTCACAAAACCCCTTGCTGAAGATAGGTTCAATTTTATTCTGAAAAATATTGGTATGGATTTTTGTCCAGAATGATATTTATCAGAAGCAAATTTCTCAGATGCAAAATGTTTAAAACTCTTAAGTATTTCATCTTTTATTTATTTGATTTATTCATTTATTATTATTTGTGTGTATCTGAACAAACCAATCTTAGAGGATCTGAACGTTGGCTAACGTTTCATTTCTCAAGAGAATTCAGAAACACATGCAAGCAAACACGTGTCACTCTGAATCTGAAAATATTGCGTGTACACTACTGAAGAGACATCTGAGGTATGTTTGAATAGTGGATATCTTGATTTTCCCCCAAAATTGTCAGAATCAATTAATGTTTGAAATGATTTTTATTCTCTTTCATTAATTGTCATTTAATGCTATGTGAAAACATGCTATGTGTGTCTGTTGATTGCCCTAAATGTTTTCTCTATAAATACCACATTTCACACCAATTTCACACTTTTCACATCACAAACAAGTTTATGCATTTCTATCTTCTCTTCTCTCTTCAAAAAAACCCTAAACCTTCATCCAAATCATCTTCATCCTCTTCAATGGCAACCTCATCTTCTACAGCAGCTCAATTTCAATCAACTATGGCTGCAGTTACTTCTGCAAATATGGGTGTGACTCCATTCACAGTACCTAAGAGGACATTTTTAACTCCTGTGGACAAACTTGAAGTTCTCTATGAATCAATGGTGGAATTTGATTCCTTAGCTAAAAATGGGTTTGAATTTCGTTCAATAATTGATGCACAAGGCTGGGTTAAATATTTTGACAGATTATTTGGACCAGTTTACCCTCATCTGGTGAAGGAATTCTGGATACATGCTTCTGTTTATCCAAAATTCATTTTATCTTCTGTTCTGGGAAAAGAGATCATAATAACTGAAGATCTCATCAGGAAACTCATAGGGTATGAGGAGACTGATGAAGTATGTCATCTGCCAGCTGGGCGTATGGACATGGAGGAAGTTTATGAGGAAGTCATCACATCTGGACATGCCTCTAACAAATTTAAGGATTTGAAGCCTGACTATAAAATCTGGGTAAAGATTTTTCTGGGATGCATCCATCACAAAAAATCTACCAACTCTCCAGATTATGTGAACAATGAACAACTCTACTTCATGTATTGTTTAAGTCAGAGTACAAAGGTAGATCTTCCTTACATTCTCTTTATGCATCTGTGGAACCATATAAATTCTTCAAGAAAATCTGTAAAGGATAAGGGACAAAAGATCAGGACATGGATTCCCTTTGGAAGATTGATTTCAGACATTCTGACAGAGAATGGTCTTGTGACTGCTCTATATGAAGCTGGAGTTAAGGATGAACTTGAATCCATTATTGGAAAACCACTAAATGCAAAGAGTCTTCAGAGACTAAAAATTGTAGATGAACTCTCAACTGCACCCAAGAAGTTGAATATTTCTGAAATCAGTCAGAAGAGAATTCCTGTTGACAAATTTCCACTTTTTGGTGCTGAAGAACCAAGGGATATCATTGTTAGGTACATTGATGCTTGCAAAGCAGATGGAACGCTTATTCCTGCAGATATTCTAATAAGAGCAAGAGAACCAATGCCAGATATATATAATGAGAACATGAGGAAAAGAAGTCAATCAGAAGCAGAAGATGCTACTGCTCAGAAGAAGCCAAAAGTTGCTGACAAGCCACAGAAGCAGATCAAGAGAAAAGCTTTTGGAGATGTTCCCTCTGTTCCTACCAAGCGTATCAAGACTAAAGTTACTAAATCATCTGTATTTTCTTTGTCTAAAATTGTTATAAATTAATCAACATTTAGTTCTATTCCTAAACCTCCTCCCACTCAAAAACAATCTATTCCTGCTCCATCCCAAAAATCTGAACCATCAAAAATTCCTTCCCCACAAAAATCATCTGATCCTATTTCTACTACTCCACTAAAAACTTCTGTTACTCCACCATCTGAACCAACAACAATAACACCAGCAAACCAAACTCCAACACCTATAACAAAACCAAATGAACAACCTACACCACAACAACAACCAGAAATACAACAACGAGATACATCTGAACCCACACAATCTGATCCAGTTGCACCTGAACAAGTTATTTCTGAACCACCTATCTTTGAACTACTTATATCTGAACATCCTTCAAAACCTTCTGAGAATCAACCAGAACCAACCAATCCTCCTGAAACAAATATACCTGAGACAGAGGTTCTAAACGTTACACCTCTCAAGACTGTATTTGAAGTGTCCTCTACATCTTGTACCCCAACCACCTCCTCTGTTTCCTTAGAATCTGATATCTATCCAGATATTCTTTCACCTCCCTCTCTCAGAACTTTTGAATCTAACCAACCAGAACCACCCATTTCTTCTGGAACTACCAATCCTGAACCCATTCCTGAACCAAAGACATCTGAATTTGTTTTAGTTGTTTCTGCTAAACCTTTTCCATCTGGACTTGATATTGAAATTTTTTTTGATCAACCACCTCAATCAGTTTTTATTCCTTTTCTTATTAAGGAAAAACAATCTGCGTTTGTTCCCTATTTTGACAATCCAAAAGCTGTCATACCCTCCATTCGCAGAATCAAACCATTCTTTCGTATCATGCCAGCCCAGAAGAAACCAGCATATCCTAGCCCTCTAATTATTATTCCTGAATTGACCATTCCACCACCACCTCAACCTAAGCCTTTCACTTTGGAAACCCTTCTGAAACCAAAATCTAGGCTGAATGTTGATAATTTATTTACAAGTTTTCTGAAAGAAATAAAGATGCATTTAGGCTCTATTCAGAAGAGATGTCTGTCAACCATGGATGCAAATGAATCTGATGCTATCTGGAATAACTTCATCAACAGATTCAATACTGTAGCCTCAAATATGAAGAATGTATGTTCTGATGATGCGAAGCTCAGATTTGTTGAGACTGCTAGAAGTTTGATCTGGACTATTAAAAGATCTGAACCATTGCTTCTTGAAGATGTTCCTTCATCATCTGAAGTATATGATACAGAAGTGACTGCTGAATCTGCATCTGAAGAAAAACCTCTGGCTATGACTCTTGTAGAACATCCCTCTGGATCTGTTGCTCCTGACTCTGCATCTCCTATGGAAATTGACTCTGTTCCTGCTTCAGGCTCTTCCCCACCTTTTTCATCTGAGGTCAAGAAAGAGTATCCAGATCTTGAAGATAAGATTGCAGTTCTGGAAGCTGGTCAATCTGAGATTAAGTCATGGATGACCAAGCAAGATCAGAAATCTGAAGACATGGTTCAATGGATGTCCAAACAAGATCAGAAGAATGAAAACATGGCTAAGTGGATGTCAAAGCAAGAACAGTCCTCATCTGAGATCACTAACCTGTTGAAGATGATTCTGTCCAAACAAACTTAGTTTATTTTTTTTTTTTGCATCTGATGTTTGTGCACATGTATTTTTTATCTGATGTTTTGTATCTTTTGCTCTGAATGAATGAATGACTCAGTGTTTTCTCTACTTAATTTATCTTTTCTGTATTTCCTTTTATTTGTCTTTTAAAAGTTTTTTTTTCTTTTTGATTATGACAAAAAAGGAGGAGAAAATGGATCTGACTGTTCAATAAACTCTACCTAAATGAAACTTCAGACATATCAATTTTAACTAACGTAAACTCTTAGTGTTTTAGAACGTTTGATAAATCTGACATATTCGTTAAAAGAAACTCTAAGACTCCTAGATCATATTTTACCTATCAGACTCTGACTATGAAACATGCAAGATCTAATGTTTGGAACATTCAGGCTCTGATTCTAAAAAGAATACTCATGCAAAAAGGGAAGTTTCTATTCCTTATTAGTATTCAATTCAGGGGGAGATTCATCATCTCAGGGGGAGTTATAATTACTTTATTTTCTATTGAACAAAATTTCTTATGTTTTTGTCATCATCAAAAAGGGGGAGATTGTTAGAACACAAATTGGTTCTTAATAATATCTCTATGTTTTGATGATAACTCTTATGAAATTTTGTATTCAAGATTTATATACTCTAAAATTTGTTTGAGAATGTTTGCTGCAGATGTTAAAGTGAATATTACTCTAGAAGCAAATTAGGTCTGAACATAAGAAATATGCAAGGCTCTTAAGCGTCAGAAGCATCTCTTAGAAGATTCTAAACGTTGCCTCCAAAAGAATCTGAAGCAGAAGAAATAGAAGAATCTGAAGCAGGAGCTACAGAAGAATCTGAAGCAGAAGCTACAGAAGAATCTGAAGCAGAAGCTACAGAAGAATCTGAAGCAGAAGCCAGAAGCATCTGAAGCAATTGAGAATTTCTGTATGAAGAGTTTCAAGCACAGTTACTTCAGAAGACTCTGATAGTACTAACGCTGCTAATACTGAGGATCTGATCCAAAACTCTGCTCTGAACATTTACACGCTGAAAGCACACTTGCTGCAAAGACTCTGATTCAGCAAACTCCGATGAACATCAAAAGGCTCTGACCAATCTAGACTCTGATGATTCTTGCTGAAAATTGTTGAAGAAGAACTCAAAGTTATGTCCATCGGAATAACCAAACGACTCTTTCCTTATTTATGCTAGACACAAGAACACAGACAAAAAGGATTTCTCTGTGCATTCTTCTTCTAGGAAAGGTCATATGATGTGAAGACAAAAAGGCTCAGACCTTTTTGGTACACTGTTCTCAACGTGAAAGACTTCATGGACCTCTGTGCCTATAAAAGCAAGACTCCATTCATCTTCTTCAGTTGACGAAATACTTGAAAGAATTCATTACAAGCTCTCATACAACTTATACATTCTTGCTGAATTTATTTCATTGTTCTTCATCTTAAGTGAAAAATCACAGTTGTGATAAAGCTTTATTAGAAGCATTTTTAACACGTGTATTATTATTACATTTGATTGTAAGAGAACCTTAAGAAGATCCAGTTAGGATCAGTAGTTCTTGAGAAGACTTTGAACAATTGGTTTTAGTGCTTACTATTGTAATCAGTTGATTAAATAGTGGATTAAGTCCTTGTTTGAGAAAGGCAAATCACTCTTGATAGGGTGGACTGGAGTAGTTGAGTTCAACGAACCAGGATAAAAATCCTTGAGTTTTTATTTCTAAGTTTTATCTTCATACTTATTCAACCCCCCTTCTAAGTATTTTCTCACCTTCAGCTAGCACCTTCCCTAAGTTTAACCAACCCCCGAACCTAAAACTCTCTAGCTTGCATTTGCATTGCATTGTGGGTATTTCAATCTTTTTCTCTTCCTTTGGACAAATCAAAGTTCGGTTGCAAATGAATTAAGATTCAAGTTAATCAAGAGCTTGATATCCAAATTTCACCGCGACACAATTCATCAAGAATCAAGAGTGTGAGAAGTTACTAAATTAGGGTTCTTAATGTAAGATCCCCTATTTAGTCCCCAACTTCAGGACCACCTTCCTCAAAATAGAAGTCTCATCTCATCTTGACATGGTCATGAAACTTGTAGAGCATGTTCTTAGCTTTCTTTTGAGTACTAGAAGTCATTCATCTGATTTCTAGAACTCAAGTTATGATGTTGGCAAGTTACAGGTCCTCAAATGAATGTGGTTTTGGTCAACAAAAGTCAACCAACTTCCAAGCCATTTTTGAACTAGAAGGATGTTTCTCCTCAACTTTTGCTGAACATGAAAGTTGTTCCTCAAGATCTTAGCTTTCCAAAGAGTACTAGAAGTCTTTCATATAATTTGTAGAACTCAAGTCATGAGGCTTGCAAGTAAGGGGTATTTTGGGAAAATGAGATTATAGGTCATAAAATTATAGGTCCATTTCACCAACTTGCACACTTCAAATGGATTTTTCTCCCACATGAAACTTGCTCCAAATGGTGTCATTTGCTCAACCAAACATTAAGAAGTCATGGATTTGGCTTGGAATGGGGAATTGATGGAGGAATTTTCATGGAAAAAGCTTTAAAGGACCAAAAATACAATTAATTCATTTTTAATCATTTTTGTGCAAGTGAGTACTTATTTTGAGTGCAAAACATATTCCAAACATGATGGCAATTTCAGAATTTGAATTTGATGAGTTTTGGTGTGCCATTTTCAAACTTACTTCAAGCTTAAGTTACACTTTCAATGTGCACCATTAAGATCAAACAAGGGATTAATCCTGGCCATTCATGTTCCTTACACATCAAGCAACCTGAAGAACTCAATTTGGAGCTGTTTTGGAGGGAAATTCGTGCACATGGCCAAAGTGCAAAACTCAAATTTCATGGATTTTCATTTGGGCTTTAGGGACTGCAATTGGGCTCTAAAGTGATCACAGTCCATCATATATAACATTTCTATCATGAACAAACTCTGAGAACTCGTCTTGGTGAAGAATTGGATCAAAAGCAATTTTGAAAAAGTGAAGAAAATTTGAAATACGAATTCTGAGATTCACTCTATTTGAAGCAAAATTGAGGATTGTAAAAGCTTTATTGAGGATTGTGGAACGTTTCTGGTTGGTTTTCTTAAAGCTTCAATAACATTTGAAGGCTCAGTGGAAGTTCTCCACTAGGTATCTTCAATTCACCATATCTATCTCATTATGCGATGATTCTTTGCCATTTTTGCATATTTGAGACCTAGGAAGTATGTAGATCATTAATAACTAAAATGAATTGGCATTTGTGATGATTGTTGGTTAGAGCTCCAAACTGTTTTTGCACGATTTTCTCTATTCTTGAGGTTTAATGGTTAAATGTTGCTTGATTCATGTTCTATGTGGTGTGTAGATGATGTTTGGATACAATTGGATGATGTTTGTGAACTTTTGATTTTGATGCTCCAAACTGTTTTGATTCGATTTGTTTTTGTTATGCACAATTAATGGAAATAGACATTGGATTTGGATTCTACATGATGAGTAGATGAATTTGCATATAAAGTTTGTTCAATTTGGTGATGTTTTCGTAACCGTGTTTTGTTGTTCAGTCCATGGTGGCCGGAGTCCACGAAGAAGATGACCGGAGGTGGCTCCGGCCGCCACCTGGTTTCCCTCCCTTGTTGAAGGTTGATGATGATGATGTATCACGCTGTGGATCACTAGATCTGCATACTTTTCATATACACGGCCAGGATTAAGACCTACGCTACACACACTTTGACTCACCACATGGAATCCAGTTTGAATATTCATTAATTGACGTGTCGTTCTATGAGCCTTAAGATTGTACTACTTTCTAATCATGTGAACCACAATGCATTCTACCGTGCGCTGCTGTTGACCGACCACACATGATTATTGTTTGGTTTTCTGAGTTTTTGGTACGCACTTGGGTTGGGTTGCTACCCGCACCCCCTTTTAAGCCCACTTTTTTTTTGAACTATTCTGGATTACTATTTGCACCGTGTCCCTTTCTATTTTCTTTTTATTTTCATATGTTTCAATTTAATTCAAAATAAAATAACTCTCCAATTAATAAAATTCCCTAAAAATATTTTCTGGATAATTTGAAATGTCCTTTTATTTTTAGAATTTTTATTTTATTTTTTTGAATTATTTTTCATTTAAAAATTAATTAATTGGAGATGTTTTGTTTGGATTAAATTGTGACATTGTTTGCTTCTTGATTTTTTTCTCTCATTTCCCTTTGATCCAATGAATGAAAATTTATCCTCATACCCATGATGAGTTGAACAATTTTTGAGGACCATTTTGCCCCTATGTTGTTGACTTTAGGTTTGACTTTGGTGGATTTTCTTTTGACCCTCGATTCTCCCATTACAAAGTGGTACATCTTGAATATTATTTTCTTTTGATGGTGCTTTGAGGGGATATTTACTTTGAGCTTTTGGCCTCTGGTTGCCAACTTGTTTAGCTTCTTTGTGCATTATATTTGGTAATTTTTAAGCCTTTTTCCTAATTTTGAGATGACTTGCAAGTTAGGTCATTTCATAAGGTGGCTCATACAAGTGCATGACCTAGTTTGAATTGGAAATGACCTTTGTGGATCCATTGAGCTTTCAACTCTTCTTGTTTCACATATTAGACATGTTGAGCTTGCTGTATGTTCACTTTTAGGTCAAAATTATGTTCATTGCTTGTTGGTTTGCGCATTCCTTTTGTTGCTTCCATTTAGGGTTTCCATATGTCTTATGTTTGCATTGTTTGTGTGATATCTCCTTTTGTGTGGTTCCTTTTTTTGCATTTCTTCTCGTCCTTTCTTCTTTGCATTTCCCATATGCATGCTTGGTCGAGATGAGCTTGTGGAGGCTACTTCCCCACACTATTTTCCTCCCACTTTCATTCTATTTGTGCATCTTATGTTTGCATCTTCATTTGCATATGCTTTCTTTTTCTTCTTCTTATTTTGCTTTTCTTTGCCATGCTCCCCATAAGTTCTCTAACCTCTTGAAGTTATGATAGACATTAAGTGCCTAACCATGCATGATAACATTAGGTAGTTCCCTTTGAATCCCAACTTTAAGTCTACTTTGCATGACAACTTTTAGGATTGATTAGTCTCCCATTAGTGTCCTTTCTTCTCTTCTCATCTTCAAACACTCATAAAACATCTAATAAAGAATGACAAGTGTGGCACGCTATGAGCCTTAAGCTACTTGAGAAATGGTGATTGGGGGGCTTCCTCTTAATGACCTAGAGTGTTTAGTGTACACCCTTTGGGTGATATACGACACATTCGCTCTTAGGTCATAGTCTCTAGTGCGACATGAGTTACTAATCAAGTTCAAAACACTTCTTCTCTAAAAAACACAAAAACACTTCAAACCTTTTTCATCCTTCGGGATCTTAATCAGGAAAATCTTTTTAGATAAAAGAGTGTTGTTAACTTTTAGTTCTACCGCAAACAATAACGCCTAAGTCTCCAATGGTCGAGCTGCATACACCAACTGCTAGAACTACTTATTAACCCTACTCGGGCCTAAAAAACTTTGAACCAACCTGTGGTCTTTTTAGCCCGAACTACATTTTCTCTGATCTTTTATACCATATGAAAGTACGTAGGCACAAGACGCGATGTCTTGGCGAGAAACCTTCCCCCTTTTCACCCGTAGTTAGCCGAACTACGTTGACTCTGATTTCTCATTCTAGATGGGAATACGTAGGCCCAAAGAAGCGATGCTCTGTCGAGTCCTCCTTCCTTTCTTTTTTCTTTTGTCCCCGAGCCTTTAGCTAGGTATTTTCAATACACCCTTTTAGATAGACAACAATGCATGGATCCCTCGAGTACGACGGACGTGAGGGGTGCTAATACCTTCGCCTTGCGTAACCGACTCCCAAATCCAGACATGGTTGCGACGACCTTGTCTTTCCCTTTTTCGGCAGGTTTTTCCGATCGTTTCCTTTCCCTCTCATTGGGATAAATAACGAAAGGTGGCGACTCTTATGTTTTTCCGTCGGTTGTTTTTCGCAGTTGCGACAGCTGGCAACTCTGGTTCCATATGCGAGTCAATCCTAGCACTTGTCTGTTTATCTTTGGGTGTTGTACATATGTGCTTTATTTACTTTCGCATTTTACTTTCACGCATTTATTTTCCGAATCACGTGTCATTACTGTTGTGCTGTGGGTAGGGAAGTTCCATTGAGTGATAAGCCAGACCCAGGCTTGAGTATACACTTAGCTTTAGTAGTGGAAAGTAGTGGTGGATGTACTTGCTTTGCTCGTACTAGTTCACCATGAAATTCGCGCTCGGACGAGATTCTCTTTGACAATTTTCTTTCCGGCCCTTTGGGATCGAAGGAATTTTGGATCTGAGGGTTGTCGACTCTGGGGACCGATCATTTGTGATTCAGCTAAGTGAGGCCTCTTCAGGAGATGATGATGCCAAACCAGAAATGGTGAACATATCATCATTTCTTGAAAGTCCGTGATGCTGATGAACACATAGGATGCCATACCTTATCAGTGAATAGGTCCATACCTGTGAGTGGGACTGAGGGTTATGTAGGAAACTTTTACCTTCAGATCACCCAGTTTTCTCTACAGTTTGAATCCGAATTATTGGTATCAGTTGGTTTCTATCAGAGCAGTGCTATGTTCTTGCTGGAGCAGAGCTTTGATCTTCCTCAGTCTGCAGCACAACAGTCTTGATCCCTTGTGTGTGCATTAGCATTTTGAATTTGGCATTGTTTTGCATTTGCATTTCATTTTTGCATATCCATCCTCAGCCGGAACAAGGAGCTCACCCATATTTTGTCTGCTTCGTTAGTTGGTTTCCCGACATTCGTATTGGACTTGAGTTAGCTTTTGGAAGGATCATGGACTCAGGAGAGCAGAACTTGGTTATCACGAGGGCAGAGTTTGAGTTGATGAAGAATCAGTTGAGTCAACTCGTGGAAGCCATGTCAGCTATGACTAGAGGAGAGGCCGGTATTCAGAGGACTCCAGTGAACAATGTTGCTCAAGCTCAGCCTGTGCCGGTTCCTGTTGAAGAGCATCCCATTGCCAGGGATAGAGATTCTTCTTCTCTCCATGACACAGACTATTAGAGTTTCACTTTCCCTGTGCCAGATTCTCAGAGGACTGTTCCCAAGGCTAATGTTGAAGGCCCGCAGACTGTTGAATTTTTGGGAAAATGTCAGATGTTGGAGGAAAAGCTTGAGGCCTTAATGAGTCAGGATACTTTTGATTTGAATGCTGCGAGCATGTGTTTGGTGCCAAATTTTGAGAAGTTCAAAGGAGATAGTTGTCCGAAGCAGCATTTGGTAATGTTCTGTAGGAAAATGACCTCACATGTCCACAATGATCAATTCATGATTCACTGTTTCCAGGACAGTCTGAGTGGAGCATCGTTGAGTTGGTATATGCAGTTGGAGAGTGGTTGTATTCGATCATGGTCAGATCTAGCCAATGCCTTCGTGAAGCAATACAACTACAATCTCAACATAGGTTCTAGTCGCGTGCAGTTGCAAGCATTATCTCAGGCGGAGAATGAATCCTTCAGAGGGTATGCGCAGAGATGGAGAGAGTTAGCTGCTCGTGTTCAACCTCCACTTCAGGACAGCGAGTTGATTGATATATTCTTGGGTACCTTGAAAGGCCATTACTTTGACAAGTTGATCAGCGGTGGAATGTCAAACTTTGCTGACTTGGTGATAATGGGTGAGGGTATTGAGAGTGGACTCAAGAGCGGAAAAATTCGAGACGTCTTAGATACTTCAGCTTATGAAGGTGCATCAGTTGTGAGTTCTCAGGAAGAATGGGAAAAAGGAAGTGATGTTCTCTCAGAATCTCCTATATCTCAAGTTCAGTTTTCAAATACCTCGAGTGTCCAGAGTCAACAGTCTGTTGGATCTATGTATCAGGTCTCTGTTTCCCGCCAGAGCCAACAATCTTACCGTCATCAACCGCGTCAGCACGCCAGACGAAGACCCAGGAAACCAGAAAGGCATTTTACTCTGTTGTCGGTATCGTATAGTCAGTTGTTGCCAGATTTGATCAGAGATGGGTTGATAGTACTAAAGAAGATGAATCCAGAGATTCCGCCATATCCGCCAGGCTTCGATGTCAGCGCCCGCTGTGAGTACCATGCTGGGGCACAAGGGCATTCAACTGAATATTGTAAGGTGCTTAGGAGCCAGGTTCAGGCCTTGCTGGATTCCAACAGGATCTCAGTCATGTCTCAGGGTGTTCAAATCAATTGTCCTCTCTTATCTAGCCAAGCGGGTGTACCAATTCATGTCATGGAAGAATTCAGTGAGAGTATTTGTTCAGAAGAGTATCAAACTGAAGACTCAGTTGAGGGCTGTATCTCTGTGTAGGATTTGTTCATTACTGTATGCTGACCATCGCCAGGCTTGTTGGTCGAGGTCACTCTGTTTGTATTCAGTTACTCCTGTGTGGTGCATATATGTGTGGTGGTTATCCCTGATTGGATCTTGGGTTCCTTTTTTTGTTGTCTCAATGCTATTCTAAAGTTTCCCTGTTGCATACTGGTTTGCATCTTGCATATTATTCTTGTGTAACAGGTACCTCGGAGCCGTTAATCTGACTTCATATACTCCGTTAGTTTGTTGCAGGTCATACAATCAGATACAGGAATTCTCGTAAAGTTATGGAGCAAGTTCAAGAAGAGCTGAGAGAAGTCAAGAGCCAGATGGGGCAGTTCATTGCGGACATGCAAGCGTTGCGCTTGGATTAGAATGCGCTCAGAGAGGAAAACCAGCAGTTGAAAACTCAGGTGGGCTTAATCATGGAAGTGATAAGGAACGTGCTCAGAAAAGAAGGTGATCAAGTGCCTGAGGCTGCAGCAAAGATGCTTGTTCCACTTTTGTCTATGGAGCCTTTACCAGAGCAAAATGTGTGTCAGAAATCTTCTGTGCAACCGGAGGTTCCAAAATTCCCGGGTCATCAGCTGCGTTCCGTTTCTCAGGAGAATCCCAAGATTAGAAGATATGGTCAAAGGATAAAATCTTAAGATAGAATCTTCGATCATATCCCCATGGATTATGCTCAGTTGGTGCAAATCTTGCTCCAATTTCAGTTAGTTAAGCCTCAGACTTTGGCTCCACTTACTGGCCAAGCACCACCGGGCTTCGATATCAATGCTTATTGTGATTTCCACTCTGGGGGACAGGGGAACAACGTCATGAACTGTAAAGCTTTTAAGAATAAGGTCCAGGACCTGATTGATTCGAAGACAATTGAATTCACACCGAGCGGCATGAAGGTATCAGGCGAGTTTGCTCCCTGTCGTGAAAAAGAGATGGATACTCCTATTCCCTTGCCTAAAGTCGCAGTAGGTCAAGAGTATATCCTACAATCTTTGGTGTCAGAATCCCCTTGCCCACAGTTGCTGCCTGTTCCTGGGTCAAGTTTAAGGATGAAAGCACCTGGACAGAGAGAGTCCTCAAGAGTCCAAACCCAGTCGCCGGACGTTTCTGCTGTTCAGAGTCCACGACCTTTTGGGTCTTTGCAGCAAGGCTATCAGTACCAGAATCAGAGTTAGCCTCGCAACAATATGAAAAGAAGAAATGCTTCTCTACGTCTAGTGCCTATGTTACATCGCTCGTCTGATTGAGTTTGAAGACTTCAAGGGTCGCATCTCCTTAAGCAGCTAATCAGTGTGAAAGCCCAGTTCCCAGAAGCTGGCAATTTTCATTTTATCCTGTTATTTCTTTATGTTTGTAATTTTCTTTCCTATTTAAAGTGAAATCTCATGTGTAAAACTTGTTGTTTCCATCGATTGATATTAATGAAATGAATATGCATATTATGATTTAATCCATTCTTGTTCACCAATTGCTTTTTACAGATGTCATACGCTTGTTTAAGCGGAATCCGGGGAGGATGACAAAGTTTAAAGACGCGCAAGCTTCCGTTTGTATGCTTTTGAAATAAAACCTGCTGATGATGTACAGGAATTATTTCAAATTCCCAAACACCGGAGGTATAAGGATGATAATCCCTTGTAAACCCCTTTGAGCCTAGTAGTAAGAGTTTCTTTCTGAAAACGAAAAACCCTAATTGTTAACCTAGGGCGGGGTAGGTGTCAGCTAATTTTGGCCGAGTATCCAAACGGCAATAGGAGTTGTTCCCGTTCGAGGATAAATCACACCTGTATAGGTTGTGCCTAAAGACCCTCAATGGTTAAACCTTACCGATCAAGGAGTGAAATAATCATAATCCTCTAAACAAGTCAGACAAGCCGGTGTCACACGATTTGCTCAAAAAGGAAAGAAAAGAAAAGAAAAGAAAATAGAAAAGTCCGCTAAGTCGAATCTTGAAAACAAGCGACTTAGGCAAAAAATTAGGGCATCCCGCTGGACTTTGAAATCAAAAGAAGCTCAAAAGAGCCAGTCCAGGAAAAATTTAGGGAAATAAAAAATGATGATGAAAAACAAGTCGTGTGATTCAGGCACCAAAAGACGAAGAAGTGAGTGACTGTCACTCTGAAAATGTGTTATTTTTTGAACCATCACTCCTATCATTTAACCTCTGAGAGGTGAGCACTAGTGTTGAATTAGCTGAATGTAGGATTGAAGAATATCACGGAGAATGGGTGGGTTAAAATAAACTTTGAGCCTTTATCCTTTCCTTGTAAATCGTGAACCTCACCAAGTTACAACCTGAAAAAGTCCAAATTGAAGCAGGTTTGTTTCGAAAGCATACTTCGGTAAAGATCGCATCAAAATTGACTCCCAAAAGGATTCCTCTTACAACGTTGTGCTAATATTGACATGTTGATAAATGATTTATTCACTTTATGTCACAATTTTTTTCCAGTGAACAGGCTTGGATTTCAAAAACTGTCATATGCATTGCATTTAATATATCTTTTATGCAGGACAATTTGTTTTACTTGTGAGTAAGCGATTGACAGCAGGAAAGTTTCCACAATGGAAAGATTGATCAGGATAGAATGCGGAATACCTGAATACTCCATCGAACTGGGGCAAGTTATATCAGATGATCATAGTATGGGAGTCAGCCATCTAATAGTCAGTTAATCTGAAGCAGTCAAGTCGAGATTCGGTGAATCTCTCGCAGCAAAGAAGCACTCTCCCAACAGGTCAGCCAGTCAGGAGCTAAGTCATTGTAAGACTGGGGCAGGCCACCCTAAGAGCGTAGAAGCTATTTCTTTCCCGTAGGGCAATTGATATGAAGCATGTAACACCCCGTTCCCCAAAATCTAAAAAAAATAAATAGCAATTTAAAATAAATAATTATCAGAGTCACCACAAAACACAACGGGATGTCACAAAAGAAACTCAACATGTCACTCATTAGATGCTTTTCAAAATATATAGCGGAAAACATCATGTACATCGTACGCGGCCAACTGCCCAAAATACACAAGACATATTCACCAAAAAGATTTAACAAAACATGCACAGGGGCGCACATAATCAGCAGAAAACAAATAACTCCCCAAAGCCCCATGTTACGTATCAGAGCATCCCTACGACTTGACTCGCCACAATCCAAGCTAGCTACGCACCTGGATTATCTGTACTTCCGAAGAAGCACAGACCACAACAACAACAATGGGTGAGAAATCATAATCAAAATATAACGGTAATAATATACATGAATAAAAGGCAGTAAATCATAAAATATCATTTCACATGCATCAACCGGACCTACTATCCCCCACACTAACACAACACACATAACAATGCAAAAATATGCAACACAACACCATGATATGTAGTACCGACTCACTGGTTCGTCAACCAAACTCAGGATAGATCACATACGCTCCATCCGAGCAATGATCTATCCCTACCACGTTCCTCCTGAGCACAAACAATCAAACTAAGGATAGATCACATACACTCCATCCGAGCAATGATCTATCCCTACCACGCTCCTCCTGAGCCCATACAATCAAACTCAGGTAAGATCACATACACTCCATCTGAGCAATGATCTATCCCTACCACTATGCTATGCAAGACACCAATGCACACAGCAAACATAGCACACCCGGTGCATACGATCCTCCTGATCACATTTTATCATTCATCATAAGTATATCTCACACATCACCACATTCATACATCATACATACATGATACACCTCAATGCAAATATTATAATTACACGAATAATCAAGGAAATCATATTCCAACCCCATACATACACCCTCCACATATCAACATCATTCTCATATTCAATCACGACCAATAAGGGCCCAACAACACTAGAAAACAGAACAGAACAACACCAGAAACACAAACTACTGTCATGCTCGCTGGCTCATTCGCCTAGCGAAGCATCAGCGAAGACTCACTACTCGCTCGCCCAGTGAACTCCCTAGCGAAGGAAGACAATGGCTACTGGAAGTACTCGCTACCCAGTTTGCCTAGCGAAACATCAACGAATGTTCGCTATTCGCTCGCCTAGCGAAAGTGCTGGCGAATGTGTGCAATTTCACAAAAATCTCACTGTTCAGAATCGGTAAAACTCTCCGAAACCACCTGATTACGCGCAAACCAGCTCTCACAATATCAGACCAATATTATACGGCTCAGCTACAAAATCTATTCATGATTTTACCCGATACAACTTTAGTTCTACTCAATTAAATCAATTCCAGCATAAAAATAACAATTACCTGAAATCCCCAAATCACCAAACAACCACTCTACATCACATGCAACCAGCTCATCATGCTATCACAAATCATAAATTCAACAACACAATGAAACAGAATCATCAGAACCTATGGGGTTAGGGAAATCTCCTTATACCTAGAATTCATGCAACTACCGAATTCGACCTGATTCTCCCCCCTTACCTCGATAGCTCGAACAGCTGATGAAACTCTTGCTCTAATGATGACTCCTAGCTTCCTCTTGCTCCAATCGACCGAGTTCTTCTTCCTTCCAATTTTCCTCTTCTCCGATCGTGTTCTTGTTTTTCCTTCTTCTCCCAACGTGTTCTTCTATTTCTATTTCCAAATTCCCCAAACAACCCCTTAATCCAAATTCCTCTTATTCCTATTTTCTTATCCCAATTTTATTAATAATAATAATAATAATAACAATAATATTACTAATAATAGTATTATTATCATTACTTTTATATTATTATCAACAATAATTATATTATTAATATTAATGTCCAAGATCATCAATCAATCTCCAACTTAAGAGCTACACACGATCGCATTCAAACACACCCACAAAGCACGCCGAAAATAACACTGAAAAACTAGATAATTAAAATGGGCGTTACAACTCTCCCCCACTTTAATTATTTTCGTCCTCGAAAATACCTAATGGAAACAATTCTGGATACGCATCCCGCATCCTGCTTTCCAACTCCCAGGTCACACTGCCTCCTGCAGCACCTCCCCAAGCCACTCTTACCAAGGGTATCTCTTTCCCTCTCAGTTTCTTCATCTTGCGATCTTCGATCCTCAATGGCATCGTCTCAACAGTCAGATTCTCTCTGACTTGTACTTCATCTCTCTGAATCACTTGAGATGGATCTGCGACATACTTCCAAAGTTGCGACACATGAAACACGTCATGCAAATTCGAAAGCTCAGGCGACAACGCCACCCTATATGCCACATCACCCACTCTCTGCAAAATTTGATACGGCCCAATAAACTTCGGATCCAGCTTCTTGGACTTCAACGCATGACCTACACCAGTCACTGGGTTAACTCTCAGGAACACGTGATCACCTTCACTGAATTCCAACTCTTTCCTTCGGTTATCATGATAACTCTTCTGCCTATCCTGAGATGCTTTCATCTTCACACGAATCATCTGAACGGTCTCAGTAGTCTGCTGCACAATCTCTGGTCCCAACACAATATTCTCACCTGTCTCATACCAACACAGAGGAGTTCTACACCTTCTACCATAAAGAGCCTCAAACGGTTCCATCCCGATACTGGAATGGTAACTGTTGTTGTACGTGAACTCAATCAATGACAAATGAGTATCCCACGCACCACCTTTTTCCAACACACAAGCCCGTAACAAATCCTCTAGAGTCTGAATAGTCCCCTCCGACTGACCATCAGTCTGTGGATGATAAGTTGAACTCAGCTTCAACTTAGTACCTAAAGCTTCCTGGAAACTCTTCCAAAACTCTGAAGTAAACCTCGAATCTCTATCCGATACAATACTCGACGACACACCATGCAGCTTCACAATCACCCGAACATAAATCTCTGCCAGCTTCTCCAACGGAAAACTGATACTAATCGGCACAAAATGTGTAGACTTCATAAGCCGATCCACAATTACCTAAATGGTATCAAATCCTCTCGCCGTGCTTGGCAATCCTGTAACAAAATCCATAGTAATGCAATCCAACTTCCAAACCGGAATCTCTAACGGTTGCATAAATCCAGAGGGCCTCTGATGCTCCACCTTCGACTTCTTACACGTCAAACAGGCGTAATCAAACTGAGCTATATCCTTTTTCATACTTGACCACCAAAATATCTTCCTCAAATCGAGGTACATCTTAGTAGCTCCTGGATGAATACTCAGACTACTACGATGTCCTTCACTCAGAATTGACTTCTTCAGCTCGTCATTATCCGACACACAAATCCTGCCTCAGAACCTTAACACACCAGCACTATCCAACTTAAAATCACTATCGGAGTCACTTACTACTCCAGACATCAAATCCACTAGCTTCACCTCTAGCTTTTGGCCTTCTCTAATCATATCCAAGAAGTCGTTATTCACTTGCAACTTGCCCAACATCACGCAATCTGCCGTAGTCTCACAAACCATGCTCAAATCTCTGAACTGCTTAATAAGTTCCATCTCTTTCACCATCATAGTCGACATATGAATCACTTTTCTGCTCAAAGCATCTGCTACAACATTAGCCTTTCCTGGATGATAACTTAGGCTAAAATCATAATCCTTCAAGAATTCTAACCATCTTCTCTGCCTCATATTCAGCTCTTTCTGATCAAACAGATACTTCAGACTCTTATGATCGCTGAACACCTCAAACCTTGAACCATACAAATAGTGCCTCCATATCTTCAACGCAAAGACTACCACAGCCAACTCAAGGTCATGAGTAGGATAATTCCTTTCATGCACCCTCAATTGCCGCGAAGCATACGAAACCACCTTGCCATTATGCATAAGAACTCCGCCTAATCCCATCTTAGACGCATCACATTATACCACAAACAGTTCGCTCGGAGTCGGCAACACTAACACTGGTGCCGTAGTCAATCTCTTCTTCAATTCTACAAAGCTCTCTTCACAAGCAGCATCCCACACAAAAACATGGTTATTTCTCGTCAACTGAGTCAATGGCAACACCAAAGCAGAAAAACCTTCAATTAATCTTCGATAGTACCCTGGCAAACATAAAAAGCTTCTAACTTTCGTCGCTGTCTTCGGTGGTTCCCACTGCAACACTGCACTCACCTTTGATGGGTCTACCGATATACCATCACCAGATATCACATGCCCCAAGAAACTCACCGTCTTCAACCAGAACTCACACTTCGACAGTTTCGCGAACAACTTATTATCCTTCAACACTTGCAAAGAAATTCTCAAATGTTCGGCATGCTCTTCCTCAGACTTAGAGTAAATCAGGATATCATCAATGAACACAACAATAAACTGATCCAAGTAAGAATGGAAGATCCGGTTCATATACTCCATGAACACCCCCGGCACATTAGACACTCCAAAAGGCATCACCGCATACTCGTAATGTCCATATCGAGTTCTAAACACCGTCTTCTGAATATCACCTTCTTTTACTCGAATCTGATGGTAACCCGACCTCAAATCAATCTTACTGAACACACGAGCTCCCACCAACTGATCCATCAAATCATCAATCCTTGGAAGAGGATACTTGTTCTTGATGGTCACTTTATTCAACTGACGGTAATCAATGAACATACGCATACTACCATCCTTTTTCTTCACCAACAACACTGGAGCTCCCCACAGTGACACACTTGGTCTGATAAACTTCCTATCCAACAACTCTCCAATCTGAGACTTCAATTCAGCCAATTCCACTGCCGACATCCTGTACGGCGCCATAGAGATAGGCCTCGTACCAGGTACAAGATCAATGCTAAACTCAACTTCTCTCTTCGGAGGTAACTCTATAATATCATCAGGGAACACTTCAGGAGATTCATTCACAATCGCCAACTCCTTCAGTGATACTTTTCCGTCGACAGCTAATGATGCAAATAAAACAAACATTTTAGCTTCATCCTCCAACAAAATCCTCAATTCCTTACTAGAAAAGGAATCCGTCAATGCTTCTTCTTCTGGAGTAAGAAACAACAACACCTTCCAAAAACAATCGATGTAGACTCGGTTGAACTCCAGCCAGTTCATTCCCAGAATAACATCCAGCTTACCAAGCGGCAAGCAAATCAGATCCACTCCAAAATCTCTACCAAAAATAGTTAGTGGACACTTCAAACACACCAAAGAAGTAGTCACTGAACCAATAGAGGGAGTCTCAATAGTCATCCGCCGCTCAAGAGTAGTCGGCACCAAACCTAACCTCTTCACACAATCAACAGAGATGAACGAGTGGGTCGCACCGATATCAATCATAGCAGACAAAGGAACATTATTGATGAAACAAGTACCTTGGATAGAACGATCCTCACTAGCAGCTTGAGTTCCCACTACCGCAAACACTTTACCACTGGTCTGAGACGACTTTGGCTTCTCACAATGCGTACTGGTGTTATCCTTCTCACCACAGTTGTAACAGGTAGGCATAGCGACTCGACAATCAGCCATTAAATGGCCCGGCTTACCACACTTGAAACACTTTTTCACTTCCTGAGAACAATCAATTGCACGATGACCCGCGCCACCGCACCGGAAACACTTTCCACCAGCGAACGCCCTCCCTTCTCTAGGCTTTTTATCAACAGCAGTCTTAAACTTCCCCTTATCACTAGGGACACTGTAAGGAGTACCACCAAACCTCTGCTTACCCTTACGATCATTTGCAGCCTTGTAATGTGCAATCCTAGCCTGGTTATCATTATCATAAATCCTGCTTCTGCTTATCAGCTCAGGATAATCCTTGATCTTCTGACAAGCAATCCCCATCTTAACTTCTGGGCGCAACCCATTCTTAAACTTCAAACATTTGGAGGTCATCGCTCCGTCAGTATTGTAATGAGGACAATACTGCACCAACTCTTCAAACCTAGCAGCATACTCAACCACCGTCATACTGCCCTGCTTCAGTTCCAGATACTCTATTTCCTTAGCACTTCGAATATCTTCTGGAAAATACTTCTCCAGAAAGCCAGTTTGGACCACATCCCAAGTAATTAGAGTTCCTGCAGTCTCCAACCTCTGGCGACTGTTGTCCCACCAAGCTTCAGCTTCACCCTCTAACATGTGAGTACTGAACCTCACCTTCTGCTCATCATTGCATCCCATCGTCCTGAAAATCTTCTCAATCGCCTTCATCCACTTCTGTGCAGCTTCCGGATCTAAGACCCCTCCTTGAAACATTTACATCTTGTTACTCTGAAACTACGCCAAATCTCTGAATTGCGCACCCGCAACTTGGTTCTGATTAGCAACCACCTGCGCCATCGCTTGCATAACTGCAGCCAACGCAACATCATTCCTCCCTGCCATGCTGCTCAACAACAACAACGCCAGGTTAACAGAAAAACAAACTCTATCCTACAGACAGACTCAACTACTACACTGGCCGGACGGATTGACCTGCTCTGATACCAACTTGTAACACCCCGTTCCCCAAAATCTAAAAAAATAAATAGCAATTTAAAATTAACATTTATCAAAGTCACCACAAAACACAACGGGATGTCACAGAAGAAACTCAACATGTCACTCATTAGATGCTTTTCAAAATATACAACGGAAATGTCATCATATATATATATATATATATATATATATATACATGTACATCGTACGCGGCCAACTGCCTAAAATACACAAGACATATTCACCAAAAAGATTCAACAAAACATGATACGCCACAGGGGCGTACATAATCAGCAGAAAACAAATAACTCCCCAAAGCCCTGTGTTACATATCAGAGCATCCCTACGAATCGACTCGCCACAATCCAAGCTAGCTACGAACCTGGATTATCTGTACTTCCGAAGAAGCACAGAAAACAACAATAGCAAGGGGTGAGAAATCATGATCAAAATATAACGGTAATAATATACATGAATAAAAGGCAGTAAATCATAAAATATCATTTCACATACATCAACCTGGACCTACTGTCCCCTACACTAACACAACACACATAACAATGCAAAAATATGCAACACAACACCATGATATGTGGTACCGACTCACTGGTTCGTCAACCAAACTCATGATAGATCACATACGCTCCATCCGAGCAATGATCTATCCCTACCATGCTCCTCCTGAGAACAAACAATCAAACTCAGGATAGATCACATACACTCAATCCGAGCAATGATCTATCCCTACCACCCTCCTCCTGAGCCCATACAATCAAACTCAGGATAGATCACATACACTCCATCCGAGCAATGATCTATCCCTACCACTATGCTATGCAAGACACCAATGCACACAACAAACACAACACACCCGGTGCACACGATCCTCCTGATCACATTTTATCATTCATCATAAGTATATCTCACACATCACCACATTCATACATCATACAAACATGATACACCTCAATGCAAATATTATAATTACACGAATAATCAAGGAAATCATATGCCAACCCCATACATACACCCTCCACAGATCAACATCATTCTCATATTCAATCACGACCAACAAGGGCCCAACAACACTAGAAAACAGAACAAAATAGCACCAGAAACACAAACTACTGTCATGCTCGCTGGCTCATTCGCCTAGCGAAGCATCAGCGAAGACTCACTACTCGCTCGCCCAGCAAACTCCCTAGGGAAGGCAGACAGTGGCTACTGGAAGCACTCGCTACCCAGTTCGCCTAGCGAAACATCAGCGAATGTACGCTATTCGCCCGCCTAGCGAAAGTGCTGGCGAATGTCTGCGATTTCATAAAAATCTCACTGTTTAGAATTGGTAAAACTTCCCGAAACCACCCGATTACGCGCAAACCAACTCTCACAATATCAGACCAATATTATACGGCTCAGCTACAAAATCTATTCATGATTTTACCCGATACAACTTTAGTTCTACTCAATTAAATCAATTTCGGCATAAACATAACAATTACCCGAAATCCCCAAATCACCAAACAATCACTCTACATCACATGCAACCAGCTCATCATGCTATGACAAATCAGAAATTCAACAACACAATCAAACATAATCATCAGAACCTATGGGGTTAGGGAAATCCCCTTCTACCTAGAATTCATACAACTACCAAATTCAACCCGATTCTCCCCCTTACCTCGATAGCTCGAACAACTAATGAAACTCTTGCTCCAATGATGACTCCTAGCTTCCTCTTGCTCCAATCGACCGAGTTCTTCTTCCTTCCAATTTTCCTCTTCTCCGATCGTGTTCTTGTTTTTCCTTCTTCTCCCAACGTGTTCTTCCTTTTCTATTTCCAAATTCCCCAAACAACCCCTTAATCCAAATTCCTCTTATTCCTATTTTCTTATCCAAATTTTATTAATAATAATAATAATAATAATAATAATAATAATAAAAATAATATTACTAATAATAATAATATTATTATCATTACTTTTATATTATTATCAACAATAATTATATTATTAATATTAATGTCCAAGATCATCAATCAATCTCCAAATTAAGAGCTACACACGATCGCACTCAAACACCCCCACAAAACACGCTAAAAATAACACAGAAAAACTAGATAATTAAAATGGGCGTTACAAAGCACCTCTCCGAGGTTCAAGATGTTTGGGCAGTTCTTTTCAAGCCATCAGGGCATGAGATTTCAGATTTCCTTTCGAGGAATATCCCCACAGAGGTCCCACGAGCTGGGGCAAAATTGTAAGTGAAGGAGTTATTCCTCTCCAGAGCTACTCAGAGCTATACCAGCAGGTGTGATCAACCTTCAAGCACAAGACGAATGTTGGGAAGTCATGTTACTATCTCTTGACCCTTCAACCAAAAACCTCCGAGTTCATACAGGATATTTTCCAGCATCAGTCGTACCTGATCCTTTGCAAATCCAATTTTCATTGGTACGCAGGAAGACTTTGTCTGTTCTCTCCAGCAAAAGTCCAATCATCATTGGCACGTATAAGCTATCTCCAGTGGAATCCAATCATACTTGGCACGTCTGGTTATTCCCAGTGGAGTTGACTTCACCTTTCCAACATTTATTTTGCTGGAATGTTCTGTTGTATCCAGCTTTCCTCGGCGGCCCGAGCCTGCATCTGCATCTTTGCATGTAGTTATCATTTTTTCATCATCCTTGCATTTCATCCTCAAATGCGTAGCATTTCCATTTCGTATGGAGCATTACGCCATGTTCAAACATACACATATGCATTAGAAGCATAAGCCAGTTTCTGTCAGCCTTCCGTGGCAACTTGAATCACTTCACAATCAATACAGGGGCATTTATCCAACAGCTTTGTTCAGACAGCTCAACGGTTTATTTGGGTTGCAGATCATCCTTCGGTTATGATTTTGTCCATCAGTCCTCTGATGATGACATCCCCAAGCAAATTTTCTTTCCGTCAATTCCTATTGACAACGTGTTTCCCCAGCAGGTTTTTCTCTTCGTCTATCCTTAGACGATGTGAGCTTCGAATATGGTTTTCTCTCCGTCTATCCTTAGACCACGTGAGCTTCAGACGTGGTTTTCTTTCCGTTTATCGGATGAGATGGCGTTTTAGGAGGGTTTTCGTGCTGTCAATCCCTATCGACGCTGTGACTCTTTGAAGAATGATTGGTTTCCATTGTTGGTAATCCCTATTGATGACATGGCTCTTTGAAGATGGTTTTCTTTCTGTCAATTCCTATTGACGATGTGGCCCTTTGAAGATATTTTCTTTCCATCAACTCTTATGGACGAAGGAATTCTGCAATTCGATGAACGGTCTTGAAATGCGGTTTTGGTGTCTTTCCGTCTACTTCTAGATGATGTGAGTATTTGGAGTCTTTCCGTCTACTTCTAGACGATGTGAGTATTTGGAGTCTTTCAGTCTACCTTTAGACAACGTGAGTATTATTTCTTTCTATCCTTAGACAATGTAAACCTTTATTCGGTGTCTTCCCGTCTACCATTAGACGACGTGAGTATTGATATTTCTTTCTGTCTATCCTTAGACAATGTGGACATTTCATGGGTGTCTTTCCGTCTACTTTTAGACGATGTGAGTATTTGGGTGTCTTTCCGTCTACTTCTAGACGATGTGAGTATTTGGAGTCTTTCCGTCTACTTTTAGACGATGTGAGTATTATTCTCTTCCTGAGGTGAAGTTACCAACTGCGTGTATATCTAGGCTTTGGTTTTAATGTCTATGGCGTTACGCAGATGACTGGCAGCAATGTCAGGTGTTCTTTATCGGATGATCAGTCAGCTGGTTGCCGTTGCAACTGTCTGCGTTCAGTTTTTCTGGATATTTGTTCCCCAATCAGTGTTTTAGTTTATTTCTACGGTTGGCAAATTTCCGAGTTCTTTGGTATTCAATCGTCTTTTAACTTGATTGTTTAAAATCCGTTCGCTTTTCATCCATTCAGGTCCAAGTCGTTTGAATAGGGGCAGCTGTTGCACCCCAAAATTTGCCCAACCTTTTTCTTTAGCTGGCTTGTGTTTCATTTCATTTTGTTATAGTATTTGCATTGCATAGCATTTTTCATTTAACAGGGGATCAAGAGGTTATGCATAGCAAGAGGAGTCTACTCAGAATGTTGAGCCTAAGCAAGGGGTTTTACTCAAGTTTGAATGATCATCAAGTCACCAAGAAGTGGTCAATAGTCTTGTGAAAGGATGGATGGATATATGTGGGTCAACTCCTAACTTGGAGGCCAGTTGGGGAGCATCAGAGGGTTGTGAATTCATAATTATGGATATAAGATGTTGAGAGAGCCCATTGAGTGCTTTAATAGCCATGTTGGAGCTTATTCAAGTTGTTGTATGAGGTGGAAGAAGCCACAGTCAAGAATGTTGCATCTAGGGTTTTCATCTGGTTAATCCTTATTTAATTGTGAAATCAAAGAAGATTAAGACTCAATTCCAAGTCTCTATGGTCATGGGATGTCATGTTGAGATGTATAATATATCATTTCAAGATCAATTCATCAAGAATCAAGAGTTTGAGAAGTTACTAAATTAGGGTTCTCAGTGTAAGATCCCCTGTTTAGTCCCCAACTTCAGGACCACCTTCCTCAAAATATAAGTCTCATCTCATCTTGACATGGTCATGAAACTTGTAGAGCATGTCCTTAGCTTTCGTTTGAGTACTAGAAGTCATTCATCTAATTTCTAGAACTCAAGTTATGATGCTGGCAAGTTACAGGTCCTCAGATGAATGTGGTTTTGGTAAACAAAAGTCAACCAACTTCCAAGCCATTTTTGACCTAGAAGGATGTTTCTCCTCAACTTTTGATGATCATGAAAGTTGTTCCTCATGATCTTAGCTTTCCAGAGAGTACTAGATGTCTTTCATATGATTTGTAGAACTCAAATCATGAGGCTTGCAAGTCAGGGGTATTTTGGGAAAATGAGATTATAGGTCATAAAATTATAGGTCCATTTCACCAACTTGCACACTTCAAATGAATTTTTCTCCCACATGAAACTTGCTCCAAATGGTGTCATTTGCTCAACCAAACATTAAGAAGTCATGGATTTGGCTTGGAATGGGGAATTGGTGGAGGAATTTTCATGGAAAAAGCTTTAAAAGACCAAAAATACAACTAATTCATTTTTAATCATTTTTGTGCAAGTGAGTACATATTTTGAGTGCAAAAAATATTCCAAACATGATGGCAATTTCAGAATTTGAATTTGATGAGTTTTGGTGTGCCATTTTCAAGCTTACTTCAAGCTTAAGTTACACTTTCAATGTGCACCATTAAGATCAAACAAGGGATTAATCCTGGCCATTCATGTTCCTTACACATCAAGCAATCTGAAGAACTCAATTTGGAGCTATTTTGGAGGGAAATTCGTGCACATGGCCAAAGTGAAAAACTCAAATTTCATGGATTTGCATTTGGGCTTTAGGGACTGCAATTAGGCTCTAAAGTGATCACAATCCATTATATATAACATTTCTATCATGAACAAACTCTGAGAACTCGTCTTGGTGAAGAATTGGATCAAGAGCAATTTTGAAAAAGTGAAGAAAATTTGAAATACGAATTCTGAGATTCACTCCATTTGAAGCAAAATTGAGGATTGCAAAAGCTTTATTGAGGATTGTGGAACGTTTCTGGTTGGTTTTCTTAAAGTTTCAATAACATTTGAAGGCTCAGTGGAAGTTCTCCACTAGGTATATTCAATTCACCATATCTCTCTCATTATGCCCAGATTCTTTGCTATTTTTGCATATTTGAGACCTAGGAAGTATGTAGATCATTAATAACTAAAATGAACTGGCATTTGTGATGATTGTTGGTTGGAGCTCCAAACTGTTTTGGCACGATTTGCTCCATTCTTGAGGTTTAATGCTTAAATGTTGCTTGATTCATGTTCTATGTGGTGTGTAGATGATGTTTGGATACAATTGGATGATGTTTGTGAACTTTTGATTTTGATGCTCCAAACTGTTTTGATTCGATTTTCTTTTGTTATACACAATTAATGGAAATGTACATTGGATTTGGATTCTACATGATGAGTAGATGAATTTGCATATAAATTTTGTTCAATTTGGTGATGTTTTCACAACTGTGTGTTGTTGTTCAGTCCACGGTGGCCGGAGTCCACGAAGAAGATGACTGGAGGTGGCTCCGACCGGCACCTGGTTTCCCTCCCTTGTTGAAGGTTAAGGATGATGATGTGTCATGCTGTGGATCACTAGATCTGCATACTTTTCATATACACGGCCAAGATTAAGACCTACGCTACACACACTTTGACTCACCACATGGAATCCAGTTTGAATATTCATTAATTGACGTGGCGTTCTATGAGCCTTTTGATTGTACTACTTTCTGATCATGTGAACCACAATGCATTCCACCGTGCGCTGCTGTTGACCGACCACACATGATTATTGTTTGGTTTTCTGAGTTTTTGGTACGCGCTTGGGCTGGGTTGCTACACGCACCCCCTTTTAAGCCCACTTGTTTTTTGAACTATTCTGGATTACTATTTGCACCGTGTCCCTTTCTATTTTCTTTTTATTTTCATATGTTTCAATTTAATTCAAAATAAAATAACTCTCCAATTAATAAAATTCCCCAAAAATGTTTTCTGGATAATTTGAAATGTACTTTTATTTTTATAATTTTTATTTTATTTATTTGGATTATTTTTCATTTAAAAAAGAATTAATTAATTGGAGATGTTTTGTTTGGATTAAATTGTGACATTGTTTGCTTCTTGATTTTTTCCTCCTATTTCCCTTTGATCCAATGAATGAAAATTGATCCTCATACCCATGATGAGTTGAAAATTTTTTGAGGACCATTTTGCCTCTATGTTGTTGACTTTAGGTTTGACTTTGGTGGATTTTCTTTTGACCCTCGATTCTCCCATTACAAAGTGGTACATCTTCAATATTATTTTATTTTGATGGTGCTTTGAGGGGATATTTGCTTTGAGCTTTTGGCCTCTGGTTTCCAACTTGTTTAGCTTCTTTGTGCATTTTATTTGGTAATTTTTGAGCCTTTTTCCTAATTTTGAGATGACTTGCAAGTTAGGTCATTTCATAAGGTGGCTCATACAAGTGCATGACCTAGTTTGAATTGGAAATGACCTTTGTGGATCCATTGAGATCTCAACTCTTCTTGTTTCACATATTAGACATGTTGAGCTTGCTGTATGTTCATACACATAAGCAAGTAGGCCCTGACAATAAATCTCTATGCCCCGGGTAGGACACATGATTGTACAATAATTGAAAAAACAAGGCATTACTGTTTCAGCGTCACTTGAATAAAATCCTGGATAGACCAGTTGCATAGGTTCTGTCCTGGCTCGCTGGGCTTGATCCATGAATCCATGTCACAGTTGCTATCACCTTCTTCACTGTCAGACACAGTGTTGATCTGTTCAAAACTGACTCCTCCCGGATTGAACACAATCGACCCTTTGAATCCCGGCTTGCTCTGCGAAGAGGATGATGACGACGGGTGATACCCTAAGCCGAACTTGTCTTGCTTAACATGAATCTCCAGAACTCGACCTCAACCTTTAACTTCCCCAGCCTGAACTATTGCTTGGGCTTCTCTGTACGACGACATAGCCACTTCCGGCCCCTTGCTGATGACAGGAGATTTGTCAATGATCTGCACTCCTTCAAAGGCCTGACACAATGTTTCATGGATCTCACCATCCACTTAGACATATTTAAATGATGACAGGTGACTGACCAGAATGTCTTCCTCCCCACATATAGTGACAATACTTCCATCGATCGCATACTTAAGCTTTTGGTGCAACGTCGATGTCACAGCCCCTGCAGCATGGATCCACAGTCGTCAAAGCAAACAACTATAATCTGGCTGTATGTCCATCATGTAAAACACAGTGTCAAACACTTCTGGACCGACCTGGATTGACAAAGTCAATTCTCCAAATACAGACCTTCTCGTCCCGTCAAATACTTTCACCACTAAATCACTTGGTGTTCAAATTACTCCTCGGGTATCTAGCTTCAGCAATGCTTTCTTGGGAAAGAAATTTAAGGATGAACCAGTGTCAACAAGGACGTGGGACATAACAGTGCCCCTACACTCGACTGAAATATGCAACACACTATTATGATTACGGCCCCTGGGCGTCAAATCAAAGTCAGTAAAGCCAAGGCCATGCCCCGCATTCACGTGCGCATTCACTCCTTCGAGTTGATTCACAGATATCTCATGGGATACATAGGCAGCGTCCAGAGCTTTTAACAACGCGTTCCGGTGAGCCTCGGAACAAAGCAACAATGACAAAATTGATATTTTGGAAGGCGTCTGCTGCAGATGATCGATGATTTTACAACCGCTCTTCCGAATCAATCTCATGAATTCTTCTACATCTTTGGTCAAAGCCTCTTTTTCTTTCTCCTGCGACAGTCCTTTCTCATTGACCTTACCTTTCCCCTTTGCAATTCTCTCAGCTTCTACTTCTGGCGACGTAAAGATTTTGCCACTGAGAGTTATGCCCCCTGCCCCCACAAGTTTATCAACGGATCCTACAGGCGGGCTCGGCAAGTTAATCTTCTCCCCATTGCAATATACTTCCGCCCCATAATTCCAGGGGATGGATTTAGTACTCTCATACGGAATAGGTCCAGCTTTGGTAATTATGATAGTCGGCCTCTTGGGAGGTGCCGATATCGTGACAATTTTGAACGGTATTGTAATCGTTGCAACTTCACCCTGCTTCTCAACTTTTGCCTCAACAGGCTTTTCTTCAGCAGTGCGATCAAATTGCAGCGTACCTTCGTCGATCATTCTTTGAATACCTCTTCTCAAGTTATTACAACCCTCAGGCTGGGCCAAACAGCCAACGCAATCGGCGTCACAACCAGGGAACACTCCCCCTTTCAGCAATCTGCTCTTGACATAACCCAAAGGCGTTTTCAATTTGTCCACATTCATAATCAGATTCAGACTAGCATCCTCCAACACAACACTTACCTTTGCAGTTCCATGAGGCGGCATAGGATTCTTCTCAATATTGGGCGCTTCGTTACCAAAGTTTATAGCTTTGCTATCTATCAAATCTTGCACCTTGTGCTTGAACGCTTGACAATTCTCGATGGTATGACCGGGTGCCCCGGAGTGGAAGTCGCAATGTGCATTAACGTCATACCCATAAGGAGGCGTGCCCTTCGGCGGAGCTAGCGTCCTTTTCTCAACAAGCTGCAACTGTAACAAGGTTGGAAGAAGCTGAGCATAAGGTAGTGGAGGCGCTTCAAAGACTCTTTTCACAGCCCTATCTCGACCTTGATATCTCTGTGGAGCAGCGTCCTGTCGTCCCTGTTGCTGTTGTGACTGTTGTTGTTGCTGTTGAGGTACATGAATTGTCACACCGGTGATCTGCTGCCTATGCCAATTCCAACTTCTATCCCTTCTCCGATCACTATATACTGCATTGGTATCTCCCTGTCTCTTGTTCCCAAAAGCCTTTTTACCACCTCCAGCTGAGGTTGACTCACCCGCTTGAATCTTACCAATCTTAACACCATTTTCAATACGTTCCCCCAAGAGTATCAACTCGGAAAAATTATCCATCGTACAATTAATGAGTCTGTCATAGTACAACCCTAAGAAAGTGCCCACAATTATATCTACCAACTCCCGCTCTACCATAGGTGGGTGCTACCTGGCATCTAGCTCACGCCACCTCTGGGCGTATTCTTTGAAGCTCTCGTTATTCTTCTGAGAGAGATTTTGGAGCTGGACCCTGTTCGGCGCCAGGTCGCTGTTGTATCGGTAATGCTTGACAAAAGCTTCTGCTAGTTCCTTCCAGCTACCAATTTGAGTAGGCTCTAACCCCATGTACCATTCCAATGACGGTCCCGACAAGCTGTCTTGGAAAAAATGTATCAGCATCTTTTCGTCATCAGAGTAGGTGGACATTCTCCGATAGTAAGATCGCACGTGAACTCTCGGGCAAGTATCCCCTTTATACTTGTCAAATGTGGGCGCTTTGAATTTGATTGGTACCTTCAAGCCAGGGACCAATCCCATGTTAGCCACGTCCAGCCCCGTGGCGTTCTGATTAGCAAGATTCCTCATCTGTTCTTCCAACAACCTGAACCTTCTATCATTGTCAACGGGCGCTTCAAAATCCCTTCCTGGAGGAGGGAAAGCATCTTCCTGGTGATATTCACCCCAGTGAGAGTCCTCATTTCCATATTCAGCATAAGCAGTATGAGGACCAAAACCAGTCTGATTAATCTTAGGACCGTATCCCATATTATCGAAACCTTGATTTCCAGCGCCTGGCCCAAAACCGGCATTATAAACGCCCATTCCCATACCATTATGGCTTGCATTGCCGAAGCCTGCATTACCGAAGCCCTGATTACCGTAACCTGAATTTCTGTAACCCTGATTTCCATAGCCTTGATTACCACCAAAACCAACGTTGCCAATACCAATACCCATACCAGTATTCCCAGCACCGAGACCGACATTCCCAGCGCCAACATTGAAACCAGCATTCCCCGTCACATCCACATTCTCAGCTCTGTCATCATTCTCAGTCGTATTGAGGACAACCACCGGCACCGTGTCATCTGCTCGCGGAGTCCCGACTCAGGAAGGATGATTAGCAAAACCGCCATGTAGCATGTAACACCCCACTTCCCGTATTAAATAAAATATAAATATTATAATAATAATCAGAGTTTTCACCAAAAAGTGGGATATCACATCTCCAAATTTTATAAAAATACTTTATTCATTATTTTCAAAATAATACAGCGGAATTTGTTTCATAAAGTAAAATACATCAAAACATGATACGTCACAGGATTTCAACACGTTTGACATAAAACAATTACAACACCCATATCCCGTGCTACGTATCAGAGCATCCTAGACTCGACAATCACACCAATATCCAAGCTAGCTAAGCACCTGGATTATCTGTACTTCCGAAGAAGCACAGACCACAACAACAACAAAGGGGTGAGAAATAATGATCAGAATATAATGGTAATGTAATACATGTAAATAAGGTAGTAAAACACACCAACACACCAATATTCACCCCCAACAACTCCATATGACGAACATACTGTTCAAATTACAATATAACACATTATAATGCAAATATGCAACTCAACACCATGCATGCGGTACCGACTCATTGGTTCATTCAATCGAACCTGGATAGATCACTTACGCTCCTCCTGAGACATGATCTATCCCCCACCATTCTCCACAAAGGAGTACGGATGAATCACTTACGCTCCTCCTGAGACATGATTCATCCCACCAAAACACCATGATATGCACACACCAATGCATAACTAATATATTTAGGCACTCAACGTGCGCACGATCCTCCTGATCATATCATCATACACCAATGCACATATGTACAGATATAACGTACACCAACACCATATAAATCAACCAGATAGTAAACAAGTTCATACTTTAACACCAAGATATAACATATCCCACCACTCGGGGGTACGCGATCCTACTGATCACTACATACATATACATCAACTAATTGTCCACCAGTCATTATTACGGGAAACATGCACTATCACCAAGTACACAAGTTAGTTCCCACACTCATCATTCTTACAGTGCATCAAGGCCAAACTGTACCTATCATCTCAACTCAGATCCTCAGTCTATTCTAGTACCAATCTTACACATTACCGTAACCAATAGGTTTCTAATTCCTATTCCCAAAATCATCACCTACACACTTTACCGATACCTCAAAAGCCATACAGAATTTTCCCTAAAAACTGTAAAACACCCTATATGCCCTATATGCCAAATCATCCCAAAACACCAATTCATTAACATTGACTTATACTCCATCACTATCAATTACTAGTTATCATCAAACACAAACACACCAATAAACATTATACTTACCAATTATCCTATACTTCCTACTCTAGAACCAACATTACGGTACATTACCGACACTTCAGAGTCACTCTGAATCTCACCAAGGTCCTAACCATAGTCATTAACGACACTATAGGGAAACAACACATAATTTTCCCCAAAGCTATAATCATGGTCATTACCCACACTACAGTAACAACACAGAATCTCACCAAAACTCTATTTATATTTACTATCAACACTGCAGTAACAACATATAATCTCACTAACATCACCATAATATATATACACCAAATTCACCAATACCAATCAACAATTCATCAATATCAAGCATCAATTTAGCATTAGCAACAACAATAACAAGCATGCCAATATAAAACTTCATAGATCGGAATTTTCCTACGGGGTTAAGGACTCCCCTCTACCCTATACATGTATATACCATCCCAATCAAGTTTCTCTCCCCTTACCTTGTTAATCGGTTGATCGATGAAAGAACCCTCCAAGGTTTGGCCAATTCTGATTTTCCCCTGTATCCTTCGTTCTTTGCTCCCTTTTCCGTTCCCTTTTCCGTTCTCTCCTTTCTATCGTTCTTTTTCCACTTTCTCTAACTTCTCACAATGTATCGTAAAACTACTAATCCCTCACGTTTCTATTTTAATTCTCTAATCCCAATAATAATAATAACTTAATAATAATAATAATAAAAAATAATAATAATAATAATAGTAATAATAATCCTATTATTATCTCACCAAAATAATAATAATGTTAATAACTTAATAAAATAATAATAATAATAATAATAGTAATAATAATCCTATTATTATCTCACCAAAATAATAATAATGTTAATAACTTAATAAAATAATAATAATAATAGTAATAATAATCCTATTATTATCTCACCAAAATAATAATAATGTTAATAACTTAATAAAATAATAATAATAATAATAGTAATAATAATCCTATTATTATCTCACCAAAATAATAATAATGTTAATAACTTAATAAAATAATAATAATAATAATAGTAATAATAATCCTATTATTATCTCACCAAAATAATAATAATAATGTTAATAACACTATATTATTATATTCACCAAAACACCATCAATAATCCTCCCATATCAGGGACACCCTCCAATAATAATATTCATACCGATAATAATAATAATAATAATAATAATAATAATAATGATAATAATAATAATAATAATAATAATAATAATAATACCACCAATATTACTATTAACTATTATATTATTATCTCCAAACCACCAATGATCCTTATATATCAAGGATACTCACCAATCACATACCAACACACCCCACCTAAGGGCACACCAACATAAAATAATTAAATTAACACCAAAATGACTAAATAAATAAAATGGGTGTTACATAGCACACCCTGACTATCAACCCTAGCAATCAGAGGCTGCACCAGAGTTTGCAGCTGCTCATGGCCCTTAGCCACAGTCTCCATCACCTGCATGAACTGCGCCATACGGTCAAGCATCTCCTGCATCTCCATCTGCATTCGGTCCATGACTTTGTTACAGTTACTTCTGGTAGGATAGCGATGAATTTGCTGGTCGGCAATCCTGGAACCTGCATCAACAGAGAGTTAAGAGAACAGTACAAGGTACCTGCTATGCGAATGATTTATGCAATGCAAACGTGTGTCTGTGCGTTAGGGAGATTTTCCCCTGAATCGAGTGCCGGAGTGCAAGTGCTGATAACAAGAAGTCCGGGTCTAACGACTAGAATAACATCTCATATATAGATAAGGCCCACAAGGCAGTAGCACAAAGTCAACGAATACAATGGGAATCAATAACATGACCTCAACCAACAAGCCTGGTGATGGTCGGCCTACAACAAGAATAAAAAAAACAAAGAGTTAGAAAGATAATCAAATGCGACCGCAGGCACGAAACTCCTCCAGCAACTCTCTAATCTCGGGGTGATCAGGACGAGTGAGTAACCCTTCAACAAGCAACTCTCTCTGCATGATAGTACACTGGAGACCCTCAACTGAATCTTCCCACGCTCCCTGGCCAAAGCAATCCTCTAGCTTTCGCTTCTTGGACTCGAACTTCTGCTTGCTATCTTTCAAGTTAGCGAGAGCTTTGTTCAACAAATCTTCAATGGCGTATCTGCGAGCGGTCTCCTCATCAAACCTCTTCTCACTAGCCTTCTCCTGAGCCTTCAATTTGGAGATCTGCTGCTTTAGTTTATCCTCCCTCTTTTTGTTGTTGGCTATGGTGGCATTCCACTGCTGATTAAACTTGGATATTCTTCGGTACGCTTCATCCAAGTGCTGCTTCTTAGTGGCCAGTACGTCATTGACAGATTTGAAGTCCCGACCGAAACACTCACACTCAGCTATCTGCTTAGTTAAATCCGTACCTAACCTGTTCACCAACTATATTTGCCTCTTGAAGGAGTGGACGGCTTCGTTTCTCTCGCTTCTAATCTGTGCCAACTCTTTCTCTAACTCTTCATTTTCCTTCTTCAGCTCTTCTCTCTCAGCTAACACCTGATTATACTGCTGAATAGACACGGTAGTAGGATCTTCCATCCCTGGAGGGCATTCCTGCCTAGGAGGTGGAAAAGGCATCCCTATAATCTCTGCTCTGGCTCTGATCCAGGTCACATACAGAGCGTAGGCTTGGCTATTACTTTTTCCCAATAATGGTTTTCCTTGTCTACTGATATCATTCCAAGCATGCTGAAGCTTAGATAACATATTCCCCTCTAGAAGACCAGTGAGGTACAGAGATTCCTGCACCTCTTCATCCCTTGGCGGTGCTCTCAAAGCATAAGCAAACTGTCGGACAAGCAAAGATGGATAATAGTTGATACAACCCTTTCTTCCTATCAAAGGCACATTCGAAAACCCACTACAGTTGGATATTATCTCAGTACCCAACATATCTCTATCAAACCAAATAACACTCTCTGCCGATAAACCCATCAACCGCTCAGACCACTCAGCTGTGACTGCAGATGAGGCAAAGAGACCCTTCTTGGGTAGGTGGCTATCAAACCATCTGTAGAACAAAGGCACACAACATGACACATTCTTACCCCTTCTATTCTCGTTCTTGTAATGGACAGAAGGATACACATCGCCAATCAGGGTAGGGACAGGATTCCCTGATGCAAAGATATGAAAAGCGTCCAAGTCTACAAAATCAGGCATATTAGGAAACAAAATGATACCATATATGCAGAGAGCAAGAATGGCGTTGTATACAATCCAGCAACCGTCTTTAGCACACTGTTGGGCTTTCCCCACTAAGAACTGCAAAGAGAAACCAAGAGCCTCGTTCCAACTAGACAAGATCAACTCAGAGGCATCCAGATGAAGAGAAAGAGCTAGATTAGCCAGATTAGGCTCAACATCCATATGAACAAATGGCATCTGACTCCTGATAGGCACACCCAATAAATCATCATACTCCTCTAATGAAGGTGCGAAATGAAGTCCGGGAAAGTGAAACATCTCAAAGGAGGATCATAGAACTGCAACAAGGCATATAACCCATTCAACTCATACATCGAAGGCTTACGGACCAAACTGAGCAGCTTCTCATAAGACTTTATGAATTCACCTCTCACAGTATCATCTGCCAAAGAAATCAAACTGGACAACTGAGCAACATCTGGAGTGGGGAGCTTGTAGGCTACAGTCTTCCTCAGAGAACCCATAATAGCACAACAGCAAGCAAGAAAATACCGGAACCGGGGGATAATGTGCACCTACAACACAAACACATGTTAATGATATGCAAATGAGTATGCAAAAATGCAAAATGCAATGCAACAGAGGATCAAGATGGCTGCTGAGAAGATCAAAGCTCTGATCCAACACAATCACCACACTGCTCTGATAGCACAACCCTGAAGAGGACCAATAAATACACACTGTCGAGAACAACAACATCTCTGACGATAAGAACCTCTGAACCTAACAACACTGATTCACTGACAAGAAAACCAGGTAGTCTGAAGGTTAAAGTTTCCTGCAATAACCCGACCCCACTCACAGACATGGACCTAAATCACAGACAAGGTATGGCATCCTATGCGTTCCCCAGTGTCACAGACTTTCTAGAGCGATGATACGATACCCAGAAGGTGTGGCATAATCATCCCTTGAAGTGGCCTCATTCTGTTGAGACACAAATGATCGGTCCCCAAAGTCGACAATCCTCCAAACCAACAACCCCTCAGACCCAAAGGGCCAGAATAGAAGTCAACCAGAAGAACCTTGTCTGAGCGTGGATTTCATGAGACACTAGTGCCTGGAAAGCAAGCACGCACCCACTAAATTCCACAACTAATGCTAAGTACACTCAAGCCTGGGTCTGGCTTCTCACTCATCAAAGCCCCTTCCCACAACAGCACAATAATAATAACCATACTGAAAGTAAAATGCGGAAAGTAAATGCGATAAATAAAACCCAACAGGTAAACACACAAGCGCTAGGATTGACTCGCACAGGGAACCATTAAAGTCCCCAGTAGAGTCGCCATCTGTCGCTACTGCGAAAAACGAGGCCGACAATGACAGAAGAGTCGCCACCTTTCGTTATTTATCCCTCAGAACGGGAAAGGAAACGATCGTAAAAAACCTGACGAAAAGGGAAAGGAATGGTCATCGCAACCAAGTCCTGGATTCGGGAGTCGGTTACGCAAGGGGAAGGTATTAGCACCCCTCACGTCCATCATACTCGATGGGATCCACACTAGTTGTTTAACGGAAAATAGTGTGTTTAAACTATCTATGCTAAAGGCTGGTTTGAAAGAAAAAGAATAGAAAAGTGACTCGGCAGAACACAACAGTTCTATGCCTACGTATTCCCGTCTGGAAGGAGAAATCAGAGTCAACGTAGTTCTCCTAACTACGGGGAAAGGTTGCTCGCCAAGATATCGCATCTTGTGCCTACGTACTTTCGCACGGCGCAAAAGATAAGAGAAAACGTAGTTCGGGACGCGAGAGACACATATTTGTCTTTTTTATCCGAGTAAGGTTAACAGACGGTTCCAATAGTTGGTGTAGGCAGATCGCTCGACGGAGACTTAGGCGTTTACCGTTTGCGGTAGAACCGGGAGTTAACAGAACTCTCCTTCTGAAAAAGGTTTCCAAGGGATTAACAGGTCCAAGAGGACAAAAAGAGTTTGATCTTTGTTTTCTGTTTTTTAGAGAAGTGTCTTTTATGGATGTTTGCAACTGATATCGCACTAGAGACTATGACATGAGAGTGAATGCGTCGCATGTCACCCAAAGGGTACCATACTAAACATACTTTCTCAAGTAGCTTAAGGCTTGTAACGTACGACGTCAATTAACCTTATTACTGTATTTTGATTTTATTTGCAGATGAGAAGAGAAAAGACGCACTAAAGGGGAACTGGTCCAATCCTAAAGTTGTCATGCAAAATGGACCTACGGTTGAGGTTCGGAGGGAAGATAACTAAAGTTAACATGCATGGTTAGAACCCTAATGTCTGCCATAACTTCTCTAGAACCAGAGAAGTCAGAGTTCCTAGGGGAACATGGCAAAGGAAAACAAACAGTAAACAAATTAACTGAAATGAAAATTACTGTAAACAAAATGCTGTAAGTACAAATGCATGCTATGCATCACACAAGAAGAAGGAGCCAAGCTCAACTTCTAAACAAACAAGGCACAAAGGCCACACACCACACAGGCAAGGGAGCTGAGCTCTACCAAGTACCAGCAAGCAAAGCCACACAGTAAAAATACAAGCAGAGGGAGAAACTCAACCTCTAATGCAATACAAGCAAGGGGAGAAGCTCAACCCTTAGGATGCTCTTAGACCTATGATCATCTACATGAAGCCTAAATCTAATGCAACACTCCAAGCAAGTCACACCAATACAGTTGAACAAAAAGAAAACAGACAAACAGGGAAAACAAGCCAGCCATCTCCACAGCAGAGCAATCTTCTGACAGCAATCCAATCCAGAGTCTGTGCGCAACTTCAAGCTCAAGCCATCTTCAAGAGAAGGAAAGGGATGCTCCATCTTCAAGCTCCAACCAAAGAGAAGAGAATGAACAACAAGGATATTGAGTTGATGATGGGAAGCAGGAGGGAAACCAAAGGAATCCCACCAGACACTCAACCGGTCATCTGAGAAAGGAATCCTCAGAGGTTCTACCGATTGTAAAATGCCACACATCCTTCCAAAGGAAGGATGATACTTTCACATAGGTACCTTGAATCATAGGATGAAAATGGAAATCAATCAAAGCAATCCATATTTGAAGAAGAAAGAAAACTACTTCTAAGCTCTCTCCTAAACCCTAATTCCTATAAGCTACAAGAAAGCTATCAAAAGGAAAGAAGAACTCCAATCCAAGCTCCACAATCAACTTCACATAAGCTACAACATGCCCTTAACACCATCCAAGAAGAACCACAAGCTCACCAAGCACCAAAAGCCACCAAAGAAGGCAAAACAAAACAAGCTCCAAGTTAGGAGCACCAAATGAACAACCTCCTTGCAAATTCTATATAAAATAGCAAACTAGAATCTAAAAATCTACCAATTTTCCTAAGGGAACATGCAAGTGTAAAGAACCTTTAGTTTAAATATCAGAGCCTAATTCAATTTCTAAGGTCACTAATAAAATCCTAAATTGTAAGGTGTCAATGGGAAACCATGAAAGGGGAGGCTCTAAAACCCTAACCTAAAACAGAACTTATGATTATCTAAAAATCAAGAGAAAAATCCTGAGGGAACATACATTTCTAGTCTATAACCCAGCAAAAAATCAAAGCCAAACTCAATGCCAATTGGTCAAACAAAAATCAACAAACAGATGTATCAAATATGCAAAAATAAAGAAATATAAAAAATGAGAAAAATCAAAATAAATTGCAAAATTATCAAAAATTAAATCTAACAGCATAGAAAAATCACAAATTAAAAGAGGAACATGAGCATATTTTTATTTTATTTTTCTGACAAATAATGAAATTAAAATGAATTAAAATAAGAAAATGCAATTAAAATAATAAAGAAATGAATTAAGAAAATCAAATAAACCAGAAAATAACACACGTGTTGGATGGATTGACTTAGTAATCTATTCTGAAGGCTCTCACACGCTCCACCTCACACGCCACATAGCTGCCAGGTCAAAAAATGAAACGCAGCGTTCCATGTTCAAAACTCAAATCCTCAGATTAAAACACAACCACATGATGAGCATACTTTGTCAAGCTCCAGGACAAATCCCACGAACCACAGCTTCTTCGTTTGAATCCTCAGATGGAGGGAAGCTCGTAGACAGCGGCCGGAGATGACCTCTGGTCATCTTCTCCGGTGAGCACACACTTACAGGTCATGGAAACTCATCAAACTTAACATCATTCCACTCCAAATTTCCTCCTGATCTCAAATATAACCTTCAATTTCTCTGGATCCTACTAGACTTTAAAACACGAAGCAGATCCTAAAATGCACTTCAATCTGAACTCTCACCAAAACTCAAACTAATGGTACGAATTTAATCCTCATCTAACACTGATCATCACATGCTGTTCCAATTGAATTAAAGCCTCAAGATCAGAACAACTCGCATCCAAACAGAGATCATGTCATCACCTAATTTGTCTCTAAACATCCAATTTCTGATCCAGATTCCATCTACATCCTAAATCAAAACCTATCCACATACTAATCATGCTCAGATCATGCTATAACCAGTGTAAATTTGAAAACTACATACCTGACTTTGAGCTTCAAATTGAGGTATGTAGAACACGATTCTGGCCTCAAAACAATACAGATTGCTTCAATGCTTGATGAGGAACACTTTTGTAACTTCAATTTGCTTGGATCTGGCTTGGAAATGAAAACACGATTTTCAAATGTCTCCTTCAAGCTCCAACTTCAATCCTTGGTTCTGGTGCGAAATGATCTCCAAAATGGAGCAAAACCTCTCACAAAACTTAAATACAATTGGTTTGTGGGCTTTAGGAGTTCAATTGAGGCCCAAATCAGAAAATCCATTCCTCAATTTTCTTTCACAAAACCAACCATGGGGTGCGCGTGTTCTGACCGGAAATCTCTCTTGAAGGCTTGCAATCAACTCCTTGCAGTCTAGTGAGGGTGTTTGGAGTGATTTGAGTGTTTGAACTTATCACAAAATCAACTTATGAAGTGTAACTTACTTGTGAAGTAACAAACCATATCACCATGAAATTGACAAATGAAAATTCTAAAATTTCCAAAGTGTTTAGAATTGTTTTTCTGATCAAAATAAGTATTCATATGGTCCATTTTGAGCACAAATGAATTGATCATGAATTTTTCAACCAAATGCCTTTAATTTCTTCCTTTTGCAAAATTTTTCAAACCAAGTTTCACCTAAATCCAAATCAATTCATCATGAGTATATGGTTACCCTAAAAACATCATTTTGAGCAAGTCTTGTGTTGAACAAAATTGAATTTGAAGCTTGCAAGGTGGAGAAAATGACCTATAATGCAAAATGACCTATAATCTTACTTTCCCAAAATACCCCTAACTTGTAAACCTCATAACTTGAGTTCTACAAATCATATGTAAGACTTTTAATACAATTTGGAAAGCTAAGATCAAGACCTACAACTTTCATGTTGGCCAAAAGTTTATGAGAAACACCCTCCTAGGTCAAAAGTGCCTTGGAAGTTGGTGAACTTTCACAGACAAATTTCACATTCCTCAGATGACCTGTAACTTGTCTGGACCATAACTTGAGTTCTATAAATCCAATGGAGGACTTATAGTACTAAAATTAAAGCTAAGAGCATGATCTACAAGTTTCATGTTGGCCAAAAATGGAGATGAAACTTTCATCTTGAGATAAGTGGTCTTGAAGTTAGACACTAAATAGGGGATTTTACCCTGAAAACCCTAATTTAGCAACTCCTCACACCTGGAACTTTTCTTGCATAGATCTTAGAATATCATCTCATGTGTCTCAACACAACTATCCATGATTGCCAAGGCTCAAAAATGAACTTTGATCCTCTTCAATTGCACAGTTAAGTTAGGGTTACTCAGATGAAAACCCTACTTACAACACCCTAAACTGTGGCTCTTCACACTTGGTACAATGACTTGATTGAGCTCCACCATGACCTTCAAAGCACTTCAATGAGCTCTACTCACACCCCCTAACCTTGGTCAATACCTCACCATCCCTTGATAATCTTCAATTGTTCCTCAAATTAGGAGACTAACCCCATACAAACAACTGAACTCCTTAAGAACCCAACCATTTTCCTGATGATTATGGTGACTTCTTAAACTTGCATAAGACCTCTAGATAGGCTCCACACATGATCCCCTATTAAATGAACAATGCTATGCTATGCAAATGCAAATGCAATGAAACATAAACCAAGTAAGAAAAGGTTAGGCAAATTTTGGGGTGCAACAGCTGCCCCTATTCAAGCGGCTTGGACCCGACTGGATGCAAGAGCGAACGACTTTCGAACAATCGAGGTAGAAGTCGGTTGAATACCAGAGAACCCGAAAATTTGCTAACCGAAGAAACAAACTGCACAAACTGCTTGGGGAAAAAAGGTCCAGAAAATTGGATCCGGTTGTCACGGCAACAACTGATCAATCATCCGATAAAGAACCTGATTTCAATATGAAACACCTGCGTGACGCCACAGGTGTCGATTCAACGACAAACGCTATGATAAGCGGACACTACGTAAAGCATGACATCAATATCCTTGATCCTCCATTTCTACGGAAACAGGCATACGCTTCCATTTCCTCGGACATGGGCACACGCTAAATAAAAGCAAGAACTGTCAATATCTCTGACCTTTCATTTCCTCGGAAATGGGAACACGCTAAATAAAAGCGAGAAATATCAATATCACTGACCTTCCATTTCCTCGGAAATGGGTAAACGCTAAATAAAAGCGAGAAATGTCAATATCTCTGACCTTCCATTTCCTCGGAAATGGGCAAACGCTAAATAAAAGCGAGAACGTCAATATCTCTGACCTTCCATTTCCTCGGAAATGGGCATACGCTAAATAAAAGCGAGAAATGTCAATATCTCTGACCTTCCATTTCCTCGGAAATGGGCAAACGCTAAATAAAAGCGAGAAATGTCAATATCTTTGACCTTCCATTTCCTCGGAAATGGGCATATGCTAAATAAAAGCGAAAAACTGTCAATATCTCTGACCTTCCATTTCCTCGGAAATAGGCAAACGCTAAATAAAAGCAAGAAAACTGTCAATATCACTGACCTTCCATTTCCTCGGAAATGGGTATACGCTAAATAAAAGCGAGAAATGTCAATATCTCTGACCTTCTATTTCCTCGTAAATGGGTATACGCTAAATAAAAGCGAGAAATGTCAATATCTCTGACCTTCCATTTCCTCGGAAATGGGCAAACGCTAAATAAAAGCGAGAAAATTGTCAATATCTCTGACCTTCCATTTCCTCAGAAATGGGCATACGCTAAATAAAAGCGAAAAACTGTCAATATCTCTGACCTTCCATTTCCTTGGAAATGGGCAAACGCTAAAGCGAGAAATGAGCATCCACAAACTTGAACAAACAACTCTGCGGGGACTTCTGACATCGGCTGTCAGACATCCATCTTGATCGTAAATGGGTAATAACTTAGAAGGTATAATCATGAAGTTCTTAACACCGGCATAACAGCCGTGTGAGGAGGACTCTATTGGGGAAGAAGAGAAACTTAACCAAGCAACTCTGATGAGGGGACGAATGCGATCATCACCTATCTCACGCCAAGAATTTGAACATCTGAAACCATCCTGAATAAGAATTCCAAACCTGCAGGGAAACACCTGAAGCAAAATAGGTAACCAACCTGGTTTATGCTTCAAAATGCGTATGTTGACAATGGCGTAATGCTCCATACGAAATGCAATGCTACGTATTTGCAAATATGATGATGTATGCAAGATGCCAATGCAAGCTCGGGCTGTTGGATAAAAGCTGGATACAGAACCGCTTCAGCAAAATAAATGTTGAAAACAAAGCTAACTCCACTAGGGATAACCGGGTATCACAGAGCTGTTCCAGCAAAATTAATGCTGGAAAGGCATGCCGACTCCGCTGGGGGGTAGAAACAATCTTGTTGGGGGACTAGCTTTACAGTTCGGAATTATGAACTCTGCTGAGGATGATCATCCTACTAGAGGAAACATGACCCGCTGGATAATAGAAAGGCTATCCTGGGGATCACATTACTGTCGGGCAGCTTGCTAACTCGCATCCCACTCTTCTGGGGATAAAGATGTGGCTTCCCTCTGCTGGGGAGGGACAGAACCACATAAAGCTTGCTCTTACGTTAAAGGACACCAGCTACGGAAATACGACCCCTTAGTTGTTTGCTGCAAAGGTAATGACCCTGCAAGACATGAGCAACAACAAAATATCCTATACAAAAAGAAATATCCAGGTCAATAATCGTGACAATCACTTAGTCAATTCAAAGTTTTAACAATTATCGGCCTAGGCCTGCAAGTTTATGCATGTGCAAGTTTACCAAAAACATCGGTGTTTTCCACAAACAAAACAGTAAAAGTTAAAACAAGAAGCAACATCAAGTACTGAATAGTATGCGTTTTATTGATAACAGGCCTGTAAATAGGCAAAGTTTTGTACAATGGATGCAACTCCTGAAAAGAGGAAGCTACAAAAATAAATACAAATATGTACAGAGGTATAAAGAAATTGGTATACATGTCGGCAACGTGGTACAGACGAACACCATGAGCTGATCCTCCTATGACTCGCCTGATTCCGACGCTTTCCCGATACTCCATCCTTGGAAGAGATTGACTTGGATAATCGACCCTGAGGTGTTCCCAAACCACTAAGCAATGCAGTATCAGACTCGGACCGCAGTCATTTGCTTTTTTCAATCCCTAACTTTTGCCTGAATCGCCCTTTGCGGGTTTTCAATTCACCGGGATACCCCTTTTTGCCTAGACTCTCTTTTTTTCTGTCCAGCGGGTCTCTTTTAAGCAAAGTATTTTTTAACTGCGTCAGATTTCACAGGGGATGAAAAATCTTCGCCATCCATGGTGAACAACAGTAAGGCTCCTCCGGAGAAGACCTTTCGAACAATGTATGAACCTTCATAGTTGGGAGTCCATTTGCCCCTGTGATCCGATTGTGGTGGGAGAATCTTCTTTAGCACAAGATCGCCCGTCTGAAAGCTTCGAGGACGCATCTTATTGTCGTAAGCTTTCTTCATCCGACTCTGATATAACCGACCATATGCGATAGATGCAAGTCTCTTCTCATCCATCAAATTGAGCTGATTCAACCTATTCCGCACCCATTCTGCCTCATCAAGTTGGACATTGAGCAATACTCTCAGGGAAGTAATCTCAACTTCTAATGGCAGGACAACCTCCATACCATACACCAGTGAGAAAGGTGTTTCCCCGGTTGATGTGCATACCATCGTACGATAACCGTGCAAAGAAAAGGGCAACATCTCGTGCCAGTCTTTGTATGTCACAACCATCTTCTAAACTATCTTCTTGATGTTCTTATTGGCTGCCTCAACAGCGCCATTCATCTTGGGTCTGTAGGGAGACGAGTTGTGATGCTCAATCTTGAAGTTCTGACACAATTGCTTCATCATTTTGTTATTCAGGTTCGAACCATTGTCAGTAATGATTCTTTCGGGGATGCCATACCGACAGATGATATCCTTTTTGATAAACCTGGCTACCACTTGCTTGGTGACATTAGCGTAAGATGCTGCTTCAACCCATTTGGTGAAGTAATCGATAGCCACCAGGATGAACCTGTGTCCATTGGATGCGGTGGGCTCAATTTTGCCAATCATATCGATGCCCCACATGGAGAAAGGCCACGGAGACGCCATAACGTTCAAAGGGCTTGGCGGTACTTGAATCTTGTCTGCATAAATTTGGCATTTATGGCATTTCTTCGCAAACTTAAAACAGTCTCTTTCCATTGTCAATCAATAATACCCTTCCTGTAATAACTTCCGAGACATAGCGTGTCCGCCGGCGTGCGTGCCAAAGGTTCCCTTGTGGACCTCTTCCATGAGTAAATTAGCCTCTTTCTCATCAACACATCGCAAAAGCACCAAATCATGGTTTCTCCTATACAGAACACCATCCGGATTCAAGCAGAAATTACTAGCCAATCTCCTAAGAGTCTTCTTATCGCGGCTGGATGCCCCAGTCAGATACTCTTGGTTCTTTAGGAAATTCTGGATATCAAAATACCACGGCTTGCCATCGGAAGCTTCCTCAATGGCGAATATGAAGGCGGGCCTATCAAGGCGAGAGATAACTATTATGGGAGCCTCATACCAGAAGTTAACTTTGTACATGGAAGACAACGTCGCAAGAGCATCAGCCATCTGATTTTCTGCCCGTGGAACATGATGAGACTCTACCCGGTCAAAGAAAGGTAACAATCTTCTTGCATAATTCATATACGGTATCAGATTGGGTTGACGGGTCTCCCATTCATCCTTGATCTTGTTCACGACTAGCGCAGAGTCTCCATGTACATCAAGATTTTTAATCCTCAAATCAATAGCCTCCTCGAGACCCATGATGCACGCCTCATATTCAGCTTCGTTATTAGTAACTGGGAACGTCAATCTGGCGGTGAACGGGATGTGCGTCCCATGGGGAGTCGTGATGATTGCCCCAATTCCACTTCTATATGAATTCACAGCACCGTCAAAAATCAATTGCCATTGGGAACCCGACTCAGGACCTTCACCATGCAATGGCTCTTCGCAGTCTTTCATTTTTAAATACATGATATCCTCGTCAGGAAAATCAAACTTCATCGGCTGGTAATCATCAATGGGCTGTTCAGCCAGTTATTCTGACAGTATGCTACCTTTGATAGCCTTTTGCGAAACATACTGTATATCGTACTCTGTCAGTACCATCTGCCATCGGGCAATCCTTCCAGAAAGTTCCTGCTTCTCAAAGACGTATTTGATTGGATCCATCTTTGAAATTAGCATGGTTGTGTGATTTAACATGTATTGTCTCAGACGTTTGGCAGCCCAAGCAAGTGCACAACACGTATTTTCAAGCATGGAGTAACGAGACTCACATTCTGTGAACTTTTTACTCAAGTAATAAATCGCATGCTCTTTTCATCCAGTCTCGTCATGTTGACCGAGAACACAACCCATACTGTTCTCAAGAACCGTCAAGTACATGATCAGTGGTCTCCTGGCTACTGGGGGTATCAAAATCGGAGGTTCCTGCAAGTACTCTTTTATTTTTTCAAACGCCTTTTGACAATTTTCATTCCAGACAATTGCCTGGTCTTTTTTCAACAATTTAAACATTGGCTCACACGTGGCAGTTAGGTGAGATAAAAACCACGAACCTCTTTCTCTGTTATCGGCGCTGGCATTTCTTGTATCGCTTTTATTTTAGCAGGATCAACCTCTATTCCTTTTTCGCTAACAATGAACCCCAATAGCTTACCGGATCTCACCCCGAAGGTGCACTTATTAGGATTCAGCCTCAGCCTGAACTTCCTAAGCCTCTCAAACAATTTCAAAAGATTCACCAAATGCTCTTCCTCCGTCTGGGACTTGGCAATCATATCATCAACATAGACCTTAATCGCTTTATGCATCATGTCATGAAAGAGAGTCGTCATAGAACGTTGATATGTTACCCCAGCGTTTTTCAAACCAAAGAGCATCACTTTGTAGCAGAACGTTCCCCACGGGGTAATGAAAGTTGTTTTCTCCATATCCTCCAGCGCCATTTTAATCTGATTATAGCCCGAAAAGCCGTCTATGAAGGAAAACACAGAGAATTGCGCAGTGTTGTCGACCAAAACGTCAATATGAGAAAGCGGGAAGTCATCCTTAGGGCTCGCCTTGTTCAGATCCTGATAGTCAACGCACATCCGTACCTTACCATCTTTCTTTGGTACAGGTACTATATTGGCGACCCAAGGAGGGTAATTTGTAACAGCTAGGAAACCAGCCTCCCACTGTTTCTGTACTTCCTCTTTAATCTTTACGGCCATATCTGGTTTAGTTCTTCTGAGCTTCTGCTTGACCGATGGACAATCTTCACGCAATGGCAAGCGGTGGACCACAATATCAGTATCTAACCCAGGCATATCTTCATAAGACCAAGCAAAGATGTCACTATACTCTCGAAGCATCTCGACAAGTCTCTGCTTGATATCACTTTGCAGCGCAACCCCTATCCGGACATTCCTGACAATCTCTTCTGAACCCAAATTAATGATCTCGATATCCTCCTGATGAGGCAGAATGATTCTCTCTTCTTGTTGCAACAGACGAGTCAACTCCTCTAGTAAGTCGTCGTCCTCGACAATTTCTTCTTCGGCTTGGAATATCGGATGCTCAAAGTCGAAGCGAGTCATAGGGAGATCTTGATCGGTGTCATCTGAAATATGGATCATCATGCAAAAGAAAGGGTTAAAAGCTTCAAATGATATGTAAACGAAACACACGACCACGTTGCCATTTTATTGTAAAAATAAAAAACAGAAAAACAACAGGGATCACAAAATTTGCATGAAGAAAACGCCTTTATTTGATGATTAAAACAAAACATACACATAAGCAAGTAGGCCCTGACAATAAATCTCTATGCCCCGGGTAGGACACATGATTGTACAATAATTGAAAAAACAAGGCATTATTGTTTCGGCGTCACTTGAATAAAATCCTGGATAGACCAGTTGCATAGGTTCTGTCCTGGCTCGCTGGGATTGATCCACGACTCCATGTCATAGTTGCTATCACCTTCTTCACTGTCAGACACAACGTTGATCTGTTCAAAACTGACTCCTCCCAGAGTGAACACAATCGGCCCTTTGAATCCCGGCTTGCCCTGCAAGGAGGATGATGATGACGAGTGATACCCTAAGCCGAACTTGTCTTGCTTAACAGGAATCTCCAGAACTCGACCCCAAGCTTTAACTTCCCCAGCCTGAACTACCGCTTGGGCTTCTCTGTACGATGACATAGCCACTTCCGGCCCCTTGCTGATGACAGGAGATTTGTCAATGATTTGCACTTCTTCAAAGGCCTGACACAATGTTTCGTGGATCTCACCATCCACTTCGACATATTTAAACGATGATAGGTGACTGACCAGAATGTCTTCCTCCCCACGTATAGTGACAATACTTCCACCGATCGCATACTTAAGCTTTTGGTGCAACGTCGATGTCACAACCCCTGCAGCATGGATCCATGGTCGTCCAAGCAAACAACTATAAGCTGGCTGTATATCCATGATGTAAAATACACTGTCAAACACTTCTGGACCGACCTGGATCGGCAAAGTCAATTCTCCAAATACAGACATTCTCGTCCCGTCAAATGCTCTCACCACTAAATCACTTGGCGTGTGTTGCACCCTAAAATTTGCTCAACCTTATTCACTTGGTTTATGTTTCAATATCATTAGCATTTGCATATAGAGTCATGTATATAGTCTCATCATATGCATAGCATAAGCATAGCAAGTCATTCAACAGGGGACCAATCATTATTCTCATCTCTAGAGGCCTATCAAGAGGTTATTATCCTAATTCAATCTCATTCAAGTCATTAGAAAAGAATTTGAAAGCTATCAAGTCAATGGATCAAGCAAGTGCATCCATCTCCTATCTGAGGGTCTCTGAGGATCAACAAGTAAATTGTGAGTTGTGGGCTGAGCATGGGGAGTATCTAGATATCTTGGAGGACTTAGAAAGTCATTTGGAGAAGGAGACAAGTCATTGGTATGGTCACAAGAATTGCAGTTGAAGACAGTCAACTAGGGTTTCATCTGGGGTCAACTCTAGGTCAACTCTAGGTCAGTTGATTGATTGAAAGGCATTAAGGTCTATTGAAGAGATGTGGGGTTTATCATTTGACATGAAGAATAAGGATATGTTGTTATGCTAAGAAGAAATCAAGAGAAATCAAGGAGAAGAAGAGTTTCTAAATTAGGGTTTCTATGTAAAATCCCCTAGTTTAGGTCAAATTTCCAAGCAAGATAAGTCAAAATGAAAGCTTCAAATGGATCCTTGGACAACATGAAACTTGTAGAGGATCTCAATACATTTAATTTGAGTGGTGGAAGACATCAAGGAGACTTATAGAACTCAAGTTATGGTCCTTGCAAGTTACAGGTCATCTGAGGTATCTGAAATTTTGTCTACAAAAGTGACTTGACTTCCAAGCTATTTTTACCCCTCAAGGAGATTTCAAATGAGTTTCTGGTAAACATAAGAATTATTCCTCATTGTCTTATCTTTCTAGAATGGTATAGTATGCCTTCATATGATTTGTATAACTCTACTTATGGTCTTGGAAAGCAAAGGGTATTTTGGTCATCTGAGGATTATAGGTCATTCTTGGCCTATGCCCAAAACGCATACAAGGGAGCTTCAAATGAAAAACTTCCCAACATCAAAGTTGTTCAAAATGCCATTTTAAGTCTAGAAAAGAAGTCATGAAAGATTGGAAATGCATATAATGAGACTTGACCAAAGTTGGTGAAAATGACCTAAAAAAGGCATATAAGTTGAAAAAGTTGAAATAAAAAAATGGTTTGAGAGATCTACAAATCCAATAGGGGTCATCCAATATACCAAATTGATTCCCAACATAATTTTGAAGACATTGGTTCAGCCACATTTTTGAGTTTAGGCTTAAAAATTGGACTTCCTTTGTAAAGTTGTTTCTTGCATCATAAGGCAACATGGTAAAACTTAACACAAGGCAAGGAAAAGCCGTGTTTTTCATACATACACTCCTAATATCTCATGAAAGGATATTTTCACACAAGTTTACCCCAAGGTGCAAGCATGACATGAGATGATTCAAAATACCATCAAATGATAAGTTCATGAAATTTCCACAAGTTTCTAGATCCCTCTAGGGCCAATCTAGAAGCTTCTCATTCTGTTAATCCTCACCTACTTAAGGAAATGAAGCCACTTGTGCATTGGTTGGTGATTCTTTGAGCTTGCAAACACTACTTTGATTCCTTCACTCCCATTTGCATTTTCTCTTCAAACTCCATTAAAACTTTATCCCTCATCTCAATTTCTGTTATCATCATCATCCACCATTATCATAGAGTAATTGGCAAAGGAAATTGAAGGGAATTCGTGGCTGGTTAGGGTGATCCAAGTTTACACTCCAACTTGCATGAAGAGAGGGATAAGGTGATTCAAGAAGATTGAGCCACTACCATTGCAAACAGTAGAAAGCACACCATTGGAGGAGCATCTAGAAGCCATTACAAGTCCTGAATTGCAGCACAACTACCCCTGCCATCATCACTTGCAAGGTATGCAAAACCCTTCAAATCTCCTTATTTATTCAGTTGTAGATCATGTGGTTAAGATAGGAATGCTTAGAGACCATAGGGGATTGATTCATGAGATCTAGAGAGAGTTATATGAAGTTTGATGGCAGAGTGGTGAAACTGTGATGATCAACAACTCCTGAACTAGGGCAAGAGAATGTTAGATGTTTGGCTCAGAATGTTCACCATGACTTGTAGATCGTTCTAGGTTAGTTTGAGTAAGATTGGTGGTCATGCACACCAGGTGCAAATCAGTGGTGCCCTAAACTTACAGCTATCGGGTTTGGCTATTGGAGAAGTTTTAGAAGAATCTAACACCATGGCTGTGTAGAGGGCAATGAGTAGAGTGTTTTTGCTTTTTGAGTCGTGAGCATTCATGGTCAGGTGAGAGAGACCGAGGGAGTAGAAGGTCTGCGTGTGAAAGTGAAAGCCATGAAACCCTAGCTGATCTAAGGAAGAAGAAATGCATGAGCCCTTGGATCAGCATGAAACCTTGACTAATTCTCTCCATCCAACGGCTCAGATTGAAAGTAAAAAACGGAGGGAAGTTTCAGGGTGCAACGCACCGTTTCAATTAATGATAACCCTTGGGCTTAAGTCAGATTCCTATTCGCACACCCTCATGCTAGGCCCAAACCAAAAAGCAAGTGAAATCTTTAAGTTCCACACCCCCAGCGAATTCTGTCTGTTTTTGTTTTTTCTGAATGTTAGTGGGCTTAGGCCTGATTACTTTTCACACCCCTGCTCTCTGGCCCACCTGGATAAAACAACTAGGCGCCCTTGCTGATGGCACCCCCCTCCCATTTAATTTCCTATTTTGTCATTTTAATTTCTTTAATATTTTCTCATCCTTTAAAAAATCATAAAAAATAGAAAAATGCATATTTTCAATTGATTCTTTTTGCATTAATTTCTTCAAGATGTCTAGAAAATTATAAAAAATAAAAATTGCATTTTATTTTTTATTTGATATTTTTCCCATATTTTCCAAATAAATGCCTATTTTAGGTGTTTCATTTCATACATGATTCTGATAAATTTTGTTCTAATAGTTGCTTTAATTTTTTTGTCCATTCTTTTTAGGTTGATTAATAGACATTGTTATCTTGTATATGCAATTTAGTTCATTTTTTTAGGAATTAATTTTAGGTGTTTAGTTTAGGTGAAAACAACATGAATAAAATTAGGGTTTTAAATCAACTTAGGTGAGATAGTTTAATTCTTTTAGGAAATGTTCATTTGATTTTTGGGGTATGGAGTATAGGGGTTATGGGTATAGGATAGATCCCCTTAGAAATCACTAGGATTCCCCTACTGCTATTAGTATATACTGCTATATTTGATTGATTGGTGTGGTGTGCCCTCTGGGGATTATTGATTTGTCTGTGTGGGTATTGGGATTGTCTGGGGATTGGGGAAGCTGAAGACTTGTGATGTTGAAGCCATTGGAGATCCAGAGCCTGAAGACCAACTTCCAGAGGTGATGAGGAGATTCCTGCTAGCAGCTGTTGAGGAGATTAGGGTTTAGGAGCTAGGCAGAGCTCTAGATTAGAAAGTTTGATTCTCAAACATGGAAGGTTTTGACTGCCTCCATTCCTCTCTGTGATACAGAGTCTCTCTAAGACACTCACCCCCTTCCCTTGGAAGGCTTGGTGCTACTGTCTAAGGGATAGAACTCTTGAGATAAAATATCTTATGTGTTAGTAGCAATTGGTTTGCCACCCTTGGTGGTCAACTAATTGCTTAACACCCAATTCACTCTTGTGATTGATCCCTCAGCTTGGAGGATAGGACTTGAAGGAAAGCCATTGTAGACTGAAGATTGATAACCAAAGCCCTTGCTTGAAAGCTATGGAGATGGAGACTGAGGCTTGCCAGAAGTTTGTAGCTGACTGGAGATGACCTGAAGATAGGTGTTGGTGCAGAGCTGCTGTGGCTGTTTATTTTTGCTGTATTTCATTTCTGATGTATTGATTGGTTTTCTGGACTGTATTGTTTGCTGTTTAACCTATTGGGTTGAAAGTGAAGTCTGTTCACTTTTGCCTATTGTTTTCTAGGTTCGAGTTTGAGTGGGACTCCCTTGCCTCGTTTGTATTGCTGCATCCATGCATTTTACCGCTTTATTGTATATATCTGATATTGTTTCTGTTTCCGTCTATTCCCTTAGGATCTCTGTTTCTCTCCGTGCAAGAGAGGAGCATGATAGACACTAGGTCTTAACCCATGCATGATAACATTAGGTTAGTTTGATTCCCTTCGCAACCGTAGGTTAGGGTTCTGTCTCTTCTTTCTCAAAATAAACAGAAAATACCATAAGATTTCAAACACAATAAAAGACACTTCTTCCGTAAAAGAATGTGAACTCATCAAAACGTCATTTTTGTCCGCTTGGACTGCTAATCAGAAAAACCTTTTTCAGAAGGAATAAAATCAATCAAGACAAGCTTGTGTCTTCCGTGGCCCGAACTACGTTTGCTCTGATCTTTCATGCTGTATGAAAGTACGTAGGCATGGGATGCGATATCCTAGCGAGCAACCTTCCCCTCCTTTCCCGTAGGTAGGCGAACTACGTTGACTCTGATTTCTCGTTCCAGACGGGAATACGTAGGCATAAAGTGCGATACTTTGCCGAGTCATTTTATTTTCATTTTATTTTCATTTTATTTTCATTTTATTTTCTTTTAACCCCTGACCTATAGAGTAGATAGAATAACAATCCATACCCGTAAACAAGCGTGGATCCCGTCGAGTACGACGGACGTGAGGGGTGCTAATACCTTCCCCTTGCGTAACCGACTCCCGAATCCAAGTTTTGGTTGCGACGACCATACCTTTCCCGTATTGTGCGAGGTTTACTCTGAGCGTTTCCTTTCCCTCCCGTGGGATAAATAACGCACGGTGGCGACTCTTCTGTTCAGCCGGCGCCGATTTTCGCAGTAGCGACAGCTGGCGACTCTGCTGGGGATCCAACGTCCCCTGGCTGCTAAGGATTGCGATAGTTCTTACGCATTTGGGATCCAACGTCCCTTGAGAGAGTCAATCCTAACGCTTGTTTTCCCGTCGAGGATTTTGTATGGATTTATATTTCTGACCTTTATTTCAGCATTATATATATATTGATTATTATTGCTATATTGGGGTGTGACGGGTGTTCTGATATTGAGTGAGAAGCCGGACCTGGGCTTGAGTGCACCTAGAATTAGAGTAGAGATTAGTTGGCGCCCGCTTGCTTTGCTTGCCTTGGTGTCCCGCGAAATCTACACTCAGACGAGGTTCCTCTGGTTGGCCTCCTGCCCCTTCCTTTGGTTGGCGTGGGTTGCTGGTTAGTTGAATTGTCGACTCTGGGGACCGATCATTTGGAAGTTGGCTAAGTGAGGCCTCTTCAGGATTTGATGATGCCACTCCTTCTGGGAATCGTATCATCAACCCTGAAAGTCTGTGACGCCGACGACCGCATAGGATGCCATACCTTTGTCAGTTACTAGGACATCCACCTGTGAGAGGGCTTGGGGTTATGCAGGTAACTAGACTCTCAGATACCAGTTATTTCTTGATCAGAGATCCTAGGTATTTATGGAGAGTTATGAGGTCTGTCAGAGACCATTTGGAGATGTGTTATGAGGTCTGTCGGAAGACCAGTTGGATAGTTCTGAGGTCTGTCGGAGACCAGTCGGAAATGTGACTTGAGGTCTACCAGAGACCAGTTGGAGCTATGGTCTGAGGTCTGTCAGAAACCATTGTTGGAGCCTTGTGTTAGGTCTATCTGAGACCAGGGTTTGATGACTTCTAGAGAATCTATCTGAGATTTCTTGATATGGTTCAGGCTAGTCAGCTACGGCAGTTGGTCCCTGTTGCATGTTACTTGCATTGCATTTGTTTGCATACTCATCATCATTGCATCCCACTAACGTGTGTCTGTGCTGCAGGTGCATTTGCATTTCCCTAGTTCTAGTGTCCGGATTTCTGAGTGATTGGTCATGGCCAGCTTAAGAAGGACAGTTGCTTACAAATTGCCTACTCCTGATGTTGTTCCCCTGCTTGGGTTGATCTCTCTGGCTGATGAAGAGGTTCGTAGGAGCTTCAGAATGAGCTATGGAAGACTATTGAGATTGGTGCGCAAACCCACAGAGATAGAGCTAGATGGGCTGTACGCTTTGATGCAATTCTATGATCCCGCATTGAGATGTTTTACATTTGCTGATTTCATTATGGGGCCTACCATTGAGGAGTATGTGGAGTTTACTGAATTACCCGTGCAGAACCAGGTTCCATTCATTCATTCTGGCGTTAAGCCCAAGCCGGAAGACTTGGCAAAAGCTTTGCATGTGGATGCTTCTGAACTGTTGACCACTGTTTCCCGTGGAGTGCCAGGCTTCTCGCTCCGGTTCTTGATCGGTAAAGCTCAAGAGTACGCTAAGAGCGGATGTTGGATTGCCTTCAATGCCGTGTTGGCTCTGTGCATTTACGGCATAATATTGTTTCCCAACGTACCGGATTTTGTGGACTTCGATGCCTTCTACTTGTTTGCCGCTGGTAATCCTGTACCGACCTTGCTCGGAGATTTCTACCACTCACTGCATTACAAGAATGAGAAGGGAAGAGGAAAGAATGTTCATTTCTGTGTACCATTGCTGGATATGTGGTTTAAAAGCCACCTTCCCATGAAGGGATCTTTTGTGAAGAGTGCAACCACAGCTAGCTGGTCAGAGCGCCTGATGAGGCTATCTTCCGAAGACGTCGAGTGGTTTGATAGGGATCTGTTGGGATCTGAGCTTATATTCAGTTGTTCTGGGTACCCTAATGTGCCGCTGATTGGAAGAAAAGGGTGTATCAACTACAACCCTTCTCTGCTCGTCCGTCAGTTCGGATATGCGCTGAAGAACCCGCCAAAGGAGGAAGAAGTACAGGAATCTCTGTACTTCATCGGAGATTTGAAGGGGGAGTTATTGGCCAAGTTGCAGCATGCCTGGACGCGTATTAACCGAAGAGGGAAGCCGTTGTTGGGGAAGAATGACTGTCAGGCCTATGCACCTTACAGAGTTTGGATTCAGGAGAGAGCAAGTCAGTTGCGGATGCCATTCCCAGATGTACCAATCCCTATTCTCATTCCGGTAGCAGAGCCAACTACTGTTTCTAGGGAGGCCTACGAGCAAGTTGTGAAAGAAAAAGAAGCCTTGATGAAGATCAACGAAGGGTTAGAGCAGGAGCTAGCCCAGATACGCAGTGAGAAAAACAAGGCCGTGTATGCTTTCCAACAGCAGATTGAGCTAATGAACAGATTAGGGGCTGAGTTGACTGAGGAAAAGAGAAAGCGTGAACGTCTGGGGCAAGAGTTCAGAAGCTCCCATGACATGCTCGAATCCAAGAAGAAAGCGCTTGACATCGCCCACCGAGAGATCTCTTCTTGCAATAAGACCTGGAATGCCACGCTCACCAACAATAAGAAGAGGGAAGATAAGTTGAAGCAGCAAATTTCCGACCTCGAAGAGCAGTTGAAGTCCAGCATCAAGAAGTGTGAAGAAGAAGTGATGACCCGGTATAGTCTCCAGAATGCACTAAACAAGGACATCAAAGGCAGAGATGAAGCTGTGTCTCAGAAGCGTAAACTAGAGGATCGCTTCGGAGAGGGGGCATGGGAAGAAACTGCTGAAGACGTGCGATGTGTTCTTAAGAAAAGAAACCAACTTGTTGAAGGGCTGCTTGATCGACCAAGTCATCCGGAGACCAAGAAGCTGCTAGAAGAGTACCAGACTTATGGGAGGGTTTGATCATTTCATGTAGTAACTTGTATGCTTTATTTGCATAGTGCTGACCATCACCAGGATTGTTGGTTGAGGTCATGCCTTCTTATTATACTCTCAGTGATATTGTATTCCGGGCTTACTGGTTTCTTTGCAATATATGAGGCTTTCTGTGATTCAACTCCGATCTTTGTACTGCTAGCACTGTCATTGCACCGGCACCTTCACACTAGAATCGGGGAATGAATTCCCTAACGCACAGACACACATTGCATTGCATTCATATTCATATTGCATTACAGGTAATCATCGGATGGTATCTTATTTTCTGCTCTGTATCAGGTATTTTCAGGATTGCAGATCAACGCCCGCACAGATACTCCACTCGCACCAATTGTCGAAGAATCATGGATCAAATGCAGAACGAGATGCAAGATGTGCGCGAGAAGCTAGCTCTCTTTATGCAGACCATGGAAGCTATTGCGAAAGGTCAGGAGAATTTGCAAGCCATGGTACAACCGCTGTTGGCCCGAAATGCTGGTCATGGTAACGAGGATCATCAGTCTGTACGAGTCGATACTGTTCATGGAGATGGCACTCCCACGCCAGTGGCTCCACCTGTAGTCAATATACCTGCTGCTAATGTCAACAACGCTACCGCTGCTGGGAACGGTAACGTCGGAGTTGGGAATGAGACTGCTGTCCATAACGTTGGGCTTGGTGATGTCAACTTGGGTGATAATATGGGAGGCAATGGCTTCGGCAATGCTGGATTCGGGTTCAACGATCAGGGATTCGATAACGCTGGGAAATATGGTTTCAATGCTCAAGGCTTTGGGCAAGATGGTTATGGTGTGGCCAATCAGGGCTACGGAGGGGTCGGAAATGGAAACGGCGCTGGGTTAATGGCTTTTGGGTCTGCTGGAGGTATTCAAGGATACGGCAACAGAGGCCGAGGTCCGGGGATGAATCAGATTAGAGCTGGCCGCAATAATGAATATGATGGGTATGGAGCTGGGAATGGTATGTGGCAAGAAGATCAGCAGGAGGACGCTTTCTCCGGCGGAGGCTTTGAAGGGCCGATGGATAACTCCCAGAAGATCAGAATGCTAGAAGAGCAGATGAGGGGGGTCCTAAACCAAAGTGCTGTGGGCTTAGACATGTCAGCAATGGGTCTGGTACCTGGCTTGAGGGTGCCGATCAAATTCAAAGCTCCTACGTTTGATAAGTATAAAGGGGACACATGTCCGAAAGTGCACGTGCGGGCTTATTACAGAAAGATGTCTGCATATTCAACTGATGAGAGAATGCTAATGCATTTCTTTCAAGATAGTTTGTCAGGCCCTTCCCTAGAGTGGTACATGGGGTTGGAGCCGACCAATATCAAGACATGGAAGCAATTGGCAGAGGCATTTGTAGCTCACTACAAGTACAACAGCGACTTGGCGCCCAATCGGGTCCAATTGACAGGGTTGTCGCAGAAGAAGGGGGAGAGCTTTAAAGAGTACGCGCAAAGGTGGCGCGACATGGCTGCCAGGGTCCGTCCTCCTTTAGAAGACAAGGAAATGAATGACATGTTCGTCGGCACATTCACAGGCTTATTTCATGACATGTTGTTTCATACATCCCTGGCCAGTTTCTCCGATTTAATTCTGATGGGAGAAAAGATTGAACGTAACATCAAGCAGGGAAAGTTCCAGGCTGAGGAATCAACTGCATCTGGCAGTAATAGGAAAGCTTTTGGGGGGCGCCGTCAGGGCGAGGCAAGCGCAGTATTTGGAGGCCGAGGCCGAGGCAGGGGTCGAAACCAATATCTTCAGCCGCAGCAGGTGGCAAGTGTTACTATTCCATATCAGCAGCAACCACTTCAGCAACAACAACCGTCTCAGCAGCAGCCAATGCATCAGCAGCAACAGCCTCAGCAGGGGGCGCAACAGGCTCAGCGAAGATTCTAGGGTGGTAAACCAAGAAGAGTGTTTGAGAAGCCTCCCTCAACCTATGCAGATTTATTGCAGACATTGTTGGGTTTGAACCTGGTAGAGAAGAGAACTCTGGCACCTATAACGGGAACTCCTCCATATGGTTATGATGCAAGCAGGCACTGTGAGTTTCATTCTGGGGCTCCGGGCCACGATATAGAGGGTTGCCATGCTTTTAAGCACGTTGTGCAGGATCTTTTGGACAACAAGACTATCAATTTCGGAACGGCAGGTCCGAATATAGTGCAGAAACCCATGCCTAATCGTGGGGCAAACGCCATTCTGACTGAGGAAGGGTTGAATCTGATTACGAACGTCGACGATTTGAAAACGCCGCTGAGCGAGATAAAAAGAAGACTGTTGCAAGAGGGTGTCTATCCAGGATGTGACGAGTATTGCTTAGAATGCTGGACCCTAGCTGAGGGGTGTGATGATTTGAAGAAAGGCATTCAGGCTTTAATTGATGGAGGTACATTGCAGTTTGACCGAGCAGCAACTGAAGAGCCTGCAGGGGCAGTAGCAGATGATCAAAGTGATGTGGCCACTGTAACGATTCCTCGGAAGACAATCACTATTGCAGCACCGGTCCAGCGACCACCGATTACCATAACTAAGGCCGGACCGATCCCGTACGAGAACACGAAAGCAGTCCCATGGTCATATGGGTTGGAGGTGTATTGTGACGGGATAAAGATTGATGTTAATAAGCAGCCAGCCGAGACTGTAGACAACGTTGTTGGTTCAGGAGGTATGACAAGGAGTGGTAGGATCTTCATATCGCCTGAGGTGGAAGCCGAAAGACTGGCAAAGGGGAAAGGAAAAATGGTTGAGAATGTTCCAGTGCAGGCAAGCGAAAAAGCATCGGCATCGAAAGACGTAGAAGAGTTCATGCGCTTGATTCGAAAAAGTGATTATAAGATTGTGGAGCATCTGCAACAGACGCCGTCCAAGATATCTATCCTATCGTTTCTACTATGTTCTGAAGCTCACAGAAATGCTTTGTTGAAAGTCCTGGATACTTCCTTCGTCCCCCAAGACGTCTCCGTGAATCAGCTGGAAGGAGTGTTGGCACATGTAAATGCAGGCCACAGTTTGGGCTTTACTGACTTTGATTTAACCCCGAAAGGGAGAGATCATAACATGGCGCTGCACATATCTGTCGAGTGTAGAGGGTCGGTAATGTCGCATGTATTGGTCGACACCGGATCGTCTTTGAATGTGATGCCCAAGAAAGCGATGATGAAGCTAGATGTCAGGGGAATCCTGTGCACGCCCAGTGACTTGGTAGTTAGGGCATTCGATGGCACGCGAAGAACAGTCTTTGGGTCGATAACATTGCCTCTGCAGGTAGGGCCGGAGGTGTTTGCGACTGAGTTTTATATCATGGATATACAGCCCGCACATAGCTGCCTGCTCGGAAGACCCTGGATTCATGGGGCTGGGGCAGTCACGTCTACCTTGCATCAGAAATTGAAATATATGGTCGGAGACAGCGTAGTCACCGTATGCGGAGAAGAAGACATCCTGGTCAGCCATCTGTCGTCATTTAAATATGTGGAGGTCGATGGAGAGATCCACGAAACACCCTGCCAGGCATTTGAAGGGTTGCGTATCAAGGACAAAGGTCCCGGGCCGAGCAAAGTGTCGGAGATAGCCGTCTCATCGTATAAAGAAGCTCAAGCTCTGGTAGAGGCAGGAGAAGCAAAGGGCTGGGGCAAAGTGCTGGATATTCCTGTGAAAATGGACCGGTTCGGGCTGGGGTACCAACCGTCGTCGTCAGCGCCTGCTATGGGGGCACCCCGTTTCAGAGGGCCAATAACCATCTCTGCCAGTGGAGTATGTCATGAAACCGTCAATGCTGTTTCGGAGTCGGACGAAGGAGACAGCGACTGTGATATGGATGCCTGGATTCAGCCAAGCACGCCGGGGCAGGGACTGTGCAATTGGTCTATTCAGGAGCTTGTTCCTGTGACTCTTAAACAGTAATTCTTTGCTTTATTAATTGTTGAATAATCTGATGTCTTGCCCGGGGCATCAGGATTTGCTTAGGGCTGTGTTGTTATGAACATTGCGTGTTAATCATTAAATAAATGGCGTTTTTTCATGTGCAAATACTGTAATATCTGTCTTTCTTGTTTTGTATTTTTCAATAAAATGGCAATGTGGTTATTCGCTTTATACGCATTTTGAAGCACTTAACCATTCCTTTTGCAGGATAACATTTTCAGATGACATCCTTGAACCACCTATGACTCGTCCCGACTTTGAGCATTCGGTATTTCAGGCCGAAGAAGAGGTTGTCGAAGATAGTGACATTCCTGAAGAACTGTCTTGGTTGGTGAAGCAAGAAGAAAGAGTCATCCTGCCTCACGAAGAGGTCATCGAAATTATCAACTTGGGGTCGGAAGGGGTTGAGAAGAACATTCGTATCGGTGCCGCACTGCAGGGCGATATCAAGCGAAGACTGGTCGAAATGCTCCGAGAGTATAGTGATGTATTCGCCTGGTCATATGAAGATATGCCAGGGCTCGATACAGATATGGTTGTGCACCGTCTGCCACTAAAAGAAGAATGCCCGCCGGTCAAACAAAAGCTTCGCAGAACTCGACCAGATATGGCCGTGAAGATCAAAGAGGAAGTTCAAAAACAGTGGGACGCTGGTTTCCTAGCTGTGACAAAATATCCCTCATGGGTTGCTAACATCGTACCAGTGCCAAAGAAAGATGGCAAGGTTCGAATGTGCGTAGATTATAGGGATTTGAAACAAGCAAGCCCAAAAGACGATTTTCCACTTCCTCATATCGACGTGCTAGTTGATAATACTGCTCAATACTCCGTATTCTCCTTCATGGATGGCTTTTCAGGCTATAATCAGATTAAAATGGCGCCAGAGGATATGGAGAAGACCACTTTCATAACGCCTTGGGGAACATTTTGCTACAAAGTGATGCCCTTTGGTTTGAAAAATGCTGGGGCAACATATCAGCGTGCGATGACGACTCTTTTCCATGATATGATGCATAAAGAGATCGAAGTTTATGTTGACGATATGATTGCCAAATCCCAGACGGAGGAAGAGCATCTGGTGAATCTGCTGAAGTTGTTCAAAAGGCTTAGGAAGTTCAGGCTGAGACTGAACCCTAATAAATGCACCTTCGGGGTGAGATCGGGTAAACTGCTGGGGTTTATCGTAAGCGAAAGAGGAATAGAGGTCGATCCTGCTAAAATAAAAGCGATTCAAGAAATGCCGACGCCTAAAACAGAGAAAGAGGTGCGCGGGTTTTTAGGGAGGTTGAACTACATCGCCCGGTTCATATCTCACCTAACGGCCACGTGTGAACCATTATTCAAGCTGTTGAAGAAAGATCAAGCTGTAATGTGGAACGAAAGCTGTCAAAAGGCGTTCGATAAGATAAAGCAGTATTTGCAGGAGCCTCCTATTTTGATACCCCCAGTGGCAGGTAGACCCTTGATTATGTATTTGACGGTTCTGGAGGGAAGCATGGGTTGTGTTCTCGGTCAACACGATGAGACAGGAAGAAAAGAGCATGCAATTTATTACTTGAGTAAGAAATTTACAGACTGTGAATCTCGATACTCAATGCTGGAGAAAACTTGTTGCGCGCTAGCCTGGGCCGCCAAGCGTTTGAGGCAATACATGCTGAATCATACAACCATGCTCATCTCGAAGATGGATCCTATCAAATATGTATTTGAAAAGCAGGCGTTGTTAGGAAGAATTGCCCGTTGGCAGATGGTCTTGACTGAATATGACATCCAATACGTCTCGCAAAAGGCTATAAAGGGAAGTGTGCTGTCTGAGTATCTGGCGGAGCAGCCTATTGAAGATTATCAATCGATGAGGTTTGATTTTCCTGACGAGGATATCATGTACCTAAAGATGAAAGATTGTGAAGAGTCGTTACCAGAAGAGGGACCAGAGTTGGGTTCTAAGTGGAAGATGATATTTGACGGAGCTGTGAATGCTTACGGTAGAGGAATAGGGGCAATCACCACTACTCCACACGGGTCGCACATCCCGTTTACTGCCCGATTGACCTTTGCCGTCACCAATAATGAGGCCGAATACGAAGCTTGTATAATGGGGCTTGAAGAAGCCATTGATTTGCGAATCAAGAGTTTAGACGTATACGGAGACTCAGCTCTGGTGGTGAATCAGATCAAAGGGGAATGGGAGACACGTCAGCCCAACTTGATACATTACATGAACTATGCAAGGAGATTGTTGCCTTTCTTCGACAAGGTTGAGTTGCATCATGTGCCGCGGGCAGAGAATCAAATGGCTGACGCCCTGGCCACTTTGTCTTCCATGTACAAAGTCAATTTCTGGAACGAGGCTCCCCGAATCATTATCTCTCGGCTTGACAGACCAGCTTTCGTATTTGCTATTGATGAAGCATCCGACGACAAACCGTGGTATTTTGATATCCTTAATTTCCTGAAGAATAAAGAGTATCCGGCTGGGGCATCCAGTCAAGATCAGAAGACTCTCAGGAGATTAGCGGGTAATTTCTATTTGAATCCGGATGGTGTCTTATACAGAAGAAACCACGATCTGGTGTTGTTGCATTGTGTAGATGAAAGAGAGGCAAAGTTGCTCATGGAGGAAATACACGAAGGTACCTTTGGTACGCATGCTGGTGGGCATGCTATGACGAGAAAGCTGCTGCGGGCAGGTTATTTTTGGCTGACTATGGAGACCGATTGCTTCAAGTTTGCGAGGAAATGCCACAAGTGCCAAATCTATGCTGATAAGATCCATGTGCCTCCAAGTCCTCTGAATGTAATGTCATCGCCATGGCCATTCTCGATGTGGGGAATCGATATGATTGGAAAGATCGAGCCGACGGCTTCTAACGGACACCGGTTCATTCTAGTAGCGATCGATTATTTTACCAAATGGGTGGAAGCGGCGTCTTACGCAAATGTAACGAAGCAGGTGGTGGCCAGATTCATCAAGAGAGATATAATTTGCAGATATGGGATCCCCGACCGGATAATCACGGACAACGGCTCAAACCTGAACAACAAAATGATGAAGGAGCTCTGTCAAAATTTCAAGATCGAACACCACAACTCCTCCCCTTACCGACCCAAGATGAATGGCGCTGTCGAAGCGGCCAATAAGAATATCAAGAAGATCGTTCAAAAGATGGTGGTGACCTATAAGGATTGGCACGAGATGATGCCTTTTGCTTTGCACGGTTATCGTACGACGGTACGCACATCAACCGGGGCAACCCCGTTCTCGTTGGTATACGGAATGGAAGCAGTACTACCGTTGGAAGTTGAGATCCCTTCTCTGAGGGTATTGCGAGACGTTCATCTAGACGAGGCAGAATGGGTGAAAGACAGGTTGAACCAACCGAGTTTAATGGATGAGAAGAGGCTAGCTTCTCTAGCATACGGTCGTTTGTACTAGAGCCGAATGAAGAAAGCATACGACAAGAAGATACATCCGCGAAGCTTTCAGACGGGCGACCTTGTGCTGAAAAGGATTCTCCCGCCGCAAGCAGATCACAGGGGCAAGTGGACCCCCAACTACGAAGGGCCATACGTTGTCAGGAAAGTCTTTTCAGGAGGGGCTTTATTGTTGTCCACCATGGACGGAGAGGACTTTACGTCACCTGTGAATTCGGACGCAGTTAAAAAATACTTTGCTTAAAATTGACCCGCTGGAAAAAAAAAAGAGAGTCCAGGCAAAAATGGGGCATCCTGGCGAACCAAAAACAAAATGAAAGGTTCGGGCAAAAGTTAGGGATAAAATTGAAAAAATGTACACCCGCGAAGTTGAAAACCTGCACTGGGCGGCTTCGGCAAAAAAGGGTATCCCGGTGAACTGAAAACCCGTAAAGGGCGGTTCACGCAAAAGTTAGGGATTTGAAAAGCAAATGACTGCGGTCCGAATTTGATATTACAGTGAGCATCAGTGCGGGAGAATATACCTGAAGGGGCGGATATCAGATACAACCTCTTCGGAAGTATGGATACCGGGAAAGCATTAGGGTCGGGAGAGTCATAGGAGGATCAGTTTGTGGTGTTTGTCTGCATCCCGTTGCCGACATGTGTACAAAATTTAATTTGTCAAAATATTTATGCTTCCTGTGCATACTTGTATATTTGCTTTTCGTAGCTTCCTCTTTTCAGGAGTTACATCCCGTGTACAAAAAACTCCGCCCAGTCAGGGCCCCAATCAATAAAATGTTATTCAGTACTTTATGCTGGTTCTTTACTGTTTTGTGCATGATAAAATGCCTAGGTTTATTGAAACTAGCAGGTGTATAACATCACTGGCCCTTGCCAACAATCGCTAAAGCTTTGAATTAACTGAAAACAACGTCACTAACCTGAATTGACTTGGTTGCATAGGCTTGTCTTGTCTTGTTTGTGTTGTTGCAGGTTTCATAGCCGTACGAGGAAGATGATCAAAAGATTGCGATAACAAAAGACTCGACCCCCACGCAGATCGTGCATGTGCCTCCTGAAGAAGGACCGAATTCCCTAACTAGTCGTAGCCTATCCAGAAGGCATGCTCCAATAAAGCCGTTTATCCTCAGCAGAGTTGGAAATTCTATGATTGTGGGCTGTGCTGACAGTGCGGTGTCCCCCAGAAGGATTCCTTATCTCAAGCAGAGTGGGCTAGCCTCAGAAGATTAATATCGGTGAGCTGTATTCAGGCAGTTTACCTGTCCCCGCAGGGTCATTTACTCTCTCCCAGCAAAATCAGTTGATTTCCCCCGAGAGAATCATCCCATCCCTAGCGGAATTCTCTTTGCAAGTGTTTTCGTTCCTCCCAGTGGAACTCGAAGATTAAGACTCTCCCCGGAAGAGTTGGTGCGGGTCCTGGCATTTATTTTGTCAGAATACCGTGTGATATCCGTTCACTCTCCAGCAAAATTTCAATCATACCAGGCGCATCTGCTATTCTCTAGCAGAGTTATATCCCCCAGCAGGGTGTTACTTCAGCGAGGTGTTTGGTTTAAGTTCCCAATTTCCCGGCTGAGTCGACTTCCCCCGTCCGGCATTTATTTTGATGGAGCAATTTTGTAGCATCTGGCTATCCTCAGCAAAGTTGGCATTGTCCTCAGCATTTATTTTGCTGGAGCAGTTCCGGTATCCCAGTAGTTCGAGTCTGCAATTGCATTGGCATATAGTGTCACACTTGCATCCACCCAAACAAAAACGCATAACATTTCCATGTCGAATGGAGCATTGCATAGTTGTCAAGCACACACATTGTTGAAACATAAATCAGGTTGGCTAAGCTTTTGTTTCAAGTATTGTTCTCTTGCAGGTAGAGAGAGCCCTTGCTCAGATGAATCAATAAAACATTCAGGATCTCGACGTGAGACATTCGACGAAGTGTCAGCTATGGCACTACTCACCACAGAGTCAGCAGGATAAGTTTCTCTTGGTCCCCAAGCAGAGTTACCTATTTCCCCGCCAGGATTTCTTGTTGAAGTTTCTCTAGTCCGACCAGCGGATTTGTTTCTTTCAAAGTTGTTGATACGTCAGCAGTAAAAAGTTTCATGAACCAGAATTTCAGAAGATACCGCCGGTTATCAGAACAGGCGCCCGGGAGTTTGGTTTCCAAATATCCCCAGTAGAGTCAGCCGCAAAGTTGCTGTAACATCAGTAATAAGAGGTTGGCGGATCAACGAAAGATGAGTCCTAACGTGGACAATGTTATTGACGGGTTTTCTTCGTGCTAGAAAAGTAGTGGTCCTAACGTGGACAGATTTATTTCCCCAGATTGATAGGAGGTGCTAGTCCTAACGTGGACAGGTTCGATTTTTCAGAATTGTTGGAATATGGAGTCCTAACGTGGACATTTCTTCCAGTTTGACGGTATGTGTTAGTCCTAACGTGGACAGATTCGAGTTCTCGGTATTGATTGAGTACGGAGTCCTGACGTGGACAAAAGTTGGTTACTCTTCGTGCTGGTGTCCTGACGTGGACAATGTATTTCCAGCAGATGTCTCTATTCGTAATGGTGAAATGTGCGTCCTGACTTGGACAAGTTTGTAGTTCTTCGCGATGGCAAGATACGAGGGTCCTGACGCGGACAAATTTATCCTGCTTCGTGTTGGTGGCAAGATGTGTGTCCTGACATGGACGGAATTTCATTTCCCCAGCAAGTCGAAGACGTGCAAGTCCTGACGTGGACAGGTTCTATTACTTCAGCAGGTTGAGATGTGAGTCCTGACGGGGACAAAGTCTCACTTCCCCAGTGGGTCAAAGGTGCATGAGTCCTGACGTGGACAAGTTTTATCCTCAGCGAGTCGAGTCGTGAGTCCTAACATGGACCAATCAAGACGAAAAGCGTTTCCTTACGTGGAAAGGTTGGAGTCCTTACGTGGACAGATAAAGGAGTGTTCCTTACGTGGGACGATGGAGTCCTTACGTGGACAAATCAAGAGATTATTATTCCTAACGTGGAAAAGTGAGTCCTAACGCGGACGATGTAGTCCTTACGTGGACATATCAAATTGTTTTCCTTATGGGAAAAGTTCGTACGCCTTACGTGGAAGAAGAGATGGTGACTCCTTACGTGGAAGAAAAATGATTCCTTACGTGGAAAAGAGGTGTTCCTTACGTGGAAAGATGGCATTCCTCACGTGGAAAGAAAGATTGATGTAGTATTCCTCATGTGGAAAGATTAGAGTCCTTACGTGGACATGTCAAGTTGCATTCCTTACGTGGAAAAGAAGTTGACTCCTAACGTGGAAAGATTGTAACTCCTAACATGGAAAGATAGTATTCCATACGTGGAAAGAGGCTTATATTCCTGACGTGGAAAGAGAGAGTGTATTCCTGACGTGGAAGGGGTTTAGTCCTGACGTGGACAGAGTCAAAAGAAGGTGTTATTCCTAACGTGGAACGGTTATTCCCTACGTGGAAGGACCAATAATCCCCAGCACGGTCGCTACAAGATCAGTGGGTTGTCATAACAGTCAGGTTCAGCTGACGAATGTCGTTCCCCAAGTGGAGGCGCAGTTTATTTCTGCGGTTGGCAAATTTCTGGGTTCTTAGTATTCAACCGTCTCGTACCGCGAATGTCTGAAGGCTCCAGGCTCTTCACCCAATCGGGTCCAAGTCTCTTGAATAGGGGCAGCTGTTGCACCCTAAAATTTGCTCAACCTTATTCACTTGGTTTATGTTTCAATATCATTAGCATTTGCATATAGAGTCATGTATATAGTCTCATCATCTGCATAGCATAAGCATAACAAGTCATTCAACAGGGGACCAATCATTATTCTCATATCTAGAGGCCTATCAAGAGGTTATTATCCTAATTCAATCTCATTCAAGTCATCAGAAAAGAATTTGAAAGCTATCAAGTCAATGGATCAAGCAAGTGCATCCATCTCCTATCTGAGGGTCTCTAAGGATCAACAAGTAAATTGTGAGCTGTGGGCTGAGCATGGGGAGTATCTAGATATATTGGAGGACTTAGAAAGTCATTTGGAGAAGGAGACAAGTCATTGGTATGGTCACAAGAATTGCAGTTGAAGACAATCAACTAGGGTTTCATCTGGGGTCAACTCTAGGTCAACTCTAGGTCAGTTGATTGATTGAAAGGCATTAAGGTCTATTGAAGAGATGTGGGGTTTATCATTTGACATGAAGAATAAGTATATGTTGTTATGATAAGAAGAAATCAAGAGAAATCAAGGAGAAGAAGAGTTTCTAAATTAGGGTTTCTATGTAAAATCCCCTAGTTTAGGTCAAATTTCCAAGCAAGATAAGTCAAAATGCAAGCTTCAAATGGATCCTTGGCCAACATGAAACTTGTAGAGGATCTCAAGACCTTTAATTTGAGTGGTGGAAGACATCAAGGAGATTTATAGAACTCAAGTTATGGTCCTTGCAAGTTACAGGTCATCTGAGGTATCTGAAATTTTGTCTACAAAAGTGACTTGACTTCCAAGCTATTTTTACCCCTCAAGGAGATTTCAAATGAGTTTCTGGTCAACATAAGAATTGTTCCTCATTGTATTAGCTTTCTAGAATGGTATAGTATGACTTCATAGGATTTGTAGAACTCTACTTATGGTCTTGGCAAGCAAAGGGTATTTTGGTCATCTGAGGATTATAGGTCATTCTTGGCCTATGCCCAAAACTCATACAAGGGAGCTTCAAATGAAAAACTTCCCAACATCAAAGTTGTTCAAAATGCCATTTTAAGTCTATAAAAGAAGTCATGAAAGATTGGAAATGCATAGAATGAGACTTGACTAAAGTTGGTGAAAATGACCTAAAAATGGCATATAAGTTGAAAAAGTTGAAATAAAAAAATGGTTTGAGAGATCTACAAATCCAATAGAGGTCATCCAATATACCAAATTGATTCCCAACATCATTTTGAAGACATTGGTTCAGCCACATTTTTGAGTTTAGGCTTAAAAATTGGACTTCCTTTGTAAAGTTGTTTCTTGCATCATAAGGCAACATGGTAAAACTTAACACAAGGCAAGGAAAAGCTTGGTTTTTCATACATACACTCCTAATATCTCATGAAAGGAGATTTTCACACAAGTTTACCCCAAGGTGCAAGCATGACATGAGATGATTCAAAATACCATCAAATGATAAGTTCATGAAATTTCCACAAGTTTCTAGATCCCTCTAGGGCCAATCTAGAAGCTTCTCATTCTGTTAATCCTCACCTACATAAGGAAATGAAGCCACTTGTGCATTGGTTGGTGATTCTTTGAGCTTGCAAACACTACTTTGATTCCTTCACTCCCATTTGCATTTTCTCTTCAAACTCCATTAAAACTTTATCCCTCATCTCAATTTCTGTTATCATCATCATCCACCATTATCATAGAGTAATTGGCAAAGGAAATTGAAGGGAATTCGTGGCTGGTTAGGGTGATCCAAGTTTACACTCCAACTTGCATGAAGAGAGGGATAAGGTGATTCAAGAAGATTGAGCCACTACCATTGCAAACAGTAGAAAGCACACCATTGCAAACACTAGAAGCCATTACAAGTCCTGAATTGCAGCACAACTACCCCTGCCATCATCACTTGCAAGGTATGCAAAACCCTTCGAATCTCCTTATTTATTCAGTTGTAGATCATGTGGTTAAGATAGGAATGCTTAGAGACCATAGGGGATTGATTCATGAGATCTAGAGAGAGTTATATGAAGTTTGATGGCAAAGTGGTGAAACTGTGATGATCAAGAACTCCTGAACTAGGGCAAGAGAATGTTAGATGTTTGGCTCAGAATGTTCACCATGACTTGTAGATCGTTCTAGGTTAGTTTGAGTAAGATTGGTGGTCATGCACACCAGGTGCAAATCAGTGGTGCCCTAAACTTACAGCTATCGGGTTTGGCTATTGGAGAAGTTTTAGAAGAATCTAACACCATGGCTGTGTAGAGGGCAATGAGTAAAGTGTTTTTGCTTTTTGAGTCGTGAGCATTCATGGTCAGGTGAGAGAGACCGAGGGAGTAGAAGGTCTGCGTGTGAAAGTGAAAGCCATGAAACCCTAGCTGATCTAAGGAAGAAGAAATGCATGAGCCCTTGGATCAGCATGAAACCTTGACTAATTCTCTCCATCCAACGGCCCAGATTGAAAGTAAAAAACGGAGGGAAGTTTCAGGGTGCAACGCACCGTTTCAATTAATGAGAACCCTTGGGCTTAAGTCAGATTCCTATTCGCACACCCTCATGCTAGGCCCAAACCAAAAAGCAAGTGAAATCTTTAAGTTCCACACCCCCAGCGAATTCTGTCTGTTTTTGTTTTTTCTGAATGTTAGTGGGCTTAGGCCTGATTACTTTTCACACCCCTGCTCTCTGGCCCACCTGGATAAAACAACTAGGCGCCCTTGCTGATGGCACCCCCCTCCCATTTAATTTCCTATTTTGTCATTTTAATTTCTTTAATATTTTCTCATCCTTTAAAAAATCATAAAAAATAGAAAAATGCATATTTTCAATTGATTCTTTTTGCATTAATTTCTTCAAGATGTCTAGAAAATTATAAAAAATAAAAATTGCATTTTATTTTTTATTTGATATTTTTCCCATATTTTCCAAATAAATGCCTATTTTAGGTGTTTCATTTCATACATGATTCTGATAAATTTTGTTCTAATAGTTGCTTTAATTTTTTTTGTCCATTCTTTTTAGGTTGATTAATAGACATTGTTATCTTGTATATGCAATTTAGTTCATTTTTTTAGGAATTAATTTTAGGTGTTTAGTTTAGGTGAAAACAACATGAATAAAATTAGGGTTTTAAATCAACTTAGGTGAGATAGTTTAATTCTTTTAGGAAATGTTCATTTGATTTTTGGGGTATGGAGTATAGGGCTTATGGGTATAGGATAGATCCCCTTAGAAATCACTAGGATTCCCCTACTGCTATTAGTATATACTGCTATATTTGATTGATTGGTGTGGTGTGCCCTCTGGGGATTATTGATTTGTCTGTGTGGGTATTGGGATTGTCTGGGGATTTGGGAAGCTGAAGACTTGTGATGTTGAAGCCATTGGAGATCCAGAGCCTGAAGACCAACTTCCAGAGGTGATGAGGAGATTCCTGCTAGCAGCTGTTGAGGAGATTAGGGTTTAGGAGCTAGGCAGAGCTCTAGATTAGAAAGTTTGATTCTCAAACATGGAAGGTTTTGACTGCCTCCATTCCTCTCTGTGATGCAGAGTCTCTCTAAGACACTCACCCCCTTCCCTTGGAAGGCTTGGTGCTACTGTCTAAGGGATAGAACTCTTGAGAGAAAATATCTTATGTGTTAGTAGCAATTGGTTTGCCACCCTTGGTGGTTAACTAATTGCTTAACACCCAATTCACTCTTGTGATTGATCCCTCAGCTTGGAGGATAGGACTTGAAGGAAAGCCATTGTATACTGAAGATTGATAACCAAAGCCCTTGCTTGAAAGCTATGGAGATGGAGACTGAGGCTTGCCAGAAGTTTGTAGCTGACTGGAGATGACCTGAAGATAGGTGTTGGTGCAGAGCTGCTGTGGCTGTTTATTTTTGCTGTATTTCATTTCTGATGTATTGATTGGTTTTCTGGACTGTATTGTTTGCTGTTTAACCTATTGGGTTGAAAGTGAAGTCTGTTCACTTTTGCCTATTGTTTTCTAGGTTCGAGGTTGAGTGGGACTCCCTTGCCTCGCTTGTATTGCTGCATCCATGCATTTTACCGCTTTATTGTATATATCTGTTAGACTAAGGCACGGATCTAGAAGGGGGGGTTGAATAGATCCCTTTTAAAAATTTGAGTGGCGCTACCAATAAAATTGGCTTTCAAAATTGTTTTCAAATGCGGAAGCGGCCTTGGAAAATATAGTCTAAAACGAACAACTATTGGAGAGCCGGATATGCGTCAAGCGGATGAATTTAAGACGATAACGGATAGTAAATCACTACACACTTTTATGCAAAACTCAGATGTGATTCACTCGTACTATTTCCTTATTCCAATGATCAAAAATTACACCAAAACTAGCAGCAAAATTAAGGCAATTTTAGTTCAGCACTTTTGTCGAACAGTTGGTGTGCACAAATACCTTAAATGATATTTGTGTTGAATGAGTGATTGAAAAAACCTTAGTACAGTATTTCTATTGTACTTAGTAGTTAAAAAACAGTGTTTCACCAACTCACTCAATCAATACTACAATTTGACAAAATCACTTATTCTAGAATCACTTAATTTTTAAGCTGTAATTGAAAATGCAGAAAATAAAGGAACACAAGATTTGATGAGGCAGTTCCCCCAGTCGTCCTCGCGTTGGGGTACGTCTGCCCTCAATTCTACAAAGAGAATTGAGATATGTATTGAATAGATATCACCTGTTTGGTAGAACAGTTATACACAAGAATCGATAGACAATTGATACAAACAATCTTAATGTTGCTGACAATTTCTACCACTTCTTGCCCCTTGATTCAAGATGAATCAAGTCCTCCAATTTGATGTGAATGACCTCCGATTGCAGCCACCTTATTGACAACTCTTCCGTTGATCAAACCTTCGGCACGGCTGATCTTAGACACACCCAAATTGAACCCGGAACGTCTTCAACCTTTCAACGCCCTAGCTACTAGATTGATCAACCTTCCGCTAATCAATCACCTTCGCACTCGCTTGATTGTTGAACCGACGATTCCGTATCAAAAGCCTTCAAAACCTGTAGTCTTGATAGGTAAAACCTCAAGGTTTTCTCCCAAGAAACACCTGCACCAGCTTCCACTCGAACCGGATCTTCAATCACGCGTTCGAACCTTATCACCGTCGAGCAAACCACAAACCGCAGCAAAAAATTGATTATCTGTAATTTGAGGATTTGTGAGTTGATTGAACGATGAAGATGAAGAACACTGATGCACCTCTTTCACGTTTCTTGACCTGAACACTTTCTCACAATGCTTTCAAAAATGTTGTAAAAAAAATGTTAGTTGTTAAAATTGAAAAGACAGCTATTTATAGTAATACACAAAACAGACAGTTGACAGATCAATGAAACATAGCAGAATTTCTGTTTCTGCGCGCGAACGGTCGACCATAGGGTCGGCGTGCGCTGAGCCGTGTGATTCTCAAACTGTCATGCGCCGAGTCAGCGGTCGACGCATGATCTTCATGCGCTGAGCCGTCAGATTCTTAAACCTGCATGCGCCAAGTCAGCGGTCGACGCATGACCTTCATGCGCTGAGCCGTGTGAACTGAATGAAATTGTGTGCTGACGGTATGGTTGACTCATAGCTACAAAACCTGCAAAAATTGATATGTTTGTTGTTTCGTGCATCTTGTCACGACCAAACATTAGTCACATATATTGCCAATGAAATATGATGATTTAAAAGGATATAGGAAGGATGTAATATGTTAAGTATTGCATGACGATTCTGATTCATCCGAGGTTGTACTTTGTCATCATCGTAAGTATGCATGACGACTCTGATTCATCCGAGGTTGTACTTTGTCATCATCGAAACTTGAGAACGTATGTTGTGAGACAGTTTTCCCTCACATTCTCCCCCTTTTTGATGATGACAAACCTATGCGAAGCTTGGTGAACACAACATGCGATATCTTTAACATAGTAGTAAGCTCCCCCTTTCTTTTACAGTCATAGCTGTTGTGATCTACAATCTACTTGTCTTTTCTCCCCCTTTGACAACATCAAAAAGAGATGGAGAAAGGTAAAGTTTTGGCATATTAACAATTAACAAAATACTCAACAGGCTATAAGTAATCATATACCAATATCCACACAAAATATTGACAATGAGCAAAATATTAAAAATAGATTAAACCAAATTAAGGACACATAAGTCATAACATTTTATAGGAATCAAGACTGTAAAACAAACATTAGTGTGCACTTAGGAGAGATAAAACAGAACATGATAACAAAAACAACATGGAGAATGAGCAAATGCAAAAACAAATGACTAATATCCTTGTCCCTTGCTCATATCAAAGGAAGACGGATAACGATATGGATCAGCCATATCAGTGAGGTAATCCACTGCTTGATTCAGGCGATTGATGCTGCGAGAGACGGCTGTTTCTTGGTATCCATGGGCAGTTGTGAAAGCTGCAAATCTTTCATTCATTCTTGTTGAAAAAGAGTTGAACTGTTCAGATTTGGTGTGTAGCTCAGTTCGGATGCACAAATGCAGATTTGCACTTAATGTCACATATCAAGCCATATTTGATGCCTACCTAAAATGCCACAAAAAAATTTGCATCCAAACAATTTATCATACAAAAAAAATGTCATACATATGCAACATAGGTCAAACGATACAATTGTTGATCATGAGAGTTATTAGAGAGAGAGAGAGAGAAATGGAACAATATCACCTTAATGCCGGAGTAGCTTGATAAACAACATACTTGTACTTACACGAATATCAAATTGTTAGAAGTACAACAGCATGATTATTTGAATGAAATAAGATAACATCAGCAAATATTATTCCCGTTCCGAAATGTCGAGGATGCCAAGTTCTCGGCGGATATGAAAGAAAGGTTCCGTTGCTAGCGGCTTTGTGAAAATGTCCGCTAGTTGGTTTTTAGTGTCAACGTGTTCAAATACAACATCACCTTTCTCAACATGGTCCCTAAGAAAATGGTGTCGAATTTCTATATGTTTAGTGCGAGAGTGTAATACGGGATTTTTGGTAAGGTTAATAGCGCTAGTGTTGTCACATAGGATAGGAATACGTTCAAGTTTAAGATTGAAATCTAGTAGTTGTTGCTTAATCCACAGAATTTGAGCACAACAACTACCAGTGGCAACGTATTCCGCCTCGGCCGTTGATAAAGCAACTGAAACTTGTTTCTTGCTATGCCAACTAACCAAGGAGTTTGAAAACAAATGACATGTACCACTAGTGCTTTTCCTATCCGATTTGCACCCGGCAAAGTCGGAATCGGAGTAACCTACCAACGAGCAATCACTACCCTTAGAATACCACAATCCATACTTCGGGGTACCTGACAGGTATCGAAGAATTCGTTTAACAGCTTTTAGGTGGGATTCTTTGGGACATGATTGGTATCGTGCACACATGCACACACTAAACATAATATCAGGACGTGACGCAGTAAGATAGAGAAGTGAACCAATCATACCTCTATATCGTTTTACCTCTACGTCCTTGCCATTTTCATCTTTATCCAAATTTACGCATGTAGGCATTGGGGTGTCTATGGCCTTGGATTTTGCCATGTCAAATCTCTTGATCAAGTCCAAACAATATTTTGTTTGGCTCACGAATGTCCCTTCTTGGAGTTGTTTAATTTGCAGGCCGAGGAAGTATGTGAGCTCCCCCATCATACTCATCTCGAATTCGCCCTGCATGAGGTCAGAAAACTCTCTCACGAGATTCATGTTAGTGGATCCAAATATAATATCGTCAACATAGATTTGCACCAAAATCAAGTGCTTTCCTTGACGTTTAATGAAGAGTGTAGTGTCAACCTTTCCTCGTGAGTACCCCTGATTAAGTAAAAACTTACTTAGTCGCTCATACCAAGCTCTAGGAGCTTGTTTGAGACCATATAAAGCTCTTTTTAACTTGTAAACATGTTCAGGGTATTCATGAGATTCAAAACCGGGAGGTTGAGACACATATACTTCTTCATTTATGTGACCGTTAAGGAACGCACTTTTAACATCCATTTGAAATAACTTAAAATCCTTTGCACATGCAAAGGCGAGTAAAAGGCGTATAGCCTCGAGTCGGGCAACCGGCGCATAAGTTTCCTCATAGTCGATGCCTTCCTCTTGGTTATACCCTTGAGCGACCAATCTCGCTTTATTACGGGTTATTACCCCGTTTTCGTCCAACTTGTTCCTAAACACCCATCGGGTGCCGATTACTCGATGGCCTCGCGGAGGAGGGACAAGGTCCCATACCTCGTTTCTTTTAAACTGATTTAGTTCCTCTTGCATCGATAAAAACCAGTGCTCATCGAGTAGGGCCTCTTTGGGGTTTTTAGGCTCTATTTGTGAAACGAAAGCGAAGTGATAACAAAAGTTACTTAGCTTAGATCGAGTGGTGACTCCCTTTGTGATGTCTCCGAGAATATTGTCAATTGGATGATCTTTACACGACTTCCAAGCTTGAGGGAGATCATCGTTTGTAGGCGGATGAGCTTCCTCAGTTACCTCATGGTGTGCATCCTTATCCTCCTCAATTTTGACTCTATCGGGTTGATCAATCCCCGTTTCGCCACCTTTGAGTATGTCTTCTGTGGATGTACCTGCACCATGAACAACACTATCCTTTCCGACATTTCTCGGATAGGACTCATCAAACGTAACGTGCACAGACTCTTCAACAGCTAGTAATCTTTTATTATAAATCCTATATGCTTTACTTGATTGCGAGTACCCTAGAAAAATGCCTTCATCGGCTTTTGAATCAAACTTGCCCAAGTTTTCCTTTCCATTGTTTAATACAAAGCACTTGCATCCAAAAACATGAAGGTGAGAAACATTAGGCTTTCGCCCTTTTAAAAGTTCATACGGAGTTTTGTTTAGAATGGGGCGGATGAGTACCCTATTCAAAACATAACATGCCGTACTAATGGCGTCGGCCCAAAAGTATTTTGGTAAACCACTATCATTAATCATTGTTCTTCCCAATTCTTCTAAAATTCTGTTTTTACGCTCCACAACCCCATTTTGTTGAGGAGTTCGTGGAGCCGAGAAGTTATGATCGATGCCATGGTTACCGCAATATTCTTCAAATAAATGATTTTCAAATTCACCTCCGTGGTCACTTCTTATTGACACAATGTTTGTATTTAACTTATTTTGGGAGAGCTTGGCAAATCTCTCAAAAGCGGCAAACGTGTCACTTTTACTCACTAAGAAGATGGTCCAACAGAACCTAGAAAAGTCGTCCACTATTACGAATCCGTAATAGTTTCCTCCTAGACTTTTGATCCTAGACGGCCCAAACAAGTCCATATGAAGTAGTTCAAGAGGTCTCGTTGTTGAAATAATCTTTTTGGATTTAAAGGAGATCCTCGTTTGTTTTCCTTTTTGACAAGCATCACAAAGGTGATCCTTGGTGAACTTAATTTTGGGAAGTCCTAGTACTAGATCTTTTGAGACAATCTTATTGAGTAAGTCAAAGTTGACATGCGCTAAGCGCCTATGCCATAGCCATGAGTCTTCACTCATAGATATGAGACATTGATCGCTTGTTGGGGATACCACATTCAAGTCAAGCATATACACATTGTTTACTCTAAAACCAATAAACACATTCTTCTTATCACTTTCATGCACAATTTTGCAGCAATCTTTTGAAAAGGAAACATTGTAACCTTTGTCGCATAATTGGCTAATGCTAAGGAGATTATGTTTAAGGTTTTCGACAAGCAACACATCGGAAATTGTAGTAGAGGAGGGATTACCTATACTACCTTTACCTAGTATCGCTCCGCGGTTGTTATCACCGTATGTTACATACCCTTTCTTCTTAGCCACGAAGTCTATGAATAAGGATATGTCTCCAGACATGTGCCTTGAGCACCCACTATCAAGAACCCATCTTCTCTCGGTGGACTCGACACATTTCACCTGTCAAAATATAACTTAGAAAAGGGAGGTACCCAATGGCATATTGGGTCCTAATGGGTTAGCGACAAGACGGTTGCGTTTGGGCAACCATTGGTAGATGCCTTTAGGAACAAGAAATCTCCTAAATCGACATTTACCAATGGAGTGGCCTTTCTTGCAACAGTAAAAGCATACAAAGTCGACATTAGAATCACTTTCACTTGCTTGATCCCTAATTACATATGCATATTTTTGATATGGGTTTATCATACTTTTTCTAAAATCCTTTTTATCGATTGCAAATGTAATTTTAGGTTCAAGTGCCTTGTCTAATTTGGCCTTAAGGTTTCTAACCTCACCTTGCCAAATATGACAAGTATCACAACCAAAGTTGAAAGGATTACTATTGTCCTTACAATCCGATTCATTATCTTTCACAATGGAAGCCTTAAGGTCCTCTAATTTCTTTTCGGACTCTAAGACTTTGTGCTCTAAATATGTAAAAATTCTTCTATTAGAAGCAAGTTTCTTAAAGGCTTCAGTTGCTTCCTTGTGTAAAACATCGAATGCGGTTTGTAATTCGGAATGAGACATATTAGATGACATATTATATCTAGAGTGACGTACCTGTTTCTTTTTCTTTTTCTGATTTGCGGAGAGACATAGATTCACGGACTCTTCTTCATCACTAGAGCTTTCATTAGAGGAGGAAGAATCACTGTCGCTTTCCCACGCGATGTACGCCCTCCTAGGCCTTGATGCTCTCTTATGTGACTTCGATTGTTCCTTTTCATTTCCCTTGTTGTTCATTGGACAGTCCGGTTTGTAGTGACCGGGCTTTCCACATTTATAGCACGTTCCTCTAGTCTTTTTGCCTTTTTGATTGTCATCTTTGGAGAACCTTGATTGCCTTCGGAAATTTACCAGGTTCTTCTCCGAATGTTGGATGCCGTTCTTTCTCACGTACCGGTTATACCGTTTAACGAACAGCCCCATGTCCTCATTTATGTCTTCTTCTTCGTCGTCGCTTGAAGAATAATCACTTTGCTCTTTTGCTTTAGACTTCGAGGAAGAAGCCTTAAGAGCTATTGACTTCTTTTCACTCATCTTTACTTTGTCCTTCTTTTCTTTCCTTTCATGTTGGTCAAGACTCAAGAGTACCTGTTCATGCTCTTGTAGTTTGCCAAACAATGTAGTCAGGTCTAATACCGTAAGATCATTTGCCTCTTTGATGGCGGTCACTTTCGGCTGCCATTCCCTGCTAAGACATCTCAAAACTTTATTAGTAGCAAGATCATTGGAAATAGGTCTTCCTAGTGAATGTAATCTGTTTATGAGATGAGTAAATCTCTTTTGCATGTCAGCAATGGTTTCCCCTTGCTCCATGAAAAAAAGATCAAACTCTTGTATAAGAGTGTTGATTCGAGCCAACTTAACATCGTTTGTCCCCTCATGGGCAATTTGTAGTGCATCCCACATAGTCTTAGCCGTAGGGCAATGGGATACACGGTAGTATTCATCTACACCTAATGAGGAGATTAGAATGTTCTTAGCTTTCCAATCGTAATTATACTTTCGCTCATCGTCGTCGGTCCATTGTGCTTCGGGCTTTGGCACAACTTCGTTATTCTCATTTGTCATGGTTATTTCAATCGGACCATTGAGAATAACGTTCCATATCTTTCTATCTATGGAATTAATGTGCACCCGCATACAGTCTTTCCAATAGCTATAATTTTCACCGTTAAAAACGGGAGCTCTATTGTACGCCCCTTTTGGTTCGTTAGCCATTATTCTATCAATGTTGTATTTGAAGCACCGGAGAACCGGAGCTCTTGATACCACTTGTTAGACTAAGGCACGGATCTAGAAGGGGGGGTTGAATAGATCCCTTTTAAAAATTTGAGTGGCGCTACCAATAAAATTGGCTTTCAAAATTGTTTTCAAATGCGGAAGCGGCCTTGGAAAATATAGTCTAAAACGAACAACTATTGGAGAGCCGGATATGCGTCAAGCGGATGAATTTAAGACGATAACGGATAGTAAATCACTACACACTTTTATGCAAAACTCAGATGTGATTCACTCGTACTATTTCCTTATTCCAATGATCAAAAATTACACCAAAACTAGCAGCAAAATTAAGGCAATTTTAGTTCAGCACTTTTGTCGAACAGTTGGTGTGCACAAATACCTTAAATGATATTTGTGTTGAATGAGTGATTGAAAAAACCTTAGTACAGTATTTCTATTGTACTTAGTAGTTAAAAAACAGTGTTTCACCAACTCACTCAATCAATACTACAATTTGACAAAATCACTTATTCTAGAATCACTTAATTTTTAAGCTGTAATTGAAAATGCAGAAAATAAAGGAACACAAGATTTGATGAGGCAGTTCCCCCAGTCGTCCTCGCGTTGGGGTACGTCTGCCCTCAATTCTACAAAGAGAATTGAGATATGTATTGAATAGATATCACCTGTTTGGTAGAACAGTTATACACAAGAATCGATAGACAATTGATACAAACAATCTTAATGTTGCTGACAATTTCTACCACTTCTTGCCCCTTGATTCAAGATGAATCAAGTCCTCCAATTTGATGTGAATGACCTCCGATTGCAGCCACCTTATTGACAACTCTTCCGTTGATCAAACCTTCGGCACGGCTGATCTTAGACACACCCAAATTGAACCCGGAACGTCTTCAACCTTTCAACGCCCTAGCTACTAGATTGATCAACCTTCCGCTAATCAATCACCTTCGCACTCGCTTGATTGTTGAACCGACGATTCCGTATCAAAAGCCTTCAAAACCTGTAGTCTTGATAGGTAAAACCTCAAGGTTTTCTCCCAAGAAACACCTGCACCAGCTTCCACTCGAACCGGATCTTCAATCACGCGTTCGAACCTTATCACCGTCGAGCAAACCACAAACCGCAGCAAAAAATTGATTATCTGTAATTTGAGGATTTGTGAGTTGATTGAACGATGAAGATGAAGAACACTGATGCACCTCTTTCACGTTTCTTGACCTGAACACTTTCTCACAATGCTTTCAAAAATGTTGTAAAAAAAATGTTAGTTGTTAAAATTGAAAAGACAGCTATTTATAGTAATACACAAAACAGACAGTTGACAGATCAATGAAACATAGCAGAATTTCTGTTTCTGCGCGCGAACGGTCGACCATAGGGTCGGCGTGCGCTGAGCCGTGTGATTCTCAAACTGTCATGCGCCGAGTCAGCGGTCGACGCATGATCTTCATGCGCTGAGCCGTCAGATTCTTAAACCTGCATGCGCCAAGTCAGCGGTCGACGCATGACCTTCATGCGCTGAGCCGTGTGAACTGAATGAAATTGTGTGCTGACGGTATGGTTGACTCATAGCTACAAAACCTGCAAAAATTGATATGTTTGTTGTTTCGTGCATCTTGTCACGACCAAACATTAGTCACATATATTGCCAATGAAATATGATGATTTAAAAGGATATAGGAAGGATGTAATATGTTAAGTATTGCATGACGATTCTGATTCATCCGAGGTTGTACTTTGTCATCATCGTAAGTATGCATGACGACTCTGATTCATCCGAGGTTGTACTTTGTCATCATCGAAACTTGAGAACGTATGTTGTGAGACAGTTTTCCCTCACAATATCTGATATTGTTTCTGTTTCTGTCTATTCCCTTAGGATCTCTGTTTCTCTCCGTGCAAGAGAGGAGCATGATAGACACTAGGTCTTAACCCATGCATGATAACATTAGGTTAGTTTGATTCCCTTCGCAACCGTAGGTTAGGGTTCTGTCTCTTCTTTCTCAAAATAAACAGAAAATACCATAAGATTTCAAACACAATAAAAGATACTTCTTCCGTAAAAGAATGTGAACTCATCAAAACGTCATTTTTGTCCGCTTGGACTGCTAATCAGAAAAACCTTTTTCAGAAGGAATAAAATCAATCAAGACAAGCTTGTGTCTTCCGTGGCCCGAACTACGTTTGCTCTGATCTTTCATGCTGTATGAAAGTACGTAGGCATGGGATGCGATATCCTAGCGAGCAACCTTCCCCTCCTTTCCCGTAGGTAGGCGAACTACGTTGACTCTGATTTCTCGTTCCAGACGGGAATACGTAGGCATAAAGTGCGATACTTTGCCGAGTCATTTTATTTTCATTTTATTTTCATTTTATTTTCTTTTAACCCCTGACCTGTAGAGTAGATAGAATAACAATCCATACCCGTAAACAAGCGTGGATCCCGTCGAGTACGACGGACGTGAGGGGTGCTAATACCTTCCCCTTACGTAACCGACTCCCGAATCCAGGTTTTGGTTGCGACGACCATACCTTTCCCGTATTGTGCGAGGTTTACTCTGAGCGTTTCCTTTCCCTCCCGTGGGATAAATAACGCACGGTGGCGACTCTTCTGTTCAGCCGGCGCCGATTTTCGCAGTAGCGACAGCGTGTAGATTACTCTTCGGGTATCTAGCTTCAGCAATGCTTTCTTGGGCAAGACATTTAAGGATGAACCAATGTCAACAAGGACGTGGGACATAACAGTTCCCCTACACTCGACTGAAATATGCAACACACTATTATGATTGCAGCCCCTGGGCGTCAAATCAAAGTCCGTAAAGCCAAGGCCATGCCCCGCATTCACGTGCGCAATCACTCCTTCGAGTTGATTCACAGATATCTCATGGGGTACATAGGCAGCGTCCAGAGCTTTTAACAACGCGTTCCGGTGAGCCTCGGAACAAAGCAACAATGACAAAATTGATATTTTGGAAGGCGTCTGCTGTAACAGCCCGATTTTTAATAACTGATTAATTGTACTAGTTAGCTGGTTTGTATGGTTTAAGTGAATTATTGGATTTAACTGATTTATTCTATTTGGTAGAATCAGGAGGATTTATCAGATGTTTTTTAACCAATGTCAAAATGAGGTATGTTATGAGAAAATGAATCGACAAATATTTTAAGAGAAGAAATATATTGGAGAAAAATGGAAAGGAAGGATATATATATATATGGGGGGAGAGGAACGACAATGTAAAATAGAAAACATGAAAAGAAAGTGGAGGAAGAAGAGAAAGTAGAAGGAAAAAGAAGGAAAAGCTTGGAAAGCTCAAGAACAACTTCTAGCTTCCGATTAATCGAGGTAAGGGTGTGAAATCTTACTATCTTAATCAATGTGTATGATTATGTATGTGTGTGTTTGGATTTGTTGAGGGTTTCCTACATTTTTCCATTTTAGGTCGGAAGTGGATTTAATCGGTAGAAACTGAGTTTTGTCGGTTAGAATTTGGAATAGACGGTGTAGTATTGTTGGATGATGAGTGGGTTGTGCTACTGGAACTAATTTGGATTAAATCGGTTGGTTTGTGAGGTTTGGGCTTTTGGACAACCATGGAAGCTCTGAGTTCGCAGGTTCGCCAGGCGAATGGCAGCGAGGCTTCGCCAGGTGAAGCCCAGCAAACGGTAGCGAATCAATTCAGAACCAAACACCCTGTCTTCGTTGGCAAGTTCTCCAGGCGAATGAGTGTGGCGACGGTTCGCCAGGCGAGTATGCTAGCGAGTGCTAGCGAGTAATTCCAGAATAAACCCCAGTGGTCTTCGCTGGCAAGTTCGCCAAGAGAACGGTGTAGCGAAGGTTCGCCAGGGGCTTCGCCAGGCGAAGGTTAGCGAACACAGCAACATATTTTCTTTTCTTGTGTTTCCCATTCGTGGATTGATTGTGTGGTTTGGTTGCGATCGTTCCTTGTCTGAGATGACTAATTATATGCTGTTATGTGTGTTGTGGGTAGCCGTATGGCGTGAATCCTAGATTATGAATTGATTGTGAATATGTGGCCTTTTGGCATATGTGATGCATTATTTAAATTTATTGGAAATGCATGATGGATGTGATTGAGTTTATTGCCGCTTGGCACGATATTTGCAAGTGCATATTGCTCGTATCTGATGTATGATGATTGTAAATGTGAACCATGTTTAAATATTGTGAGTGCATAATGAATATATGTGATTAATATGATGAATGCATGAGTATGTTTGTAAACATGTGTGCATTTCAAGAGTGTCATGAGTCATGTTGCATGTGAAGCATCATGGTATGCATTCATGTGTTTATTAATTCCTCGGAGAATCTGCAGAACCTCGTGTGCCCTTGTGGAGTGTGAGCGATGGTTATTTATTGATTCCTCGGAGAATCTGCAGAACCTCGTGTGCCCTTGTGGGGTGTGAGCGATGGTTATTTATTGATCCCTCGGAGGATTTGAAGAACCTCGTATGTTGCGATGGTTATATTGATTCCTCGGAGAATCTGCAGAACCTCGTGTGCCCTTGGGGGGTGTGAGCGATGGTTATTTTTGGTTCTTCAATTGAACCTGCTGAAATGAGTCGGTACCGCATTTGCATCTGCATAGAGTCGTGTGTCGGTCTCTATGAGTTGCATGTTGTCATCTTCATATGATGTTTGGTAAATAAACATGAATGTAGATGTTTATGTGAATTAATGCGAATTTCGGTAATGGCATGAGTGAGTATGCTTGAAGATATGTATATATATGTATGTGAATATATGTATATATGTGGGTTTACATGGATTGATGTAAACATTGGTGAACGCATATTGTATATGCTTGATGTTTTATTTATATATAGATACTTATATGGATACATTGTGATGTATGGAATGATTGAGATGTATAGAATGATTGTAAATGTTAATGTGAAAATGATGTGAATTATAGAAGTATGATTGTATATGCTTATATGATTTGCGTTAAATGAAACATAATGTATATTTGATTGTTAGGAGAAGTGTGCCTATGTATATATACGATATGTTGATGTGGGAATGGTGAGTGTGTGAACTGATTGAGAAGTGTGGCATATATGTATTTTATGATTGTTTATATACACAATTATATGCATTGTTATTATGGTAATATTTCTCACCCTTCTGTTGTTTTATAATGCTCTATGAGGCATTGCAGATTAGGATTGCTGGAGGTTTTCCTTTGGAGTATAGCTTCTTTCTCTTGAGTCGGTCGCTCTGATATGTAACATCGGGTAGCTAGGCTTGTAGAGTATCTTATGATACATTATGTATGTAATAGTTGACGATGTTTGGTAAACTGTGATTGATGTCATGAACAACCTGATGGCGTGTACTTGTATTTTATCATGTCTTAAGTAATTCAATGTTTTAGTCTTCCGCTTAAACAGAAAACATGAATATGCTTATTTTAAGAACCATGCGTTTATTTTCTTTTAGTTGAGATTTACCCCTTTTGAATGATTTCTTTATAAACATTAATATTCATGTGGTCGTTTCGTGAGTAATGTGATGCACTCCTTTTATACCATGAAATAAATATACTCTGATGGAATTTTAATTCCTGCCTAAATGATTTAATTGTGTTATTTGGGGGTATAGAAAGGGGGCGTTACATTAAGTGGTATCAGAGCAGGTCGGTCCATCCGACCAAGTTGTCTAATGTTGGTTGTTCCCTTGTACGCGACATGTGTGTGAAACACTGTTGGTACGTGTTTGTTGTTTAGCCTTTGTCCGCAGAAGTGGGAATGATCCGAGTGGGGGAGAACTTGTGCTTCTCCAGGTTGCTGCAAAATGTGGAGTTGTAGCTCAGTATGGTTGAATGCCCTTATAGTTTGGTAAAGATGGTTTATACTCTATCATGATTTCGGCTGTCTATTGACAAATTGAGGAATTGATCACCCTTAATCTCTTGTTGATTGTAGTCGGGGTTGTGTTGGATGGGATAGACGGGTCTTGCGAGCTTTGATGGTGTGCGCAGTGAATTGTTTGGAGTGAAGCCAAGTGCTTAAGGATTGTTCTGAGAAGTCGACGCAGGACAGTGTCGAGATGTTGAATTTTGATGAGATTTTGAGTGCTAATGAAAGTGGGAGGTTGGCAATTTCCGATTAGTTATGGATGTCTGGAAGTTATCCTGACAAGATAAGTGTTACAGGGTCAGGATGTGAAGTGGGGTTGTGAAAGACTTAATTTTGGGAACTGGTCCGAGATTGAGAACCCATGTTGTATGTGTGTTTGGATGGTCAAGGAGTTAAATTAATCGAGTAGTTGAGACTCGCGTTTGGTGTGGGTGCTACGACAATAGACCCCGAGGTTAAGTATATAAAGAGTGGAATGATGACTTCTGGAGATTACTAAAGGGAGTAAGATACGGGACACAAGATTGGTATGGTTAAATCTTCAACCATTTCGAGAAGTTGAAGATGTATTGAATGGCCTTCTAAGTGCAAAATGTTGTTTCTACGACCTTGTAGTAACGGGAGGACCGTAATCTGGAATGACGCAAGGTTAGGAGCGTGGGAATTCATTACAGTGCTCTATGTGACGAGAAGGTAGTGACATGGAATTGAGTATTGATGTAATATGTTTGGATGTTGTGATAAGTGCGATTCGTGTTTTTGCTATAGGTTTACAACTGCGTGCCCGTTTGGAGTGGAATTTTCCACACTTGAGTGGGTGAGCCAAGGGTTGTGTAACCAATGGTGTTTTGATGTATTAGAAGAATATAGAGGATCATGTTGCATATCGGGAGTTTGAGTTATCATTATTAGAGAGGAAGTAGTGTTATGTCACTATGAAGAAAGTTCAAAGAATTTTGGAAAAGCTGTCAACAGCTTGTGTGTTGGTTTTGTCGAATCTGACAGGACTATTTGTTGTGTTGTGTGATGCTTTGGTGATATGATTGGGAGATACGTTAAATGTGCAATTAAAAGTACAAGAGGAGATATATGACAAGTGACTTAGGGTTGGTTGTTGTTGTGTGTTTGTACCGGAGTTTGGGAGCCTCAATTGTTTAGTTGAGATTTGAGACGGTTAATGATCTTAAGAGCTTAAGGTATTTATTTGGTTTGAGAAAATTGCATAGGAGGCAGAGGAAATAATAGGGACTTCGTATGGAGTTGAGCTTTGTATGATGAGACTGATTATTGGTATTCTCGATGGGATCCAAAAAGGTTGGAATTCTAATTGGAGTTAATAGATTGATTGAGTTTAATGGATTGAAGTCGAAGGCCTGATTTTCGGATTTATGGAAATGGTGACATGAGATGTTGTGATAGAGTTTATGTATCCGAATAGCGTGGATTGGATAAGAGTACTTTAAAAGAATTGTTTTGGTGGCCACGGATGGAGAGAGAAGTGGTTGCGGTTGTATAGGCTGACTAGACTTGTTGAAAGTCGAAGTGTGAACATCAGAGACTGTTGGCCTGATGCCACTGTCGAGTAATTCTGAGTAGTATGTGATACCGTCTAATATCGTTTCAGATGGGAACCTGTGTTTTTATTGAGATTTTGGAAGAGTTTGCGGACGTTTTGGGTGCCATGTCGAAGTTGAACTTTGTCTAGCATCCGTGAACGGATGGGCAGACAAAGGGGGCTATCCAGTATATAGAGGATTTGTTGAGAGCTCGTGTGTTGGATCAAGATGGATAAGAAGGAGGTGTAGAATCCCTTTGTGTTGATGTGTGTCTGGCAAGAGTGTTGTACTCGGACTTGGGATTGTGCAAGAGGCGACTGAAAAGATTAAAGGATCCGAGAAAGGACGTGTTTTGAGAGTTACGATAGTAACTGGTATTGATTGAGCTTGAGGTCTCAGAAGCAAACAGTGTCTTTTTGAATATGTATCCAAGTAGTGCAGTGGAAGCGTGGGAAAATAACATGTTATATTGTTTTACCGCTGTCACTATGAGACATTGCATGATGTGTCCATGTGTCTAAGCTGAGGAAGTGCATCGATCCAGATGGATGGTGTATGAGTGAGAGAGGATTTGAATGTTGAGACAACTTTAAGAAAAGGGATTGTCTTGGTAAAGGTATTTTGGAGGATCAACTAGAGAAAGTTGGATTTGAATCAGATAATATTTTCGAGGACGAAAATTCCTAAAGTGGGGGCGAGTTGTAACAACCCGATTTTTAATAACTGATTAATTGTACTAGTTAGTTGGTTTGTATGGTTAAAGTGAATTATTGGATTTAACTGATTTATTCTATTTGGTAGAATCAGGAGGATATATCAAATGTTTTCTAACCAATGTCAAAATGAGGTATTTTATGAGAAAATGAATCGACAAATATTTTAAGAGAAGAAATATATTGGAGAAAAATGGAAAGGAAGGATATATATATATATATATATATATATATATATATATATATATATATATATATATATATATATATATATATATATATATATATATATATATATATGTATATATATATATATATATATATATATATATATATATATATATATATATATATATATATATATATATATATATGTATATATATATATATATATATATATATATATATATATATATATATATATATATATATATATATATATATATATATATATATATATATATATATATATATATATATATATATATATATATATATATATATATATATATATATATATATATATATATATATATATATATATATATATATATATATATATATATATATATATATATATATATATATATATATATATATATATATATATATATATATATATATATATATATATATATATATATATATATATATATATATATATATATATATATATATATATATATATATATATAAGAGGAATGACAATGTAAAATAGAAAACATGAAAAGAAAGTGGAGGAAGAAGAGAAAGTAGAAGGAAAAAGAAGGAAAAGCTTGGAAAGCTCAAGAACGACTTCTAGCTTCCGATTAATCGAGGTAAGGGTGTGAAATCTTACTATCTTAATCAATGTGTATGATTATGTATGTGTATGTTTGGATTTGTTGAGGGTTTCCTACATTTTTCCATTTTAGGTCGGAAGTGGATTTAATCGGTAGAAACTGAGTTTTGTCGTTTAGAATTTGGAATAGACGGTGTAGTATAGTTGGATGATGAGTGGGTTGTGCTACTGGAACTAATTTGGATTAAATCGGTCGGTTTGTGAGGTTTGGGCTTTTGGACAGCCATGGAAGCTCTAAGTTCGCAGGTTCGCCAGGTGAATGGCAGCGAGGCTTCGCCAGGCGAAGCCCAGTGAACGGTAGCGAATCAAGTCAGAACCAAACACCCTGTCTTCGTTGGCAAGTTCGCCAGGCGAATGAGTGTGGCGAAGGTTCGCCAGGCGAGTATGCTAGCGAGTGCTAGCGAGTAATTTCAGAATAAAACCCAGTGGTCTTCGCTGGCAAGTTCGCCAGGCGAACGGTGTAGCGAAGGTTCGCCAGGGGCTTCGCCAGGCGAAGGTTAGCGAACACAGCAACATATTTTCTTTTCTTGTGTTTCCCATTCGTGGATTGATTGTGTGGTTTGGTTGCGATCATTCCTTGTCTGAGATGACTAATTATATGTTGTTATGTGTGCTGTGGGTAGCCGTATGGCGTGAATCCTAGATTATGAATTGATTGTGAATATGTGGCCTTTTGGCATATGTGATGCATTGTTTAAATTGATTGGAAATGCATGATGGATGTGATTGAGTTTATTGTCGTTTGGCACGATATTTGCAAGTGCATATTGCTCGTATGTGATGTATGATGATTGTAAATGTGAACCATGTTTAAATATTGTGAGTGCATAATGAATATATGTGATTAATGTGATGAATGCATGAGTATGTTTGTAAACATGTGTGCATTTCAAGAGTGTCATGAGTCATGTTGCATGTGAAGCATCATGGTATGCATTCTTGTGATTATCGATTCCTCGGAGAATCTGCAGAACCTCGTGTGCCCTTGTGGGGTGTGAGCGATGGTTATTTATTGATTCCTCGGAGAATCTACAGAACCTCGAGTGCCCTTGTGGGGGTGTGAGCGATGGTTATTTATTGATCCCTCGGAGGATTTGAAGAACCTCGTATGTTGGGATGGTTATATTGATTCCTTGGAGAATCTGCAAAACCTCGTGTGCCCTTGTGGGGTGTGAGCGATGGTTATTTTTGGTTCTTCAATTGAACCTGCTGAAATGAGTCGGTACCACATTTGCATCTGCATAGAGTCGTGTGTCGGTCTCTATGAGTTGCATGTTGTCATCTTCATATGATGTTTGGTAAATAAACATGAATGTAGATATTTATGTGAATTAACGCGAATTTCGGTAATGGCATGAGTGAGTATGCTTGAAGATATGTATATATATATATATATATATATATATATATATATATATATATATATATATATATATATATATATATATATATATATATATATATATATATATATATATATATATATATATATATATATATATATATATATATATATATATATATATATATATATATATATATATATATATATATATATATATATATATATATATATATATATATGTATGTATGTGAATATATGTATATATGTGGGTTTACATGGATTGATGTAAACATTGGTTAATGCATATTGTATATGCTTGATGTTTTATTTATATATAGATACTTATATGGATACATTGCGATGTATGGAATGATTGAGATGTATAGAATGATTGTAAATGTTTATGTGAAAATGATGTGAATTATAGAAGTATGATTGTATATGCTTATATGATTTGCGGTAAATGAAACATAATGTATATGTGATTGTTAGGAGAAGTGTTCCTATGTATATATACGATATGTTGATGTGGGAATGGTGAGTGTGTGAACTGATTGAGAAGTGTGGCATATATGTATTTTATGATTGTTTATATACACAATTATATGCATTGTTATTATGGTAATATTTCTCACCTTTCTGTTGTTTTATAATGCTCTATGAGGCATTGCAGATTAGGATTGCTGGAGGTTTTCCTTTGGAGTATAGCTTCTTTCTCTTGAGTCGGTCGCTCTGATATGTAACATCGGGTAGCTAGGCTTGTAGAGTATCTTATGATACATTATGTATGTAATAGTTGACGATGTTTGGTAAACTGTGATTGATGTCATGAACAACCTGATGGCGTGTACTTGTATTTGATCATGTCTTAAGTAATTCAATGTTTTAGTCTTCCGCTTAAACAGAAAACATGAATATGCTTATTTTAAGAACCATGCGTTTATTTTCTTTTAGTTGAGATTTATCCCTTTTGAATTATTTCTTTATAAACATTAATATTCATGTGGTCGTTTCGTGAGTAATGTGACACTCTCCTTTTATACCATGAAATAAATATACTCTGATGGAATTTTAATTCGTGCCTAAATGATTTAATTGTGTTATTTGGGGATATAAAAAGGGGGTGTTACATCTACTGTAGATGATCGATGATTTTACAATCACTCTTCCGAATCAATCTCATGAATTCTTCTACATCTTTGGTCAAAGCCTCTTTTTCTTTCTCCTGTGACGGTCCTTCCTCATTGACCTTACCTTTCCCCTTTGCAATTCTCTCAGCTTCTACTTCTGATGACGTAAACATTTTGCCACTGCGAGTTATGCCCCCTGCCCCCACAAGATTATCAACGGATCCTACAGGCGGGCTCGGTAAGTTAATCTTCTCCCCAATGCAATATACTTCCGCCCCATAATTCCAGGGGATGGCTTTAGTACTCTCATATGGAATAGGTCCAGCTTTGGTAATTGTGATAGTCGGCCTCTTGGGAGGTGCCGATATCGTGACAGTTTTGAACGGTATTATAATCGTTGCAACTTCACCCTGCTTCTCAACTTTTGCCTCAACAGGCTTTTCTTCAGCAGTGCGATCAAATTGCAGCGTACCTTCGTCGATCATTCTTTGAATACCTCTTCTCAAGTTATTACAACCCTCAGGCTGGGCCAAACAGCCAACGCAATCGGCGTCACAACCAGGGAGCACTCCCCCTTTCAGCAATCTGCTCTTGACATAACCCAAAGGCGTTTTCAATTCGTCCACATTCATAATCAGATTCAGACTAGCATCCTCCAACACAACACTTACCTTTGCAGTTCCATGAGGCGGCATAGGATTCTTCTCAATATTGGGCGCTTCGTTACCAAAGTTTATAGCTTTGCTATCTATCAAATCTTGCACCTTGTGCTTGAACGCTTGACAATTCTCGATGGTATGACCGGGTGCCCCGGAGTGGAAGTCGCAATGTGCATTAACGTCATACCCATAAGGAGGCGTGCCCTTCGGCGGAGCTAGCGTCCTTTTCTCAACAAGCTGCAACTGTAACAAGGTTGGAAGAAGCTGAGCATAAGGTAGTGGAGGCGCTTCAAAGACTCTTTTCACAACCCTATCTCGACCTTGATATCTCTGTGGAGCAGCGTCCTGTCGTCCCTGTTGCTGTTGTGACTGTTGTTGTTGCTGTTGAGGTACATGAATTGTCACACCGACGATCTGCTGCCTATGCCAATTCCGACTTCTATCCCTTCTCCGATAACTATATACTTCATTGGTATCTCCCTGTCTCTTGTTCCCAAAAGCCTTTTTACCACCTCCAGCTGAGGTTGACTCACCCGCTTGAATCTTACTAATCTTAACACCATTTTCAATACGTTCCCCCCAAGAGTATCAACTCGGAAAAATTAGTCGTCGTACAATTAATGAGTCTGTCATACTACAGCCCTGAGAAAGTGCCTACAAACATATCTACCAACTCCCGCTCTACCATAGGTGGGTGCACCCTGGCAGCTAGCTCACGCCACCTCTAGGCGTATTCTTTGAAGCTCTCGTTATTCTTCTGAGAGAGATTTTGGAGTTGGACCCTGTTCGGCGCAAGGTCGCTGTTGTATTGGTAATTCTTGACAAAAGCTTCTGCTAGTTCCTTCCAGCTACCAATTTGAGTAGGCTCTAAACCCATGTACCATTCCAATGACGGTCCCGACAAGCTATCTTGGAAAAAATGCATCAGCATCTTTTCGTTAGTAAGATCGCACGTGAACTCTCGAGAAAGTATCCCCTTTATACTTGTCAAATGTGGGCGCTTTGAATTTGATTGGTACCCTCAAGCCAGGGACCGATCCCATGTTAGCCACGTCCAGCCCCGTGGCGTTTTGATTAGCAAGATTCCTCATCTGTTCTTCCAACAACCTGAACCTTCTATCATTGTCAGCGGGCTCTTCAAAATCCCTTCCTGGAGGAGGGAAAGCATCTTCCTGGCGATCTTCACCCCAGTGAGAGTCCTCATTTCCATATTCAGCATAAGCAGTATGAGGACCAAAACCAGTCTGATTAATCCTTGGACTGTATCCCATATTACCGAAACCTTGATTTCCAGCGCCTGGCCCAAAACCGGCATTATGAACGCCCATTCCCATACCATTATGGCTTGCATTGCCGAAGCCTGCATTACCGAAGCTCTGATTACCGTAACCTGGATTTCTGTAACCCTGATTTCCATAGCCTTGATTACCACCAAAACCAACGTTGCCAATACCAATACCCATACCAGTATTCCCAGCACCGAGACCGACATTCCCAGCGCCAACATTGAGACCAGCATTCCCCGTCACATCCATATTCTCAGCTTTGTTATCATTCTTAGTTGTATTAAGGACAACCACCGGCACCGTGTCATCTGCTCGCGGAGTCCCGACTCGGGAAGGATGATTAGCAAAACCGCCATGTAGCACACCTTGACTATCAACCCTAGCAATCAGAGGCTCCACCAGAGTTTGCAACTGCTCCTGGCCCTTAGCCACAGTCTCTATCACCTGCATGAACTGCGCTATACGGTCACGCATCTCCTGCATCTCCGTCTGCATTTGGTCTATGACTTTCTTACAATTACTTCTGGTAGGATAGCGATGAATTCGCTGGTCAGCAATCCTGGAATCTGCATCAACAGAGAGTTAAGAGAACAATACAAGGTACCTGCTATGCGAATGATTTATGCAAATGCAAACGTGTGTCTGTGGGTTAGGGAGATTTTCCTCCGATTCGAGTGCCGGAGTGCAAGTGCTGATAACAAGAAGTCCGGGTCTAACCACTAGAATAACATCTAATATATAGATAAGGCCCACAAGGCAGTAGCACAAAGTCAACGAATACAATGGGAATCAATAGCATGACCTTAACCAATAAGCCTGGTGATGGCCGACCTACAACAAGAATAAAAAAAACAAAGAGTTACAAAGATAATCACATGCGACCGCGGGCACGAAACTCCTCCAGCAACTCTCTAATCTCGGGGTGATCAGGACGAGTGAGTAACCCTTCAACAAGACACTCTCTCTGCATGATAGTACACTGGAGACCCTCAACTGAATCTTCCCATGCTCCCTGGCCAAAGCAATCCTCTAGCTTTCGCTCTTGGACTCGAACTTCTGCTTGCTATCTTTCAAGTTAGCGAGAGCTTTGTTCAACAAATATTCAGTGGCGTATCTGCGAGCGGTCTCCTCATCAAACCTCTTCTCACTAGCCTTCTCCTAAGCCTTCAATTTGGAGACCTGCTGCTTTAGTTTATCCTCCCTCTCTTTGTTGTTGGCTATGGTGGCATTCCACTGCTGATTAAACTTGGATATTCTTCGGTACGCTTCATCCAAGTGCTGCTTCTTAGTGGCCAGTTGTCGCTACTGCGAAAATTGGCGCCGGCTTGACAGGAGAGTCGCCACCGTGCGTTATTTATCCCTCAGAGCGGGAAAGGAAACGCTCGAAGTAAACCTCGCAAAGACGGGAAAAGGTATGGTCGTCGCAACCAAAACCTGGATTCGGGAGTCGGTTACGCAAGGGGAAGGTGTTAGCACCCCTCACGTCCATCGTACTCGATGGGATCCACGCTTGGTGTTTATAAGGACAAGGGTGTGTTTATCTATCTACGCTAATGGTTGGTCTGAAAAGAAAATAAAGGACAGGACTCGACAGAACATACGGTGTTCTGGGCCTACGTACTCCCTCGTGCAATGGGAAAGTCAGAGTCAACGTAGTTCGACTACCTACGACTAAACGGGGAGAAGATTGCTCGCCAGGACATCGCGTCCTGTGCCTACGTACTTCCACACGGCATGGAAGATCAGAGCAAACGTAGTTCGACTGACTACGGCTAAATAGGGGGCTCTCACACAGCAGTGAGAAAATAAACTGGTTCTAAAGGTTCGGGACCTACAACTACGATCTGGTCTCAAATGCACTCGAGCAAGAGAAAAGGGATAACAATTAGTCGTCAGCGGGAAAGTCTCGATCGCACAGCCGCGAGAGAACAAAGGTTAGTTGTTAGTGTGCTCGCTAGGATATCGCATCCTATGCCTACATATCTTCGTCTGGTACGAGGAATCAGAGCAGCTGTAGTTCAGCTAACTACGGATCAAGCTACTCAAAAGCTCCTACTGAAAGGAAAGAAGACACCCTAAAACTATAGCTGGAAAAGGGGAATCTACCTACTGCTATCATGCCTGGTTGACCATCCTAATATCTATCATAACGACTCCGCAGCGGAGAAGTCAGAGCTCCTAAGGGATCATGGCAACAGGACTAAACGGCAAAACAGGAATCAACTACAAAGATATAATGAAAATACGCATGAATGCAACAACTAGACAAACAAGGCGCAAAGGCCGCAAACCACAAAGGCAAGGGAGCTCAGCTCTACCGAATACCAACAAGCAAAGCCACCCAATAACAGACAAGCAGAAGGAGGACCACCTCAACTTCTCATGCACACAAAGTCTACTTCTAAGATGCACCTACCTCAGAACTATCTAGATGAATACCTAAGTCTAATGCAACACAACACCATACAAATCAAACAACACAAAGAGAAGGCTAGCTAATCTGGCAAGCCTCTATCTACAAAACAAGAAACTACTCCTGGGCAAGACCCCTAACAAACCTGAAACAAGCCTAATTTATACCTGAACAAAACTCTATACAACACCTAAACAAAGATCTAAGCAAAGCCTCTAATCAAAACCCTAAGCAAGAGGAAACAATCCCAGTCTTCAAGCTTCAGAACAAGCTTACCAAAGAAAGGGAGCTAAGCAGACAAACTCATAGTGCCTTCCTCAGGAAAGTACCAGGAGGTTACTACTCAGGAGTCATATCCTATGCGGCTCAACAACTGTGATCAGTTTACCTTCCTCCTCAGGAGAAACTAAACTCACATGAAGGCTCCGACATCATTGGACATTTAAGAAAGCCTATATGCACTAAGGGAACTAAGTGAGCAGACCCATAAGACCTTCCTCAGGAAAGTACTAGGAGGCTGACGCTTAGGAATCGTATCCTACGTGGCTCAACAACTGTGATCAGTTTACATTCCTCCTCAGGAGAAATTAAACTCACAAGTTGGCTCCAACATCATTGGATACTTGGGAAATCCTAGATAAACTAAAGGAACTAAGTGAACAGACCCATAGGACCTTCCTCAGGAAAGTACTAGGAGGCTGACACTTAGGAATCGTATCCTACGTGGCTCAACAACTGTGATCAGTTTACATTCCTCCTCAGGAGAAACTAAACTCACATGAAGGCTCCAGCATCATTGGATACTTAAGAAAGAGGTGAAAAGAAAGAATGAAAGTCATTCATAGTGCCTTCCTCAGGAAAGTACCATAAACTCCCTTCAAACTTCAGGATCTCGACCCTCACAAACAGAGAACAAGCTCCTAGACTAAGCCTAAATCCACTGCATCCTTGCAAGCTCCAACAGGACTTTGACCAGCTCCCATCTTTGAGAAGAAACCACAGATCCTCAAACCACCAGAAACTATCCCTGAAGTTCAACCACAGTTGAACTTCAAAGCCAGAAGTCGTCAAGACTTCTCCTATCCTCAAGCTCAGACTAAAACAATATCATAACATCCTACAAAAATCTATCAAAAATATAGGGGGAACCCTACATGGCTCTATGACAACATACTAAAAAATCAGAGCAAAATTCAATACCAGATGAAAGAACCAAAATCAACAAAGCAGACATATCCACAAACCAATTATTCAATATCAATACCAATGCAAAAATTCCATTAAAATGAAAATGCATGATTAAGCTAATGTTTTTGTACTATAAAATTCTAAATTTAATTACGATTCTACAGAAAAAAGAACGGAATTATTTGATTAAACCTACTATTTTTTATGAATTTTCTAATAACATGCATGCACTAAAAAATATTAAAAGAAGTCAATTAAATGGAAAATATACCAAAAATAGTAAACAACAATAAAATGACATTTTTATTTTTATATGATTTTCTAGACATTTTCATGAAGTGGTAGAAAAAACAAGAACTCAAAAATCAATCATTTTCATTTTGTTATGAATTTTCCAAGAACAAGAAAATATGAAAAAGAAATTAAAAACAAAATTGAAATAAAATGGGAGGGGGGTTCAAACAGCAATGCCTTTCAGTTCTAACTCTGGATGGGCCCTAAATGGGGGGTGTACATAGCAAAGGGCGTAGGCCCATATGAGTCAGAAAGTCATTTAAAAAAATAAAAGAAAATGGAAACTCGTGGGGGTGCAATCAGTAGGTTTCTCATGGTTATTCCTGGAATGGGCTGAGTTGAGGGGTGTGGATAGCAATAAGGGCCTAAGGCCCAAATCACCATCATTCTGCTTCTCACACGCCTGGGGGGGGTGATACGAGTGAATGGGGATTGCTTCAGCAAAATACATTTGGGCTTAAGCCCAAACCTAACCTTAACCCAATGAAACCCAAACAAAACCTGCCTCCTTCTCCAAACCCTAAACACTGTTCACCATTGAACCCTAGCCGTCTCCTTCGTCCTCCTTACCCTCTCTGCACCTAACTCTCTGAGGAAATTTCTCACAACAAACTCAAATAATCCTTCACCCAATCCAGAATCTAACCTAAACGCCAATCTGTTTAATCCACCCTAACCTAAACTATCATCCTCGTCAAACTAACAAGCAAATCTCAGGCTAACACCTTAATCCAACTGAACAAACAACTAGGAGGTGAAAAGAATTACCTGGAGCGAAGCCGGAGACGAATATTTCTGGAGGACGCCTCTTGAAACCGGAGCAGGCGCTGAGGTTCCTGAGGTGTGATTGAAGATCTTCTGGGAAACAGTGAAGAACCCGATGAGTTCTATGAAGATCTGGGAAGAAAACTTCAAGAACTGACGAAGACGATGATTCTGAAGCAGATAGATCTTGAAAATCCTTTGAGTTGCGCAGATGTTCTGAGGAAGATCTTCAGAAGATCTTTGAGTATCTTGATGAGGGAGGATGAACCACGAGGATCTTCTGTGAAGATTGTTGACAGATCGTGTTCGTTAGTTGATGGAGTTTTCTGGAAATTCTAGGTGAACGATGAATGTTTGATGATGTTCTGGAAAACTTCTCGAAGAATGACGAATCCTTGCTGATTTTCTGGAAAATTGCATGAAGGTTCCGGCGAGTATGAGTTTTCCGGCGAGGCGAAGACGAAGGGGGACGGAGGAGGATCGGAGAAGAAAAGAGTGTTTCTGGGTTTTTTGCAGCTTTTTGCAGTTTCCGGCAAGGGACGGTGGCCGGAGACGGTTGGACGGTGGCTCAGGGCGTCTGCATGCCCGACGGCGAGGTCCCGGTGATGCTCCGGTGACTAGCTGTGGTGGTGACAAGTGGCGCAGAGGGTTACTGCATGGGGAGCGCGTGTCTGAGGCGTGGCAGAAAGGGAGGGTGAGGATGGATACGTGGCAGCTCTCTGGGGACTCTGAGTTGTGAGGTGGTGGGCTCCAGAGTGCAACGCGTGGCCTGCCTCTTATAGTGACAAGTGTCACTTGCAGGCTCTGGACAAAAAACTGCCAAAACTGGGTTGGACTGACTTTGGGCCTTCAAACAATGATTTCTGGGCCCACCGAAAAACTGGACGAAAAACCCCACAAAAAGACTGAAAAACTGATTAATAATAAAAAGTAAATCTAATTATCTAATCAACCAATTAAGACCTAATTAACTAATTAACCTAACTAATCAAATCTAAAAGACAATTAACTTCCCTAATAAAATCTAACAAACTCAATTAAATCCTAAACAAAAGATTTAAATCCTAATTATCCTAATTAAGCCTAAAAATGATTAAAATCTAATTAGCTCCATATTAAACCAAAAAATGATTAAGACTCTACTAATCTCTAAAAAACCCACTAAAATTCTGTTTAATTTCTATTTAAAACTCTATAAAATTCCTATTAACAATCTATACTATTATTTAATATCTACTTAAAAGGAAAACTATATTAAAACCAATACCCTATTTATTTCTATTTATTAAAATCCCTATCAACATAAAAGAAAAATCTATAGTATTTTCTATATTGCCTAAAACAATTAAAAACAAATTTAAAATCTATTATATTCTAAAAAATGGCAAAAAACTATTAAATCTATTTAAAAATCTATGCAATCCTAAAAAAAGATTTAAACTATTAAAAAATACAAAAACCCTATTTAAATTTCAGAAAAATCTATAAAGCCTATTAAAAATCCGCAAAAGGCTATTAAAACCCCAAAAATGCAGACAAATGCAAATGACCACCATAAAAGAGCGCACGAGACCAGATCGAATCGAACAGAGAACCCCGGGCATCAGAACATCCCAAAATCACTATGCAAGCTAAAAATCACTGAGGAGCGCACAATTTCCCGAAAAATAAAACCCTGATGATCTGGACTAGATCTGCCATATCTGATAGACGAAAACCAAGCTGTAACCCTGGTATCCTCTGTCTGTGCACAAATATCATGCGTCTGATTTGCGAATATGAGTTTAAACCACGAGTCAGATAGGAGAATCGGTTGGTCAAATTTTAGGGTGCAACACCAGTACGTCATTGACAGATTTGAAGTCCCGACCCAAACGCTCATGCTCAGCTATCTGCTTAGTCAAACCCGTACCTAACCTGTTCACCAACTCTATTTGCCTCTTGAAGGAGTGGACGACTTTGTTTCTCTCGCTTCTGATCTGTGCCAACTCTTTCTCTAACTCTTCATTTGCCTTCTTCAGCTCTTCTCTCTCAGCTAACACCTGATTATACTACAGAATAGACACGGTAGTAAGCTCTTCCATCCCTGGAGGGCATTCCTGCTTAGCAGGTGGAAAAGGCATCCTTATAATCTCTGCTCTGGCTCTGATCCTGGTCACATACGAAGCGTAGGCTTGGCTATTACTTTTTCCCAACAATGGTTTACCTCGTCTACTGATATCATTCCAAGCATGCTGAAGCTTAGATAACATATTCCCCTCTAGAAGACCAGTGAGGTACAAAGATTCCTGCACCTCTTCATCCCTTGGCGGAGCACTCAAAGCATAACCAAACTGTCGGACAAGCAAAGATGGATTAAAGTTGATACAACCCTTTCTTCCTATCAAAGGCACATTCGGAAACCCACTGCAGCTGAATATAATCTCAGTACCTAACATATCTCTATCAAACCAAACAACACTCTCTACCGATAAACCCATCAACCGCTCAGACCACTCCGCTGTGACTGCAGATGAGGCAAAGAGACCCTTCTTGGGTAGGTGACTATCAAACCATCTGTAAAACAAAGGCACACAACATGACACGTTCTTACCCCTTCTATTCTCGTTCTTGTAATGGAGAGAATGATACACATCGCCAATCAGGGTAGGGACTAGATTCCCTGATGCAAAGATATGAAAAGCGTCCAAGTCTACAAAATCAGGCATATTAGGAAACAAAATGATACCATATATGCAGAGAGCAAGAATGGCGTTGAATACAATCCAGCAACCGTCTTTGGCACACTGTTGGGCTTTCCCCACTAAGAACTGCAAAGAGAAACCAGGAACCCCGTTCCAACTAGACAAGATCAACTCAGAGGCATCCAGATGAAGAGAAAGAGCTCGATTAGCCAGATTAGGCTCAGCATCCATATGAACAAATGGCATCTGACTCCTGATAGGCACACCCAACAAATCAACATACTCCTCTAATGTAGGTGCGAGAATGAAGTCCGGGAAAGTGAAACATCTCAAAGGAGGATCATAGAACTGCAGCAAGGCATATAACCCATTCAACTCATACACCGAAGGCTTACGGACCAAACTGAGCAGCTTCCCATAAGACTTTATGAACTCACCTCTCACAGTATCATCTGCCAAAGCAATCAAACTGGACAACTGAGCAACATCTGGAGTGGGGAGCTTGTAGGCTACAGTCTTCCTTAGAGAACCCATAATAGCACAACAACAGGCAAGAAAATACCGGAACCGGGGGATAATGTGCACCTGCAACACAGAGACACGTTAATGATATGCAAATGAGTATGCAAAAATGCAAAATGCAATGCAACAGAGGATCAAGATGGCTGCTGAGAAGATCAAAGCTCTGATCTAACACAATCACCACACTGCTCTGATAGCACAACCCTGAAGAGGACCAATAAATACACACTGTCGAGAACAACAACATCTCTGACGATAAAAACCTCTGAACCCAACAACACTGATTCACTGACAAGAAAACCAGGTAGTCTGAAGGTTAAAGTTTCCTGCAATAACCCGACCCCGCTCACAGGTATGGACCTAAATCAGAGACAAGGTATAACATCCTATGCGTTCCCCAGCGTCACAGACTTTCAAGAGCGATGGTACGATACCCAGAAGGTGTGGCATCATTATCCCTTGAAGTGGACTCACTCTGCTGAGTCACAAATGATCGGTCCCCAGAGTCGACAATCCTCCAAACCAACAACCCCTCAGACCCAAAGGGCCGGAAAAGAAGTCAACCGGGAGAACCTCGTCTGAGCATGGATTTCATGAGACACTAGTGCCTACAAAGCAAGCACGCGCCCACTAATTTCCACAACTAATGCTAAGTACACTCAAGCCTGGGTGTGGCTTATCACTCATCATAGCCCCTTCCCACAACAGCACAATAATAATAACCATACGGAAAATAAAATGCGGAAAGTAAATGTGATAAATAAAACCCAACAGGTAAACACACAAGCGCTAGGATTGACTCACACAGGGAACCATTGAAGTCCCCAGCAGAGTCGCCAGCTGCCGCTACTGCGAAAAATGAGGCCAGCAATGACAAAAGAGTCGCCACCTTTCGCTATTTATCCCTCAAAACGGGAAAGGAAACGATCGGAAAAAACCTGACGAGAAGGGAAAGGAATGGTCATTGCAACCAAGTCCTGGATTCGGGAGCCGGTTACGCAAGGGGAAGGTATTAGCACCCCTCATGTCCATCGTACTCGATGGGATCCACGCTTGTTGTTTAACGGAAAAGGGTGTGTTTAAACTATCTATGCTAAAGGCTGGTTTGAAAGAAAAAGAAAAGAAAAGTGACTCGGCAGAACACAACAGTTCTATGCCTACGTATTCCCGTCTGGAACGAGAAATCAGAGTCAACGTAGTTCGCCTAACTACGGGGAAAGGTTGCTCGCCAAGATATCGCATCTTGTGCCTACGTACTTTCGCACGGCGCGAAAGATCAGAGCAAACGTAGTTCGGGATGAGAGAGACACAGGTTTGTCTTTTTTATCCGAGTAAGGTTAACAGACGGTTCCAGCAGTTGGTGTATGCAGCTCGCTCGACGGAGACTTAGGCGTTTACCGTTTGCGGTAGAACCGGGAGTTAACATAACTCTCCTTCTGTAAAAGGTTTCCAAGGGATTAACAGGTCCAAGAGGACAAAAAGAGTTTGATCTTTTTTTTTCTGTATTTTAGAGAAGTGTCTTTTATGGATGTTTGCAACTGATATCACACTAGAGACTATGACCTGAGAGTGAATGCGTCGCATGTCACCCAAAGGGTACCATACTAAACATCCATATTGCTGAAAAGAAACTCTCCAACAATCCTTTCTCAAGTAGCTTAAGGCTCGTAACGTACGATGTCAATTAACCTTATTACTGTATTTTGATTTTATTTGCATGTGAGAATAGAAAAGACGCACTAAAGGGGAACTGGTCCAATCCTAAAGTTGTCATGCAAAATGGAACTACAGTTGAGGTTAGGAGGGAAGCTAACTAAAGTTAACATGCATGGTTAGAACCCTAATGTCTGTCATAACTTCTCTGGAACCAGAGAAGTCAGAGTTCCTAGGGGAACATGGCAAAGGAAAACAAACAGTAAACAAATTAACTGAAATGAAAATTACTGTAAACAAAATGTTGTAAGTACAAATGCATGCTATGCATCACACAAGCAGAAGGAGCCAAGCTCAACTTCTAAATAAACAAGGCACAAAGGCCACACACCACACAGGCAAGGGAGCTGAGCTCTACCAAGTACCAGCAAGCAAAGCCACACAGTAAAAATACAAGCAGAGGGAGAAACTCAACCTCTAATGCAATACAAGCAAGGGGAGAAGCTCAACCCTTAGGATGCTCTTAGACCTATGATCATATACATGAAGCCTAAATCTTGTGCAACACTCCAAGCAAGTCACACCAATACAGTTGAACAAAAAGAAAACAGACAAACAGGGAAAACAAGCCAGCCATCTCCACAGCAGAGCAATCTTCTGACAGCAATCCAATCCAGAGTCTGTGCACAACTTCAAGCTCAAGCCATCTTCAAGATAAGGAAAGGGATGCTCCATCTTCAAGCTCCAACCAAAGAGAAGAGAATGAACAACAAGGATATTGAGTTGATGATGGGAAGCAGGAGGGAAACCAAAGGAATCCCACCAGACACTCAACCGGTCATCTGAGAAAAGCATCCTCAGAGGTTCTACCTATTATAAAATGCCACATATCCTTCCAAAGGAAGGATGAGACTTTCACATAGGGACCTTGAACCATAGGACGAAAATGGAAAGCAATCAAAGCAATCCATATTTGAAGAAGAAAGAAAACTACTTCTAAGCTCTCTCCTAAACCATAATTCCTATAAGCTACAAGAAAGCTATCAAAAGGAAAGAAGAACTCCAAGCCAAGCTCCACAATCAACTTCACAGAAGCTACAACATGCCCTTAACACCATCCAAGAAGAACCACAAGCTCACCAAGCACCAAAAGCCACCAAAGAAGGCAAAGCAAAACAAGCACCAAGTTAGGAGCACCAAATGAACAACCTCCTTGCAAATTCTATATAAAATAGCAAACTAGAATCTAAAAATCTACCAATTTTCCTAAGGGAACATGCAAGTGTTAAGAACCTATAGTTCAAATATCAGAGCCTAATTCAATTTCTAAGGCCACTAATAAAATCCTAAATTGTAAGGTGTCAAAGGGAAACCATGAAAGGGGAGGCTCTAAAACCCTAACCTAAAACAAAACTTATGATTATCTAAAAATTAAGAGAAGAATCCTGAGGGAACATACATTTCTAATCTATAACCCAGCAAAAAATCAAAGCCAAATTCAATGCCAATTGGTCAAAAAAAAATCAACAAACAGATGTATCAAATATGCAAAAATAAAGAAATATCAAAAATGAGAAAAATCAAAATAAATTGCAAAATTATCAAAAATTAAATCTAACAGCATAGAAAAATCACAAATTAAAAGAGGAACATGAGCATATTTTTATTTTATTTTTCTGACAAATAATGAAATTAAAATGAATTAAAATAAGAAAATGCAATTAAAATAATTAAGAAATGAATTAAGAAAATCAAATAAACCAGAAAATAACACACGCGTTGGATGGATTGACTTAGTAATCTAATCTGAAGGCTCTCACACGCTCCACCTCACACGCCACGTAGCTGCCAGGTCAAAAAAATGAAACGCAGCGTTTCATGTTTAAAACTCAAATCCTCAAATTAAAACACAACCACACGATGAGCATACTTTGTCAAGCTCCAGGACAGATCCAACGAACCACAGCTTCTTCGTTTGAATCCTCAGATGGAGGGAAGCTCTCAGACGGCGGCCAGAGATAACCTCCGATCATCTTCTCCGGTGAGCACACACTTACAGGTCATGGAAACTCATCAAACTTAACATCATTCCACTCCAAATTTCCTCCTGATCTCAAATATAACCTTCAATTTCTCTGAATCCTACTAGATTTTAAAACACGAAGCAGATCCTAAAATGCACTTCAATCTGAACTCTCACCAAAACTCAAACTAATGGTAAGAATTTAATCCTCATCTAACACTGATCATCACATGCTGTTCCAATTGAATTAAAGCCTCAAGATCAGATCAACTCGAATCCAAACAGAAATCATGTCATCACCTAATTTGTCTCTAAACATCCAATTTCTGATCCAGATTCCATCTACATCCTAAATCAAAACCTATCCACATACTAATCATGGTCAGATCATGCTATAACCAGTGTAAATTTGAAAACTACATACCTGACTTTGAGCTTCAAATTGAGGTATGTAGAACACGATTCTGGCTTCAAAACAATGCAGATTGCTTCAATGCTTGATGAGGAACACTTTTGTAACTTCAATTTGCTTGGATCTGGCTTGGAAATGAAAACAAGATTTTCAAATCTCTCCTTCAAGCTCCAACTTCAATCCTTGGTTCTGGTGTGAAATGATCTCCAAAATGGAGCAAAATCTCTCATAGAACTTAAATACAATTGGTTTGTGGGCTTTAGGAGTTCAATTGAGGCCCAAAACAGAAAATCCATTCCTCAATTTTCTTTCACAAAACCAACCATGGGGTGCACGTGTTCTGACCTAAAATATCTCTTGAAGGATTGCAATCAACTCCTTGCAGTCTAGTGAGGGTGTTTGGAGTGATTTGAGTGTTTGAACTTATCACAAAATCAACTTATGAAGTGTAACTTACTTGTGAAGTAACAAACCATATCACCATGAAATTGACAAATGAAAATTCTAAAATTGTGTAAGTGTTTAGAATTGTTTTTCTGATCAAAATGAGTATTCATATGGTCCATTTTGAGCACAAATGAATTGATCATGAATTTTTCATCCAAATGCCTTTAATTTCTTCCTTTTGCAAAATTGTTCAAACCAAGTTTCACCTAAATCCAAATCAATTCATCATGAGTATATGGTTGACCTAAAAACATCATTTTGAGCAAGTCTTGTGTTGAACAAAATTGCATTTGAAGCTTGCAAGGTGGAGAAAATGACCTATAATGCCAAATGACATATAATCTTACTTTCCCAAAATACCCCTAACTTGTAAACCTCATAACTTGAGTTCTGCAAATCAGATGGAAGACTTATAATACAATTTAGAAAGCTAAGATCAATACCTACAACTTTCATGTTGGCCAAAAGTTTAGGAGAAACACCTTCCTAGGTCAAAAGTTCCTTGGAAGTTGGTGAACTTTCAGAGACAAATTTCACATTCCTCAGATGACCTGTAACTTGTCTGGACCATAACTTGAGTTCTATAAATCCAATGGAAGACTCCTAGTACTCAAATTAAAGCTAAGAGCATGCTCTACAAGTTTTAGTTTGGCCAAAAATGGAGATAAAACTTGAATCTTGAGATAAGTGGTCTTGAAGTTAGACACTAAATAGGGGATTTTACCCTGAGAACCCTAATTTAGCAACTCCTCACACATGGAACTTTTCTTGCATAGATCTTGGAATATCATCTCATGTGTCTCAAAAAAAATATCCATGATTGCCAAGGCTCAAAAATGAACTTTGATCCTCTTCAATTTCACAGTTAACTTAGGGTTACTCAGATGAAAACCCTACTTACAACACCCTCAACTGTGGCTCTTCACACTTGGTACATTAACTTGATTGAGCTCCACCATGACCTTCAAAGCACTTCAATGAGCTCTACTCACACCCCTCACCTTGGTAAAGACCTCACCATCCCTTGATGATCTTCAATTGGTCCTCAAATTAGGAGACTAACCCCATACAAACAACTGAACTCCTCAAGAACCCAACCCTTTTCTTGATGATTATGGTGACTTCTTAAACTTGCATAAGACCTCTAGATAGGCTCCACACTTGATCCCCTGTTAAATGAACAATTCTATGCTATGCAAATGATAATGCAATGAAACATAAACCAAGTAAGAAAAGGTTAGGCAAATTTTGGGGTGCAACAAATCTTAATCAGGAAAATCTTTTTAGATAAAAGAGTGTTGTTAAATTTTAGTTCTACCGCAAATGGTAATGCCTAAGTCTCCAATGGTCGAGCTGCATACACCAACTTCTAGAACTACTTGTTAACCCTACTCGGGCCTAAAAAACTTTGAACCAACCTGTGGTCCTTTTAGCCCGAACTATGTTTGCTCTGATCTTTCATACCAGATTAAAGTACGTAGGCACAAGACGCGACATCTTGGCGAGCAACCTTCCCCCTTTTCACCCGTAGTTAGCCGAACTACGTTGACTCTGATTTCTCGTTCCAGACAGGAATACGTAGGCCCAGAGCAGTGATGCTCTGTCGAGTCCTCCTTCCTTTCTTTTTTCTTTTGTCCCTGAGCCTTTAGCTAGGTAGTTTCAACATACCCTTTTAGATAGACAAAAATGCGTGGATCCTGTCGAGTACGACAGACGTGAGGGGTGCTAATACCTTCCCCTTGCGTAACCGACTCCTGAATGCAGACATGATTGCGACGACCTTGTCTTTCCCTTTTTCATCAGGTTTTTCCGATCGTTTCCTTTCCCTCTCTTTGGGATAAATAACGAAAGGTGGCGACTCTTCTGTTTTTACATCGGTTGTTTTTCGCAGTTGCGACACCTGTGAATAGGCATTTACATATGGAAGCAATTCCTAAAAGAAGTAATTGCACAAATAAAAAGAGAATACACTGATTGGCAATGTGGAAATAGATTTCCATCATGTTCCGACTCGGTTATGACTCATATGTCTTTGGCACTCTCAAATACTCTGCTTTCTAAAGAGATTGATTGAAATAATTCCTGCCCGTCGGACTTCCCATTCATTGAGATGAGACAACATATCGAACACATATTGTAATCTATCGCTTTTAAATCCCTAAATTTTTCCTGGATCTCCCTCTCGGTATTTCAATCCACCGGGATGCCCATTTTAACCAAAGTTGTATTTCCAGGTTTTTAACTCTGCGGGTTTATTTAATTATTTTTCTTTTTATCCCTAATTTTTGCCCGAACCTTCTCTTTTTGTGGTTCGCCGGGATGCCCATTTTTACTTGGACCTATTCTTTTTGTGGTCCAGCGGGTCTCTTTTATGCGAAGTATTTTTTGACTGCGTCTGCATTCACAGGAGACATAAAATCTTCACCATCCATAGTTGAGAGCAACAAGGCTTCGCCAGAGAAAATGTTTCTCACAATATATGATCCTTCGTAATTTGGAGTCCATTTGCCCCTGTGATCTGTTTGAGGATGCATGATGCTTTTCAACACTAAGTCACCTGTCTAGAAACACCGAGGATGCATTTTCTAATAAAATGCCTTTTTCATCCTACTCTGATACAACCGTCTATGAGAAATGGCCGCCATTCTCTTCTCTTTAATTAGGTTTATCTAATTCAATATGGTCTGCACCCACTCTGCTTCATCAAGCTTCACATTTTTCATGATCCTTAAAGAAGGAATCTCAACTTCCAATGGCAGGACTGCTCTCATACCGTACACGAGTGAGAAAAGGGTCGCCCCTGTTGAGGTATGCCCCGAAGTACGATAATCATGCAAGGAAAATGGTAACATCTCATTCCAATCTTTGTATGTCACCACCATCTTCTGCACAATCTTCTTAATGTTCTTGTTAGCTACCTCAACAACACCATTCATCTTCAGACTACATGGAGAAGCATTGTGATGTTCAATCTTGAAACTTGGACGTAACTCTTTCATTATCTTGTTATTCAGATTTGAACCATTGTCAGTGATGATCCTCTCAGGAATACCGTAATGACAAATGATATTATTCTTTATGAAACAGGAAACCACTTGCTTAGTAACATTTGCAAATGAGTCTGCTTCCACCCACTTGGAGAAGTAATCAATGGAAACCAAGATAAATTGATGTCCGTTGGAAGCGGTTAGCTCAATTCGTCCAACCATATCTATGCCCACATAGCAAAGGGTCAAGGAGAGGTCAACACATTCAAAGGAACATGTGGCACGTGGACTTTGTCCTCATAAATACGACATTTATGACACTTCCTTGTATACTTGAAACAATCATATTACATGGTCATCTAGTAATAATCTGCTCTCAACAACTTTCTGGCCATTGCATGCCCATTGGCATGAGTAATAAGAGAACCCTCGTGAACTTCTTCCATTAACATGTCTGCTTCGTGTCTATCCACGCAACTGAGCAAGATCATGTCGAAGTTCCTCTTATACAACACATCCTTATTCAAAAAGAAATTACCAACCAATCACCTTAGAGTCTTTCTATCCTTGCCGGATGCCCCAGGTGGGTACTCTTGACTTTTAAGGAAGAACTTGATATCATGGAACCAAGGTTTACCATCCATCACTTCTTCTGTTGCGAAAATATGAGCGGGCCTATCGAGGTACATAATTCTGATTATAGACACCTCATTCCACCTGTTCACCTTATACATGGATGCCAATGTTGCCAGTGCATCTGCCATCTGATTTTCTGTCGAGGGTACGTGATAAAGTTCGACCTTATCAAAGAAAGGCAACAACCTTTTGTCATAATCTTTGTAAGGTATCAGGTTGACTTGACGAGTCTCCCATTCCCCTTTAATCTGGTTGATAACCAAAGCTAAATCACCGTATACATAAAGTATTTTGATTCTCAGATCAATAGCCTATTCTAACCCCATGATACAAGCTTCATTTTCCACCATGTTGTTGGTGCAATCAAATGTCAATCTTGTGGTGAAAGGAATATGAGAACCCTTGGGAGTAATGATTATTGCGCTAATTCCGTTTCCATAAGCATTAACAGCCCCATCAAGAATTAAGCCCCATTGAGATCCAGGCTCAGATCCTTCATCCAGAAATGGTTCATCACAATCTTTGGCTTTTAAATACATGACATCCTCATCAGGAAAGTCAAATTTCATCGACTAATAATCATCAATCGCCTGGTGAGCAAGATAGTTTAATAGGACACTACCTTTGATGGCTTTTTGGGTAACATACTAAATATCGTACTCTGTCAGGACCATTTGCCAACGGGAAATCCTTCTGGTGAAAACCTGCTTTTCAAACACGTATTTGATCAGATCCATCTTCGATATCAATAGGATTTTCTGAGTTAACATATACTGCCTTAAGCACTTGGCTGTCCATGCAAGTGCACAACACATTTTCTCCATCATTGAGTACCTTGACTAACAATTAGTAAATTTCTTACTCAGGTAGTGGATAACATGTTCTTTTCTACCTGTCTCTTCTTGTTGACTGAGAACATAACCCATAGGATTCTCAAGAACCGTCAAGTACATTATCAATGGTCTTCTAGGTACTGAGGCATGAGAATCAGAGGTTCATGTAAGTATTATTTTATTTTATCAAAAGCCTTCTGGAAATTATCATTTCACCTAATAGCTGTCGCGGTGAGAATTGGACATCAAATTATTGGATTAACTTGAATCTTAATTCATGTTCACCACCGGTCTTTAATTTGTCCAAAGGAAGAGAAAAAATAGAATTACCCACGAGTTGCAATGCGAATGCAAAGCTAGAGAGTCTAAGGTTCGGGGGTTGGTTATAATAAGGGAAGGTGCTAGCATCCTAAGTATCTGTAGTACTGTACAGGAACCTCTTGTTTTATTGTGTTCTTGTTGTTTGCTAAGGGTAAGAGACCTAGGGGGTTTATTTCTAAGTATACTCGCCAAGAAATCACATCTTGTGCCTACGTATCCTGACGAGAATGGAATCAGAGTATTCATAGTTCCCCTAAAAGGGATTGAGGAACCATTAATTGTTGGTCAAAGTTCCAGGGGGAAAGGTTTGTTGATTGATTCTAGGTGAAAAGACTAGTCGTCAGCTTAAGGGAGAACACTCGACTTAACCACAATAACTTGTAGGAGATGGTCTTTGTGTCATATTGAGAGAAGGGCTCAAAACTCGAATTTATCGACGAGCATGCCACATACCTCTCTCAAGAGGAAAAGATTCTACATCTCTCAATATTATTATGGGGCAGGAGACTTATATCTCGACTATCAAGAAGAATAACGTCTAATTCTCTTGTGGGGAGAATGGAGATGTAAATTGTATTATAAGGTTTCGCAGCATAATTTAAAATTAACAATCAGACCATGAATTAATCATGCTTGAAATTAAAGCCCATGGTCCCAAGAATCGTGATTCAATCGAAATTACTACTCAAACGCCGCACTTAAACCAAATCACAACAGTTATGATCGAATTCAAATTAAAGTTAACAAATAAATGAATTTTAAATCAAAGCTGCAATAAATATCATTGAATTTCTTTGCAAAAATCCAACAATTATAAATGAATTCTTAAATCAGAGGTAATGATTATAATTGAATTTTTAGTCAAAGTTATAACAAATCGCAAGTGGACTTAAAAACAAAATTCGTCGTTAATTGGATTTTAAATCGAAATCAAACCACTTAATCGCATTAAACAACAAAACTACCAATTTGAATTTTAAGACGAAGATTATCAAATAAATGAATTTAGATTTAAAGTGGTTAATTTGAAATTTTAAAACAAAATTACTAACAATTGATTTTAGGTTTTAGAGGTGATTAAATTAAGTTTTATAAGATTGATTTAGATTAAAAATGAAATTAAAATAAAATTAAAAGTTGATCTAGATTTTAATAATGATAAAATAAAATAACTAAAATTTGATTAATTAAGAGGTTAAATAAAATTAAAATAAAATTAAAATTTGATTTTAGATTAAATGAAATAAAAGTGAAAGTTGATTTTAGGTTTAATAGGTTAAATGAAATTTGGTCCATTGATCGCGTCTGGAGTCAAAATTCTCAAGATCCAAGGGGTGAGTCCGAGGGTGCATGGTAAGGGTTGTGGGAACTCGCGCATAGTAACGAATGGTACATGATAACAATAAAAAAACAACAAAAAGACAAGCACAGAAACTGAAACCCTAGATCTACAATCCTCTCGCCTCCACCGCTTCCTTGTTCTCCTCTTTCGCAAATCAAATCCGAATCCAAAGCAAAGCGCGTGGTTATGTCAAACTGCACAAACAAAGTTTCAAAATCAAGAAAAAAAGGAAATCACAAGAAGAAAAGGGTTACCGACGGGAGCTTTGAGAGCGACAATGGTGGTGACGAAACTCCAGACGACTTTGCAACGATTCGGAAAGGTTTGATCTGCAGGTTTGTAAACTCTTGTTCTCTTCCCCGTCTTCTCCTCTCTTCGATCTTCCTCTCCCGCTGATGCTCTTTTTGCTCGTACTTATAGATGCAATGAGGCCAAACCCGAGTGAATGCATTAATTCTGTCATTTACCACCTTCCTCTTTTAGTTGGATACCATTTGGAAATGGACTGATAGATTCCAAATTCAATTTGATGCGCTGTTAATTCTTGATTTTGGATTAAAACCACGAGTCTTGTTTTGGAAGGAAATAATATAGGTTGATTTAATGTCCAATAATTTCGTTCTTCCCATGATTACATTACGCCTTTAATGCTATCTCCCGATTTTATTGGAACCTCTGATAACACTTACTAACATTTGCCCTTGTTTTTCAAGGTGTGACTCTGTGAATGGTAAAGTGCAGAGTTATTCTTCTCCAATTTATGCCTTGGGCTTCAATATGATTGCTGCCATTGTTAAGGTACAATCCTCCTCTAAACTATTGATATTGCCTTTAGGTCCAAAACCTTCATATCTATGCTTAGAATTCAATGGTGTGTTGCGCCCAAAGAACTTGGATGGTGGCTATGATGTCCTCATTCTGCCAATGCATAATGTTCTTCTATCATAACTTTATATACTTGCTCGTTAATATCATCGCTGATGTATACGTAGGTTCAATGTGCAGCAGACAACACGGTGGGGAGTCTATTTGTGAATCCTTCTAAGACTCTCTAGGTCTAACCTTGTATTTGCGGAGCAATGAGACCCATAGTTAGCAGCAAAGCTTATGCTGTGATGGTTGTTTTAGAAACCAATGGTTATCGATTGTAATTCATACGTTAATGGTAGTAATTCCCTGCATTGAAGAGGGAAGATATCCCACACGATTCCTCATGTTTCGCACATGTGACAACTTTAATAGTGATGGATTTATGTCTCTTTCATGTAATGACTATGTCCACTTGTTCTCTTTTGACAATTCATTCAAGATGTCTTCCTCTTGCAGGTGATGGTCGAACACGTTCTTGCTTTTGCGATTGGTGTGAATTTTGTTTCTATTTGAACATGTTGGCATTGCTTTTAGAAGGAAAAGTTTTGTTGAAAATGGTTTGCCTTTTGTAGGGAAGACAAAAATTTGGAAACTTCTCTTTTTCCTCTGGGACAGGACCTGTGGCTAACATGAGCATCGATTTAAATTAATCTTCCCTTAGTTATAGTGTAATTCAACTCACAAGAGTTTGACTAATCAAAGGTTTCTTCTGCAGGTTAAACAAAATGGCTAGCAGTGCATCACAGTCATTGGAGTCGTTCTTGCCGCTGCTCTCACAAGGTGATCAAGGTTATCGAAATAAATCCTCTTTCGTAGTCTGTCCAATGAGTATCTTTGTAGTTTTCTAACCATGGTTTTATTAATTTCATGTGACGTCACTTGTTGTGATCCTTCATGATGCGAGCAGCAAAATAGAGCCTTTACTTCTCGTTCTGTTATGGCTTTGCTAAGGTGAAATTCAAAGATGACGTGGTTCTACGAAGATCACGACGAGGCTTATTCATAAGTGGAAATCACGTGTTCTAGTGTCTAATGAAATTCTATCGAGAACGATGCATTAGACATTTTCCCGTTGTCCGCTCAAGACCCTGATAGCAGTTTTTTAGGTTGTCGCAACTACGAAAAACACCCGGCGGAAAAACAGAAAAGTCACCATCTTTCGTTATTTATCCTACAGAGAGGGAAAGGAAACGATCGGAAAAACCTGACCAAAGGGAAAAGACGAGGTCATCGCAACCAAGTCCTGGATTCGGGAGTCGGTTACACAAGGGGAAGGTATGAGCACCCCTCACGTGCGTCGTACTCGATGGGATCAACGCTTGCTGTCTATCTAAAGGTGTGTTTAAACTATCTACGCTACAGGTTTGCGGGACAAAAAGAAAAGAAAAGAGACTCGACAGAGCATCGCCACTCTGTGCCTATGTTTTTCCTCATGCAATAGGAAAGTCAGAGTCAACGTAGTTTGGCTGACTACGGAAGAGAAGGGGGGAAGGTTGATCGCCAAGACATCGCATCTTATGCCTACGTACTTTCATCTGGTATGAAATATTAGAGCAAACGTAGTTCGGGATGACACAAAACCACAGGTTGGTTAAGTGTTTTAATCGCGTAGGGTTAAACCTCCGTTCCAACAGTTTGGGACAAAGCCTGTTTGCGGTAGAACCGGAGCTTAACAACACTCTTTTCTGAAAAAAAAGGTTTCTGATTAATCCCGAAGGAAAAAGGTTTGAAGTTTTATTTTGTGTTTTTTAGTGAAGTGAATTAATTCGGTTTGTGATTCACGTTGCACTAAAGACTATGACATGGAGGCGAATGCGTTGTATATTGCCCCCAAACGGGATGTGTACTAAACACTCTAGATAAGCGAGACGAGACCCCTCACTCATCATTCCCCATGTAGCTTAAGGCTCGTAGCGCGCAACGCTTATCGCCTTTATTAGATGAATTAAAATTATTTGAGATGAGAAGAGAGATGCACAGAAGGTCTAAGGGAAACTCGACCCTAACGTTGTCATGCAAAGTGGTCCTAAGGTTAGGATGAAAAGGGGAAACATCTACCCTAATGTTAGCATGCTTGAATTGAACACCTAATGTCTCTCCTACTCCCATCCTAAACGGAGCGACTAGGAACCATATGGGGATCATGGCAAGAAGCACAAGAAAACACCAAGAAAATTCAATCGCAAGTAAAAGATGCAAACATGAAAATGCAACACTTAGAATGGTGGGAGGGAGGAAAAATGTGTGGGGAAGCAGCCGCCACAAGCTCGTCTCGACCTCAACAGCGATGCAAGAATGATACCAACATGGAAGAAGCGCAAAAGAGATGAAAGCAAACGAACATGCAAAGAGATCATCAACTTTGAACCACATCCATAAGTATGTATTCAAGTGGAAAAACACGAATGTCGGTGAAATCTCGATTAAACAACCAAAACAGCGACATATATCCAGAAACATTTCATCCCTAACACATCACACTGATCTATGATGATTCGAGATGAAACGGTATGCAAACAATCAAACAAAGTAGAAAAACAGGCCTGCCAGCACAGTGTTAATCGGTTAACCCCAGGGGTTAACCGGTTAACACACTGTTAACGTTTAAAAATTTGAAAATTTGAATTGGTTAATCGGTTAACCATATGCGTTAATCGATTAACGCTTTGAAAACTTTGAAAAATCTGGAAATTTGCAGTGGTTAATCGGTTAACCATATGCGTTAACTGATTAACATTGTGCTGACAGCAGAAAACAACAAAGCAGAATCACTTTTCAACAACTTATCACTTCTCCAAACATGCCAATGATCACATAATCACTTAACCACAAAATTTCATCAGAAAAACATGATTCAAACAACATGCAAACAGATCCAAACAGTATCAACACAAATCATATGAATCAAAATTCAATCGAATATGAAAATCATCATGAACATGCAAATAAGCTCAAAAATGCTATGGATCTAGGATTCCAACCTTCGAAGCAGAGATTTGCTTCGGTTAATGTTGAATTAACTGGAATTGCACAAATCCGATGATAGAAGTCCGGAATACTTCAAGATCCACACCAATTCTTGTTATAGCAATGGAGATCCTTCAAGATTAATCCAAAATAAGCCAAATAATCACTTCCAGATCTGGATCCAATTGTGCACGAAAATTGAATGGAGAAATCACTGCAATGGAGATGATGGATGGAGGTTTGAGCTCAAGAATTCGTTGATTCCAATGAAGAATCAAAGAATTCAATGAAAAAGAGCTTTGAGTGAGGGTTTTGGAATTGGAAAGTTGAGAGAATTTGAGAGAATTGAGATGAATTCTGAAAAATGAATGTGAGAAATGAAAGTTGGATCCCTTTGGTTTTGAGTGAATCACTTAAATATCATCTAGGTTTGGATCCCAAAGCAAGGTTTAGAAATTGGTTTGTGAATTGTGGCTTGGCACTAGGAATGGGATTTTGGAGGGAAATGAAATTATGAAATGATTCTAGATCCTTCCCAAGTGACAAATTTGATTTTAAGTGATCAAAATTGGACCCCAAATGGCTCTGCATTAAAAAATCACATACAGAGGCAAAAATTACACTGGTTAATCGGTTAACCATATGCGTTAACCGATTAACACTGTGCTGACAGCAGAAAACATCAAAGCAGAATCACTTTTCAACAACTTATCACTTCTCCAAACATGCCAATGATCACATAATCACTTAACCACGAAATTTCATTAGAAAAACATGATTCAAATAACATGAAAACAGATCCAAACAGTATCAACACAAATCATATGAATCAAAATTCAACCGAATATGAAAATCATCATGAACATGCAAATAAGCTCAAAAATGCTATGGATCTAGGATTCCAACCTTCAAAGTGGAGATTTGCTTTGGTTAATGTTGAATTAACTGGAATTGTACAGATCCGATGATAGAAGTCTGGGATACTTCAAGATCCACACTAATTCTTGTTGTAGCAATGGAGATCCTTCAAGATTAATCCAAAATAAGCCAAATAATCACTTCCAGATCTGGATCCAATTGTGCACGAAAATTGAATGGAGAAATCACTGCAATGGAGATGATGGATGGAGGTTTGAGCTCAAGAATTCATTGATTCCAATGAAGAATCAAAGAATTCAATGAAAAAGAGCTTTGAGTGAGGGTTTTGGAATTGGAAAGTTGAGAGAATTTGAGAGAATTGAGATGAATTCTGAAAAATGAATGTGAGAAATGAAAGTTAGATCCCTTTGGTTTTGAGTGAATCACTTAAATATCATCTAGGTTTGGAAATTGGTTTGTGAATTGTGGCTTGGCACTAGGAATGGGATTTTGGAGGGAAATGAAATTATGAAATGATTCTAGATCCTTCCCAAGTGATAAATTTTAATTTAAGTGATCAAAATTGGACCCCAAATGGCTCTGCATTGAAAAATCACGTTTAGAGGCAAAAATTACACTCCTTAATCGGTTAACCATATGCGTTAACCCATTAACGCTTTGAAAATTTCAAATCTGGCCTGATTTCTCTTTGGTTAATCGATTAACCATATAGGTTAACTGATTAACACCTTCAAAATTTTGAATTTGGCGCCTTTTGGAGGGAAATCTGTCCATTTTCCCTGCTTCGACCATTTGGAGCTCTGTTAAGCTTCTGAATCTCGTTCTTGAACGTTATCACTGTAAAAATGCTTGACATGAGCCTGAGTGCTGCTTTCTGAACTGTTGTTCTTCTGCAAAATAGAATAAAATCGGCCGCCCGACCGCTGGGCAAAATAAATGCCCGAGCCTCTGATGCTCGCTGTTCGTTGTTCAATCCTTTGCACCGAAATGAACCTGAGCCACAGGAACCGTGATCCGCTGCCCAATGCTATGCAAATGCAGAAATGAGAAAATGCAAAGAAACAAAAGCCAGATACTGCCAAAACGAAAAGGCAATTTTTGGGGTGCTACAGCTGCCCCTATTCAAACAACTTGGACTTGAAGGGAGGAAAAGCATCAACTTTCAAACATTCAAGGTATAAGGTGATTGAATATAAAAGAACTTGGAAATTTGCACCCTGTGGGAATGCAAAACAACGACTACCAACCAAGAGTCAGAAAATGACGCACTGGGGATAACAATCCAATACCATCTGAAATTCATCCAAAAGATACCAACCAAGAGTTGGGAAACAACCAAGGATACCAACCAAAAGTTGAGATGAAACTAACTATAGATTCCAACCAAAATTTGGAACAAGCTCTCCCACAAAATACCAACCAAAAGTCGGGATAACAAACTCTGAATACCAACCAAAAGTTGGAACAAACCCTGCTGGGGAACAAAAGATAAAATCATCAAGCAAACCGCATCGTGCGAGAAAACAACCGGACGACTTCCCTCCCGTGGGAAAAGAGTAGACTAACTAGATGACTCCGCATGGGACCAACATCCACCACAAGATCATAATCTAGCATGAGGGTTACTCTCTGGGGACAAAACCACCCCTACCAACCAAGAGTTGGAATCAACAATCAGAGAACAAAAGTTACCAACCAAGAGTTGGAATAACGTCAATAAGACGACCGCACCGGATATGGCGACCTCACTTCGGAATCAAAGACTACCAACCAAAAGTTGGAAAACGAATCGACGTCCCAGACTGACCCTACTGGGGAATCCGTAACCACCAACCAAACGTTGGAAAACACCAAATCTCCTCATTAACCAAAAGTTGGGATAACGACTCCGCTAAGGAATAAGGGAGAACTACCAACCAAAAGTTGGACTACAAGCAGACGTCCCAGACTGACCCTACTGGGAAATAGAGGACTACCAACCATAAGTTCGGACACCAAACAAGGGATAACATCCAACCAAAAGTTGGGAAACAAAGGTACTAACCAAGAGTTAGAATCACCATGAAACACCATCGACCAAAAGTCGGGACACAAGCTACTAACCAAGAGTTAGGATTGCTGGGGAAAGATCCTCATCGACCATAGGTCAGAACCAAAAGCTACTAACCAAGAGTTAGGATAGCTAGGGACGCTAAACGAAGTTGACTCCACCACAGAAGACTACCAACCAAATGTTGGGATGATCGTCCCAAATTATCAACCAAGAGTTGAAATAAAAGGCTACTAACCAAGAGTTAGAATAACAACTACTATCTAAGAGTTAGAATAATAGCTACTAACCAAGAGTTAGAATAACAAAGATTCCCAACCAAAAGTCGGAATAGAGACTCTGCGCGGGGAAACCAAAGATTACTAACCAACAGTTGGTATCACCTTCTAGGCCAACCAAAAGTTGGAACACCAAACCCAATAACCGGAACTACGCTGGGGGGTACCAACCAAGAGTTGGAATCCTCAACTCTGCTGAGGGAAATAAAGAATAACCACCAAAAGTTGGAATAACATCCAAATGCCAATGGGTCATAAACCAAAATTTGAAATAAAACAACGATGACCAACCAAAATTTGGAACAACTCCGTTGGGGGAAAGAGCAACAAGCTTGACCAAGGAAGACAACACTCGCAAGCGACTCACCTAGGGAGAGCAAAGACATTTAACCAAACGACTCAGCTGGGAAGAATCTGATAAAATAACTGACCTAAAAATCCATCCTGACGCGGGTAACACGAAAACCCCTTGAGTCAAACACTCTCTGCTGAGAAGATATCCGGTCTAAAAAAAAAAAATCTGGCCTATGCTTCAGATGCATATGTTTGACAATGGCGTAATGCTCCATACGAAATGGAAATTCTACGCATTTGGGAGGATGCTAATGCAAAATGCAAATGCAAAAGAACCACCTTAGCAAAATAAATGCTAAAGAGAGGAAACCAAACTCCGCCGGGGAGAAACAAAACAACCCGCTGGGAATCAGAACTCTATTGAGGAAAATGCCCTGGATGGCTTCCCAGGGAAAAAATCTTGTGGAGATTGAATGCATAGGCTGGGGAAACACCCGGAACAGCCTTCCAACACTCTAGGGAATCCACACTCAGCCGACGAGAATCGTTCGAAAAGAAATCCCACCATGCTGGAGGATATCAAATACTTTTGCCAAAAGTTCCACCCTACTGAGGAATGGATCATGCTTCGTCTAAACACCTGTCATGTCGAGGGAATCAGCACTAAACTCTGCTTGGGGAGAAACCCTGAATATTAATACTACCAGAAAGTCAAATCCGTCGAGGAAAGGGGGTCGAAGGCGCCAAAATGCTGAGAACAAACCCACCCTGCCGGGGATTAGCCTTTGAAAGGAGTCAAAACCCTACTTCGCTGGAGATTCACTACCCACCTCCGCTGGCAATACCTGATTTGATAATGAAACTCTGCGGGTGCGACAAAGATCTCTACAAGGGGAGAAATGAGTATGCATTATAATTTCAATGTCGTGGAGGAACACCTCTGTTGGAAAGTACCATCCTGTAATGAAACAAAAGAGTGCGTACACGCAAAATGGTTACCTCAGTTACCACTCATGACACTTACCACGTGAGAAAAATCATTTGCTTTCGTTATGCTCTGTAAAGCCTACTATCTTTTCCTGCAATGTTTATCAAAATATCAAACGTTTTTGCAAACAAAACAGTAAAAAGTAAAACAAACAAAGGAAAGCTCTTTGACTGAAGTGAATACTTTTATTGATAAAAGGCCCGTAAATGGGCAAGTTACAATTGGGATACAATTCCTGAAAAGAGGCAATTGCGAAAAAGCAAAAAGAATATATACAAATGTTGGCAATATGGAAACAGACAACCACCATGTGTCGATTCGGCTATGACCTATATGTCTTTAATGTGCTCCATGTTTTGCCTACTGAAGAGACTGACTGGACTGATTCCTTTCCTTCGGGATAACTGCTCTTAAGCTCACAAATCGAACGCAGACCGTTGTTGTTTGCTTTCAAATCCCTAACTTTTGTCTGGATCGCCCTTTCGGGTTTTCAATCCACCAGGATACCCATTTTTGCCAAAGTCGCCTTTTCAGGTTTTCAACTTTGCGGGTTTACATTTTTCCTTTTTCTTTTCCCTAATTTTTTCCCTAACCTTTTTCTTTTTTATGGTTCGCCGGGATGCCCCATTTTTTCCTGGACTCTTTTTTTTTGTCCAGCGGGTCTCTTTAAGCAAAGTATTTTTTAACCATGTCTGCGTTCACAGGGGACGAAAAATCTTCACCATCCATGGTGGATAACAACAAGGCTCCGCCAGAGAAAACCTTTCTTACCATATACGGACCTTCATAGTTAGGAGTCCACTTTCCCCTGTGATCTGTCTGAGGAGGAAGGATCCTTTTCAACACCAAATTACCCTCCTGGAAGCACCGAGGACGCACTTTCTGATCAAAGACTTTCTTCATCCTACTCTGGTACACCCGACCATGAGCAATAGATGCCAATCTCTTCTTGTCAATCAAGCTGAACTGATTCAACCTGGTTCACACCCACTCAACTTCGTCAAGCTTTACATCCGACAATACCCTTAAAGAAGGAATCTCAACTTCTAATGGGAAAACTGCTTCCGTGCCATACACTAGTGAGAAAGGAGTTGCCCCGATCGACGTACACACCAAAGTACGATAACCGTGAAGAGCAAAGGGCAACATCTCGTCCCAGTCCTTGTAGGTTACTACCATCTTTTGCACAATCTTCTTGATATTCTTGTTAGCTTCCTCAACAACGCCATTCATCTTCAGACGATATGGAGAAGAATTGTGATGCTCAATCTTGAAACCCTGACACAGTTCCTTCATCATTTTGTTATTCAAGTTTGAACCATTATCGGTAATGATTCTCTTAGGAATACCATAACGACAAATGATGTCCTTCTTTATGAATCGGGCGACCACCTGCTTCGTGACATTAGCGTAGGACGCTGCTTCTACCCACTTCGTAAAGTAATCAATCGCGACCAGAATGAAGCGATGTCTATTAGAAGCAGTCGGCTCAATCTTTCCAATCATATCGAAATCCCACATAGAAAAAGGCCAAGGAGACGTCAACACATTCAGAGGAGCCGGTGGCACATGCACCTTGTCAGCATAAATCTGGCATTTATGGCATTTTTTGGCGTATTTGAAGCAATCGGATTCCATAGTCATCCAATAATATCCAGATCTCAACAATTTTCTAGCCATTGCATGTCCATTGGCATGAGTATCGAAAGAACCCTCGTTGACTTCCTCGATCAATAGGTGTCGCTACTGCGAAAATCGACGTCGACTAAATAGAAGAGTCGCCACCGTGCGTTATTTATCCCAATGGAGGGAAAGGAAACGCTCAGAGTAAACCTAGCGCAAAATGGGAAAGGAATGGTCTTCGCAACCAAATTCCTGGATTCGGGAGTCGATTACGCAAGGGGAAGGTATTAGCACCCCTCACGTCCGCCGTACTCGACGGGATCCACGCTTGTTTTCTAGTACGATTTGTTATTCTATCTACACTAGAGGTCTGGGTTAAAAGAAAAGAAAATGACTCGGCAAAGTATCGCACTTTATGCCTACGTATTCCCGTCTGGAACAAGAAATCAGAGTCAACGTAGTTCGCCTAACTACGGGTTAAAGGGGAAGGTTGCTCGCTAGGATACGACATCCTATGCCTACGTACTTTCATACAACATGAAAGATCAGAGCAAACGTAGTTCGGGCTACGGAAGACACAAGCTTGTCTGACTGTTTTTTATTACCTTATGAAGAGGGTTTTTCTTGATTAAGAGTCCAAGCGGACAAAAATGACACTTTGATGTTTGTTTTGAATCTTTTACGAAAGAAGTGTTTTTTAGTTTGTTTGCAATCTCTGACGCACTAGAGGCTATGATTGGAGAGTGACTACGTCGCGTGTCATCCAAAGGGTGCCACACTAAGCAACTAGACTACTGGAAAGAAGCTCTCCAGCAACCCTTTCTCAAATAGCTTAAGGCTCGTAACGTATGACATCAATTAACCTTATTACTGTATTTTTGAATTGTTTTGAGATAGAAGAGAAAGAAGCTCTAAAAAGCCTAGGGTTGAAAAGGGAATAAAAACTAACCTAATGTTGTCATGCATGGATAAGAATCCTAATGTATGTCATAATTCCCTCCTGCACAGAGGAAATCAGAGATCCTGGGGGATAAACAGAAAAGAAAGCAAGCAAATACAGTAAAATGCATGCAATACAGCAATACAAGCGAGGCAAGGGAGTCCCACTCAACCTTGAACCTGGGAAAACAACAGGCAAAGTGAATCAACATTCACTTCAAACCTAGGGGCAAGCTACACAAGCCAACAAACAATACAGAAAACAAAAACCCCAAAGCAGAGGAGGCAGCCCAAGCAGCAACACCAAACTCCTACAGTTGACAGCCCAAGCAGCAGCTATGACAGCAACAACTTTCATCTTCAAACTTCAATAAGCTTCAATCTCCAACTTCCAGGGAAGAGAAAGCACACTTCAAATAAGGCTCCTCAAAACCTAAACAATTAAACTCCACAGCTGCAGAAAACTCTAGCTCAAAAGCAACAGTAAACCCTAGCTCCAATCCTCCAGCAAGCTCCTGATAGCAAAGTTGACAGTAACACAACTCCCTCTTCAAGCAACCCTCATGAAAGGCATCTTCAACATCTTCAAGCTTCATCCCCAAGCTCTAGCAAGCTCCACCAAGAAAGATTTGTTATTGAGATCAAGTTATAATGAAGGGAAACCAGTGAAAACCAAAGGAAATCACTAGAAACCATCATCTGCAAAGAAGGGTATCCTCAAAAGTTCTACTCTTTAAGGCATGCCAATAATCCCTCCAAGGGAGAGATGGGATTCCTTAAGAGGACTTTAAATCATAGGATAGGATAGAGGCACAAGAAGCTCTCTATGTTTGAAAGAAGAAATAAGACTAATCTACTGCTCTTCCTATATGCCCTAATCCCTAAGCTCCTGACAAGCAATCCAACTGTCATACCCCAAAATTTTCCTATCTTATGTAGTTTTCATTATGTATATACCCAGTCATTGACCTTTAGAAAAGAAAAGCATATGGTGTTCTTCAGTTACCTAAATCCAAATTGTTGCAAGGGTGAGTCGAGGTTCATTTATAGTACCGAGTCAATACGCATCAATTCAAGGGGGGTTCGTTTAAGGTTGCAGTTAGGATTTGTGTGTGTCAATTTAGATCAACTATATGGGGGCCAGGATATCAGGTCATGCTGAGATCAGATATTTCATGATGGAGAATCGCATGGAACGTGTGCTTTTTCAGATATAGTGCGACATGGTCATTTGTTGTCTATTTAGTTCATAGTGAAAGAGTGATTCATCATTATTAAAAGGGTTATCGCACGACTAATTGTTAAAAGAATTCAAGTGTAAATGGCATGGAAAATTGATCATAAGTATTAATTTGTGGGAAGTCAGCACTGCCATGAGAATTTTAAGGGCGGGTTTAGTGTGCCCTTTACTCAAAGAGAATGGTTTATGTTTGTTCATTTTTCTAGATTACATAATGTGACATGTTTCCAAGATCCATGATGCATAGCCTAAGGAAGGATATTATTAAAATTAGGTGTTCAAGTGGGTTCAAATTATTATTTGTGAATCAAGGCATTATGAAGGTTTTTTTGTCAAGTGAGGTTGGTACCTCAGTGTTGAATCATGAAACACGGGTGTCAACTTTGAGTTTTCTTAAATGTTAATATGAGCACATGATCGTTTATGCATGCACGTACAAATGCCATCAGAGTATATCTCATTCATTGGTTTAGGGTATACAAGCTATAATCATTAAGTCACTCTCATAAAGGATACAAGATCATTATTTCTCATTACAAAAGTTGAAAAGAGAGACAGCCAAGAAGTGCAGCGAGAAGCGCATAACACCAAGCACTCCAAGTCCAAGAAAAACCAATATTGAAATATATAAAAGTGGACAGGATTAGAACAGGTCGCAACAGCAGCTATAGCATGTCCTGCAGAATAAGAGAAGTCTCAACGCATCTCTTGACCGGTCTTCGAATGGAATTGTCGGCAGCTGCAAAGCCATTCGTCAGAATGTACATCATGTACAACATCAAAACTGTCAAAATCGAAACAAAGGGAAATAAACAACAACAGGTTACAAGAGAATATGTATGCATGGATAAAATAGAAATAAGGCTAACTATTACACTGGAGATAGTCGGTAAGCATTACCGGAAGCGTTACGAAAGCGATGATCTCAGGCAGCACTTTGACTGTTCGTTCTGTTTCTATTTACAATACCAAAGTTCATGAGGAATGAGCTTGGAAGCTTGCTTCAGGTATCAAGGCCAAGCCCGCATTAGGAATTCAGTCGGCGCAGACATGAAGCACTTGTATTTAATGGATATTATATTCTTAACCTTATCAGAATGTGAAAGAAAATCAAGAGAATCAGTTAGGGAATTTATGAAGTCCAATGAAACATATTTTGAACTGAAAGAAGCATACCGTGGCTAAGAGGAGGCCGTCATTGTCCCTCTCTTGGTAGGAAAACAGCTAGAAACTAAAACCAAAGCAACACAAATGCCACGACGTGTCCCGCACAAGTGAAACAGTGTCATGATGCATAACTGTAACACATAACCTGTTAGCTATACACCTCCCTTCACAAGAAAAGACAAAGGAAACATGACTCACATAAAAGAAACAAACTCCAAAACCGCAGCACAATAGACAATACGTACGCATACAAAAACGGCAGCCAGGAGTATGATCATTGAAGCAAACACACATGAACCGTAAATAAGCTGTTGCTGATGCGATGAAAGCTGATGCCGGTAATTTTGATGTTCAAGCCATATGGAAATCTCTTGCAGCACACCAATGCAAAGTTCAAGCCAAATTGCAACCTGTTGCTATCAGACCAAAGACCACCAGCACAACTGTACGTGCACGTCGTCCACATCCAGTCACTCAACCCAGGTCTTGATACAAGCTGATTCCTGCAAGGAAACTATCCAGTTTTTTATCCAGCCAGCCATGTCTAAATACTGTTACGATTACGAACTTATTACAGAAGTGTTTACAAAGAAGTTTATATTGCATCTCACAATAAGAAGTCATGAGTATTTAAGATTGTTGGAATTGTTTTGACACTTGAAGCCAAGCACCTATAATTCATGCCGTGAGAGGGCTTGACGCTTACGAGGATTTGACGCCTTCAACTGTGCTTATCAGTTGGTGACCCCAATTTTCCTTTCAACACCAATTCGCATCACACCGCAACCTGACACAAAAGATTTATCAGACCACAGGTTTTTTTTTGCGTTTTTATGGTCATCACTATAATGCAGAAGTAATAATATTCAGGCAAAACATGCTCAGGCCATGAGATCTTATCCAATCATAGGGAGCTCAAAGTGTAACAGAAAGTGATGAATCATGTAGTACTTAGCGTATCGTTGCCCTCGCTGCAAATTATTATGTGGTCCGACCGCGGCTTCACACGCTGCGAGTCGTTATGCGGTCTAGTCAACACAAGCTCCACATCACTCTGCATTAATTTACAATTCACGCACAGAAGCCACGATATTTCGTATGAAAGATGATACACACCACCACCTGCTATGACTTTACGTGCCTTCGTATGTGAGTTGCAACTTGCAGTAATCATACTCCATTTTCGTACCGCAAGCCACCTCAAGTCGCAGCTCTAATAATTTTCCACCTGCGAAACAAAGCAGCCACACCAAAGCCTGACAGTTATTCACAGCATATCACATGATAAGGCCAGGATTGTACACAAATATCACATCCTGCAACTGATGCACCCATGCCATGATTCACCCAGTTTTGGAAATCATAACCTGCACAATAATATTAAATTGCCAAAAGATTATCACAAATCATTTTTGAAGGTTGAGGTATCACTACAGAAAAAGACAGTAAAAAAAAATCAATTTACTAGCAGTACAATCAGGGATGATATGGTGTTGTGGTGAAAAGTCTTTACCTCGCTACAGACAAAAGTGGAGATTGAGTGAAAATCATTTTTGAGGTTCTTTCTTTCCACACGGTCCCACCACGTTTTGAGGATGCCCTGCCACAAAAAGACAACAATAACAGCTAGCAATAAAAAATCTACAAGAAACGGTACTACAAGGGCAAAACCTCACCTCAATCCTCCATATACTCTCTCCATATAAAACCATGTGAGAGGCTACAACGGAAAACCCTAGCCGCACTATCCACCAACTTTATTTTCCTTCAGCTCCCTTATCCATCTTCACGATTTTCCTAAAAAAACAGAACAACAACCATCCGTTTCCATCTGCTTCAAGACCGCGAAAACCAAAACCCAACTACAATGTTCAATCAACAAATCCACAACATCCTCCCAGAAATTCTTCACCGAATACCATCACTCCCATCTTTCTTACTTCTCAAAAATCTCCATCAATGATAATAACACAATCTCTATAACTTTGAAAGAACCTATAACCTCTCGAACAAAACCAAAGGCAAATCCATCTTCCACCTCCGTTTCTCGAAACAGCTTAAACTCGAAACAGATTAAACACATCTCAAAATCATTCATCAAACCACGTGTAAAACCTCTTTCACCAACAAATCGAACCACCTTTCTTCCAAAACTCACTAAACCCTTCGAATAACCTCCATTAACATCAAACAACAATTGCCATTTTCATCCAGAAAACCATAAACAATCGCCGCAAAACTACCATCTTTCTCCAACCTTCATCGCCTTCCAAATCATCTTCCACTTCTTTCCGTTAAACCCATACCCAAACCGAGAATCTCATACCCCATATCCTACAAACCCCTAACCTCACGTCGCGGTAAGATAACTTTCAAATCTCTCCTTCTTCCTTGAATGAAAATCTCAACCAAAGCAGATCCATAAGAATAGAATAAGAGAATAGAAGTGAGAAGGAGATATTTCGTCGCTCTTTGTTTTGGATCCAGTTTTTTTCAATTCCTGTGGTTGTACAAGGTGGATCAGTTCTAGTGGCTATAGGGATTGGGTTTATGGGCTTTTCATTCGTACATAATCCTTAATCCACACTGTGTCCATCACTTTGATTCTTAATTAATTTTTATTTGGTTTTCAAAGTTTTTTTTTATTTAATAAAATGGTGAGACAATAAGATTTTGGTCCCTTTGGAACTCGATTCTTACACCCCCAGATTTGAATTCTATCTTCACATCTGTTTTCTTTTTATTAAGTTTTAAACTTTGTGTATTTTTTTTAATAGTTTTTTCTTTAAAAAATATTATTACTTATTTTTTTAAAACAGTTTGATATTATTAGTTTTATGTTCAAAACAAAACTCTTTACTTTTTTTTAGAACTTTTTTTTATTTTATTTTAGGTTTGGATGGTTTTTTTTCATTTATCATTGGGCACTTTATCTCATTTGTCGCATTTTTGGGTCGATGACGATACCCCAAAGTTATTTTTCTGTCAAATTATTGATGAAGAATAACAAACCCGAGACCAACCTTTTTCAAACTTTTTATTTTCTGTTCTCATCGATTTTTATCCATTTTTCATATTATCATATTTATCTTACTATGTATTATTGTCATATTCATATTATCATATTTATTCATTCTCATTCACCCATAATCGAAAACACTTAATAAATTATCGAAACTCCTAAAAGCCAAATTGGTGGACTGTTGGATCTTTGGTCATTTGCAGGTATCCTAACTTTGAGTCGTGCCCGACTTTACTCAAGGCGTAGTTTAGGACACAAATGCACACACACGGCTTTCTCTTGGGCTACCTTACAATGAGACCCCTTTATTTCGTGCAATCCCGTGTAACTTACATGTATCCCTTCCCCATTCCGATGTATGTTTCGCATTTCTTTGATTATTAGTTTACCTCCTAGGAGCACCCATAGGGACTAGAGCGGATCAAACTATTTTCAAACTAATTATCGATTCATCGTCGAGCCACTTTCAAACAACCCCGTAAGTCGAGTGCTCATACGCATTCGCCATCAACCTATTACAAATCGACCCTTGATGCGTAAGTCAATTCGGTCTCTTTTTTCAAACCATTTCATTTTCAACACGTTTTGCACGCGATAATAAGTCAAACCCTTGATCCAACGTCAAGCGGATTTCATAACAAACTATCAATCAATTAACAACTATTTAATACTTTTCAAGGTGTAAAGAGTGGGTTCAAGTCTTTGATCTTACTTTCGGTTGTTTATATGTGAGTTATCTTATTCGTGTGTGAGCAATTGACACCTTTAAATAACATTAACAACTCGAAAACATTCAACCATTGTTCAACCATCCTTCAACTACTCTTCATCCCAAACACTATTTCAAACTCAAACAACTTTCTTTTCGATGAAAAAGAGAGTGTTCCAAGTCTTTGGTTCGCTCTCCCGATTACTTATGGTGTAAGAAGTCTTTCTTAAGGTTCGAGTAATTGTCATCCGATTCCAACCACTCATTCAAACACCATTCAAACACAACCTTCTTTCAAGATGAAAAAGAGAGAGTTCCAAGTCTTTGGTTCACTCTCCCGATTACTTGGGTCCGAGAAGTCTTTCTTCAGCTTCAAGTAATCGTCATTCGTACCCCTTCAAACCCGATCCAATCCAGTTTCTTTCGTGGTCGTTACCACGAACTACGAACGCTCTGATTCTTCATTCACTCTTGAATGTAAGATACGTAGGCACAAGATTGCGATGATCTTGGCGAGCCCAATCCCCTCCATCTCCCATTTCCCCCATCCTTTCCCGTAGTCGAACTACGACGCTCTGATTTCTCATTCTCGTCCGAATGAGCATACGTAGGCACAAGGGCCTCAATCCTTGGCGAGCACCCTATCCTCTAACCATCCCCTTTCCTCTAGTGTCTTTATCCCTTTATAGTATCCTTTAGCATTTAGTAGTGAGAAGAGAAGAATTAAGTTTAGCTAACATCCATCACAACTCGAATTAAGAGGTTCCCGTTGAGTACAACGGACGTGAGGGGTGCTAATACCTTCCCCTCGCGTAATCGACTCCCGAACCCAGGAATATGGTTGCAACGATCGTGTTCCTTCCTCGTTATGAGGTTTTCTCGATATTTTCCTCCCCCGTTCATTTGGGAAAAATAAAGTTCGGTGGCGACTCTGTCGAACCGCATTTCCACGCCTTTTGCGCGAGGGTCGTATGTTCGAAAATGAATTTTCGAGGTGCGACCGGTGGCGACTCTGCTGGGGACTATTGCTCCATGCAAGAGAGAGTTGAGCCTATCTTAGTTTGAGTTGTTAGCTTGTTGTCTTTTATTTTCTTCTCGCTTATTTAAATCCTTATCTTGGTTACTTGTGCTTGTGGCATTGTGGGGTTGTTCTGCTTATGGTTATTTTGGTGAGATGGCTCTACACCCGAGTCTGAGTATATCCCTAGGATTAGGATGGTGGTTGTGTAGTGGAGACTTGCGTGGAGTCTTTCACGTTAAGTTGAAACGAAAACCCCGCTTGGAGTAGATTCCTTGGAAATATTGTTGTTGTGGTGAGTCTTTGCCATGACAATAATGTTTTCGAGTTTGAATCGTTGATCCCAAGGACTATAAACCGTTTTATCCATGGTGGTTGGTAGTGTTAAGTCTTTGTTAATTAATACGAATGCCCCAATCAGATGATATCCCTTGAACGTATTACTTTCTTACAGTAATATTTTCAACCTCGATCTATGACTCTGAGAACCTTTTCTAGAATCCGTGTGTCGATGGTTGTGTAGTTGATGCCTCCGAGAAGTCTTTCTCGCGTGGAAGATACGAAAGCCTCACCTAGAGGAGATTCTTTTGGGGATATTATCGTCGTGATGAGGCTTTGTCATGGCTGTAATATCTTTGAAAGATATCCATGACTCTAGGCACCTACCCATTTTAGAATCCTACCCGTGGGGGTTTCTTTGAGTAGTGACTGTGATCCTTAAGTCGTTCACCCGACTATTCTCAGAATTGTTTGAATTTGTGATCCTGTGATCCTGGATCTTGCATCTTACATCGCATATCATTTGCATTGCATCTCATTTGTTGTGCATCTTGCATTCTCCTTCCTTCATCAGTTTCTCATGTTTCCCTTTCCTTCATATCCAGTAAATCAAGCTGAGTCCTCGACACCAGTACGCAACTAGAGCCAATACAAGACGAATGATGGAGCAGATTCAACAGGAGCAAGCTACTGTCGCTACTGCGAAAATCGGCGCCGGCTGAACAGAAGAGTCACCACCGTGCGTTATTTATCCCACGGGAGGGAAAGGAAACGCTCAGAGTAAACCTCGCACAACACGGGAAAGGTATGGTCATCGCAACCAAAACCTGGATTCGGGAGTCGGTTACGCAAGGGGAAGGTATTAGCACCCCTCACGTCCGTCGTACTCGACGGGATCCACGCTTGTTTTCGGGTATGGATTGTTATTCTATCTACTCTAAAGGTCAGGGGTTAAAAAGAAAAGAAAATGACTCGGCAAAGTATCGCACTTTATGCCTACGTATTCTCGTCTGGAACGAGAAATCAGAGTCAACGTAGTTCGCCTACCTACGGGAAAGGAGGGGAAGGTTGCTCGCTAGGATATCGCATCCTATGCCTACGTACTTTCATACAGCATGAAAGATCAGAGCAAACGTAGTTCGGGCCACGTGTGACACAGGTCTGTCCTTGATTGATTTTTATTCCTTCTGAAAAAGGTTTTCTTGATTAACAGTCCCGGCGGACAAAAATGACGTTTTGATGAGTTCACATTCTTTTACGGAAGAAGTGTCTTTTATTGTGTTTGAAATCTTTATGTGTTTTTCTGTTTGTTTTGAGAAAGAAAGAGACAGAACTCTAACCTACGGTTGCGAAGGGAAACAAACTAACCTAATGTTATCATGCATGGGTTAAGACCTAGTGTCTATCATGCTCCTCTCTTGCACAGAGAGAAACAGAGATCCTAAGGGATAGGCAGAAACAGAAACAATATCAGATATATACAGTAAAGCAGTAAAATGCATGGATGCAACAGCGCAAGCGAGGCAAGGGAGTCCCACTCAACCTCGAACCTAGAAAACAATAGGCGAAAGTGAACAGGCTTCACTTCCAACCCAACAGGGTAAACAGCAAGCAATACAGTTCAGAAAACCAATCAATACATCAACAAATGAAATACAGCAAAAGAAACAGCATCAGCAGCTCTGAATCAACAACTGGCTTCAAGTAACCTCCAATCAGCTACAGGCTTCAACAAGCATCAATCTCCATCTTCATGGCCTTCAGACAAGGGCTTTGATCATCAGCCTTCCATCTGCAATGGCTTTTCTTCAAGCTTAAACCTCCAGGATGAGGGATTAGTCACAAGAGTGAATTGAGTGTTAAGCAATCAGCTGACTACCAAAGGTGGTGAACAGACTGCTTCTAACACAAGAGACATTTTCTCTCAAGAGTTCTATCTCATAGACACTATCACCAAGCCTTCCAAAGGAAGGGGGTGAGTATCTTAGAGAGACTCTGAATCACAGAGAAGAATGGATGCAGACAAGGCAATCCATGTTTGAGAAACAAAATTTCTAATCTAGAGCTCTGCCTAGCTCCTAAACCCTAATCTCCTCAGCATCTGCCAGCAAGAAACTTCTCCTCAACTCTGATAGTTGATCTTCCATCTTTGAATCTCCAATAGCTTCATCTTCACAAATCTTCAGCTTCCCCAGGGCCCCAGACAAACCCAATACCCATACAAACAATCAATAAACCCCAGAGGGCACACCACACCAAACAACAGATACACAGACAGTAATAATAGCAGTAGGGGAATCCTAACTGTTCTCTAAGGGATCTAATAGCTACCCATAGCCCATATAGTCCCATAACTAATCTATTTAAACCCTAAGTCCTAAGGGGAATGAAATCAAACTCCTAAGTTGTCACCTAAAACCCTAGTTTTGTTCATGATATTCAAACATCTATTAATCACCTAAAATTAACCTCTAAAAATGGGAACTAAAATATTTCTACAAGCTTAATATCTCATCTAAACAATATGAGAAGAATGATCAAAAAATATCAAAGCATGTGAGAGAACAAAAATCATAAAAATGATGCATGAAATGAATTCTTTAATATGACATTTATTTAGAAAATATGAAAAAAATATGAAATAAAACTAAAAATGAAATTTTATTTTCCTATAATATTCTAGACATTTTAATGAAGATATGGTAAAAAGAATGAATTAAAAAGCATTTTTTATGAATTATTTATGATTTTATGAAAATTGGTATAAAATAAGAAAATTAAAATTGAATTAAATGAGGGAGGGGGGTCAGAATAGTAACCAAGCGCAGTTAATAGTACACTGGGCCAGGCAGACAGGGGTGTAATTAGCGTTTTGGACAAAGCCCAGCATCAATCAGAATCAATGGAATAATGAAAACGCGCTGGGGGGTGAGAAAAGAATGGAAATCACGTTGAAACCTGGAATTGGGCTCACATTGGGGGTGGGGATAACAAAATCCAACTCAGGCCCGCCCGTTTCAATTAATGAAACGGTGCGTTTTGGCCAGCTTCTTACTTCCCTCCAAAACTCAGCTTAAATCTCAGCCTTAGGATCACTATCCAGGTCAAAGGTCTTGCACCAAATAGACGATCCAGATTTCGTCTTCTTCCTCAATTCAACTGAATTAGGGTTTCTGCCACCATGAACCTCATGCACGAGCAACTTTCCATCCCTCTGTTCTCCATCACCAGGCCATGAAATGCCACGACATAAACACGAAAATTGCTCAGGATTTCTTCCTCTACAATCCTATGATCCTAATTCAGTCTGAAACTCAATAAATCATTCAACCCGATGGTATCAAACTCTGGTCACCATTGAAATGCGCTGATACAAACCTTCACCATTCTTCCTCAGACTTAACCTAAACTAAACTACACCTAATGGAGATTAACATATGCTATCAAGCCACAATTATGATGCACTAATCTAAGAGATATAAACACTAACAGTTTATGGCACCTGTCACTAACCATCACCAAATCGTTCCAAATTCATCTAACTTAATCTCCTAACCACCTAGATCAATTCTACACTAACAAAATCATGTGAAACCAACAGAATTAAGCAAATCGAAGGAAAACTTACCTGATGAGAAACCTTGAAAACAGCTATGGAAATGGAAGATATGAAGCTTCTAAGTGTTGAATCTTGATCAATCCTTGATGAACTTGATTCTGTATGCAAGCTTTGGATGAGACTTGGCCAGAATTATGCTATCCACTTGAGATTGTGATTTTGATATCCTTGCAAAAAGCACTCGAAAATGGAGGATAATCACTTGATCCTTGCTTCAATTCTGATCTATGATGAATATTGAATATGATTGGATTGATTTTGAGGAAGATTGATGAAGATTTTGGAGAATTGGAATGAAAACTTAATGAGAAAGCATGAGAAAAATTTATGGAATTCTTGGTGCAAATGAGGCCAACCCTTGCCAAATTCTCCTTTCATGAATATATAGACCCCAATGGTACATTCTAGATCCATCTTACACATTCCCTTGTTTTCAAACTTTGGCTCATTTTGGATTATGTTTCTTAAAAGGTAAGCAACCATGGATAACTTCATTTTTTCCTTCTAAACTCAAAAAAGTGTGTGAACCATTGTTCTTAGAATTGTTTTTCCATTCAAAATCATATATTGGAAGTCTTCATTTGGACTTGTAAATCTCCCAAACCACTTTTCACTTTGAAATTATTCACTTTATAAGCCTTTTTAGTTCATATTTTGACCAATTATTCAACTCCATGCTATGAGCTTCTCCAATAACTTGTGACCTTCTTTCTAGACTTAAAATCCCATTTGGAGCAAGTTTGATGTTGTAAGTTTTTCCATTTGAGGCCTCCTTGTATGAGTTTTGGACATAGGTTAAAATGACCTGTAATTCACAAATGCCCAAAATACCCTTTGCTTGTCAAGACCATAAGTTGAGTTCTCCACATCATATGAAGGCATACTATACCATTCTAGAAAGCTAAGACAATGAGGAACAATTCTTATGTTGACCAAGAATTCATTTGAAATCTCCTTGAGGGGCAAAACTAGCTTGGAAGTCAAGTCACTTTCACAGACAAAAATTCAGACACCCCAGATGACCTGTAACTTGTAAGGACCATAACTTGAGTTCTATAAATCTCCTTGAGGTCTTCCACCACTCAAATTAAAGGTCTTGAGATCCTCTACAAGTTTCATGTTGGCCAAGAAGCCATTTGAATCTAGCATTTTGACTTATCTTGCTTGGAAATTTGACCTAAACTAGGGGATTTTACAGAGAAACCCTAATTTAGTAACTCCTCTTCTCCTTGATTTCTCTTGAATTCTCCTTGTCATATCTCCATATCCTTCTTTATATGCTCAATGATGATCCCCACATCTCTCCAATAGACTTGAATGCCCTCTTAAGTCAGTCAATTGACCTAGGGTTGACCTAGGGTTGACCCAGATGAAACCCTAGTTGACTGTCTTCCACTATAGCTCTTGTGCTTTCATCAATGACTTGCTTTCTTCTCCAAATGACTTTATAAGTCTCTCAAGATGTCTAGATGCTCTCCATGCTTTCATTTCACAGCTCATAACCCTCTTGTTGATCCTCAGATACCCTCAGCTAGGAGATGGACTCAAGGCTTGATCTGCTGAACTCTTTGCTTTCAAATTCTTTCCTGATGACTTGAATATGACTGAATTGGGATAATAACCTCTTGATAGGCCTCTAGAGATGAAAATAATGATTGGTCCCCTGTTGAATGACTTGCTATGCTTATGCTATGCAGATGGTTAGTCTATGTACATGACTCTATATGCAAATGCTAAGATAATGAAACATAAATTCAAGGAATAAGGTTGAGCAAATTTTAGGGTGCAACAGCTGCCCCTATTCAAGCGACTTGGACCCGATTGGATGAAGAGCCCGGAGCCTTCAGACATTCGCGGTACGAGACGGTTGAATACTAGTGAAACCAGAAATTTGCCAACCGCAGAAATAAACTGCGCTCCTGCTTGAGGAATGACATTCGTCAGCTGAATCTGACTGTCACGATAACCCACTGATCTTGCGCGACCGTCCTGGGGATTGTCTTCATCGTTCTGAAGAGGATTTTGTCATACCAGACTACTTGCTTGTCCACGTTAGGACTCTGTCTGTCGTCAATACGAAGAAATCTCAACTAAAACTTGTCCACGTCAGGACTCCACTTGCTGTCAACCCAGAAAAATCTCGGCAACTCCGCTGGGGATAATTCATCTGCATTTCCGTAAACTGAATCGCCCACGTTAGGAATAACACTCTTCCACGTTAGGAGTAACACCTGTCCACGTTAGGAATCACATCGTCCACGTTAGGAGTAACGCTCTTATCTTTCCACGTTAGGAAGCAATCTTCTTTCCGCGCAAGGAGAATTACATCAATCTGTCCACGTAAGGACTCCAATGCCATTTGACATGTCCGCGTTAGGACTCCGATCTTTCCACGTAAGGAATTCCACTTCTGAATTTGTCCACGTCAGGACTCCACTTTTCTTGCATCTGTCCACGTAAGGACTAATTTCCTTCTTCCACGTTAGGAATATCTTCTTCGATCTGTCCGCGTCAGGACTAAACTCTCTTTCCCCGTCAGGAATAATCCATTTCTTTCCACGTCAGGAATCAATCTTGATATGTCCGCGTCAGGACTTTGATCTTTCCACGTCAGGAATACCAACTTCTTTCTGATTTGTCCGCGTCAGGACTCATTTTTCCACGTAAGGAATGCCATCTTAATCTGTCCACGTAAGGACTACAACCTTTCCGCGTTAGGAATGCAACTTCTGATATGTCCGCGTAAGGACTACCTCTTTTCCGCGTTAGGAATCTCCGTCTTTCCACGTTAGGAATCACTTCTGTTGATAGGTCCGCGTAAGGACTACATCTTTCCATGTTAGGAATAATAATCTCTTTGATCTGCCCGCGTTAGGACACTGATCTCGTCTTGATTTATCCACGTTAGGACTCAGGCGTCTTCGACTCACTGAGGAAATAAGACTTGTCCACGTAAGGACTCACGCGTCTTCGACTTGCTGGGGAAATATCCGCGTTAGGACTTACACTTTGCCAACAACACGAAGAAGGATAAATCTGTCCACGTCAGAACTACAAACTTGTCCACGTCAGGACGCACATTTCACCATTACGAATAAAGATATCTGCTGAAAACAAATGATCCACGAAGGATACCAACACGAAGAGTAACCAATCTTTTGTCGACGTCATGACCTCCCTTTCTCCAAATTTCGAGAGACCGAATCTATCCACGTCAGGATTAACGCACCTTACCAATCCGGTAAAACAAACCTGTCCACGTTAGGACGCCCACTTCTGAAGAAATCCCGTCATTCTGGGAGTAAATGGTCCACGTCAGGACTTAATTCTTCAATGATCCTTACTCACAAACTGCTCAGCACTGACGTGACAGCGACTTCGAGACGAACTCTACTGGGAATATCTGAAAACCAACTATCGGACGCCTGCTCTGATAACCGGCGGTGGTCTCTGAAATTCTGATTCATGCGACTCGTTGATGACAAACAAACTCTGCTTGGGGATAAGGAGATTCTTATCCTGGCCACTCTGGCTGGGGAAGATAAGAGACATTTGCATAAACGACTCTGCTGGAGACAAAGAGAGTTTTATCATGATAACTCTGTGGGGGAATACCGCCGAAACTGACATTGTCATTGAATATCTCCTGCCGAGATCTTGACTGTTCGGTAGTTTATTTGAGCAAGAGCTCTCTCCACCTGAACCGCTGGAGTACAGAAACTGCTTCAGCAAAATAAATGCTGGAAGGGTAACGCCGACTCGCCGGGGATAGCCTGATGCTACAAAATTATTCCGGCAAAATAAATGCTGGTAGGAGTGACGTCGACCCTGCTGGGAAGTTGGGAACTCAAACCACACGTCTTGCTGAAGTAACCCCTGCTGGGGACAATAACTCTGCTGAGGAATAGCAGATGCGCACAGCACGATCGGACTTTCTGCTGGAATGTGAACCGATATCACCAGTATCTCTGACAAAATAACTGACAGGACCCAACATCAACTCTGCTTTGGGGAGCCTTGACCTTCGAATTCCACTGGAAGGAAAGAACATTTGCTGAAAAGAGAACTCCGCTGGGGATGGCTGGGTTCTCTTGGAAAAAATTAACTGACTCCACTGGGGAAGAGTGCATGACCCTGCGGGGGAGATGAACCTGTCTGAATACAGCCTTACGATCTCGGAATCACCCAACTCTGCTGAGGACGGGTAACTTCTCTGGAGCACGTCCTTTGGATAAGCTACGGCTAGCTGGAGAATTCTATCCTTCTTCAGGAAGAACATGCCTGACCTGCGTGGGGATCAAGCCTTTCACTATTGCAATCTTTTGATCACCTTCCTCGTACAGTTATGAAACCTGCAACAACACAAACAAAGCACGACAAGCCTATGCAATCCAAATCGATTCAGGTTAGTGACGTTACACTCAGTTAATTCAAAGCTTTAACAATTGTTGGCAAGGGCCAGTAATGTTATACTCATGCTAGCTTCAATAAACTTTAGGCGTTTTATCATGCGCAAAACAGTAAAGAACAGGCATCAAGTACTGAATAACACATTTTCACTGAATAACACATTTTCATTGATTGGGCCCCTGAATGGGCGGAGTTTTTTGTACACGGGATGTAACTCCTGAAAAGAGGAAGCTACGCAAAGCAAATATACAAGTATGCAAGTATTCACAAGAAGCATAAATATTGATAAATTAAATTTTGTACACATGTCGGCAACTGGATGCAGATGAGCACCACGAACTGATCCTCCCATGACTCGTCCGACTCTTATACTTTCCCGGTATCCCTACTTCTGAAGAGGTTGTATCCGATAACTGACTCTCCAAATACATTCTCCCGCACCGATGCTCATTGAATTCAAATTCGGACCGCAGTCATTTGCTTTTCTCATCCCTAACTTTTGCGTGAACCGCCCTTTACGGGTTTTCAGTTCACCGGGATACCCTTTTTTGCCGAAGCCGCCCAGTGTAGGTTTTCAACTTCGCGGGTGTACATTTTTTCAATTTTATCCCTAACTTTTGCCCGAACCTTTCATTCTGTTTTTGGTTCGCCAGGATGCCCCATTTTTGCCTGGACTCTCTTTTTTCTGTCCAGCGGGTCTATTTTAAGCAAAGTATTTTTTAACCGCGTCCGAATTCACAGGTGATGCAAAGTCTTCCCCGTCCATGGTGGACAACAATAAAGCTCCTCCTGAAAAGACCTTACTGACAACGTATGGCCCTTCGTAATTGGGGGTCCACTTGCCCCTGTGATCTGCTTGCGGCGGGAGAATCCTTTTCAGCACAAGGTCGCCCGTCTGAAAGCTTCGCGGAAGTATTTTCTTGTCGTACGCTTTCTTCATTCGTCTTTGATACAAACGACCGTATGCCAGAGAAGCTAGCCTCTTCTCATCCATCAAACTCAGTTGGTTCAATCTATTCGTTACCCATTCTGCCTCGTCCAGCTGAACGTCTCGCAATACCCTCAGAGAAGGGATCTCAACTTCCAATGGTAATACCGCTTCCATTCCGTATACCAACGAGAATGGGGTTGCCCCGGTTGATGTGCGTACCGTCGTACGATAACCGTGCAAAGCGAAAGGTAGCATCTCGTGCCAATCTTTATAAGTCACCACCATTTTCTGGACTATCTTCTTGATATTCTTATTGGCCGCTTCGACAGCGCCATTCATCTTGGGTCGGTAAGGGGAGGAGTTGTGATGTTCGATCTTGAAATTCTGACAGAGCTCCTTCATCATTTTGTTGTTCAGATTAGAACCATTATCCGTGATTATCCGCTCGGGAATCCCATATCGGCAAATGATATCTCTCTTGATGAATCTAGCCACCACTTGCTTCGTTACATTTGCGTAAGATGCCGCTTCCACCCACTTGGTGAAATAATCGATTGCTACTAGTATGAACCGATGCCCATTAGAAGCCGTTGGCTCAATCTTTCCAATCATATCGATTCCCCACATCGAGAATGGCCATGGAGATGACATCACATTCAGAGGACTCGGAGGCACATGTATTTTGTCAGCATAAATTTGGCACTTGTGGCACTTTCTTGCAAATTTGAAACAATCAGTTTCCATCGTCAGCCAAAAGTAACCTGCCCGCAACAGTTTTCTCGTCATAGCATGCCCACCAGCATGCGTACCGAATGCACCTTCGTGAATTTCCTCCATGAGAAGCTTTGCCTCTTTCTCGTCTACACAACGCAACAACACCAAGTCGTGGTTTCTTCTGTACAAGACGCCATCCGGGTTCAAATAGAAATTACCCGCTAATCTCCTGAGAGTCTTCTGATCTTGACTGGATGCCCCAGCCGGATACTCTTTATTCTTCAGGAAATTAAGGATATCAAAATACCACGGTTTGCCATCAGACGCTTCATCAATAGCAAATACATAAGCTGGCCTGTCCAACCGAGAGATGGTGATTTGGGGAGCTTCGTTCCAGAAATTGACCTTGTACATGGAAGACAATGTGGCAAGGGCGTCAGCCATTTGATTTTCTGCCCGTGGCACGTGATGCAATTCAACTTTGTCAAAGAAGGGCAACAATCTCCTTGCATAATTCATATAATGTATCAAGTTGGGCTGACGTGTCTCCCATTCCCCTTTGATCTGATTCACGACCAGAGCTGAGTCTCCGTATACGTCTAGATGTTTGATTCGCAAATCAATGGCTTCTTCAAGCCCCATTATACAAGCTTCGTATTCGGCCTCATTGTTGGTAACAGCAAAGGTCAGTCGGGCAGTAAACGGGATGTGCGACCCGTGCGGCGTAGTGATAATTGCCCCTATTCCGCTACCGTAAGCATTCACAGCTCCATCAAATATCATCTGCCATTTGGACCCCGGCTCTGGTCCTTCGTCTGGTAACGGCTCTTCGCAATCCTTCATCTTGAGATACATGATATCCTCGTCAGGAAAATCGAATCTCATTGATTGGTACTCTTCAATAGGCTGCTCCGCCAGATATTCAGCCAGCACACTCCCCTTTATTGCCTTTTGCGAGACGTATTGAATATCGTACTCAGTCAAGATCATCTGCCACCGGGCAATTCTACCTGACAACGCCTGCTTTTCAAATATATATTTGATTGGATCCATCTTCGAGATGAGCATGGTTGTATGATTCAGCATGTACTGCCTCAAACGCTTGGCGGCCCAGGCTAGCGCGCAACAAGTTTTCTCCAGCATTGAGTATCGAGATTCACAGTCTGTAAATTTCTTACTCAAATAGTAGATTGCATGCTCTTTTCTCCCCGTCTCGTCGTGTTGACCGAGAACACAACCCATGCTTCCCTCAAGAACCGTCAAATACATTATCAAGGGTCTCCCTGCCACCGGGGGTATCAAAATAGGAGGCTCCTGCAGATACTTCTTTATTTTGTCGAACGCCTTTTGACAATTATCGTTCCACGTTACAGCTTGATCTTTCTTTAACAGCTTGAATAATGGTTCACACGTGGCCGTTAGGTGAGATATGAACCGAGCAATGTAGTTCAATCTCCCTAAAAACCCGCGCACCTCTTTTTCTGTTTTAGGCGTCGGCATTTCTTGAATCGCTTTTATTTTAGCAGGATCGACCTCTATTCCTCTTTCGCTTACTATGAACCCCAGGAGCTTACCCGATCTCACCCCAAAGGTGCATTTGTTAGGGTTCAGCCTCAGCCTGAACTTCCTAAGCCTTTTAAACAACTTCAACAGATTCACCAGATGCTCTTCCTCCGTCTGGGATTTGGCAATCATATCGTCAACATAAACTTCAATCTCTTTATGCATCATGTCATGAAAGAGAGTTGTCATCGCACGCTGATACGTTGCCCCAGCATTTTTCAAACCAAAGGGCATCACTTTATAGCAAAATGTTCCCCAAGGCGTTATGAAAGTAGTCTTCTCCATATCCTCTGGCGCCATTTTAATTTGATTATAGCCTGAAAAGCCATCCATGAAGGAGAATACGGAGTACTGAGCAGTATTATCAACTAACACGTCAATATGAGGAAGTGGAAAATCGTCTTTTGGGCTTGCCTTATTCAAATCTCTATAATCCACGCACATTCGAACCTTGCCATCTTTCTTTGGCACTGGTACGATGTTAGCAACCCATGAGGGATACTTCGTCACAGCCAGGAAACCAGCGTCCCACTGTTTCTGAACCTCCTCTTTGATCTTCATTGCCATATCTGGGCGAGTTCTGCGAAGTTTTTGTTTGACAGGCGGGCAGTCTTCTTTCAGTGGCAGACGATGCACAACCATATCTGTATCGAGCCCTGGCATATCTTGATACGACCAAGCGAATACATCATTATACTCTCGGAGCATTTCAACCAGTTTTCGCTTGATATCACTCTGCAGTGCAGCTCCGATACGAATATTCTTCTCAACCCCTTCCGTCCCCAAATTGATAATTTCGATAACCTCGTCGTGAGGCAGAATGGCTCTTTCCTCTTGCTTCACCAACCAAGACAGTTCTTCAGGAACGTCACTATCTTCGACAACCTCTTCTTCGGTCTGGAATACCGGGTGCTCGAAGTCGGGACGAGTCATAGGCGGCTCAAAGATGTCATCTGAAAATGTTATCCTGCAAAAGGAATGGTTAAGTGCTTCAAAATGCGTATAAAGCGGATAACCATGTTGCCATTTTATTGAAAAATACAAAACAAGAAAGACAGGAATTACAGTATTTACACATGAAAAAAAACGCCCTTTATTTAATGATTAACGAAGCAATGTTTATAACAACACAGCCCTAAGCAAATCCTGATGCCCCGGGCAAGACATCAGATTATTCAACAATTAATAAAGCAAAGCATTACTGTTTAAAAGTCACAGGAACAAGCTCCTGAATAGACCAGTTGCACAGTCCTTGTCCTGGCGTGCTTGGCTGAATCCAGGCATCCATATCACAGTCGCTGTCCCTTTCATCGGATTCTGAAGCAGCATTGACAGATTCATGGCATACTCCACTGGCAGAGATGGTGATTGACTTTCTGAAATGAGGGGCCCCCACGGAAGGAGTTGATGACGACGGTCGGTACCCTAGTCCGAACCGGTCCATTTTCACCGGAATGTCCAATACTTTGCCCCAGCCCGTGGCTTCTCCTGCCTTCACTAGCGCTTGAGCCTCTTTATACGAAGAAACAGCTATCTCTGGCACTTTGCTTGGCCCGGGACTCTTGTCCTTTATGCGCAAACCTTCGAATGCTTGGCATGGCGTCTCGTGGATCTCCCCGTCGACCTCCACATATTTGAACGAAGAAAGATGGCTGACCAGGATGTCTTCTTCTCCGCACACGGTGACTACACTGTCTCCGACCATATACTTTAACTTCTGATGCAGGGTAGACGTGACTGCCCCTGCCCCGTGAATCCAAGGTCTTCCCAGCAAGCAGCTGTACGCAGGCTGTATATCCATGATATAAAACTCCGTTGCAAACACTTCCGGCCCCACTTGCAGAGGCAAGGTAATCGATCCGAAGACTGTTCTCCGCGTGCCGTCAAACGCTCTGACTACCAAATCACTTGGTGTGCACAAAATTCCTCGAACATCCAGCTTCATCATAGCCTTCTTAGGCAGCACATTCAAAGACGACCCGGTGTCAACCAATACGTGCGACATTGTCGACCCTCTGCACTCAACAGATACATGTAATGCCATATTATGATCCCTTCCTTTCGGAGTCAAGTCAAAATCAGTAAAGCCCAGACTGTGGCCTGCATTTACATGTGCCAATACTCCTTCTAGCTGATTGACGGAGACATCCGGTGGTACAAAAGAAGTGTCCAGGACTTTCAGCAAAGCGTTCCTGTGGGCTTCTGAACACAACAGCAATGACAGAATAGATATTTTGGATGGCGTTTGCTGCAGATGCTCCACGATTTTATAATCGCTTTTCCGAATTAAGCGCATGAATTCTTCGACATCCTTAGATGCTGCTTCTTTTTCATTTGCTTGAACCGGAACATTTTCCACCGCTTTCCCCTTTCCTTTCGCTAGCCTTTCGGCTTCCACTTCAGGAGATATAAAGATCCTGCCGCTCCTCGTCATGCCTCCTGGGCCAACAACATTATCCACAACCTCCGCTGACTGCTTGTTGACATCGATCTTAATCCCGTCACAATACACCTCTAGCCCATATGACCATGGGACTGCTTTCGTGTTCTCATACGGGATTGGCCCGGCTTTAGTTATAGTAATCGGTGGTCGCTGAGCTGGTGCTGAAATAGTGATCGTCTTCCTAGGAATTGTCACTGTGGCAACATCACTCTGATTATCCATTACTGCCCCTGCCGGCTCATCAGTTGCTGTTCTATCAAACTGCAATACACCTTCATCAATCAAGGCCTGAATACCTTTCTTCAAATCCTCACACCCCCCAGACAGGGCCCAACAATCTAAGCAGTACTCATTACAACCCGGGTAAACACCTCCTTGCAACAGTCGGCTTTTTATTTCGCTCAGCGGCGTCTTTAAATCCTCAACATTCATAATCAGATTCAGACCTTCCTCAGTCAGCACGGCATTCGCCCCATGATTAGGCATGGGTTTCTGGACTATATTCGCACCGGTCGTTCCGAAGTTGATAGACTTGTTGTCCAAGAGATCCTGCACAACGTGCTTAAAAGCATGACAACCTTCTATATCATGGCCCGGGGCCCCAGAATGAAACTCGCAGCGCCTATTTGCATCATAGCCGAACGGGGGAGTTCCCGTTATTGGTGCCAAGGTTCTTTTCTCTACCAGATTCAATCCCAACAAGGTCTGCAATAAATCAGCATAGTTAGAGGGAGGCTTCTCGAACACCCTTCTCGGCTTACCACCCTGGAATTTTCTCTGAGCTTGCTGTGCCCCCTGCTGAGGCTGCTGCTGCTGTGGCATTAGTTGCTGCTGAACCTGTTGTTGATGCTGAATTGGTTGTTGTTGATACGGGATGGTGACACTCGACACTTGCTGCTGCTGACGATATTGATTTCTTCCCCTGCCTCGGCCTCGGCCTCGGCCTCCAAATACGGCACTAGCTTCGCCCTGACGGCGCCCACCATAAGCTTTCCTATTACTGCCAGATGCAGTTGACTCGTCAACTTGGAACTTGCCTTGCTTAATGTTCCGCTCAATCTTTTTGCCCATCAAAATCAGATCTGAAAAACTAGCCAGAGACGTATGAAACAGCATATCATGAAACAGCCCGGTGAATGTGCCAACAAACATGTCGTTCATTTCTTTATCTTCCACAGGAGGACGAACCCTGGCAGCCATATCGCGCCACCTTTGCGCGTATTCTTTAAAACTCTCCCCCTTCTTCTGCGAAAGCCCGGCCAACTGGACCCGATTGGGTGCCAGGTCACTGTTATATTTGTAATGGGCTACGAATGCCTCCGCTAATTGCTTCCAAGTCTTGATATCAGTGGGCTCCAACCCCATGTACCACTCTAAGGAAGGACCCGATAGGCTATCCTGAAAGAAATGCATGAGCATTCTTTCGTCAGTGGAATATGCAGACATCTTTCTGTAATAAGCTCGTACATGAACCTTCGGACATGTATCTCCTTTGTACTTATCGAACGCAGGCGCTTTGAACTTGATCGGCACCCTCAGCCCAGGTACCAAGCCCATTGTTGCCATGTCCAGACCCACAGCACTCTGGTTTAGGACTCCCTTCATTTGCTCTTCCAGCATTCTAATCTTTTGAGAATCATCCATCGGCCCGTCAAAACCCCCTCCAGAGAAGGCGTCTTCCTGTTGATCCTCTTGCCACATACCGTTTCCAGCCCCATATCCATCATATGCATTATTACGTCCAGCTCTGACCTGATTCATCCCCGGAACTCGGCCTCGGTTGCCATACCCTTGAACACCTCCAGCAGGACCTCCAGCCATAAAACCAGCACCGTTTCCGTTTCCAAAACCTCCGTAGCCCTGATTGACCATACCATAACCATCTTGCCCAAAGCCTTGAGCATTAAAGCCATACTTGCCAGTATTGTCGAATCCCTGATCGTTGAATCCGAACCCAGCGTTGACAAAGCCATTGCCTCCGAGATTATCTCCCACATTGACATCACCCAGCCCAGCGTTATGGACAGCAGTTTCATTTCCAGCTCCGACGTTACCATTCACAGCAGCGGTAGCGTTGTTGACGTTAGCAGCATTCACATTGACGACAGGCGGAGCCACGGGCGTGGGAGTGCCGTCTCCATGAGCAGTATCAACCCGGACAGACTGATGATCTTCGTTACCATGACCAGCGTTGCGAGCCAACAGAGGCTGGACCATGGCCTGCAAATTCTCTTGCCCTTTTGCTATAGCCTCCATGGTCTGCATGAAGAGGGCGAGCTTCTCGCGTACATCCTGCATCTCGTTCTGAATCTGGTCCATGACTTTCCGACAGTTGGATCGTGTAGAATAGCGGTGCGGATGTTGATCTGGAATCCTGTTAAGTACCTGATACAGAGCAAGAGATAAGACACCATTCATAGATTACCTGTTATGCAATATGAATATGAATGCAATGCAATGTGTCTGTGCATTAGGGAAGTTCATTCCCCCAGTTCTAGTGCGAAGGTGCCGGTGCGGTGACAGTGTTGACAATAAGAATACCGGAGCTGAATCATAGAAAGCCTCATATATAACAGAGAGAATCAATAAGCCCAGGGTACAATATCACTGAGAGTACAAGGATGGCATGACCTCAACCAACAATCCTGGTGATGGTCAGCACTATGCAAATAAAGCATACAAATAATGGAATGATCAGATCCTCCCAAAAGTCTGGTACTCCTCTATCAACTTCTTGGTCTCCGGATGGCTTGGTCGATCAAGCAGCCCTTCAACAAGCTGGTTTCTCTTCTTAAGGACACGGCGTACGTCTTCAGCAGTTTCTTCCCATGTTGCTTCTCCGAAGCAATCTTCTAACTTTCGCTTCTGGGACACTGCTTCATCCCTAGATTTGATTGCCTTGTTCAGTGCATGCTGGACACTATACCGGTTCATCACTTCTTCCTCACACTTCTTGATGCTAGACTTCAACTTCTCCTCGAGGTCGAAAATTTGCTGCTTCAGCTTATCTTCCCTCTTCTTGTTGTTGGTGAGTGTAGCATTCCAAGTCTTGTTGCAAGAAGATATCTCTCGGTGTGCTGCGTCGAGCGCCTTCTTTTTGGCTTCCAGCATGTCATGGGAGCTTCTGAACTCTTGCCCCAGACGTTCGCGCTTCTTCTTTTCCTCGGTCAACTCAGCTCCTAACCTGTTTACCAGCTCAATCTGTTGTTGGAAAGCATATACGGCCTTGTTTTTCTCACTGCGCGCCTGGGCTAACTCTTGCTCTAACCCTTCGTTAATCTTCATCAGGGCTTCTTTCTCCCTCACAACCTGTTCATATGCTTCTCTAGAAACAGTAGTCGGCTCTTCTACCGGAATAGGATCAAGAGTTGGTGCATCTAGAAATGGCATCTTCAACTGACTAGCCCTCTCTTTAATCCAAGCTCTATAAGGTGCATAGGCCTGACAGTCATTCTTTCCTAACAACGGCTTCCCTTTGCGGTTAATACGCGTCCAAGCATGTCGCAACTTGGCTAATAACTCCCCCTTCACGTCTCCAGTGAAGTACAGAGATTCCTGTACTTCTTCCTCTTGAGGTGGATTCTTCAGCGCATATCCGAACTGACGGACGAACAGAGAAGGGTTGTAATTGATACACCCTTTTCTTCCAATCAATGGGACATTAGGGTAACCAGAACAACTGAAAATGAGCTCCGATCCCAACAGATCTCTATCAAACCACTCCATATCTTCCGACGATAGCCTCATCAAGCGTTCTGGCCAACCAACTGGAATTGTAGTCTCTGCAGCAGATCCTCTCTTAGGAAGGTGACTCTCAAACCACATACTCAATAAGGGCACACACAGATGAACATTCTTCCCTCTTCCCTTCTCATTCTTGTAATGCAGTGAGTGGTAGAGGTCTCCGAGTAAAGTAGGCACAGGATTACCAGCGGCAAACAAGTAGAAAGCATCAAAGTCCCCAAAATCCGGTATATTGGGGAATAAAACTATGCCATAAATGCACAAAGCCAACACAGCATTGAAAGCAACCCAGCACCCATTCTTGGCATACTCTTGGGCTTTACCAACTAAGAACTGAAATGAGAAGCCTGGAACTCCACGGGAAACAGTAGTCACAAGTTCAGAAGCATCAACATGCAAGGCTTTTGCCAGTTCCTCCGGCTTGGGTTTGGCATCATAATGAATGAATGGAACCTGGTTCTGCACAGGCAGCTCAACATACTCAGCGTATTCCTCCAAGGTTGGTCCCATAATAAAATCAGAGAACGTGAAACACCTCAAAGCAGGGTCGTAGAATTGCATCAAAGCATACAGCCCATCTAACTCTACCTCTGTAGGTTTGCACACCAATCTCAGTAATCTACCATAACTCATCCGGAAACTCCTACGAACACCCTCATCAGCAAGAGAGATCAACCCCAGTAAAGGAACAATATCAGGCGTAGGCAATTTGTAAGCAACTGTTCTCCTTAGGCTAGTCATGACCAAATACTCAGAAGTCTGGGCACTAGAACTAGGGAAATGCAAATGCACCTGCAGCACAGACACACGTTAGTGAAATGCAAATGATAATGTATATGCAGGGATGCAATGCAAGTAACATTCAACAGGGACCAAAGCTGCAGCTGAATAGCCTAAACCCAATCAAGAAAGGTCTCAAATAGACCGTCCAGAAGTCATCAAACCCTGGTCTCAGATAGACCTAAAATAGAACTCCAACACTGGTCTCTGACAGACCTCAAACCATAACTCGAACTGGTCTCTGATAGACCTCAAATCACATCCATAACTGGTCTCTGACAGACCTCATAACACATCTCCAACTGGTCTCTGACAGACCTCAGAACACATCTCCAAATGGTCTCTGACAGACCTCAGAATAAATCTCCACATGGTCTCTGACAGACCTCAGAATAAATCTCCACATGGTCTCTGACAGACCTCATAACTCTCCATAAATAACCCGGATCTCTGATCAAGAAATAACCGGTAATCTGGAGGTCTAGTTACCTGCATAACCCTGAATCCCCTCACAGGTGGGTGGCCCTATAACTGGCACAAGGTACGGCATCCTATGCGGTCGTCGGCGTCACAGACTTTCAGGGTTGATGATACGATTCCCAGAAGGAGTGGCATCATCAATTCCTGAAGAGGCCTCACTCAGCCAACTTCCAAATGATCGGTCCCCAGAGTCGACAATCCAACTAACCAGCAACCCACGCCAACCAAAGGAAGGGGCAGGAGGCCAACCAGAGGAACCTCGTCTGAGTGTAGATTTCATGGGACACCGAAGCAAGCAAAGCAAGCGGGCGCCCACTAATTTCTACTCTAATTCTAGGTGCACTCAAGCCCAGGTCCGGCTTATCTCTCAATATCAGAACACCCGTCACACCCCAATACAGCAATAATAAACAATATATAAAGCTGAAAATACAAGGTTAGAAATATAAAATAACTCCATACAAAATCCTCGACGGGAAAACAAGCGCTAGGATTGACTCTCTCAAGGGACGTTGGATCCCAAATGCATAAGAACCATCGCAGTCCTTAGCAGCCAGGGGACGTTGGATCCCCAGCAGAGTCGCCAGCTGTCGCTACTGCGAAAATCGGCGCCGGCTGAACAGAAGAGTCGCCACCGTGCGTTATTTATCCCACGGGAGGGAAAGGAAACGCTCAGAGTAAACCTCGCACAACACGGGAAAGGTATGGTCATCGCAACCAAAACCTGGATTCGGGAGTCGGTTACGCAAGGGGAAGGTATTAGCACCCCTCACGTCCGTCGTACTCGACGGGATCCACGCTTGTTTTCGGGTATGGATTGTTATTCTATCTACTCTAAAGGTCAGGGGTTAAAAAGAAAAGAAAATGACTCGGCAAAGTATCGCACTTTATGCCTACGTATTCTCGTCTGGAACGAGAAATCAGAGTCAACGTAGTTCGCCTACCTACGGGAAAGGAGGGGAAGGTTGCTCGCTAGGATATCGCATCCTATGCCTACGTACTTTCATACAGCATGAAAGATCAGAGCAAACGTAGTTCGGGCCACGTGTGACACAGGTCTGTCCTTGATTGATTTTTATTCCTTCTGAAAAAGGTTTTCTTGATTAACAGTCCCGGCGGACAAAAATGACGTTTTGATGAGTTCACATTCTTTTACGGAAGAAGTGTCTTTTATTGTGTTTGAAATCTTTATGTGTTTTTCTGTTTGTTTTGAGAAAGAAAGAGACAGAACTCTAACCTACGGTTGCGAAGGGAAACAAACTAACCTAATGTTATCATGCATGGGTTAAGACCTAGTGTCTATCATGCTCCTCTCTTGCACAGAGAGAAACAGAGATCCTAAGGGATAGGCAGAAACAGAAACAATATCAGATATATACAGTAAAGCAGTAAAATGCATGGATGCAACAGCGCAAGCGAGGCAAGGGAGTCCCACTCAACCTCGAACCTAGAAAACAATAGGCGAAAGTGAACAGGCTTCACTTCCAACCCAACAGGGTAAACAGCAAGCAATACAGTTCAGAAAACCAATCAATACATCAACAAATGAAATACAGCAAAAGAAACAGCATCAGCAGCTCTGAATCAACAACTGGCTTCAAGTAACCTCCAATCAGCTACAGGCTTCAACAAGCATCAATCTCCATCTTCATGGCCTTCAGACAAGGGCTTTGATCATCAGCCTTCCATCTGCAATGGCTTTTCTTCAAGCTTAAACCTCCAGGATGAGGGATTAGTCACAAGAGTGAATTGAGTGTTAAGCAATCAGCTGACTACCAAAGGTGGTGAACAGACTGCTTCTAACACAAGAGACATTTTCTCTCAAGAGTTCTATCTCATAGACACTATCACCAAGCCTTCCAAAGGAAGGGGGTGAGTATCTTAGAGAGACTCTGAATCACAGAGAAGAATGGATGCAGACAAGGCAATCCATGTTTGAGAAACAAAATTTCTAATCTAGAGCTCTGCCTAGCTCCTAAACCCTAATCTCCTCAGCATCTGCCAGCAAGAAACTTCTCCTCAACTCTGATAGTTGATCTTCCATCTTTGAATCTCCAATAGCTTCATCTTCACAAATCTTCAGCTTCCCCAGGGCCCCAGACAAACCCAATACCCATACAAACAATCAATAAACCCCAGAGGGCACACCACACCAAACAACAGATACACAGACAGTAATAATAGCAGTAGGGGAATCCTAACTGTTCTCTAAGGGATCTAATAGCTACCCATAGCCCATATAGTCCCATAACTAATCTATTTAAACCCTAAGTCCTAAGGGGAATGAAATCAAACTCCTAAGTTGTCACCTAAAACCCTAGTTTTGTTCATGATATTCAAACATCTATTAATCACCTAAAATTAACCTCTAAAAATGGGAACTAAAATATTTCTACAAGCTTAATATCTCATCTAAACAATATGAGAAGAATGATCAAAAAATATCAAAGCATGTGAGAGAACAAAAATCATAAAAATGATGCATGAAATGAATTCTTTAATATGACATTTATTTAGAAAATATGAAAAAAATATGAAATAAAACTAAAAATGAAATTTTATTTTCCTATAATATTCTAGACATTTTAATGAAGATATGGTAAAAAGAATGAATTAAAAAGCATTTTTTATGAATTATTTATGATTTTATGAAAATTGGTATAAAATAAGAAAATTAAAATTGAATTAAATGAGGGAGGGGGGTCAGAATAGTAACCAAGCGCAGTTAATAGTACACTGGGCCAGGCAGACAGGGGTGTAATTAGCGTTTTGGACAAAGCCCAGCATCAATCAGAATCAATGGAATAATGAAAACGCGCTGGGGGGTGAGAAAAGAATGGAAATCACGTTGAAACCTGGAATTGGGCTCACATTGGGGGTGGGGATAACAAAATCCAACTCAGGCCCGCCCGTTTCAATTAATGAAACGGTGCGTTTTGGCCAGCTTCTTACTTCCCTCCAAAACTCAGCTTAAATCTCAGCCTTAGGATCACTATCCAGGTCAAAGGTCTTGCACCAAATAGACGATCCAGATTTCGTCTTCTTCCTCAATTCAACTGAATTAGGGTTTCTGCCACCATGAACCTCATGCACGAGCAACTTTCCATCCCTCTGTTCTCCATCACCAGGCCATGAAATGCCACGACATAAACACGAAAATTGCTCAGGATTTCTTCCTCTACAATCCTATGATCCTAATTCAGTCTGAAACTCAATAAATCATTCAACCCGATGGTATCAAACTCTGGTCACCATTGAAATGCGCTGATACAAACCTTCACCATTCTTCCTCAGACTTAACCTAAACTAAACTACACCTAATGGAGATTAACATATGCTATCAAGCCACAATTATGATGCACTAATCTAAGAGATATAAACACTAACAGTTTATGGCACCTGTCACTAACCATCACCAAATCGTTCCAAATTCATCTAACTTAATCTCCTAACCACCTAGATCAATTCTACACTAACAAAATCATGTGAAACCAACAGAATTAAGCAAATCGAAGGAAAACTTACCTGATGAGAAACCTTGAAAACAGCTATGGAAATGGAAGATATGAAGCTTCTAAGTGTTGAATCTTGATCAATCCTTGATGAACTTGATTCTGTATGCAAGCTTTGGATGAGACTTGGCCAGAATTATGCTATCCACTTGAGATTGTGATTTTGATATCCTTGCAAAAAGCACTCGAAAATGGAGGATAATCACTTGATCCTTGCTTCAATTCTGATCTATGATGAATATTGAATATGATTGGATTGATTTTGAGGAAGATTGATGAAGATTTTGGAGAATTGGAATGAAAACTTAATGAGAAAGCATGAGAAAAATTTATGGAATTCTTGGTGCAAATGAGGCCAACCCTTGCCAAATTCTCCTTTCATGAATATATAGACCCCAATGGTACATTCTAGATCCATCTTACACATTCCCTTGTTTTCAAACTTTGGCTCATTTTGGATTATGTTTCTTAAAAGGTAAGCAACCATGGATAACTTCATTTTTTCCTTCTAAACTCAAAAAAGTGTGTGAACCATTGTTCTTAGAATTGTTTTTCCATTCAAAATCATATATTGGAAGTCTTCATTTGGACTTGTAAATCTCCCAAACCACTTTTCACTTTGAAATTATTCACTTTATAAGCCTTTTTAGTTCATATTTTGACCAATTATTCAACTCCATGCTATGAGCTTCTCCAATAACTTGTGACCTTCTTTCTAGACTTAAAATCCCATTTGGAGCAAGTTTGATGTTGTAAGTTTTTCCATTTGAGGCCTCCTTGTATGAGTTTTGGACATAGGTTAAAATGACCTGTAATTCACAAATGCCCAAAATACCCTTTGCTTGTCAAGACCATAAGTTGAGTTCTCCACATCATATGAAGGCATACTATACCATTCTAGAAAGCTAAGACAATGAGGAACAATTCTTATGTTGACCAAGAATTCATTTGAAATCTCCTTGAGGGGCAAAACTAGCTTGGAAGTCAAGTCACTTTCACAGACAAAAATTCAGACACCCCAGATGACCTGTAACTTGTAAGGACCATAACTTGAGTTCTATAAATCTCCTTGAGGTCTTCCACCACTCAAATTAAAGGTCTTGAGATCCTCTACAAGTTTCATGTTGGCCAAGAAGCCATTTGAATCTAGCATTTTGACTTATCTTGCTTGGAAATTTGACCTAAACTAGGGGATTTTACAGAGAAACCCTAATTTAGTAACTCCTCTTCTCCTTGATTTCTCTTGAATTCTCCTTGTCATATCTCCATATCCTTCTTTATATGCTCAATGATGATCCCCACATCTCTCCAATAGACTTGAATGCCCTCTTAAGTCAGTCAATTGACCTAGGGTTGACCTAGGGTTGACCCAGATGAAACCCTAGTTGACTGTCTTCCACTATAGCTCTTGTGCTTTCATCAATGACTTGCTTTCTTCTCCAAATGACTTTATAAGTCTCTCAAGATGTCTAGATGCTCTCCATGCTTTCATTTCACAGCTCATAACCCTCTTGTTGATCCTCAGATACCCTCAGCTAGGAGATGGACTCAAGGCTTGATCTGCTGAACTCTTTGCTTTCAAATTCTTTCCTGATGACTTGAATATGACTGAATTGGGATAATAACCTCTTGATAGGCCTCTAGAGATGAAAATAATGATTGGTCCCCTGTTGAATGACTTGCTATGCTTATGCTATGCAGATGGTTAGTCTATGTACATGACTCTATATGCAAATGCTAATGATAATGAAACATAAATCCAAGGAATAAGGTTGAGCAAATTTTAGGGTGCAACAGCTACCTTCAGGGAAGAGTTGGATTCTATGAAAGGAAAGATCAACCAGATCCTCGAAGCCATCCTCGCGGCCAGAAGAGAGGAAGAACAGCGTGAATCCGCTGCTGTCGTCAACAACAATGGTCAAGGACAAGGGTCTACTGCTATCCCTTTGGTTCCAATTCCAAATCCTCATGGGATGCCGTTGAACTTCAATAACGCAGCCGAAGGGAATACTTCTCAGCCAATCCCAGCGCCCGGAGTTACCATTGGAGCTATCCCGCAGACCCAGCCTACTGCTGTGCAAATCCCAGTTCCTCATATCGAAGATACTCTGATGGATCAGTATGACGATGTTCAGAACTATCATGTGTTGCACCCTAAAATTTGACCAACATTTATTCACCCATCAAGTGTTTGAAGGTTGATACATTCATCAGAAAGTTCAAGAGATCCTCAGAGGAATTGGTTGAAACCAAGGTTGTGTGCTTCATGGCTTGAGAGTTGTGGGAGCTCCTCTGATGATTCTGAGACTTTGAGAATGAACTTGAAGCTTTGAGAAGGTTTATGAGATGTCTGGAAAGCCATCATGAAGCCCAGAGAGGTCATTATGCAAGAATTCAGAAGATTCAACCATGAATGGTAGAATTAGGGTTTTAACTGGGTCAATCCTAGGTCAGCTGAAGATTTGGAGAAGGTTAAGACCTAATCCAAGGGCCATGAGATCATGGAATGATGTATGGAGATGTTATAAAGATGATTCCTAGGCCAACTCATCATGATTGAGGAGTTTGAGAAGTTTTGAGTTAGGGTTTCTAAGGATTGTCAGTGAAAAAACCCTAGTTTGATCCCTATCTTCCAGGCAGTTTTAGCTCAAGATGTGATTGATATCTCATCTTCCCCACAACATGAATGTTGTATAGCTTGTTCTTATCTTTAATTTGAGTGGTAGAAGTCCTTGATAGGATGTGCAGAGCTCAAGTTATGGTTTTGACAAATTACAGGTCAACTGAGGTATGTGAATCTGGGTCCTTGAAAGTCACCCAACTTGTAGACAACTTTTGCCCTAGTAGGATGATTCCTATGATCTCTTGGTCAACATGAATGTTTAAGAGAATCTTCTTATATTTCTAGAGAGTACTAAAAGTCCTTGATAGGATTTGTAGAACTCAACTTATGGTTTGAACAAGACAGGGGTATTTTGGTCATTTGGTGATTATAGGTCATTTTAAGCAAAGGCCATATCTCCTATTTCCAAGCCTCAAATAAAAAACCTCAAAACATAAAAGTTGTTCAAAATGGGATTTTAAGCCTAGAAAAGTGGTCATGATTTGTTGTAAAAGCTTGTAGCAAGGATTTACAAGATTGGGTAAAAATGGCCTAAAAATGACTTATAAGTTAAATGAATCCAAGTTGGAAATTGGTTTGGGAGATGTACAAATCCAAAATAGGTCATCCAATATGTCATTTTGAATCCAAACATCATTTTAAAAACAATGGTTCAAATAGATTTTTGATTTGAAGCTTAAAAATGGAGGTTGCTTTGTAATTTTGTTTCTTGCATATTAAGGAACGTTGAGAAACTTGGCATAAGGCAAGGCAAGGCTTGTTTTTTCCACACATTCCCTTCCAATATCTCACAAGGGGAGATTTTAAAGCAAGATTTAAAGTCTTAATGCATGAAAGGAGATAATACAATATGTCATTACATGAGACTTTCCATAACATTCTAGCTCTTTCTATAAGCTTCTAGACTCTTCCATTGGTTGTTATATAAAGAGTAGATCACAATGAAGGAAAAGGTTGGTGAAAGTTGGTGAATCCATTGGTGAAGACTGAGAGGAGAAAGAGATATTCAAGGTTTCCTTCAAGTGAAAGTCAAGCTCGATTTGATCTCTACAAGCCTCTTCCATCAGAATTCTTGCAAACAGAAAGGTATACACCATTGGAGGAACATTTGGAAGAGATTACAAGCCCTGAATCAAGCCCTAACATCACTCACCGTTGATATTTGACAGGTTGGTGTTCTTCATCATAGCTCCTTATTTAAGTGCTTTCTGTTAGAATTCTAGGTGTAAAGATAACATGCTAGGTTAGTAGATGATTTTCTAAGGACTTGAGAGAGATCCATGGAGTTTCGTGGCAGGGTGCCATTTATTGCAAGTTCAAGAACAAGCCGTGTATGAAGATTTAGTGATCATGATATAGTGCAGAATGGTTAGGGTAATGCGTAGAGCAAGTTTATGCCATTAGATTTGAGTTTAACCAGAGTTGATCACAGAGAAAATGTTGAAACCCTAATGTTCATGCGTTCTGTTAGAGTGATACAAGATGTTTCAGTGAAAATTATTGGCACCATTGTGTTCTTGGAAATCAGTAGGTCATCTTTGCTTTTGGAAGTTTCGAATTCCATAAAGTAATCATGGAGAACGACCAGGTTGAAGATTCGTGTATGAACTCTGTTGAACCTGAAACCCTAGTGACATTTGGAGAAGACGATCCCTCCACCGTTAGATCGTCTCAGATGTTTGACTCTTTTATTCCATCGCACGACCAGGATTTAATTTCAAAACGGAGGGAAAGATTCAAAGCAATACGCAGCGTTTAACTTAAATGAAGGTTTTGGGCCTCAGCAGAATTTGATACTCACACCCCACCCAGGAGCCCAATCCAAAAATGAACTTAAATTGGTTGCTATTCGTACCGTTGCTTTTTCAATTTTCCTTTAATTTTTCTTTTATTTTCTGATAGTAATTGGGCCCAGGCGCGCCATGCTAGGCGCACCCCCCTTCCTGGGCCCATCATAGAAACAACTAGGGCGCAGTTATGTTTAACACCTCCCATCCCCTTTAATTCAATTTCTTTTGATTTTATTTCTTTTATATTGCTTGCATTTTATAAAAATCATATAAAAATGAAAAATCATTGTTTTTTAATGCTTGTTTTTTCTACATGTTCATAATTTTGTCTAGAAAAATATCAATAAATAAAATTGACATTTTATTTCCTTTTAATATTTTTAGTATATTTTCCATGTAAATAGCTTTTTTAGAAGTTTAGGTGTATACTTAATTTTGTAGAATTTCTTTTAGGACTTTCCCTTAGGATTTTTGAGCCATTCTTTTTGGCATAGTTAGATATTGAATCATAGTTTCCCATAGGATTTAATTCATGATTTTTAGGTTAAAATTTGATTAGTTTGTTTAGGATAGCATTAGCATAACAAAATTAGGGTTTTATTCAACATAAGTAGACTTAACAATTTTGTTTTGGGTTTTTAGGTCAAGATTAGAGTATGGGGAATATATGGGTTAAGGGTAAGTATGTATAGAAACCCCTAGAATTTTACTAGAATATTTTAGTATTTTTAATTGATTTTTGAATGTATGGTTAGTATGTGTGTTGCTTAAGGGCATAGTTTGTATTGTTTTGCTTTCTTTTCTTCTCCTTTGAGTGTGTGAGCCTTGAAGATTGAGTAGAAGACCTTGTGGATCATCATTGAAGACTTTGAAGACCTTGAAGAGGAGCTTAGTTTTAGCTTTTGTTTGTTCTGTTTATAGGATCATAAGTACATAGGTAGAGCTTTAGATAGAATAATTACATTCAATAAACAAGGAGTGTCTTGTTCACCTCCTTCCTTCTCTATGATATAAAGTCCCTTAAGGGTATTCACCTCTCTCCGTTGGAGGGATTAGTGACCTTGCCCTATGAGGTAGAACTTTGAGAGAGCCTTTCCTTTTGATGTTAAGTCCTTAATGGCATCCTTTGGAAGTCAGCGAGCACTCTAACATCCTCACCTCATCTTGTTGATTGAATCTTGTTTGTTGGAGCATTTGGGTTGTTGAAGATAAAGAAAGCAATGAAGAGTATTGAAGATTTGATTGAAGATCTAAAAGCCATTGAAGATAGAAGCTGAAGCTTTAAAGAGGATGATTCCTTGGAGATTGTTGAAGTCTGAAGACTTTGTGAAGATCAAGTTGATACTTGAAGATCCCTGAAGATAGTGAAGCCTGAAGGTGGAGCTGATCAAAGAAGCTGAAGCTTAAGGAAGAAGATGAGTTGATACTCATGTTGTAGGGTTGATACCTAGAAAGCAGTTGATGATTGAAGTCTGAAGACTGAGTAGCTGCTGGAGGAGCTGAAGCTTTCTTCTGTTTTTCTTTTCTGTATTGTGTGTTTTGTTTGATTTGTCTGTTGCATTAGAATAAGTTCATCTAGAATAAGTTCAACCTAGGAGCATGATTGCATTAGAGGTTGAGTCGCTCCCTCTGCTTGTATTGTTACTGCGTGGCTTTGCTTGCGGGTATTCGGTAGAGCCCAGCTCCCTTGCCCATGTGGTTTGTTTGCCTGATGGCATTTCATTGGTTTTATCTGTATGATTGCAGTTTACTGTTTATTGCTTGATAGCATGTTGTTTATTTTTTAGTATGATTACTGTTATTTCATGACTGGCTTGAGGTTGAGATGAGCTTGTGGAGGCTGAAGCCCCACACACATTTCCTCCCTCACTTGCATTGCATGCATTTTACTGTTAAGTTGATGCTTTGTCTGTTTCGGTGTATCATTGACATGATCCCTTAGGACTCTCATTTCCTTTGATAAGGATTTGATGGTAGACTTTTAGGTTGAAACCTATGCATGATAACATCTAGGAGTTCCCTGTTCAAACCTCAACCATAGGATGAATCCATGGCATGACAACAGTAGGACTTGATAGTCTCCCTCCTAGTTGGGCCTGTTCTCTTCTCATCTCAAAACAGTTTAAGATACAGTAATCATGAATGATTTCTTTCGTACGTTACGAGCCTTAAGCTATCTGAGAAAGGATTGTGGGAGAGTTTCTTTTCCATAGTCTGGATGTTTAGTATGGTACCCTTTGGGTGACATGCGACGCATTCACTCTCAGGTCATAGTCTCTAGTGCGGTTGAAATCGCAAACACAATAAAAAACACTTCTTTCGTAAAAGACAGGAAATAAACCGTAGTTTCCCGAACTACGTGAGCTCTGATCTCTCATACCTGTTGAGAGTACGTAGGCACAAGATGGCGAAGTCTTGGCGAGCTACCTTCCCCCACAACCCTTCGTAGGCCGAACTACGTTGACTCTGATTTCTCATTCTCTGATGAGAATACGTAGGCATAAAGTGCGACGCTTTGCCGAGTCATTTTTCTTTTCTTTTTCAGCCAGCCTTGATAGGTAGATAGAATAAAACCAATCCGTCCAAGTAAACTAACAAGCGAGGGTCCCGTCAAGTACGACGGACGTGAGGGGTGCTAATACCTTCCCCTTGCGTAACCGACTCCCGAACCCAGACAATGGTTGCGATGACCTTGTCTTACCCTTATTCGTCAGGTTTCTCCGATCGTTTCCTTTCCCGTTCTGAGGGATAAATAACGAAAGGTGGCGACTCTTCTGTCATGCCGGCACCTTATTTTCGCGCAAGTGACAGCTGGCGACTCTGCTGGGGATTCCAACGGTTCCCTGCGAGAGTCAATCCTAACGCTTGTATGTTTGCTTGTTGGGTTGCGTTTATTTATCGCAATTTAATTCTCGCACTTTATTTCTCGCAGTTTATTTTCAGTATAATATGATTATTTATGCTGTTGTGGGATGGGAGTTCTGATGAGTGAGAAGCCAGACCCAGGCTTGAGTGCACCATAGAATTAGAGTGGAAATTAGTGGGCGCGTGCTTGCTTTGCAGGCACTAGTGTCTCATGTAATCCACGCTCAGACGAGGTTCATCCGGTTGGCTTCACTTTCAACCCTTTGGGTTGAGACGGTTGCTGGTTTGGTGGATTGTCGACTCTGGGGACCGATCATTTGTGATTCAGCTAAGTGAGGCCTCTTCAAGACTTGATGATGCCACTCCTTCTGGGAATCGTATCGTCAGTTTTGAAAGTCTGTGAGGCTGATGAACGCATAGGATGCCGTACCTTGAGTCAGTTTAGGTCCATACCTGTGAGCGGGCTGGGTTTATTGCAGGAAACTTTGACCTTCAGACCACCTGGTTTTCTTGACAGTGAATCAGTTATGTTGGTACCAGGGTTTCTCAGTTGCAGATTTGTCTATTCTTGATAGAGCAGGTTTTGATCAGAGGATCTTATTGTCAGGTGTATGTCTGTTCTTGATAGAGCAGGTTTTGATCGGAGTATTGTCATCAGTGTTTTGTTCTTGATAGAGCAGATTTTGAGTGGGGTCTGAAGATCTCATCAGCGGATGTTGTTTGTTCTTGATAAGAGCAGATTTTGAGTGGGGTCTGAAGATCTCATCAGCAGATGTTGTTTGTTCTTGATAGAGCAGATTTTGAGTGGGGTCTGAAGATCTCACCAGCAGCTGTATGTTTGTTCTTGATAGGGCAGATTTTTGATTTGGGGTCTGAAGACTTCATCAACAAATATTTCTTGATCATACATCTGAGGTCCTTATTATCAGCCATTTGTTCCCAACAGAGCAGAATTCTGATCCTGTGTGTGTGGTCCTATCAGATGGTTGTTCTTAGCAGATCAGATTAGTGGTCTTACACCGGGGTTTTCTTCTCATCAGTGATTGTTGATACAGAATCTCCACAGCAGCTATCCGGATATATTATTGCATGCCTGCATTTTGCATTAGTTTGCATGTCCATTTGCATTCCATTAATGTGTGTCTTTGTTGCAGGTACCGTTTCCCCGATCCAGGATTTCTCGCCTCCTATTGTATTCTTATGGCCTCTCTCAGGAAGACTGTTGCGTACAAGTTCCCGACCCCTGATGTGTCGAAGTTGACTGGTTTGATAGCTCTAGCAGGTGGTTCTGTGAAGGATAGGTTCAGGAAGTCTTATGGCAGGTTGCTCAGTCTGGTTTGCAAACCTTCTACGTCCGAGTTGAATGGGTTACATGCTCTTCTGCAGTTCTATGACCCTCCTCTGAGGTGTTTCACTTTTCAGGACTTCGTCCTCGCGCCGATGCTGGAAGAGTATGCTGATTTGCTGGGTGTGCCTATCAAAAGGCAGATGCCTTTTGTCCACATGGATGCTGAGCCTGATCTGGATGGTTTAGCTTCTTCACTCCATTTGGGCGCCTCTGAGTTAGTAGTGACGAGTTGGAACAAGGTTCCTGGGTTCTCCTTGCAGTTCCTGATAGCTAAGGCTCAGCAGTGTGCTAAGGACAAATGTTGGGACGCATTCAATGCCATCCTTGCTTTATGCATATATGGAATTATCCTGTTCCCCAACATGCCTGATTTCGTAGACTTTGACGCATTTCACATCTTCGCCTTAGGGAATCCAGTCCCTACTCTGATCGGAGACGTCTATCACTCAGTGCACTATAAGAATGAGAATCGGAGAAGGAAGAATGTCTCATGCTGAGTACCGTTGATGTACAAATGGTTTGATAGTCACTTGCCCAAGAGGGGTTCTTTCGTCTTATCTGCAGCCACAGCTGAGTGGCCTGAGCGTCTGATGAGTTTGTCTGCAGAAGATATTGATTGGTTCGTTGACAGAGACAGGTTAGGCACCGATGTGATCTTCAGTTGTAGTGGGTTTCCTAATGTACCTCTGATAGGTAGGAAGGGTTGCATCAACTACAATCCGTCATTGCTAGTTCGTCAGTTCGCATATGCTTTGAGGACTCCACCGAAGGAGGAAGAGGTACAGGAATCTCTGTACCTCACGGGTACTCTAGAGGGGGATTTGTTGTCCAAGCTTCAGCGTGCGTGGAACAGTATCAGCAAGAGGGGAAAGCCTTTGTTGGGAAAGAGCAACAGTCAAGCCTACCCTCCTTATTCAGCTTGGATCAGAGCCAGAGCCAACGTTATAGGGATGCCATTTCCTCATGTCAGACCAGAGAGTCCTCCACCAGTCGAAGAGCCTACCACTGTGTCCATTCATCAGCACAACCAGGTATTAGCCGAGCGGGATGAACTGAGGCGGGCGAACGCAGAATTGGAGAAGGAGTTAGCTCAGCTTCGAAATGAGAGGAACGAAGCCGTGCATGCTCTCAAAAAGCAAATAGAGTCGGTGAACCAACTGGGTGCAGACTTGGCAAAGCAAATAGCTGACCGCGAACGCTTGGGTCAGGACTTCAGGGCTATTAATGATGTACTAGCTACAAAGAAGCAGCATTTGGACGAGGCATATCGGAGGATATCTAAGTTCGACCAGCATTGGAAGACCTCCCTAGCCACCAGGAAGGAGCGAGAGGACAAGCTGATGCTGCAGATCTCTAAGTTGGAAGCCGAAGTAAAGGACAGTGAGTGGAGGTTTGATGAAGAGACCGCCCGCAGATACGCCGCCGAAGGCCGACTCAACAAGGCTCTTGCTAACCTGAAGGAGCATAAGCTGATGTTTGATTCTAAGAAGCGGAAACTGGAGGATTGCTTTGGCGAAGGAGCTTGGGAAAGTTCAGTTCAGGGGCTTCAGCATACCATTGTGCAGAGGGAACTACTCGTCGAGGGGTTGCTCACTTTGCCAGATCATCCAGAGACGAAGGAGTTATTAGCAGAGTATCGCGCCCGTGGCCGTACTTGACTAGTTGTATTCCTGTTGTTTTGATCTTTGCTGTATGCTGACCATCACCAGACTTGTTGGCTGAGGTCATGCTGTTGATTTGTTTTGTACTCACTGATACTGTGTACTGCCTTGACAGGCCTTTTCATATATATATGAGATTGATGTTTCCATGATTGGGCTCTGACTTCTTCCTCTTATTATTGTCAGCACTGGAACTAAGGCACTAGGATCAGGGGAAATCTCCCAAGCACACAGACACACGCATGCATCTGCATGAAGCATTTGCATGGCGTACATTTTGTTGCTTTTCCTAACCTTTAATGTTTTCAGGTTTTTCAGGTTCACAGGTTCCGAGCTGCTCCCAATCTCCAGGATTGATCAGAGACTCATTCACCGTTACTCGACTCGAGCTAATCAGACAAGGATCATGGATCAGGTGCAGTCAGATGTTCAAGAGCTCCGTGAACGGATGGATCGTTTTATGGACTTGATGCAGGTGGTCGCTAATGGTCAGGACCAGCTTCGTACTTTGGTTCAACCTTTGATCTCCAGGGTTGATAGTAACGACATACTTCACGGCGGGGCCGTGCCTCCCCCTCCCCCCGTCGATGCTCCACAGAATGTTGTTCCTGTTGCCGGGGGCAACGACAGTGCTAATGGCAATATGATGACTAATATCAGACTCAACGCGGCAGGCATCGGCAATGGTAGTCTGGGAGCTAATGTCAACATAGGGCCGGCCAACGGCAATGCTGGTGTCGGAAATCTATTGGTGCCTCAACCGTGGCTTGAGGATCATCAAGATGACGTGTTTTCCCAAAGAGGTATAGAAGCAGAGTTGAATGCTGAAGCTCGACTCAGGTTCAAAGCGCTGGAAGACAAAATGAGAGACATTGAAAATCAGAATACTTTGGGCGTTGATATGTCCAAGCTGGGGTTAATTGTTGATTTCAAGGTACCTCATAAGTTCAAGGTGCCTGCCTTTGAGAAGTATAAGGGTACTACTTGCCCCCGTGTCCACCTTCGATCTTATTATAGAAAGATGTCTGCCTATTCTGACGATGAGAAGTTGCTGATGCACTTCTTCCAAGATAGTCTTTCTGGTCCATCCCTCGAGTGGTATATGGGCTTGGAGCCCGCTACTGTGCGCACGTGGAAGGATCTCGCTGAAGCGTTCGTCCTCCACTATCAATACAACAACGACTTGGCCCCCAACCGAGTTCAGCTCCAGAATCTATCGCAACAGAATAATGAAAGCTTTAAAGAGTACGCCCAGCGGTGGCGTGAGTTGGCTGCCCAGGTTCAACCGCCGATGGTTGAGCGCGAGCTAGTGCAAATGTTCGTGGCTACCCTTCCTGGAATCTACTACGAAAAGCTGGTCAGTGGCATGTCTGGGACATTCTCGGCTCTCATCACTATGGGCGAGCACGTCGAGAACGGTATAAAGATTGGAAAAATCCAAGGTGAACCATCCTCAGCTGGAGGAGGTGGTAAGAAACCTTACGCTGGCAAGCGTCGAGAAGGAGATGCCAATGCTGTCACTAATGCTCGGAGAAAGGGCAAGGGCCCTCAGCAGCAGATTGCTAGCATAAATATCCCGGCAGCTCCGCAGCAGCAGCAGCAGCAGCAACCGCAGCAACAGAATCAGCCGGGGTATAGGAAATATCAGAATTGGGCTCCTTTGGCAAATCGTCACTTCGAAGCACCACCTATGTCGTATGCGCAACTTCTGCAAACTTTGCTTCAGCTTCAGTTAGTGCAAAAGAGGACGTTGGCTCCCTTGACAGGGGCACCACCACCGGGGTACGATGCAAATGCCACTTGCGATTTCCATACTGGGGCACCAGGCCATACGATTGAGAACTGTAAAGCTTTTAAGCACAAGGTGCAGGACCTGGTAGACGCCAAGGTTATTAACTTTTCTGATAGTGTGCCCAATGTCACCAAAAACCCTATGCCTCATCATAAGAGAGGCGGAGTGAACGCCATTATCGCCGGGGAGAGTGCAGATTTGCTGACTGATGTCAAAGACTTGAAGACGCCGCTTAGTTTCGTCAAAGCTAAGTTGCTGAAGAAGGGATTCTTTCCTGGATGCGGAGAGTTATGCATGGCTTATGCTACACATTCTGATGGGTGTGAGCAGCTGGTTGAAGGTATCCAAAGTCTGATGTCTGAGGGTATTTTGCAGTTCAGCCGGAGCGTTGAAAGTGTATCAGGGGAGGTAGTGCTGAAGCAGGCAGATGAAGTCGCCACCATCACTATTCCTCGTCAACCTATTACCATTTCTGCGCCCCGACCGCCCACAATTACTATTACCAGGGCCGGGCCAATCCCATTTGAGAGAACTAACGCTGTTCCGTGGCATTACGGCGCCGAAGTCTACTGCAATGGTCAGAAGTTAGAGTTGGAGTTGTACGGATCGACTATGCAGAACCTCGTGGGGGTCAGTGGTATTACTCGAAGCGGAAGAGTGTTTGCGCCGACTGAGGTTGTGGCAGAGAAAGTGGTCAGGGCTGAGGCTGCTGACAAGGGTAAAGGCAAACCCGTCGAAGAGGTCCCTTGTGGGGCAGAAAAGGATTTGCTGGTTAAAGATGCCGAAGAGTTCATGCGGTTAATCAAGAAGAGCGACTACATGATTGTAGACCATCTTCATCAGACTCCGTCAAAGATCTCTATTCTCAACTTGTTGCTGTGTTCTGAAGCGCACCGCACCGCGTTACTGAAGGTATTGAACGCTGCCTACGTGCCGCAGGAGATATCAATAAATCAGCTAGAAGAGGTGGTAGCCCATGTTAACGCTGGCAATGGGCTGGGATTCACAGATTTAGAGCTGACTCCTAAGGGGAGAGATCACAACAGCGCCTTGCACGTCTCGATAGAGTGCAGAGGCACTATCATGTCGCATGTCCTGGTGGACACGGGTTCATCGCTTAATGTGCTTCCGAAAAAGGCACTAATGAAGTTGGACACTCGTGGATTGCTTTGCACGCCCAGTGATCTGGTGGTGAAAGCCTTTGATGGAACTAAGCGCCACGTTTTCGGAGAGTTTACCCTGCCGATTCAGGTTGGTCCGGAGACGTTCGATACGGTTTTTTATATCATGGATATCATGCCTGCCTATAGTTGCCTCTTAGGTCGGCCATGGATCCATGCTGCTGGTGCCGTGACGTCCACGCTGCATCAAAAGCTCAAATATGTTGTCGGGGGAAGCATAGTAACCGTCTGTGGTGAGGAGGACATCATGGTGAGCCACTTGTCATCCTTTAAATATGTTAAAATGGACGGCGAGATCCATGAAACTCTCTGCCAAGCATTTGAAACCGTCAAGGTGAAAGAGGTAGCTCCTGTCGTCATAGAGAAGCAAGAGATGAATCTCTCCTCATTCAAAGAAGCTCGGGCCGTCGTCGAAGCTGGTTCCACCCCAGGCTGGGGACATGTCTTGGAGGTACCGATCAAGCAGGATAAGTTTGGATTGGGGTATTCTCCTGAAGCTGAAGCTTCATCTTCTTCGTCTAGCAGCTCGTCTCGTGGGAAGGGGCCGATCCTATTTACCAAGGGCGGGGTATTTTTCGAAAGCATCAACGCAGCGTCTGAGGACAGCGGGGATAGCGATTGTGATCTTGACGCCTGGATTCAGCCAAGCAAGCCGGGCGAGCGCCTCAACAATTGGACCATCAAGGAGATTATCCAGCTGACAAGTGAAGAGTAATGATTTGCTTCTTACAATCTTTGTACAACCCTATGTCCTGCCCGGGGCATAGTGGTTTTATTGTCAGGGCCTTGTTGGATTATGTACATGCATTTTGTTAATAAATCAGAGGCGTTTTCTTCGTACTCAAATGTTGTGTTCTCTGTTATTCCTGTTTTATGTTTATTTTGAAAAACAGCAAAATGGCAGCGAGGTTTGTGCTAACCTGCATATTCTTGCTTTAAACTTAACCCTTGTTATTGCAGGACCCACATAACAGATGACATCAACTCTGGACCCTCTACGGCTCACTACGACTTCAATTGCCCGATATATCAAGCCGATGATGAGATTGATGAAGACGAAGACCTTCCGGAAGAGTTGTCCCGCTTGTTGAGACAAGAGGAAAAGGTTATTCTGCCTCACGAGGAAGATATTGAGATAGTAAACCTGGGTTCTGAAGAGCTCGCCAGAAATGTCAGAGTAGGGGCTGCACTGCAGAATGATGTCAAGCATAGACTGGTCGAGATGCTTCGAGAGTATAGTGACGTCTTTGCTTGGTCATATGAAGATATGCCCGGACTTGACACTGACATTGTGGTTCATCGCTTGCCGTTGCGAGAAGATTGCCCTCCAGTCAAGCAGAAGCTCAGGAGGACGAGACCAAATATGGCTGTAAAAATCAAAGAAGAAGTCCAGAAGCAGTTGGACGCAGGATTTCTAGCCGTTACCACTTACCCTCCGTGGGTCGCCAACATAGTGCTTGTACCGAAGAAGGACGGTAAGGTACGCATGTGCGTCGATTATCGGGATTTGAATAGGGCGAGCCCTAAGGATGATTTCCCGTTGCCCCATATCGATGTGTTGGTCGACAACACAACCCAGTTTTCCGTGTTTTCATTCATGGATGGCTTCTCCGGTTACAATCAGATTAAGATGGCACCGGAGGACATGGAGAAAACGACGTTTATCACCCCCTGGGGAACATTTTGCTATAAGGTAATGCCCTTCGGTCTGAAGAACGCAGGAGCCACTTACCAGCGAGCAATGGTAACTTTGTTTCATGATATCATTCATCATGAGATCGAGGTCTATGTTGATGACATGATTGCAAAGTCCCAAACGGAGGAAGAGCATCTGGTCAACTTATTGAAGCTTTTTGAGAGGCTTAGGAAGTTCAGGCTGAGGCTGAATCCTAACAAGTGCACTTTCGGAGTGCGGTCCGGAAAGTTATTGGGGTTTATCGTTAGTGAACGAGGTATTGAAGTTGATCCTGCGAAAATAAAAGCTATTCAAGGAATGCCAGCGCCGAAAACAGAAAAAGAAGTTCGTGGTTTCTTGGGCCGAATAAACTACATTGCAAGGTTTATCTCTCAGCTCACGGCCACTTGTGAACCGATGTTCAAGCTTTTAAAGAAAGATCAGGCGATTACTTAGAATGAGGATTGCCAGAAGGAATTCGACAAAATAAAGCAGTATCTTCAAGAACCTCCAATCTTGATACCCCCAGTGGCTGGACGGCCATTAATCATGTACCTGACGGTTCTGGAGAATAGTATGGGGTGTGTTCTCGGTCAGCACGACGAGACAGGTAGAAAGGAGCATGCCATCTATTATTTGAGTAAAAAGTTCACTGAGTGTGAATCTCGATACTCGATGCTGGAGAAGACGTGTTGTGCATTAGCTTGGGCCGCCAAACGTCTACGACAGTATATGCTCAATCACACCACTATGCTAATTTCGAAGATGGATCCGATCAAGTACGTCTTCGAGAAGAAGGCTCTTTCGGGCAGGATTTCCAGATGGCAAATGGTGTTAACAGAATATGATATTCAGTATGTCTCCCAGAAAGCCATTAAGGGAAGCGTATTGTCTGATTACCTTGCCGAACAGCCAATCGAAGACTACCAGCCGATGAAGTTCGAATTCCCTGACGAGGATATTATGTTTCTCAAAGCGAAGGATTGCGATGAGCCATTGCCCGGTGAGGGGCCAGATAGGACGTCTCAGTGGAAGTTGATATTCGATGGAGCGGTTAATTCCTATGGAAGTGGTATCGGGGCTATCATCACGACTCCTCACGGATCCCACATCCCGTTTACTGCGAGACTGACGTTTCCAGTTACCAACAATGAGGCAGAGTATGAAGCATGTATTATGGGTCTAGAAGAGGCAATTGATTTGAGAATCAAGAATCTAGACGTATATGGTGACTCAGCTCTTGTAATCAATCAGATTAAAGGGGAGTGGGAAACTCGTCAAGCGAATTTGGTGTCGTACATGGATTATGCCAGGAGGCTGCTTCCGTTCTTCGACCGAGTGGAACTCCATCATGTACCTAGGGGTGAAAATCAGATGGCTGATGCCTTAGCCACGCTGGCTTCAATGTATAAAGTCAATCTTTGGAATGAAGCTCCAAGCATTGTCCTTTCGCGTCTTGACAGACCGACATTTGTCTTTGCAATCGAGGATGCCGCTGACGGCAAGCCATGGTTCCACGACATCCAGACCTTCCTTATGACTAAGGAGTATCCTGCGGGTGCGTCAACCCAGGATAAGTAGACTCTGAGGAGGCTATCTGGAAACTTTTATCTCAATCCTGATGGAGTGTTGTATAAGAGAAACCACGATCTCGTGCTACTCAGATGTGTAGATGAGAAAGAGGCGAGTATGCTCATGGAAGAAGTCCATGAGGGCACATTTGGTACGCACGCCGGCGGGCATGCCATGACGAGAAAGATCCTGAGAGCAGGATATTACTGGCTGACTATGGAGTCGGATTGCTTCAGATTCGCGAGGAAACGTCATAAATGCCAGATTTATGCTGACAAAGTTCATGTGCCGCCGTGCCCATTGAATGTTATGTCCTCCCCTTGGCCGTTCTCCATGTGGGGCATCGACATGATATGCAAGATCGAGCCCACTGCATCCAATGGTCATCGTTTCATTCTGGTAGCTATCGACTACTTCACCAAATGGGTGGAGGCAGCCTCGTACGCTAATGTGACCAAGCAGGTGGTATCTAAATTCATAAAGAGGGACATCATCTGTCGTTATGGAGTTCCCGAGAGGATCATTACTGATAATGGTTCAAATTTGAATAACAAGATGATGAAGGAGTTGTGCCAGAGCTTCAAGATCGAACACCACAACTCATCTCCCTACCGGCCGAAGATGAATGGCGCCGTCGAAGCCGCCAACAAGAACATCAAGAAGATCGTTCAGAAGATGGTTGTGACCTACAAAGATTGGCACGAGATGCTTCCGTTTGCCTTGCACGGTTATCATACGACGGTGCGTACGTCGACCGGGGCAACTCCTTTCTCCTTGGTGTATGGTATGGAAGCTGTCCTACCATTAGAAGTGGAGATTCCTTCTTTGCGAGTTTTGGTTGATGTGAAACTCGACGAGGCAGAATGGATTACGAATTGTCTGAACCAACTCAGCCTGATGGACGAGAAGAGGTTAGCATCGATTGCATTTGGTCGTCTGTACCAAAGCCGAATGAAGAAAGCTTATGATAAGAAGGTGCGTCCTAGAAGCTTTCAGACGGGTGATCTCGTCTTGAAGAAGATTCTTCCGCCACACTCCGACCACCGGGGCAAGTGGACTCCGAATTACGAAGGGCCGTATGTCGTCAGCAAGGTCTTCTCCGGAGGAGCTTTGTTGTTATCCACGATGGATGGTGAAGATTTTGCATCCACGGTGAACGCGGACGCAGTTAAAAAATACCTTGCTTGAAAGAGACCCGCTGGACAAAAAAGAAAGAGTCCAGGCAAAAAAGGGGCATCCCGGCGAACCAAAAACAAAATAAAAGGTTCGGGCAAAAATCAGGGATATATTGAAAAGATGTACACCCGCGAAGTCGAAAACCTACACTGGGCGGCTTCGGCAAAAAAGGGTATCCCGGTGAACCGAAAACCCGTAGAGGGCGGTTCACGCAAAAGTTAGGGATTTGAATGAGCAAATGACTGCGTCCCGCGTGTGGACTCTCATTGTTTAGTGGTTTGGAGGACCTGAGGGCCGTTTATCTGAATCAATCTCTTCCGAAGCTGAAGCGTCGGAGAAATATCGAAGTCGAGTGGGTCTTAGAGGGATCAACTCATGGTGTTCGTCTACGCCTCGTTGCCGACATTTGTATATACTGATGTATATTTATGTTTTATTTTTGCGCGGCTTCCTCATTCCAGGAGTTTGCCTCTGTTGTAAAACATTTTTGCCCATTTAGGGGTCCATCATCAATAAAATGCATATTATTCAGCAATTCTGCTTGCCTGTTTAGCATTTATCTGTTTTGTTTGCGAATGAAAACGCCGATGTTTTTGATAAAATGCGCATACATAAACTTACGGGCCTAGGCCCATTGATTGTTGAAACAATTAATTACCGGAATATTGTCACGAGATAATAACCTTGATAGGCCCCTTTGAGGAGGGTATCTTGTCTGTTTGTTTGTGTTGTTGCAGGTGTAACATATCCCAGAAGATGTGCCGTGTGCATCCCCGAAGCAGGGCGAGTCCTCCTTCTCCAGCAGTGTTAAGTAGTCTCTCCTCCGCAGAGTATGAACGCGAGATTGTGAGCATTGATATGTCTCCCCAGGCAGAGATGATTCTCTTCCCCAAGCAGACGCATCCTAAAGGAACGTCATCTTCTCAGCTGAGTCGCGCGCCGAAGCTCGTATGTCCCCAGCACCGGGTCACAAGTGCAGATTTCATAGAAATGTTCGGGTGCCGAAGCTCATGTTTTCCCCAGTAAGGTCGCCGAAACAGGATTCCTTCCCCAGCACCGGGTCACAAGTGCAGGATTCGTGGGAAATTGTTCGTATGCCGAAGTATGCAGCAACTGATGATGCCAGACTGAAGTCTCCAGCGGAATTGAGATCCCCCACCAGAGTCATACTCTCTCCTGAAGCCGGATGATTCCCTCTTCCCCAGTAGAGTGTTGGAACAGCTGATGTTGAGATTCCCCTGCAGAGTTGTACTCTCCCCCGAAGTCGGATGATTCCTTCTTCCCCAGCGGAATTAGAACTCCCCATCAGAGTTGTACTCTCCAGTGAAGTAGAATGATTTCTCTCTCCGCGGCTGAGTTCGCCAACCCCAAGAGCGCCGAATCCTTGGAAGCAGTTGGGACCGTGAGTGGTTTTCCCTAGCAGAGCATTGAACAGCTGATGCTGTATTTCCCCAGAGTCGCCCTCTTTCCAGCGAAGCAGAATGACTTCTCCTTCCTCAGCCGAGTTTGCAGATATCCAAGAGAGCCGAGTCCTTGGAAGTTGATCAAATCATGATTGGTTTTTCCCCAGTGGAGTATGGAGCAGCTGAAGTTGTTTCCCCACATAGTTATCATCCCCAGAAGAGTAGTCGAGACGGCCACGCAGTTTATTCTCACGATTGATATCACTTTCCTTCAGCAGGTGCAGGTTCTCGTAGAGCTTCGTTCCCCTGCAGCAGATCAACTGAAGTTGTTTTCCCTGCAGCAGTCAACGGAAGATCAATTCCCCAGACGGAGTCCGATTGATATTGGCGTGTCCACGTTCTCCTCAGCAGGATGATTCCTCTATCTGAGTAGTTCTTTCTCCTTGACAGGAGGATTTCTCCCCTCCAGCATTTATTTTGCTGACGGGATCGCATCATTATGCATGATTGCATAGCATTTAGCATAAACGCATAGCATTTCCACCGTGTGGGGCATGGCGCCGAAGCACATGCATCATAAACATGATCTAGGTTATTATCGTTCTTGTTTTACAAGTGTTCCACCGAAGGATCAGTTGCTCGGGATGATTCCTGACATTCTCCCCAACGAAGTCTTCAGTTCAAGACGATCCTTGAATTCTTCAGCAGGGCCGTTTGCTTAAGATGATTCTTAAGACCTCAACGCAGTTTCCCGAGTTGTTTGCTTAGGATGATTCTTGAGCTCCCCAGTAGCGTCCCCAGCAAGAGTTGCCCAGGAAGATTCCTGGAATACCCAGCAGAATAAAGTCTACAGAAAGGTTATCGGTTCAGGATGATTCTTGAAGGTGCCCGACGGAGTTGTTTGTTCAAGATGATTCTTGAAGTCCTTAGCAGCGTGATATTTTTGCTCCAACAGTGATGTCTAATCTGAAGATTGACTTCGTAAACGCCTGAAGGCGACATCAGAAGGTTCCTGTGGATTCAGATTTCCTTGTTGATGAATCAACGTGTGTCTGAAGACAAAGTTCAAAAGTTTGTAGATGCAGCTTTTGTGTGCAAGGTGATCCGTGTTGGCCTGAAGACCAAGTCAGTTGTCCTGAGGGGATGATTGATTGCGATCAAGTGAATAGTATTTCTTCCGAGTGAAGTCGAAGATGTTTCTCCAGCTGAAGCGGAGTTTTCCTGAAGGCAAAGTGTTTGAATCCCCGTAGAGTCATGAATGGCTCAGGATACCACTTCTCTGACTGAAGTCACAGATTTCCCAAGCTGAAGCGAAGGTGCCTGAAGGCAAGGTTATCCCCAAGGTCATGAATGACCTAGGATTCATTTTTTCGGAATGAAGGCCGAAGTATATCCCTGACTGAAGTCACAGACACTCTATAGCAGAGGCGGAGTTTCCTGAAGGCAGATCCATATATCCTTGAAGGTCAAGGACCATTTCTTTAGACTGAAGTCGAAGATACCCCCTGCAGAGTTGCCGACAGGCAAAGTTTACATCCTTGAAGGCCAAGGATGCTTATCTTCAGAAATACGTGAAGATCTTTTCTAGCTGAAGCTGGAAGTGGCCAGGGGCCAGGGTTTCATATAGCTTTGATGCTGAAGTTCTACGGTGAACTCAGTAGGTAGTAGTATTTGGATGTTCGTTATGGTTCTGAGGGAGAACCCCAGATCAGAGTGTGTTTGGGTGAGTCTCTCATTCCCAGCGGAGTAGCTTCAAATACGCAAGTGTACCTTTTTATTCCGTTTACCAGGGGTGAACCCCAGGTCAGAGTTGTTCGGTGTTGTATTTTCTCCGGCGGCGAGGTTGGATGTTTGTTCGACGGCGAGGTTGAATGTTCGTTTTGACGGCGAGGTCAGACCATGTTTGTTTGGACGGCGAGGTCAGATGATGTTTGTTCGGCGGCGAGGTTGAATGTTTGTTTGACGGCGAGGTCAGACTCTTTAAATCCCCAGCAGACATGATGTGTGTACGACGGTGATGTCGAGTGTCTCTCAGAGTTATTTCGGTTCTCCAGCGACGATGTTGGGTATGCCAGACAATTTAGTTCTCCAGCGGCGATGCGGGGTATTTTGATTGTTCGACGACGATGTCAGATGTAGTTCTCCAGCGGCGATGTTGGGTGTTGTGGTTGTCTGAAGACAACATCATAAGAAGGTAACGTGGATAACTGACGGTGATGTCAGGTCAGTATTTCCCCGGCTAGTCGCCGTGCAGCTAGTATTGCAGTATTCGAAGGGTTGTTCTCCGCGGAGTATCGCGTGCTCGTGCAGTTGGCAAATTTTCGGGTTTACCGGTATTCAACCGTCTCGCACCTTGATTGTCTGAGAGTCGTTCGCTTCTCACCCAGTCAGGTTCAAGCCATTTGAATAGGGGCAGATGTTGCACCCTAAAATTTGACCAAGATTTATTCACCCATCAAGTGTTTGAAGGTTGATACATTCATCAGAAAGTTCAAGAGATCCTCAGAGGAATTGGTTGAAACCAAGGTTGTGTGCTTCATGGCTTGAGAGTTGTGGGAGCTCCTCGGATGATTCTGAGACTTTGAGAATGAACTTGAAGCTTTGAGAAGGTTTATGAGATGTCTGGAAAGCCATCATGAAGGCCAGAGAGGTCATTATGCTAGAATTCAGAAGATTCAACCATGAATGGTAGAATTAGGGTTTTAACTAGGTCAATCCTAGGTCAGCTGAAGATTTGGAGAAGGTTAAGACCTAATCCAAGGGCCATGAGATCATGGAATGATGTATGGAGATGTTATAAAGATGATTCCTAGGCCAAATCATCATGATTGAGGAGTTTGAGAAGTTTTGAGTTAGGGTTTCTAAGGATTGTCAGTGAAAAAACCCTAGTTTGATCCCTATCTTCCAGGAAGTTTTAGCTCAAGATGTGATTGATATCTTATCTTCCCCACAACATGAATGTTGTAGAGCTTGTTCTTAGCTTTAATTTTAGTGGTAGAAGTCCTTGATAGGATGTGCAGAGCTCAAGTTATGGTTTTGACAAATTACAGGTCAGCTGAGGTATGTGAATCTGGGTCCTTGAAAGTCACCCAACTTGCAGACAACTTTTTCCCTAGTAGGATGATTCCTATGATCTCTTGGTCAACATGAATGTTGAAGAGCATCTTCTTAGCTTTCTATAAAGTACTAGAAGTACTTGATAGGATTTGTAGAACTCAACTTATGGTTTGAACAAGACAAGGGTATTTTGGTCATTTGGTGATTGTAGGTCATTTTAAGCAAAGGCCATATCTCCTATTTCCAAGCCTCAAATGAAAAAACTCAAAACATAAAAGTTGTTCAAAATGGGATTTTGAGCCTAGAAAAGTGGTCATGATTTGTTGTAAAAGCTTGTAGCAAGGATTTACAAGATTGGGTAAAAATGCCCTAAAAATGACTTATAAGTTAAATGAATCCAAGTTGGAAATTGGTTTGGGAGATGTACAAATCCAAAATAGGTCATCCAATATGTCATTTTGAATCCAAACATCATTTTAAAAACAATGGTTCAAATATATTTTTGATTTGAAGCTTAAAAATGGAGGTTGCTTTGTAATTTTGTTTCTTGCATATTAAGGAACTTTGAGAAATTTGGCATAAGGCAAGGCAAGGCTTGTTTTTTCCACACATTCCCTTCCAATATCTCACAAGGGGAGATTTTAAAGCAAGATTGAAAGTCTTAATGCATGAAAGGAGATAATACAATATGTCATTACATGAGACTTTCCATAACATTCTAGCTCTTTCTATAAGCTTCTAGACTCTTCCATTGGTTGTTATATAAAGAGTAGATCACAATGAAGGAAAAGGTTGGTGAAAGTTGGTGAATCCATTGGTGAAGAGTGATAGGAGAAAGAGATATTCAAGGTTTCCTTCAAGTGCAAGTCAAGCTCGATTTGATCTCTACAAGCCTCTTCCATCAGAATTCTTGCAAACAGAAAGGTATACACCATTGGAGGAACATCTGGAAGAGATTACAAGCCCTGAATCAAGCCCTAACATCACTCACCATTGATATTTGACAGGTTGGTGTTCTTCATCATAGCTCCTTATTTAAGTGCTTTCTGTTAGAATTCTAGGTGTAAAGATAACATGCTAGGTTAGTAGATGATTTTCTGAGGACTTGAGAGAGATCCATGGAGTTTCGTGGTAGGGTGCCATTTCTTGCAAGTTCAAGAACAAGCCGTGTATGAAGATTTAGTGATCATGATATAGTGAAGATTGGTTAGGGTAATGCGTAGAGCAAGTTTATGCCATTAGATTTGAGTTTAACCAGAGTTGATCACAGAGAAAATGTTGAAACCCTAATGTTCATGCGTTCTGTTAGAGTGATACAAGATGTTTAAGTGAAAATTATTGGCACCATCGTGTTCTTGGCAATCAGTAGGTCATCTTTGCTTTTGGAAGTTTCGAATTCCATCAAGTAATCATGGAGAACGACCAGGTTGAAGATTCGTGTATGAACTTTGTTGAACCTGAAACCCTAGTGACATTTGGAGAAGACGATCCCTCCACCGTTAGATCGTCTCAGATGTTTGACTCTTTCATTCCATCGCACGACCAAGATTTAATTTCAAAACGGAGGGAAAGATTCAAAGCAATACGCAGCGTTTAACTTAAATGAAGGTTTTGGGCCTCAGCAGAATTTGATACTCACACCCCACCCAGGAGCCCAATCCAAAAATGAACTTAAATTGGTTGCTATTCGTACCGTTGCTTTTTCAATTTTCCTTTAATTTTTCTTTTATTTTCTGATAGTAATTGGGCCCAGGCGCGCCATGCTAGGCGCACCCCCCCCCCTTCCTGGGCCCATCATAGAAACAACTAGGGCGCAGTTATGTTTAACACCCCCCATCCCCTTTAATTCAATTTCTTTTGATTTTATTTCTTTTATATTGCTTGCATTTTATAAAAATCATATAAAAATGAAAAATCATTGTTTTTTAATGCTTGTTTTTTCTACATGTTCATAATTTTGTATAGAAAAATATCAATAAATAAAATTGGCATTTTATTTCCTTTTAATATTTTTAGTATATTTTCCATGTAAATAGCTTTTTTAGAAGTTTAGGTGTATACTTAATTTTGTAGAATTTCTTTTAGGACTTTCCCTTAGGATTTTTGAGCCATTCTTTTTGGCATAGTTAGATATTGAATCATAGTTTCCCATAGGATTTAATTCATGATTTTTAGGTTAAAATTTGATTAGTTTGTTTAGGCTAGCATTAGCATAAAAAAATTAGGGTTTTATTCAACATAAGTAGACTTAACAATTTTGTTTTGGGTTTTTAGGTCAAGATTAGAGTATGGGGAATATATGGGTTAAGGGTAAGTATGTATAGAAACCCCTAGAATTTTACTAGAATATTTTAGTATTTTTAATTGATTTTTGAATGTATGGTTAGTATGTGTGTTGCTTAAGGGCATAGTTTGTATTGTTTTGCTTTCTTTTCTTCTCCTTTGAGTGTGTGAGCCTTGAAGATTGAGTAGAAGACCTTGTGGATCATCATTGAAGACTTTGAAGACCTTGAAGAGGAGCTTAGTTTTAGGTTTTGTTTGTTCTGTTTATAGGATCATAAGTACATAGGTAGAGCTTTAGATAGAATAATTCCATTCAATAAACAAGGAGTGTCTTGTTCACCTCCTTCCTTCTCTATGATATAATGTCCCTTAAGGGTATTCACCTCTCTCCGTTGGAGGGATTAGTGACCTTGCCCTATGAGGTAGAACTTTGAGAGAGCCTTTCCTTTTGATGTTAAGTCCTTAATGGCATCCTTTGGAAGTCAGCGGGCACTCTAACATCCTCACCTCATCTTGTTGATTGAATCTTGTTTGTTGGAGCATTTGGGTTGTTGAAGATAAAGAAAGCAATGAAGAGTATTGAAGATTTGATTGAAGATCTAAAAGCCATTGAAGATAGAAGCTGAAGCTTTAAAGAGGATGATTCCTTGGAGATTGTTGAAGTCTGAAGACTTTGTGAAGATCAAGTTGATACTTGAAGATCCCTGAAGATAGTGAAGCCTGAAGGTGGAGCTGATCAAAGAAGCTGAAGCTTAAGGAAGAAGATGAGTTGATACTCATGTTGTAGGGTTGATACCTGGAAAGCAGTTGATGATTGAAGTCTGAAGACTGAGTAGCTGCTGGAGGAGCTGAAGCTTTCTTCTGTTTTTCTTTTCTGTATTGTGTGTTTTGTTTGATTTGTCTGTTGCATTAGAATAAGTTCATCTAGAATAAGTTCAATCTAGGAGCATGATTGCATTAGAGGTTGAGTCGCTCCCTCTGCTTGTATTGTTACTGCGTGGCTTTGCTTGCGGGTATTCGGTAGAGCCCAGCTCCCTTGCCCATGTGGTTTGTTTGCCTGATGGAATTTCATTGGTTTTATCTGTATGATTGCAGTTTACTGTTTATTGCTTGATAGCATGTTGTTTATTTTTCAGTATGATTACTGTTATTTCATGACTGGCTTGAGGTTGAGACGAGCTTGTGGAGGCTGAAGCCCCACACACATTTCCTCCCTCACTTGCATTGCATGCATTTTACTGTTAAGCTGATGCTTTGTCTGTTTCGGTGTATCATTGACATGATCCCTTAGGACTCTCATTTCCTTTGATAAGGATTTGATGATAGACTTTTAGGTTGAAACCTATGCATGATAACATCTAGGAGTTCCCTGTTCAAACCTCAACCATAGGATGAATCCATGGCATGACAATAGTAGGACTTGATAGTCTCCCTCCTAGTTGGGCCTGTTCTCTTCTCATCTCAAAACAGTTTAAGATACAGTAATCATGAATGATTTCTTTCGTACGTTACGAGCCTTAAGCTATCTAAGAGAGGATTGTGGGAGAGTTTCTTTTCCATAGTCTGGATGTTTAGTATGGTACCCTTTGGGTGACATGCGACGCATTCACTCTCAGGTCATAGTCTCTAGTGCGGTTGAAATCGCAAACACAATAAAAAACGCTTCTTTCGTAAAAGACAGGAAATAAACCGTAGTTTCCCGAACTACGTGAGCTCTGATCTCTCATACCTGTTGAGAGTACGTAGGCACAAGATGGCGAAGTCTTGGCGAGCTACCTTCCCCCACAACCCTTCGTAGGCCGAACTACGTTGACTCTGATTTCTCATTCTCTGATGAGAATACGTAGGCATAAAGTGCGAAGCTTTACCGAGTCATTTTTCTTTTCTTTTTCAGCCAGCCTTGATAGGTAGATAGAATAAAACCAACCCGTCCAAGTAAACTAACAAGCGAGGATCCCGTCGAGTACGACGGACGTGAGGGGTGCTAATACCTTCCCCTTGCGTAACCGACTCCCGAACCCAGACAATGGTTGCGATGACCTTGTCTTACCCTTATTCGTCAGGTTTCTCCGATCGTTTCCTTTCCCGTTCTAAGGGATAAATAACGAAAGGTGGCGACTCTTCTGTCATGCCGGTACCTTATTTTCGCGCAAGCGACATCATGCTGCTATCCCCATTGTCAGTCCTGTTGCTGTTCAGGATTCAGAAGCCATGAAGATGTGCCAAGATCTAGCTGAGAAACTCCGAGCCATGGAGGGGCACAGTTCAAATTCTTTCAGTGCTTTAGAATTATGCTTGGTGCCTGATGTTGTCATTCCTCCCAAGTTCAAGGTGCCCGAATTTTTGAAGTACAAAGGTCTCAGTTGCCCGAATATTCATCTGAAGATGTACTGTCGCAAGATGGCTGCCTATGCCAGAGATGAAAAGCTCATGATCCATTGCTTCCAAGACAGCTTGTCTGGGGCATCACTCGAATGGTATATGCAGCTGGAACGTAACAGTGTGCGCACTTGGGCCGAGCTAGCCGATGCATTTGTCAAGCAGTACAAATACAACACCGATCTTGCTCCGAATCGTACTCAGCTTCAGAGTATGACTCAGAAGGATAGCGAATCCTTCAAGGAGTACGCGCAACGATGGAGAGAGCTAGCCGCAAGGGTGTATCCACCTCTTGTTGACCGTGAACTTATTGACATCTTCATGGGTACTTCACAAGGCCAGTACTAAGAAAAGCTGATCAGTAGTGTCTCTGCTGGATTCTCTGACCTAGTAATCATCGGTGAGAGAATTGAAGAAGGGTTGAAGAGTGGAAAGATCCTAGGAGGTTCCAACAACCAGGCCAATGCCAAGAAGCCTTTCAATGGATACAAGAAGAAGGAGGGCGAAACAAATGCCATCTTTTTGCAGAAAAGGCAAGCTTCTCAACAAGCTCCTGCTCCTATGCCTTATCAAGTTCCCTATTATCAGTATTCGTATGTTGCTGCCGCGCAATGTGCTCCAATGCCTTATCAGCCAGCTGTTCAAGCAGTGCAAGCTCAGATGCCACGGCAACAGGCTCCTCAGCAACAGGCCTACAACCAGCAAGGATATCAGTATCCTCCTCAGCAACAGCAGATGCAAGCTACTCAGCAACGACAAGGTACTCGCCCACAACGTCGGCAGAGAACATGGAGGCCAGATAGAGTCTTTGATCGTCTACCAATGACATATGCTAAAAATTTTGCTCAGTTGATGGAGAAGAAAGCTGTTGTTCCGAGAGATTTGGCTCCTCCAACTGTCATTCCTGCCGATTACGATGCAAATGCTCATTGTGAGTTTCATAAGGGCGCTCCAGGTCATACCATTGAGGACTGCAGAGCTTTCAAGCACATAATTTAAGACATGATCGACAGGGATGCTATCAACTTTAATGGGAAGTCTCCAAATGTCATCAACAATCCGATGCCACTAGTCAACTAGCGCCGACATCAGATCGATTCCAGTCAAGTTCATTCCTCGAAGAAGGCAGTCATGTTGCCATTTCATTATTCGCAGTTCTTATATTTTGTCTTTGTTTGTTTAAGTATTGTACGCTTTGAACAATTGCCATTCGTATTTGGTTTTCATTAATATATTGTTTATGCATGTTTTGAATTAGTTATGTCGTATTCACTCATTTTCACTTATCACCGACGCATTTATTCACTCCACTCTATTCACTGTTGTTTAGCATGATTTGAGGGAGGATGATGAAAACGAGATATCCATAATTGCAAACCGTATGCTTTCAGATAGAATCTCGTCAATGATGTACATGCATTGTTTCAATTCCCCCAAACATTGGAGATATAAGGAGTTAATCCCTAGTAAACTACTTTGAGCCTAGGAGTAGCAGTTTCCTTCGGATATTCGAACCTTTACACTCAACCTGGGGCAGGGTAATGTTCAGTCAATTCAACTCCGCACTTGAATCAACAAGCAAAGACCCATGCTATGGCAGTCACAACAAAATAAAAAATCAAAAATCCTGCTAAGTCAAACACCTTAGAGGGGACTTAGGCAAAATTAAGGCAATCCTGATGGATCTGACAAGCAAAGTCAATCCATGAAAAAGTTAGGGATCAAAAACAAAAACAAAAGAGGAACCCGAAACCCTCAACAAAAATAAAATAAGATTCAATGGTCATTCAAATAGGGTCACTGACATCCATCAAAATAAAGTGATTGCCATCGAGTTTACACCGTCAAGACAAGCATGTGTAGAATTAACTGAGCGTAGGACTGGAGATCATTAAGAGGAAGGGGTGGGTACAAATTATACTTTGAGCCTAACATCCTTTGTTTCATAACCGTAAACCAGGCCACGTTACAACCCTCGAGAGACCTAATTGAGGCGAGGTTTATTCTGAAAGTATACTATCGCAAGGTTGCGTAACCTGACTCCTCACATGATTGTTAATCATCAGCATTGGTGTCATTATCCTTGTTATATCTTTTACACCAATCAAAACAGCACAATGTTTGGGCTAACGTTCCATTCGTCTCACTACCATGACACTCTCAATAAATGTCACACTTTTTCATAACTTACATTGAACTTTGCATTAATATTACCATTTATGAATGTACAATTTTAATTGCAAATCTGTGCTAGGTATTCAAGGACATCTCAACAAGGGGCAATCAAGGAGGAACTTGACTTTCAGCGGCGTACACGAGGCAAGATTATTTCAAAGCCCATAGGCTGGGGCAAATCATTCAACAGCTCGAGCAGGGGCAAGCCATTAACAAGTTCTAACTGGGGGCAAGACCAGGTCGTCCTGACCATCAAGCAGAGTTGCAACCTTCTCTGAAGGAAATTCACAACAAATCATCAAGTACCCAGACTTGGGGCATCCAGAGCATCATCTTATGCTTCAATCATGGCGTCTTCAACAAACTACGTGTCGAGGAAGTCAATCCCTCCTGCCACCCAAAGTCCAATCCGCATTGGCAACTACCAGAGGCCACCACGCTGGCGTTTCCACCTGCATTTCCAATCACCTGTCTGCAATCATGTGCATCATACGCATTGCATTCGCTATTATAAGCATCTTGCATCATATGCATACTCCAATCATACCATGCTTCCCCAGCTCTTGCATTTCCGCGCGTCAGCATTTGCATTTGCACTTTCACTCGCATGGAATATCATTTATCATCCAGCATTCATATATGCAAGTCAAGGTCCAGGATTAATCCCGAAGATTTCCAAGACCATTGGTAGCCCAGTCAGGGGCATCCTTCGCAAAGGTCGTGGATTTCACCCACGAATATCAGGAGCTTCAAAGAAATCATCAGCCTAGTCAGGGGCAACCTTTTGCAATTGTGGGTTTCTCCCACAAAATTCAAAGGATATTCAAAGTAAGATTCAACCCAGTCAGGGGCATTTTTCAAAGACCATGGGCGTCTCCCATGACGTATTTCAACCTTGTGGTTGATCAGATCTTCAAATCAACATTTAGCCATGTCAGGGGCATACCATTTAAGACCGTGGGCGTTCCCCACGAAGTTGTTCAACCTTTTGTTGGGCAAATCCAAGAAGTTCAGTGCAAGATCCAACACGAGCAGGGGCATCTTCAGCAAAACTGTGAGCATTCCTCATGAAGTTGTTCAGCCTTTAGATTGAGCAAACCAAGACATCAGGATAAACTTGGCCCAGTCAGGGGCATCCACTTCAGAGCTCATGGGCGTAACCATGAAATCATTTCAACAAAATTATAATCTCTAAGCAAGTTAGTGGTCGTCCCCGCTGATTCATTTCAACCCAATCTTCCTCTTGGGTGTTCCCCAATGAGTTGTATTCAGCAAGCGTGACCGTTTTCAATTGCCTTACTATCATCCTTTTGGGGATAGTCGAACCTCGTCAGTTCAATCTAGCCTACATCATTTTGGTGTTGGTAACCTTCATTTTGGGTCGTTCTATCATCCTTTTGGTGGTAGCAACCTGTTTGTGTGTATGTTTCGCTCCGTCATCCTTTTGGTGGGGGGTCTGTCACTTGGATTGGTGCCAGATTGTGCGATATTGTTTGTGTGTGTTTCGCTCCGTCATCCTTTTGGTGGGGGGTCTGTCACTTGGATTAGTGCCGGATTGTGCGATATTGTTTGTGTGCGTTTCGCTCCGTCATCCTTTGGTGGGGGTCTGTCAGTTGGATTGGTGTCAGATTGTGCGATATTGTTTGTGTATGTTTCACTCCGTCATCCTTTTGGTAGGGGGTCTGTCACTTGGATTGGTGCCAGATTGTGCGATATTGTTTGTGTGTGTTTCGCTCCGTCATCCTTTTGGTGGAGGGTCTGTCATCTGGATTGATGCCAGATTGTGCGATTTTGTTTGTGTTTCACTCCGTCATCCTTTTGGTGGGGGGTCTGTCATCTGGATTGGTGCCAGATAGTGTGATATTGTTTGTGTGTGTTTTGCTCCATCATCCTTTTGGTGGGGGGTCTTTCACTTGGATTGGTGTCAGATTGTGTGATATCATTTGTGTGTTTGTTTCACTCCGTCATCCTTTTGGTGGGGGGTCTGTCATCTGGATTGGTGCCAGATTGTGCGATATTGTTTGTGTGTGTTATGCTCCGACATCCTTTTGGTGGGGGGTCTGTTACTTGGATTGGTGTCAGATTGTGCGATATCGTTTGTGTGTTTGTTTCGCTCCGTCATCCTTTTGGTGGGGGGTCTGTCACTTGGATTGGTGTCAGGTTTTGCGATTTTGTTTGTGTTTGTTTCGCTCCGTCTTCCTTTTGGTGGGGGGTCTGTCATCTGGATTGGTGCCAGATTGTGCAATATTGTTTGTGTGTGTTTCGCTCCGTCATCCTTTTGGAGGGGGGTCTGTCACTTGGATTGGTGTCAGATTGTGCGATATCGTTTGTGTGTTTGTTTCGCTCCGTCATCCTTTTGGTGGGGGGTCTGTCACTTGGATTGGTGTCAGGTTGTGCAATTTTGTTTGTGTTTGTTTCGCTCCGTCATCCTTTTGGTGGGGGGTCTGTCATCTGGATTGGTGCCAGATTGTGCGATATTGTTTGTGTGTGTTTCGCTCCGTCATCCTTTTGGTGGGGGGTCTGTCACTTGGATTGGTGTCAGATTGTGCGATATCGTTTGTGTGTTTGTTTCGCTCCGTCATCCTTTTGGTGGGGGGTCTGTCACTTGGATTGGTGTCAGGTTGTGCGATTTTGTTTGTGTTTGTCTCGCTCCGTCATCCTTTTGGTGGGGGGTCTGTCACTTGGATTGGTGTCAGATTGTGCGATTTTGTTTGTGTTTGTTTCGCTCCGTCATCCTTTTGGCGGGGGGTCTGTCACTTGGATTGGTGTCAGATTGTGCGATTTTGTTTGTGTTTGTTTCACTCTGTCATCCTTTTGGTGGGGGGTTTGTCACTTGGATTGGTGTCAGATTGCGCGATTTTGTTTTTTGTTTCACTCCGTCATCCTTTTGGTGGGGGGTCTGTCACTTGGATTGGTGTCAGATTGTGCAATTTTGTTTGCGTGTGTCTGCTCTATCATCCTTTTGGGGGTAGTAGCCTCGTGTGTTTCGTCTCATCATCCTTTTGGTGATAGTGACCTTTTGCCAGTTATCTACAGTCTACTCAGAGGTTTACCTAATCTAGCATTTCAATTCCTGAGCGTTCCATTTCTTTTCGGAGAAATTCAGGGTCTTCATATCTAATTGTCTTCTACCTCGAAAGAGTAAGCGCCATAGTCGTTCATCTTAATCGGTCTAAGCCAATTAGATAGGGGCATCTGTCATACCCTAAATTTGTCCTATCTTATGTAGTTTTCATTATGTATATACCCAGTCATTGACCTTTAGAAAAGAAAAGCATATGGTGTTCTTTAGTTACCTAAATCCAAATTGTTGCAAGGGTGAGTCGAGGTTCATTTATAGTACCAAGTCAATACACATCAATTCAAGGGGGGTTCGTTTAAGGTTGCAGTTAGGATTTGTGTGTGTCAATTTAGATCAACTATATGGGGGCCAGGATATCAAGTCATGCTGAGATCAGATATTTCATGATGGAGAATCGCATGGAACGTGTGCTTTTCAGATATAGTGCGACATGGTAATTTGTTGTCTATTTTGTTCATAGTGAAAGAGTGATTCGTCATTATTAAAAGGGTTATCGCACGACTAATTGTTAAAAGAATTCAAGTGTAAATGGCATGGAAAATTGATCATAAGTATTAATTTGTGGGAAGTCAGCACTGCCATGAGAATTTTAAGGGCAGGTTTAGTGTGCCCTTTACTCAAAGAGAATGGTTTATGTTTGTTCATTTTTCCAGATTACATAATGTGACATGTTTCCAAGATCCATGATGCATAGCCTAAGGAAGGATATTATTAAAATTAGGTGTTCAAGTGGGTTCAAATTATTATTTATGAATCAAGGAATTATGAAGGTTTTTTTGTCAAGTGAGGTTGGTACCTCATTGTTGAATCATGAAACACGGGTGTCAACTTTGAGTTTTCTTAAATGTTAATATGAGCACATGACCGTTTATGCATGCACGTACAAATGCCATCAGAGTATATCTCATTCATTGGTTTAGGGTGTACAGGCTATAATCATTAAGTCACTCTCATAAAGAATACAAGATCATTATTTCTCATTACAAAAGTTGAAAAGAGAGACAGCCAAGAAGTGCAGCGAGAAGCGCATAACACCAAGCACTCCAAGTCCAAGCAAAACGAATATCGAAATATATAAAAGTGGACAGGATTAGAACAGGTCGCAACAGCAGCTATAGCATGTCCTGCCGAATAAGAGAAGTCTCAATGCATCTCTTGACCGGTCTTCGAATGGAATTTTCGGCAGCTGCAAAGCCATTCGTCAGAATGTACATCATGTACAACATCAAAACTGTCAAGACCGAAACAAAGGGAAATAAACAACAGCAGGTTACAAGAGAATATGTATGCATGGATAAAATAGAAATAAGGCTAACTATTACACTGGAGATAGTCGGTAAGCATTACCGGAAGCATTACGAAAGCGATGATCTCAGGCAGCACTGTGATTGTTCGTTCTGTTTCTAATTACAATACCAAAGTTCATGAGGAATGAGCTTGGAAGCTTGCTTCAGGTATCAAGGCCAAGCCCGCATTAGGAATTCAGTCGGTGCAGACATGAAGCACTTGTATTCAATGGATATTATATTCTTAACCTTATCAGAATGTGAAAGAAAATCAAGAGAATCAGTTGGGGAATTTATGAAGTCCAATGAAACAGATTTTGAACTGAAAGAAGCATACCGTGGCTAAGGGGAGGCCGTCATTGTCCCTCTCTTGGTAGGAAAACAGCTAGAAACTAAAACCAAAGCAACACCAATGCCACGACGTGTCCCGCACAAGTGAAACAGTGTCATGATGCGTAACCGTAACACAAAACCTGTTAGCTATACACCTCCCTGCACAAGAAAAGACAAAGGAAACATGACTCACATAAAAGAAACAAACTCCAAAACCGCAGCACAATAGACAATACGTACGCATACAAAAACGATAGCCAGGAGTATGATCATTGAAGCAAACACACGTGAACCGTAAATAAGCTGTTGCTGATGCGATGAAAGCTGATGCCGGTAATTTTGATGTTCAAGCAATATGGAAATCTCTTGCAGCACACCAATGCAAAGTTCAAGCCAAATTGCAACCTGTTGCTATCAGACCAAAGACCACCAGCACAACCGTACGCGCACGTCGTCCACATCAAGTCACTCAACCCAGGTCTTGATACAAGCTGATTCCTGCAAGGAAACTATCCAGTTTTTTATCCAGCCAGCCATGTTTAAATACCGTTACAATTACAAACTTATTACAGAAGTGTTTACAAAGAAGTTTATGTTGCATCTCACAATAAGAAGTTATGAGTATTTAAGATTGTTGGAATTGTTTTGACACTTGAAGCCAAGCACCTATAATTCATGCCGTGAGAGGGCTTGACGCTTACAAGGATTTTACGCCTTCAACTGTGCTTATTAGTTGGTGACCCCAATTTTCCTTTCAACACCAATTCGCATCACACCGCCAAACCTGACACAAAAGATTTATCAGACCACAGGTTTTTTTTTGTGTTTTTCTGGTCATCACTATAATGCAGAAGTAATAATATTCACGCAAAACATGCTCAGGCCATGAGATCTTATCCAATCATAGGGAGCTCAAGGTGTAACAGAAAGTGATGAATCATGTAGTACTTACCGTATCTTTGCCCTCGCTGCAAATTATTATGTGGTCCGACCGCGGCTTCACACACTGCGAGTCGTTATGCGGTTTAGTCAACACAAGCTCCACATCACTCTGCATCAACTCACAATTCACGCACACAAGCCACGAGATTTCGTATGAAAGATGATACACACCACCACCTGCTATGACTTTACGTGCCTTCATACGTGAGTCGCAACTTGCAGTAATCATACTCCATTTTCGTACCGCAAGCCACCTCAAGTCGCAGCTCTAATAATTTTCCACCTGCGAAACAAAGCAGCCACATCAAAGCCTGACAGTTATTCACAGCATATCACATGATAAGGCCAGGATTGTACACAAATATCACATCCTGCAACTGATGCACCCATGCCATGATTCACCCATTTTTGGAAATCATAACTTGCACAATAATATTAAATTGCCAAAAGATTATCACAAATCATTTTTGAAGGTTGAGGTATCAATACATAAAAAGACAGTAAAAAAAATCAATTTACTAGCAGTACAATCAGGGATGATATGGTGTTGTGGTAAAAAGTCTTTACCTCGCTACAGACAAAAGTGGAGATTGAGTGAAAATCCTTTTTGAGGTTCTTTCTTTCCACACGGTCCCACCACGTTTTGAGGATGCCCTGCCACAAAAAGACAACAATAACAGCTAGCAATAAAAAATCTGCAAGAAACGGTACTACAAGGGCAAAACCTCACCTCAATCCTCCATATACTCTCTCCATATAAAACCATGTGAGAGGCTACAACGGAAAACCCTAGCCGCACTATTCACCAACTTTATTTTCCTTCATCTCCCCTATCCATCTTCACCATTCTCCTAAAAAAACAGAACAACAACCATCCGTTTCCATCTGCTTCAAGACCGCGAAAACCAAAACCCAACTACAATGTTCAATCAACAAATCCACAACATCCTCCCAGAAATTCTTCACCGAATACCATCACTCCCATCTTTCTTACTTCTCAAAAATCTCCATCAATGATAATAACACAATCTCTGTAACTTTGAAAGAACCTATAACCTCTCGAACAAAACCAAAGGCAAATCCATCTTCCACCTCCGTTTCTCGAAACCGCTTAAACTCGAAACAAATTAAACACATCTCAAAATCATTCATCAAACCACGTGTAAACCCTCTTTCACCAACAAATCGAACCACCTTTCTTCCAATACTCACTAAACCCTTCGAATAACCTCCATTAACATCAAACAACAATTGCCATTTTCATCCAGAAAACCATAAACAATCGCCGCAAAACTACCATCTTTCTCCAACCTTCATCGCCTTCCAAATCATCTTCCACTTCTTTCCGTTAAACCCATACCCAAGCCGAGAATCTCATACCCCATCTCCTACAAACCCCTAACCTCACATCGCGGTAAGATAACTTCCAAATCTCTCCTTCTTCTTTGAATGAAAATCTCAACCAAAGCAGATCCATAAGAATAGAATAAGAGAATAGAAGTGAGAAGGAGAGATTTCGTCGCTCTTTGTTTTGGATCCAGATTTTTTCAATTCCTGTGGTTGTACAAGGTGGATCAGTTCTAGCGGCTATAGGGATTGGGTTTATGGGCTTTTCATTCGTACATGATCCTTAATCCACACTGTGTCCATCACTTTGATTCTTAATTAATTTTTATTTGGTTTTCAAAGTTTTTTTTTATTTAATAAAATGGTGAGACAATAAGATTTTGGTCCCTTTGGAACTCGATTCTTACACCCCCAGATTTGAATTCTATCTTCACATCTGTTTTCTTTTTATTAAGTTTTAAACTTTGTGTATTTTCTTAATAGTTTTTTCTTTAAAAAATATTATTACTTATTTTTTTAAAACAGTTTGATATTATTAGTTTTATGTTCAAAACAAAACTCTACTTTTTTTTAGAACTTTTTTTTATTTTATTTTAGGTTTGGATGGTTTTTTTTTCATTTAACATTGTGCACTTTATCTCATTTGTCGCATTTTTGGGTCGATGACGATACCCCAAAGTTATTTTTCTGTCAAATTATTGATGAAGAATAACAAACCCGAGACCAACCTTTTTCAAACTTTTTATTTTCTGTTCTCATCGATTTTTATCCATTTTTCATATTATCATATTTATCTTACTATGTATTATTGTCATATTCATATTATCATATTTATTCATTCTCATTCACCCATAATCGAAAACACTTAATAAATTATCGAAACTCCTAAAAGCCAAATTGGTGGACTGTTGGATCTTTGGTCATTTGCAGGTATCCTAACTTTGAGTCGTGCCCGACTTTACTCAAGGCGTAGTTTAGGACACAAATGCACACACACGGCTTTCTCTTGGGCTACCTTACAATGAGACCCCTTTATTTCATACAATCCCGTGTAACTTACATGTATCCCTTCCCCATTCCGATGTATGTTTCGCATTTCTTTGATTATTAGTTTACCTCCTAGGAGCACCCATAGGGACTAGAGCGGATCAAACTATTTTCAAACTAATTCTCGATTCATCGTCGAGCCACTTTCAAACAACCCCGTAAGTCGAGTGCTCATACGCATTCGCCATCAACCTATTACAAATCGACCCTTGATGCGTAAGTCAAGTCGGTCTCTTTTTTCAAACCATTTCATTTTCAACACGTTTTGCACGCGATAATAAGTCAAACCCTTGATCCAACGTCAAACGGATTTAATAAAAAACTATCAATCAATTAACAACTATTTAATACTTTTCAAGGTGTAAAGAGTGGGTTCAAGTCTTTGATCTTGCTTTCGGTTGTTTATATGTGAGTTATCTTATTCGTGTGTGAGCAATTGACGCCTTTAAATAACATTAACAACTCGAAAACATTCAACCATTGTTCAACCATCCTTCAACTACTCTTCATCCCAAACACCATTTCAAACTCAAACAACTTTCTTTTCGATGAAAAAGAGAGTGTTCCAAGTCTTTGGTTCGCTCTCCCGATTACTTAGGGTCTAAGAAGTCTTTCTTAAGCTTCGAGTAATTGTCATCTGATTCCAACCACTCATTCAAACACCATTCAAACACAACCTTCTTTCAAGATGAAAAAGAGAGAGTTCCAAGTCTTTGGTTCGCTCTCCCGATTACTTGGGTCCGAGAAGTCTTTCTTAAGCTTCAAGTAATCGTCATTCGTACCCCTTCAAACCCGATCCAATCCAGTTTCTTTCGTGGTCGTTACCACGAACTACGAACGCTCTGATTCTTCATTCACTCTTGAATGTAAGATACGTAGGCACAAGATTGTGATGATCTTGGCGAGCACAATCCCCTCCATCTCCCATTTCCCCCATCCTTTCCCGTAGTCGAACTACGACGCTCTGATTTCTCATTCTCGTCCGAATGAGCATACGTAGGCACAAGGGCCTCAATCCTTGGCGAGCACCCTATCCTCTAACCATCCCCTTTCCTCTAGTGTCTTTATCCCTTTATAGTATCCTTTAGTATTTAGTAGTGAGAAGAGAAGAATTAAGTTTAGCTAACATCCATCACAACTCGAATTAAGAGGTTCCCGTTGAGTACAACGGACGTGAGGGGTGCTAATACCTTCCCCTCGCATAACCGACTCCCGAACCCAGGAATATGGTTGCGACGACGGTGTTCCTTCCGCGTTATGAGGTTTTCTCGATATTTTCCTCCCCGTTCATTCGGGAAAAATAAAGTTCGGTGGCGACTCTGCCGAACCGCATTTCCGCGCCTTTTGCGCGAGGGTCGTATGTTCGAAAATGAATTTTCGAGGTGCGACACCAACAGAGAAGAAATATTCAACTCCAAGCTTCTTCAAGCCATCCAAAGCAACTTCATTTGATCTTCAATTCATCCAAGCAAAGCCCAAGCCAAAAGCACACCCAAAATAGCCCCACACAAAATAAACAAACCAAATATCCAAAGGAGAAACCCACAAACATCACACCCATTGCAAAAATCAAATAAAATGCTAAAACTCATCATAAAATCCTAAATAAATTTCTAAGGGAACCTAACCCTATACCCAATACCCCATATAAATCCCAGGACCTAAATCAAACACTAAGTCCCCAAACTATGTTCTAAACTACAACTAGTTGTGTTAAAACCCTATTTCTAACACTTCTCCTATTCGCCTCTCAAACTAACCTAAATTTTATTCATAAAATTATGAAAAAATTCCTAGGCGTACATGCTTCCCTAATCTAATCAACCTCACAAGAATCACTCAAAAATTCCTCACCAAACTCTCATACTAAATTCAGAAAGGAAACATATCAAACAAATGTAAAATAAAAGCAATAAAACTATAAAAATATGCCAGAAAATATAAAATGCATGAAATTAATATTTTTGAATCCTATAAAATTCTAGAGACCCTAAGAAAACCAGGAAAAAAAGTCTCATCCTAAAATGATCATTTTTCAATTTATTATGAATTATAAACTATCCTAAATGAAAACATAAAAATAAAAGAATATAAAAGAAAATTGACAAACAGGCGTGTCAAATAGCAAGATTGTCTAGTTGATAACCAGAGTTAGGCCCAGGAGGGGGTGTCATTAGCAAGCGCACTATGAGCCCAAACCAACAACAAAATAAAATCAGAAAATTAAAGGAAATTGAAAATTGTCTGTGGTAAATAGCAAGCAATTCCTGTGTAAATCCTCACGTGGGCCTAAGGTGGTGTGTGGATAGCAACTAGTGTCATAAGCCCAAAGCAAAATGTTAAGTGGAACGGTGCGTTTTGTTCATGTTCAGACTCCTTCACAAACTCAAACTCAATCGTGGCCCTTGGATGGTTATCTGAGTCAAAGTCCAAGCTTGATCCAATGGCCAATTCATCATCTTCCTCATTTCAAATCCTTGGAGGGAAATGAACCAGACGGTGGCCGGAGGTGGCGCCACCATCGTCCCCAAATGCAAACTCCATAAAAACTCATCAAAACTCAAACCTAAGCACCCTAATCAACTCGTTTTTTCTCACTGAATCCAATGGTAACCTCCATTCTCCTTGAATCTCACCACTACTCAAAACACGATTTCAAGCTCAGAATATGCTCCAAATTCAATCATCACCACTCTCAAAATTAAAGAGCCTAACATCATCTACATATTACACTGATTAATTATCACCATCTAAACATGTTTAAACCTCCAAGAACTAAGAGAAACAACCTTCAACAGAAATGGTGTCGCCCTAGGTTTTGTCTCTAATCACCAAATTTTCTTACCAGAAACGATCCTAGCCATGTCTACAATCTATCTACGCATTCAAATCCTAGCAATTCTACATAAATCATGCTATGAGATAAAATTTACAAACCTCTGAAAATTTGATGAACAGAGATAGAATTCCTTCAAATCACCCTTCAATCTTCTCCAGACACTATCAATGATGCCTTGTGGATCTTCTGTATGCAATGAATTTCTTTGAATCCCTCCCAATCACCAAACATAATTTTGATTTGCAATGAAGAAACTCACTTTGCTTTCTCTCAATTCTTCATAGTTCTTGGCCAAAAAACTTATTGAATTAGTTATGAGGGTTATATAGAATGTGTTAGAATGATCCAGAAAGTTCTAGAATGATCCATGTGAGAAATTCAATTTCTCTTGCATTTGAAAATTTCATGAGAAGCTTGCACATGACAGTTGAGTTCAGCTTGTTTCAGCACCTTGATTTTTATCCAATTTCTCTCCAAATGACATTGTGAATTGATTCTGATCTCATGAATGATTTTGCATATGTTACTTCAACCATAAGCCACCAAATGCAATCCTTTGAAATATGCCTCAATTGCCAAAAGTAAAATTGCCATCATCTTTAAAACATCCTTTCTGATCAATTTGATATGTCACATGCCTCATTTTGACCCCAAAACACAAAATCACATTTTTGGCTTTTTAAATGACTTTCATTTCTTCCTTTTTAAGCCATCTTTGGTAACTTTGTGATACAAGCCCATTCAAATCCTCATGACTTCTTTCCTAGCCTAAAAACATCATTCTGAACACATTTGATGTTGAATATTTTTCCATTGGAGGAGTGGAAGATAGAGATTTTGACATATGTTGAAAAAGGCCTATAATTCAACTTTCCCAAAATACCCCTGGATTGCCAATATCATATCTTGCGTTCCACAAATCCCCTTGAGGGCTTCTAGTACTAAAATTAAAGCTAATATCAAGACCTACAACTCTTATGTTGGCCAAGAATCCATTTGAAAATACGTTGAGGGGAAAACGTTGCTTGGAATTCAAGTGACTTTCACAGATAAATTTCAGTGTCCTCTGATGACCTGTAACTTGCAAGAACCATAACTTGAGTTCTACAAATCTTCTTGAAGACTTCTAGTACTAAAATTAAAGGTATTGAGAAGCCCTACAAGTTTCATGTTGGCCAAGAATCCATTTGAAACTTTTATTTTGACTTATGTGGCTTGGAAGTCCAGTGCTATACAGGGGATTTTACCCTAAGAACCCTGTCTCAAACACCTCCAACCACTCTTGATTCTCTTGAACTTGATCTTGGCTTATCCATACACATGCTTCAACATATCAATCCATGACTTCCATGACCTAGAGCTAGGTCTTGATGCCCTTTCTTTGCTCTTCTTGACCTAGGGTTACCCAGATGAAACCCTACTTGTACACACCTCAACTGTGGTTCTTGAACTTGATACAATGGCTTGCCTAAGCATCAATAAGGCCCTCTAGGCATCCCATGAGATCCATACACACCTCAAATTCATAATTCCATGTTGATGATCTTCAATACACCTCAAGTTAGGAGAGAAATCCACCTGTGGGCACTCAAACTTCTTATGACTTCAACCCTTCTCTGATGACTTGGATGGTCTCTCAGGCTCAGAGGATACCTCTAGATAGGACTCTTTTGACATAAATAGCACTTGATCCCTTGTTGGATGAATTGATATGCTAGGATATGCAAATGATTGAACTATGTACATGATGTAACTATGCAAATGAAATGCAATGAAACGTAAATCAGGCCAGAAAAGGTTGAGAAAATTTTAGGGTGCAACAACTGCCCCTATTCAAACTGCTTGGACCCGACTGGGTGAAGAGCGAACGGACTTCAAACAATCGAGGTACGAGACGGTTGAATACCAGGAAACCCAAAAATTTGCTAACCGCGGACATAAACTGTACAACTGCTCGGGGGAACGACATCCACCAACTGAACCTGGTTGTTACGGCAACAACTGATTCAACGTCTGATAATAACTCTAATTCCAACATCAACCACCTGTGTAACGCCACAGGTACTGAATGCCTCCGTTCACAACTGGACTAATCTTGTCAACACAAGAAGATAAACAAATTTTCCAAATCACCACTAAACACCAATCGGTCCACGTCAGGACTCACATTTCGTCAACCCGAAGAGATATTGTCCATGTCAGGACTCCACATCCCGTCATCACGGAGAAATCCCGGCTACTCCGCGGGGGATGAGTTGGTCGCCTCCCACTAACACGAGGAGGTCCTATCAATCATAGGCAATAAAATTCGTCGACTTCACTAGGGAAACATTTCTGTCTAATCACAGGAAAGTCATCATACAGGCAAATCATCTGTCTAAACACATGAAACTCCCTCCGTCTCTCCATACGGGAAAATCATCTGCCTAAACACAGGAAACTTCATCCGCCTATCCATACGGGAAAATCATCTGCCTGATTACAGGAAAGTTCATCCGCCTGTTTCATACGGGAAAAGCATCTGCCTGATTACAGGAAAGTTCATCCACCTGCTTCATATGGGAAAAGTCATCTGCCTGATTACAGGAAAGTTCATCCGCCTGCTTCATACGGGAAAAGTCATCTGCCTGATTACAGGAAAGTTCATCCGCCTCCTTCATACGGGAAAAGTCATCTGCCTGATTACAGGAAAGTTCATCCGCCTGCTTCATACGGGAAAAGTCATCTGCCTGATTGCAGGAAAGTTAACTTGGATATAACTTCTTTGCCTATTCTTTGCAGTAGCTAACTCCACTGGGGATATTCTGAAAATAACTGCCCGACACTCGTTTCGACAACAAGTGACCACTTCTGAAATCTTGATTCATGAAACCCTGAAATGCTACCATGACAACAAACCTGGAAGAACGCTTCGCTGACCGGATAAGAGAAAATTCAACCAGTAACTCTGTGGGGATAATAAGGTGAACTGTATCGTCACATGTCTCACGGCGAGACCTTGATCGTCTGGTAATAGATCTGAGCTGTAACTTCATACTCCTGCTGAGAAACACACCAGAAAGCAAAAGGTTAACCAACCTGATTTATGTTTCAAAATGCGTATGTTTGACAATGGCGTAATGCTCCATACGACATGGAAACGCTACGCGTTTTTGGGTAGATGCAAACATGATAATATATACAAATGCAAATGCAGGTTCAGGCTGCTGGGGGAGGCTCTGACAAGCTTGCTTCATCAACACGGCTGTTGAGGACAAATACCACCCTGTTGGGGATGAACGGGTATCACAAAGTATTCCGGCAAAATAACTGTCAGAAATACCGCCAACTCTGCCGAGGAGAGAATAAACGTCGATTTCCGCTGGGAGGAAAGAACAACACCTGCTGGGAAGAGTAACTCAGCTGGGGAAGAAGCGACCTCTCTGGGGGACAGCTGTCTGGGTACAGTTTACAGACTCGGAACTAACACTCCGCTGGGGATAATCATCCTGACAAAGGCATGACAACCTGTGAGGAGAAAGAAAACCATCTTCTGTGGATATAAACCTTTCGAACCAACAACTTGGTTAACTATTGCGAGAGTCTCCCACGCTAGAGATTGAACGTGCACCTTCGATTCGCTAAGGAGCGCAACCTCTGCAGGGAACATTGATTTTAACTTGCTGGGGATACCCTGTAGACTACTTCCCTGAGGACACTCTTCTGGGGAGAATACTCCCTCATTCGGGAAGGGATAACGTCATTCCAACTCTCTGGGAATAAGCTGTGACTAGCTGGAGAATGACATCGACTGGAGTCGGGCTCTTCATCAAGAGATCTTGGCTGGGGAATACAATCCCTGACTATTTGCTCCAAAAGTAAGAACCCTGCAAAACACCAACGAGACAAAACAGGCCTATACAACAGAATCTACCCGGGTTAGCACCCGTGACATTACTTCAGTCAATTCGAAGTTTTATCAATGATTGGCAAGGGTCGGCGAGATTATGCAAGTGCAAGTTTATCAAAAACATCGGTGTCTTTCACAAGCAAAACAGTAAAGAACAAGCATCAAGTACTGAATAACATGTTTTATTGATAACGGGCCTCTGAATGGGCAAAAAATTTTGTACACCGGATGCAACTCCTGAAAAGAGGAAGTTATGCACAAGCACACATACATATATGCACAAGCAGCATAAATAAAAATACAAAACAATATTTGTATACATGTCGGCGACGTGGTATAGACAAACACCATGAGTTGATCCTCCTATGACTCGCATGACTCTGCGCTTTCCCGGTACGCGATCTTCGGAAGAGATTGTTTTTGGATAGACGGCCCCCCAGGTACTCCCAAACCACTGAGCAATGCCGTATCAAATCCGGACCGCAGTCATTTGCTTTTTCAATCCCTAACTTTTGCGTGAACCGCCCTTTGCGGGTTTTCAATTCACCGGGTACCCTTTTTTTACCGAAGTCGCCCTTTTCAGGTTTTCGACTTCGCGGGTGTACATTTTTTCAATTTTATCCCTAACTTTTGCCCGAACCTTTTATTCATTTTTTATGGTTCGCCGGGATGCCCCATTTTTGCCTGGACTCTCTTTTTACTGTCCAGCGGGTCACTTTCAAGCAAAGTATTTTTTTACTACATCTGAATTCACAAGAGACGTAAAGTCTTCACCATCCATGGTGGATAGTAGCAAGGCTCCTCCAGAGAAGACGTTTCTAACAACGTAGGGACCTTCGTAATTAGGAGTCCACTTTCCCCTGTGATCTGTTTGTGGTGGGAGAATCTTTTTCAAAACAAGATCTCCCGTCTGAAAGCTTCGAGGGTGCACCTTCTTGTCGTAAGCTTTCTTCATCTGGCTCTGATATAACCGATCGTATGCTAAAGAAGCCAGTCTCTTCTCATCCATTAAATTTAGCTGATTTAGTCTATCTTTCACCCATTCTGCCTCGTCAAGTCGGACATCACGTAAAACCCTCAGGGAAGGAATCTCAACCTCTAACGGTAACACTGCCTCCATCCCGTATACCAATGATAAAGGGGTTGCCCCGGTTGATGTGCGTACCGTCGTACGATAACCGTGCAAAGCGAAAGGTAGCATCTCGTGCCAATCCTTATATGTCACAACCATCTTCTGAACAATCTTCTTTATGTTCTTATTGGTCGCTTCAACAGCGCCATTCATCTTGGGCCGGTAAGGAGAAGAGTTGTGATGTTCAATCTTAAAATTCTGGCACAGCTCTTTCATCATTTTGTTATTCAAATTCGAACCGTTGTCAGTGATAATCCGCTCAGGGATTCCATATCTGCAGATAATATCTCGTTTGATAAACTTGGCGACCACTTGTTTGGTGACATTGGCATATGATGCTGCCTCCACCCATTTGGTGAAGTAATCAATTGCCACCAAGATGAACCGGTGTCCATTGGATGACGTAGGCTCAATCTTGCCAATCATATCAATTCCCCACATCGAGAAAGGCCATGGTGATGACATCACATTCAGAGGACTTGGAGGCACATGGATTTTTTCTGCATAAATCTGGCATTTATGACACCTCTTTGCAAACTTGAAACAGTCTGTTTCCATAGTTAGCCAATAATAACCTGCCCGCAGCAGTTTTCTTGCCATGGCATGCCCGCCAGCATGTGTACCAAATGTACCCTTATGTATCTCTTCCATGAGCAACTTCGCCTCTTTCTCATCTACACAGCGCAGTAACACCAAGTCATGGTTTCTTTTGTATAGGACATCGTCCGGGTTCAAATAGAAATTGCCAGCCAATCTCCTGAGATTCTTCTGATCTCGACTGGATGCCCCAGCCGGATACTCCTTGTTCTTCAGGAAATTCTGGATGCCAAAATACCACGGCATGCCATCGAGAGCCTCGTCAATGGCAAATATGAAGGCAGACCTATCGAGCCGAGAGATAACAATCCGGGGAGCCTCGTTCCAGAAGTTAACTTTATACATTGAAGGCAATGTCGCCAGGGCGTCATCCATTTGATTTTCTGCTCATGGCACGTGATGCAATTCCACCTTGTCAAAGAAGGGCAACAATCTCCTTGCATATTTCATATATGGTATCAAATTGGGCTGACGTGTCTCCCATTCTCCTTTAATCTGATTCACCACTAGAGCTGAGTCTCCGTACACATTCAGATGTTTGATTCGCAAATCAATAGCTTCTTCCAGACCCATGATGCAAGCCTCATATTCAGCCTCATTATTGGTAACGGGAAAGGTCAATCGGGCAGTAAAGGGGATGTGCGACCCCTGAGGAGTAGTAATAATTGCCCCTATTCCGCTACCATAGGAATTCACAGCTCCGTCAAATATCAATTGCCATTTGGAACCCAACTCTGGTCCTTCGTCCGGCAACGGTTCTTCACAATCTTTCATCTTCAGGTACATGATATCCTCGTCAGGAAAATCAAACCTCATCGATTGGTAGTCCTCAACAGGCTGCTCTACAAGGTACTCTGACAGAACGCTACCTTTAATATCCTTTTACGAGACATATTGGATATCGTATTCGGTTAACACCATCTGCCATCGGGAAATTCTTCCGGAGAGTGCTTGCTTTTCAAACACGTATTTGATTGGATCCATCTTTGCAATTAGCATGGTTGTATGATTCAGCATGTACTGCCTCAAACGTTTGGCGGCCTAGGCTAGCGTGCAACACGTTTTCTCAAGCATTGAGTATCTGGACTCACAGTCGGTAAACTTCTTACTCAAATAGTAAATCGCATGCTCTTTACGCCCGGTCTCGTCGTGTTGACCGAGAACACAACCCATACTTTCCTCAAGAACCGTCAGATACATAATTAAAGGTCTCCCAGCAACTGGGGGTATCAAAACAGGAGGTTCCTGCAAGTATTCTTTTATCTTGTCGAACGCCTTTTGACAATTTTCATTCCAGGTCAAAACCTGATCCTTTTTCAACAACTTGAATAACGGCTCGCATGTCGCAGTTAGGTGAGATATGAACCGGGCGATATAGTTCAACCTCCCTAAAAACCCACACACTTCTTTTTCTGTTTTAGGCGTCGACATTTCTTGTATTGCTTTTATTTTCGCAGGATCAACCTCTATTCCTTTTTCGCTCACAATAAACCCCAGCAGTTTACCCGATCTCACCCCAAAGGTGCACTTGTTAGGGTTCAGTCTCAACCTGAACTTCCTAAGTCTTTTGAACAGTTTCAGCAGATTAACCAAATGCTCTTCCTCCGTCTGGGATTTGGCAATCATATCATCAACATAAACTTCAAACTCTTTGTGCATCATATCATGAAAGAGAGTCGTCATAGCACGTTGATATGTTGCCCCAGCATTCTTCAATCCGAAGGGCATCACTTTGTAGCAAAATGTTCCCCATGGAGTAATGAAGGTAGTCTTCTCCATGTCTTCTGGTGCCATTTTTATCTGATTATAGCCTGAGAATCCGTCCATGAAGGAGAATACGGAGAACTGAGCAGTGTTATCAACCAGCACATCAATGTGAGGAAGTGGAAAGTCGTCTTTCGGGCTCGCCCTATTCAAATCACGGTAGTCTACGCACATTCGCACTTTACCGTCTATCTTCGGCACTGGTACTATATTAGCGACCCATGACGGATAAGTGGTAACGGATAGGAAACCAGCATCCCACTGTTTTTGAACTTCCTCCTTGATTTTCACAACCATGTCTGGTCTGGATCTTCTGGGTTTCTGTTTAACAGGAAGACATTCCTCTCGCAAGGGCAAACGGTGCACAACCATGTCCGTATCTAACCCAGGCATATCCTCGTACGACCAAGCAAATATATCACTATACTCTCGCAGTATCTCAATCAGTCGTTGCTTGATGTCGCTTTGCAGTGCAGCCCCTATACGGACATTTCTCACAACTTCTTCCGACCCCAGGTTGATAATCTCAATTTCCTCCTGATGAGGCAGAATGATTCTCTCTTCCTGTTTCAACAAACAAGTCAGATCCTCCAACAGATCGCTATCCTCAACAATCTCTTCCTCTTCTTGGAATACCGGGTGCTCGAAGTCGAGACGAGTCATAGGCGGTTCGTATGAGGTGTCATCTGAAATATTAGTCCTGCAAAGGAAATGGTTAAATGCTTCAACACGCCAACAAAGTAAATAACCACGTTGCCATTTATTGTTAAAGTAAAAAAACAAGAAAAACAGGGATCACAATATTTGAATATGAAAAACGCCTTTATTTCATGGTTAAAACAGTGCAATACACATAATCAAGTAGCCCTAATGTAGAATCACTATGCCCCGGGTAGGACATAGGATTGTTCAACAATTGATAAAACAAATCATTACTGTTTAAAAGTCACTGGGACAGTTTCCCGGATGGACCAGTTGCAGAGACTTTGTCCTGGCACGCTTGGCTTGATCCACGCGTCCATATCGCAGTCGCTATCCCCGTCTTCAGCATCAGAAATAGCGTTAATAGTCTCGAAGCACACTCCGCTTGGCGTAATCGTGACCGGTCCTTTGAACCTGGGTGCTCCTGAAGATGACGCTGACGACGTCGGTCGATACCCTAGCCCAAACTTATCATTCTTCATGGGAATCTCCAGCACCTGCCCCCAGCCTTTAGTCTCACGAGTCTGCACTAAAGCATGAGCCTCTTTGTAGGACGACACTGCCACATCTAATATTTTGCTGGAACCCTGAGCTTTGTCTTTAATTCGCAACCCTTCGAAGGCTTGACAAGGTGTCTCGTGTATTTCTCCGTCGACATCCACATATCTGAATGATGAAGGTGACTGACCAAAATATCCTCCTCCCTGCAAACGGTAACGACACTATCACCCACCATGTACTTCAGCTTCTGATGCAATGTGGACGTTACGGCCCCTGCAGCGTGGATCCATGGGCACCCGAGAAGACAGCTATAAGCTGGATGGATATCCATGATGTAGAATTCGGTATCAAAAATCTCTGGCCCCACCTGCAGCGGTAATGTTATTGACCCAAACACTAACCTTTTCGTCCCATCAAACGCCCTCACAACCAAATTGCTGGGCGTGCAAATAACTCCCCGTATGTACAACTTCATCATGGCTTTCTTTGGCAGTATGTTCAACGACGATCCCGTATCCACCAATACATGCGACATTACGGTGCCCCGGCACTCCACCGATATATGCAAGGCCATGTTGTGCTCCCGACCCTTGGGTGTTAGGTCGAAATCTGTGAAGCCCGGGCTATGTCCAGCATTGACATGTGCCATTACCCCTTCTAACTGATTTACAGAAACTTCTTGGGGCACGAATGACGTATCCAGCATTTTCAGCAAGGCGTTCCGGTGGCCCTCGGAACATAACAACAACGACAAGATAGAAATCTTCGACGGCGTCTGCTGTAGGTGTTCAACAATTTTGTAGTCGCTTTTACGAATCAGTCTCATGAACTCCTCTACGTCCTTGAGCGATGTATCCTTTTCTTTGGACTGAGAGGGCCCGCTTTCACTTACTTTAGATTTACCTTTGGCCAACCTCTCTTCTTCTATTTCAGGTGAGGTAAAGATCCTTCCGCTATGGGTCATGCCCCCCGTTCCAACGACATTGTCAACAGCCCCAGCTGGCTGGTTGTTCACCACAATCTTTTCACCGTTGCAATATGCTTCTAAACCGTACGTCCACGGGACAGCTTTCGTACTTTCAAAGGGAACAGGCCCTGCTTTGGTAATCGTAATAGTTGGCCGTTGGGAGGGCGCCGTTATCGTTATAGTCTTCCTCAGGATCGTCACCGTTGCAACATCATTCTGCTCTTCACATAATTCCTCCACAGGCTTCTCAATCGCAGTTCTATCAAATTGAAAGGTCCCTTCGTCGATCATGTCCTGAATGCCCTGCTTCAAATCATTACAACCCTCTGGATGGGTCCAACACTCTAAACAGTATTCATCACAACCGGGAAATACTCCCCCTCTGAGCAGCCTGCTTTTCACTTCACTCAATGGTGTCTTCAACTCATTAACATCCAACACCAGGTTCAAATTTTCTTCTGTTAAGATAGCATTTGCCCCATGATTGGGCATAGGCTGTTGTACGATATTGGGCCCCACTTGGCCAAAGTTGATGGCTTTACTGTCCAACAAGTCTTGAAATTTATGCTTAAATGCCTGACAAGCTTCTACATCATGCCCGGGCGCCCCAGAATGGAATTCGCACTGCTTGTTAGCATCATATCCATAAGGAAGTACCGACCCTGTAGGCGGTGCCAAAGTCCTCTTTTCAACCAAGTTCAACCCTAGCAGGGTCTGAAGGAGTTCTGCATACGTGGAAGGAGGTGCGTCGAACACTCTTTTCGGTCTCGTATTCTGTATCCTTCTCTGACCAGGATTCTGCCCTTGCTGCTGTTGTGGTTGTTGTTGCTGTTGTGGCTGCCTCTGTTGAGGAAACGGGATAATAACACTAGCTATCTATTGAGGCTGAACATACCGATTCCTTCCTCTGCCCCTGCCCCTGCCACCAAACACGGCACTAGTATCACCCTGTCGTCTACCACCGAATGCTTTTTTCGCACCCCCGGATGAAGTAGATTCACCTGCTTGGAATCTTCCAACTTTAATCCCGTTCTCGATCATCTCCCCCATAAGAATCAAATCTGAGAAACTGCCCAGCGACACACTAAACAGTTTTTCGTAGAACATCCCCGTAAATGTCCCAATGAACATGTCGTTCATCTCCCTTTCAATTAAAGGAGGATGCACCCTCGCTGCCATATCGCGCCACCTTTGCACATACTCTTTAAAACTTTCACCGTTTTACTGTGACAAACCCTGTAATTGGACCCTGTTTGGTGCGAGATCGCTATTGTATTTGTAATGCGTCACGAAAGCATCAGCCAACTGCTTCCAGGTTTTAATCTGAGTGGGCTCCATCCCCATATACCATTCAAGCGACCGTCCTGACAGGCTATCCTGAAAGAAATGCATGAGCATCCTTTCATCATCCGAATAGGCGGACATCCTTCTGTAATAAGAGCGGACGTGGACCTTAGGGCAGGTATCCCCTTTGTATTTGTCAAATGTTGGAGCCTTGAATTTCAACGGCACCCTCAGCCCTGGTACCAACCCCATAGTAGTCATATCTAATCCAACAGAGTTCTGATCAACCACACCTTTCATCTGCTCTTCTAGCATCCTGTTCCTATGAACAGGGTCAATAGGGCCTTCCGGTCCCATACCTCTTCTTGAGAAAGCGTCATCCTATTGATCCACATTCCAGTAATTTCCATACCCATCATAACCCATGTTACGGCCAAATCCTTGATGATTGAACACAAAACCCTGTCCTCGGTTGCCGAACCCCATATTGACCCCAGCAGGTCCAAAGCCATTGTTGAAAGGAAGTGCTCCAGCCCCGTTCACATTCACATTACCGAATCCACCATTACCGTAGCCGTACCCCTGGTTGTTGCCGTAACCGTCATTGCCGAAGCCTTGATTGTTGAACTCGAAGTTCCTGTCCTGATTGACATTGCCATACCCATTGTTTCCAAATCCAACATTATCAACGAATCCTTGATTGGCATCCACAGTGTTGCCTTTGTTGTTAACAACATGCCCGTCACCACCATTTCCAGTATTGCCATTACCAATGCCAGCACCTGCACCAGTACCAGTGTTTCCATTGATAGTCAAAACAGGTGGAGTAACAACTGCCGGTATCTCATTCTCCCGGCGAGGAGTTTCAACAGAAATATGGTCAGTGTTGCCATTTCCGTTTGCCCGCGTCAGCAGCGGCTGCACCAAGGTCTGAAGATTCTCTTGGCCCTTGGCCATATTCTCCATAGCTTGCATGAACAAAGTCAACTTCTCACGGATTTCCTGCATCTCGACCTGGACTTGATCCATTACTTTCTTGCAGTTGTTTCGGGTTGAGTAGCGGTGGACTCTTTGTTTGTCAATCCTGAAAAACCTGTGAGATGCAGGAAATGAGATACAAATTCAACAAATAACTGGCGATGCAAAAATGAATATGCAGATACAATACGTGTCTGTGCGTTAGGGAGATCAACCCCCGATTCTAGTGCCAAAGTGCCAGTGTAGTGACAATAATAGTAATAAGAAGCTTGAAATCCAATCATGGAAAACATCTCATATATTGCTGAAAAGCCCATCAAGTCAGGAATACAATATCACTGAGTGTACAATAGGAAGGCATGACCTCAACCAACAATCCTGGTGATGGCCAGCACAATGCAAATAAAGCATACACGTCAATACATAAGATAATCAAGTGCGACCATATGCCTGGTACTCCTCTAACAATCTCTTAGTCTTGGGATGGTTTAGCTGAGAAAGCAACCCTTCAACGAGCGAGTCTCTTTGCCTAATAACACGCTGGAGATCACCAATGGATTCCTCCCAAACACCTTCTCCAAAGCAATCTTCTAGCTTCCGCTTCTGGGACGCAGACTCTTTCTTGCGCTTGATAACTTTGTTCAAGGAATTCTGGACATCATATCTCCGCATAACCTCTTCTTCAAACTTCTTATGGCTAGCTTTCAACTGACCTTCCAGCTCAGAGATCTGCAGCTTCAGTTTGTCTTCTCTTTCCTTATTGCCGGTCAGCGTGGCATTCCAGGTTTTGTTGAATGCAGAGATTTCCCGGTAAGCTATATCAAGTGCTTTCTTCTTAGACTCCAGCATATCATGGGAGCTCTTGAAATCTATCCCTAAGCGTTCACGCTTCTTTCGTTGTTCAATCAGTTCTGCCCCTAACTGGTTCACCAGCTTCGTTTGCTGCTCGAAGGAATATGCGGCTTCATTCCTTTCGCTTCTAAGTTGCACTAGCTCTTCTTACAACTTCTCGTTGGCTTTCATCAGCTTTTTTTTCCCTTCATAACCTACTCGTATCTCTCAATAGACACGGTAGTTGGCTCCTCAACCACGAGGGGAGCAGGAGGTAATACTGCAGGAAACAACATCAGCGCCTGCTTTGCCCTATCTTGGATCCAGACTTTGTACGAAGGATAGGCTTGACAATCATTCTTACCCAACAATGGCTTACCCCTTTTGTTGATATTATTCCAAGCATGTTGAAGCTTGGACAATAACTCTCCCTTCAAATCACCTGTGAAGTACAGAGATTCCTGCACTTCCTCCTCTTTTGGCGGGCTTCTCAAAGCATAACCAAATTGCCTGATCAATAATGATGGATTGTAGTTAATGCACCTTTTCCTCCCGATCAGAGGAACGTTAGGATATCCGGCACAGCTGTAGATAATCTTAGATCCCAGTAAATCTCTGTCAAACCAGACAACATCTTCTGCAGAAAGTCCCATCAGATGCTCAGACCAATCCACCATATCTGCAGACTCAGCGAAGATGCCCTTCTTGGGCAGATGACTTTCAAACCACATATACAGCAAAGGCACACAACAAGAGACGTTCTTTCCCCTCCTGTTCTCGTTCTTATAATGCAGTGAGTGATAGAAATCTCCAATCAGAGTAGGCACCGGATTGCCTGAAGCAAATATATAGAATGCATCCAAATCAACAAAGTCAGGCATGTTCGGGAACAGTACAATGCCATAGATACACAAAGCAAGGATGGCATTAAACACAACCCAACAGCCACTCTTGGCGTACTCTTGTGCTTTCCCAACTAAGAACTTGAGAGAAAAACCAGACATTCCATTCCACGCGGTTAACAGCAATTCTGAGGAGTCTAAATGCAAGGCAACAGCCAAATCCTCCAGCTTGGGCTCAACGCCCATATGAATGAAAGGTACCCTGTTCTGAATAGTCAACTCTAAGATCTCAGCATATTCCTCCATGGTCGGAGCCAGAATGAAGTCAGGGAAAGTAAAACACCTCAGCGAGGGATCATAGAACTGCATCAGCGCGTACAATCCGTTACGCTCATACATGGATGGTTTATAAACCAACCTAAGCAGTTTCCCATAACTCTTCCTGAAGCTTCGCTTCACCTCGTCGTCAGCTAGAGACATCAAACCCAACAAAGAAGAAACATCTGGAGTAGGCAACTTGTACGCCACAGTCTTCTTCAGAGTATCCATAATATCAGCAGACAGAAATTCGGGCAACTAGAATCAGAGGTATGAAAATGCACCTGCAGCACAGACACACGTTAATGATATACAAAATGAGTATGCAACAATGCAATATGCAAACATGCAACAGGGATCAAGTGATATATTGCTGAAGAGATCCATCCACAATATCTGTCTCAACAGACTCGCAGTACTGCTCAAACCTGGTCTCAACAGACCCATAACATTGTTCCAACCTGGTCTCAACAGACCCACAACAATGCTTTGATGAAGAACCCCAAGTATCCACACATACTGATCCAATACCAAGAAAACCGGGTAGTCTAGAGGTCAAGTTTCCTGCATGCCTCAATCCCTCTCACGGGTAGGTGTCCTATCAACTGACACAAGGTACGGCATCCTATGCGGTCGTCGGTGTCACAGACTTTCAAGACTGATGATACGATACCCAGAAGGTGTGGCATCATCATGTCCTGAAGAGGCCTCACTTAGCCAACTTCCAATTGATCGGTCCCTAGAGTCGACAATCCAACTAACCAACAACCCCCTCAACCCAAAGGGTTGAAAAAGAAGTCAACCAGAAGAACCTCGTCCGAGCGTGGATTTTGCGGGACACTAGTACATGCAAAGCATGCACGCGCCCACTACTTTCCACAACTAATTCTAGGTGCACTCAAGCCCAGGTACGGCTTATCTCTCAATAGATCGCCCTATCCCCACAACAACAATAACAATATAAAGCTGACAATAAACTGCGGAAAATAAAGACAGAAATGTAAATCCATACAAAACCCACAACGGGAAAACAAGCACTAGGACTGACTCGCGTAGGGAACCGTTGGAGTCCCCAGCAGAGTCGCCAGCTGTCGCTACTGCGAAAATCGGCGCCGGCTAAACAGAAGAGTCGCCACCGTGCGTTATTTATCCCAATGGAGGGAAAGGAAACGCTCAGAGTAAACCTAGCGCAAAACGGGAAAGGAATGGTCGTCGCAACCAAATTCCTAGATTCGGGAGTCGATTACGCAAGGGGAAGGTATTAGCACCCCTCACGTCCGCCGTACTCGACGGGATCCACGCTTGTTTTCTAGTACGGATTGTTATTCTATCTACACTAGAGGTCTGGGTTAAAAGAAAAGAAAATGACTCGGCAAAGTATCGCACTTTATGCCTACGTATTCCCGTCTGGAACGAGAAATCATAGTCAACGTAGTTCGCCTAACTACGGGTTAAAGGGGAAGGTTGCTCGCTAGGATACGGCATCCTATGCCTACGTACTTTCATACAACATGAAAGATCAGAGCAAACGTAGTTCGGGCTACGGAAGACACAAGCTTGTCTGACTGTTTTGTATTACCTTATGAAAAGGGTTTTTCTTGATTAAGAGTCCAAGCGGACAAAAATGACACTTTGATGTTTGTTTTGAATCTTTTACGAAAGAAGTGTTTTTTAGTTTGTTTGCAATCTCTGACGCACTAGAGACTATGATTGGAGAGTGACTACGTCGCGTGTCACCCAAAGGGTGCCACACTAAGCAACCAGACTACTGGAAAGAAGCTCTCCAGCAACCCTTTCTCAAATAGCTTAAGGCTCGTAACATACGACATCGATTAACCTTATTACTGTATTTTTGAATTGTTTTGAGATAGAAGAGAAAGAAGCTCTAAAAAGCCTAGGTTTAAAAATGGAATAAAAACTAACCTAATGTTGTCATGCATGGATAAGAATCCTAATGTCTGTCATAATTCCCTCCTGCACAGAGGAAATCAGAGATCCTGGGGGATAAACAGAAAAGAAAGCAAGCAAATACAGTAAAATGCATGCAATGCAGCAATACAAGCGAGGCAAGGGAGTCCCACTCAACCTCGAACCTGGGAAAACAACAGGCAAAGTGAATCAACATTCACTTCAAACCTAGGGGCAAGCTACACAAGCCAACAAACAATACAGAAAACAAAAACCCCAAAGCAGAGGAGGCAGCCCAAGCAGCAGCACCAAACTCCTACAGTTGACAGCCCAAGCAGCAGCTATGACAGCAACAACTTTCATCTTCAAACTTCAATAAGCTTCAATCTCCAACTTCCAGGGAAGAGAAAGCACACTTCAAATAAGGCTCCTCAAAACCTAAACAGTTAAACTCCACAGCTGCAGAAAACTCTAGCTCAAAAGCAACAGTAAACCTAGCTCCAATCCTCCAGCAAGCTCCTGATAACAAAGTTGACAGTAACACAACTCCCTCTTCAAGCAACCCTCATGAAAGGCATCTTCAACATCTTCAAGCTTCATCCCCAAGCTCTAGCAAGCTCCACCAAGAAATATTTTTTATTGAGATCAAGTTATAATGAAGGGAAACCAGTGAAAACCAAAGGAAATCACTAGAAACCATCATTTGCAAAGAAGGGTATCCTCAAAAGTTCTACTCTTTAAGGCATGCCAATCATCCCTCCAAGGGAGAGATGGGCTTCCTTAAGAGTACTTTGAATCATAGGATAGGATAGAGGCACAAGAAGCTCTCTATGTTTGAAAGAAGAAATAAGACTAATCTACTGCTCTTCCTATATGCCCTAATCCCTAAGCTCCTGACAAGCAATCCAACAGAGAAGAAATCTTCAACTCCAAGCTTCTTCAAGCCATCCAAAGCAACTTAATTTGATTTTAAATTTATCCAAGCAAAGCCCAAGCCAAAAGCACACCCAAAATAGCCCAACACAAAATAAACAAACCAAATATCCAAAGGAGAAACCCACAAACATCAAACCCATTGCAAAAATCAAATAAAATGCTAAAACGCATCATAAAATCCTAAGTAAATTTCTAAGGGAACCTAACCCTATACCCAATACCTCATATAAATCCCAGGACTTAAATCAAACACTAAGTCCCCAAACTATGTTCTAAACTACAACTAGTTGTGTTAAAACCCTAATTCTAACACCTCTCCTATTCACCTCTCAAACTAACCTAAATTTTATTCAAAAAATTATTACAAAATTACTAGGCGTACATGCTTCCCTAATCTAATCAACCTCACAAGAATCACTCAAAAATTCCTCACCAAACTCTCATACTAAATTCAGAAAGGAAACATATCAAACAAATGTAAAATAAAAGCAATAAAACTATAAAAATATGCCAGAAAATATAAAATGCATGAAATTAATATTTTTGAATCCTAAAAAATTCTAGAGACCTTAAGAAAACCAGGAAAAAAAGTCTCATCCTAAAATGATCATTTTTCAATTTATTATGAATTATAAACTATCCTAAATGAAAACATAAAAATAAAAGAAAATAAAAGAAAATTGACAAACAGGCGTGTCAAATAGCAAGATTGTCTAGTTGATAACCAGAGTTAGGCCCAGGAGGGGGTGTCATTAGCAAGCGCACTATGAGCCCAAACCAACAACAAAATAAAATCATAAAATTAAAGGAAATTGAAAATTGTCTATGGTAAATAGCAAGCAATTCATGTGTAAATCCTCACGTGGGCCTAAGGTGGTGTGTGGATAGCAACTAGTGTCATAAGCCCAAAGAAAAATGTTAAGTGGAACGGTGCGTTTTGTTCATGTTCAGACTCCTTCACAAACTCAAACTCAATCGTGGCCCTTGGATGGTTATTTGAGTCAAAGTCCAAGCTTGATCCAATGGCCAATTCATCATCTTCCTCATTTCAAATCCTGGGAGGGAAATGAACCAGACGGTGGCCGGAGGTGGCGCCACCATCGTCCCCAAATGCAAACTCCATAAAAACTCATCAAAACTCAAACCTAAGCACCCTAATCAACTCGTTTTTTCTCACTGAATCCAATGGTAACCTCCATTCTCCTTGAATCTCACCACAACTCAAAACATGATTCCAAGCTCAGAATATGCTCCAAATTCAATTATCACCACTCTCAAAATTAAAGAGCCTAACATCATCTACACATTACACTGATTAATTATCACCATCTAAACATGTTTAAACCTCCAAGAACTAAGAGAAACAACCTTCAACAGAAATGGTGTCGCCTTAGGTTTTGTCTCTAATCACCAAATTTTCTTACCAGAAACGATCCTAGCCATGTCTACAATCTATCTACGCATTCAAATCCTAGCAATTCTACCTAAATCATGCTATGAGATGAAATTTACAAACCTGTGAAAATTTGATGAACAGAGATAGAATTCCTTCAAATCACCCTTCAATCTTCTCCAGACACGATCAGTGATGCCTTGTGGATCTTCTGTATGCAATGAATTGCTTTGAATGCCTCCCAATCACCAAACACGATTTTGATTTGCAATGAAGAAACTCACTTTGCTCTCTCTCAATTCTTCATAGTTCTTGGCCAAAAAACTAACTGAATTAGTTATGAGGGTTATATAGAATGTGTTAGAATGATCCAGAAAGTTCTGGAATGATCCATGTGAGAAATTCAATTTCTCTTGCATTTGAAAATTTCATGAGAAGCTTGCACATGACAGTTGAGTTCAGCTTGTTTCAGCACCTTGATTTTTATCCAATTTCTCTCCAAATGACATTTTGAATTGATTGGTAAGGAAGGGTTAGAGCCTTGGTTCTGATCTCATGAATGATTTTGCATATGTTACTTCAACCATAAGCCACCAAATGCAATCCTTTGAAATATGCCTCAATTGCCAAAAGTAACATTGCCATCATATTTAAAACATCCTTTCTGATCAATTTGATATGTCACATGCCACATTTTGACCCCAAAACACAAAATCACATTTTTGGCTTTTTAAATGACTTTCATTTCTTCCTTTTTAAGCCATCTTTGGTAACATTGTGATACAAGCCCATTCAAATCCTCATGACTTCTTACCTGGCCTAAAAACATAATTCTAAACACATTTCATGTCGAACATTTTTCCATTGGAGTAGTGGAAGATAGAGATTTTGACACATGTTGAAAAAGGCCTATAATTCAACTTTCCCAAAATACCCCTGGATTGCCAAGATCATATCTTGAGTTCCACAAATCCCCTTGAGAACTTCTAGTACTCAAATTAAATATAAGATCAAGACCTACAACTCTTATGTTTTCCAAGAATCCATTTGAAAAGTCCTTGAGGGGCAAAAGTTGCTTGGAAGTCAAGTGACTTTCACAGATAAATTTCAGTGTCCTCTGATGACCTGTAACTTGCAAGAACCATAACTTGAGTTCTACAAATCTTCTGGAAGACTTATAGTACTCAAATTAAAGGTATTGAGAAGCCCTACAAGTTTCATGTTGGCCAAGAATCCATTTGAAACTTTTATTTTGACTTATGTGGCTTGGAAGTCCAGTGCTATATAGGGGATTTTACCCTAGGAACCCTGTCTCAAACACCTCCAACGACTCTTGATTCTCTTGAACTTGATCTTGGCTCATCCATACACATACTTCAACATATCAATCCATGACTTCCATGACCTAGAGCTAGGTCTTGATGCTCTTTCTTTGCTCTTCTTGACCTAGGGTTACCCAGATGAAACCCTACTTGTACACACCTCAACTGTGGTTCTTGAACTTGATACAATGGCTTGCCTAAGCATCAATAAGGCCCTCTAGGCATCCCATGAGATCCATACACACCTCAAATTCATAATTCCATGTTGATGATCTTCAATACACCTCAAGTTAGGAGAGAAATCCACCTGTGGGCACTCAAACTTCTTATGACTTCAACCCTTCTCTGATGACTTGGATGGTCTCTCAGGCTCAGAGGATACCTCTACATAGGACTCTTTTGACATGAATAGCACTTGATACCTTGTTGGATGACTTGATATGATAGGATATGCAAATGATTGAACTATGTACATGATGTAACTATGCAAATGAAATGCAATGAAACATAAATCAGGCCAGAAAAGGTTGAGCAAATTTTGGGGTGCAACAATAGGCTCGCTTCAAGTTCATCCACACAATGCAGCAAGACCATGTCGAAATTTCTCCTATAGAGCACTTCGTCCTTGTTTAGATAAAAATTACCGGCTAACCTCCTCAGAGTCTTTTTATCCTTGCTGGATGCCCCAGATGGGTACTCCTGAGCCTTGAGAAAATGTTTGATATCGAAATACCAAGGCTTTCCATCGGATGCTTTCTCAATTGCAAACAGAAAAGTAGGTCTATCAAGACGCATGATGGTGATAGCAGGAGTTTCATTCCAGAAATTCACTTTGTACATCGAAGATAGCATGGCCAAGGCATCTGCCATCTGATTTTCAGCTCTCGGCATATGATGGAAATCAACTCTATCAGAGAAAGGCAGCAGTCTCCTTGCATAATCTCTATAAGGCACCAGAGAGGCATGTCGAGTCTCCCACTCTCCTTTGATCTGGTTAACGACTAACGCTGAATCACCGTATACATCCAGATTCTTAATCCTCATATCAACGGCCTCTTCCAAACCTGTCGCGGTGAAATTTTGATACCAAGCTATTGATTAACTTGAATCTTAATTCATTTACAACCGAACTTTAATTTTTCAAAAGGAAGGGAAAAAGATTGAATTACCCACAATGCAGTGCAAATGCGAAAGCTAGAGAGTTATAGGTTTGGGGATTGGTTAAACTTAGGGAAGGTGCTAGCATCCTAAGTTTCTGTAGTACTCTACAGGAACCTTTTGTTTTATGTTTGTTTATTGCTAAGGTTTATCTGCTTAAGGATGAAAGACCTAGGGGGTTTATTTCTAAGTATACTCGACAAGATATCGCATCTTGTGCCTACATATCCTGACGGGAGTGGAATCAGAGTATCTGTAGTTCCCCTAAAGGGTTTGAGGAATTCTTTGACTGTGGTCAAAGTTCCTACGGGATAAAGGTAGTTGATTGATTGATTTTAGGAGAAAAGATGAGTTGTCATTTTAAGGGAGATTACTTGATTTAACCACCACAACTTTGTAGGAAAATAGTCTTTGCATCGTCTTAAGAGAAGGGCTCAAGTACTTGGATTGTCAACAAGTACGCCTCTATCTCTCCTAAGGCAAAATCCCTACATATTGATTGAATTGTTATGGGGTAGAAGTTTTATCTCGCTTAAGATAATTAACATCTTATTCTCTAATATGTTTGAATAATGTTTAATTGAGTTGTTGAATGTGTTTGTCTATGTTGTAAAGATAAAAGGTCCTCCTTATGGGGTAGGATCTAAACTTAGAAGATCGACTTGAATGGGATCAAGGATCAATGGGGAGTATGATGCAAATGAGATACATACGCACAATTATTTAGGTTATGCGCAGATTCTTCCTTTGGACGTGATGCAATGCGATAAAATAAATTGCAGGAAGATAAAGGTAGATAAATAAAAGCATACATAAACGCATGAAAGCGCTAAAATGTACAAGTGAGTGCAAATGAATGGAATCGATGCTGGGAGACAGAAGTGTGCACGATTGATTGAATTTGGGGATATTGATTTTAGTTGAATTGATTTTAGGAAAATATTTGAACTATACTGATGAGAAAATATATTATTTTTGGCGAGATTGATTTAAGAAAAGTTGGATTGATTGAGATTGATTTTAATAAGAAAGTTATATTAGATTCATTTTAGTAAAGGTTTTATTTTATTATTATTTCAAATAAGCATTATGAATTACTAAATTATAGATTAATTGAAATTAATTTAGAAATAAATTATAAGTATAGAGAAAAGTTCTCTTATTAAATAAAAGTTGGTTGTTATTATAAAAGTTATTTAAAATGTGAAAATGGATTTTAAACAAATTATATTATTAAGGAAAAAAGGGTATTAAAAATTAAAAAAATAAATAAATTAAAAAAATAAATGAGCTAATGAAACTAAAAGGTTATTTAAAATAAAAGGTTTATTAATTGTTTTAATTTAAAGAAAAGGGATGATTTTGAAAAGAGTTAATTAATTATTTAATTAATTAAATTAGTAATAAGCTAAAATGATTAAGTTAAGTGGCAGATTAATGGTTTAAAAAAAGTGATTAATGGGTTAATTAATTGATTAAAGGGAATTAATTAAATGATTAATTAGGGGAAAGGAAAGGCGTATGGTTGAGTGTGGGTGAATTTTGAGGGTTTACGGTGGAGCTGCGCTGAGGATCGCCCGATCTGATCCGTTGGAGATCAGAGGGCCGTGTGTGTTGGGTGTGTCATGTGTGTGTGTGTGTGCGTGCAGATACAGGATTACAACGATATAAAACAAAATTGGAAAAAACCTAATCCCAATTTCTTCCCCTCCCCCTGCGCCGATTGCCTCTTCTTCTCTCCCATTTCTCCGCCGTTCTCTTCTTCTTTCTTCCATTCTCCAACTGCTTTCTTCTTCTTTCTCTTCTCATCGCGACTTTCTCTGCACTACACAAATCAAACAAAAAGTTAAATGTTAGCGAAAAAGATCTTACGATTTAATGGTTTCTTTCGTAGGTGTGGTGGTCGGAGGTGGAAGTGGTGATTTCCGGCGACCAATGCTTCGACAGCGATGGATCCGCAGTTGTGGCGATTGGGTTTTGCGAGCGCGAGGGTTTTGAAGGCTGTTCAGTGGTGGATTCACGACGACGAAGGCGTGAGGGTTCCGACGGTGAAGAAGGTAAGTTCTCTTTAGTTCTTTTTCTTTACAAAAGAATTTTTTGTGGTTTACGATTTGGGATTTATGGAATTTTGGGTTTGCTGTGAATTCTCTGTGTCTTTTTTCTGTGGATTCCTCCTCTCCCTGCTCTTGTTGCGACTCTTCTTACTTATAGTCGTAAATTCTTGATTGCTGATTGAATGCGTCAATGGATTCTCATAATTTCTTTCCATTTTCGTTGATTATGTCCGATATTTGGCTTTAAATTCCTAATTATTTCCTTTTTTGGTTACAACAGGTGTCTATTGCCATTGAAAAATGCAGGAATTCGACTTTGGAAAGAAATAAACTCAGTGATTCCTGTTACTCAGACTTGCTGATTCTTTGTAACTCTGATTAAATGGCTATTCAATCGTGGTTTGATTGTGTTGCTAATATGCGGGTGAAGGAAAAGGATATGTTCTTGATGCGGTATGTCTGAGTTGGTTGTGAACTTTTGGTAGCATTCTTTCCTTTTTTGTTACAACATGTTGGAACAACCTGTTGTTTGTTTTTTATTTCCCTTTGAATATGTTTGCGGTTCTTCAATATCTTCTTTAACTTGTTCTCACTTCTTTTCACGTACCAACCCTGATGATGAATTTTGTTTCAATGTTAACAGGTGATTATACCCCCCTTCGGAGACACGTAATGTGCAGCATGCTCATTCGAGAAGGTCCCTCCTTGATTTTTGTTGGGAGTTCGAACTTCTTGAAGTCTCTACTCATTATCCGACAAATATCTTGTTGTACAATGACCTCTTCCTGTACATTTCTTATTAGATCAATTAATTGAAACTCTAGTATCAGAATCTCATATTTGCAGGTTACATTCAAACATCGAAGACATTTGTACGTGTTAGCAAGATTTGGAACCTCCAAATAGATGTCGAATTACAGACATCGTATATAGTCTGCTTCCTCCAATGATGGACTAACAATGTGGATAAACAACTTTTGCAAAGAAAGTCTATGAATCTGGTATGAAGCTTGATGGTGCTTTTAGGAATGTTAATATTATCCTTAATTTTAGTCCATAAACACTTTTAACTTCGAGCTCACGTGTCGAACTGCTGCTAAGTTTTGTCTTGTTTCTTCTCTTTTCATGTAACATCCAGGAGGGGTTTTGCGGACTTCGCGGTGAAGGTGAGAGGTTGTGCGTGTTATTCCACAATTACTGCAGTTCGATTTTCAAACTGCCATCTCGTTCAAGTTGCTGGTATTTAGTAGGAACTGTAAGAACAAAGACTAGGATCCAACCTTCTTCATGTGTATTTTCACAGCATTCATGGAGGCGCTCATATTGTAACCAACAATGACCTTTTTCTAAAGGAAGTTTGTTAAATGCTTGGTATTATTTTAATCATTTTACACTTATCTTTGTATCAAATAAACCCAGCTTCCCTAATGTTGTTTGTTGAAGGAATAACCAGCCTAGAGCATCACTATTGAGGATCACAAAGGTTGTTATCAAGCACGAACTACTACTGCATCATTTGGAACTTTATGAATTTTACTCGGCTTATCATTCTCAATGTTTCTTTTCCATTGTTCTTAATGGACGTGGCGGCATGAATATGGCATGGAGCAACATTCTGGAGACGTTCTTAGTAGCTCATATATGGCTTATTCAGAGTGGCTTCGGCGAGATTGGGGTATCGACACATGAGCTTGGGATATTGGTGATTATGACTGATCTGTGAGGTATGTCAATTTACTGATGATAATTGTGTTTCCATTTCATTTTGATCTTTTCAACAATTATGTTTTCTCATCTTGATTGTACTCATGCAAACACTGATATAGTCACTTGACAAAAACCGCTTTTTCGTTTTAGTGATAACTAACTCTTACATCCTACATCCTCAGATGTTTGTAGCAAAATATGGAACGTCTTGGGGAGTAAAGGGTGGGCCTCCCCATGAAGTTCATGACGTGAATGTGTACCCCAAGAAAAAAAGATAGGCTTATCCTAACATTAGCAAACTCAAAAGAAAGACCAGGGTTTTCTTGTTACCAATTGCCTAACAACAATGCTTATTATTTTGTAACAAGAGGCTTATCTTGTAAAAGGAAAGAAAAGCGTTTCAATATTGATTTGAGTTAATCTTGAATATCGACATGGAAATGGTTGGGTTTTTCTTTGTAATAGGCCAAGAGTTTTGACATTTTCTAATCTTTATCAAAATGTGAATTTCATGATAATCCCAATTTTAGTTTTGTTTCTTCAAATCTCATGAAAAATATATGAACCTTGTCAAGCTCCCAGATTCTCATGGCCATTTGGATTTTTGAACTTAACCACATAGTGACTTCGAGAAAATGATTACGAATCTGATTTGAGGCTGCAATACCATAACCTTGCTAACAACCATGTACATGCCTTGAGTTGGTGCAACTTGAAATTTTGATCATATGTTTAAAATTTGGGATTGAACTTCAAATTTATAAACTTCACATTGGAACTCATATATTATTTCAACGAATCTACAAATTCTGAATGCCACTTTGAGATATTATAGCGAGAACTTGATTTAATGTCTTATTCAATCAATGGCAACCTCACAACGTCAACAAAATTCCAGTTCTTTTTTCTAAAATCCCGAGAGCATAATGATTCAAAATCCATAAATAGGAACAGTACCAGACTTGATCTTCTGACACCAATCAATCTAATGAGATCTTAAATCCTATGATGGATTCACCCCCAACTCAAATCTCCTCTTGAATGTATAGTATACAATCTCGTTAAAACCATATAATACTCAGTGCCCTAAATCAACTTGCTTCAAATCAAATAAATAGAGAAACCCCGGTCCTCTATTGGTTAAAGGGTTATGAGAACAAGGGCGTGTGGTTCCATAATACTCAGCACAACTGGTAGGAGGTAAGGAGTACACAAAGTCTTCACGACTTCCGAACTTTCTTTAGTGACATCACTTCACAAAATAGCACAAGCAAACTGGTTAAAAGGTTAGCTATGTTTAAAATGATTGACTTAAATAATATGCAAGAAACTGCACAAAGAGGTGGGATCCTAAGGTAAAAAATTAGGGTGCGATAGATGCCCCTATTTAAGTTTATTCTATCCGGATATATGGAGGTGGGAATCTCCGTCTCTGCATGATAGAAGGGACTTAAATACAAACATTACACGAATTTTTGGCCCTAAGATGCCACCAAATTCATATGATGTGCAATGATATGGAATGAAAAACAAAGGTTATGTGGAGGAAAGATGCCACAAGGAGGAAAAAAAGACACGACACTCGAAAAACAGGCTCGACGACGAGAGACTCCGCGAGGAAAGGCGATAATCAGCATTGTGGAATCTCCAAAATAAAGATAAGATATAATAATACCACCAAGAGTACAGTAGCTTGAACAATGGCGAGAAACCTGAAAGTGAAGGATAACCTACTACCAACGCGTGGCATCCTAAGCAAAGGTATCTAGTTGAAACAAAGAAACAGATGTTACCTACTATCAATCAAATGATAGCCTAAGAAAAGGCAACATGAAGAGGAAGGATGACCCACTACAAAACCTGGCAGCCTAAGCAAAGGTATCTGACCCCAAATAAATTTTATATTACCTACTATCAAATGTAATGATAGCCTAAGAAAAAGGTAATAGACTTGAAAGGAGAGAGCACCTACTACCAAACATATGGTAGCCTAAGAAAAAGCGTCTGACCAAAAGATATGTGTTACCTACTATCAAACGTATGATAGCCTAAGAAAAGGTACACACAAATCGAAAGATGACCTACTACCGAACAGGGTAGCCTAAGAATAGGTATCTGACCAAAATAAGATGGTATATTACCTACTATCAAACATATGATAACCTAGGCAAAGGTAATAACCCAGAGATGGAGAGATCACCTACTACAAAACATAGTAGTCTAAGAAAAGGTGTCTGACCAAAAAGGTGTGTTACCTAATATCAAACGTATGATAGCCTAAGAAAAGGTACACACAAATGGAAATATGACCTACTACCGAACAGGGTAGCCTAAGAAAAGGTATCTGACCAAAATAAAGGTGTATTACCTACTATCGAACATATGATAGCCTAAGAAAAGGTAATAACCAAAACAAGATGTATTACCTACCATCAAACATATGATAGCCTAAGAAAAGGTAATAAACTTGAAAGGAGAGATCACCTACTACCAAACATATGGTAGCCTAAGAAAAAGGCGTCTGACCGACAATCTAAATGTACCGGAGATTGCAAAGCTTCAATGGGGATCTTCAGAACAGATGTAAGCCGATTGATTTATAAATTTGTCTTCTCAAATAAAGAGAGACCAAATGCAATAAAATTCATCAAACTTCTTGGAAGAGATGCCATTTGATGGAGTCAGACTTGTGTACTAGGCTCACCGGGGAGCATATTCCTAAGGAGTATCTTTGTTGTTGTAAAATGTATGAAACCTTAAAGTGTAAATTCTCAAATAAAGAGAAATATCTGTAAATTCTTCGACGAGCTTCTCTGACGGATTTCCGGAGAGATGCCATCTGGTGAGTTGATAATCTTGGTAAATCCTCTAAGGATGGAAAAACTGTCTAGTGGAGACTTCCATTGTCGTTTCGAATAAGATCTTGATCGAAACGAGCTGCTCAAATAAAGAGGTTGCTTGTAACCCAGATGTAAATTATTGAGGCATTCTGATAATAGTGTTAGAGAAATACATGTATTCAATAATTATGTTCATAAATTCTTCCTGGGGAGCAAAGTGCAAAATAAATGCACGCTCTAGCCATATTCAAAAGTTGGAGATGTCCACAATGTGATTGCCAAGGACCAAAGTTCAATTCAGGAAATAACTGAAGAGAAACTGTTAAGCAAGACCCGACCATTGAGGCATGAGCTCAAATGGGAATGTACTAAAACAACCATCTTCCACGAGGGTCGAACTCTGCAGGGAAATAGAAGTGTTGCGCTCTTTCTGCCTAGGGCTGACAACTCTACTTGAAGGGATAAGACAAACCCAGTCGCTTGGTGATAACAACGACCAAAGCGACAGAACAGACAAACACAAAGATGAAAAAATGCACATGCTATGCTTTCTACCTATATGCTATGTGTATGCTAACAAAACCAACAGAGATGAAATAAACATCTCGGACGAAAGGCACTCAAACCAAATCTTCACAGATCAAACATCGCCTAGAGAATGTAAGCTTGCTTTTAGAATTCCTTCTGGGGAACCAATATCAGACCAATCTTCAAAGACATAAGCGTCACTATGGATAGGTGGAGAACCATATATGGGATCACAGTCCTGCTTTAAGGCTTTAAAACTTCTCAGGGGAATAGAAAATATTCTGCCAGGGGATATAACATCTTGATCTTACTGAAGCATTTTGCCAAAATAATCTTGGTTATCATGTTGAAGATGAGAATAAAGATATACTGGAACCCGATCCATATCTTAATTGGAGAAACCTCGTGGATAAAATAAGTATCCACCTCCCTGGAGAGATTCAAGCTGGGGTTGTAGATGGAGATACCCGAACTGGAGTTTCATAGGGGATAAAATAAATATCCACTTCAAAGGGGGAAACCTGGGTTAACAAAGCTATTGAAAATGTTGGAGTCGAAACTTCAATGGGGATGAAATAAACATCCACTTTGTTGGGGAAAATCGACGATGTAAAAAAAAGCTATTGGGAAGTGAAATAACGTCCACTTCGTTGGAGAGGTAAAGCTAATCAGCTCACCGGGAATTCTCAGGTCACCAACTGGAGATTTCTTGCATGGAAGATGTTTGTCGCAGAATTGTCACATCCATCTTCGATGTTTAAATGCCCCAAGTCACATGGTTCACGAGGAGAAAAGGTCATCTCGAGTAGATTTTACAGAAAACATGACGTCCAAATGCCCCACTGTTTTCAAACTCTGGAGAGATTCATCGAATCTCGACGTAACTGCCCTTGATTGACGGTATCATGACTGAGTCTTCAAACTTGTGTTCTAGGTGAATCCAAATTTGTACGGATCAAATAACTTGCCCCCGGTCAGCAAAGTCTTCAAATTTAATCGGTGATGTCTTCACGTAATCTTTCTAAGATATCAAGCAAATTTAGCAAGTCAGAAATGTCAATTCTGAAACTGTTAATGCAATATACAAGTTTGTCTTGAAGTTTTGAAAAGAAATATCACGATAACTTGTGACAAAATCACTAGTTAGGATATAATTTTAATTTTTATAAAGCCAATACCAAATTTGAGCATAGCTCATAGGAGTCAGGAAAAGACGTCTCATCGAGTATGCTTTCGAACTAAACCTTACTTCAATTAGGACTTTTTAGGATTGTATTTGGGCTTAGTTTATGATTTGTAAAATAAAGGATAAGGGTCAAAGTATATTTGTGCCCATCCCAAAATTTTTGAAAGATGTTTTTTTTTATACCCTGCCCCAAGTTAAAAATGAGGTTTTGGTTTGGGAAAAAAGGATCCTTTATCAAGGCTCAAAAGGTTAAATATTTCTGGTGTTTAGGAGGTTTGGAACAATGCCTTACATCATTAGTAAGGTTTTTTTATTCAAAAGTATACAACGAGAGATCCTGCGTTTTACTTCGTCATCCTCCTTCCAATTATTCACCAAAGTGGAGGGCAAATTGGATAAAGTTGGCATTATAAATTATGGAAAAAAACATTTTGCGAGTGAAAACGAATGGATTTCTTCAAGACAAACATTTTATTGCATTACTTATTCAAAATAACAAGTTCTACGAGCCAAACATGCTTTCATAAATCAAAGAAAAGAAATACACATAATCAAACAAAATGAAAATCCAGACAAGTCCTTTCTCTTGGATTGTATGGAATGGAGAGGCTTGCAGAATCTTCTGATATGTCGCCTTCAGATTCATCTTCAGGCACTATATTGATATGAGCTTCCCAAACAACCTTGGATCATGTTCGCGGAGGACGAACCATGCTGAGGTAGGGGATTATCTTGCACATTAGGAATGCAATCATTAAAGGATAAGATTCCGCACTTAACCAACCTTTGAACGTCTGCTTTCAAACCGTAACAGTTCTCAATATCGTGGCCCGGAGCACCTTGATGGTATGGGCAAAATTTGTCAGCTTTGTACCAATACGGGAGTTTCTTAGGTACCTTAGGTGGGGCTCTCGTCTGGATGTGACCTTTTTGGATCAAGACCGGGAACAAGTCAGCATATGTCATCTGGATGGGATCAAAGTCCATTCTTCTGTGTACACGACTCTGATCATCGAATGGTTGATTTTGTTGATGTTGTGGCTGATAAACCGGAGCATTGAACACTGGCGATACCGCAACAACCTGATGTGATGACGAATACCCTCTCTTGGATCGTCCCTGCTGCACAATACTTACCTCGTGTTCTCTCTTTTTCACAGAACCACTCCCATACTTTTGAGTATTATTGGGAGCAATCCCTTCCTTGACTAATCTTCCTTCCCGAACCCCCTCTTCCAAGCGCATTCCCATGTTTACCATTTCGGTAAAGTTACTGGGTGCACTTGCTACCATTTTCTCATAAAAGAAAGGACCCAGAGTCTTTAGGAAAATCTTGGTCATTTCCTTTTCTTTTAATGGAAGTATGACTTGGGCGGCTAACTCACGCCAACGCTGAGCATATTCCTTGAAATTCTCTTTGCCTTTCTGAGCCATGGCCCTCAACTGATCACGGTCAGGAGCCATGTCCAGGTTATATTTGTATTTTTTGATGAAGGCTCCACCCAGGTCATTGAAAGTTCGAACCTTTGCACTATCTAATCCCATATACCACCTGAGCGCAACGCCTGTTAAATTGTCTTGGAAATAATGAATGAGTAATTGATCATTGTCAGTTTGGGCAGACATCTTTCTAGCATACATGATAAGATGACTCTGAGGGCAAGTATTTCCTTTGTACTTCTCAAAATCAGGGACCTTGAATTTTGGCGGAACCTTGACATTTGGGACCAAGCACAAGTCAGAAGCGCTGTTCCTAAACAAATCCTTTCCATGAAGAGCTTTTAATTCTTTTTGAATCTCAGAAAACTGGTCTTGAAATCCATCCATCCTTTTTTCAAAACCCACAGTTTCGCTGGGTGTCCTATGGAGAATTGGATCGTCTAGAACATACGGAGTAGCATTCACACGCGGAGGTGTCGCAGTCATCACAGCAGTAGTTGCAGGAATGGCTTGAACAGTGGTCCTGGCAGAGACCTCAGGAACAGGCGGGCGATAACCAGCCGGAGTAAAATAAGGAGGCATCCCCCATGGGAAACCTGGCGGCATGCTGTAGGTAGGCTCAGCAGTAATGGGCACCACTGGGATCGGTGCAGATACCACTTCGGAGGTAACAGTCCTCTGAATGTCCTTATTGTTGAGTGTGGACTGATTGGACAGAGCTTCAACTAAACCATTCAATCTCTCCAGGCTTTCCTTCAGGATTGCAACTTCATCACAAAGCACCTTGTTCTCTTGTTCAAGTTGATCCATCTTTTGACGATGACTAGCACGAGTATTGTATTGGTGATTCAGTTTGTCTGTGAAGATGAAGCGAGAGTGAGACCCCCCCGGAATGCAAGGATGTTATGCTGATGCAAAAATGCAGAACGCAAATGCAAAACGAAAGGTTTCATGGAACTCAAGTATTTATAAACGTCACAAAGTACCCAAAGAAAACTCGTTTATTATTTTTTTGATATAGATTACAAATAAACATTCTTATAAGAGTCCTGACCCTAAATAAAAGCTAGTGAATTCCTAAGGAAGTCCTTCATCGTGCTTGTTGATTTGCTCTTTTATCTGGACTTTCCTGAATATAAGTTGTTCACAATCAACTTCTAAGGAATATTCTGATAGAGGAAAATAAATCCTCCATCATTCTTCTTTTCTTGCTAGAAGATAAGGAAGGAATCCCTTGTTTATTTGAATCTTAAATATTGGTGAAAGTGTTTTGAACTTCTATTGATCTTCAATGGGAGCTTCTAACTTCCTTAGGTCATCCAAGTTAGGACTCTTAAAAGAATATTTCAAAATATTTTTCTTTTGTAATCCCTATTGGCTCTATAATGTTTACAAATAAACTTGGAGTTCCATGAAACCGATGCAATATGATGCTTTATGAATGCAACAAACACAAGTAATCACATATAAGGATAAACAAACAAAGGAGACCCTAGGTTTGCAACGAGCATGGAGCCAAAGGGTATACCCATTCCCAAAGGATGTGAACTAAAGGTTGATTGTACCTGCAGAATAAGGTTCTGAGAAGGTTCCCAAAGTCATTAGTCCATCTTTCAGATATTATCAACTTCCCAATTACTTGATGGTTAATAATATTCTTAAGAGAACCTCTTTTGAGTGTAGCATCGCGTAGCAACTATTTTGAGAGAACTCCCTCATAGTCCTTGCACTACATCCTAATAAAGGCCAAAGTGGGGTTAAGGTAACTATGGTCCTCAATATCATAGGCTCCAAGATCGAAAATAGTGTATGTTTTCACGATTAAAACTCGTTCAACAGTATAACTTTCGAGAGGGCCTCAATTGAGCGTGATTTTCAAGACAACTTGGTCGGGATTCAACCCCCTATAAGTCTCGTCGAACATATCACTATCCTATCTTAAGTTCACTCAAGTCCGGGTGTAGGACTTTGTCTCACCACTCAAAGGTATCAACCCAAAAGAATAAATAAGAAATTATACAAATAAACAGATAAGCAAACATATAATAAACAAACATAATAAACAAGTTAGGGAAACCCACAAGGAGTCCCCAGTGAAGTCGCCATTTCTGTCGTGGTGAAATTTTGATACCAAGCTATTGATCAACTTGAATCTTAATTCATTTGAAACCGAACTTTAATGTTTCCAAAGGAAGGGAAAAATATCGAATTACCCACAATGCAATGCAAATGCAAAAGCTAGAGAGTTATAGGTTCAGGGGTTGGTTAAACTTAGGGAATGTGCTATCATCCTAAGTTTTTGTAGTACTTTACAGGAACCTCTTGTTTTATGTTTGTTTATTGCTAAGGTTTATCTGCTTAAGGATGAAAGACCTAGGGGGTTTATTTTTAAGTATACTCGACAAGATATCGTATCTTATGCCTACATATCCTGACGGGAGTAGAATCAGAGTATCTGTAGTTCCCCTAAAGGGTTTGAGGAATTCTTTGACTGTGGTCAAAGTTCCTACAGGATAAAGGTTGTTGATTGATTGATTTTAGGAGAAAAGATGAGTTGTCATTTTAAGGGAGATTACTTGATTTAACCACCACATCTTTGTAGGAAAATAGTCTTTGCATCGTCTTAAGAGAAGGGCTCAAGTACTCGGATTGTCAACAAGTACGCCTCTATCTCTCCTAAGGCAAAGTCCCTACATATTTATTGAATTGTTATGGGGTAGAAGTTTTAACTCGCTTAAGATGATTAACATCTTATTCTCTAATATGTTTGAATAACGTTGAATTGAGTTGTTGAATGTGTTTGTCTAAGTTGTAAAGATAAAAGGTCTTCCTTATGGGGTAGAATCTAAACTTAGAAGATCGACTTGAATTGGATCAAGGATCAATGAGGAGTATGATGCAAATGAGATGCATACGCACAATTGTTTAGGTTATGCACAGATTCTTCCTTTGGACGTGATGCAATGCGATAAAATAAATTGCAGGAAGGTAAGGGCAGATAAATAAAAGCATACATAAACGCATGACAGCGCTAAAGTGTACAAGTGAGTGCAAGTGAATGGAATCGATGCTGGGAGACGGAAGTGTGCACGATTGATTGAATTTGGGGATATTGATTTTAGTTGAATTGATTTTAGGAAAATAGTTGAACTATACTTATGAGAAAATATATTATTTTTGGCGAGATTGATTTAAGAAAAGTTGGATTGATTTTAAGAAGAAAGTTATATTAGATTCGTTTTAGTAAAGGTTTTATTTTATTATTATTTCAAATAAGCATTACGAATTACTAAATTATAGATTAATTGAAATTAATTTAGAAATAAATAATAAGTATAGAGAAAAGTTCTCTTATTAAATAAAAGTTGGTTGTTATTATAAAAGTTATTTAAAATGTGAAAATGGATTTGAAACAAATTATATTATTAAGGAAAAAAAGGGTATTAAAAATTAAAAAAATAAATAAATTAATAAAATAAATGAGCTAATGAAACTAAAAGGTTATTTAAAATAAAAGGTTTATTAATTGTTTTAATTTAAAGAAAAGGGATGATTTTGAAAAGAGTTAATTAATTATTTAATTAATTAAATTAGTATTAAGCTAAAATGATTAAGTTAAGTGGCAGATTAATGGTTTAAAAAAAAGTGATTAATGAGTTAAATGGGTTAATTAATTGAGTAAAGGGAATTAATTAAATGATTAATTAGGGGAAAGGAAAGGCGTATGGTTGAGTGTGGGTGAATTTTGAGGGTTTACGGTGGAGCTGCGCTGAGGATCGCCCGATCTGATCCGTTGGAGATCAGAGGGCCGTGTGTGTTGGGTGTGTCATGTGTGTGTGTGTATGTGCAGATACAGGATTACAACGATATAAAACAAAATTGGAAAAAACCTAATCCCAATTTCTTCCCCTCCCCCTGCGCCGATTGCCTCTTCTTCTCTCCCATTTCTCCGCCGTTCTCTTATTCTTTCTTCCATTCTCCAACTACTTTCTTCTTCTTTCTCTTCTCATCGCGACTTTCTCTGAACTACACAAATCAAACAAAAAGTTAAATGGTAGCGAAAAACATCTTATGATTTAATGGTTTCTTTCGCAGGTGTGGTGGTCGGAGGTGGAAGTGGTGATTTCCGACGACCAATGCTTTGACAGCAATGGATCCGCGGTTGTGGCGATTGGGTTTTGCGAGCGCGAGGGTTTTGAAGGCTGTTAAGTGGTGGATTCACGACGACGAAGGTGTGAGGGTTCCGACGGTGAAGAAGGTAAGTTCTCTTTAGTTATTTTTGTTTACAAAAGAATTTTTTGCGGTTTACGATTTGGGATTTATGGAATTTTGGGTTTGCTGTGAATTCTCTGTGTCTTTTTTTTCTGTGGATTCCTCCTCTCCCTGCGCTTGCTGCGACTCTTCTTACTTATAGTCGTAAATTCTTGATTGCTGATTGAATGCGTCAATGGATTCTCATAATTTCTTTCCATTTTCGTTGATTATGTCGGATATTTGGCTTTAAATTCCTAATTCTTTCCTTTTTTGGTTACAACAGGTGTCTATTGCCATTGAAAAATGCAGGAATTCGATTTTGGAAAGAAATAAACTCAGTGATTCCTGTTACTCAGACTTGTTGATTCTTTGTAACTCTCATTAAATGGCTATTCAATCATGGTCTGATTGTGTTGCTAATATGCGGGTGAAGGAAAAGGATATGTTCTTGATGCGATATGTCTGAGTTGGTTGTGAACTTTTGATAGCATTCTTTCCTTTTTTGTTACAACATGTTGGAACAACTGTTGTTTGTTTTTAATTTCCCTTTGAATATGTTTGTGGTTCTTCAATATCTTCTTTAACTTGTTCTCACTTCTTTTCACGTACCAACCCTGATGATGAATTCTATTTCAATGTTAAAAGGTGATTATACCCCCCTTCGGAGACACGTAATGTGCAGCATGCTCATTCGAGAAGGTCCCTCCTTGATTTTTGTTGGGAGTTCGAACTTCTTGAAGTCTCTACTCATTATCCGACAAATATCTTGCTGTACAATGACCTCTGTTGCACCCCAACATTTGCCCAACATTCCTTTACCTAGCTTATGTTTCATTTCATTCACATTAGCATTATCATTTTCATTTCATTGACATGTATGCAGGAGATCAAGAGGTATGATTACCAATTAAGAGCTACACAAGGCTTTGAAGCCAACTAAGAAGGTTATTCAGATGTTCAAGGGTTGATATCCTTGTCAGAGAAGTTAAAAGATCCTCAAAGAGAGTGATTAAAGCTAAGTGTGTAGGTCTCCTAACTTGAGGGTTATGGAGAGCCATCAGATGATTATGAGGCCATGAGGATGGACTTGAGGTCTTGAGAGAGTTCATTAGAAGTGTTGAAGATCACTTTGAGGCCTAGACAAGTCATTGTGTGGGATTAAGAAGACTCAGCCATGAGTGGTGCAGCTAGAGTTTGACTGGGTCAACCCTAAGTCAACTGATGATTTGGAGAAGATTGAGACCTAATCCAAGATCCATGTGATCATGGATTGATACATTGATAGGTTCTAAGGATTATTCCAAGGCTAACTCATCATGATTGAAGAGTTTGAGAAGTTTCAGGCTAGGGTTTCTAAGACTTGACAATGTAAAATCCCCTAGTTTGACCCCTGACTTCCAGGCCATCTAACTCAAGATATGATTGTTATCTCATCTTGACCCCAACATGATTTTTGTAGGGAATGATCTTAGCTTTAATTTGAGTACTAGAAGTCCTTGATAGGGTTTATAGAACTCAAGTTATGAGTCAGACAAGTTACAAGTCATCTGAGGCATGTGAATGTTGTTCAAAATGAATGTTGTTCCTTATTCTCTTAGCTTTCCATAGAGTACTAGAAGTCCATGATTGGATTTGTAGAACTCAAGTTATGGCTTTGACAAGTCAAGGGTATTTTGGGAAGTTGTGATTATGGGTCATTTTTGGTTATGGGTCATTTTCACCAACTTAGACATCTCAAATGAAGTTTTGTTCAACTTGAAAGTTGCTCAAAATTGGGTTTTAACTTTGACCATGTATCAAGGAGGCATTAAAATGGTTCAAGGAGAGACTTGATTCAAGGAATTTTGAAAAAGGAAGAATTAAAAGGCATTAAAGATCAAAAATTCAAAATAAATGTTATGTGTGCAAATAAGGCAAAGTAATAGCATTTTTTGAATGGAAATTGACTTTTAGAAACAATGACATCATTAGAATTTAGGTTTGAGTTCATTTTCATGGCCTTTTTCTTTTTTACTTCATGAGAAAGTTACATCTTAAATCCAAGCCATAGGATGAAAACAAGGGATGAATCCCCACCATTCAAGTTCAGTAACTCACAAGGAGTACAATGGAAGTTTCCTAAAGGAAAAATAGAGGAGATATCGTGACTGCCATGGATGATATTTTGGAGAGAAATTGAAATTTGAATTTCTCATTCTGAACCTTTGCGAAGGATCTAGATCATTCAGTTACATCCTATATAAGTCTATGAGTGCATTCAGTTCATTTTTTGGTGAAGTTTGAAGCCTGAAGCAGAGTTTGAAGTTGAAATTTTAGAGGTGCAAGTGAGAATTGGATTTTGAGTTCAAGAGCAAGTCAAGATCAATTGAAGATTTCATCACCTTCATCAAGCATTTTGGAGTGAATCTGCACTTTTGTGGAGGCTGAATCGTGCAAGAACCACCTCTGCTGCAAGCTCAAACACAGGTTGGTGAATTTCTTGATTACTCATAAATTAGGCAGTGTTAGATAGAACCTCATAGGTGGTTAGGATCATGGTGAAATGTAGTTGGATTTAGGCTCAAGAACGGGTGAATTAGAGACACATTAGGTTGATGCCTGATTTCTGTTTAAGCTTGGATTAAGTGATTCTTGGAGTGTTAATGCTATTGAGATAGTGTGGGATGATCAGTGTGAGATGATGAGTACATCTGTGCCATTAATTTAGACTTTGGTGAGAATCAAGATTGAGGTGCGTTTTTGAAGGTGCTATCGGGTTTTGAAATTTAGAAGGAATTAGATGATTCTAATGAGATATTCATGATCAGCATTAAATTCTAGAGAGAATGATGTATGGTTTACTCGTTTTGCTTGACCTGCAAGTGTTGCCCTACCGGAGAAGACGATGGCGCCACTGTCTGGGCCACCGTCTAGTCTTCCCCCCCCCCCCCCCCCCCAAACTGATTTTAAATGAAGAAGATGCATTATAAGCGTTGGATCTTATTAAAGACTTGACTCAGTATGCACCATCCATGGCTACGATTGGATTTTAATTGTTGACTATTGACTGCACAAAACGCCACCGTTTTCATTAATGTGCTGACATTACCTGGAGTTTGGATTCATTGACTAGTCATCCCATCGTGTGTTCAGAAGCTTGCCACATACCCCCACCTCAAAACGCCCCGTTTTGGATTAGTGAGCAATTCAGGCTTTTGAGTCTTCGCTACGTACACCAAGAAAGGACGAGTTCGATACCTCGCGTGCCTCTTTTTCTTTTTAATTTTGTGAACTGAAGTGAACTAATGAATTCAAGAGCGTTGGGCCTCCCATTCTCGTTACTTTCCCCACCCCTCCATACAGGCCCAAGGTGGATTTACAAGGCAATTGGTTACTCAACACACCCCCTCCCTGGTGATTTTCCTTGACTAAATTGATATTCAGATGGGCCTAGCGCCATCCTTTCTAATGACACCCCAATTTGCTAGGCCCAAGCGCTTCAGTGTAAATGTGTTGCTGATTGCACCCTCTCCTCTCATTTCCTTTAATTTTGTTTTCTTTTAATTCTTATTTAATTCTAGTTTAGTTTTAATCCATTAAAAATAGGAAAATTAGTTAATAAATTCTGAGATATTCCCCCTGATTCATGAATGAGTTTAGAAATTTTAGGAAGAAAAAGATTAGGATTATCATGCATTTTCATTTTATTTGAATTTTTCACATTTTATTTGATAATAAAATTGCATTGTTTGCTTCATCTGTTTGTTGAATTTTGTTTGAGAAATTGGTATAGTTTCTTGGCTGGAATTTTGGCTTGTGATTAGGTTAGATATGCATGCTCCCCTCAGATTTTTCTCACATTTTTGTGATGAATTTAGGTGCTGTTTTAGGACTAGAACTTTAGGAGTTCCCTTTTAGGGTTTAGTTGTGATACCTTGAGGTTTAGGATTTTATTGGAGGACCTAGAGAATGAGTTAGGTCCTGATTTTTTAACTCTAGGTTATTAGTAAATGCTTGTTCCCATAGAAAAATAATCAGATTTTTAGAATGTGTTTTGGTATTTTTGATAGAATATTCTAGTTGGTTGTTCATTAGGTGTTCCAATCTTGATGATTGATTTGGAATGGACTCAAAGTTGGGCTTCCTTGCATAATGGGCTTCTGGATCTCATTGGAGGACATCATGGACATGATGAAGCTTGTGTGAAGTGGCTGGTGGAGCTTGGATTGGAGTTGTTCCTTCCTTTTTGTTAGCTTTGTGTAGCTTAGGAAATTAGGGCTTTAGGAGAGAGCTTTAAAAATAGATATTTCTTCAAATAATTGTTTGTTTCATTCACCTTCCATTCCTATCCTCTGATAACTGGTTGAGTATCAGATGGGATTCCTTTGGTTTCCTGTCTGCTTCCCATTATCAAACAATCATCTTATTGATTCTCTTCATTCCTGGTGGAGCCTATTGAAGATTGAAGCTTGAAGATGGAGTACCTTTCATTCTCTTGAAGATGATGGACTTGAAGAACAGTTGCAGACTGTGGACTAGATTGCTGTCAAAAGATTGCTTTGTTATGAAGCTGTGGAAGCTGTTGATTTGCTTTCTTGACTGTTTGTCTTCTTTCTGTGCAACTGTATTGATGTGACTTGATTGGTGTGATGAATTTAGATTAGGTCATGTAGTTGAATAAGCCTAAGAGCATCCTAAGGAATGAGTTTCTCCCCTTGCTTGTATTGCATTAGAGGTTGTGTTTCTCCCTTTGCTTGTATTTTTACTACATGACTTTGCTTGCTGGTATTCGATAAAGCTCTGCTCCCTTGCCTGTGTGGTTTGTGATTTTCTTGATGTCATTTTATTTTCCTTTATGATTGCAATTATTCATACTTGGCTTGAGGTTGAGATGAGCTTGTGGAGGCTCCCGCCCCACACACATTTCCTCCATCACTTGCATTGCATGCATTTTACAGTCGTTTACTGTTTACTGTTTAAGCTGATGCTTTATCTGTTTTTGTATCATTGATATGATCCCCTAGGAATCTCACTTCCTTTGATAAGGAAGTGATGATTAGAACTTTAGGTTGAAACCTATGCATGATAACTTCTAGGAGTTCCCTGTTTCAAACTTCAACCATATGATGAATCCTTGGCATGACAACATTAGGACTTGATAGTCTCCCCTTAGTTGAACCCGTTCGTTCTCTTCTCATCTTCAAACAAATTAAAATACAGTAATAAAGGTTAACTGACGTCGTACGTTACGAGCCTTAAGCTATCTGAGAAAGGATTGTTGGAGAGTTTCTTTTCAACAGTCTGGATGTTTAGTATGGCACCCTTTGGGTGACATGCGACGCATTCACTCTCAGGTCATAGTCTCTAGTGCGATATTAGTTGCAAGCAACCATAAAAAACAGTTCTTCCGTAAAAGACAGAAAACAAACTTCAAACCTTTTTGCCCCGTGGGCCCATAATTCAAAGGAAGCTTTTCTGAAGAAAAGAGTGTCGTTAACTCCCAGTTCTACCGCAAACGGTAACGCCTAAGTCTCCAAGGGTCGAGTTGCGTACACCAAACTGCTGGAACTATTTGTTAACCCTACTTGAAAAACAGATGAATCTAAATTGCCGTAATCCGTATTTTCCCGAACTACGTAACCTCTGATCTCTCATACCAGTTGAGAGTACGTAGGCATAATACTGATGTATTGGCGAGCCACCTTCCCCGTAACCCGTAGTTAGCCGAACTACGTTGACTCTGATTTCTCATTCTCTGATGAGAATACGTAGGCATAAAGTGCGACGCTTTGCCGAGTCATTTTCTTTTCTTTTCAGACCAGCCTTGATAGGTAGATAGTAAATAAACCCTTCAGATAAACATAACAAGCATGGATCCCATCATGTACGATGGACGTGAGGGGTGCTAATACCTTCCCCTTTGCGTAACCGACTTCCGAACCCAGACACTGGTTGCGATGACCTTGTCTTATACCTTTTCGTCAAGTTTTTCCGATCGTTTCATTTCCCATTCTGAGGGATAAATAACGAAAGGTGACGACTCTTCTGTCATTGCCGGCACCTTATTTTCGCAGTAGCGACAACCTCTTCCTGTACATTTCTTATTAGATAAATTAATTGAAACTCTAGTATCAAAATCTCATATCTGCAGGTTACATTCAAGCATCGAAGACCTTTGTACGTGTTAGCAAGATTTGGAACCTCCAAATATATGTCGAATTACAGACATCGTATATAGTCTGCTTCCTCCAATGATGGACTCACAATATGGATAAACAACTTTTGCAAAGAAAGTCTATGAATCTGGTATGAAGCTTGATGGTGCTTTTAGGAATGTTAATATTTTCCTTAATTTTATTCCATAAACGCTTTTAACTTCAAGTTCACGTGTCGAACTGCTGCTATGTTTTGTCTTGTTTCTTCTCTTTTCATGTAACATCCAGGAGGGGTTTTGCGGACTTCACGGTGAAGGTGAGAGGTTGTGCGTGTTATTCCATAATTACCGCAGTTCAATTTTCAAACTGCCATCTCGTTCAAGTTGCTGGTATTTAGTAGGAACTGTAAGAACAAAGACTAGCATCCAACCTTCTTCATGTGTATCGTCAAGCATTCATGGAGGTGCTCATATTGTAACCAACAATGACCTTTTTCTACAGGAAGTTTGTTAAATGCTTGGTAGTATTTTAATCATTTTAGACTTATCTTTGTATCAAATAACCCCAGCTTCCATAATGTTGTTTGTTGAAGGAAAGGTGAGAAAATACTTAGAAGGGGGGGTTGAATAAGTATGACAGAAAATAATCAAAGATAAAAACTCAAGTATTTTTATCCTGGTTCGTTGAACTCAACTACTCCAGTCCACCCTTTTCAAGAGTGATTTGCCTTTCTCAACAAGGACTTAATCCACTATTCAAATCAACTGATTACAAATAGCAACACCTAAGAACAACTGTTCTTAGTCTTCTCAAGAGCTACTGATCTAACCTAGATCCTCTTAAGGAAAACTTCCTTTACAAATTAATGTAATACAATGTAAGAGTAATAAATTGCTTCTATGAAAGCTATAAACACAACTGTGTTATTTCTCTAAGTTTAGAACAATGTATGAACAACAAAGAATATGAGAGCTTGAGAGTTTTTCGCGTGAGAGTGTTCTTGCAATAATTTCGTCACTTTTTTTTTCACTGAAGAAAGTGCTATGATATCCTTTATATAGCCACTTGAATATTGGAGAGAATATAATACCGTTGGAGAAGATATTTCCAATATCAAATAGTACTGTCCTTTGTACTATTGCAGCAGAGAGACGGCGCACAAAATGTGGGTGTAGCAATTGTCTGCTGAGCTGTGAATTTACCATATATGGAATGTATCAGAGGAATAATCTTCTTGCAGAGATTTATGTCTATCCCAATTAAGGAAAGATTTGCTGGCATATTCCAACGGATATATTAAAATAATCTTCTTCAAATAATTCTTCAGATAGTTCAGATCAACAATCAATATCAGAGTCTTCAGTCTTCAGAATCTTCTGGAAACTTCAGAGCCTAAGATGTTCTTCAGATGTTGCTGAATCAGAGTCTGGTGCAGCTGTGTGCTTGAAGCGTAACATGCTCTTAGATCAGAGTCTTCACTCAGATCAGAGTCTTCTCTCATTCAGAGTCTCTTCACTCAGAGTCTTCTCTCATTCAGAGTCTCTTCACTCAGAGTCTTCTTTCATTCAGATTCTTGATAATATATGCAGCGTGTTGTATCTTCAGAATCTTGATGACTAAGCTCTTAAACTTCAGATTCTTCTAATCTTCAGATGCTCTTGAGCCATTCAGAATTTATTGTTCACATCAAATTTGCTCTTTAAGATTAAAATCTTTTGTGCCTGTAGAAAACAATTTAGAACAAATTTAGAGAGTATAATTCTTGTATACAAATTATCATTAATGTTATCATCAAAACATAGAGATATTACTAAGACACAATCTGTGCTCTTACATAACCAGCCTAGAGCATCACTATTGAGGATCACAAAGGTTGTTATCAAGCACGAACTACTACTGCATCATTTGGAACTTGATGAATTTTACTCGGCTTATCATTCTCAATGCTTTCTTTTCCATTGTTCTTAATGGACGTGGCGGCATGAATATGGCATGGAGCAACATTCTGGAGACGTTCTTAGTAGCTCGCATATGGCTTATTCAGAGTGGCTTCGGCGAGATTGGGGTATCGACACATGAGCTTGGGATATTGGTGATTATGACTGATCTTTGAGGTATGTCAATTTACTGATGATAATTGTGTTTCCATTTCATTTTGATCTTTTCAACAATTATGTTTTCTCATCTTGATTGTACTCATGCAAACACTGATATAGTCACTTGACAAAAACCGAGTTTCCGTTTTAGTGATAGCTAACTCTTACATCCTACATTCTCAGATGTTTGTAGAAAAATATGGAACGTCTCAGGGAGTAAAGGGTGGGCCTCCCCATGAAGTTCATGACGTGAATGTGTACCCCAAGAAAAGGAAAGAAAAGCGTTTCAATATTGATTTGAGTTAATCTTGAATATCGACATGGAAATGGTTGGGTTTTTCTTTGTAATAGGCCAAGAGTTTTGACATTTTCTAATCTTTATCAAAATGTGAATTTCATGATAATCCCAATTTTAGTTTTGTTTCTTCAAATCTCATGAAAAATATATGAACCTTGTCAAGCTCCCAGATTCTCATGGCCATTTGGATTTTTGAACTTAACCACATAGTGACTTCGAGAAAATGATTACGGATCTGATTTGAGGCTGCAATACCATAACCTTGCTAATAACCACGTACATGCCTTGAGTTGGTGCAACTTGAAATTTTGATCATATGTTTAAAATTTGGGATTGAACTTCAAATTTATAAACTTCACATTGGAACTCATAATATTATTTCAACGAATCTACAAATCCTGAACGCCACTTTGAGATATTATAGCGAGAACTTGATTTAATGTCTTATTCAATCAATGGCAACCTTACAACGTCAACAAAATTCCAGTTCTTTTTTCTAAAATCCCGAGAGCATAATGATTCAAAATCCATAAATAGGAACAGTACCAGACTTGATCTTCTGACACCAATCAATCTAATGAGATCTTAAATCCTATGATGGATTCACCCCCAACTCAAATCTCCTCTTGAATGTATAGTATACAATCTCGTTAAAACCATATAATACTCAGTGCCCTAAATCAACTTGCTTCAAATCAAATAAATAGAGAAACCCCGGTCCTCTATTGATTAAAGGGTTATGAGAACAAGGGCGTGTGGTTCCATAATACTCAGCACAACTGGTAGGAGGTAAGGAGTACACAAATTCTTCACGACTTCCGAACTTTCTTTAGTGATATCACTTTACAAAATAGCATAAGCAAACTGGTTAAAAGGTTAGCTATGTTTAAAACGATTGACTTAAATAATATGCAAGAAACTGCACAAAGAGGTGGGATCTTAAGGTCAAAAATTAGGGTGTGACAAAACCCATAATACAAGCTTCATACTTGGCTTCATTATTGGTGCAAGCAAATGTCAATCGGGCGGTGAACGATATATGAGAACCGTGAGGAGTAGTAATGATCGCAGCGATCCCATTACCATATGAATTAACCACTCTGCCGAAAACCAGTTTCCACTGAGATCCCCTCTCAGGACCCTCGTCAGGTAAAGGCTCATCATAGTCTTTCATCCTCAAAAACATGACGTCTTCATCTAGGAAGTCAAACTTCATCGGCTGATAATCCTCAATCGGCTGTTCCGCGAGATATTCTGATAGGACGCTTCCCTTAATGGCTTTTTAGGAAACATACTGAATATCATACTCTGTTAAAACCATTTTCCATCGAGAAATCCTTCCGGAGAGTGCTTTTTTTTCAAAGACGTACTTGATTGGATCCATCTTCGAAATCAATAGGGTTGTGTGGTTTAACATGTACTGTCTCAAACGCTTAGCGGCCCAAGCGAGTGCACAACATGTTTTCTCCAGCATCGAGTACCTCGACTCATAATCAGTGAATTTCTTACTCAGGTAGTAGATGACATGCTCTTTTCTACCTGACTCGTCCTGTTGACCGAGCACACATCCCATTGAATTTTCAAGAACCGTGAGATACATGATCAGTGGTCTCCCTGCAACTGGAGGCATGAGTATTGGAGGTTCCTGCAGATATTCCTTTATTCTTTCAAATGCTTTCTGGAAATTTTCATTCCACCTGACCGTTTGATCTTTTCTCAGTAATTTGAATATTAGTTCACAAGTGGCTGTAAGATGAGATATAAACCTTGCAATGTAGTTTAATCTCCCCATAAAACCACGAACCTCTTTTTCCGTTCTCGGCTCAGGCATATCTTGTATAGCTCTTATTTTGGCAGGATCTACCTCAATACCCTTTTCACTGACAATGAAACCCAATAACTTTCCAGATCTCACCCCGAAGGTGCACTTGTTAGGATTCAGCCTCAGCTTGAACTTCCTCAACCTTTCAAATAATTTCAGAAGATCGACTAGATGTCCTTCCTCCGTATGTGACTTTTCTATCATGTCATCAACATAGACTTCCACCTCATGATGAATCATATCATGAAACAAAGTGACCATCGCCCGCTGGTAAGTTGCCCCTGCATTTTTCAATCCAAAGGGCATCACCTTATAGCAAAAAGTCCCCCACGGTGTGATGAAAGTAGTTTTCTCCATGTCCTTTGGGGCCATCTTGATTTGGTTATACCTAGAGAAGCCATCCATGAATGAAAACACAGAATATTGAGCGATGTTATCAACCAACACATCGATATGAGGGAGCGGGAAATCATCTTTCGGGCTCACTTTATTCAGATCTCGATAATCAACGCACATCTTGACCTTTCCATCCTTTTTAGGAACAAGAACAATATTAGCGACCCGCGGAGGGTAATTTGTGACAGCAAGAAACCCAACATTCAACTGTTTCTGAACTTCTTCTTTGATCTTGACTGCCATGTCAGGCCTTGTCCGTCTCAACTTCTGCTTGACTGGCAAGCATTGTTCTCTGAGAGGCAACCGGTGTACCACAATATCTGTATCCAGCCCAGGCATGTCTTGGTAAGACCAAGCGAAGATATCCTTACACTCACGAAGCATTTCAACCAATCTTCTCTTGACACTGTCTTCCAATACAGCCCCCACTTTAACCTCTTTCTTGTCATCTTCGGTACTCAGATTAATAATCTCAATATCCTCTTGATGAGGTACAATGACCCTTTCCTCCTGCTTGAGAAGCCTGACTAACTCTTCTGGTAGTTCACAGTCTTCGTCAGTCTCATCTTCAGCTTGATAAATGGGATTATCAAAGTCATATGAAGTCATAGTCGAACCTGAATCGATGCATCTGATAGAAAAGACCTGCATGAGGGTGTTATGTTTATTATGCGATGCAACAAACAAACACATTGCCATTTTTCTGTCAAGTATAAATGCAAAACAAAAACAAGAAAAACAGGGATCACAATATTTGAATGCGAAACGTCCTTTATTTAATGATAAATTGCAAATAACAAGAAAGCCCCACAAATGGGTCACTACGTCTTGGGCAGAATGCAAGACTGAACATAATCAAAATAATGAACATTACTCTGTAGCAGTAACATGAATGACTTCTTCGGTAGTCCAGTTGCACAGTTTCTGGCCAGGAGTACATGGACGGATCCACGCATCCATATCGCAGTCACTGTCACCTTCATCGTCTTCAACGACATTAATCCTGTCAAATATCACACCACTGTTGGTGAACTGCATAGGTCCCCTGTATCTCGGAATCTGAGAAAAACTAGAGGGTTTGTATCCCAGGCCGAGCTTGTCCTTCTTGACAGGAACATCGAGAACTTGGCCCCACTTCTAAGACGAGCCGAATTCTATAATAGCATGAGCCTCCTTGAGCGACGACATCGAAACCTCTGGGCCCTTGGCTTCTACAGGAGACTTCCCCTGGATCTGAACTGTTTCGAATGCTTGACAGAGTGTCTCGTGGATCTCACCATCCACTTCCACGTACTTGAAGGACGACAAATGGCTAACCATAATGTCCTCTTCACCGCACACAGTGACTATCTTCCCTTCCACAATGTATTTCAGCTTTTGATGCAACGTTGAGGTAACTGCCCCGACAAAGTGTATCCAAGGCCGGCCAAGCAAACTGTTGTATGCTGGCTGGATATCCATAATATAAAAAGTTGCATCAAAGATCTCTGGCCCTATCTGAATAGGCAGCGTGATTTCTCCAAACGCTGATATCTTAGATCCATCGAAAGCCCTCACGACCAGATCACTGGGCATGCACATCAAACCTTGAATGTCCAACTTCATCAATGCCTTCTTCGGAATCACTTTGAGGGATGCTCCTGTATCAACCAAGACATGTGACATCAGAGATCCTCTACACTCTAAGGATATATGCAAAGCACGGATATGGTTCCTCCAAGCCGGAGTCAGATCCAAATCAGTAAAACCGAGACCATTATCGGCATTCACATGAGCGACTATCCCCTCCAACTGGTTAACAGAAATCTCCTGAGGTACGTATGCTGCATTCAAAACTTTCAGTAGAGCATTGCGATGCGCCTCCAAACTCATCAACAATGACAGGATAGAAATATTCGAAGGAGTCTGATTTAAGTGATCCACAATTTTGTAGTCACTTTTCCGAATTAGCCTCATAAATTCCTCCACATCCTTTGAAAGATCATCAGTAACAACCTGGGGTTGGATATTCTCTTCAATCATAGCCTTACGCTTACCCTTATCATTCTTATCAGCATTAACCTCTGGTGGAGAAAAGACCCTACCACTTCTAGTGATACCTCCGGCACCAACTATGTTCTCAACCAACGAACTTCAGCTTGTCGACTCCGTCCATTCTTGCTTCTGTCCGTTACAAAACACCTCTCCCCCATAATTCCATGGGATAGCTCTAGTGCTCTCATATGGCACAGGTCCAGTTATAGCAATGATAACCGGAGCGGGCCTAGCAGGCGCTGGAATATTGATAGTCCGGTATGGAATTGAAATCGTAGCAACTTCGCTTCCGTCATCACTCACTTTGTGCTCGGCATCTTCTTTCACAACTTTATCAAATTGCAAACATCCCTCATCAATCATCCTCTGAATACCCCTCTTCAAAAGATCACAACCCTCAGGCTGGGCTTCACACTCTGAGCAGTCAGCAAAACAACCAGGAAATACCCCCTTCTTCAACAAACAAGCCTTCACAAAACCCAGTGGAGTCTTCAAATCCTCAACATTAGTTATCAGATTCAACTTTTCCCCATCAATAATGGAATTGGCTCCTGCCACCCCATGATTCGACATCGGGTTCTGAGTCACATTGGGCCCATCGTTGGTGAAGTTAATAGCTTTGGAATCAAGCAAATCCTGGACCTTATGCTTGAAAGCTTTGCAATGGTCAATATCATAGCCTGGGGCGCCAGAGTGAAACTCGCAATGAGAATTCGCATCGTAGCCAGGAGGCGGTGTACCCGTGAGAGGAGCCAAGGCCCTCTTCTAGACCAATTATAACTGCAATAACCATTGTAACAACTGAGAATATGGTATCGGAGGATTCGTGAACTGTCTATCAGGCATTCTGCGCCTAGCAGCATAGGGTCGCGGATCATTAACTTGTTGCGGAGCTGCAGCCGGGATATCTATTGTAGCAACTTGTTGATGCTGACGAGACTGAGCTCTACCTTTACCCTTGTGAGAAATAACATTCACGTCCCCTTCCCTCCTCTTAGGGTTCACTGAATATGGTTTCTTCGTTCCTCCCGAAGAGGATCCACCACCATTTGAAATCTTCCCAGACTTAATCCCACTTTCAATTTGCTCACCAGCAATTACCAAATTAGAAAACCCTGCAGACATGCATCCCATCATCTTCTCAAAGTACACACCAGGTAGAGAAGCCATGGACAGGTCAATCAACTCCTTTTCAACCATAGGGGGTTGTACCCTTGCAGCTAAATCCCGCCACCTCTGGGCGTATTCCTTGAAGCTCTCAGTACTCTTCTGCGACAAGCTTTGCAATTGTACCCGATTTGGTGCCAGATCACTATTATACTGATAGTGATGCACAAAAGCTTCTGCCAATTCTTTCCAGCTGCGGATATGGGTTCTCTCAAGCCCCATATACCATTCCAAAGAAGCCCCTGCCAGACTATCCTGGAAGAAATGCATTAGCAGTTTTTCATCACTGGAGTAAGCAGACATCTTCCTGAAATACCCCCGAATATGCACTATGGGACAAGTCGTCCCTTTGTACTTATCAAAATCGGGCACCTTGTATTTGGGGGGAATCCTGACCCCAGGAACCAAACCAAGATCAGACATATCCAGGCCCAAAGAGTTCTGATTCTCAAACAATTTCATTTTCTCCTTGATCAGTTTAAACCTTCAGTCAACTTCAGTTGGTAAACCACCCTCCATATCTCTCATGGAGAACACATCATCCTGATTATCTTCCCAATGAGGGCCAGCAACCTCGTGCACAGTGCACACACTTCCATTACCAGCAATATTACCATTCTCTTTCGCAGCTCCTCTGCCCGGAGGTACAACAACAGTAGGAATACCTTGAGGAATAGATCCCCCGATCGGTGGAGGAACAACACCAGCTCCTCCGTGCAAAACACCATCCTCATCAACCCGTGCTATCAACGGTTGGACCAAAGTTCTCAAATGTTCCTCCCCACTGGCAACAATCTGCATCAGTTCCATGAATTGGGCCATGTGTGCCCTGACCTCCTGCAATTCAGCTTGAACCTGATCTATCACCTTCTGCTGATTCCCTCGAGTAGAATACCTGTGGAAACTAAACTCCTCAATCCTGAACTGAAGAAAACCAAATAGAGATAAGAACACAAGGCCACCAAGAACAACCTGCAATGCAAACGAGGATGCAAGATGCAAAATGCAAACATGTCTATGTATGCACAGGGAGATCTCCCCCTTGATTCCGGTTTCAATAATCAAGAGTAGCAAAGATGGATAGAAACGCCACAATAAATCTTCTCATATATCAAGTAAAGCTGAGCCAATACAATAAAATGAGAAATATCCGCATAGAAAGAGGTACTGATCTCATCCAACATCTCTGGTGACGATCAAGGTACAAAAGCAAAGGAAACTACAAAAGATAAAACTCTTAGTAGCCATGATCTCTACGCCACTCTTGAGACTCCTCAAGCATCTCCTTTGTGTCGGGATGGTATGGCCTCTCCATCAAATCTCAGATGAGGACATCCCTCTTGCGTATCACATCCCAGAGATAATGACAATGGTCCTCCCAAGCATCCTCGCTGAAGGCATCCTCAAGCCCGGGTTTCTTCACCTCTGCCCGAATCTTGAACTCTACAAGTGCTGATAAAGTTTCTATTTCTGCTCAATCGTACTTTTGCGGAACGATTCCAACAATACCTCCCTCTCCTTAGCCTTGAATTGCGCTTTCAGCTTATCTACCTAAATATGAAGCTGATCTTCTCTACTCTTGTTGGCAGTCAAGGTAGAATTCCATTGCTCATTGAATTTGGGGAACATCACAAGTGCTTTTCAAATCAAGACTGACTTGCTTCCGTGCTTGTACCTAATCAGCAAGTTCTTTCTCCAATTTCACAAAGGATTCTGACTTTATCTTGGCCAAATAAACAGCTTCACCCTTATCATGTTTCAGCTGACTAATTTCCTGCTTCAACTCTTCATTCTCTTTGCGCAACTCTTCCTTCTATGCCCAAAGCTTGGTATATCTCACGATATCAACGGTTGTAGGTGGCTCAATGACTAAGGGGTACAATGGTGCTTCAACAGGAAACAACAATAGTACCTCTTCAACCCTCTTCTGAATCCACTCCAAGTAGGGATCATAGGATCTACAATCTTCTTTACCCAAAGAAAGCTTTACCTTCTTGTAAATCTTTCCCCAAGCGTCCACAAATCGGGCCGAGATACAAGAATCAACTACACCTATGAAGTACAGAGATTCCTGCACTTCCTCTTTTTTCGGAGGTATTTTCAAAGCATAACCGAACTGTGTCACAGCAAGAGAAGAATTATAGTTGATGCCGCCTTTCCTCCCTATCAAGGGCACATTAGGAAAGCTACCACAACTAAAGATAAGCTCGCGACCCAGCAAGTCTCGGTTGAACTAGACAATATTCTTCTCTGTTAAACCCATAAGCCTCTTCGACCATTTAGATGAGTTCGCGGAGTCCATAAAAGCTCCAGAGCGAGGAAGGTGATCAACAAACCACTTATGCAACAACAGTGTGCAACAAGAAACCATCTTTCCTCTTCTTTTCTCGTTCTTGTAATGCACTGAATGATACAAGTCTCCTAGAAGAGTAGGTACGGGGTTTTTGGAAGTGAAGATATGAAAAGCATCAAAATCCACAAAGTCCGGTACATTGGGGAACAACACAATGTCATAGACACACAGAGCCAAGATAGCACTGAAAACCACCCAACAACCCTTGGCAGCATACTCTCGGGCTTTGTCGACCAGGAAGGGTAAAGTAAATCTGGAAACTCCGTTTCTACTAATAACATGATCTGCCAAGTCAGAGGCGCTCAAATAAAGAGCAGCAGACAACTTCTCGAGATTAGGTTCTTCCTCGGAGCTGAAGAAAGGCACTTTGTTCAGAATCAGAACACCTAAGATGTAAGTAAATTCCTCCAAAGTCGGAACCAACACATAGTCCAGAAACGTGAAGCATCTCAGCGAAGGATCATAAAACTGTGACAGGGTATGAATAGATCCATGCTCATAACTCGTGAGCTTACGGACAAACTTCAAAATTCCACCATACTGCTCTGTGAAAGTTGCAAGAACACCAGGATCAACCATGGAAGTTAGACCAAATAAAGGTCCCAACTCAGGTGCCGAAAACTTGTACACAACAATCCTCTTTCTGCTAACTTCCATCTCTGCAGAAGACCAGTACCAGAATCAAGGGAAAGACGAGAACATGTAACACACATAAACATGCAATGTTAAATGCAAAATGATTATGCAAATGCACACATGGGATTAAGGTATCCAATGCTCAAACTTTGTTGTTGTGCCATTGACTGAACTCAACCAGAGCTCCGCTCTAATCGGAACACTGAGATAACACACTGAACATAACACTCATGATCAAAATTCCACACTGATGAGAAAACCAGGGTTGGTTGAAGCCTAGGTTTCCTAAAAAAACCCATCCCTCTCACATGTGGGTTCTAGTCTTGAAAGGTACGACATCCTATGCGGGTGTTCAGCGTCACAGACTTTTGAGAAACGATGATACATTCACCATTTCTGGTTTGGCATCATAGCCTAACAAAGCAGCCTCACTTAGTTGACCCCCCAAATGAACGGTCTCTAGAGTCGACAGTCTCTCTAAGTCAATATTTCCTCAACTGCACCAGACGCGCAGGATATAATATTTCCAAAGAAAAACCTCGTCTGAATGTGAATTTCACGCGAGCTATTGCGCAACAAAACACCACACAGGCTCCTGCTAATCTCCACTCTAATCCTATGTGTATACTCAAGCCTAGGTCCAGCTTATCTCTCAATGGAACGACCCAACCCACATCACAACAGCAACAAGAATGCAAAATGCAATAATATACAACAAATAATGCACATAAAGTAAAAACTGCACAAAAGTAAACACCCAAAGACGCAACAGACAAGCGCTAGGAGTGACTCGCACAGGGAACCAGAGTCCCCAGCAGAGTCGCCAGCTGTCGCAACTGTGAAAAACACCCGACGGAAAACAGAAGAGTTTCCACCTTTCGTTATTTATCCCAGAGAGAGGGAAAGGAAACGATCATAAAAACCTGACGAAAGGGAAAAGACGAGGTCATCACAACCAAGTTCTGGATTCGGGAGTCGGTTACGCAAGGGGAAGGTATGAGCACCCCTCACGCCCGTCGTACTCGACGGGATCCACGCTTGTTGTCTATCTAAGGGTGTGTTTAAACTATCTACGCTATAGGATTGTGGTACAAAAAGAAAAGAAAAGAGACTCGGAAGAGCATCGCCGCTCTGTGCCTACGTATTCCCTCGTGCAATGGGAAAGTCAGAGTCAACGTAGTTCGGCTGACTACGAAAGAGAAGGGGGGAAGGTTTCTCGCCAAGAGATCGCGTCTTGTGCCTACATACTTTCATCTGGTATGAAAGATCAGAGCAAATGTAGTTCGGGCTGACACGAAACCACAGGTTGATTAAGTGTTTTAATCAAGTAGGGTTAAACCTCCATTCCAGCAGTTAGGGACAAAGCCTGTTTGCGATAGAACCGAAGCTTAACAACACTCTTTTCTGAAGAAAAAAAGGTTTTCGATTAATCCCGAAGGAAAAAGGTTTGAAGTTTTGTTTTGTGTTTTTTAGTGAAGTGAATTAATTCGGTTTGTGATTCACGTTGCACTAAAGACTATGACATAGAGACGAATGCATCGTATATCGCCCCCAAACGGGATGTATACTAAACACTCTAGATAAGCGAGAGGAGACCCCTCACTCATCATTCCCCATGTAGCTTAAGGCTCGTAGCGTGCAACGTTTATCGCCTTTATTAGATGAATTAGAATTGTTTGAGATGAGAAGAGAGACGCACAGAAGGTCTAAGGGAAACTCGGCCCTAACGTTGTCATGCAAAGTGGTTTTAAGGTTAGGATGAAAAGGGGAAACATCTACCCTAATGTTAGCATGCCTGGATTGAAGACCTAATGTCTCTCCTACTCCCATCCTAAACGGAGGGACTAGGAACCCTATGGGGATCATGGCAAGAAGCACAAGAAAGCACCAAGAAAATTCAATCGCAAGTAAAAGATGCAAACATGAAAATGCAACACCCAGAATTGTGGGAGGAGGAAAAATGTGTGGGGCAGCAGCCGCCACAAGCTAGTTTCGACCTCAATAGCGATGCAAGAATGATGCAAACATGGAAGAAGCGCAAAAGAGATGAAAGAAAACGAACATGCAAAGAGATCATCAACTTTGAACCACATCCATAAGTATGCATTCAAGTGGAAAAACACGAATGTCGGTGAAATCTCAATTAAACAACCAAAACAGCGACATATATCTAGAAACATTTCATCCCTAACACATCACACTTATCTATGATGATTCGAGATGAAACAGTATGCAAAAAATCAAACAAAGTAGCAAAATAGACCTGCCAGCACAGTGTTAATCGGTTAACCCCAGGGGTTAATTTAAAAATTTGAAAATTTGAACTGGTTAATCAGTTAACCATATGCGTTAACCGATTAACGCTTTGAAAACTTTGAAAAATCTGGAAAATTGCAGTGGTTAATCGGTTAACCATATGCGTTAGCCGATTAACATTGTGCTGACAGTAGAAAACAACAAAGCAGAATCACTTTTCAACAGCTTATAACTTCTCTAAACATGCCAATGATCACATAATCACTTAACCACGAAATTCCATCAGAAAAACATGATTCAAACAACATGCAAACAGATCCAAACAACATCAACACAAATCATATGAATCAAAATTCAATCGAATATGAAAATCATCATGAACATGCAAATAAGCTCAAAAATGCTATGGATCTAGGATTCCAACCTTCGAAGCAGAGATTTGCTTCGGTTAATGTTGATTTAACTGGAATTGCACAGATCTGATGATAGAAGTCCGGAATACTTCAAGATTCACACCAATTCTTGTTGTAGCAATGGAGATCCTTCAAGAATCCAAAATAAGCCAAATAATAACTTCCAGATCTGGATCCAATTGTGCACAAAAATTGAATGGAGAAATCACTGCAATGGAGATGATGGATGGAGGTTTAAGCTCAAGAATTCCTTAATTCTAATGAAGAATCAAAGAATTTAATGAAAAAGACCTTTGAGTGAGGGTTTTGGAATTGGAAAGTTGAGAGAATTTGAGAGAATTGAGATGAATTCTGAAAAATGAACGTGAGAAATGAAAGTTGGATCCCTTTGGTTTTGAGTGAATCAATTAAATATCATCTAGGTTTGGATCCCAAAGCAAGGTTTAGAAATTGGTTTGTGAATTGTGGCTTGGCATTAGGAATGGGATTTTGGAGGGAAATGGAATTATGAAATGATTCTAGATCCTTCCCAAGTGACAGATTTGAATTTAAGTGATCAAAAGTGGACCCCAAATGGCTCTGCATTGAAAAATCATGTACAGAGGCAAAAATTACACTGGTTAAACGGTTAACCATATGCGTTAACCAATTAACGCTTTGAAAATTTCAAATCTAGCCTGATTTCTCTTTGGTTAATCGATTAACCATATAGGTTAACCGATTAACACCTTCAAAAATTTGAATTTGGCGCCTTTTGGAGGGAAATCTGTCCATTTTCCCTGCTTCGACCATTTGGAGCTCTGTTAAGCTTCTGAATCTCATTCTTGAATGTTATGACTCTAAAAATGCTTGACATGAGCCTGAGTGCTGCTTTCTGAACTGCTGTTCTCCTGCAAAATAAAATAAAATCGGTCGCCCGACCGCTGGGCAAAATAAATGCCCGAGCCTCTGATGCTCGCTGTTCATTGTTCAATCATTTGCGCCAAAATGAACTTGAGCCACAGGAACCTTGATCCCCTTCCCGATGCTATGCAAATACAGAAATGCGAAAATGCAAAGAAACAAAAGCCAGATACTGCCAAAACGAAAAGGCAAATTTTGGGGTGCTACATAGGGGCATCCATTTTAGTGTTTGTTTACCAATTGGTTATTTGGAAAACGGCCCGTACGGTATGAATGATGCTCCACAACTTGGATACGAGTTACGTAAATTTTCCTCCGTTCATGATTTTTGTAATGTAATTACACTGACTGCTTGTAGCCAAAACCTGCGGTTGTGCTTGGAATTGAAGTTTTTGGGATTTATGTAATATAACACTTGGTAAATCTTGTAAATGGCTTGGGACCTTAAAAACTCCGTATACAAATATAAGTTATTGGTTGAATTTCTCATAAATCCATCTTGTAACTCTTTGAAGGAAAGTTTACTTTGTGAGGTGATCTTGAATTGTATTGAATTTGTCAATTGGTATGAATTCTTTGAACAAGTTTTTTTTAGTGTGACCAACGTTCCTCTTGCGAAAAAAACTCGAACTTGAACAACAAAAACTTTGCACTTAAACTTAAATTGAGCGCCTTGATAAAATTAACGACGCACCTTTAAAACTTAAATATCGAACGCCACTTCGAGGACTTAAAGCCAAGAACCTTATTTGAGATCTTCTACCCAAACCTTGTCATTTCAAACTTAAGAACCTCCTTACCCTCATAATCAGGGGATTAGGTGATAAGAAACCTGACACATGAACCAAAAGGATGTAACTTTTATTATGTCCCTAGCTTTCTGAAAGAACCGGTTGAGTCAATCCTAGGAGATTTAAACCTGTGAGAAACCTTAGAATCCTTGGATCAGAGAGGTTATGCTTGAGGTGTCTGATTGTTAGGAACTATACTGGAGAGTACTGCACCTACATAGGTTATTTAGTCACAACAAACATTTACAAAAGAAATTAATCCCTAAAGATGATATGTAAGATAATACGTAAAAAAAAGGGATCTTAGGTTCAAAAATTGGGGTGTGACAATAGCCTGATCTTTTCTCAATAATTTGAATATTGGTTCACATGTGGCTGTAAGATGAGATATGAATCTAACTTTGTAGTTCAACCTCTCTAAGAAACCACAAACCTCTTTTTATGTTCCTGGCTCATGAATTTCTTGTATTGCTTTTATTTTGGCAGGATCAACCTCAATACCTCACTAATTGGCGATAAAGTCCAATGGTTTTCCAGGTCTCACCCGAAGGTGCATTTATTCGGATTCAGCTTCAACTTCAACTTTCTCAACCTTTCAAACAACTTCCGTAGGTTAACCAGATGCTCATCTTTAGTTTAGGACTTCGCAATCATGTCATCAATGTATACTTTAATCTCTTGTTGAATCATATCATGAAAGAGAGTCACCATAGCCCACTGATAAGTTGGCCTAACATTCTTTAGACCAAAGGGCATCACTTTGTAACAAAAGGTTCCCCACGGGGTAATGAATGTTGTTTTCTCCATGCCTTCTGGGGCCATCTTGATTTGGTTGTACCTAGAAAAGCCATCCATGATGGAAAACACTGAAAGTTGAGCCGTATTGCCCACTAACACATCGATGTGAGGAAGCGGGAAATCATCTTTCGGGCTTGCTTTATTTAGATCTCTGTAATCAACACATATTTGTACCTTACCATATTTCTTAGGTATAGGCACAATGTTCACAACCCATGGAGGATAACTGGTAACAGCAAGAAAACCGGCATCCAAATGTTTTTGAACCTCTTCCTTGATCTTGACGGCCATCCCTGGTCGAGTTCTTCTAAGCTTCTGCTTGACCGGAGGACAACCCTCTTTGAGAGACAAATGATGCACAACAATATCTGTATCAAGCCCAAGCATATCCCGGTAAGACCAAGAGAAGATGTCAACATATTCCTGCAGCATCTCAATCAACTTTCTCTTTATACCTTCTTTCAAAACAGCCCCGCTTCTGACCTCTTTCTTTGCATCCTTGGTACCCAGATTAACAATCTCAATAGATTCCAGATGCAATTGAATAACCCTCTCCTCCTTATTTAACAATCTGGCTAATTCTTCTGGTAGTTCACAGTCTTCTTCAACCTCATATTCGGGTTGGTAGATCGGATTTTGGAAGTCATATTGAGCCATAGAAAAATCGTTATTGATGGAATCTGGATTGACGGATCTGAATGATGGATTTTTTATGTTTTATTTTAGAATGAGAAACAAAACAAAATAGGAAACATATTGTCATTTTGAAAATATAAAGTAAAAAAAATGAAAGACAGGGAACAAAATATTTGAATGCAAAAACGCCATTTATTCATGGTAATCATTTCAAATATAAACATGAGGCCCTACAAATGAATTACTACGTCTTAGGCAGAACGTAGGACTTATCATATGCAAAAACATGGGAAATTACTCTTCATGAAGAGTGACTTGAATGATATCTTTGGAAAACCAATTAGTGAGCTCTTGTTTAGGGACTCATGGACGAATCCAATTGTCTATGTCACAATCACTATTGACGTCATCTTCTTCTATAGCATTGGCCTGATCAAAAATAACTCTGACACTAGAGAATATGATAGGGCCCTGATTTTACGAGGCACTTGCACTGGCTTATATCCCAACCAAAAAAGTATTTCTTCACTGGCAAGTACAAAACCTGCCCCTAACCTTTAGAGCAACCAACTTCAACCACAGCCTGAGCCTCTTTTAATGACATCATGGAAACTTCATGCTTCTTATCCTCAGAGGGAGTATCATTCTTAACATGCACGACTTCAAACACCTGGCACAAAGTCTCATGAATATCTCCTTCCAGTTCGACCTATTTGAAAGAAGTTAAATGACTCACAATAATCTCTTCTTCGCCACATACAGTAACCACCTTCCCATCAATAACAAACTTGATCCTTTGATGCAGAGTTGAGGATACCACCGTGGTGACATGAATCCATGGACGTCCGAGGAGACAATTGTACGATGGTTGAATGTCCATGACGAAGAAGGTTGTTTCAAACACCTAAGGACCCACCTTGATGGGTAACAACACCTCTCCGAAAATAGAATGCTTTGAACCATTGAAAGCCCGAACAACCAAGTCACTAAGTGTGAGTATCATTCCCCATATATCTAGCTTCATCAGCGCCTTCTTAGGCAACACATTGAGGGAAGATTCGATATCCACCAATACATGGGATAACACATCACCTTTACACTCCATTGAGATGTGAAAGGCCTTGTTATGGTTTCTTCCTTCCGGAGTCAAATCAAAATCTGTGAAACCCAGCCCATTGCTAGCATTGACATTCACCACAACCCCCTTAAGCTGGTTAACAGAAATCTCCTGAAGCACATACGCATCATTCAAAATCTTTAACGAGGCATTTCGATGAGCCTTAGAGCAAAGAGCAACAACGACATAATGGAAATCTTCGAAAGAGTTTAACTGATCCACCACCTTATAGTCGCTCATCTTAATGATTCTCATAAACTCTTCGACATCTTTAGAAAAGGAAGTGATCAAAAAAATAGCAAGTGTACTATTTTTGTCGATTGTAGTTAAAATAGGGGTTTTATCCCCAGTATCGATCTCGAGGATTGCGTAGGAATATAAGTTCTGAATTCATTTCAATTAAACAAAAAGTACTTGGGGGTTGAGGATTGTTTTGTGAAATTATAAAACAATTGCATAAAAATAAAGTATTTGAGTGGTTTAGAAGATATATGAGTAGATTGTGCTAGAGATGGTGTATGATATGACTCAGTAACAACTCTGAATTACACTGCAATAACTTCTTGTAACTGACTAATTACCGATTCTTTAGAATATTTACTGCTAAGTCCTTAGTGAGAAAACCTTTAATCATTCACCCTAATTCCTATGTCCATAGAGAATTACAGATGAAATTAAACAATTAATTATCAAGAATATTCCGGTTCCTATAGGGTATCCCTAGTCCTAAGTGATATCTACTATAGAATGATCCAAAGCAAAGCATTAACAACGACAGTCCAGCCTAATCATTAATAAAAAATTAAACCCTATTTGTCTAACATGGCAAGCATTAAGAACAACTAGAGATCAAATCAATTATGAAAAATAAAGAGATTGTTATTGGAATACTAATATAAGAGTCATTACATATTCAAATCAGGGACAACCTCTAGCATTAGGGGGTTTAGCTACTCATAATATTTAAAGAAAATACAAATTAAAAACTAGACATTACAAGATAATAGGATTAATTTGATATTCAATTGCTTCCGCTCATGAAAACCTTCAGTTCCCCAATCACATTGATCTCTCTAATCTTGATCGTGTAATTCTTCTCCCCTCTAAAAAAGTCCCCTTTTCCTTCTCAGAAAGCATCTAAAATACTCCCAGGTCCAAAACTTTAGTAGTGAAATACCCAAAATACCCTTATGAATCTCCCAAGTAAAAAATACAAGAAAATTAGAAGATGAAGTGCTTCAGCCAACATAGGTCGTGTCAACTGACACAGGCGACTGGGTTGGCTCACTGTCTATCTGCAATAAACATCTCAGTTCCAGGTATGCTGACACGGGCCGTGTCAGCTGACATGGGAGGCCCTGTTAGCCCCCTGGGTTCTCCCTTTCTTGCATCTTTTCTTAATTAGGCGTGTCCTCCTGACACAGCCCGTGTCAGGCAACACAGGTGGTCGTGTCAGGCCTTCTGTAACTTGCCAATTTCACCCTCGAAAATATTGTATTGTCCACTTTTTAGCTTCCACTCTTCCTGAATGCTTATCTGAACCTAAAAATAATGGAAATATAAAACCAACGCATAAAATGCGATAAAAAGAAATAAAATGCGACTAAAAATATAGTAAGATTAACTAAAACTAACGGTAAAATAACGCACAAAAAGCTTCTGGTGATTATGTCTGTATAAGATCTTCAACAACAACCTATTTCCCTTTACTCTTAGCCGAGGCATCAGTATTACCATCTAGAGAAATATGCGAAGAGAAGATCTGACCACTACGAGTGATTCTTCCAGTACCCACAACATTATCCATATTCAACACTTCCTTCAAAGGACTCTCAATTTCTTGCTTTTGACCATGATAAAATACTTCAGCCCCATAGTTCCATGGTATAACCTTAGTACTCTCATACGACACTGGTCCAGGCATTGTAATAACCACAAGAGCTTGCCTCAGAATAGAAATAGTAACAACATCTTTACCATTATCACTTTCACCAATAAAAACTCTGTCAAACTGGAGTTGACCTTCATTCATCATTCTCTAAATACCATATTTCAAAAGATCACAACCCTCGAGTTTAACCCCACATCCCCGACAATTAGAAGAACAACTTGGGAATACAACCCCTTTAAGAAAACACTCTTTCACAAAAGATAACGGGGTCTTCAGCATATTTAGATCAGTTACCAAATTTAGCCCATCAACTTCTTCAATAGCATTCACGACTGCACCACCATGTTGTAGTATAGGATTCTGGATCACATTGGGACTATTGATCGAAGAGCTTTGGAATCAATCAAATCTTGTACCTTGTGTTTGAAAGCTTTACAGTTGTGAATATGATGTCCAGGTGCACCGGAATGGAAGTCACAACGGGCATTCACGTCGTAACCAGGTGGAAGCTCACCAGCAGGTGGAGACAGAGTTTGCAACTGAACTAACTGAAGTTGGAGGAAATGTTGCAAAAACTGAGTATAACGAATATGAGGGCTATCAAAATGCTGATCAACCATATTCTGCCTTCTCTGATATTTCCTGGGAGCGTATGGTTGCATTTGCAGTGCAGCCAGAATGGCTACAACAACTACTTACTAATAGGAAGGTTGATGAACTCTATTCTTGCCTTTGTAAGATGATACAACATTGGAATCCCCTTCTCACTTCTTGCGGGTTCCGGTATAAATTCCTTTCTTCCTCTTGATGAGGAACCAACAATATTTTGAATTTTACCCATTTTAATTCCACTTTCGACCCTCTCACCAGCCATTACCAGATCTAAAAGCCCCACAGAGGTACATCCTACAAACCTATCATAATAAGTCCCTTGTAGAGTGCACATGAACATAACTGCAAGTTCTCGCTCCATCATTGGAGGTTGAACCCTAGCAGCAAGCTCACGCCACCTCTGGGTGTATTCTTTAAAACTCTTACCATGCTTATGAGTAAGACCTTGAAACTGAGTCCGATTCAGAGCCATATCTGTGTTATACTGGTAATTCTCAACAAAAGCTTCTGCCAATTCTCCATAGCTTCGAATGTATGTCCTCTCAAGTTGCATGTACCATTCCAAGGACGCCCCAACTAGATTGTCCTAGAAAAAATGCATGAGCAACTTTTTATCCTCCGAGTAAGTAGACATTTTCCGATGATAAGCTCTGATGTGCGTCTTTGGACAAGTCGTCCCTCTATACTTATCAAACTCAAGAACCTTAAACTTTGAAGGTATCTTCGCGCCTGGCACCAGGCCCAGGTTAGCCATATTCATACCCAAGGTTTTTTGACCCTCAAAATCCTTCATCCTTTCTTCTAACATTCAGAACTTCCTCTCAGCTTCGGTAGGAAGGCCAAATTCTGTGTTGTGCACAGAAAATGCATCAATTAGATTGTTAACTTTGAAATGAGGAACAAGTATCCAAAATGGAGTAGGAATTTGACCAGCATTACCCCCTGGAGTATTTGCACTACCACATGTAGGAATAAAGCCAATTGTAGGAATGGTACCCCCAGTTGGAATAAGAATAGCACCACATATGGGAACAACTCCACCCGTATTAGCTCCGCCATGAGGATTACCTCCATCAATATTAGCTTCAGGAGTAACAACGGTAGGTTAGACAAGTGCCCTCAACTCTTCTTGGCCTTGCGCTATAGCTTGCATTAATTCCATGAAATTCCCCATGCGAGTTTTCACTTCGAGCAATTCAGCTGGAATCTAATCCATAATTCTCTTCTGATTACCTCTGGCAAAATACCGGTAAACACTTGAGTTTGCAATCTGGAAGAAAACCAGATAAAGATAAGAAGGCCAATTGCGAACACCTACTATTCATGCTATGAAAATGCACGAATGTTATGCAAATGCCATGTTTAATTATTTCCAGGGTAATTTACAATGTGATTCTAGTTTTAAGATAAAAGAACACCATGGATCACTGGTAAAACAACTCATCATATATCTAGTAGAGAAAAGATACAACGAGTTCAAACACAAGGCTACAACCAAAATACAAAGACAACAGATCCCAGCCAACAATCCTGACGATGATCCAAAGAAAAAGAAAGAAAGCTATGGCATGTCCTCCATCTTAACAAGGGCGAGACCACCCTAGCCGAAGTGCTCCTTGATCTAGTTATGAACTTCCTTGAAGAGTCTCTTGGTCATGTCATGCTTCGGTCTCTGAATCAGTTCTTGAATGAGAACATCCCTCTGAGGGATAATTCCCTCCAAGTAATGGCTTTGTTTCTCCCAAGAGTCATCATACTCTTCAGAAGGACCTTCACCTCTAGGCTTATTGACCTTTTCTTTGATCTTGAGCTCTTCCATCTCGGCCAAGGCTTGGTTCAAACGGAATTGGCAACCCACCAACTGCCGACCAATCTCATCCCTCTAATGATGCTCTTCTCTGATCTCCCCGTCTTTGATTTCAAGCTATTTCTTTAGGTCTTCAGCTTAAGCCTAGTGTGGTCCTCAATCTTCTTGTGAGAAGTCAAACGATTGTCCCATTACTTTTTCAATCTAGAAATCTCTGAATAAGATTTATTTAAGTCTTCCTTCTTCTGCTTAAGGATAGTGTTAGCACTCTTTAAGTTTGTACCTATCCTTTCTCTCCTCTGATTCTCTGACGTGGTCATCTTATCTTTCTAGGCTAGAAACTTTGTTCTTAGCTTAAACTCTTGTGCCATCTCATCATTTGCACGCCTAACTACGTTGATCTGTCTCTTCAGCTCCTCATTATCCGCACACAAGTCCTGATTAGCAACCTTGAGCTTGTCATATCTCTCCATCGGCACATAAGTAGGTTGTTTGATGCTCAACGCATACAGAAGCGGCCCAATGGGAAAAGGTAAGAAGCAAGTTTTGACCCCATTTCTCTATCCATTCTACGTATAGAAGATAAGCTACACAATCACTCTTCCCTTCTCATAATTTGTGACAATATGAATCATGCTGAGAATCTTCCTATAGCTCTTCCTGAAGTCTTCCAAGTTGTCATAAGTAGTACTAGTAACCAACTGATGAAGAGAACTCAAATCGGGCAACTGAAACTTGTACCTGACATTATGCTTTAACAACTAGAATCACAAATAAGATAATCACCTAGAAATGAAAAAAAACACGTGGGTTAAAATGCAGTAATGATATGATGGTATGAATGCAAATACACGGGATCACAGTTCCCAAATGTTCTAGACGTCTGTTGCACTAACACAAAACAGTTTCAAAAGTCTGCTCCAACGAGAATACTAGAAAACCAAGCTCAAAAGTTCACACTAACAATAATACCAAAAAACCAGGTAGGATGAAGGTCAAAGTTTCATGCAAAAACCCATCCCCTCTCATATGCGAGTTCTAGTCTTGGACAAGGCTCCTAACAAGCCCTTATTGAATGTGTGAAAAGTACACAAGAAAGGGGGAGGTTGAAGTGTGTTTCACATTTTATTATTATTTAGCTTCTAATCAGAGTCTCAGAATTAGAACTGACGTTCAGATTCTGAGTTAATTCATTTTGCAGCGGGTACAACAGAAGTAAATAAAATAATAGAAGAAGACACAAAAGGTTTATACAAATTCCTCCCTTAATTGAGAGTAGTTCATTCCCCTTGCCTCGCAAGAGATTTTCATTATAACCACTTCATGATTGCAATCGCTTATGCTTCTGCATAATACTTTTACAACTGCTCAGACCAACTGTCTGAGACTTCCCTTGCTTAAAGCGCATGTCTAAGACTAACCCTTTGCTCACACCATCTGACTGAGCCAACTGTTCATCTGTCTTCTGGTTGAGACTTTCCTTTGTTTAGAGCACATGTATAATACTTCCTTTGCTCACACCATCTGACTGAGCCACTTGCTCATTTCTCTTATGGTTGAGACTTACCTTTGCTTAGATCATATGTATAAGACTTTTTTTTTTCTCTATCAGACTAGTTGAATAAGACTTTCACAGCTAAAGCACTTAAGCAATTAGACTTACATGGCTTAAGCATCTTGGCTCAAGACTTGTTGCTTGAATCCAAATGAGACAAGAATTTTTGCTCAAGCACATAGCAGAAGACTTAATCTAAACTACTGAACACTCAACAAAATAGATAGCAAGGTGTATATGATGCATGCATCAGAGTTACAGGAGATCACCATAACAAAGACCTAAAGCACTTAAGATTTCTTGAATATATATAAAGGTAATAAATCTTAAGGCTTTTACAATTACAACCTAAAATAGAAAATCTGCCGACTACATAGAGTTGATAATTGCTTGATCTTGTTACTCCTTCAATAGAAGAATCCTTGTTGAAAATTCAGGTTTGAGTCTTTAGCCATATATATAGGCTTTCTAGAAACTAGCCATTGAGAAGGTTACTTGATCAAGTGTCTTTGCTTTTGCTTCAAAGTACCAGAGACGTTGAAGATGGATGCATAATAGATTTCTAAATCCATTGTGTAGCACGTTTAACCTTTGAGTCTTCAAGAGGTTCTGTACTAATAGAGCCATTGGGTACAGACATCCATAGAGCATACTAGTTTTTCTTAAGCCTTGTAATCTTGTAGACTCGAACTGACGGGCTGATAAGATAATACAACTTACTTTTAGTAGTACAGATAGTCCATAGCTTTATCACCAACTCTGAATAGCACCAGATACTGATATACAATTACTAAGTGTAGAAACTCATCTGAATGCTGAGGCCTTCAGTTCAGAGTCTTCGTTAAACCACTATAGAAATTGTTCTTCAGATTCTGCCACCAGAAGCTAGCAATGAAGCAGCTCCAAGTGTATCTTAAGTAAGCAAATTCTGATTATTTATGTACAAGACAAGAACCTGCATAAATAAAACACGCATCAAATAAACCATTATACTTTTAATATTTTTGTTATCATCAAAACTAAAGAGAAGATATCATGAGCAAATCTTGTTGTAACAATCTCCCCCTTTTTGATGATGACAAACACAAGTATTTAAAGGACAATGTTAAGCATTTACTTTTCTCTGCAACAACAGGGTATGAGGTTTGTAAGCTCCCACTAAGTTTGATAGCTCATAGCTGAGTTTAATTTACTCTAGCATTACGAACTATTTTTCAACAAAAAAAATAGTCTTCTTAATAACATCAGGGTTTGAGGTTTATAAGCTCTACCTGAGTCAAACAGTTCCAAGGTTGAGGTTTTTAAGCTCCCCCTTAGTTCCATATTTAAGAACACCAAGATAACTGCATTTTAACTCCTTTTGGCAACACCAGAATACGAGTTTTGTAAGCTCCTTATGAGTCTCATAGGTAAGTCAAAGATTTTTTCTTTCTTAACACTATGTACAAGAGAGTTAAAATATGTTGTCCTTTTTAACTTTCCCTAACAACACCAGAATATGAGGTTTGTAAGCTCCTTCTGGGTCTGATATGCTAAGTCTGAGGTTTGCAAGCTCTTCGTTAGACCTATGTACAAAAAGTTAAAAATGCGCTATGGGAAAGTAACATAATATAAATGACCAATATGTATTCAATGGGTTCAGTTTCCACTTAAATACTTACTATTATTTCTCTCCCTTTTGTCACATCAAAAAGAGTAAAAGGAAAAGAAGTAAAGAGAAATAAAATATAACTAATAAATGTAACTCAGATCATCATTACAGGATAATCAAGTACTTAAATAATATTTAAAGGACAATATAAAAAGGAAGAATAATCAAGTAATAAGAGTCATTAAGGTTTGTAAAGTGCACGCTTTGAAGTGTTAGTGGTCGTTACCGTTCCAAGAATTAAACAAGAATTAATTTTAGACACTTGGTATCCACATAAGTCATTATAAAGACATCCCACCCCTAAGTAATTTTCATCAATCACCCATCCTAAGAATATGGAATCAACATCTGAGAGTCATAAGGCATCTGTCATAACAAACATAACTGAGAGCTCTACAAGCTTGCCAATCCAATTCCCTCAGAGGCGAGCTGCTTCTGAGTCCTCTACAACTGTAACTGTGCTATCAACATAACTTGCTTCTAAAGAATCTACTTCAGCAGCACCTAAACGACCTTCAGAAGGTGGTTCAATAGTAGCTGCCTTGAAGCCTCAGAGAAGAAGCATGAAGAGGTCAAGGAAGAATAAAAGGAGGGTCAACAAGAAGTTATACCGCTCTCTTCCAAACATAGAAGAGGATAAGTGATTTATTCAGAAGATGAGGAGGTAGACTATAACAAAAATGGATGTCGTTGAGCACGCGATGTAATAGCTAGAGATCAAATATAGAGATAATCTTGTACCCTTTTTTTGTTAAACAAGATGTAATTCTTCTGTGTAATTAATGAAAATGTTTTTAGACTAATACTTCATTCACATGCAATTACATTTTAGAAATTGTCTTTAGAATTTCTGAAGGTACACTATCAAAGTGAAACTGACATAGAAATGACAGTTAGAATAGATCAAACATAAATTCATAATTATTCAGAGAATCTTAATAGGTTAGACGTTTAGATTACATTACCAAGAATTATCATTAAAATACTAATAAAATTTAATCAGTACTTAAATAATATTAAACTCAAGACAATACATGTAACACGTCTATAAAAGGACTCTAGTAAGCTTTCTTCCAACATCACTTAATCCCTAAAACACTAAGATGTATAAGCAAAAGTAAATATAGGTTCCAAAGAGATATTTCAGGAAGGCAGCATTACTGAATGCAGCAACTCAAGCAAATCAAAGCAAAGCAGCAACTGAAGAACCTACAAGCAAGCAGACAACTTTAGAAGTGCTCTCGTCTTCAGCATCCTTTATGAAGACACAGAGAAGAAAGAAGTCTTTTGTATCAAGACAAAGACTGAGAAAGGAGGCTTTGGAGTTTGCTAAGGAAGAATGGCAAGATTTCTTAGAAAATCCAAACATGTCAGATGATCCTAGGGAGTTCCTTAGGACACATCCATTAGACTAGAAAAATCTAATTGTCTTGTAATAGCTTCCTTTTTATTAATAAACAAGTTACAAAATTTGAGTTCTTTTATCTGTTTCAAATTCTCAGTGAATAACGCGAATAAATATTAATCAGTTAAAACTGAACACAAGCATGAACAGGCTCAAAATCTAGTAATAAGATGATTAATACAAAGATTTCAACAACAATACAAAGCATAACTATGCAGACAATCTAACATCAGAATCTTTCATAGATAGCTTCAAACTTGTCTCCAAATATTCGAAGAAGTAGCCTCATAACTTATTTAAACCCCTTGCTGAACAAGTAATTCAAAAATAACTCGTCCAAAAGGTATGAAGAAGGTCTTTCCCTTTTTAAAAGAAGTAAGAGACCTCTTTAAATGGTCAAACATAACTTGAGGAAGATCAATCTTCAAATCTGAATTGAGAACTAGAAGTAGATCTTTTTCAATAGGTTCCACTTGGTTTAAATCTTGATCCTTTGGAAGTAAGTTTGAATTCAGAATCTGACTCCAAACAACAACATCAAGAACAAGATTAGAAACCACATATATATTAAATGGATCTACAAAGATACACCAAGTAGGAAGATAATGTTCCCAAACAATAGTTCATGGAATTTGTCCAATCTTCTCACAATTGATCACATTTGCAATCACTTTAGAGGTTACTATAATTGAAACACCAGTTACTCTAGATAGAATAAGATACTCAGAATTCAACTCAATAATGGAGGAATTAATCCAAAACTCTTTGACAAGACTTGGATAAGTGAAACCACAGAGCATCTCAAAGTAGCCATTCTACCTTTGTTTACACACAATCTCCCAGAAGTTGAAACCAATCTTAAGTAACTCATCTAAACCCACAAACTTTTCATTGATGATAATCAGCTAATTCAAAGGAGAATAAACTGAAGAACTCATCTCAAGTTTGGTTTGTTCAGCACAAAAACAAGAGGAAAAGAAGAAAGAGAAGAAGAAGAAGAAAGAAAAGAAACTAAACAAGAATCATACAGAAATAAGAATCTTGTCAAAAAAAGGACACAATGATGTTTCATAAGACATGGAATAATAACAACAAGTACTACAAGAGAAAACATCATTACCCAAAGGTTCTTTAGCGAGCAGATATTTCAATTCCATCAGATGAGATTCACCTTTATTAAAGGTTAAATATTAAAAAAAAGCTTTCAGAAAACTTTTTACTGAAACTGCTTCAGACATTAAAAAAGAATCTTTTTCTGAACCTCAGAAACTGACAACTTTCAGAAGCTATCAACCATCAGAGTCTAGTGGGTTTATACTTAGACATAGATATCATCTGTTAGTTATAAGTCTCTAAGATTCTATTCATAACTATCACTTTATCTTGAAACAAGAGTCATGAGTGATATATGAATATTGAATTGTATTCTTTAAATAGCTAACAAGCAATACTATCAACACAAAAGTGAGAAAACTGTTTTCATAAATGTGATCATCATTTGGATTGATAAGATATTCAGTATAGACAAACACAATAGAGTTTCCTCTTTAATACTTCTGAAGTTCTCTTTTTCAAAAGAACAAATCTAGAGATCTAACATAAACTTTGTATTTAAACATAAACAAATGTTTCATTGAATCAAAAGAAAAGCCAAAAAAAGAACAAACATATCACATATTATTATTTTTTGTTTTGTCATACTTGATTATATATTCAGACTTGAACAATAGAGTCTGAATACAGCTTTGAGTGAATTCTAATTCAATGGTTGTCTAACCACTGATTCTACTACTTTCACCAAATTTAGTACCACCAGTACTTGACTCTGGGATGTTGGTTCTTCTTCCAATCAATGTTGTAAACAACCTTATAGAAGATGCCTCTGCTTCTTTCTTTGATATCTGTAGCAGTTACATATGACACTCGTATTTCTATAAGACCATACATGTAAGTACAAACCGACTCTTCTGTGCCTTACATTTCAATCTAATAGTGTCGTACCTAAAAAAAGCACGATCCTTCGCGAATGGTCGCGGAAAACACAGAGTCACCACCGAACTTTATTTATCCCAAGAAGGGACAGGAAAATATTGATAAAACCTTTAGGGAAAGAACATGGTCATCGCAACCAAGTTCTAGGTTCGGGAGTCGGTTACATGAGGGGAAGGTAGAGGTGACGATTACCTGAAGCTTAAGAAAGGCTCTCGTGCCCAAGTAATCGGGAAAGCGAGTCAAAGGTTTGACTCTCTCTCTTTTTCACCCTTAATGGAGAATGAATATGGTTCGAGTAGGTTAATCGGATGACGATTACTCGAAGCTTAAGAAAGGCTACTCGGGCCCAAGTAATCGAGAAAGCGAGTCAAAGGCTTGACTCTCTCTTTTTTTCATCCTTAACGGTGAAGGAATGGAAATGGTTTGAGTAAGTTAATCTGATGACGATTACTTGAAGCTTAAGAAAGGTTCCTCGGGCCCAAATAATCGGGAAAGCGAGTCAAAGGCTTGACTCTCTCTCGTTTTCATCCTAAATGTGAAAGAAGTGAAAATGGATATAGTTCGAGTAAGCTGACTGGATGGCGATTACTCGAAGCTTAAGAAAGGCTTCTCGGGCCCAAGTAACTAGGAAAGCGAGTCAAAGGCTTGACTCTCTCTCTTTTTCATCCTTAACGGTGAAGGAAAGGAAACGGTTTGAGTAAGTTAATCGGATGACAATTACTTCAAGCTTAAGAAAGGCTCCTCGGGCCCAAGTAATAAGAAAGACTGGACTGTCTCTCGTTTTCATCCTAAATATGAAAGAAGTGAAAATGGATATGGTTCGAGTAAGTTGACTGGATGGCGATTACTCGAAGCTTAAGAAAGGCTTATCGGGCCCAAGTAATCGGAAGAGCTAGTCAAAGGCTTGACTCTCTCTCTTTTCCATCTTGAAAGAGATTGTGTAGGAAAAGGTGTTGAACGATGGAAGATGGTTGAAGTATTTTAAACGGATGAGGATTACTTGAAACTTAAGAAAGGCTCCTAGGGCCCAAGTAATCCAGAAAGCGAGTCAAAGGCTTGACTCTCTCCCTTTTTCATCTATATGAAAAAAAATCTTTGATATAATTAGAAAAAATTAATCTGATGACGATTACTCGAGGCTTAAGAAAGGCTTCTCGGGCCCAAGTAATCGGGAAAGTGGGTCAAAGGCTTTTCCCTCTCTCTTTTTCATTTAAGTGTTCGAGAAAATAGATTTTGAGTTTGTCGTATTTTGCATCTTTTAAAGAAAACAATTCTTTGGAGTTAAGAAAGGCTCCTCGGGCCCAAACAATCGAGAAGAGAAATCAAAGGCTCGATTCCAACTCCCTTTTCATCTTTATCGAAATTGTGTTTGAATAGTTATTATATGTTTTAATTTGATTTGAAAAAAAGCTTGATGTGAATCAAGGTTTGAATTTAGAGTTTTTAACGTGTACGAAAGGATTTTAGAGAAATCGACTGTTTGAACGTAAGAAAGGCTTCTCGGGCCCAAACAATCGAAAAAGGAATGAATCAAGAGAGAGAGAATAAAAGGCTCTAGACTCTCTTTCTTGTTCAAGTAAATTGTGGAAATAAATTTAAAAAAAGTTTAAGTGATTTGAAAAACAAAACTCGATGTCAATCGAGAACTGAATCCACGTATATGAAAAAAAGCTTCGAGTGTGCTAAATGAAATAAAATCAATACATATAAACGAGCAAGCCCAGAAGAAACGTACCACTGAAATAAATGAACAAACATCGTTAAATCACACAAAAGTTATTAATCAATCATTATTATTTAATGAAAACTAATTAAATTAATGAAAACTAATTAAATTAATTAAAACTAATTGAACATGGTTAATAAAAATAATCCATTTTCATATTTACACTATCTTTATAAAAGAAATAAAAAATAGAAAATTAAATAAATATTATATAAAAGAAAATAATATGTATATATAAATTTAGTTGTTAACAGTGCTTCTTTTTAGTTTTTAAAAGTAGCTGTAAAAGGTCCTTAACAGGAAAAAAGTTTTAACAACGTTTCTTTACAGAAGCGCTGTAACTGTGCTGATAGAAAATAAAAAAAAAATAAAAATAAAAAGAACAGAGACACAGCAGCAGCGACCTGAAATTTATCATATCAGTAACAAAATGAATTTAAGAATTAATACATTACCCAACACAAGTCTATCCACACACTAATTAACGTTTTTAATGAAAATGTAAACATCAGGAAATGTCCATAATGTCGATACGACCAACAAGATAAATTTACGAAAGACCGAAGCTGAGTATGCATCCACAAAATGAAACCGAAGCCAACGGTAAGAATATTTATTTCTACCAAAATTGCAAGGAGCAGAGTTATAAGAAACTAAATCTAAATTCAAACATATTGTAAAAAAAAGGTACATAAAATTCCAATCAAAATTGCATAAAAATAAACTCAGTATTAGCAACAACATAAACATGGCACTATCGGTTACTACAACAAACATGTAATTCCAACAAAGGTTGAAACCGTTACCGACGCCGGAGCTGCTTGCTGAAATATGCCGCCATGTCGAATCGGTTGTCAAGATGTTGTACGTTGGAGGAATATGCTGACATCTTTAGCATCAATAGCTCCCACCATCTTTGATCCATAATCTTGTTAGATTTAATTGTTGCAACAATTGCCACCAACAAAACACGACCCTCTTGGCACTGCGGACGTTATCCCAAATAAAATGTAGGGCAACTTGTCTTCATTTCCTAACAGAAACAAATCAATCCCCTGCTACACAATATGAACACACTGTTAATTCTCCTGTAAAAACCAACAAAAGTATCAAAACAGAACCACAATAAATTAACAAAATTTGAAATCCAAAAATGACTCCATCACTTAAGTGTTGCGGGGTTGCGGTTCGCGGATGAAGCAATTCTTTCCGGAAACTAAATCGGACAGGCTTTGCTGCCGTTGATAACAAAGAAAATCGACACCGTCAAAACCGCAACTGATGATACACGTGTGAGTCTCTTCCTTACATTGTCAGCAGAAACTGTAAAACTATAACCCAGCATGGACAATTAAAACAAATTGTAGAAGTACCAATCATAGTGTATTGACATTTTGAATTGGTTAACATACAAACATCAGCCATAATATACATAAGGATACATGTTTATAATATGTCGAACTTTGCAAGAGGTTCAACATCAACTACCCTTCTTTGATTCTGGCTTCTAGTTGTGGTTGATAGGAGTATCTTCTGAGTTGTTTATGTCGTAACGCGCTGCAGAGTCACTATTGTGTTTAGATATGGCGTGATTTGAGTTGCAAATTCGACGACATAATGTGCGAGCGAACACTATCCAAACCGCAAAACCAATTCTGAAATTGACCAACTGAAACTACTGTGGTTGTGAATCTGTGCCGAATTGAGTTCACACAAACTGTCGACAAGCTGAAACTCGTTGATAAGTCATTATTGTTTGCATTGTAACTGAAACACAATTTGCCGAACTACAAACCCGAGTCATCACGGCAACATATTTCTACTAGAACGCTTGTTACATGAATCAAACTTAACTCTCAATTCTTCAAACCTTTTTCAACATCCAGTCCTTTAGAATGCACAATCTTCCTCTTGTACGGAACATATCTGTTGTTGCTGTCCTCGAGCCTCTCAGATCCAATTCGTAACTTTGAATAAATGACATAAGTTAAGTCATATCAGCCTTTTTAGTATGTTGTAGAGCTCCAGTTGACTTGTTTTAGCCCACGTGACGAGCCGATGTAGTTCCTAATGGACTTAGCCCTTAATCTGCACAGAATGGACACCATAAAACGGGAACGCAAAGCAAACAGAACAAAGGAAAAATATAGCAGAAACCGAGACGAAGAAAATAGAGCTAATGCTAGAAATACAACCTTTGTGATTCTGGCTACAAAGCTGGAACAGCGCAAGCCTTTGAAGATGGTGTATTGCTGTTGCTGAAGTTACAAGACGAAACTCACAAAATGTTAAGTTGCTCTTTGTCACCAATGATACCACTGCAGAGTCGAGTAAAACTAGATTTGGAATCGCCTGTGAATATTGCTCTGGACATAATCAACTCATCTCTTGAATCTATTCCAAAAAAAACCTGAAAAAGAAAAAAAATGAAGACAGCAGGAATATGTTTTGTACGAAAGTTGTTGCGGATGTTCTCGTGTTGAAACAAAACAAGTTATTGTTGCTGTCAAAGATGAACTTGGCGATGTCGACATAGATGGACTTGATACTGCTGATCTGTGGTGGAGCTTGTTGTGGCTGTGGCTCCTGCATCTTCCTCAAAACCAGCCACGTTTGTCACAAGTAGTTGAATTTTCCATCATGACAAAAACTAGATCATACTTAAATCTGGACTTCAAGCTCTCACCCTGCACATAAACAAACATACAAACAAGCAGTACGGGAAACTAATACGAATATTGAAAAGGAAGAAAACAGATCTTAGATGTATACATAACCCATACGAATATAGAAATGGAAGAAAACAATCCTGTGAAGGTAAACCGCAGATCAAAAGTGTTACTGCATAGCAGAGTCACGTTCGACTCATCGTCGCGATGTTGAACATTTAATACAGCAGCAACACCCTCATTAATCTCTTCAAAAATCGTCACACACGCAAACCATGGTGAAGAGTGATGGCAAGACCTAGTGGAAAGGAAGGGAATCCTCAGCAGAAGGATTTCAATGACCGTCTTGTCGCATTCTTATGCGAGTTTTCGGGTAAATTGTAGAGAAGTGTTTCAATGGAGGTGTTTTTGTGGAGCTGCGAAAGAGAGAAGAAGAATATGAGTCAGAGGTGAGGACAAGAGCGTTTGTAGTGAAGGTGATGATGAATGGAGATGAGGGTTTCTTTCTCACGAAGAAGAGGAGGAAATTAGGGTTTGGCGGTTGGGAAGGAGAAGAAGGAGAGAGTGAACAGTGTTATGCAGCTAGGTTTTTTTGTGTCAAGATTAACAGTAACCGGGACTATTTATCCCCAAATCTCATAACCCTAATTTCCTAATTTCCCAATTCCTAACCCTAAACCTCAACTTTTCCCCGCCTCCAAATTCCATTTCTTTCAAATTCATTTTCCTTTTTTTTTTTTGTTTTTTTTCTGAATTAATTAATTAACATAATTCTAAATTAATTTTTTTAAACTCTAATTTAATAAATAAATAAAAAATCTATTCTAATTCAATAATTTTAAATTAACTATTTTAATCTCTAACTTAATTAATTAATATTAAAAAATCTAATTATATTTTCTAAATAAAATTTTAATTAAATCCTAACTTAATTTAATATTAAAAAATCTATTCTAACTCTAATTAAAATCTAAAATTCTAATTCTATTTCTATTCTAATTTAAAAATCCTAATTTAAATTCTAATTTCTAAATAAAATTCTAATTAAATAAAAAAAAAAACTAAAATCTTAAAATAAAAAATATAAAGCAAAACTAATAATAGTAAATAAACAGATGCCATGTGTCATGCTCTTATTGGGCTAAAATAAAAATAAATTTAAAAACTCACCATTTATTAAATAAATATGCTAAAAAAAGAAATGCAAATCATGAAAAGTTCACATTAATTATTTTGACATTTTTGATAAAAATATAGAAATAAATCGAGGAAAACAAATAGAAATCGAGCAACAGAGGTGCTTAAAAGATTAAAATTGAATGCACATAAAAGATTAACGTGAAATGAGTAACTTGAAAAGATACAGCACTCAGTCAATTTTGAGAATCGTCCGGGACCGGTAAAAGGCTCGTACTAGTCAACAGTGATTAAAAGTTAGTTGAGAGATAAAGCGAGTATGCTAGGTCAAGTTTAAAGGGAAAGTAGGTTAAAAACTAGCGTCTGCAAGCCTAAATTTGAGACTTTTCAATCGTTGATTTTCTCGAATACTCGAGACACGATTTAGTCAGTCCGTATGCACATCCAACAAATTTATTCTGGCTAATCCATTTGTGACCTGTTACGGTAAAATGCACACTATGTTGTATAAAATTTCACACCACACCGCACACATACTTGTCTCGATAACCCGACCTAACCATTGATTCGATCCTGTAAGACCTGAGCTTAGACAACACAGAACAAAATGTGCAAGTCCTACATGCACAATGGTAGATGACATGAGGAATAGATACGATGCACAAAATGGTGAAAATGTTATGATATGCACAGAAAGCAGTTCAGGGTTAAAAATAGGGTGTAACAGTTGCCCCTATTTAAATATCTTTCATTAGAGAAAATGAAGAAGGAAATTCTTCATATGATCGTAGTGGGAGATAGTTAAATATCAAGAAGACCCGAATTTTGATCCTGAATGCGTATGACATGCTATGCTATGAACAGGAGAGAAAACTATGTAATGCAAATGCAATGCACTACATCATGATGGAGATGATGGGATGATAAATGCAAAAATGCCGACAAGGAAAGAAAACATGCGGGGATAAAAAGTCAAAACAACGAACAATAGACTTGTTGGGGATGACTAAACATAGGGAAAAAGAAAACAACTAGGAAATCTAAAAATAGGAATGGATAAGCTTCTCGAAAGAGAGATGCCACTTATCAAAAATAAAGGAGGATAAGCTTCTCGAAACGGAGATGCCACTTATCGTTGAAAAAGGATAAGCTTCTCGAACGAGACTGCCACTTATCGAAAAAGATGATAAGCTTCTCAAAAGGAGACTTCCACTTATTGAAAAAAGACGGATAAGCTTCTCAAAATGGAGATGCCACTTATCGTTGAAAGAGGATAAGCTTCTCGAACGAGACTGCCACTTATCGAAAAAGATGATAAGCTTCTCAAATGGAGACTGCCACTTATCGAAAAAAGATGGATAAACTTCTCGAAACGGAGATGCAACTTATCATGGAAAGAGGATAAGCTTCTCAAACGAGACTGCCACTTATCGAAAAAGATGATAAGCTTCTCAAAAGGAGACTGCCACTTATCGAAAAAAGATGGATAAGCTTCTCAAAACAGAGATGCCACTTATCATTGAAAGAGGATAAGCTTCTCGAACGAGAGTGCCACTTATCGAAAAAGATTATAAGCTTCTCAAAAGGAGACTGCCACTTATCGAAAATAAAGATGTCGGATCCTAAATTAACAGGATCAGGCAGGCAAAACAAACTTCTGGAAATTCCTTAAGCGAAGAGATCAAACGGGATCTTCAGGAAACATCAGGAAAGATACAAGGTATTTAAACTCTTCTGTATGCCAAAATAATTGGACTTCGCTGGAAAACGCCTTTTGGATAAGCTTCTCTAAAGAGATAGCCACTTATCGCAAAAGCGAAACAAGCTTCCCAAAACGGACTGCCACTTGTTTAAAAAATGGATAAGCTTCTCGAACGAGACTGCCACTTATCAAAAAGGATGGATGAGCTTCTCGAACGAGAGGTGACACATATCAAAAAAGATGATAAGCTTCTCGAACGAGACTGCCACTTATCGAAAAAGCAAAACAAGCTTCCCAAAGGTGTCTGCCACTTGTTAAAAAGATAAAAAGAGAGATAAGCTTCTCGAAATGGAGATGCCACTTATCGTTGAAAGAGGATAAGCTTCTCGAACGAGACTGCCACTTATCTGAAAAGATGATAAGCTTCTCAAAAGGAGACTGCCACTTATCAAAAAAGCGAAACAAGCTTCCCAAAGGGGATTGCCACTTATTAATAAAAAAGAGAGATAAGCTTCTCAAAGGAGATAGCCACTTATCTGCAATGGGGATTTATAAAAGATTCTCGCTGCAAGATATCATGCGAGATATATGCAGTTCAAATTAGGTTCGGCGACCTAACCAATGCAACACTTGCCTGGGACCAAAGTTCAATATAGAAACAAGCTAGAGAGAAACGGTAAAAAAAAACTCCAACCATTGAGGAATGAACTCGAATGGGGGTTTATCTTATCCAAACATGGAGAAGATAACTGAAACAACTGTCATCCACGAGGATCGAACTCTGTGGGGAATTTAGAAATGATGCGCACTTTATGCCTAAAGCTGACAACTCTACTTGGAAAGAGACAACAAAACTCAACCACTCGGGGAATAAACATCAAAGTTGGACTTATCTGGTATATGATCTAGAAAAACTTCAGATCGACGAAAGATATAAACTTTGACAAGTATCTGTTTAAGTGAGTGCCAACAAAGTTGGACTTTGGATATGTTTGTGATCATGGAAGGATACACAAGACAAACTGGATGAACGGGTCTTGGATTACTAGGATGGAACTGGTGTTAAAGGCTGACTGGACTTCAAAGGGTTTACCAGGCAAAGATTGGTTTTGAGGTTGGTTTATCCCATGCTGCGGGCATATGCTCAATGAGATGATATGCGTGACTAACGCTAGAGACAAGCGACATAATTAACGCATGAGAATGATTTATGCAGAGATTGCAAGTTTCCAAAGATGACCCAAACATGGGTAACAGATGGAAAAGTCTTTGGTAGCAGAGCTTCTGGTCTGTTAGAAAGCACAAGGTCATTTGATGGGGTGATAACATGATTCCTCGACACTCGTCTTGAACTCAGAAGTTGTTGACACATGGCTCACTTGCTTGAGCAGCTTGAAGGCATGAAGAGGATTCATCTCTCTGCAGCACACCTTGCCTCAGTCTGTGACTCATCTTGTCCTAGTCTGTTGGGTATCTGAAAGTGTTTTCCTTGAAAGAGTGTTGGAAGTAGCTAGCCATGCCAATGGCCTTGGGTGACGTGCCCTAATATCTTGAACTTTGAAATGGTCTACATTTGATTACCCAATTCAAGGGATGGTAGACTTATGATTGACCACCCTTTGGGGGGTTGAACTCTCTTTGCCCCAGTCTGATTCTTGAATCAATTCCTCTCGGTTACTCAACTTTTGGAGGTATCAGATTCTTGTGCACTCTTAAGGTAGCTTGCCCCATAATGAGCGTTGAAGCGACTTAACTTATGCTGATTGAGTACTAGAGGGATTTTCTCCTAACCAAAAGAGCCTTTGGGTGACCTTTCCTAGTTGGTAGAGTCTTGAGACGACTTGCTTTGATCCACCAATTCTTGAATGATTTTACCCTTAATCAACTGATGTTTGAGGACTTACTCTAGATTGACTGGTTCCAAAGCCACTAGATGCCAATGCTTCTAATCCATAGGGTTATGATGTGATCTTGATTCTGGTCAAATTTTTTGGAAGACCAAGTCCTCTTAGATTGCTTCTTGATAGAATTTTCCCTAATGTCAAGTACTGACTTGCAGTTTTAACATTGTTTGTCCACAAATGGTGATTTTAATGCGATAATCATGCAACTTTGAAAAATCCATCATTATTGGAATGATGTGATAGTGTGTGGAGAATGGACCATTAGTCCAAACACAATGCTGATTTAGCTGGTGTAAGAGATACCGTAAGAAAAGATTAGCAAATCTTGTAGGAGTCAATTTATGTAACCTTGTTGTAGTATGCTTTCAGATAAACCCTGCCTCAATTAGGTCTTTTAAGGGTTTTAACGTGGCCTGGTTCACGGTTATAGAAACAAAGGATTTAAGGCTAAAAGCTTGTTTTAACCAACCCCTTCTTCACGATGAATTCCAGTCCTAGATTTAGTTAACTCTGCACACGTTTATCTTCCAAAAGAGTTGACAGTGTAAAGTGATGATTCAAGGTATGATTGACATGGCAATCACCTTATTTTGTTGTTTGATGGATGTCAGTGATCCTATAATTTTGACATAGTGGTCACTGAGTCTTATTTTGTTTTTTATTAAGGATTTGAATACCTCTTTTGATTTTGATCCCTAACTTTTTCATGGACTGATTTTGCTTTTCGAGTCCATCGGGATAGCCTTGATTTTTGCCTAAGTCCCCTTTTGAGGTATTTGATTTAGCAGGCTTTTAATTTTTTTGATTTTTTCGATTTCGTTGGAGGATTGTGATTGCCAAGTCATTGGTCATTGAAGAACAACCGTCATAACTTTTAGATTTTTCATGATTCTTTCGACACTTCAAGACGTGTGCGAAGAATATCTTATGGTTGGTCTTCAGACGGGAAGTTTCATCTTGATAATTCAAATTAACTGAACACTACCCAGTGCCCTAGGTTAAGCGTAAGGGTTTAGAAATCCGAAGGAAACTCCTACTTCTAGGCTCGAAGTGGTTAACTAGGGACTAACTCCTTATTCCTCCAGTGTTTGGGGGTTTGAAATAATGGTTGTACATCATTAGCAGGATCTTATCTGAAACCATACCAACAATAGTTATGGGTATTCAGTTTTCGTCATCCTCCCTCCAAGTCTTTGCTAAAACAAAGTTTGATAAAGAAAGTGGATGGAGGTACATGGATTCATTTTTATTTGTTTGATATAAGTGAAGAAAATGAGCGAATGCGACATGATTTATTCAGAAAAAGCATGATCACTTTAATAAAATTACCATTCAAAATAACAATGTTTAAAGCAAGTAGCATTTGACATAAAATAAACTATAAATGCAAAGATAAAACATGATCCAATGATAGCCAATGCTTGAGGATGCCTTCCTTTCTGATCCACTGGCTTGAGGAGATGCCTTTTGAAGTCTTCAAACTCATTTGGGCTGGAAATTGACGCGTACAACCAGTCTACCTTCTAGAAAGGATATGTATTATCTGTCAATCAACTGCTGCACTTTGGCTTGGAAGGTTTTACAATCTTTTGTTGAATGCTGTATTGAATCAGAGGCTGCAGTAGCTGGTTGTATGACATGGGAATTGGATCGCGACGATCACTCCTTCTTTCTGAATTGATGCAAGACGTATACTGGCTCTGTTGCTGACGTTGATATCCTCGGTCATAGGCTTTGATGATTTGCATGAGAAGCCATCCAAGGTTTCTGGTGTGGTGCTTTAGGCATTGTTGGCTGCCTGTAATGATAGGGTGGCACTAAAATTGGTGAGTGCTGAAGAAATGAGGGGTCATAAGGTCTTGCTTGGGCCTTATGAGAATGTTTGACATCAGCCATGACTGCATTAGTTTCACCCTCTTCTTCTGTGCTTGCGCTTGCATGGACCTTAGTATTACAACTTTTATGGTGCTATTTCAGTGCTCTTGCATGGAAATCGTGAGATTTCACCGACCACATCTTCAGTCCCTTCCTTGTGGTACGAGATCATGAAAAGTCTCAAAGATCTCTTGCCTTTTTCACCACATGGTTTAGGAATCAAGATATTTGTATCAGGGCCTTCTTCCTCAAGGGTAAGTTATCCTGCATGGATCAATTTTTGCACTTTGAGCCTAAAACTCTTGCATTCCTCGAGAGAGTGTCCTTCTGCTCCATTATAGTACTCACACTTTACCTCTGGATGGTCTTCTTCAAAGATTAATTTCCTGTTGTTGATCAACCGTCTGAATCTAGACTACGGTGCAAAGCAAGTATCCAAGTCATGTCCTATAACCCATTCGTGATTTTCGCATGTCAGCTTTGGATCGTACTTTAGAGGATAGGGGTTGGCATAGGCTCAATGGGCCGAGGAGTTACCAACGAATTCTGAACCAACTGCGGGTAGATTTTACTGCATGATACAGGAATCGACTTGAAGTGATTTTTGCTCTTTCTATTCTGATCCTGATTCTTCGATTGATCTTCACTTTGGTGGACTTGAGAGAAGATAACCACTGGAAGTCGGTCCACTGATCTGGCTGTCAAAGGCTGAGGATGACACCTTGAAGGAAAGTCATATGTTGGCAAGTGAGAAGTTTCCATATGAAAGGGCTCTCGATTCGAAGTAACACTAGATGAACATAGAGAAATATCTCCTTTTACTGCATCAATCTGCATGGAGTGACCCTCTATTCTCAACAAATCTTGCAAATTTTCCAAGACCTAATTCATTTGTCTCTTCAAAAGATTGATCTCCCCCTTCAAATCTTCTTATCCTCTCACTAGCTCGTCCATCATTTCTTGAGACCTAGTTCTTTGTTCTAAACGAGTGCCAGAAATCACCTCGCTTTCATGGACAAAGGACGAAATGAGTTTCTGGTTCTAGAGAGGATATGCAATGCATATGAGATGCAGATGCAATGCAATGATATGAAAATGCAAACGAAGCAAAGCTCAGGGTCACAAGTATCACGTTCTCAGATCAGGCAATGATAGTGGAGAAGTAGCTGATACCTCTGATCAAAGGATCCCCACGGGTAGGCTCTATGCGGGTAGGTGCCTAGAGTCATGGGTCTTTTCAAAGATATTATTTCCATGACAAAGGCTCATCTGACAATAATACCCTCGAAGGATCTCCTCTAGGTGAGGTTCTCGTGTCGTCCCACGAGAAAGGCTCCTCGTGAGTCTTCACTACACAACCATCGAGTCTAAGGTTTCTAAAGGGACCTCAGAGTCATAGATCGAGGTTGAAAATATCATTGTCAGAATAACGATACGTTCAAGGGATCTCATCTAATTGCGGCGTTCGTAATCAACCCAACAAGGAGTGACCCTCATGAGCTAACACTACCAACCACCATGGAAAAGGGTAAAAGGTCCTTAGAGTTATAGATTCCAACTCAAAAACATTACTGCCATGGCAAAGGCTCACCACGACAATAACATTCCCAAGGGAATCAACTTTAAGTAGGGTCCTCGTATCCTCCCAACGAGAAAGGCTTCTCGAGGGATTCCACTACACGACCACCATTCTAATCTTAAGTTTTTCTCAAACTCGGGTGTAGAGTCATCTCACAGAGTGCCCATAATCAAAGAAACCCAATAGTCACAAGAAATACAGATACGGTACATAAAGATAAACAAGTAAATAAATAAACAAGGAAGCGATAAACAACATAGGAAGAACACAAACGAGTGAAACTAATGCTTACGAATCGAGTCAAGTTAGTCTTGACTCTCTCTTGCATAGGGCTATGAAAATCCCCAGCAGAGTCGCCAGCTGTCGTACCTAAAAAAAACACGATCCTTCGCGAATGGTCGCGGAAAACACAGAGTCGCCACCGAACTTTATTTATCCCAAGAAGGGACAGGAAAATATCGATAAAACATTTAGGTAAAGAACATGGTCATCACAACCAAGTTCTAGGTTCGGGAGTCAGTTACATGTGGGGAAGGTATTACCACCCCTCGCGTCTGTTGTACTCAACGGGAACCTCTTGATTCGATTCGTAAGAAATTTTAGTCTAGTTTGTTTGTGTTCTTCCAATATAAAAGGTGTAAAAGGTAATGTAAAAGAGTTTAAACTGCTAAGGAGAAAGGGGTGGTTTTAGATAAGAGTGCTCACCAAGGATTGGGGCCCTTGTGCCTACGTATTTTCACTTGTAAGGAGTGAAGAATCAGAGCATCTGTAGTTCGTGGGACTATGGGAAAAGGAAGAAATATGGAAATTTATGGAAATGTGCTCGCCAAGATCATCGCAATCTTGTGCCTACGTATTCTCATTAATAGATGAGAAATCAGGGCGTTCGTAGTTTGGACTACGGATATAAAAGTCTCAATCGCACTGGGGCGAGAGAAAATGTTTTGAATAAGAGGTTAGTCTTGATTGCACTGGGGCAAGAGGAAGGGTAAGTTAGTTGTTAGTGTTCTCGTTAAGGATAGAGATCCTCGTGCCTATGTATCTTACATTCAGAAGAGAATGAAGAATCAGAGCAGTCGTAGTTCGGCCTACGGTTGCTGGTGTGACTTTAACGAAAGATACTTAGTCGTATTCGACAGAAAATAATGCTTTATCTAAACTAGTGAGGAGAGGACGCTTGGACCACTTTGAATGGATTTCCACATATCAACATTCATGGGGAACACGCCACTTATATCGACTCAAATAGGTTATGGACGAAACAATATTTTGCGTCGTTCTCAAGACACCATATCTCATGTTTTAGGAAAAAGGTTTGATGGTTCGCACGACAGCGAGAAATGTTGAGATTGAATAAGTTGATGTTTTGTTTGGAGAAGAGAATAAATTTGAATCGGTTTCATGGTTTTGATCGCACGGGGGCGAGGAGACAAGGTTTAATGTATTTTAGCTAGAGGTGACGATTACCTGAAGCTTAAGAAAGGCTCCTCGGGCCCGAGTAATCGGGAAAGCGAGTCAAAGGCTTGACTCTCTCTCGTTTTCATCCTAAATGTGAAAGAAGTGAAAATGGATATGGTTCGAGTAAGCTGATTGGATGGCGATTACTCGAAGCTTAAGAAAGGCTTCTCGGGCTCAAGTAATCGTGAAAGCGAGTCAAAGGCTCGACTCTCTCTCTTTTTCATCCTTAACAGTGAAGGAATGGAAATGGTTTGAGTAAGTTAATCGGATGGCGATTACTTGAAGCTTAAGAAAGGTTCCTCGGGCCCAAGTAATCGGGAAAGCGAGTCAAAGGCTTGACTCTCTCTCGTTTTCATCCTAAATGTGAAAGAAGTGAAAATGGATATGGTTCGAGTAAGCTGACTGGATGTCGATTACTCGAAGCTTAAGAAAGGCTTCTCGGGCCCAAGTAATCAGGAGAGTGAGTCAAAGGCTTGACTCTCTCTCTTCTCCATCTTGAAAGAGATTGCGTAGGAAAAGGTGTTGAACGATGGAAGATGGTTGAAGTATTTTAAACGGATGAGGATTAATTGAAACTTAGGAAAGGCTCCTCGGGCCCAAGTAATCCAGAAAGCGAGTCAAAGGCTTGACTCTTTCTCTTTTTCATCTATATGAAAAAAATATTTGATATAATTAGAAAAAATTAATCGGATGACGATTACTCGAGGCTTAAGAAAGGCTTCTCGGGCCCAAGTAATCGGGAAAGTGGGTAAAGGCTTGGCCCTCTCTCTTTTTCATCTAAGTGTTCGAGAAAATAGATTTTGAGTTTGTCGTATTGTGCATCTTTTAAAGAAGACAATTGTTTGGACTTAAGAAAGGCTCCCCGGGCCCAAACAATCGAGAAGAGAAATCAAAGGCTCGACTCCAACTCACTTTTCATCTTTATCGAAATTGTGTTTTAATAGTTATTAAATGTTTTAATGTTATTTGAAAAAAAAGCTTGATGTGAAACAAGGTTTGAATTTAGAGTTTTTAACGTGTACGAAAGGATTTTAGAGAAATCGTCTGTTTGAACGTAATAAAGGCTTCTCGGGCCCAAACAATCGAAAACGGAAAGAATCAAGAGAGAGAGAATAAAAGGCTCTAGACTCTCTTTCTTGTTCAAGTAAATTGTGGAAATAAATTTGGAAAAAAAGTTTTAAGTGATTTGAAAAACAATTTTCACACATTTGAAAAAAAAGTGTTTTAAGTGATTTGAAAAACAATTTTCACACAATTTTCTTGTTCAAGTGATTTGAAAAAAAAGTTTTAAATGAAATAAAATCAATTTTCACAAATTTGAATATGGTAGAAAAAGTCGTATGATATTTTTCATATGGCACTTGATTCCTTCTTGAAGAAGAAATATACGTTTCTTATTGGATCAATATTTGTACTACTATTAAGTGTTAAACACATACCATGCTCTGATACCAATTGAAGGTGTGAAAAGTACATAAGAAGGAGGGTTGAATTGTATTTCACGTTTTCTTATTATTTAGCTTCTGATCAAGTCTCATAATCAAAACTGATGTTCAGATTCTGAGTTAATTCATTTGGCAGCGGATACAACAGAAGTAAATAAAATAACAGCAGAAGACACAAAATATTTATACTGGTTCCTCCCTAAACTGAGAGTAGTCCTGTCCCCTTTCCTCATAAGAACTTTTCATTATAACCAATTAATGATTACAATCGCTTATACTTCAGCATAAGACATTTACAACTGCTCAAACCAACTGTCTGAGACTTTCCTTGCTTAGAGTGCATGTCTAAGACTTACCCTTTGCTCATACCATCTGACTGAGCCACCTACTCATTTGTCCTCTGGTTGAGACTTCCCTTTGCTTAGAGCACATGTCTAATATTTCCTTTGCTCTAACATGTCTAAGACAATACTCTTGATTTGATCCTTTGATCATGAGTCTCCCTAGTGTCTTTCATGTGATACATGTTTACTAGTGCTGAAGATTTACCTCCTAGTGGAGTCTTTCTTTGTTCCCATTAAAGTTATCCTATTTCCCCCAGTAAGCTGCCTTGGCTTCATACTTACCCAAGCGAAGTGGGTGTATTTCCCAGTGAACCTCTAGACTCCTCTATTGCCCGGTGATGTCTCGTGACTCTATGTTTCCCCCAGCGAAATGGATATGTTTGTCTATTCCCCTTTAGTCTCCAAATTCCTTGTCTCTCCCCGCGGAGTCAGCCCTAACATCATGTCATATCATGTGCCTTTAGAATTATTTCAGGTCTTTGTTGTTGGATGTAGCCTTTTGACCCCAAGTCCAGTGGTTATGGACATCTTTGTTGTGATCATTGGTCGTCACCAATTTCATGTCTAAGTCCTATTATCACTGAAATTTTATCATCTTTGGTTGTCACCTATATCCCCTTGAAGTCTAATTATCACTAGAATTCCTGTTGATTTGCTTATCTGGTCCTCACTAGTGTCCCCCGTGAAGTGTAGTTGTTAATAATGCCACAGTTTACAAGTCCAATTATCATTAACATCTTCGAGTCTATTGTTACCAGTTTTGGCTTTGTTGGTTGTCACCAGTCACCCTTTGAAGTCCAGCTTTGTTTTGGTCCAATCCAAAGGCTTTGAGGATTGTATGTTTGTTTTATTCTAAGGCTTTGAGGATGTTGTGTCTTTTTAATCCTAAATCTTTGAGGATTGTGCCCTGTCTCTGTTTGGATCCTATTTCTATGAGGGTCATGTTTTGTCTTTTTCTCTGGAGTGTCATTCGGTCATGCTTGAAACTGATGATCAATCATTCTAGATATTTCCCATTGGAGACCCTTTTTTTCTGGTTCCACCTCTAGTGAGGATTTTGTTAAAGTCCAGTTTGTTAGTGATATCAATCCATTAAAAGCTGGTCACAATACCTTCGCTTGCAGTCTAAGTCCAATTTATTTGGCACATATAGAAGAGTTTAATTACCTTGTACCTTTCCTGATGTTTCCTGAAGATCCCTTTTGATCTCTTCATTTTAAGGAATTTCCTGAGGCTCAGATGTTATTCTTGTTTGAAAACTCCAACATTGATTAACATGATCCTATTGCTATAAGGGTTTTGTCTTGCTTTGGTATAATCCTAAGACTTTGAGGGTTATATCTTTGTTTCATCCTAAGGTTTTGAGGATGTCTGTTCTTATTCAATCCTAAGGTTTTGAGGAATGTTGTCTTTGTTTATCCTATTTCTATGAGGATATTTGTTTTATTTTCATCCTATTGGTATTAACATGTCTGATTTTGTTCAATCCTATTGCTATGACGATTTTGTATTTGTCTCATCCTAATACTTTGAGGATATTTAATTTTTTATAATTCTATGGTAATGAGGATCTTGTATCTTTTTTGATCCTATTGCTACGAGGGTCATGTTTTTTTTTTACTCTGGAGTGTCACCCGATCATGCTTGAACCTGTTGATCAACTATTCTAGATATCCCATAGTGGAGACTATCTCTTGGTTCTACCTCCAGTGAGGATCCCTTCTTCTAAAGTTTCACCTGGTCATGCTTGAACATGTTGTTTAGTAACTTTAGATTTTCCCCAGTTTGTTTCTGTTCCACGGTGCTTTGTCATTCCTAGTGAGTTGTTACCCATTGTTGTTAATTTTACCTTCTACTTTCGTTCTTGTCTGCATTTTGCATGTCATCATGCTATAGTTCATCACATGTCGGCATTCTCATAGTTTCTTTTGTCCATAGCATAACATAGCATTTCATCTAAGGGCAAAAATTTCGGTTGGCTATATTTAAATACCTTTCACATTGATTCCTTGAGGATTGCCAACACGAATGCCATCCGGTAAAATTATTTAAATAGGGGCAACTTTCATACCCCAAATTTTACCCTTAGATTTCACCATCATTTGCATAAGCATTCTAGGCCATTCATGCACGGTTAACCATTTTCAAGTTTTTGTTTTATTTTCTTTTTATATGTGAACTAGGGTTTGCCCTAAGAGGCTCAAAAGCTTGATCAATCAAAGTTTTGGATGGATCACCAATCAATAAATATCTCATGCACTCAGGAGGTCTCCCTCACTCAGAATCAAGCCTAAGATGGCATGAATCAATATCCACTAGGCTCAGTTCCTCTGACCACCCAAATTAGGGTTTCTGACTGAATCCATCTCTGGTTTGTCTTTTGAGGAAAGTTTATCCAATAACTCTCAATATGTTTCAAGCACCTAAAATGCAACATATTAGTCCATCCCTATGATTGATTAATCCAAGAAGCTTGATTCATAGGAAGTGCAAGATTCAATTTCATTTGACCAAGAATTAGCGTTTCACTAGTTAAAGTCAACTGCACCTTTAACTTTTGATCAAGATATGACCTCAAACCTTGGGACATGATTCAAGACATTTAAATACACCCTTGGGGTCCATCCGTGGTGCTTAAATAGCCTAAGAGATTCAATTCATTGAATAGCAAGAAATGAAAGTTCATCCGATGCACAAGTCATTCACTACTAAGTCAAACCTTTGACTTTAGGGTTTTTGGTCAAATACAAGCTTCTCAAGTAAATTTTCATTCGAAACATGTTTGATGATTGAATTTGACCAAGAAAAATCAAGGAAATTGTAGTTACTTGCAAAAAGGGCAACATAGAGGAAGTTGAAAATTTTCTAAGTTATGGAAAAAAGCCTAATTTGGAGCCAACTTGCCAAGGCCATAACCTCCTTACCAAGCATCCATTTTCTATGCTCCAAAGATGATTTTGAAGAGCTCTTCACATACTACAACTTTGTCAATGAGGAGGAATCTCCAAAAAGTGCTTAAATTTCAAGTTATGAGGCCATGAAGTTGGTGTTTCATTCAAATTTGTGTTCCAACACTTAGAAATATTTTTGCTGCAAATCTGCCAAAAAAAGTAACCAACTTGAGAGCCAATTTTCATTCTGATCGAAGTTGATTCAGTCAAAATTCAAAACATGAAAGTTGTAGAGCATGATTCCATATTTCTAAAGAGTCTAAGAACTCATTCATACCATTTTTGAGATATGAGTTTCGAAGAAGCAAAGTTGGTCCCCCATACTTTAAATGTAGGTCATTTTTCATGGCAAGACAAGTTGCAAAACCTATGCCAACCTGAAAATATGAAGGTTATACAGGAGTTGAAGCATTATTTAAGGAGTTAAGGCATTATCTAAGTGTTCTTACCTCCCCTTAGGATAAAGTTTGTACACTCTAGGTAAGTGTTATTGCTATGAAAACTTAACTCCCCTTTTGAACCTTGATCACTATCAAGTGTTTTTCACCCTTAGTTAGGTGAACTATAATTGCTCTGATCCTATCCTTGTTAGGATACATAGGCACAAGACCACAATGTTTTGGCGAGCTTACTTAGTAAAAACTTTAGGTCCTCCCCATTGAACTTTCCCAAATAAAAGCAAACAAACAATAATATAACACAAATACTAACAAGAGGCTCGTATAGAGTATTATAGATACTTAGGGTGCTAATACCTTCCCTTAGTATAACCAACCCCCGATCTTTTCCCTTTTCTTTAGATAAATTAAAGCTCAGTGGTGAACTTTAATTTTTTTTATTCTAGTTAGTACAATAGCTTGATATTCGATTCTCATCGTAACAGAAATGACAACTTCACTGGGGAATCTAGACTCCTCTAAGAGGGTTAAGCCCCCTTGTTTGCATTTGTGTTATTTATATATTTTCTTGCTTGTGTACTTATATATTTGTGTGTGTGTGTGTGTGTGTGTGTATGTGTGTGTGTGTGTGTGTGTGTGTGTGTGTGTGTGTGTGTGTGTGTGTGTGTGTGTGTGTGTGTGTGTGTGTGTGTGTATATATATATATATATATATATATATATATATATATATATATATATATATATATATATATATATATATATATATATATATATATATATATATATATATATATATATATATATATATATATATATATATATATATATATATATATATATATATATATATATATATATATATATATATATATATATATATATATATATATATATATATATATATATATATATATATATATATATATATATATATATATATATATATATATATATATATATATATATATATATATATATATATATATATATATATATATATATATATATATATATATATATATATATATATATATATATATATATGTTTGTGCTTGAGTTTTTCTGTATGCAGGGTTGTGACCTTGAGTGGTGAGATAAGTCCTATGCCCGAACATGAGTGCACTAATGTTTAGGATGAGTGGTATAGTCAAGGAGACATTGAGGGAGTTAATCTCGAAAAAGTTGACTTGAGATCCCCCGCTCAGTTGAGGTGATTTTAGGAGTAGTAGTGTTGAACGAGCCATCGAGAATGCATTACTAATTTTGACCTAGGAGCACATGAAACTAAGGACCTTTAGTTACCTCATCACCCCACTTGGCCTAACTAGGATGTAGTGCAGTGACTATAAGGGTGTAAACCCAAAATAGTTGATACACGATGCTACATTCGAACGAGACTCTCTTGAGAATATTATTGATTCCCATGTTAATTGGCATGTTGATAATATTTGAAAGATGAGTTGATGACTTTGGGAACCTCTTAGAACCGTATTCTACAAATACAAGAACCCTTAGTACACACCTTTTGGGATGTGTAGACCATGGTTCCATGCTCGTGATCTTCAAAGCTAAGTCCATGTTTATTTTCCTGTATTTATGTGAATATGTATATATGTGTCTGTGCATCCGTTCATCCATTCATATCTTTATAACCCTTCAAGGAACTGAAAATTATTTTGCAGACATTGTAGAATGGATTTTGGGAGAAGAAGAACCCAAAAATACGCCTTCAAGAGTTCAAAACTAGAAAGCTTAAGGAAACTAGGAGGTTTGGTAGAAGATCCCCTAAAATTTAAGGATAAATATGGGAGAATATTGACACTTTTGAAGCTCAAAATGGTTGATGGGTTTCTCTCCACACTTGTATAGTTCTATGACCCACTGTACCACTGCTTTACCTTTCTTGATTACGAGTTGATGCCTACTCTAGAGGAATATTCTGGGACTTCCCATTACTTCTCAGCTTCCATTTTCTATATTAGAGGATATACTTAATGGGAAAGATATAACAAAGGTTACTCATTTGGAGCTGTCAGACATTCAAGCTCATATGACTACAAAGGGAGGACTCCCTAGATTGCCTGCTAAATTTCTGATGAACAAAGCCCAATAATTTATTGATAAGAAGAATAGGTATGCCTTTGAAGCCATTCTTTAATTTCTAATTTATGGACTCTTTCTCTTTCCAAATATGGATGACTTCGTCGATATTGACGCTATTCAGATCTTTCTGCTTAAGAATCTTGTCCCTACTTTACTTGTCACAGAGGGGGTCAGATAACTTGCTGCACTTCTCTCCTCTACAAGTGGTTTATTTCTCACTTGCCAAGGTCAACCACCTTTTGGCATCTTAAAGATGGGTTATAGTGGCAAAAGAAGATCATGTCACTCACGCATTCAGATATTGAGTGATATGATCCTACTTATGGAGGGGTGGCCATGATTGATAGTTGTGGATAATTTCTCAACGTGCCTCTTCTTGGTACGAAGGAAAGTATAAGTTATAATCTAATCTTGGCTCGCCGACAACTTGGGTACCCAATAAAGGAGAAGTATAATACCATCTTGTTAGAGAGACTTTTCCTCAAAGAAGATGAGAACCCAGATCTTAAGGCTAAAATCATGCATGCTTGGCGTCATGTGCATAAGAAAAGGATGATGTGCACAAGAAAAGGATGACTGGGAAAGCCTGAAAGCATCACTTTGGAGCCATATCTCCAATGGGTGCTAGAGAGGGATATCAAGATTAAGATGCCCTATCCCTGCCATGAACCCATACCATTGGCTCCTAGGGACCTCATTCTGATCTTCATGAGTGAAAAAGAGAAGTTGAAGATTGCTTTAGCCAAGGCCAAGAGAGAGAGAGAGGCAGGCTTGGAAAAACAAATATTATGTCATCAGTCGCAAGAACGAAGAACTCCTAAAGTTCCATAGGAAGAGGGAAGAGGAAGAATCTGCTAAGAAGAGAAAGGCGCAAGAGGATTTATTTTCCTTTCGTGTACCATCAGTACCTCTTACCAGTTTTGCTATTCCCGTTACTTCAGTTGCATGGAAGTTTTACATGGATAAGCTCATCCTAGAGAAAGTGAAGATGCAAGAGCAAATTGAAAAGCTTATGAAGGGATCACATGGAGGGGAAGGATCTTCTCTTCAAAAGGATTAGGACTCCTAGTTTCCTTTATTTTGTACTTTGACTACTTAGTATTGACTCTTGAAAGTGTATTGCTATTTCCTAAGCTTCAAGTTTAATTAATGAAATGAGATCTTTTTTGTTATTAAAAAGATGTGTTCTCCATTATTATATTATCTGCAAATATAATTTTGATTTCCTTGAAGTTTTTGTTTTGCTTTTGCATTGCATTTCATGTGTTCGTGGTATTACATGTGCATTCCTTTTGCCTTGGCTCATCCTGTTGTCTCGTCTCCAATTATTCACAATGAATCTTCTACACCCTTACAACACTAAAGATCAAGCTCAAAGAAGAATGGTAGAGCAGAATATAGAGATTGAGCGAGTTAGTGATGAACTTGAAGACCTCTGTGGGAGTATATGACAGATTATGGAGGTGCTGCAAGTAATACGAGCAAAGATGGACATCCAAACCATCGTGGTTTATGAGATTGTCAACACATTAGTAGATCCTCCACCCGTAGCAACTACTATCACCAGTATACCTCCTTTTTGTCCTCCCTTTGGTTTTGTACCTTAACCATTTACAGTTCTTACCACTCAGCAGAATGATCCTTTGACCTATGAAGTTCCTCAAGCAGTTCCTAGCTTTGCGTCAGCTGCCGTGCAAACACAAGTGCGGACTTATTTCCATGATGTACACCAACTCTATGACATCCCCGACATGTCTAGAGAGGGGTACGAATGCCATGAGAAGTTGAGAGAAAATGTTGAAACTATTGAAAGAAGGGTAAGATCTATAGAGGGCAATCTGATATTTGGTGTCGATGCGAGAGAGACGTATCTGGTATTTGGGCTGGTTATTCCACTGTAATTCAAGACTCCAAGTTTTGACCAATATGAGGGTGCCACTTGTTCTGAAACTCTTCTGATTATGTATTACAAAAACATGGCCGCCTATATTAATAACCACAAACTGATGATTCACTATTTTCAGGATAGCTTGAAGGGTGTGTAGATGCTTTTGATTGGATGAATTTTATGGAAAAGCATTGATGGATGTATGAATGTCATGACATACATAATAAGGATTCAACAGGGTAAGTTTAAATAGCTAAGAGTCACTTAAGTTGGATTTCATGACTGAATGTTATGACGTCAAGCGTATGACATCAGGGCGCGCAGGTATTAGTTTCTGTTATTAGCTCAGGCTATACTTCAGGAAACATTTTAGGAAGCCTAGTTATCTAAGGCGACATATCAGGCATTGCTAAGGATAACATGGAATGCCCCTGACCCAATTGGATATGCGCAGCTTCATGAAGAAAGGTTTATCTTGGGTAAACCTAACTTATGTACGAAGGCCCAAGGACTGTATGCTGCCTATATATACAGAAGGAGCAATCCTAATTGAAGGCAGTTCTTGACAGGGTTTCAGAGAACGTGTGATTTGTGAGTGAAGAAGTCTGATTATATCAGTTGTTCTTCATGTGTGTATTGTGTCTTAGGATACTTGTATGCCAAACAATTGTCTGTTGCATGATTGCTTTGGTTTAGTGTTTGTGAATTATTTGTTCATTGTGTCACTCTAAGCTTTTAAGAAAGAGAATTGTGTCACTTGATCAAAGTTGTGAAGCAAGATCAAGGTGTATTTGATGTGTGACTTAATTGCCTTTTGTAACTTTGAATTAGTTAATATCACTGTTGTGATTGAGGGGGAGTGAGTGGGGAACTCTGGTCTAGTATTAGGCTAAAGTGTAATTGGGTAGGTCTTAAGTGAAGAGTGAAAACTGAATGTTTGACTCTGAAATAATTCTACTAATAGTGAATTTCCTCCCTGGCTTGGTAGCCCCCAGATGTAGGTGTGGTTGACACTAAACTGGGTAAACAATTACTTGTGTTATTTACTGTTTTCATTTACTAGTTGTCCTTAAGTTTAGTAGTCTGTGTTACAGTGGATGTCATAACATCCGTGATAACATTCACTGTTGTGTACCTAGAATTTCAATTGGCATCAGATCAGGCACCCTGCCTGTTATTTTCTGGGTGAAATCTAGGGAAGATAAATTCTGGTACTATGGATAAGGATATAGGATTCACAAATAGACCACCAATTCTGGATGGTTCAAATTATGACTACTGGAAACCTAGGATGATAGCCTTCTTGAAGTCTTTAGACAGAAAGGCATGGAGAGCTGCAAACTCAGGATGGGAACATCCAGTGAAGAGTGACAAGGATGGATTATCTGTGTTAATACTTGAGGAAGAATGGATCAAAGAACAAGAGGCATTGGCTCTTGGGATTTATAAGGCTTTGAATGCCTTATTTAATGGTATAGACAAAAACATTTTCAGACTAGTGCGTCATTGTGAACTAGTTAAAGAGGTTTAGGATACTCTCAAAACTACTCATGAGGGAACCTTTAAAGTCAAGATGTCAAGATTACAAATGCTGACCACCAAGTTTGAAAATTTGAGAATGAAAGAGGATGAGACTATTCATGAATTCTACATGAATATTCTTGAGATTGCCAACACCTCAGGTGCTTTAGGAGAGAAGATGTCTGAAGAAAGGCTTGTGAGGAAGATTCTAAGATATTTTCCTAAGAGGTTTGCCATGAAAGTCACGGATATTGAAGAAGCTCAGGATATGTGCAACAGTAGATGAACTCATTGGTTCACTCCAAACTTTTGAGATGGGAATGTGTGATCAGGTTGAGAAGAAAGAACAAAAGCATAGCCCTTGTCTCAAATTCAGCATAAGACTCTGAGGAAGACAATAGTGACAGTGAGGAGAATTTATCAGAAGCAATAGCCTTGCTTGGAAGACAATTCAACAAACTGATCAAAAGAATAGATCACAAGTCTAGGCCTAATGACAAGAACACTTCTTCTGACATTAGCAGAAGAGAAAGAAATGAAGAAAGGCCCAACCAAGGCAAAGGAGTGCAGTGTCATGAATGTGAGGGATATGGGAAGATTAGAGCAGAATGTCCCACCTATCTCAAGAAGCAAAAGAAGGGCCTAACAGTTATTTGGTCTGATGGAGACTCAGAGAGTGGATCAGATGAAGAATCATCCAAACATGTCACTGTTCTGAACAGTGTATACATATCTGATGGTGACTCAAGTGAAGATGAGCTGACCTTTGATGAAGTTGCAGCTTCATATAAGAAGCTATGCATCAGAAGTGCATAAATATATCAGCAAGGATAGCAACAGAAGAAAAGCATAAGGGAATTAGAGGCCGAGAAACAGGATCGTCTGACAACCATAGACTCTCTCAAAAGTGAGGTCAGCCTGTTGGAATCTAAACTAGATCAGATGTCAAAATCCTTAAGGATACTAAACACTAGGATTGACACTCTAGAAAAAATTCGACAGAGTGGTCATAAAGCAGGAAACAAGTCTGGTCTGGGATTTGTTGGTGAACAGAAACCCATCTTGGGGTCCAAGAAGCCAAATATTGAGAATTAGAAGTCAAACTGGATGTCACGACCAATATCACAACATCAGGGAAACAGAAGTTGGAACCTAATCAAGAATAAATTCCAAGGGTATAGGTGCTACTTCTATGGAAGACTTGGACACATTAAATCTTTCTGCTTCAGGTTACATGGATTTCCTAGTCACTCCTGCCAAGGCAAATACAAACAGGGTATTCATGCCAAGAAACATCATCAAGTTAGACCAAAAAGGGATGCTCAGGTCAAGAAACAACAATGGGTTTCCAAGGAGGTTGCTCTAGTAGCTCATACATCTCTTAGGATGCCAACCAAAGAAGACTGGTATTTTGACAGTGGCTGTTCTAGACACATGACTGGAATGGAGAATCTTTTGATGAACCTCAAACCTCATACCTCAAGCCATGTAACCTTTGGTGATGGAGCTAGAGGAGAAGTCATAGGTGATGGAAAACTAGATTGTTCTGGTGTTCCAAAACTGGAGAATGTCATGTTGGTTAAACGAATGACCGTGAATCTTATCACTATCAATCAGCTATATAACCAAGGTCTTAATGTCAAGTTTACTAGGGATAAATGTGCTGTCACCAATGAAGAAGGTGAGGAAGTCATGAGAGGGTATATAGCTAAGAACAATTGTTACTTATGGGGTCCTGAAAGCAACTTGAAAATATGTCCGTTGACGGCCAGAGAAGAAAAGGAGGATAAACTGTGGAATAAAAAGGGTGGACAACTGTTATACCCCAAAATTTGCCCAACCTTTTCTTTACTGGGCTTATGTTTTCACTGCATTGTTCTAGCATTTGCATTTGCATATCATTGTTCATTTTCAGGGGATCAAAAGGTGTGCATAACAAGAGGAGGTTTGTCAAGGGTTCCAAGAAAGCATGAGTGTTCATAAAGTCATCAGAAGCTGGTCAGAGCTCTTTGAGAAAGTGAATGGATGTATGTTGCTTATCTCCTATCTTGGAGACCAATTGAGGATCATCTGAAGATTACAAGTTCATGGATATGGATATAAGATGTTGTGAAGCTCATTGAGTACTTTGAAAGCCATTGTGGAGCTTATGCAAATTGTTATATCATGTGCAAGAGGTTGCAGTCAAAGGATTGTACACCTAGGGTTTCATTTTCCTATTGCAAGATCCACTGAGGATTTGAAGGAGATTAAGACTTAGTTCTAAGTCTTTGGAGTCACTGAAATTTGTGTTAAGACATCTAAGATGTTATTTCAAGATCAATTCAAGAAGAATCAAGAGTGTGAGAAGTTACTAAATTAGGGTTTCAGAGGTTTGTCAGTGTAAAATCCCCTATTTAGTGCCTAACTTCAAGACCACATATCTCAAGATACAAGTGTAATCTCACTTTGACATAAACATGATACTTGTAGAGAATGTTCTTAGCTTTCGTTTGAGTACTAGAACTCATTCATTAGGTTTCTATAACTCAAGTTATGATTCTGACAAGTTATGGGTCCTCAGATGAATGTATTTTCAGTCAACAAAAGTCAACCAACTTCCACGGAACTTTTGACTTAGAATCATGTTTCACCTCAACTTTTGACGAACATAAAAGTTGTTCCTAATGATCTTAGATTTCCAAAACATCCTAGAAGTCCTTCATCTCATTAGTAGAACTCAAGTTATGAGGCTTGCAAGGCAGGAGTATTTTGGGAAAGTGAGATTATAGGTCTTTTTATTATAGGTCCATTTCATGATCTTGTGCACTTCAAATGGAACTTTTCCGAACATGAAACTTACTTCAAATGATCTCAATTCCATCATGGAACATCAAATTGTCATGGATTTGGCGTGGATATGAATATGGGTGAAGAAATTCAATGGAAAAAGGACTTTAAAGTCATGATTTAAATTGATTTGGTTTTGGAATCATTTCATACCATGTTTGTGCATATTTTGAGTTACAATATCACACCAAGTAGAATGCAAAAATTGGATTTGAGTCATGCAAGCTAGAACTCATGTAATTTCATGTTACTTCAAGTATAAGTTACACATTCAATCTCCATCATTAGATCAAATCAAGGGAGAATTTCAGTCCACATGATCAATTCCAAGTCCCAGCAAGTGATTTGAATCAAAAACAAGGGAATTGAAGCCATTTCTCACGTGTGTATGAACTCAACGTTCCAAATTTGCGCATTTCAAGATTACTCCATAACCAGGCCAAATTGGGCCTCCATATCATTACGAATCCATAATATAAAACCTTCTGATGAAGATTAAAGCTTCATTCGTGCATTTTGGTGGAGAAAGAGCAAGAACACAGTTGGAGAATTCAAGATAAAAGTGAAAAGTAGAAATCCAGATTGAAGCAAATTCAAGGCAATTCAACACCAGAATTATCTTCCTTGAAGTTCATTGAGTGAATGTGGATCATTTTGCGCATGCTTGATACCATTAGAAGCTCCAACGGAGAGACTCTGTTAGGTATTCTTCTTGTCCAAAATTCTCACTCAATATGCATTGATTCATCTCCATTTTTGTTGCATACTGAAGTTCTACGTGTGTAGGCAAATTCTGGATAGGTTAGGGTTGCGTTTATGGCAATTTCAGTTTGATGATTGATTCTTTGATGCTTCAAATCTCTTTATTCTTGAGTGATAAATGAAAACTAAACCTAGATTTGGATTCTACATAACGTGACGATCAACTTGATGTATGATTTTTTCCAATTTATGGAGTTTTGAATCTCAGCTCCGGCCAGGTGTGCCGGAGAAGACGACTGGAGAACAGTGCTCCGTCGTCTGGTTTTTCCCTCCGTTTGGCCTACGTGTGTGCCACTTGTGTGGTTTGACTGTTTGACTTAGATGGATCAACGATTTAGATGCGTTTGACTGGATGATGTGTTTCGCTTGTGGCTTGGTCTTAGGCTCAGAGTGCTACGTGCACCCCCTTCATGAGAGGCCCAATCTATTTGCCTTCAATAATTGCTATTTGCACCTTTTTGTTTATTCTTTTATTTTCTTTTTCTTTTTTTATTCTATTTTGATTTTAATTCAATAAAAATACTTCCAAAAGTGATAAAATCCTACAAAAACATTTTTAGGACATTTAATGTCCTTTAATTTTAGGAAATTTTTATTTTATTTTTTGGATTATTTTTCAATTAAAATGGGATTTATTATTTGGAAGTGTTTTAATTGAACTTTTAATTGTTCTTATTTGTTTCATGCTTTATTTTTGATCTTATCTTTTGATCCAATGAATGAAAATCATTCTTCATTTCAATAATGATTTGAATGATTTTTGAGGACCATTTTGCTCCTGGTTTAAGTCATTTTGGTTTGACTTTGATGGCATTTTTGTTGACCCTCGACAATCCTCCTTCAAAGTGGAGCATCCTTGTGAATCAAATTCTTTGATGATGCTTTGAAGTGAATTTGATTGTAATCTTTTGGCCTCTGGTTTCCAACTCTTTTATGTTCATTTGAGATTTTATTTAGGATTATTTGAGCCTTTTTCCTAATTTTGAGGTGACTTGTAAGTCAAGGTACTTCTAAGGGAGGCTCATACAAACACTTGAACTAGTTTGAATGGGAAATGACTTCTATGGATCCCTTGAGATCTTAACTCTTATTGATTCATAATTATAAAATGTTGAGGTATTTGAATGCTCATTTTTAGGTCATAAACTTGTCCGTTGCTTGTTGAGATTTTCATTTCTTTTTAGGCTTTCCACTTGAAGTTCAAGTGTTGAATGTGCTTAAGACTTAGGTCTTTCTCCATGCCCATGCTTGCATTCTATTTTGTGCTTTTCCTTCTTTGCTTTGTGCACCTTCTCCTCTCATATTTGCTTTTGTCCCATGACCTTAGAGTCCCATTTGAGATGGTTTAGTCCCTCCTTATGAGGTACTTGAAGCATGTCTTGAATGATGATTCTTTGACGACTCCTTTGTTGAGTTCTTGCATGATCCTTGAGATGGCTTATGGTTGAGTTGCCCATTTGAGTTCCTTGTTGTCCTCACATTGCCTCCCATTATCTCATTTGATCATGGCTTCTTCTCTTTCTTTTGGTTTGCCTTAGGGCTTTTGGTTGATGACAAATGGCTGTAGGATTCATTTTCTCCCATTTCATCCCATTTTTATGCACTTGTCTGATCTCTTTTGTGTGCATTCTTTCTTCTTTCTTCTTTTCATGTCTCATATGCATGCTTGAGGTTGAGATGTGCTTGTGGAGGCTACTACCCCACACTTTTTTCCTCCCTTACTTTCATTCTAATTGTGCATTACATGTTTGCATACTTGCATCTTTCTTATTTCATGCTTCCTTCTTCTTCTTCTTTCTTCTTTGCCATGTTCCCTTAGGACCTCTAATCTTCCTTGTTCAAGGTTGATTATGATAGACCATAGGATTGAACCCATGCATGATAACCTTAGGTAGCATTACCTTTTATCCCAATTATAGGTACACTTTGCATGAGAACATTAGGTTGAGTCTTAGTCTCCCTTTAGAGTGTCTTTCTCTTCTCATCTCGAAACACTTGCAAAACACTTAATAAAGGTTAAGGATTGTTGTACATTACGAGCCTTAAGTACTTGGGAAATGGTGATTGGGGGGCATCCTTTCAATTATCTAGAGTGTTTAGTGTATGTCCTTTGGACGATATGCGACGCATTCGCTCCTAGGTCATAGTCTTTAGTGCAACATAAATTACAAACAATAATCAATGCACTTCTTCTCTAAAAAACATAAAAGCAAACTTCAAATATTTTTATACTTTGGGATCTTAATTTGGAAAGCTTTTTCATAAGGAGAGTTTTGTTAACTCTTGGTTCTACCGCAAACTGGTAACGCCTAAGTCTCCAATGGTTGAGCTGCATACACCTAACTGCTAGAATTAAGTTTTAACCCTACTCGGGCCTAAAACATTTTGAACCAACCGGTGTTCTTGTTAGCCCGAACTACGTTTGCTATGATTTCTCGTACCAGACGAGGATACGTAGGCACAAGATGGCGATGTCTTGGCAAGCAAATTTTCCCCACCTTTCACCCGTAGTTAGCCGAACTACGTTGAATCTGACTTTCCCATTGCACGAGGGAATACATAGGCATAGAGCGGCGATGCTCTATCGAGTCTCTTTTCTTTTCTTTTGCCCCTGAACCGTAGATTAGATAGTAAACACCCTTTTAGATAGACAACAAAGCGTGGATCCCGTCGAGTACGACGGACGTGAGGGGTGCTAAGACCTTCCCCTTGCGTAACCGACTCCCGAACCCGAGATATGGTTGTGATGACCTGTCTTCTCCCATTTTCGTTAGGTTTTCTCTGATCGTTTCCTTTACCTCTTTTGGGATAAATAACGAACAATGGCGACTCTACTGTCTTTGCCGGCCCCTCTTCGCAGCCATGCGACAACATCTTCCAAGGATAAAGAAGACCATATCCAAGGAAGCAGTAGGAGGAACTTCAAAGATAACTCCAAATGATAGAACAGGTTATGTAAAATGTCAGGCTGGTAGGAAAGACAAGAAAGGACATCCAAAAGATGGACATCATAGAAACTTAGACCTGTTATACTGGAATGTGATGGAGTCCATGGAAAATGATCTTAAAAGAAGCAATGTCATTCAGGATGTCATGACTTTGTACTGTGACATTAAGAGTAACATCGTTATAAACTCAGATCAATCTAAAAGAGTCAGACATAGGGATAACAAGAATTAATTTGGAAAGTTTTGAAACACTGGTCTACATAGTTCTAACATGGTTACCAAAGGTCTCAAGGCCACTCAATTTAAAAGTTCACAACGCAAGTCAAGGACGTGTCTTTATGAGAGTTTATAGCAATTAATGTTAACTGGGAATTGTATTTTGAAAATTAATCATATGGTGAATGGTCAAAATATTAAGTTCCCTCCTCTTGTACGATATTACCCCTCTAGCATCCTCACACATTACACTTACTTCATTTAGTGCCCATACAAACTCCTCATCTTCCATACCTCTTCAAACAAGCACAGAAAATCCACTCTCTCTCTCTCGCGATCAAAGTTTCCAAGAATGTCTCAACATCCAAAATCCTCCCCTTCCTAAAGGATGAACATCATCGCTGATACAGATGCTGATGCTAGACCTAATTCTAGCAACCCTGACGAGGTTCTTATGGTAGCTCCTATGTGCATGCTAACTCCATAAGGACTGTTATTGAAGAAACCACGGTCTTCACATGCAAGAAGACCTAAAGACCTAGTCACAGGTCAGGCTTCTCACTCTACAACCTCCATTACTAATGATGATATCAATGGGGAAGAAGCTAGGAAAATCCACAACACCATTGCCAATTTGGTATCAAGGGTTCTGAGTGAGCCCCATGATGTGCCAAGAATATCTATTCCCCCTAACTCTGAGGTTTCTGCTCCTCATCTGAATGAACAAGCTGATGTCATTCACGACGTTGAAACATTGGAAACAACTACTCAAAAGGACACTGACAAGGGTCAAGCCTCTGAAAATAAAGATGATCACATGCAAAGTGATAAAAATGATGCTGATGAGGTTTCAGAAGGACAATGATGATATTGTAAACCTTGATGAGTACTCAGACAATGATTTGATTGCCACTATCAACCCTAACATAGCCAAAAGGCTCATGACTAGGAAAGGGAAAAAGGCTGTTGAGCAGAACACTCCTACAAAGAAGGCTGGGACTAAGAGGACTCTAGTTGGCCCCACCAAAGCTTGGAGCAAGGTTGTTCCAAAGAAGAGGAAGGCCCAAACTAGTTCTAAATCAGACTCTGATTCAGATGTTGCTGGTGATGTCACTGGCATCCAACCAAAGAAGAAACCCACAACTAGCAAATAGGCTGCTAGTGTTCCAGATGTCCCCATTGACAATGTCTCCTTCCATTATCCATCTAGTATAAACAGATGGAAATATGTTTATCAGAAGAGGCTACCTTTGGAGAGAGAGCTTGCTCAGAATGCTCTTGAAAACAAAGAGATCATGAATCTTATTCATGATACTGGCTTGCTGAAGACGGTCACTCAGTTCACTCAGTGCTATTAACTACTTGTCAAAGAATTCATAGTTAACCTGTCAGAAGAATGTGCTGATAGGAAATCCAATGAGTTTGGCAAGGTTTATGTAAGGGGGAAATGTGTCAATTTCTCTTCAACCATCATTAACAACTATCTTGAAAGATCAGATAGAGGACAACCTGATATAGCTGCATCCGAAAAAAAAGTGTGTCAAGTGATTACAGGGAACCAGGTCAAAAGCTGGCCATCAAAAGGAAAGCTGGGTGCAAGCAAGTTGAGTGTGAAGTATGCTATGCTGCACAAGATTGGTGCTGCAAATTTGGTGCCCACAAATCATAAGTCAACTGTGGCTACTATCCTTGGGAGATTCATCTATGATGTTGGAACCAAAGCCAAATTTGACTATGGGACCTATATCTTTGATTAGACTATGAAGCATGTAGGAAGCTATAGTATCAAAGGCCCCATTGCATTCCCTTCCCTTATCTGTGGATTTATATTAAATTAGTATCCCAACATCCTTAAATAGAATGATTCTACAAGCAAGAGAGAGAGTCCTTTGTCCTTCCATCACAAGCTATTTCAAAGAATACATGTTCCTGACATCAGCAGAGACATCCAAAGGGAGCTCTAAGACAGGAAAGGCTGAGGTTATTGCCATGTTAAAAGAAACTTACAATGAGTTGGAAACAAGGAAGCAAAAACTTGAAAGGTTGATCAGGGCTCTTGAGCAAGATGAAGATAATGAGTCTACTAAAAATGATGAGGACAAGGATGATGGGTCTGATGGCCAAGATGCTGCATCAGAGGAAGCTGCTGCTAGTTCTGAGGAGGCAAGTGATGACAGTGACTCCAGCTCTTCTGTTTAATATGGTGGTGTTGGTGGCTTGCTAGTTTGCTTGGGCTGATGAGGGTGTGCTGATGGTGCTGGTGTGACTAGTGTTTTTTTTTTTGTGTTTCGTTGCTTAGACTTTTTTTGTTGTATTGTGATAACATGAAATTTTTGAGGCTCTTCATGAGCAGTATGTTGTAATAACTCCTAACATCTGCACTTCCATATTTTTTTATCTATACTATTTAGTTAGTTGTGATCTAAATTTGTGGCTAAAAAGGGGGAGAAATGGTAGTAGTAATTGAGTAACAGCAAGTGGAAGACTTGAAGACTTCAGGTGGTTGTTGTTGATGCTGTGCAGGTTTGCATAAGGTGATGATATGTTGCTGCTACTATGTGTGAGTTCCTAATGTGTGTAGGAATGTATGTCATAATTATGTGAGTTTTGGCTGAAGCTGCATAAGGAATGTGTGTGTTCCTTGATGGAACCTAGTAGTAGTATAGCTGCTAGAGTTGTGTGTGACTGTTGTGTGTGCAGGTTGTGTGTGCACTGATGTGTTGTGCATCAGTTGAGGGGGAGTATCACTAGATGATCCATAGATCAGTGTGATACCTGTAGTTTGGACTAGCAGGTAGTTCTTAGGGTGAGAAGATGACTCTCTAATATGGTATTTGTCACACCCTCATTTTCACCTTTAACCTTTTATACCCTACATTCGTCATACCATAAATCGTTATAGCACATATCGAGCATGTGGGTTTACAAGTTAAGGTTTGGGTCGGTTCATTTGTTTTCAATTTCAAACAAGATAAATTGCTTATCATGGGCTATATGGAAGAAATGGTTCATCATCTAAGGTTTGATCTAAGTTGGAAAGTCTACTCATGTAGATTTCTTCAAGGAGAAGTTACTTGAAAAATATTAGGACATTCAAGATCAATATTCCTAATATATGAAGTGCAATGCCTAATTCAAGGTTTCTTCCTCCAACTTTGTTTCAAATTCTTGATCAAGGGGAAGTTCAAATTTGCAAAGCATGAGTCAAGATCACAAGTGCATAATTCAAGAACTCATCCATTTCAAATAATGGTATAAGGGAAATTCATCATTCAAAGTTCAAGATTCATGAATTCAAGACTAGAATATTACAAAGAGAAATTTCATGACATTACAAGAAAGCCATTTGTTACAAAATCTCCAAGTAATGTTTAGAAATTAATCTATTTCTAATCTTGATTCAAGTCTCTAATCAAATTCATTCAATGGTACCCTTCATGCCCCAACAAGTTTACACGTTCCACATTGTGCCCACAAACATCCAAGGAAAATAATTAGGAGTTAACTCAACATTGGAACATGTCAAGGTCAAGATTATGTTTGCTTAGCCATGGGTAATTTTAATGTGATCCAAAACAGCCCCATGCAAGAAGTCACAAAACCATTACATGTCACAAGACCAAGGAAATGAACCCACAATGATGCATCTACATGTTAAATATCAGAATTTTCAAAATGTTGTCAAAGGGTAGTAGCACGGACCATAAGGACAACCCAAGAGCAAGTGGATAAAGGAGAGCAATGAAAAAGGGCAGCAAAATTCAGCAATAGTGCAGCAGAAAAAACATCAGTGCAGAAAAAGTAGCAAAAGCTGAAAAGAAACATGCTACAAATGGAAAGAAAGAGGGTGTACCAAGAAAGTGGCATTGGACATTTCTAAGTAAAAAATATGATGTTTTGGGAGAAGAGAAAACCCTAGTGGGCTGAGATAAGAAGAGGAGAGGGGCTACAAAGAAAGAGATTCATCATTCACTACACATTGAGAGAAAAAGATAGAGAGAGCAAGAAGAAACCCTAAAAACCAGAATATAGAGAGGAAGAAAAACCAGAAAATAGAGAGCAAGAAAACCAGTAAAAATCAAGAGAGTCACATAGAAACACAAGAGGACCATTGAGAAGCAGAACCATCCAAGACATAGAGTGGAGAGTGAAGAAAACACCCAACAAAAATCAGTGGAGGTCTAGCAAGAAGGAGAACAAACTCTTTGGTATCCATTTCTTTAAACCTTTCCCTCTTTATATCTTGCATTTGTCTTTTGTTTTCTTCTTTTGAATGTTGTTGTGCTGAGTATATTGTATAACGTCCTAAGAGGAACCAAAGAACCTCCGTAAGAACCATAAAAGCGAAAAAGAACAAAGAAAAAAGTTCTGTTTTTTCACTCAGCAGGGCTGACACGGGCCGTGTCGTATGACACGGGTAACTGTGTCAGCCTGCTGTTTGATTTTTCTTCACGCACGCCACCAGGTGTGCTGACACGGGCCGTGGCGTGTGACACGGGCGGTCGTTCCAGCCCGCTGTTTACCTCAAAAATATTTTTTCTGGGCACTTTGTGACACGGGCCGTGTCGTGTGACACAGGCGGCCGTGTCAGCCCGCTGTTTTGCCTCAAAACTCATTTTTGTATGCACTTTTTGACACGGGCCGTGTCATCCAACACTGCTGACGCGGTGAAATTTGGATACCAAACTATTGATTAGTTTGAATCTTTAATTCATTTTGCAACCGAACTTTGATTTGTCCAAAGGAAGGGATAAAGATCGAAATTCCCACAATGCAATGCAAATGCAAGGTTTAGAGAGTTTTGGTTCGGGGGTTGGTTAAACTTAGGGAAGGTTCTAGCATCCTAAGTTTCTGTAGTACTCTACAAGAACCTCTTGTTTTATGTTTGATTATTGCTATGTGTTTATCTGCTTAATGGTTTAAAGACCTAAGGGTTTATTTTCTAAGTATACTCGATAAGATGTCGCATCTTATGCCTACATATCCTTACGGGAGTGGAATCAGAGTATCTGTAGTTCCCCTAAAGGGTTTGAGGAGTTCTTTGACTGTGGTCAAAGTTCCTACGGGTTTAGGGTAGTTGTTTGATTGATTTTAGGAGAAGAGATGTGTCTTCATTTTAAGATAGATTTAACCACCACGAGGTGTAGGAAAATAGTCTTTGCATCGTCTTAAGAAAAGGGCTTAAGTACTCGGATTGTTTGGCAAGTATGCCTTTGTTTCTCTTAAGGCAAAGTCCCAACGGCTTGATTGTATTGTTGTGGGGTGGAGATTCTATCTCGCTTAAGATGATTAACATCCTTCTCTATTGTGTTTGTAAAAGTTGTATTGTGTTGATTGTTTGTTTCCATGTTGTAAAAGTTAAAGCCAAGGCCCTTCCTATGGGGTAGGTCCTAGACTTAAGCGATCAATATGAATGGAATCAAGGATCGAAGGGATTATGATGCAAATGATATGCACTACGCACGATTGTTCAATCATGTGTAGGGTTTTCCTTTGGACGGAATGCAATGCAATAATATAAATGCGAAAATATAAATGGCGGTAATGTAAATTGCAATAAATAAATTGCAGAAATGTAAAGCCATACACACGCATGAAAGCGCTAAGGTGTAGGTACAAGTGTCGTAAAGTGGGTGTGCACGATTAGATTGTTTTTTACGCTGTTGATTGATTTTAAGCGGATTTGATTAATTTCGGTTTGAATTAGAAGAAAATGTTTGATTGATTTTTGATGAGGGGAGTACTAGTTTACTTGAACTGATTTTATCGGTTTTAAAAATTCAGATGATAAATTAATTTGAGAAAAGTTATTTGATTTATTATTTTTAGTGAGTTTAGTTTTTATGAGGAGTTAAATTAAATACGGTTTAATAAAAATTTTGGAATTGGTTAGATTGGAAGAAAAAGATCGTTAAATAAATTGTTTTGGTAATTATAAAAAAGTTAATTATTATTAGACAAAAGTTCTTTTTTTTTTTTACTAAGGAAAGGGATTTTATCATTTTTAGAAATTTATTTTAAATATTAAATGAGTTTTAAAAAGGGGTTTTGATTACTATAAAAAAAGGATAAATCAATTGGAATTTTTCTTAATAAAATACATGTTATTAGAGTACTAAAGATTATTATGAAGTTTAATTAAAAGATTTTAATAAAATAAGTCATTTTTCTTTTGAAAGAGAGATTGCTGAATAATCGTGATTAATTAATAAAACTAATTAATTAAAAGGTTCATTTAATAAAGGTTAATAGTTAATTTTTTTTTAAAAGGTGGGTTAAGGGGTTAATTAAGGGGTTAGTGGTTAATGTGTGTGGTATTGTGAGTGTGTTTGCATATTTATAAAAAATCAAAAAATAACAAGCAAAGTAACCCTAAGCCCCAAATCGGAGATCCTTCCCCCTCTCTCTCGTTGTCGTTCCCTTTTCCTTTCTCCAATGGCCACCTCTCCTTCCATCTCTCTGCTCTCTCGATCTTCCTTCTGATTACTTTTACCTGCAAACGAACAAACAATCAAAGAGGAAAGGGAAAACCTCAACCAAAGGGTCAATAGTGTACCAAATAAGCGACGAGGGCGGTGCGAAGTGCGGGTTTGACGGCGGCAATGATGATGATGATGGAGTACTCTTCCTCAATCTCCTATAAGTCTCACGTGGGTTTGGACGGAAGGTTTCAATCTCAGTTTTGGGAAAGAAGCTAAGTTCTTATTTTCTTGATTTACAAATTTAGGTTGTTCGTGAATGTTGAGTTTGGGTTTTTTTCTCTGTTCTTTCTTCTTCTACCAGCCTTCTTATATAGGCTCTTGAGTGGAAACGATTTTGAATAAGTAACGAATGATAATTTTGAATGCTTATTGAACCTTCCTATTTGGTCTAGGGTAGATTTGAAAACTTTCCTTCTTCGTGGGATTTGTATTGATGTCTGTTAATGAGAAATTTCAATCCATAATGTCTTGTACCAAATCTGTTTAATGCTCTTATGTCCAGGTTCATCGTATTGAGGATTTGCATATTCTTAGAATCTTAGTGGAATATTCTCTGACTGATTTTTATTGACTCTGAATACGTGACCTGGCAGGTACAGGTGGCGAAGGTCTTGGGCCAAAATGTGGATTGGAAGCCCAGAGAGGCAGATTCACGTTTGATGCGTTTGGTGAGGCCTTCATGAAAAAGCGGTGACGAAGAGCTGCAGTTTCAGGTGTTCACAGGGTATGCTCTTTCTCCTTTCAATCTAATCTATGTTCTTGAGATTGTTTTCTTTGTTGAACTTCAAATTATGCTCTTCTTAATTTCTCAAAACTGCGAGTTAATTCTTACGGCATTCTGATGTGTTCTGTAGGTGATGGCGTGGAGAAGTCTCGTATAACGGGTTGAAATGGCGTACCAGATATCCTCTATGTGGAACTCTAAGCCGCCATAAAAGTAAGCTTTATTTCATACAACCTCAAATTCTCATAGTGATTCACATTGTCCTTTTGTCTTGAACCCACAATTTACTTAGCATTTCTTTCGCAGGCCTTCATGCGGTGAATTAACGGCCGAAAGTATTCCTGTCAGAGTCAGCAGGACTTCTTACTAACTTGGTCGTACCATTGTTTCCGGCAGGAGCTTCAAAGATACTATACTTATCCTTGACAATGGCAAATGTAATTGTAATTTGTTAAATCCCAATCTATTTTGACCTCTAGTTGTAAAATGCTCGTTTGAGGAGGGACTGGTGACTTAGATCAACATCTTCACACCTTTTGACTCCCCTTCATTTTGTATGCAGGGTTGTCTTGAACTTGTAATGAGCTCATTCTTTTGTCTGCTTAATGGAAACTTGATGAAGTGATTACGAGACCACGGTGATTTAGCACGGCAACAACAATTCGAAATAGATTGGCCTCTTAGTTAAATGTAGTGGTTCTAAGGATAAGTATCTCTAGTCTCTTTCCAAATCATCTTGGTATAAGGTTGTTCATCTACTGTGGCGTGTTGGTTACTTATGAGATTCACAGTCGGGATTACTTGCATCTTATGAGGTAATGTTGGCATTTGTTTCACTGCAGGTCTTTGCTGTTTCAGCTCCATCTCAGATGAAGGCTACTCTTGAGGGATCTCAGGCTCCTGATTTTGGCGGTCAACACGGTTGTTATGGCTAGCAGTTGTTCACATTGGTAAAGACTGACTAAACGAGTCATGGCTTCCTGCTAGGTCTGTTCTGATTAATTCTCCAATTGTTGGTGGCAAATGCTATGCATATACATTGTTTTTCGTCTGATGCTGTTAGTCATTCATAGTTGCCATTACTGCATTTTTGGGTGCTCTGATTCTGAAATATTTAGAAGCTTTTCCGAAATCTAAATTGAACATATTTCTGCTAGCTGCGTGTTTTCTTCCTTTCCCATTACTTGTATGGACTAACCTCAAAATCTGTATGGGCATATTGCAGAATTTGAACTAGGCACTATGGATGAAAAAGATTAGACCATACTCATGGTGGTGTAGTTTGTCATGTATTCCACATTGTGATATGAACTATAAACGTGATGTGGTTTCTGTTTTATGCTATAGGTAGATGTATCAATTTCCTGGTTTTGAACAATAGTCATATGAAGTATACTTTGCATTTGAATACCCCTCTTTTGATCCATTTCTTGAATCTGAAACGGTTTAATTTCCTAATTTTGGTTGCTCTTATTTTGTTATGTGGCTTTCTTATCTTGAGTATGCTTCGAAGTAATGCCGGCGTGCATGAGGTTGTGGAGTTGTACGCATGACATGCGATAGGGATGACTTCTCCTTTACTGTTATGTGTTTTAACTGTGTTTGGAATGGCTTTAATGGTCTGTTCATAATGTTATCTTCAGTCTTACAACATTGCCTTATCATTGCAGGATGCTGGAGCTTTGTACGATCCCAACGGTTTAAGTCAAAGCTTTGGGGAACACAAAAAGGAACTGCCTCATGGCATCCAACTCCCTTATGAGCAAGAAACGGTGGGGCAAAGCTTCAAAGTTTCATCTCCTCACAATTAAGGGTATTTGGAAGGAGTCTTCAAAGTTTGGGTTAGAACTGAGAGGAATGGACCTGCCACCATTTAATCGTAGTGCTTTGTCTTAGCATTCATCAATTAATTTTCCGGTGACGTGCTAGTGGTCGGATGAGTCGAGATAAGTTTTCCAATTAGTTCCTCCTTCTGCTCTTTATGAATTCCATTTCTGAAAAGAACATGAACAATAAGCCTATGATAAAAAAAAAGCTTGTTGTTGATGTGGCAGGGATCAAGTCTGGAAGGAATTTATGCAACAGGAGGAATTGGTATTGCAGTTGGTCACACCATGTCGAGAAGCTTCTTTTTTATAGATAACTCATCAAAATCAATTTCCAATAAGCCATATTGCAGCATCACAAGGGAGCTACGTTTATTAAACGTAGGCGGTATTTCGGTTCAATAGGTAGCCATCATATGTTGTTACAGCAGGTTCTCCATATTTTGTAACCCTGTGTCTCTGCCAAAGTCTTGTAGATACCATCATTAGTTACTAGCGAGTTGCTTGGTAAATTGATTTTTCTTCCTTGTGCTGATATTGTAATGCAAACCGAGAGTATATGGCAAAAACTAATACTTACTCTGCTGACCATTTTGAGGGTGGTTATGATTAATTATGCTTATAAGTCTTCAATCACTTGTAATAGGCCAACATTCCAAATGTTCCTTAATTGTGACTGTAATCATTTCGTTATAAATTTGTATTGCAAACTCGGATGTAAAAACCAGAGTCAAGCTTAAGGAAAAGGTGGTGTTCATTTAATACACTATGCTATGACTTGAGATGGTGCTCTTTTGAAATGGGTTGGGCTTATAAGATAGTGTCGTGTACTTCCCACAATAAATTAATCCTTATAAGTGAAATTCTTCCGAATCTAATGTATCCTTTCGCGATTTTAATCTTGATATAAAGGTATAAGTCTCGCTCGAACTTGGGATGTACAACAATAAATTGAAATTGAATTGCTCTCCTGTGATGACACATGCGTTCATAGCTCGTGAGTTAACTCCTATAAAACTCGAATTTTGCACCTTATGGTTTTAATAAGTCCATGAGTTTAGACCACTTTTGTCTTGACAACAAAATACCTTGAACCTTATTCACGATCCTTATCCACACTTGCCATATAAGTTATCAACCAAAACCGAACTCTTTCCCATAAATGATAACTCGTCCTTATGAAATCAAAAAGATGATGTAACCTGGTACGCGGACCATGCCTTGCGAAATTCTTCGAAAATAATGACACAAATTGTGATGCAGCTAACCACGAGAGTAATAATAGGCCTCAAATGTTTATGCCTTGAAGTATTCGACTGTAAGGGTCTACACTTCTTATTATCAAACCTGCACCAACTGGTTAGTCGCAAAAAAGAAAACATGAATATTAAAATAACAATAGAAAAAACGCAAAAAGAGGTGGGACCCTATGGTCAAAAATTAGGGTGCAACAGATGCCCCTATTTAAGTTACTCCTATTCGTAGATATGGGGATCGAAATCTCCGTCTCGACGAGATAGGAGGGACTTAAATACAAACATTGCACGAATTTTTGGCCCTAAGAGGCCACCGAATGCAAATGATATGCAATGATATGAAATGCAAGACAGACAGGTGGTTCTGTGGAGAAAGGGTGCCTCAGGGAAGAAACACAACACATGGGAAGAACAGGCAAAACGAGACTTCGTAGGGAAAGATTGACAGTCACAAAATGTCTATAAATATGCTGTGAAGAGTTTGGGAGAGAAATCCTCTTGAGGAATCTACTGTATATGTCAAATGTAATTGATTCAAGAGATTAGCTAGAGAAGTCTACTGTCAAGGCTTGTAACTATAATTGAGAATATTTTTGTCAAAATATTTTCTGTTAAAATCTGTAAGGAATCTACTGCCGAGATTCTATGTTGAAATCTGCTGGAGGCATACTTCTGACGAAGTCTTCTGGAAATCTACTGCCGAGACTAACCAGAAAATAAAACAGAACTACCCACTGCCGAGGTCTTCTGGGAATCTACTGCCGAGATTAACCAGGAACTACCTACTGCCGAGGTCTTCTAGGAACCTACTGCCGAGATTAACCAGGAACTACCTACTGTCGAGGTCTTCTGGGAATCTACTGCCGAGATTAACCAGGAACTGTAAAAGAACTACCTACTGCCGAGGTCTTCTGGGAATCTACTACCGAGATTAACAAGGAACTGTAAAAGAACTACCTATTGCCGAGGTCTTCTGGGAATCTACTGCCGAGATTAACTAGGAACTACCTACTGTCGAGGTCTTCTGGGAATCTACTGCCGAGATTAACCAGGAACTGTAAGATGTTTGAATGATTGTCGTTGTAGACTGTAGTTTGTCATTGTAGACTGTAGTTTGTCGTTGTAGACTGTAGTTTGTCGTTCGTTGTAGAACTTGTAGATGTCGTTCGTTGTAGAATTTATAGATGTCGTTCGTTGTAGAATTTTTAGATGTAATTTGTAAATGTAGTTGTCAATGTAGTTGTAAATGTGAAGTTGCACCGGGGGATCTTTGGAAGAGATGTGAGCCGGTTGAATTGTATGTCTTCTCAGATAAAGAGAGATTATTGCGATAAACTTCTTCGACTTCTCCGGGGAGATGTCACTGCTGGAAGTAAACTTGTGTGATGAACTCACTGGGGAATACCTTTGTTGTTGTAAAAATATGTGAATTCTCAAATGAAGAGAAATGTGTGTAACTGTCTTCTCTGATGAATCAATAATGTTGAAGGACCCACTGAGGGTAAATGAGCTGTCTTGTGGAGATAAAACCTGATTGAAATGAGTTGCTCAAATAAAGAGCTGCTCGCAATTCAGATGTAAATTGTTGAGAAGTTCTGATAAGACTATTAGAGAAATGCACCTTTATACAGATCCTTCTTGGGGAACTGAGTGTAAAATAAATGCACACTTAATCCAAACTCAAAAGTTGGAGATGTCCACGATGTGATTGCCAAGTACCGAAGTTCAATTCAGGAAATATCTGAAGAGAAACTGTTAAGCAAGACTCGACCATTGAGGTATGAACTCAAATGGGATATGTTGAAACAACCGTCTTCCACAAGGATCCATCTTCATGGGGAAACAGAAATATTATGCTTTTTCTGCCTAGGGCTGACAAATCTAATTGGAGGGATAAGACGCACCCAAACACCTAGGGATAACTACAACCAAAGCGACAGAATAAAACAAACACAGATAATGCAAAGAAATGCACATGTTATGTTGTCTACTTATATGCTATGTGTATGCCTATGCTGACAAGACAAACAAAAAGAGGTGATCGGAGATGAAATAAACATCTCGAAGCAGGCATCTCGACCAATCTTCGAAGATAGAAGTACCACTGGGGATAGACGGAGAACTGAATATGGGATCGCACTCCTGCTTCAGGGCTCCAAATTTTCTCTTGGGGAATAGAGAACCTTCCACTTGGGGATGTAACATCTTGATAAGTTTGAAAGGTTGTGTGGATTTGTAGACGGAGGTATCCAAATTGATGCTTCGTAGAGGATAGAATAAATACCCTGGGTCATTGCGGTTGTTGATCATGTCGGAGTTGAGCTTCCTGGGGATGAAATAAACATTTGCTTCGCTTCAAAGTTTCAAATGCCCCAAGTCACATGGTTTAAGAAACAACATCTAGAGAGGATTTTACAGAAAATTTGATGTCCAAATGCCCCACTGTTTTCAAACTCTCTAGAGAGATTCACCGGATCTCGACGTAACTGCCCCTGATTGGCGGTATAACTGAGTCATCCAAGACTGGTACGCCTCAAACCTCTTGGAAAAAAACTTGCCCCAGGTTGGCAAAGTCTTCAAATCCATCAACGTTCGTATATAATCTTTCTAAGATATCAAGCGCATTTAGCAAGTTAGAAATGTTAATTTCGAAACGTGTAATGCAACTCGTTTGTCTTGAAGTTTTTTTTTTGAAAAGAGATATCACAATAACTGGTGACCGAAATCACTAGTTAGGATACAAACTAAAATTATTTATAAAGCCGATTTAATTTGAGCATAGCTCAAGGAGTCAGGAAACAATATCTCATCGAGTATGCTTTCGAACTAAACCTTACTTCAATTAGGACTTTGAAGGTTGTATATGGGCTTAATTTATGACTTGTAAAATGGAGGAATAAAGGATTAGTATATTTGTGCCCAACCAATTTTTTGGAAGATGTTCATTATTTTTTTGATATTACCCTGCCCTAGGCCAAAAAACGGGGTTTCGGTTTGGGAGAAAAACAAAGCTTTTTTCAAGGCTTAAAAAGAGGGTTTAACTATGTTGGTGTTTAGATGGTTGAAATAATGCCTTACATCATCAGTAGGGTTCTTATTCGAAGCATACAACAAGAGATCATGTGTTTTACTTCATCATCCTTCTTCCAATTCTTCACCGAAGTGAGAAAAAATTGGGTAAAAGTTGGTATTATAAATTATTTTGAAAAAACAATTTGAGTGAAAACGAATGGATTTCTTCAAGACAAACACTTATTGCATTACTTATTCAAAATAACAAATTCTTACATACCGAAAATACTTTTAATCAAAGAAATAAAAACACAAAAACAAAATTAAGTGAAAAGTCGGACAAGCCCTTCTTTATTATGCCTTGAAATGGAGATATGTCGTCTTTTGATAACCTTGGATCATGGCCTCGGAGGATGAGCCATGTTGGGGTCAGGATTAGAACCCTCGAAGGATAAGATTCCGCTCTTAACCAATTCTTGAACGTCTGCCTTCAAACCATAACAGCTTTCAATGTCGTGGCCAGAAGCACCTTGATGATATGGGCAAAATTTGTCAGCTTTGTACCAATACGGGAGTTTCTCAGGTACTTTAGGTGGAGCTTTTGTTTGGATGTGACCTCTCTGAATCAAGACTGGAAACAGGTCAGCATATTTCACAGGGATGGGATCAAACCGATGAATTACCTCTCTTGGAGTATCCAGAGGCATCCTCTGATACCTTCTCCGAAGCCGTCGATTCTGTGGTTGATTTGGAGAAGCCATCTTCTGCTTAGGAGGTGGTTGTTGTTTGCGTTGAGCGGGCATTGCATACTGGTGTTGAGGATGGGGTACCGGAGCTAGGAATTCTCTGGAAGGTCCACTATTATCTTTATTGTCTGGGGTTATACTTAGGTTGTGATGGTATTGCCTCATAAAAGCAACAACTAAGTCTTCCCAAGACTGAATGTGGTTACTTTGCAGCTTCATGTACCACATCAAGGATGTCCCACATAAACTTTCTTGAAAGCAGTGAATCATCAGCTTGTCGTTATCAATATAAGCAGTCATATTTCGACAAAACATTGTCAAGTGGTATTTTGGACAGCTGATGCCCTTGTAAATTTCGAAGACAGACATCTTGAACTTTAGACGAATAATTACACCTGGAACTAAACATAGTTCATGAGCACCAAGACCTGATGCGGTAGCTCCTCTCATCATCTTCACTTGTTCTTTGAGACCACAAAGTTCTTTCTCCATTGCTACGAATCTAGGATCATCCATTCCTTTCTCAGTAGGAGTGTTCTGGGGGTCAACCAACAGGTTGTCTTGCAAAGGTTGGCGTTGCACAGGGACATCCGCTTGCTGCACAAAGTGGTCGGAGGAATAGTCAAACGTCGAATCAGTCCTTGCTTTGAAGCTAGTCATGCGATCCATATCTTTTGTTCTCTTTGCTATCCTTCAGTAGTACTTCGAGTTTGGTCAGATGGTCGAGACGTTGGCTGACGAGACAAAGACAGAAAGACGGAATGAGGACGCAGCGGAGAAGAGACACACGCACATGCTAAAAATGCAAAATGCTAATGCAAACAAAATGCAGATACAGGATGAGTAGGACTTCATGGGATTCCTCTATTTATGGGCATTGCGGTAAAAGGAAACGTTTTATTAAATCGGAACGGATTACATAAATATTTTTTTAAAGAGTCCCAAATAAAAGCTAAATAAAAGCTAGTAAAGACACTAAAGAAGTTTTGAATTCTGTTGCTTGAGCTGCTCTTCCAACTGAGCCTTCTCACGGGTGAGATTTTCCACAATCATCTTCCAGACAGTACACTGAGAGTCGGAGGAAAATAAATCCTCCAACACCTTCCTTCTCTTGTAGGGGAGTAGTTCTTCATCCTTCAATATTAATTGCTCTTGAAGTTTAACATTCTGCTCCTGAAGTTCATTCTCCTGTGTCTGAAATTCTTTCTTCTGTTTCTGAAATTCCTTTTCTCGTTCTTGAGATTCCTTCTTCTGTTCCTGAAGCTCACTAATCTCTGCAACAACCACTTGATATTTGTTTTTCCATACCTTTGTCTCATGTTGTGATTTCTTTAATGCAACCTCCAATTCCTCAATATCAGACATAAAAACATAAACAGGCTCTCTCTTCGGAGGTATAGGGTCTTGACGGGCATAAGGCATCTTCAGCTTGATCTGTCTCTTATCCACTGGAGATATGGTTCTAAAGATACACAATTAGGCCTTCCTAGATTGCTCTTCCCCTTCTTGTACACACTACGCCATGCATCCAAAACCTTTCCTCGAAGCTCCATATCATCGTGGAAGAAAATACTCTTTACATCGGAATTTTTAGGAGGTCCCTTCAACGGGTATCCCAACTGTCGACAAGCTAAAACGGGATTGTAGCTGATTCCTCCATCAAAACTGAGCAATAGTACATTACCAAAGTTAACACAACTATCAATGATTAATACTCCATCATATACTCGATTGTACCAATCAATGTCAGAATGGGTCAATGCCATAACCCTAGGAGACCAAAGTTCTTTTCCAACATTTGTAAAAGAGCTAGTCTTTGGCAAGTGCGAAATAAACCACTTGTAAAGTAAGGGTACACAACAAGTAATCATCCCTCCACCACGAAGGTTTCGGAGATGTATAGAGTGATATGTATTACCCAACAAAGTCGGCACTGGGTTGTTTTTCATACAGATCTTAAATGCTTTGAGATCGATGAAACCTTCAGAACATGGAAATAGAAATATCCCATAAACAAGTAAGGCGAACATTGCCTCGAACTGAGCCTTGTTCGAATGATTAGCACAAAATAAAGTTTTCTCGACTAGGAAACCTGTCTTTAGACCAAGAATTCCCTCCTTGGTAACCATGTTGGCCTTGACGTCAGCTACCTTTAAACGGAGGGCTTTAGCAATATCTTTCTCATCAAGTTTCTTTTCCAAGAAAGGAAAAGGAGATTCTTCCAGAATAGGTAGATCCACCAAAAAGGAGTACTCTTCCAATGTAGGTAACAACTGAAAATCTGGGAAGGTGAAACAATGATAAAGAGGATCATAAAATTGTAGTAGAGTGGCAAGAAGTCCTTCATTCACTGTGCGACCCAATAAAGATATCAGCTTCCCATATTTGTTCTTGAATTCCTCTTGATCCTTGATAAAGCCCCACAACTTCTTTAGGTCATCAAATTTGGGACTCTTAAAATTATATTTCACAGTACGTCTTTCATTTGAAATCATGGTGACCTACAATGTTCATAAACGAAAGTAAATTCCATGAAGTCCAATGCAGAATGATGTTATATGAATGCAACAAACACAAGTATTCACATAAGGGCACACAAAGATAAGCAAACAAAGGTCCTAGGTTTGCAACGAGCATGGAGCCAAGGGTATACCCATTCCCAAAGGATAAAGACTAAGGGTGGATGGTACCTGCAGAACTGGGTTCTAAGGGGACTCAAAGTCATCAGCCCATCTTTCAGATATTATCAATTTCTCAACTAACTCGAGGATTAATAATATTCTCAAGAGAACTTCTTTCGAGTGTAGCTTCGCGTAGCACTACTTCGGGACTTACTCCCTCATAGCCTCGCACTACTTCCTAATAAAAGCCAAAGTGGGGTTAAAGGTAACTACGGTCCTTAGTATCATGGACTCCAATTGAGAATAGTAAAAATTTTCACAACTAAACTCGTTCAACCGAACCATTTTCAAAAAGGGTCTCAACTAAGCGGGATTCTTGAGTCAACTTAGTCGGGACTCACTCCCTATAAGCCTCATCGAATATATCACCATCCTATCATAACTTCTCTCAAGTCCGAGTGTAGGACTTTGTCTCACCACTCAAAGGTAACAACCCAAAAGGAAAAAGATAAATAAACATACAAATAAACAGATAGAGAGCAATAAACAAGTAAATAAAACAAGTTAGGGCAACCCACTGAGGGATCCCCAGTGAAGTCGCCATTTCTGTCGCGGTGAAATTTGGATACCAAACTATTGATTAGTTTGAATCTTTAATTCATTTTGAAACCGAACTTTGATTTGTCCAAAGGAAGGGATAAAGATCGAAATTCCCACAAAGCAATGCAAATGCAAGGTTTAGAGAGTTTTGGTTCGGGGGTTGGTTAAACTTAGGGAAGGTTCTAGCATCCTAAGTTTCTGTAGTACTCTACAGGAACCTCTTGTTTTATGTTTGTTTATTGCTATGTGTTTATCTGCTTAATGGTTTAAAGACCTAAGGGTTTATTTTCTAAGTATACTCGATAAGATGTCGCATCTTATGCCTACATATCCTTACAGGAGTAGAATCAGAGTATCTGTAGTTCACCTAAAGGGTTTGAGGAGTTCTTTGACTGTGGTCAAAGTTACTACGGGTTTAGGATAGTTGTTTGATTGATTTTAGGAGAAGAGATGTGTCTTCATTTTAAGAGAGATTTAACCACCACGAGGTGTAGGAAAATAGTCTTTGCATCGTCTTAAGAAAAAGGCTTAAGTACTCGGATTGTTTGGTGAGTATGCCTTTGTTTCTCTTAAGGCAAAGTCCCTACGGCTTGATTGTATTGTTGTGGGGTTGAGATTCTATCTCGGTTAAGATGATTAACATCCTTCTCTATTGTGTTTGTAAAAGTTGTATTGTGTTGATTGTTTGTTTCTATGTTGTAAAAGTTAAAGCCAAGGCCCTTCCTATGGGGTAGGTCCTAGACTTAAGCGATCAACTTGAATGAAATCAAGGATCGAAGGGATTATGATGCAAATGATATGCACTACGCACGATTGTTGAATGATGTGTAGGGTTTTCCTTTGGACGGAATGCAATGCGATAATATAAATGCGAAAATATAAATGGCGGTAATGTAAATTGAAATAAATAAATTGCGGAAATGTAAAGCCATACACACGCATGAAAGCGCTAAGGTGTAGGTACAAGTGTCGTGAAGTGGGTGTGCACGATTAGATTTTTTTTTACACTGTTGATTGATTTTAAGCGGATTTGATTAATTTCGATTTGAATTAGAAGAAAATGTTTGATTGTTTTTGATGAGGGGAGTACTAGTTTACGTGAACTGATTTTATCGGTTTTAAAAATTCAGATGATAAATTAATTTGACGAAAGTTATTTGATTTATTATTTTTAGTGAGTTTAGTTTTTATGAGGAATTAAATTAAATACGGTTTAATAAAAAGTTTGGAATTGGTTAGATTGGAAGAAAAAGATCGTTAAATAAATTGTTTTGGTCATTATAAAAAAGTTAATTATTATTAGACAAAAGTTCTTTTTTTTTTACTAAGGAAAGGGATTTTATCATTTTTAGAAATTTATTTTAAATATTAAATGAGTTTTAAAAAGAGGTTTTGATTATTATAAAAAAAGGATAAATTAATTGGAATTTTTCTTAATAAAATACATGTTATTAGAGTACTAAAGATTATTATGAAAAAAGTTTAATTAAAAGATTTTAATAAAATAAGTCATTTTTCTTTTGAAAGAGAGTTTGCTGAATAATCGTGATTAATTAATAAAACTAATTAATTAAAAGGTTCATTTAATAAAGGTTAATAGTTAATTTTTTTTAAAAGGTGGGTTAAGGTGTTAATTAAGGGGTTAGTGGTTAATGTGTGTGGTATTGTGTGTGTGTTTGCATATTTACAAAAAATCAAAAAATAACAAGCAAAGTAACCCTAATCCCCAAATCGGAGATCCTTCCCCCTCTCTCTCGTTGTCGTTCCCTTTTCCTTTCTCCGATGGCCACCTCTCCTTCCATCTCTCTGCTCTCTCAATCTTCCTTCTGATTACTTTTACCTGCAAACGAACAAACAATCAAAGAGCAAAGGGAAAACCTCAACCAAAGGGTCAATAGTGTACCAAATAAGCGACGAGGGCGGTGCGAAGTGCGGGTTTGATGGCGGCAATGATGATGATGATGGAGTACTCTTCCTCGATCTCCTCTGAGTCTCACGTGGGTTTGGACGGAAGGTTTCAATCTCGGTTTTGGGAAAGAAGCTAAGTTCTTCTTTTCTTGATTTACAAATTTAGGTTGTTCGTGAATGTTGAGTTTGGGTTTTTTTCTCTGTCCTTTCTTCTTCTACCAGCCTTCTTATATAGGCTCTTGAGTGGAAACGATTTTGAATAAGTAATGAATGGTAATTTTGAGTGCTGATTGAACCTTCCTATTTGGTTTAGGGTAGATTTGAAAACTTTCCTTCTTCGTGGGATTTGTATTGATGTCTGTTAATGAGAAATTATAATCCATAATGTCTTGTATCAAATCTGTTTAATGCTCTTATGTCCAGGTTCATCGTATTGTGGATTTGCATATTCTTAGAATCTTAGTGGAATATTCTCTGAGTGATTTTTTCTGACTCTGAATACGTGACCTGGCAGGTACAGGTGGCGAAGGTCTTGGGCCAAAATGTGGATTGGAAGCCCAGAGAGGGAGATTCACGTTTGATGTGTTTGGTGAGGCCTTCACGAAAAAGCGGTGACGAAGAGCTGCAGTTTCAGATGTTCACAAGGTATGCTCTTTCTCCTTTCAATCTAATCTCTGTTCCCGAGATTGTTTTCTTTGCTGAACTTCAGATTATGCTCTTCTTAATTTCTCAAAACTGCGAGTTAATTCTTACGGCATTCTGCTGTGTTCTGTAGGTGCTGGCGTGGAGAAGTCTCGTATAACGGGTTGAAATGGCGCACCAGATATCCTCTATGTGGAACTCTAAGCCGCCATAAAAGTAAGCTTTATTTCATACAACCTCAAATTCTCATAGTGATTCACATTGTCCTTTTGTCTTGAACCCACAATTTACTTAGCATTTCTTTCGCAGGCCTTCACGCGGTTAATTAAAGGCCGAAAGTATTCCTGTCAGAGTCAGCAGGAATTCTTACTAACTTGGTCGTACCATTGTTTCCGGCAGGAGCTTCAAAGATACTATACTTATCCTTGACAATGGCAAATGTAATTGTAATTTGTTAAATCCCAATCTATTTTGACCTCTAGTTGTAAAATGCTCGTTTGAGGAGGGACTGGTGACTTAGATCAACATCTTCACACCTTTTGACTCCCCTTCATTTTGTATGCAGGGTTGTCTTGAACTTGCAATGAGCTCATTCTTTTGTCTACTTAATGGAAACTTGATGAAGTGATTACGAGACCACGGTGATTTAGCACGGCAACAACAATTCGAAATAGATTGGCCTCTTAGTTAAATGTAGCGGTTCTAAGGATAAGTATCTCTAGTCTCTTTCCAAATCATCTTGGTATAAGGTTGTTCATCTACTGTGGCGTGTTGGTTACTCATGAGATTCACAGTCGGGATTACTTGCATCTTGTGAGGTAATGTTAGGATTTGTTTCACTGCAGGTCTTTGCTGTTTCAGCTCCATCTCAGATGAAGGCTACTCTTGAGGGATCTCAGGCTCCTGATTTTGGCGGTAAACACGGTTGTTATGGCTAGCAATTGTTCACGTTGGTAAAGAATGACTAAACGAGTCATGGCTTCCTGCTAGGTCTGTTCTGATTAATTCTCCAATTGTTGGTGGCAAATGCTATGCATATGCATTGCTTTTTGTCTGATGCTGTTAGTCATTCATAGTTGCCATTACTGCATTTTTGGGTGCTCTTTTTCTGAAATATTTAGAAACTTTTCCGGAATCTAAATTGAACATATTTCTGCTAGCTGTGTGTTTTCTTCCTTTGCCATTACTTGTATGGACTAACCTCAAAAACTGTATGGGCATATTGCAGAATTTGAACTAGGCACTATGGATGATAAAGATTAGACCATACTCATGGTGGTGTAGTTTGTCATGTATTCCACATTGTGATATGAACTATAAACGTGATGTGGTTTTTGTTTTATGCTATAGGTAGATGTATCAATTTCCTGGTTTTGAACAATAGTCATATGAATTATACTTTGCATTTGAATACCCCTCTTTTGATCCATTTCTTGAATCTGAAACGGTTTAATTTCCTAATTTTGGTTGCTCTTATTTTGTTATGTGGCTTTCTTATCTTGAGTATGCTTCGAAAGGAATTTACACAACAGGAGGAATTGGTATTGCAGTTGGTTACACCATGTCGAGAAGCTTCTTTTTATAGATAACTCATCATATGTAGCCATCATATGTTGTTACAGCAGGTTCTCCATATTTTGTAACCCCGTGTCTCTACCAAAGTCTTGTAGATACCATCATTAGTTACTAGCGAGTTGCTTGGTAAATTGATTTTTCTTCCTTGGGCTGATATTGTAATGTAAACCGAGAGTATATGGCAAAAACTAATACTTACTCTGCTGACCATTTTGAGGGTGGTTATTATTAATTATGCTTATAAGTCTTCAATCACTTGTAATAGGCCAACATTCCAAATGTTCCTTAATTGTGACTGTAATCATTTCGTTATAAATTTGTAGTGCAAACTCGGATGTAAAAACCAGAGTCAAGCTTAAGGAAAAGGTGGTGTTCTTTTAATACACTATGCTATGACTTGAGATGGTGCTCTTTTGAAATGGGTTGGGCTTATAAGATAGTGTCGTGTACTTCCCACAATAAATTAATCCTTATAAGTGAAATTCTTCCGAATCTAATGTATCCTTTCGCGATTTTAATCTTGATATAAAGGTATAAGTCTCGCTCGAACTTGGGTTGTACAACAATAAATTGAAATCGAATTGCTCTCCTGTGATGACACATGCGTTCATAGCTCATGAATTAACTCCTATAAAACTCGAATTTTGCACCTTATGATTTTAATAAGTCCATGAGTTTAGACCACTTTTGTCTTGACAACAAAATACCTTGAACCTTATTCACGATCCTTATCCACACTTGCCATATAAGTTATCAACCAAAACCGAACTCTTTCCCATAAATGATAACTCATCCTTATGAAATCAAAAAGATGATGTAACCTGGTACGCGGACCATGCCTTGCGAAATTCTTCGAAAATAATGACACAAATTGTGATGCAGCCAACCACGAGAGTCATAATAGGCCTCAAATGTTTATGCCTTGAAGTATTCGACTGTAAGGGTCTACACTTCTTATTATCAAACCTGCACCAACTGGTTAGTCGCAAAAAAGAAAACATGAATATTAAAATAACAATAGAAAAAACACAAAAAAAGGTGGGACCCTATGGTCAAAAATTAGGGTGCAACAACTGCCAGCCGTGTCAGGCCCCCTGTTTTCATGTCGTTTTTTTTTGTGTTTTTGCCTTGTTCAAGACGTCTAACCCTATGTGATTGTATAGCCATTTGTATGTGGATATTGTTGGTCATTTATGACCTTTGTTGCCAAAAACCATTTTCAAAAACAAACTCTCGATTTTATCGAGCCATTTTCAACCTTGTAAGTCAATTGCCTTGTGCATCGCCATCGACCTTGTTCGTATCGCTTCAAATATTTTCAGAAACAATAAAACCCTTGATCCAACATCAAGTGGTATTTCTCTCATAAAAAATCCAAAACACAATAAATATACGATTGAGGTTATACACCATAAACTTTAAAGTGACGGAGAAGGAATGAGAATGGAACCCTCCTACACTCGTTCCGAATGTTTTGAGTATAAGGCGCTCGACTTGGTTATTCGAAACATCCATCTCTATCCAAAGTTATTTTTGTGTAATCCTAATTAAGAACAATTTCTTTTCAAAAAACCTAAAAATAACATCAACTCATCAAACTACTTTTCACCTTAGGGCATCAATCCAAAAATCCTTTTTTTCAAGGTATAAAAATCAACCAACAAACAACCTTTTCACAAGCCTCCGAACTACGGAGCTTTGATTCTTCTCTTCTTTTAAGTGAGGGTACGTAGGCACAAGGGCCACAATCCTTGGCAATCACACTTTTATTAAAAACACCCATTCACACTAAACTACCTAGAAGGTTCCCATCGAGTACGATGGATGCGAGGGGGTGCTAACACCTTCCCCTCGCATAACCGACTCCCGAATCCTAAGACTTGGTTGCGATGACCATGCTCTTGTAGTTGTGTGTTGTTAGCTAGTAGCTTTCCTGCATGTATGGTGTGATTTCTGCTGCTTGTGATCTCTGATATTGTAACAGAATATTTTAGCCAAACATTTGCCGAAGGGGGAGTTTGTAGATGCTTTTGATTGGATGCATTTTATGGAAAAACATTGATGGATGTATGAATATCATGACTGATGTTATGACATACATAATGAGAATTCAGTAGGGTAAGTTTAAATAGCTTAGAGTGACTTAAGTTGGATGTCATGACTAAATGTTATGACATCAAGCATATGACATCAGAGCGCGCAGGTATTAGTTTCTGTTATTAGCTCATGCTATACTTCAAGAAACATTTTGGGAAGCCTAGTTATCTAAGGCGACATATCAGGCATTGCTAAGGATAACATGGAATACCCCTGACCCAATTGGATATGCGCGGCTTCATGAAGAGAGGTTTATCTTGGGTAAACCTAACTTATGTACGAAGGCCCAAGGACTGTATGCTGCCTATATATACAGAAGGAGCAATCCTAATTGAAGGAAATTCTTGACAGGGTTTCATAGAACGTGTGATTTGTGAGTAAAGAAGTCTGATTGTATCAATTGTTCTTCACGTGTGTATTGTGTCTTAGGATACATGTATGCCAAACAACTGTCTGCTGCATGATTGCTTTGGTTTAGTGTTTGTGAACTGTTTGTTCAGTGTGTCACTCTAAGCTTTTAAGCAAGAGAGTTGTGTCACATGATCAAACCTGTGAAGCAAGATCAAGGCGTGTTTGAAGTGTGACTTTATTGCCTTTTGTAACTTTGAATTAGTTAATATCACGGTTGTGATTAAGGGGGAGTGAGTGGGGAACTCTGGTCTAGTATTAGGCTGAAGTGTCATTGGGTAGGTCTTAAGTGAAGAGTGCAAACTGGATGTTTGACTCTGAATTAATTCTATTAATTGTGAATTTTCTCCCTAGCTTGGTAGCCCACAAATGTAGGTGTGGTTGGCACTGAACTGGGTAAATAATTACTTGTGTTATTTAATGTTTTCATTTACTGATTGTCCTTAAGTTTAGTAGTCTGTGTTACAGTGGATGTCATAACATCTGTGGTAACATTCACTGTTGTGTACCTAGAATTTCAGGGTGCCTCTGCCAAATGGTACCTGAGTTTAGATTAGTCTCGTACCCACAATTTCCAAGACTTGTTAGATGCCTTCATTAAGCACTACAAGTATAATATGGATCTTGCTCCCGACATAAGACAACTATTGAGTATGTCCTAGAAGAACTCTGAGTTGTTTAAAGAGTACGCTCGGTGTTAGAGAGAAACTGCTTCACAAGTAGAGCCACCCTTAACTGAAAAGGAATTAGCTGACTGTTTCATTGATACTATGATACCAAAGGTCTATAAAAGGATGGTCCATAGTATGACTACTAATTTTTCTGATATTGTGGTCGTGGGCATTAAAGTAGAGCTTGGTTTAAAAAGTGGGAAGATGACCAACGTAGCTGGAAATTCAAGTAACAACAACATTACAAAAAACCACTCTATCAGTTTTCATAAGAAAAAAGAAGGGGAAACCAATGACGTGTTGTCTTGCAGAAAGGAAAGTCAGCCTTGGAAGCATCAACAACATCAATAGGGTTATGTTCAACATCAAATCTACTCGGTTCAGTATACTCAACAACCATATGTGGCCGCTGTCACTCCTACATTCAATTAGCAAGTTCCTGTATACCAGCCTGTACAACAAATACCTGTTTATCAACTGGTCCAACAACAACCAACCTATCAACAAGCACCCAACACTCCTGTTTATCAACAACAACAGACTCAAGTTCCTTGCCAGAATGTTCCTAATAGAAGACAGTTTAGGCCTCCTATTACTCCTATTTTGATCACCTATATCGAGCTATATCCTTCATTAGTGTAACACATTTTGATAACTACAAGGCCTTTAGGTCCACCTCCCGACCCACTCCCACCTTATTACAATCCAAATGCTCATTGTTTGTTTCACGAAGGTTGTTACACTCTAAGGCATATTGTAAGAGAGTTAATGGAGAAGAAGATCTTGTCTTTTGGTGATTCTCAGCCTAATGTAAAAAATAATCCTTTTCCTACTCATGGGGCCTTTAATGTCATTGATGAGGCATCTACTGAAAGTATTATCCTTGATGTTGATGACATTAAAACCCCTCTCTAAGCCTTTTATGCCAAGCTGGTTGAGGCAGGTTTAGTCAAGAATTGTCATTCTAAGTGTGAAGATTGCGCTATCAGTCCTAAGGGATGTATCTTGAATAATGAAGATGTAGAGTTCTTGAGAAACATAAGGAAAAGTGATTACAAGGTTATTGATCAACTTCACCAAACTCCATCAAAAATCTCCATTTTATCTCTTTTGATAAGCTCCCCTGCTCATAAAGTTGCTTTGCAGAAGCTATTGGTTCATGCCCATGTCACTCAAGGAATTATAGTTGGCCAATTTGATAGTGTGATTGCAAATATTATTACCTCTAACACCCTCAGTTTCAGCAATGAGGAATTACCAAGAGAAGGTCAAAATCAAAACCGTGCGTCGCATGTGTCTTTGAAATGTCAGAATGATGCTTTGGCCAGAGTACTTGTGGATACCGATTCTTTTTATAATGTTCTGCCTAAGAGAACTGTTGCCAAGATTGCTTAAAAAGGGGAAGATATGAGATCTACTTCATTAATTGTCAAAGCTTTTAATGGTTCGCGAAGAACAGTTGTTGTGGTGAGAATCGGCTATCAAGCTATTGATTAACTTGAATCACAAATCATTAAGTTCACCACCAAACTTTTATTTATCCAAAGGAAAGGGTAAAGATCTAAGAAAACCCTAAGTGCACTACGTAACAACGAAGCTAAAAGATCGGGGGGTTTGGGGGTTGCTTATACTAAGGGAAGGTATTAGCACCCTAAGTATCTGTATTACTCTACAGGAGCCTCTTGTTTGGTAATTTTGTTTTTGTTAATGTGTGTTTGCTAATGGTTATGTTCTAGGGTAAGGATTGCAAAAGGTAAAGACCTATGGGTTTGTACACTAAGTATGCTTTCCAAGACGTTGCATCTCGTGCCTACATATCCTAAAAAGGATGGTATCAGAGGAACCGTAGTTCTCCTAACTAGGGTGAAGAACACTTGACTATGATCAAAGTTCCAAGGAGAATAAGCATTCATAACAATGATACTTACGTAGAGTTACCAAACTCTCTCAGTCTAAGTTGAAATACCTAATTGGGGATCTGAATTTAACTAAAGTCAAAGAGGGAAATATGAGTACCCATTACAATGGTTCACACATAGAGTTAAGAAACTCAATACCTAAGTTCTAAGTTATAGGATTTCTAATAATGTGTGCTAAAGGTCTTGACTTGATAAAGTCAAAGGGATGAGGTTCTTTAAAAGTCCTAATGACTCTAAAAAGGTCAAAGGGAGGTTAAAACAAATAAGCTATCTATGACATTGAGTCAATAGAGAGACTTTCCTTTAGACTTAGGAATACAAGGCAACTCTTGAGGATGAGAGCTAACAAGCTACATCACTTGGGGAGAAATTATCAAAGCTTAAGCATATACATTCATTCATACATGATGAAGATATAAAATCATGGTAACAACCAATAAAGTAAAGCAAGCATGTGACAACATCAAGAAAAACAAGGTTACAACCAAGTATAAGAACACTCAAGGTAAGGTAACAACCAAGACTTAAGATATTCAAACATGTATTCACATATAAACATGAACTTGAAAAAGCAATAACCAATCATGTAACAACAAGGGTATATAAGTTCATGCATCAAGTGAGGTTCATACAAAGTATATAAGGTGCATACAAGCAAAGAGAATCAAAAGGATCAATCAAGAAGATCAAGAGAAAGCCTAAGAAACCTTAAAAAGTCACAAACTTTGAACAAGCACAAGGGTAAGAAAAATAAATCTTTTTGTAATTTTATTGTCATGGATAAATAATAGACATTCACATGAACATTTAGCTAAAAGAATGAGATCAAAATGATAAAAATCAAAGGAGTTATGATTAAATCAACTTGCAAAGGAAAACATAAAAAATAGGCACCAAAAAAATATGGAAATGCACTCAAAAGGGTTTGAACCCACGCCACTAGGGTTATTACCCAAAACTCTAACCATCTGGCCTGCGTGCGCATTGTGAATACTAAATGTAGTCATGTCATAAAATAAGATACAATGATAAATCATAGGGAAAAAAATCAAAAGATCTGGGGGTGATCGAACCCCAGAACCTTCGCTCAACACAACATACAAACTGTCCTCCTTGACCAGTGGTGCTACCCCCTCATCCAATATATATATGCTTCAAAATTGTTTTAAATTAGAGTCACCTCTACATGGCCACCTCAGCTTCGTCTTCCTCAGCTTTTCTCTCTCTCGCTCGTGCCCTAAAACCATCACCATGGCCAGAACTTCTTCAATCCATATCTCCTTTATTTCTTAACCATTTCAAATGATATAAAGATCAAAGTTGGAGCATTTTTCACAAGGATCAATAATATAACAATATTTTATCCTAAAAGTGACTGTGCAACTTACAAATTATCCAACAACAGTACAACACATTAAGAATATCACATGTCAAAACATTACATGTGCAACTCATACAACATAAATAATGGTTTAAACAACTAGAGCATGATAATATCTACATGTTTGCTTCACAAGTAAATCATTAATGGTGCATAAATCATAAGAGTCAAGGAACATGAAGCTTACCTCTTAGCGAAATTCCAAGGCTTCTTTTCAGCAATTGCAGTTGTAAGATAATAACCTCCACAACTTTGTTGAGCCTTTTGGAGTGAGCTTGAATGATTGAACAAGTTGGAACTGGCTTCAATAATAGAACATGATCCTTCTTGAAACAATGGAGGTTGAATATGGTGCAGGTTATTTGTGGTATTATAGAGATGCTCCAATGGTTTGAATGCACTCTATGGAGTATCTAGAGAAGGTTTGTGGTGTTAGTTTACCAAGTGCATGAGCAAACTTTGTGTTTGAGGTGTTCTTGCGAATTTGGATGGTTTTTGTAAGAACTAGTGGTTCTGAGTATGCAAGAGGTTTTGTTAGGGTAGTTTTTCATTCTTTTCACTGAGGATTGATGTCCTATTTATAGCAGAAGTGGGAGGTTTATGGTCTGGTCAGAATCCAAGTTTTTGCAAACTTGCCCACTTGAAACTCAACTTGCTTGTGATGATGATTTCTCTTGGTTCAAGGGATCAAGTACAAGAGTTGCTGGGTAGAGAGCATGCTTCTGCAGATTACGTGTACTTTGGAGTGTATAAGGAAGGTAGGGGAATGACTCAAGGTAGATTTCAAGAAAAAGCCATACTTTACCAAAATGGAAGTGTTCACTTTATGCCATAAGTGGAATAACTTCTTGGTTTATGCCTTAAAACTTTGCGTAATCTCTTAAAATTTCGTGTAACACTTTGATAAAAAGGGATCTTACAATTAGAAAACCCAAAACACCAAGATTTACAACAAAAGATTGGTTTTGCATCATGTCATGTCAAGTTGAAACCTTGAATTTCAAGTTTTTGGACCTTAACTTCTTCTCTTTGAAACTCCTAGCTCACACATGCTATGAGGGAGTTCTTGTATTTTTTGGAAAGCCCTAAAAATTCCATACAAATTTCTTGTTTTAAGAATTTCTTGAATCTCAAGAGATCATAGTGTAAACTAGCCTTGAAGGTGGCTGAAAATTGGAGTAACAAAGCCGTCTTGAAATATTTCTAAGTGTTTTGAAATTCTTCGAACCTTAGAAGCTTCATAAGTGAAACTCCAACCATATTTTTCTCATATGTCACTAGGAAACTTTTGTAGCACATGAGGAGATATTCAAATTGATCTTTGGAACTCACAAAATGGATGTGGGGATTGGAAGTTATGGCCTTTCAAAGTTGGCACCAAAACTAGGGTTTTTCCACACAGAAAAATTTCAAGTTGTCTAAGTTTTCTTCTTTTGCAAGAAACCTCTCAAATCTTGTTTTATTCATGATATAACTCATGAATTGAACATATCTTGATGAAATTTGGCTTGGATGCTTCAATTTGAACCCAAAACCCAAAACCCTAAAAGTCAAAGAGTTGACTTTGGTAGATGAATTTTAAATCCGACGAATTCAACTGTGTGATCTTCAATAAAATTGCACCTTGAGACTTCTTAAACAATATAAATAAGCTTAAATGATGTATATGAACATGTTGAATCATTTCCCAAGGCTTGGGATCATGTTTGAACCAAAAGTCAAAGGCACAGTTGACTTTTCCTAATTAAACCCTAATTTAGGGCCTGATGAAATTGGGCTTAATTTGCCTTGTAGTGCAATTAATTAGCACTTGATTCTTGTTGAATAGAGCTTATTAAAGGTATGGAAACTTGATTTGGTAATGATCATTCCAAAACATTGACAGACCAAGAAATATTCCTCTTGATTCTACAGGTACAAAACCCTAATTCATATGAACTTCAACAATAACAAGCTTGAAACAAAGTTAGTGTTAGAAAACAATGCTTGATGCTCCTAAATTAATAACGGAATCTAGGGGTCAATATTTGAGATATGACAGTTGCGCCTATTTAAATAGCTTTACCAGGTGATATGAGAGATGACAATCTCCATAAAATCATGGTGAAAGGTATTTAAATATAGCAAACCGAAAATTTTGTCCCTTATATGCAATGGTATGCTAAGGACGACAAAACTATGCAAATGCAGACATGCCATGAACTCTAAAATGATGCTTTATGATGAAAAATGCATAAATGCAAGATGCAGACAGACACGCAAGCAAACAAAAGAAAGCCAACACAATGAATAATCATTCACTGGGGAGAGTCAGCAACACTGGGGAAGATGAAACAAATCAGGGGAATCTAAAGTGATCAGACACGAGGTCCAAACATGACCAGTGTGACACTCTAGAGTAAAGAATCTCCCAACAGGGGCAGGAAACAATTCTACTAGGGAAAGATTGAAGAAAACAAGACTCCATCGGGGAAATCCAGAAAAAGACAAAATATCTATTGAGGAAACAAAAAATATCCACCGGGGACCAAACCAAAACGGAGAATTTCCTTACAATGAAGAGTTCAAACGAGATCTCCAGGAAACCGCCGAAAATGTTGGTGACAACCAAATATCCTAGGATTCACTAGGGATGCTGGTAACAACCAAATATCGTAGGATCAGGATTAGGTGAACCTCTCCAATAACCATTGGACTTTAAATGATGTTAGTGATAATTAGGCTTAACGGACTGGTGACAACCAGATTTATGCTACCAATAACAATTGGGTTTACGCACAGATTGCTAGTGACGATTAGACTTAAACGGATATGGTAACGACCAAAATCGAGATGCCAATAACAATTGAAATTTCAACAATGCAAGTCAACACATTACTGGACTTTCAAATGGTATCGACTAAATTAGTAATAACAATAACAATTGGATTTAAAACAATGCCAGTAACTACTGGGCTTTCAGGGGATTGGTGACTACCAAGACAGTGATGCCAATAACAATTGGACTTTCAAAGAAAGCCAGTCAAGACATTACTGGACCTTCAAAACGGATATGGTGGCAACCAAATCAGAGATGCCAATAACAATTAGACTTTAACCAATGCTAGTCAAAACATTACTGGAATTTCAAATAGATATGATGACAACGAAATTAGAAATGCCAATAACAATTGGACTTTACAAAATGCCAGTCAAAACATTATTAGACTTTTAAACCAGATATGGTGACAACCAAATCGACAATACTAATAACAATTGGATTTTACACAGAACGCTAGTCAAAACATTACTGGACTTCAAACAAATATGGTGACAACCAAATCAGAAATGCCAATAACAATTGGACTTTAAACAATTCCAGTCAAAACATTACTGGACTTCAAACCAGATATGGTGACAACCAAATCAGAAATGCCAATAACAATTGGACTTCAAAACAATACCAGTCAAAACATTACTAGACTTTCAAACTAGATATGGTGACAACTAAATCAAAAATGCTAATAACAATTGGACTTTAAAACAATACCAGTCAAAATATTGTTGGACTTTCAAACTAGATATGGTAACAACCAAATCAGAAATGCCAATAACAATTGGACTTTAAAACATTACCAGTCAAAAAATTACCAGACTTCTAAGGCGGATATGGTAACAACCAAATCAACAATACCAATAGCAATTGGATTTTAAAGAAAGCTAGTCAAAACATTATTGGGCTTTCAAAACGAGTTAGCGACATCTAAACTTCATGGGGAAAAGGTTGGTGACCACCAAATAGCAAAAAATATTTGAGGGACTAGTAACACTAGACTCACAAGGCAATACTGGTAACTACCAGACAACAAGCATCAATGATAATTGGATTCTCTGCTAGAAATTGCTCGTTACAACTAGAGTTCTCACGGGAGTCTGGAGACGACCAATAAAGCAAAATCAAAAGGGGTGGCTAGTAACAACTAGATTGCAGGGGAAATGGTAAACAACTAAAGTTAAAAGATGGCAGTAACAACTGATCTAGAAAGGTTTGGTGATAACCAAAGATCTCAAAAGGGGAGCCAATCGACTCTGCGGGAGACGAAGGGTGAATGACAACCACAATAGACACGAAAGATTTCCAGTTACAACTAGACTTAGAAACGAAAATACAGTCAAACAAACGCAACCCAAAAAGATATGCTAAATGCAAATGCTGCGATATGATACAAATGTTCAAAGACACGCAAGGACAGACTCTAACAAGAGACACGAAAACAACAAACTCATAAGGGAAGGAAAATCACAATCTGCTTTGCTGGGGAAACAAAATGTCACACTGAATCCAAGGAACCAAGGTGTCCTTGACAACACATAGAGGCCAAAACATTCACTTTATTGGGGATTGTATGGGGCTTAGCAAAAATCTCTTTGGAGAGTCAAAGCTCCTACTCTGAGGATGGGTCTTCAAAACTTCTATTAGGTGATGGATACTAGAGAAATTGTCCTTTAGTGGGGCCAACATTGCTTGAGGTGACAATACCAAGATTTTGGCTACTTTTAGACGTTTTGGGAAGCAATTAATTTCCACTGAAATCCTTCATAAACCAAAGTAAATACTTGTTCTGTTTTAGTATTATTTTAAAATCGTTTTTGATTCAAAACTTGCTTTCAAAAATCATTATTAACAAATAAATGATAGTTTGCATAACAAAAAAAAGTAAAAAAACACAGTAGATCACAAATATTTGAATGGTTCAAACTGATTTTATTTCATGAATGGTAGCTTGCTAATGGAAAATCTCCATGGAATATTTACAATTTGAAAATGGAAAAAAATGGAAAAGGTACATCAAATCCAATGACTATTCTGCGCTAATAACCGAGAATTCTCCAGATCTTCGCCTCTGACAAGAGTAGTGGAAGTAGATTTCCTTAGTAGTGGAAGTAGATTTCCTTAGTAATCTTCGCAGTGGTAACGACCTCTGATGCAGCAAAGTGCTTTTGTCCCTAACTTTTTTCTGAATCGCCCTTTCGGGTTTTAGACTCACCGGGGCGCTCATTGTTTCCTAAGTCGCCTTTTCAAGTTTTCGACTTAACGAGCTTTCTTTTTTTGTTTCATCCCTAATTTTTTCCTGGATCTCCTTCATAGGTTGTGATCCACCGGGATACCCATTCTTGCCTAAGTCACCTTTTCAGGTTTTTGACTTATCGGGTTTTTAAGCATAATATTTCCTGACTGCATTAGAGTCTACAGGATGAACGAGTTGTTCCTCATCCATTGTTGTGAGGATGAGCGAACCTCCAGAGAAGGTTGTCTTCACAACAAACAGACCATCATAATTAGGCATCCACTTTCCACGCGAGTCTTTATGAGTTGGAAATATCTTCCTGAGTACAAGTTCTCCTTCTCGGAACTCTCGAACACGGACCTTCTTGTCAAAGGCTCTTTTGATCCTTTTCTAATATAACTAGTCGTAGCACATGGAATTCATTTGTTTCTCGTTGATGAGGTTCAACTAATCGAACATTTCTTTGACCCATTCAGCTTCTTCCAACTTAGCTTCCATCAAGACTGTCAAAGAAGGTATCTCTACTTCAATGGGAAGGACTGCATCCATTCCATATACAAAGGAAAAGGGGGTTGCCCTTGTTGATGTGCGAACATATGTTCTTTATCGGTGTAAGGAAAACGGTAACATCTAATGCCAATCTTTATAGGTCACAACCATTTCCTGCATGATGTTTTTAACGTTCTTGTTTGCAACTTCAACAACTCCATTCATCTTTGGGCGATATGGAGAAGAGTTGTGATGCTCGATCTTGAAGCTGTCACAGAGCTCTTTCATAGTCTTATTGTTCAGATTAGTTCAATTATCTATGATAATACGGCTAGGAATTCCATATCGATAGATAATCTCCTTCTTGATGAATTGAGCAACCACTTGCTTAGTCATGTTAGCATAGGATGTAGCTTCAACCTACTTTGTGAAAGAGTCAATGGCAACGAGGATGAAACGGTGTCCATTGGAAGCTTTGGGCTCAATTTCCCCAATCATGTCGATGCCTCACATAGAGAAAGGCCACGAAAATGATAAAACATTCAATAGCATTGGAGGTACGTGGACCTTATCCATGTAAATTTGGCATTTATGATATTTCCTGGCATTGGAGGTAAGACCAAGCGAATACATCAACATGCTCTTCTAGAAGTTTCACTCGTCTTTGCTTGATCTCTGCCCCAAGTGTTGTCCTAATCTTGGCTTCTCTTCTATGTTCATCAGTGCAAAGATTAATGACATCAACCCATTCTTGGTGAGGCTGAAGGTCCGTGTACTCGTACTCATACATTTTTGCCAACTCATCTGGAATCTCAAAATCTTCATCGTTTTCGTCTTTGGCTTAATATATGGGTGAATCAAAGTCAGGAGGGAAAACATAGTCATTGGATTCGATGGGTTTTGGAGTTTCTCTGCATGTTTGGAATGTCTTGATTCATTAAAACACACAAAGATAAATGCACATCACAAAAAGGAATGTTTTTTTGCTAGTTTTCAAAAGAAATACCATTTTCTTTAAAAGTAAAAGCAAAAAACAGTAAACAAACAAATGAGGGTTTTAACAAAACATCTTTATTCATTATAATAATTTGAAAGCATGTGGCCCATACAAAATAATCCAATAACCTTGGGCAGGGTTATGGAAAACTTTTTGAAGGAAACTACAAAACAAAACAAGCAAATTACTTCGTCATAGGAAAGATGACAAGAATCTCAACAACCTCCCAATTTCTTAGAGCGGCCTCATCATGATATACCAATTGATCAACATAGTCTTCCTCAAAATCCTCCTCAACAACATTGATTTGGATGCCTCCACTGATGAACACCTTGTTGATGGTCTTCCTTCGTCTTTTAGAAAAATCTTGAGCCTTGTCATAAGTTGGTTTGTAACCCAACCCTTGGCGATTCGTCTTTGCTCTTGCTTCCACTTTAATAACCTCCCCCATCCTGTTGGAGTGCCATTCTTCAACACAGATTTTATGCTTTGAACTGATTCAAAGGATAGACCACTCTCAACTAAGGCTTCTTCAGTCAACACGGAGTTAACTATTTCTAAGCCTTGGAAAGAAGTTTCCAAAGCATCCTCATCAGCTTTAATGTACCTAAATTATGACAGATTGCTCACCATTAGGTCCTCTTTTCCATAACCACCAGTTTTTCATCCACTACAAATTTTATCTTTTGGTGAAGAGTAGAGGCCACTGTGCCAGCAGCATGGATCCATGGTCTTCCCAACAAACAACTGAATACGGGATTGATGTCCATCACTTAGAAGGTAATGTCAAATATATGAGGTATAACCATAACAGGTAAATCCACTTCGCCTATTACCGTTCTTCTAGAACCGTCAAAAGCCTTGACAATTAAAGAGGTGGGTCTCATGTCAGCCCATTTATATGCCAATTTAGCCAGCGTCTTCTTGGGCAACATATTCAGAGAGGAACCAATGTCTAATAAGACCCTTGCTAGAGTGTCCTCCTGGCACTTTACTGATACATGTAAAGCACAATTGTGCTTACGACCTTCGGCAGGTAATTTATCGTTGCTGAAACTCAAGGTATTACATGTAGTAATATTGGAAATCACCGAATAAAATTGAACCGTTGTTATGTCCTTGGTTACATGGGCCTATGCCAATAGTTTTTGTAATGCAGACCTGTGGGCAGGAGAACTCAATAGGAGAGACATGATCAAAATTTTTGAGGGAGTCTTATGCAGCTGATCTATGATTTTATAGTCGCTTCTTTATATAATCCTTAAAAACTCTTCATTTTCTTCATTTGACACTTCTTTGATTTTTTCAGGTTCCATATGGATAGTTTCCTTGAGACGGACCACAATTACTTTAGGTTGGTAGATTCGACCGTTTCGAGTCATTTTGCTCGTACCAGCATTATTAGAGACGTCTTCATGTTTACTCTTCGTCTTTTCATTCTGAACTTCTTTCCCGGATCTCTGATTTCTCCACGTGTCATCATATCTCTAAGGTACTGCCTTAGTACTCTTGAAAAATAATGGTTTGGGTTTCTGAGCATTGACCGGCTTGGGCTGACTAACTGTTGGTTTGGCAGGGTTTTTAACATTAAATTCTGGTTTGAGTGTTGAATTTGTTGAACTGATATTTGGAAGAATGAATATGGGAACTTTTCAGTCCCCTCTGGCATGTTGAAGATATGTTTAATCACTAATACCTCCTCTTGCTTCATTTGGCAGCAAATTTGTAAAAGTCTGTCATTCATTAGTCTTTGAATGTCTTCCTGGACTAGAGTGCAACATCTAGAATTCTCAACACATTCTCCACATTTTGAGTAGGTTCTCTCAATCACAACGACTTCAACTAATATTCTATGGAGAGCCTAGAGCGGGGTTTTGATTGCTGTAACATTAGAAATTACCATTTCATGTATGCCTTCAACTGTATTGACGCTTCCATGGTTAGGCAATGGGTTGTCTTTGACATTGAGTTGGCGGTCCCCAAAGGATAGAATCTTTTTCTCCATTATTTCTCGGACAATATGCTTCAAAGCAAAGCATTCTTCTAGATCATGTCCAACTCCCCCTTCATGAAACGTACACCGGGCGTTAGGATTATAGAATGGTGGAAGAGGATCTGGTGGAGGCCCCATCTTTCTAGTGGTAACACTATGCCAAATAAGACTTTTAGCAGCGCTCTTTTTAGCCTTTAGCAGCGCTTAAAAGCCCTGCTTAAAGTGGCGCTGTTAAAGGTAAAGGCAAAGCTTTTTTTATGGATAAAGCGCTGCTATAGGCCCCATTTAGCAGCACTTTTAGCAACGCTTCCCCCCCCCCCTTTAGCAGCGCTTGTCAAAAGTGCTTCCTAATCCCCCATCCCCACCCCCTTTTAGCAGCGCTTTTGAAAAGCGCTGCCTATTCCACCCCCTTTAGCAGCGCTTCTGAAAAGCGCTGCCTATTCCCCCCTCCCCCCCCCCACCTTTTAGCAGTGCTTCTGAAAAGCGCTGCCTATTCCCCCCTCCCCCCACCTTTTAGCAGCGCTTCTGAAAAGCTCTGCCTATTTCCCCCCTTTAGCAGCGCTTTCTTTTCTCCCCCATTCCCCCACCCTTTAGCAACGCTTTTACTTAAAAGTTGTCTATTGTTCAAGTTTATAATTTTTTTTAAAATAATCCCTTTTTTTCCCGATAAACCTGCTTATAAAAATTACAGTTACTTTACATATAATCATTGTAATTCACATAAACCTGCTTATATATAATTTAACACAAGCCAATCGTCAGAACAACTTCACAAATACAGTCAATTTACATATAATTACAAAACCTGATAAATTTACAAATACATACGACTTCAATATTATTATCCCTCATCAATATTTGACGATACATATACCTTATACAATTCTCAACTCAAGAATGTATTGACACCATTCCTCCTTAATTTATTCTAATTCTACTTTCGAGTAAGTACCACACTTGAATTCATCAAAGTACTACATAATATAACAAAACATGCACGATTTAGTTTTAAAACTAATTACTCATATGAAATATCGATTAATTATTAAAATAAATCATATAACTTATGAATTTATCCATACCATGATTGGAATATCTATTTGACCCGAGTGAATAATTTCCTTCATAAAGCATAATACAAAATATCTGCAATCAAACCCATTGCGCTAACGAGGACGCTGTAAATGGAAAAAATAACTGATCATTTATCAGGATATATAGTTTAAATAGTTTTATCAAGTAGAATCACTATAACAGTAAAAAATGTAAAAATACACCTGCACTTTGATCCAGCTAATGTTGTTAGCCTTCCTTTTTGGCAATTTTTCTTCTCTTTGCAATTGAAATATTTGTATAGCTCTAACATAATATAAACGAATATTTAGAACAGTCTCACATTATAAATAAATATAATTATTCAGAACAATATATCTCATCACTTACCAACCATGCGATAAGTCGGTGACGATAAATATAGCCGACAAGGTGAAATGCCCTAAACAAATAATGAATATGATTAATGTGTCATTTAAGAAAATTGTGTTATATTAATTTCAATGTAATATATACAATTACCTCTGGAAGCTTATGCGGACAATTGATACTATTTTTATCGCTAGTATCTTTACACTCTAGACCGCGCCTTTTTGACATGTATCTCTCTTTGTCCTTCTGTAATTCACGAATCTGAGCTTTCAATTCCTCCAACGCCTCCATCACTTCTTTATTGCTAGTATTTTTATTCTTTGGTTGCTTATACAATTTTGATGGAGTGACACCAAATCCCTTACCCCTCACACGCCTAGAATACTCAGGAATATTTAACACCCGACTCAGTAAGCTCCTGCAATCATCGTCCTCAGCTGCAGTTATAGTCTGGGATAGAGTCTCCTGAAATATAGATAAAAGCATATATAAATATATTATACACTTTTGAGTTACTGAAAAAACTAATGTTATACTTACACATTGTTCAAATACTTGTTGAACTTCTTCCTGAACAACTCCATCTCTTCCCACACGGGCAGCCTTCCACACAACATGGTCCGGAAGAGATGTTGCATCACTTTTCTCCTCTTCTAACTACACATTAAGACGGATAATAAAGCATTCATACCCCATTATATATACTTACTATTTTTTGTAACTATATAATATTAAAGCATTTATATATACTTGCATTTTTTGTTGTAAGCTTGCATATCCCAAACGCCCTTTTTTGTATGGATACACGGGTTTTGATGCCTTTTTCCGATTTACGTCACTCATAACCTGAACAAATAAGTTTAAGTCATATCAGAACTCTTGTGGAATAAGTATATATATTATACATTGTTCATGATAAGTTGTACTTACGCAAAATTCTTTGGTTCTTCGCTTGGCAACAAATGTCTCCCATTCTTCATCTGAAATCAGATCAGCGTACTTCTTTGGACGCTCTGATTTGACAAAGTTTCCATCAGAATCTTTAAGAAACTTGTTCGTTAAAAACACTCTAAATCCTCTAAGTCGTTTTCCGGCCAATTGAAGACAATATTTTCTCCTACAATCATCAATATTAAAAGATCTCTGCAAACAAGTAAACATACATATAACATGTTAGTATAATTAATTTAAAGATGTAATCATCGACATAATTAAAAAATATCAAATATCATACCTGTATCTCGCTCCAAATTTTGTCTTTAGCCGGTTGTAATGAAGGAATTCTCCAATTATCGCAAGTAATTGGAATTTGCGAATGAACAAGTGCTCCAATGTAACTTGTCAGCATCACACCGTTAGGTTGAATTAATTGATCTCTTTCATTCCAATGCACATCATAATTTACACCTTTATCTCTCGCATGTATGATTTTTTTCATAATCGTTATTCCTCTTTTAATATGGCATTCCACGTCTTTTGTTGTTTCGTTTCCATCATGTGAATTTTCCTTGTTGGTGGCCATAATATCTGTAATTCAGAAAATCCAAATTATCAAATGAATGACAAAGAATGATATACATAATTAATAACATCATCAATATTAAATAATTCTTGGAACATCAATTGTTGATAAAACATGCAATAATGTAACAACTTCTTATATAGTTGATAATTTCTTTTAATAAAGCCTTATAATATTAAAAGAAAAAGGTGGAACAACTAAGAAACTATAAAATGAGGAACAAAATAAAATACCATAAAAAACGAGAAAAATTAAAGAAAGTTATACCTAACATATTTTTTACAAATTAAAATTCTCTTTAATTCTAATAGGGATAGAAACAAAATTAATTAAAAAATCTGCACTACTACTTATATTAGCAAAAAAAATCAATGCAAAAATTCTCTTCTCTAACTATGTGTGTGAAAGTAATATTTGTAAAGTTAGTGTGGCTAGTACTCTCCAACCATCTATTTTAAAGACCAATATGTCTCAAATTTAACAAGCAAGTTTCATTGACTGTCAAGTCGTTATCCTAACAGCATCACAACACCAAGTGAGATTCAAAGTCAAATTCACATCTCAACAAATTAACATAAACAAAACTCTTAACATAACTAACTTCAGTTCAAGCTTCAAAACTAACCAATAGTTCTAAATAATCCTTAACACTAACTCCCTAACTACTAACCAATAAACAATCAGTTTGAATCCAAAGTTTAAATCTATTAGTTCAGAAAAATGAAAAACCAAGAGAATAATCGAGAAAAATGAAAAATAAAAAACTTCAAATACCGTAAAAATGGTGGAAATGCGCTGGAAGTGGAGGTGGAGGACGGAGATGAACGGAGGACAGCAGCAATGGACGGAATGCGTCGACGGTGAATAGGGCGACGTTCGCGAGAGGGAAAGAAGGAAAGAAGGATACACGACTGTTCTGTTTTTGGAAAAATTCTGGTGGGTATTTTTAAATTTATTCTACTTAAACCTATAGCAGCACTTTTGCATGGCCTTTAGCAGCGCTTTTGAAAAGCACTCTCTAAGGTCTGCCTTAGGCAGGACCTATAGCAGTGCTTTTTAAAAGCGCTTTCTTTTGTACCCCCTATAGGAGCGCTTTTGTAGAAAGCGATTTCATAGACCCCACCTTTAGCAGCGCTTTTAGAAAGCGCTCTCGTAGGTTACACCTATAGCAGTGCTTTAAAAAAGCGCTTTCTTAGGGCCTACTTTTAGCAGCGCTTTGCTTTAAGCGCTGTCTAAGGTTTGCTATTTTTTTTTTCATTTTTTTCATGACTCTTTAGTAGCGCTTTTGCATAAAGCGCTGTCTTTTTATGCACTGTCAAAAGTTATTTTTGTAGTAGTGTAATCAGACCTTGTTGTACCATGTATGGGTACAATTCAGTGTAGCTCATTGGAATTGGTGGAATATGAGGTCTTCCCCCTGGTCTTCTGTTTTGTACATTTTGTCTAGGGATTGGAGCCCTAGGTTGTTGTTGTTGATAGGCAGAGGCGGTGGACGCCTGCTGGTAACCTTGCTGATATGCGGGCGAAGGTTGATTTGACTGGAAAATCGAAGTTTGATTGTGAAAGGTAGGCATTATGGCCGCCACATAGGGTTGCTGAGTGTACTGCACAAGGTACGATGGTTATTGTTGAAATTGTTGCTGAAGCTGAGGTTTTCTAATCAGACCCCTTCTTTCTGCAGAAATGGCATTGGTATCAGCTTCCTTCTTCTTATGAATATTTCCAAAGGACTTCTTAGTGGCGTCTCCACTTGAACTGCCAGCGATACTTGTCATCTTTCCATTTTTCAATCCCAACTCCACTTTAACTCCCACAGCTACAATGTCGGAGAAATTAGCGCTCACATTGCTAATCATCCTCTCATAGAATTCTGACCTTACCGAGTCCATGAACCAATCAGCTAGTTCTTTTTCAGTCAGAGGGGGCTCCACTTAATAGGTAGTTTCCCTCCAACATTGGGTGTAGTCCTTGAAGGACTCATAACTTTTCTGGGCCATGCTTAACAACTATCTCCGGTCCGGTGCCAAATCCATGTTGTATTTGTAATGCTTGATGAAAGCATCAGACAAGTTCTGGAAATTATGAATCCTTGATTGGTCCAAACTCAAGTACCACTTGTCGCAACCGCGAAAATAAGGTGTCAACAAAACAGAAGAGTCGCCACCTTTCATTATTTATCCCATAAAAAGGGAAAGGAAACGATCGGAAAAACTTGACGAAAAGGTATAAGACAAGGTCATCGCAACCATGTCTGGGTTCGGGAGTCGGTTACGCAAGGGGAAGGTACTAGCACCCCTTATGTCCGTTGTACTCAACGGGATCCATGCTTGTTGTGTTTATCTGACGGGTTGGTTTATCTATCTACCTATCAAGGCTGGTCTGAAAAAGAAAAGAAAAATGAATCGGTAAAGCATCGTGCTTCGTGTTGCACCCCAAAATTTGCCCAACCTTTTTATCACTTGGTTTATGTTTCACTGCATTAGCATTGCATTAATCTAACATTTTCATAGTATAGTGTTGTTCATTTAACAGGGGATCAAGTGAGAAGCCTAGCCAGAGGGTTATTCAAGTTTGAGAAGTCACCATAATCATCAGGGAGAAGGTTGGGTTCTCTAGAAGTTCATCTGTTGGTATGGGGTTTATCTCCTAGCATGAGGAGCCATTTGAAGATCAGCAATGGATTGTAAGGCCTTGATCAAGGAGAGAATGTGTGGATAGAGCTCATTGAAGTGCCTTGAAGGTCATGTTGGAGCTCAATCAAGTCATTTTATCAAGTGCAAGAGCCACAGTTGAAGGGGATGCAACTAGGGTTTCATCTGGTTAACCCTAGGTCAAGGAGAGCAATTAAAGAGTATCAAAGCCTACTTCTAGGTAATTGAGATCATGAGATGATAGGATGAGGCATATGAGATATTGTTTCAGGATCAAGTTGAGAAGAATCAAGAGTGGTTGGAGTTGCTAAGTCAGGGTTCCTAGGGTGAAATCCCCTGTTTAGTGCCAAACTTCCAAGCCATGTAAGCCAAGATACAAGCATCATATGACTTTGGACTCCACATGAATGTTGTATAGGATGCTCTTAGCATTAATTTGAGTACTAGAAGTCCTCCATTGGATTTATAGAACTCAAGTTATGAGCCAGACAAGTTACAAGTCCTCAGATGCATCCGAAATTTGTCTGTGAAAATCATCTGACTTCCAAGCTATTTTTGACCTAGCAGGACGTTTCACCTGAACTTTTTGCCAACATTAAAGTTGTTACTAATGATCTTAGCTTTCCAAATTGTATTAGAAGTCTTCCATCTGATTTGTAGAACTCAAGTTATGAGGTTTACAAGTTAGGGGTATTTTGGGAAAGTGAGATTATAGGCCATTTTCAATCATAGGGCAAAATCTCCAACTTGCACATCTCAAATGCAATTTTGTTCAACATGGAACTTGCTCAAAATATGGTTTTTAGGTCAACCAATAGCTCATGGTGAATTGATTTGGTCCATAGCAAGAGTTGACTTGAAGTGGTTTTAAAAGAAGAGAAATTAAAGGCCTTATTTGGTGGGAAATTCAAATAAATTGTTATATGCTCAAACAAAGGCAAATGACCACTCATTTTGATCAGAAATGATATTTTGAGAAGATTTGCATTATTAGAATTTTCAACTGGCTCATAATTCATGGTGTTTTGACATGTTTCTTCACAAATAAGCAACATCACAAGAAATCACTCACAAAGGCAATTCAAGGCTCTAGCTAAGCTGAATTTATTCAAGGGGTTTGGTGTATGATGCTAGAAGCTTCCAAAGCAAGCTTTTGAGAAAAATTTGAGCTTGCCATAATGAAATTTTTGGAGAAAAAGTTTGGATTTGGATTTTTGGATTGGGCCTCTAGAAGGTTCTAATGTGTTCTATAAATATTCAAAAACGAAATTGGATAGAGGTTGGTGACTCATTGGAGATGAAGAGAGGAAGAAGCCATTGGAGCAAGTTGAAGAAAAAGCTTGAACGTGAATTTTTGGTTTTGGAGATTCAGAGGATTACAGCAAGAATTGATTATCAAGAATCGTTCACCATCAATCATTGAAGCTTTTTGCACTTGTTGGAGGAGAATTGAGGTCTGAAACCACCACAATCGGAGCTTAAAGCCAGGTTTTTATTTCTTGAATTTTCTCTCAATTCATGCGTTTTTAATGCCTTAGATTCATGTGGTTAGGTTACAAGTAAGGTGTAGATGATTTCTGGACAGAAAAATTGAGGTTTAGTGACAAAATAGGAATTGATCCGTTTTCGGTTGAGATTTGGATTTCTTTATTCTTGAGGTTTTAGCGTGATTCATTAGTATATTTGAAATCCTCGTGAAATTTCACACAACTTTGGTTCAAGAATCGTGGCGTTTGGTTGAGTATTAAGAGAGTTATGGTTGTTGGAAGTTTGCCGAAAGATTCACGTCCATGGAGGTCGCGGGTACTGTTCACGGCGGGAAAAAAATTGAATTTGTAGAAGAAAGCCCAGCACCGTCCAATCGGATGAAGAACAAAGACCAAGTCTCACGATCGGAAGGATGAGATCGCGCCATGCGTACAGCATGCCAAAACGCAGTCGTTTTGGATAAGTGTATTCCAGGCTTGTTTCAGCGCTACAAGGAACCCTGGGACGCGGGTTCGATTCCCTACGTGAACCTTTCTTTTATTATTTGAAACTGAATGGAATTTATTTTTGCTTTGGGCTTTAGCATGTTGAATCCTATTCGCGCCTCCCCTCCAATAGGCCCAAACGATTTTAACTTGGATTTCCTGCTTTACACACCCCCCTGGACGTTAATGAGATGATTTTTTTTGCTGAACTAATAACCCAGATGGGCCTAGTGCCCAGGTGCTTTCAGCACCCCCATGCATGGGCCCAGGCGCGTTAATGCTTGATTTACTTGCTAGTTGAACCCCTTCCATGTTAACTCTTTTATTTCTTTTCTTTATTTTTCTGTTTTAATACCCGTTAGATTTAATTCATGAAAAAATAGTAAATGATGATAATAATTTCTAAAAAAATTGTAGATATAACCTGAGATGTTTAGGATTTTATCATACTTTGTATTTTAATTTTCCATGCATTTTCCATTTTATTTCATTTTTTCTAGTGTAATATGTTTTTAAAGGTGGAATACTTGTGTGTTGATTTTGTCCATTTTATTTCTCACTCATATTTTGGAGTTTGATCTTGAGATTTTACAGGATGATTATATAAATGTTGTTGGTATTGTTTGATTTTTTTGTCAAGATTTTTTAGATCATTTTAAATAGGATTTAGAGATAGGTTTAGAGCCTTTCCCCATTAATGGTTTCCCTTGTTGCATTGCAACTTAGGATTTTATTAGAGGACTTAGAAATTGAATTAGGTCCTGATTTTTTAACTATAGATCAATAACAAATGCATGTTTCCATAGAAAAATAATTAGATTTTTAGGATGTTTTTTGATATTTTAGTTAGAATATTCAAGTTGTTTGTTCATTTGGTGCTTCAATTTTGGTGATTATTTGGAATGGACTCAAAGTGGGCTTTTCTTGCATGGTGGGCTTCTGGTTCTTATTGGAGGATATCATGGACATGACAAAGCTTTTGTGGAGTTGCTGTTGGAGCTTGGATTGGAGCTTTTCTTTCCTTTTTGTTAGCTTTTTGTAGCTTATGAGATTAGGGGTTTTAGGAGAGAGCTTTAGAAATAGTTTTTCTTCAAATAATGGTTGGTTTCATTCACCTTCCATTCCCATCCTATGATTCAAAGTCCTAATGTTAAAGTCTCATCTCTCCTTTGGAGGGATGTGTGACATTTTTTACAATGAGTAGAACTTTTGAGGATGCCATTCTCCGATGACTGGTTGAGTGTCAGATGGGATTCCTTTGGTTTCCTGTCTGCTTCCCAGTATCAAATACTCATCTTGTTGATTCTCTTCATTCTTGGTGGAGTGCATTTTTAAAGCTTGAAGATGGAGTATTCCTTTCCTTCTATTGAAGATGGTGGACTTGAAGTTTGATTTACAGACTGTGGATTGGATTGCTGTCAGAAGATTGCTCTGCTGTGGAGATTGATGGCTTATTTTCCCTATTTGTCTGTTTTCTTCTGGTTCAACTGTATTGATGTGACTTGATTAGAGTGTTGCATTTAGATTAGGTCATGTAGTTGAATAGGCCTAAGAGCATCCTAAGGGTTGAGCTTCTCCCCTTGCTTGTATTGCATTAGAGGTTGAGTTTCTCCCTCTGCTTGTATTTTTACTGTGTGGCTTTGCTTGTTGGTATTCGGTAGAGCTCAGCTCCCTTGCCTATGTGGTTTGTGGCCTTTGTGCCTTGCTTGTTTAGAATTTGAGCTTGGCTCCTTCTGCTTGTGTGATGCATTGCATGCATTTTATTTACAGCAATTTATTTATAGTAATTTCTTTTCAGTTTTTCTGTTTACTGTTGTTTCCATTGCTATGTTCCCCTAGGAACTCTGACTTCTCTTATTTAAGAGAAGTTATGACAGACATTAGGATTCTAACCATGCATGATAACATTAGTTAGTTTCCCTTTTAAACACAACCGTAGGATGAATATTGCATGATAACTGTAGGATCGAGTCAGTTTCCCTGTAGAGAGTCTGTTTCTCTTCTCATCTTCAAATACAGTTAAAACACTTAATAAAGGTTAACACGTGTTGTGCGTTACGAGCCTTAAGCTACTTGAGAAAGAGTTGTGGGGGGGTGTCTCTCACATAACTCGAGTGTTTAGTGTGGTACCCTTTGGGTGACATGCGACGCATTCACTCTCAAGTCCAAGTCTTTAGTGCAACACGAGTTACAAACAGAACTCAATTCACTTCTTCCGTAAAAGACTTCAAAAACAAACATTCATATCCTTTTTTTCCTCTTGGACCCCTTAATCAGGAAAACCCTTTTCTTAAAGGAGAGTTCTGTTAACTTTCAGTTCTACCGCAAACGGTAACACCTAAGTCTCCAAGGATCGAGCTGCAAACACCAACTGCTGGAACTGTCTGTTAACTTTACTTGGATAAAAAACAGCTGAACAAACCTGTGTTCTCCGTAGCCCGAACTACGTTTGCTCTGATCTTTCATGCCGTATGAAAGTACGTAGGCATGAGATGCGATATCTCGGCGATCAACCTTCCCCCCTTCTACCCGTAGTTAGGCGAACTACGTTGACTCTGATTTCTCGTTCCAGACGGGAATACGTAGGCATAAAGTGTGATACTTTGCTGAGTCATTTTATTTTCTTTTCAGACCAGACCTCTTGGCGTAGATAGATTTAACAAACCCGTCAGATAAACACAACAAGCGTGGATCCCTTCGAGTACGATGGACGTGAGGGGTGCTAATACCTTCCCCTTGCGTAACCGACTCCCGAATCCAGACAATGGTTGCAACGACCTTGTCTTATACCTTTTCGTCAGGTTTTTTCGATCGTTTCCTTTCCCGTTCTAAGGGATAAATAACGAAAGGTGGCGACTCTTCTGTCTTGCCGGCCTCGATTTTCGCAGTGGCGACAGCTGGCGGCTCTGTTGGGGACTACGATGGTTCCCTATGCGAGTCTCTCCTTGGATTTTCTTCCTAGCTGTCTGGGTCATCCCCAGCAGCTGGCGACTCTACTGGGGACTCCAACGGTTCCCTGTGCGAGTCATTCCTAGCGCTTGTGTGTTTACTTGTTGGGTTTTATTTCTCGCATTTACTTTTCGCATTTTATTTTCAGTATATTATTATTGTGCTGTTGTGGGGATCTGATGAGCGAGAAGCCATACCCAGGCTTGAGTTTACTTAGCATTAGTTGTGGAAATTAGTGGGTGCATGCTTGCTTTGCAGGCACTAGTGTCTCGTGAAATCCACGCTCAGACGAGGTTCTCCCGGTTGACTTCTTTTCCGGCCCTTTGGGTTTGAGGGGTTGTTGGTGTAACACCCATTTTAATTATTTAGTTATTTTATTATTATTTTAAATATTATATGTTGATGTGCCCTTTGGTAGGGTGTATTTGATGATGTTTGGTGGGTGTCCCTGAGATGGGAGGATCATTGGTGGTAATTTGGTGAGTTTATAATAATATAAGAAATAATAGTAATATTGGTGGTGGTATTAATATTATTATTATTATTATTATTATTATTATTATTATTATTATTATTATGTTATTTTTATTAGTTATTATTATTATTATTATTATTATTATATTATTTTTATTAGTTATTATTATTATTGGGATAGGAAATAAAAAGGAAAATAGAATATGAAGGGGTGGGGGAAGTATTAGAGAAAATAACACGATAGAAAGAGGGAAGAGAGAAAAAGCGATAGAAGGAGAGAAGAGGAAAGAACGAGAGAAGTGAGAAGAACGAAGGAAAAAGGGAACGAAGAACGAAAAGAAAAGAGGAGGCCAAGAGACCAAATCCAGGAAGAATTTCATCGATCAACCGATTAACAAGGTAAGGGGGGAGAAACTTGATTGGGAATGGTATATACATGTATAGGGTAGTGGGGATTCCTTAACCCCGTAGGAATGTATCATTGATGAAGTTTTATATTGACATGCTATTGATTGTTGAGTTATGTTGATGTTGATGGATTGAAATATGTTGAGTGTTGGTGAATTGTTGTTTTTGGTTAATTTGCGTATAGGTTGGGTTTACGGTTTTAGGGAAGTTCTGTGTGACCTTTTTGATGTGTCGATAGATTGTTTAAGTGATGACTTTGGAATAATATGTATATGATGATGTACGGATGTTTGATGTTGTCATTGTTGATTGACTGTTGGTGTTGGTTTGGTTTGAGTAAGGTTCAGAGTAATTCTAAAGTGTCGGTAGTGTGCCGTAATGTTGATCTGGAGTAGAATTATAGGAAGATTGATAAGCCTAATATGCATTGGTCGTAATACGGATAGTATAGGAAGTGGATGTTATAGAATAGGCTTGAATCAGAGAAGAGTGAGAATTCTGAACTGTGAGAACTTGAGAAGTCGCAGGCAACTCGCTAGCACTTCGCTTAGCGACAAGGCAGCGAGCGTTCGCTAGGTGCTCGCCTAGCGAGTGAGGTAGCGAGTGAGTCCAGTAGGTTCTGTTTGCCTTCGCGAGGAGGTTCGCTAAGCGAACAGGTAGCGAGCATTCGCTGGGAGCTCGCCTAGCGAGGGTGTAGCGAGCGTAGCAGAATGGGGTTTTTCTATGCTGTTATACTGTGTGCGCTAAGAGTGTAGTGCCCTTGGACTTTGTTGATTATAGGGGAGATGATTGAGTGTTCTAGAGTGAGTACTCGGTGATAGTATGTGATTTCCGTTACTAATTATTTAAATGGATAATTAGTTGGTGTATGAATCATGCGGAGCATGGTGTAGTGATCAGTAGGATCGTGTATTCCCGAGTGGTGGGACGTGTTTATATCTTGGTGATAAAGTATGAACTTGTTTACTTGGTGATGGTACTCGTTTTCCTTGATATTGTTGGTGAACAATTGGTTAACGTATATGTATGTAGTGATCAGTAGGATCGTGTGTTCCCGGGTGTTGGGATGTGGTTATATATGGTGTTATAGTATGAATTTATTTACTATCTGATTGATTTATATGGTGTTGGTGTAATATATCTACACATATATGCATTGATGTATGATGATATGATCAGGAGGATCGTGTGCACTTAGTGTGCCTAAATATGATAGTTATGCATTGGTGTGTGCATATCATGGTGTTTTGGTGGGATGAATCATGTCTCAGGAGGAGCGTAAGTGATTCATCCGTACTCCTTGGTGGAGAATGGTGGGGGATAGATCATGTCTCAGGAGGAGCGTAAGTGATCTATCCAGGTTCGATTGAATGAACCAATGAGTCGGTACCGCATGCATGGTGTTGAGTTGCATATTTGCATTATAATATGTTATATTGTAATTTGAACAGTAGGTTCGTTATATGGAGTTGTTGGGGGAATATTGGTGTGTTGGTGTGTTTTACTACCTTGTTTACATGTATTACATTACCAATATATTTTTGATCATGTTTTCTCACCCCTTGGTTGTTGTTGTGTCTGTGCTTCTCCGGAAGTACAGATAATCCAGGTACTTAGATAGCTTGGATGGTGGTGTGCCAGTCGAGTCTAGGATGCTCTGATACGTAACACGGGATACGGGTGTTTTAATTTTTTTATGTCAAACTTGTTGTAATCCTGTGACGTATCACTTTTTTTTTGTGAATTATAATAATAAAGATTTTACGAAATTTGGCGGATGGCCGAGAATGTTGGAATAATGTTTTCCGCTGTATTATTTTTGAGAATAATTAATAAAGTATTTTTATAAAAATTTGGTGATGTGATATCCCACTATTTTGGGGAAAACTCTGATGTTTATTTATAATGTTTATATTTTATTTAATTTGGGAAGTGGGGTGTTACAATTGGTATCAGAGCAGGTCGGTCCGTCCGGCCAATGTTGTCTAGTGTTATTGTTTCCTGGTATGCGACATGTGTGTAAAAACACTGTCGGTACATGTTGTGGGTTAACTTCATTGGTAGAAGTGGAATGATTCCAGTGGGGGAGAAGTTGTATTTCTCCGAAAAGCTACAGTGTGGTGGCTTAGTGTGTTGAGGAGTGATATTATAGTTTGGTAAAGATGGTTTGTACCCCATCATGATTTCGGTTGTCTATTAACAAATTGAGGAACTGATCACCCTTAATCTCTTGTTAATAGTGGACGGGATTGTGTTGGATGGGATAGACGTATCTTGCAAGCTTGGGTGGCGTGAGCAGTGTATAGTCTTGAGTTAAGCTAAGTGCTTAAGGGATTATTTTGAGGAATTTGGCGTAAGACGGTGTTGAAGTGTCTATTTTGACTGAAACTTGGAATGAGAAGGAAAGTGAGAAAAATTGGGATTTGTCAATTAATTGCGATTGCCGGAGGTTTCCGGATGAGGTAGGTGATTTACTATCGGAGTGTGAAGTAAAGCTCACACGTTGACTTTGTTGTTGGAACGAGTCCGATATTAGTAACTCCATATGGTGTGTTTTCGTTGGGAGTGGAGAAGTTGAAGAGTCAACTTGAAGACCTTCTAGGAGAGAGGTTCTTTTGTTTGAGTGTGCTACCGTAATGTGTACCAATTTTGTTGGTTAGACAGATAGAAGGTTTTGTGAAGCTTTGGGTGAACTATAGATAAGTGAACAGGGTGACTATCAAGGATAGGTGTTTGCTTCCAAGAGTTAATGATTTGATGGAACAATTGATCGAGGGATGTGAGTCCCTTGGTCATGTGATCTCGAGTAGAGTTCTTGTGGTGGATGGGACGAAGGTCAAAAGTTCTATTGTATTAGGAGGCTCAAAGATCTGCTGTTGAGATTGGAAGTAATTGAGTTTTAAATTATTCATAGATTTAAAATGTGTTGGATGGCTTCCTAAGTATAAAATTGTTGTTGTACGTTAAATTCCGAGATCGCAGCTTTTTACGGAATCGAAATCGGACACTCGGAAGTCGGGTAACGGTCGAAAAGAGGATTTTGGGACTGTCATGTTCGCCTGGCGAGCATACTGGCGAACGTCCATATTCGCTGCGGTGTTCGCCTGGCGAAGGGGTCCTGGGCAGAAAATGTTATTCTGGTGTTTTTGCCGTAACGGGAGAACCGTAACTCGGAATGACGCGCGGTTCGAAGCGTTGGAAAGCTATTTAAATTATCTATGAGATGGTGAAGTATTGACATATATTTAAGCTATTTATTGATCAAGTGTGTTTGAATGTTGTGGTAAGGACGGGCGGTACGGTATGTGTTCCCGCTATAACTCACAACTTGTTTGTCCACTTGGCATGGGATCTTCTTTAATTATTTATATAAGGCAATGGTTGTGTTAATAAATGATATTTTAAGGTATTCAAAGCGTATAGAGGATTATGTTGAGCATAAGGAACTGGAGTTATCAGTGTTGGAAAAAGAGCGGTGATATACTTCCGTAAGGAAAGTTCTGCCGAATCCGATAGAACTAATTGTGGTGTTTGTGATGCTTGTTGATATAATTAGGGGATTTGCTAAAGACAACTTCAGCGAGTTTCAATTATGCAAAAGGCAACTTGAAGTGTATAAGAGAAATCATCTGACCAGTGATTTAGAGTTGGTTACTATTGTGATTGTACTGGAGTCGGAGTCTTCAAAAGTTCAGACTGAGATCGGAGATGTTTGGTGATCTTAAGAGTTTAAGGTGTTTGTTTAATTTGAATAAGACAAATATGAGGCATAGGAAATAATTGGGACTTCGAAAAGAGTACGACTTCGAGTTGAATTACCATTCGGGTAAAGCGGACATGGTAGATGATGCAGTGAGTTAGAAATATTTGCATATACCGAAGATGATGGTGAAAAGAGTTAGAACTGATTGAGAAATTTCATAATATGCGTTTTGTGAGTAAGGATACTTCTTATGGAGTTAAGCTTTTATTATTAAGATCTGACTAGTGATATCCTTGAGAAGAATCGAGAAAGTCAGAAATCTGGGTTGAATAGTGAATTAGTTGAAATTGATAAATTAGAGTCGAAGAGTGGATTGTCGAGTTTGTGGAAATAATACCACGAGGTGTTATGATAGAGTATGTATATCAGATGTTGTTGAAGGGAGTAGGAGTACTCGTGAAGAAATACATTGAGGTAGATGGAGTATCCATCTCGGTGCTATGAAGAAGTAACCGAACTTGAGTAGATTGTTTTTGAGACCATGGATAAGGAGAGGTGGAATATGCTAGTTAGAATTGTCGGAATTCGAAGAGTGAACATCAGAGACTGTTGAGTCTGATGTAGTCGTTAAATATTCTAGAGTGGAAATCAGGTAGTATTTTCACGAAATTGGTGTTGAGATTTCCAAAGAATTTGTAAAGACATAATTTTAATTTGAATTGTTAGGAGTGGATTAACTATTCCGTGTTGAGGATATACGAGATGCATATTGAGAAAGTGGTGAAGTTGGATGAGATACTGACGAATATTGTGTCAGATGGAAATTTGAGGTTTATATTGAGATTTTGGAGGGGCTTACAGGAAGCTTCGGGTACTAAGTTGAAGCTGAGTTCGACCTACCATCCGCAAACTGATGGTCAGTCAGAGAGGACTATTGAGTCTGTAGAGAATTGGTGAGAGCTTGGGTGTCGGATCAAGGTGGAGCGTGGGATGATTAATTATCGTTGATTGAGTTACCTATAATAATGGTTACCATCCTAGTGTCGGAATGGCACTATATGTGGCTTGGTGAGATAGGGAGTGTAGGACTCTCCTGTGTTGAAATAAATCGAGTGAGAGTGTTGTACTCAGACTTGAAAATTATGCTTGAGATAACTGAGAAGATCGAGAGGATCCGAGGCAATATGTATTTTGAGGGTCACGCCGGTGACTGGTGTTGGTCGAGCTTCGAAATCTCAGAAGTTCGCACGTGTTCTGTAGTTGTATCAGAGTGGCGCAGCGGAGGCATGGGAGGAGTAACATGTTAGACTGTTTTTCCGTTGTCGCTGTGAATTGGCATGATATGTTTCATGTGTCTTAGTCAAGAAAGTACATTGAACCAGGTGGATGATGTACAAGTGAAAAATATTCCGATTGTTGAGGCATTGCTAGTTTGTTTTGGCGAGCGAGGAACAACTCCGAAGGGAGGAGATATCTTTGGTGAAAGTAGTATGGGGAGGTGCTGCAGAAGGCAGTGTGACCTGAGAATTGGAATAAAAGATGCGGGGAGCGTATCCGGAATTATTTCCATCAGATAATTTTCGAGGACGAAAATAATTAAAGTGGGGGAGAGTTGTAACACCCATTTTAATTATTTAGTTATTTTATTATTATTTTAAATATTATATGTTGATGTGCCCTTTGGTAGGGTGTATTTGATGATGTTTGGTGGGTGTCCCTGAGATGGGAGGATCATTGGTGGTAATTTGGTGAGTTTATAATAATATAAGAAATAATAGTAATATTGGTGGTGGTATTAATATTATTATTATTATTATTATTATTATTATTATTATTATTATTATTATTATTATTATTATGTTATTTTTATTAGTTATTATTATTATTATTATTATTATATTATTTTTATTAGTTATTATTATTATTGGGATAGGAAATAAAAAGGAAAATAGAATATGAAGGGGTGGGGGAAGTATTAGAGAAAATAACACGATAGAAAGAGGGAAGAGAGAAAAAGCGATAGAAGGAGAGAAGAGGAAAGAACGAGAGAAGTGAGAAGAACGAAGGAAAAAGGGAACGAAGAACGGAAAGAAAAGAGGAGGCCAAGAGACCAAATCCAGGAAGAATTTCATCGATCAACCGATTAACAAGGTAAGGGGGGAGAAACTTGATTGGGAATGGTATATACATGTATAGGGTAGTGGGGATTCCTTAACCCCGTAGGAATGTATCATTGATGAAGTTTTATATTGACATGCTATTGATTGTTGAGTTATGTTGATGTTGATGGATTGAAATATGTTGAGTGTTGGTGAATTGTTGTTTTTGGTTAATTTGCGTATAGGTTGGGTTTACGGTTTTAGGGAAGTTCTGTGTGACCTTTTTGATGTGTCGATAGATTGTTTAAGTGATGACTTTGGAATAATATGTATATGATGATGTACGGATGTTTGATGTTGTCATTGTTGATTGACTGTTGGTGTTGGTTTGGTTTGAGTAAGGTTCAGAGTAACTCTAAAGTGTCGGTAGTGTGCCGTAATGTTGATCTGGAGTAGAATTATAGGAAGATTGATAAGCCTAATATGCATTGGTCGTAATACGGATAGTATAGGAAGTGGATGTTATAGAATAGGCTTGAATCAGAGAAGAGTGAGAATTCTGAACTGTGAGAACTTGAGAAGTCGCAGGCAACTCGCTAGCACTTCGCTTAGCGAGAAGGCAGCGAGCGTTCGCTAGGTGCTCGCCTAGCGAGTGAGGTAGCGAGTGAGTCCAGTACGTTCTGTTTGCCTTCGTGAGGAGGTTCGCTAAGCGAACAGGTAGCGAGCATTCGCTGGGAGCTCGCCTAGCGAGGGTGTAGCGAGCGTAGCAGAATGGGGTTTTTCTATGCTGTTATACTGTGTGCGCTAAGAGTGTAGTGCCCTTGGACTTTGTTGATTATAGGGGAGATGATTGAGTGTTCTAGAGTGAGTGCTCGGTGATAGTATGTGATTTCCGTTACTAATTATTTAAATGGATAATTAGTTGGTGTATGAATCATGCGGAGCATGGTGTAGTGATCAGTAGGATCGTGTATTCCCGAGTGGTGGGACGTGTTTATATCTTGGTGATAAAGTATGAACTTGTTTACTTGGTGATGGTACTCGTTTTCCTTGATATTGTTGGTGAACAATTGGTTAACGTATATGTATGTAGTGATCAGTAGGATCGTGTGTTCCCGGGTGTTGGGATGTGGTTATATATGGTGTTATAGTATGAATTTATTTACTATCTGATTGATTTATATGGTGTTGGTGTAATATATCTACACATATATGCATTGATGTATGATGATATGATCAGGAGGATCGTGTGCACTTAGTGTGCCTAAATATGATAGTTATGCATTGGTGTGTGCATATCATGGTGTTTTGGTGGGATGAATCATGTCTCAGGAGGAGCGTAAGTGATTCATCCGTACTCCTTGGTGGAGAATGGTGGGGGATAGATCATGTCTCAGGAGGAGCGTAAGTGATCTATCCAGGTTCGATTGAATGAACCAATGAGTCGGTACCGCATGCATGGTGTTGAGTTGCATATTTGCATTATAATATGTTATATTGTAATTTGAACAGTAGGTTCGTTATATGGAGTTGTTGGGGGAATATTGGTGTGTTGGTGTGTTTTACTACCTTGTTTACATGTATTACATTACCAATATATTTTTGATCATGTTTTCTCACCCCTTGGTTGTTGTTGTGTCTGTGCTTCTCCGGAAGTACAGATAATCCAGGTACTTAGATAGCTTGGATGGTGGTGTGCCAGTCGAGTCTAGGATGCTCTGATACGTAACACGGGATATGGGTGTTTTAATTGTTTTATGTCAAACTTGTTGTAATCCTGTGACGTATCACTTTTTTTTTGTGAATTATAATAATAAAGATTTTACGAAATTTGGCGGATGGCCGAGAATGTTGGAATAATGTTTTCCGCTGTATTATTTTTGAGAATAATTAATAAAGTATTTTTATAAAAATTTGGTGATGTGATATCCCACTATTTTGGGGAAAACTCTGATGTTTATTTATAATGTTTATATTTTATTTAATTTGGGAAGTGGGGTGTTACAGTTGGTTTGGAGGATTGTCGACTCTGGGGACCGATCATTTGTTACTCAGCAGAGTGAGGTGACTTCAAGGGTTGATGATGCCACACCTTCTGGGTATCGTATCATCGCTCTTGAAAGTCTGTGACGCTGGGAAACACATAGGACGCCATACCTTGTCTGTGATTAGGTCCATACATGTGAGCGGGGTCGGGTTATTGCAGGAAACCTTAGCCTTCAGACTACCTGGTTTTCTTGTCAGTGAATCAGTGTTGTTGGGTTCAGAGGTTCTTATTGTTAGAGATGTGGTTGTTCTCGACAGTGTGTATCTATTGGTCCTCTTCAGGGTTGTGCTATCAGAGCAGAGTTTCGATTGTGTTGGATCAGAGCTTTGGTCTTCTCAGTAGCCACCTTGATCCTCTGTTGCATTGCATTTTGCATTTTGAATACTCATTTGCATATCATTAACGTGTGTCTGTGTTGCAGGTACCGTTTCCCCCAATTCAGGTTTTCTTGCCTTCTGTTGTGCTATTATGGGTTCTCTGAGGAAGACCGTGGCCTATAAGCTCCCCACTCCAGAGGTTGCTCAGTTGTCCAATTTGATTGCCTTAGCAGATGATGATGTGAGAGGTGAATTCAGAAAGTCTTATGGGAAGCTACTCAGTTTGGTCCGTAAACCTTCTGGGTTTGAGTTGAATGGGTTGTACGCCTTGCTGTAGTTCTATGATCCACCTTTGAGATGCTTTACTTTCCCGAACTTCATTCTGGAACCTACATTAGAGGAGTATGCTATATTGTTAGGTGTGTCTATCAAGAGTCAGATGCCATTTGTTCATATGGAGGCCAAGCCTAACTTGGATAATCTAGCTCTTTCTCTTCATCTGGATGCCTCTGAGTTGATCTTGTCCAGTTGGAATGGGGTTCCTGGTTTCTCTTTGCATTTCTTAGTTGGGAAAGCCCAACAATGTGCCAAAGACGGTTGTTGGATTGTGTTCAACGCCATTCTTGCTCTCTGCATATATGGTATCATTCTGTTTCCTAATATGCCTGATTTTGTGGACTTAGATGCCTTTCATATCTTTGCATCAGGGAATCCGGTCCCTACCTTGATTGGCGATGTGTATCATTCTATCCATTACAAGAACGAGAATATGAAGGGTAAGAATGTATCATGCTGTGTGCCCTTGTTCTATAGATGGTTTGATAGTCACCTACCCAAGAAGGGTCTCTTTGCTTCATCTGCAGCCACAACTGAGTGGTCCGAGCGATTGATGAGTTTATCAGTAGAGAGTATCGTGTGGTTTGATAGAGATATGTTGGGTACTGAGGTTATATTCAGCTGCCGTGGGTTTCCGAATGTGCCTTTGATTGGAAGAAAGGGTTGTATCAACTATAATCTATCTCTACTTGTCAGAAAGTTTGCTTATGCTTTGAGAGCTCCGCCAAAGGATGAAGAGGTGCAGGAATCTCTGTACCTCATCGGTCTTCTAGAGGGGGACATGTTATCTAAGCTTCAACATGCCTGGAATGATATTAGTAGACGAGGGAAGTCATTGTTGGGGAAAAGTAATAGCCAAGCCTACACTCCGTATGTGACCTGGGTCAAGAGCCGAGAAAAGACCATAGGGATGCCATTTCCACCTGCTAAGCAGGAATACCCTCCAGTGGTAGAAGAGCCTACTACCGTGCCTATTCAGCAGTACAATCAGGTGTTAGCTGAGAAAGAACAACTGAGAAAAGTCAATGAAGAATTGGAAAAAGAGTTGGCACAGGTTAGAAGCTAGAGAAGTGAAGTTGTCCACTCCTTCAAGAGGCAGACAGAGTCGGTGAACAGGTTAGGTACGGATTTGACTAAGCAGATGGCTGATCGTGAGTGTTTGGGTCTGGACTTCAAATCTGTCAGCGATGTACTGGCTACCAAGAAGCAGCACTTGGATGAAGCGTACCGGAGAATATCCAAGTTCAATCAGCAGTGGGATGCCACTATAGCCAACAACAAAGAAAGGGAGGATAAACTGAAACAGCAGATCTCCAAACTGAAGGCTCAGGTGAAGGCTAGTGAGGAAAGGTTCGATGAGGAAACTGCTCGCCAATGCGCCACCGAAGCCAGGCTCAACAAAGCCCTGGCTAACCTGAAGAATCACAAGCAGGTGTTTGAGTCCAAGAAGCAAAAGCTAGAGGATTGCTTTGGCCAGGGAGCATGGGAAGATCTGGTTGAAGGTCTCCAGTGTACTATTATGCAGAGAGAGTTGCTCGTCAAAGGGTTACTCACTCGCCCTGACCACCCGAAGACAAAATAGTTGCTGGAGGAGTTTCGTGCTCGCCGTCGCACTTGATTATCTTTGTAACCTTTTGTATTTTTCTGATTTCTGCTGTAGGCTGACCATCACCAGGCTTGTTGGTTGAGGTCATGCTAATGATATCCCATGTATTCATTGAATTTGTACTGCTTCCTTGTTGGCCCATATATATATGAGATGTTATTTCAGTGACTAGATCCGGACTTCTTGCTATCGGCACTGACACTATGGCACTCGAACCGGGGAAAAATCTCCCTAACGCACAGACACACGTTTGCATTTGCATAAGTCATTTGCATAGCCGGTGCCTTGTAATGTGTTTCCTAACCCTCTGTTGATGCAGGTTCCAGGATTTCCGAACACCAAACTCACCGTTACTCAACCAGAAGCAACTGTAAGAAAGTCATGAACCAGATGCAGTCAGAGATGCAAGAGATGCATGACCGCATGGCTCAGTTTATGCAGGTGATGGAGACCGTGGCTAAAGGCCAAGAACAGCTCCAGACTCTCGTGCAGCCTCTGATTGCACGAGTTGATAGCAACGGTGTGCTACATGGGAGTACGGATGCTAATCTCCCTCATGGTGAAACTCCTCAGGCTAGTGATGCTATACCAGTGGTCGGTCTTGACGCTGGTGAGAACGTTCTCGTGGCTGGTAATGGGAATGCTGGTAATGGAAACGGTAACTTGGAAACCAATGGGAACATTGTTGGCAATGGTAACGCTGGTCTCAACACTGGTGCTGGGAATACCGGTGTGAATGTGGTCAACGGCAATACGGGCTTTTCTGGTGTGAATATGGGCTTCGGTAACGCTGGTGGTGCCAATGCTGGATTTGGCAATCAAGGTTTTGGAACTGTAAGTAACAATGGTCACAGAATGGGTGCCTACAATACTGGCTTTGGGACAGCGGCTGCTAATCAAGAGCTCGGTAATCTGAGGTATGACCCCAGGTTTTTCCAGAATAGTCATGGTCGCAACGCTGCGTACGCTGGGTACGACGATGAGGGTCCTTATGGGGGTGAAGACCGCCATGAAGATGCTTTTTCTGGTCAAGGCATGGGTTATGAGAGGCCTACCGAAAATGATCGCAGGATCAAGATGCTAGAAGAGCAGATCAAAGGGATAGCCATCCAGAATTCTGTGGGTTTGGATATGGCGAACATGGGATTGGTTCCTGGGCTGAGGGTGCCACTCAAGTTTAAGGCCCTTGCGTTTGACAAATACAAGGGAGACACGTGTCCCAGGGTGCACGTACGATCTTATTACAGAAGGATGTCTGCTTACTCCAACGATGAGAAGATGTTAATGCACTTCTTTCAGGATAGTCTGTCCGGGCCGTCATTGGAATGGTACATGGGACTGGAACCTACTCAAATTGGAAGTTGGAAAGAACTGGCCAAAGCTTTTGTGAGACACTACCAATATAACAGTGATCTTGCTCCAAATCGGGTTCAATTGCAGAATCTCTCTCAGAAGACTGGTGAAAGTTTCAAAGAATACGCCCAGAGATGGCGCGAGTTGGCTGCAAGGGTACAACCACCCATGGTAGAGAGAGAGTTGATAGATATATTTGTGGGTACGTTTTCAGGGCTGTATTACGATAAACTTCTCAACTGTTCAATGAGCAATTTCTCTGACTTGATTCTAATGGGGGAGCGAATTGAGAATGGAATTAAGATTGGTAATATTCAGACTGGTGAATCCACCTCAGCGGGAGGTAGTAAGAAGGCTTTTAGGGGTAGAAAACAGGAAGATTCCAATTCAGTATGTAGCTCTCAAGGGAGAAATAGGGGATGGAGGCAATACCAACAGCAACAAGTTGCTAGTGTAACAATCCCCGCACAACAACAGCCGCAGTAGCAGCAGGGGAAACAGCATCCTGCTCAGCAAAGAATTCAGAATGGGAAGCCGAAAAGAGTATTTGATACACCTCCAGTATCGTACGCTGAACTTCTTCAGACTTTGCTACGGCTACAGCTGGTTGAGAAAAGGACGATGGCCCCGCCAACGGGCACACCTCCTATTGGTTACAACGCTAATGAGCATTGTGAATTCCACTCTGGGGCACTCGGTCATAACATTGAGAATTGCCATGCCTTCAAGCATAAGGTGCATGATTTAATTGATAGTACGGCCATTAATTTTGGTACGGAAGTGTTGTACCCCAAAATTTGCTCAACTTTTTCTTGCCTGATTTATGTTTCATTGCATTTCATTTGCATAGTTACATCATGTACATAATTCAATCATTTGCATACCATATCATAGCATGCCTCCAACAAGGGATCAAGGGTGTCTATCAAGAGAAGAGCCTAGAAAGAGGTGTTATCCAAGTATGAGAAGTCATCCAGGCCATCAAGAAGTGATTTGAAGTCTCTAGAAGTTTGAGTGTCTACATGTGGGTTTTGCTCCTATCTTGAGGAATATTGAGTATCATCAGTGGGATGTGGAAACATGGAATGTGAATTTGAGGTGTGTATGGATCTCATTGGATGCCTAGAGGGCCATATTGAACCTGAGACAAGTCATTGATTCAAGTATGAGAGCCACATTTGAAGTGCAGTCAACTAGGGTTTCATCTGGGTCAACCCTAGGTCAATTGAGTAATTGAAGAGCATCAAAGCCTACTTTGAGGTCATGGGGTTCATGGATTGGTATGTTGACACATGTGTGGTGTTATGCCAAGATCAAGCAAAGAAGAATCAAGAATGTGGGAAGTTGCTAAATTAGGGTTTCAGTGTAAAATCCCCTGTTTAGTGCCTAACTTCAAAGCCACATAAATCAAAATAAAAGTTTCAAATGGATATTTAGCCAACATGAAACTTGTAGAGCATCTCAATACAAGTTAATTTGAGTACTAGAAGTCCTCAAGGGGATTTGTAGAACTCAAGTTATGGTCCTTGCAAGTTACAGGTCATCAGATGACTATGAAATTTATCTTTTTAAGTCACTTGACTTCCAAGAAACTTTTTCCCTTCAAGAAGTTTTCAAATGGACTTTTGGCCAACATAATAATTGTAGATATTGATCTTATCTTTCCATAGAGTACTATAAGTCCTTGATAGGATTTGTATAACTCAAGATATGATCTTTGCAAGCCAGGGGTATTTTGGGTATTGGTGATTATAGGTCATTTGTGATCATAGGTCCATAACTCCAACTTGCAAGCTTCAAATAGAAAATTGTTCAACATGAAACTTGTTCAAAATGATGTTTTGAGTGCAATCAAGTGGTTATGAGAGTTTGGTTTGGCTTGGAACACAAAATCATTTGAAATAGCTTTGAAAAGGAACTTTAATACACCTTAAAAGGCCAAAATTTGGGGGAAATTGTTTTGTGGCCAAATTGAACAACATTATATGTCATTTTTTGATCAAAAACTGTATTTTGAGAATGATGGCAATGTTACTTTTTGGATTTGAGGTCATTTTCAAGCACTTCCCTTTTGTAACTTAAGTTGGAAGTAACACTTCAATCACACACCATGGGATCAAAAACAAGGGATCTATCATCCTCATTCAATTCTAAATGTCATAAGAGGAGAAATTCAAGTGAAATTGGGAGCTAGAACAGGGCAATTCACCAACTGTGCACATGAGATTTTGAAGGAGAATGAGAAATTGAAATTCTCATTTGGAGGATTACAGAAAGTTCTAGAGTGTTCTAACACACTCTATATATGCATTGCAACTGATTCAGGTCATTTTTTGGGGAAGAATTAAGCAAGAAACAAGAAGCAGCAAGTTGAGATTGCATAGCTGCATCAAGAATCGGGTTTGAAGATTGGTGAGGTTTCATTGCAAATTGCTTGTTACAGAAGCTTCAGAGTGTGATAGTGAGTGATTCTGGATGAAATTGGAGGTTGATTCAAGCCATAACACCTTCTGTTCATCCATTTTTTCCAGGTATGCATATTTCAACCTATGGCTTAGAATAGAGGTAATTGATTAGGATTCTTTATGAGGATAGGTTAGTATTGATGCTAGGATGGATTTCAGTACAAGAATCGTGTGTTTAGAGACACTTTAGGTGTGAGGTAGATTTCTGTTGAAACATGTAACTCCTAGTTCTTGAGGTTTTAATGGCGCTTGGATGGTGAGAATTGATCAGTGAAGAGTGTAGTTCATGATAGTGCCATTAATTTCAAGAATCGTGACAATTGAAGTTGGATGAATTTCTGAACTTTCAATCGGTTTTTGAGTTGGAGGGTGAATCATTAAGTTTGGATGGTGGATTTGAGTTCAGGGTGAATTTCTGAGTGGGATAGGATGTTTAAGTGTCAAGTTTGGTGCGTTTTGGGGACCTCTCACCGGAGACGACGGTGGCTCTGTGTCTCAGGCCACCGTCCCAACTTTCCCTCCCATTTTAAAAACATTTGGAGAAGATGAAGTTTTAACCCTAGGATCTGGAATTGACCTTGACTGAGAACCCAAACCAATGGCCACGATTTCATTTCAAGTTCTGAAGAGGGTGAGTTTGATGAAACTCACCATTTCATTAAAGGACATTGGGTGGGCTTAAGGAAGCTCTTGCTAACTACACCCCAGTTTAGGCCCAATTGAGGATTTGAATTGAAATAAATTGCTAAACAACACCCGTGTTTTTTTCTTTTTTCCTGATTTCTTTTATTTTCTATTGGGCTTATTGTAAGAACACAGATTGTTTCTTAGTAATATCTCTATGTTTTGATGATAACACTTATGAATTTTGTATTCAAGAGTTATGTACTCTAAATTTGTTCTAGACTGTTTGCTACAGGTGCTAAAGAAAATATTCTTAAAGAGCAAATTTGGATCTGAACAATGATATTATGAAAGGCTTCAAAGGTTCAAGAGCATCTTAAATGAAGATCTGAATGTTGTCTCCAGAAGAATCTGAGTGCTGTCTACTGAAGATTCTGAAGCAGAAGCCTCTAAAGAATAGAAGACTCTGAGAGTTCAGAAGCTTAGCCATCAGAAGACTCTAAAGATACTGCGCTGCATAGTATTGAGAATCTGATATAGAAGAATCTGCTCTGACAGAACTACACGCTCAAGTACACAAGCTGCATATACTCTGATTCAGCATAATCTGAAGAACATCCCAAGACTCTGAAGATCCAGAAGATCTCTACTCTAGAGATTCTGAAGATCCAGACTCTGATGTTGATAGCTGAACTTACTTAGTGAAGAAGATTTGAATATGTCCATTGGCATATCTCAACAGCTCTTTCCTCTTTTATGCTAGACACAAGAACACAGATAAAAAGGTTTTATCTGTGCATTCCATTCTAAGGAAAGTTTCTGCAACGTGAAGACAAAAGGCACCAGGCTTTTTCAGCACAACCTCCAACGTGAAGACAAAAGGCACCAGGCTTTTTCAGCACAGCCTCCAACGTTGAGAAGACTTCATGGATCTAAGTGCCTATATAAAGAAGTCCACTCCATCTTCTTCAATAGACGAAATTCTTGCAAAAATCACTTATCAAAGCTAATCTCTCAAAAGCTCTTATATTCTATTTGTTGTAACATTGTTCTTAAACTTAAGAGAAATATCACAGTTGTTATAATAGCTTTTTAGAAGCATTCTTACTCTTGTAATAGTTTTACATTGATTGTAAAAGGTTTCCTTAAGAGGATCCAGTTGGGATCAGTAGCTCTTGAGAAGACTAAGAACAGTTGTTCTTAGGTGTTACTATTGTAATCTGTTTGATTAAATAGTGGATTAAGTCCTTGACTGTGAAAGGCAAATCACTCTTGAGAGGGTGGACTAGAGTAGTTGAGTTCCACGAACCAGGATAAAAATAACTGTGTCTGAATCTTTGATTATTTGTCATACTTATTCAACCCCCCTTCTAAGTATTTTCTCACCTTCAGTTGGCATCAGAGCTCCGGTTCTGCGTGTGCTACCACTTAACCGTGTCAGTAAAGATCCAGTGAGAAAAGTTACTTTGATATATATTTGTTTGTCATTATGAGTGATGTTTCTACATCCAATTGTAACAAATATGAAGGGGATAGAATCAGCACAAAGCCTCCTATGTTTGATGGAGAGAAATTTGATTACTGGAAGGACAGGATAGAAAGTTTCTTCCTTGGTTATGATGCTGATTTGTGGGACTTGATCATTGATGGCTATGAACATCCTACAAATGAGGATGGCAAGAAAATTGATAGAAAATCAATGACAGAAGCCCAGAAGAAGGATTTCAAAAATCACTATAAGGCTAGGACAATATTGCTTAATGCAATCTCTCATACTGAGTATGAAAAGATTACTAACAGAGAAACAACTCATGGAATGTTTGAGTCACTTAAAATGACTCATGAGGGAAATTCTCAAGTGAAGAAGACTAAGGCTCTAGCGCTTATACAGAAGTATGAAGCGTTCAAAATGGAAGAATCTGAAAATATAGAAACTATGTTTTCTAGATTTTAGATCCTCACAGCTGGTCTAAAAGTTCTGGAAAAGGGATACTCCACATCAGATCATGTAAAGAAAATCATCAGAAGTCTACCTACCAGATGGAGACCAATGGTGACTTCCTTGAAGATGGCTAAAGATCTGAACAAGATCTCTTTAGAAGAACTCATCAGCTCACTGAGGAGCCATGAAATTGAGCTTGAGGAAGATGAACCTCAAAAGAAAGAGAAAGGCAAACCTATTGCTTTAAAATCTAATAAATCTGCTAAAGCTTTGTAGGTTATTGAAGAAAGCTCTAAAGGATCTTCTTCTGAAGAAGAAGATGAATTATCCATGCTATCCAGAAGGATCAACAAACTCTGGAAGCACAAGGGAAAGAAGTTCAACAACTTCAGAAAATCTTATCATAGAAAGGAATCTTCTGGGCACAGAAGATCTGGCAAGAAAGAAGTTGTATGCTATGAGTGCAAAGAACCTGGGCATTACAAGAATGATTGCCCCAAACTTCAAAGAGAAAAACCCAAGAAGAAGTTTGACAAAAAGAAGAAGGTTCTGATGGCAACATGGGATGACTCAGATGAATCTGAATCATCTTCTGAATCAGAAGAAGAATGTGCTAATGTTGCACTGATGGCCAGCACAGATGATCAGGAAGAGGGAACATCAGGATCTGAAGCTGAATCAGACTATGACTCTGAAGAGGTATTTTCTGAACTCTCCAGAGCTGAACTTGTTGAGAGTTTATCTGAAATGTTGGAAAGCTACAGCAAGATCAAACTCAAATACAAGAAGCTGAAAATCAGTCTTGAATCTGAGATTGATCTTCTGAATACAGAACTTGTTGAGCAAAAAGAAATTAATCTGAAAATCAAAAATGACTTTGAAATAGCTCAACAAGAATCTGAATCTGAGACTAAGTCATGTGAAAACATTTTAGAAAAATATGACTCTAGCTTTCAGAGATTCCTTACTAAGAGCATAGACAGAAGCAAAATGGCTTCTATGATCTATGGTGTTAGTGGGAACAACAGAAGAGGTATTGGATATGAATCTTCCTCTGGAAGTAATCCAAAATCTGTTGACAAACTCTTCATCAAGAAGACACCTCTGTACTCTCAATTTAAGTTTGGTCACTTAAATGACATTAAACACACAAGCTCTGAGAAGAATACTTATGTGTTTAAACCCAAGGCAAGTCAGAATAAACATTATGTTGAAAAACAGAAGTTTAGACAAACCTACAAACCAACTAACCCTAAAGGACCCAAGAAGATCTGGGTACCTAAGAGAAAAATAATCCCTGTTGCAGATGTTCTTAGCAGCAAGGTCAGGACGCCAGTCATGGTACCTAGACTCTGGATGCTCACGACACATGACAGGAGAAAGGTCTATGTTCCAAATCCTGGAACTTAGATCTGGAGGTGACGTGAAGTTTGGAGGGAACCAGAAAGGCAAGATCATTGGATCTGGCACTATTGGAAATGGTAAACTTCCCTTTATAACTAATGTTTTACTTGTTGAAGGCTTAAAGCATAATCTATTATTCATAAGTCAATTAAGTGACAATGGTTATGATATTACCTTCAATCAACAATGTTGCAAAGCTATTAGTCAGAAGGATGGCTCTATCCTATTTAGTGGTAAGAGGAAAAACAACATTTACAAAATAAATCTTTCAGAACTTAAAGTTCAGAATGTTAAATGCCTCTTGTCTGTTAATAAAGAGCAATGGGTCTGGCACAGAAGATTGGAGCATATTAATATGAGACGTATATCTCAGATTAATAAACTTAATCTTATTAGAGGACTTCCTAATCTGAAGTTCACCTCAGATGCTCTTTGTGAAGCATGCCAAAAAGGGAAGTTTTCAAAATCATCTTTTAAATCAAAATATGTTGTTTCTACTTCCAGACCACTAGAATTACTTCATATTGATCTGTTTGGGCCAGTGAAAACTGCATCCATCAGAGGCAAGAAGTATGGATTAGTCATTGTTGATGACTATAGTAGATGGACATGGGTAAAGTTCCTAAAACACAAGGATGAGTCACATTCTGTGTTCTTTGACTTCTGTAAACAAGTCCAGAATGAAAAAGATTTCAAAATTATAAAAGTCAGAAGTGATCATGGTGGTGAATTTGAAAATAAATATTTTGAAAAATATTTTAATGAAAATGGCATTGCTCATGATTTTTCCTGTCCTAGAACTCCACAACAAAATGGAGTTGTAGAGAGGAAAAATAGAACTCTGCAAGAAATGGCCAGAACCATGATCAATGAGACAAATCTGGCAAAACACTTTTGGGCAGAAGCAATTAACACAGTTTGTTACATTCAGAACAGAGTGTCTGTAAGACCTCTTCTGAAAAATACTCCCTATGAATTATGGAGGAACAAAAAGCCCAACATTGCTTATTTTCATCCTTTTGGATGTACTTGTTATATGCTTAACACTAAAGAGAATCTTAACAAGTTTGATTCCAAAGTACAGAAGTGTTTCATGCTTGGTTATTCTGAATGCTCTAAAGGCTACAGAGTATTCAATACTGAAACACAGATTGTGGAAGAATCTATTCATGTAAGATTTGATGATAAGCTTGGCTCTGAAAAGCCAAAGCAGTTTGAAAGTTCTGCAGATAGAGAAGTGATTCTCACAGACTCTGAAGGCTTAGAGGCAAAAAAGGCTAAAGAGAAGGAATCTGAAGCAACTCCAAATGCTATTCCCTTATCTTCTCAATTGGACAACTTACACATTTCTGAAAGATCAAATGTCAGAGGATCTTCTTCCAGAATCAAGGCATCTCACCCAGAAGATGTAATTATTGGAAAGAAAGATGATCCAATCAGGACAAGATCCTATCTCAGAACATCTGAATCTTCATTGTTTGGCTTAGTGTCAATAATTGAACCAACATCTGTGGATGAGGCTCTGAAAGATAATGAATGGATTATTGCCATGCAAGAAGAGCTAAATCAATTCACCAGAAATGAAGTTTGGGATCTGGTTCCTAGACCTAAAGGATTCAACATTATTGGAACAAAATGGGTCTTCAGGAATAATTTGAATGAAAAGGGAGAAGTTGAAAGGAATAAGGCAAGGCTGGTTGCTCAAGGTTACAGTCTGCAAGAAGGAATTGACTATACAGAGACTTATGCTCTTGTTGCCAGGTTAGAGTCTATACGTTTACTCATTTCTTTTGCTGCACAGAATAACATCACTCTATATCAGATGGATGTTAAAAGTGCCTTTCTTAATGGTATTATAGAAGAGGAAGTATATGTCCACCAACCTCCTGGTTTTGAAAGTGAAAAATTTCCAGATCATGTTTTTAAACTAAAGAAATCTCTTTATGGTTTAAAACAAGCTACCAGAGCTTGATATAAAAGGTTGAGTAATTTCCTTTTGGAGAAAAATTTTATCAGAGGAAAAGTGGATACAACTTTATTCTGTAAAACTCTTAAGAAAGATCTGTTGATTTGTCAAATATATGTAGATGATACTATTTTTGGATCAACAAATATTATGCTTGGAAAGGAGTTTGCTAAATGTATGCAGGCAGAGTTTGAGATGAGCATGATGGGAGAATTGAGATTCTTTTTGGGAATCCAAGTCAACTAGACTCCAGAGTGCACCTACATACATCAGACCAAATATGTTAAAGAGCTTCTGAAGAAGTTCAACATGGTTGATAGTAAGATGGCAAAGACTCCAATGCACCCTACAAGCACTCTTGGTAAGGAAGAGGTAAGTAAGAAGGTAGATCAGAAACTCTACAGAGGTATGATAGGATCTCTTCTATACTTGACTGCTTCTAAACCTGATATTCTGTTTAGTGTCTTCTAATGTGCAAGATTCCAATCAGATCCTAGAAAATCACACTTAACAGCTGTTAAGAGGATTCTAAGGTATCTGAAAGGTACTACTAACATGGGTCTGTGTTACAGAAGATCTGATGAATTTTCATTAGTTGGATTCTGTGATGCTGATTATGTTGGAGACAGAGTTGAACGTAAAAGCACTTCTTGAAGCTGTCAGTTTCTTGGAAGTCATCTGATCTCATGGTACAGCAAGAAGCAACCCACTATTGCACTATCAACTACAGAGGCAGAATACATTGCTGCTGCTGGATGTTGTACGTAGATGCTCTGGATGAAGAGTCAACTAGAAGACTATCAGATCTATGAGAGTAATCTTTCTATCTTCTGTGATAATACTTCTGCTATATGTTTGTCAAAAAATCCAATCTTACACTCTAAGGCTAAACATATAGAAATTAAACATCACTTCATCAGAGACTATGTTCAGAAGGATGTAATAAATCTAGCTTTTGTAGATACAGATCATCAATGGGCTGATATTTTCACAAAACCCCTTGCTGAAGATAGGTTTAAGTTCATTCTGAAAAATATTTGTATGAATTTTTGTCCAGAGTAATATTTATCAGAGGCAACTTATCAGATGCAAAATGTTTAAAGATCTGAAGTATTTCATCTGATTATTTGTTCATTTATCTTTGATTGATTTATTTGTGTGAAACTCTGAACTAACAAACTCAGAAGATCTGAACGTTGGAAACGTTTCATTTCTTGAGAGACATCAGATGCACATACAAGCAAACACGTGTCACTCAGAATCTGAAAAGATGGAGTGCTCTACTGAATTGACGTTTGAGGTACTGCTTTGAAAATCTCATTTTTCTTGGATTTCCCCCCATTTGTCATATCTTTAAATTGAAATGATTATTTTCATTAAATGATATGTGTAATGTAACACCCCCTTCTATACCCCAAATAAATGCATATAAAACAATTAAGCACATACAAATTATCAGAGTAAAAAAAGTTTTATAATAAGGTATAAAAGAAGAATGCCACAATTTCACCAATAAAACACTTTCACATTTTTCTCCATAAGATATGTAACATTTTCAAAATTAAGCGGAAGATCAAATCATTTAATCGTTTTCAAAATATTAATCCACGTACACACAAGTTAATCCAAATTAATACATCATATCAGTTAGATTACACAATCACATCAACTGATACATCGCAATGTATCACAAAAGAATGACTATACTAGTCTAACTACCCGGTGTTACATATCAGAGCAGCAGACTCAAAAGAATGAAGAATACTTCACAAAAGGGACTCCAGCATCCTAATCTGCAATGCCTCGTAGAGCATTATAAAACAGCAGAAGGGTGAGAAATATAACCATAATAATCAAAGCATAAGATTATATATATATATAGGTAATTAATACAAGTTCCACTCCGTATTTCTCACCACAATTCAATTTCTTAGTCATATATATTTGCCACACATATAATGACAACACGAATATTTGTAAAGCATTTCCACATCATGCATACTCTCACAATTTCACAATCTCATCATTCACACATAAGCATCTCTTCATGCATATGTCATATATTAATGTGACTCAACAACTCAATGCAACTCATGCAATGCGGTACCGACTCTCGTTATCTTTATTCGGTTTTTACATTAAACCGGCTCCACTCTTCTAGACCGATAACCCGTTATCTTTTTTCGGTTTTTACATTAAATCGGGTCCACTCTTCTAGACAGATAACCACAAAGGCCCGTCCTCTAAGCCTTCAAACCCACCCTTCTAGGTTTGGGACAAGCCACTAGTTTCCACGAAACTAACAGACATTGCCTCTTGACTAAATGATGCATGTACAATCAACCACAACAAATGCACTTAAGACCGACATCTTAATCTCATGCATTTACATAATTCATCTCTTCAAGAATTACACAATGATTGCACATACAACATATATCACACAATCAAGGTATTCACATCACAATACCATTTATACAATTATAAGTCATGCACACATATCCACAATGTTCTCATGCATACTCATCACATAATTGTATACCCATTAAGCATTCGCAAGTTCATTGGACAATACACATACATTCATCATTGTATTCACATGTATTTCTATTTATCATAATTAATACGCATCGCACATCAACTAGGATTCACGCCCGGAGGCTACCCACAGTACACACCATCACAATAGATCATATGTATATCATATCATAGAGGTATTAACCTATGTGAATCAATCAAACTTTCACCACATGAGCAACACAGCAAAAGAAAAATGTTGTCACATTCGCCTTCATTCGCCTGGCGAACCCTCGCAGCGAACCTTCGCCTGGCCTTTTCCTGGCGAACTCTCTCAACGAACCTTCACCTGGCCTTCGCCTGGCGAACTCTCTCAGCGAACACTCGCTAGGCTTCGCCTGGCGAGACTTCCCAGCGAGCCCAAGTCAGTAGATACTGACTTCATTCGCCACCATTCGCCAGCACCTTTGCTGGGCAAACCTTCGCTATCCAACTTCGCCTGGCGAACTCGCCAGCGAAGTCCACTGGAACTTAGACTTAATTATTCGCCAGCATTCGCTGGGCTTCGCCTGGCGAAGCTTCTCCTTCGCTCGCCTGGCGAGAGCCAGCGAACCTGCGCAGAACAAAACCACACTCTGTCCCTCCTTCACCATTCCACCATCCACCAACTCTTGAACATCCAAATCAGTACAAATAGCACCAATACATGTTACCCGACTATTCTACGGCGTTATTACTCAGTTCCAACCGATTAAATCATCAATCTACCGATTAATCCAACATTTGCCCTAATTGGAAAGTGATGAAAACTCTACCAAAACCCCAACCCAACATACATAACATCATGCAATGATCAAATAGAAACATTTTCACCCTTACCTCGATTAATCGGAGCTTTGATGTTAATTCTTGATGATTTTTCCAGTTTTCCTCTTCTTCTCCTCTCTTTCTCTTCTTTCTTCTTTCTTTCCTCTTTCTCTCCAAAAGTTTTCTCTAATTTCCTTTCTCTTCTTTCTCACTTATATATCCCTTTTATTTTCTTTCCTTCCAATTCCGTTTCAATTCTCTATTAATTCCAATTAATAAAAATTAATTCCAATATTAACATAAAATCCCACTAAATCAATTAATTACTACAATTAATTATTAAATGAAATTTGGGCTGTTACAACCCTCCCCCACTTAGGAATTTTCGTCCTCGAAAATGTTACCTGATTCAAACAGTTCTGGATAAGACTCCTTCATCTGGCTCTCAAGCTCCCACGTAACATTTCCACCAGCCGGTCCTCCCCAAGCGACCTTCACTAAAGCAATCTCTTTATCTCGAAGCTGTTTCAATTTCCGATCCTCAATCCGCATAGGTGATGTCTCAACAGTCAGGTTATCTCTCACCTGCACATCATCTATTTGGACTACATGAGACGGATCCGCAATGTATTTCCTCAACTGAGATACATGGAATACGTCGTGAAGATTAGCAAGCGACGGTGGTAAAGCCACACGATAGGCCACTTCTCCTATCCTTTGCAAAATCTGATAAGGACCAATGAAACGCGGCGACAACTTGCGCGACTTCAGTGCCCTACCAACACCTGTCATCGGAGTGACTCGAAGAAACACATGATCTCCTTCTTGAAATTCAAGGGCCTTCCTCCTCTTGTCATAATAACTCTTCTGACGACTCTGAGTAATTCTCATCTTCTCTTGAATCATCTTGATCTTATCAGTAGTCTGTTGAACTAACTCGGGTCCAACAACAGAACTCTCTCCGGACTCGAACCAACACAATGGTGTCCTACACCGCCTACCATACAACGCCTCAAATGGTGCCATACCAATACTCGAATGGAAACTGTTGTTGTAGGTAAACTCAGTCAAAGGCAAGTAGCTATCCCAAGCTCCTCCTTTTTCCAATACACAAGCTCTCAAAAGATCTTCAAGCGACTGAATCGTCCTCTCCGTCTGACCATCAGTCTGAGGATGATACGCTGAACTCAAACGCAACTTAGTACCCAAAACACTCTGCAGGCTCTCCCAAAATCTCGAAGTAAACCGCGGACACACAATCCTCTCAATATACAACTTAGCCAACTTCTCCAAAGGGTAATCCATACGCATAGGAATAAAGTGAGTAGATTTAGTCAACCTATCCACGATAACCCAAATAGCCTCAAAATTACTCGGCATCCTCGGCAAACCCGATACAAAATCCATGGAGATACTATCCCATTTCCACTCAGGAATAAACAACGGCTTCATCAAACCCGATGGCTTCTGATGCTCAATCTTTGACTTCTGGAAAGTCAAACAAGAATATACAAATTCCGCGATATCCTTCTTCATACTAGGCCACCAAAATACTTTCCTCAAATCCTGATACATCTTAGTAGCACCCGGATGAATACTCAATCCGCTACGATGTCCTTCCTCAAGGATGCTCTTCTTAAGCTCAACCATGTTCGGAACACAAACTCGATCCCGACATCTCATAATACCATTCTCATCAATCCGAAAATCACCACCTTGGCCTTGGTTGATTAAAGTCAACTGATCAGCTAAGCTCAAATCCGATTTCTGTCCTTCTCGAATTTCATCCAAAATACCACTTGTAAGCTTTAACATACCCAACTTAAATCCAAAAGAAGTTCTCTCACATACCAAACTCAAATCTCGAAATTGCTCGACCAATTCTAACTCTTTCACCATCAACGCCGACATATGCAATGATTTCCGACTCAATGCATCCGCTACTACATTCGCTTTACCCGGATGGTAGTTCCAGCAAAAATCAAAATCCTTCAAAAGTTCAAGCCATCTTCTTTGTCTCACATTCAATTCCTTTTGATCAAAAAGATATCTCAAACTCTTGTGGTCACTAAACACTTCAAATCTTGCGCCAAATAAATAATGCCTCCAGAGTTTCAACACAAACACAACGACGACCAACTCTAAGTCATGCGTCAGATAATTCTTCTCATGCACTTTGAGTTGCCTCGAAGCATAAGCTACAACTTGGTTATTCTGCATCAACACACCTCCTAAACCCATCAAAGAAGCATCACAATACACAACGAATGGTTCTTCTGGATTTGGCAGAATCAAAACAGGAGCTGTCGTCAACCTTCGCTTAAGTTCTTGAAAACTCGCTTCACACTTGGCGTCCCAAACAAAGGCTTGACCTTTCCTAGTCAACTGTGTCAACGGCAACGATAACTTAGCAAATCCTTCAATAAACTTCCGATAATAACCGGCTAAACCAAGAAAACTTCTGATCTCAAAAACTGACTTCGGAGTCTCCCATTGCGACACCGCTTCAACCTTCGACGGATCGACCGCAATACCACTACTAGAAATCACATGACCAAGGAAACTAACTTCCTTCAACCAAAATTCACACTTAGAAAGCTTCGCGAACAACTGCTTCTCTCTCAGCACAGATAACACAATCTTCAGATGCTCGGCATGCTCTCCTTCGCTCTTCGAATAAACCAAGATGTCGTCGATAAACACCACCACAAACTTATCCAAATAAGGATGGAAAATCCTATTCATGTACTCCATAAATACACCTGGTGCATTAGTCACACCAAATGGCATCACGGAATACTCATAGTGTCCATACCTCGTCCGAAAGGCCGTCTTCTGAATATCCTCAGCTTTCACACGGATCTGATGATACCCAGATCTCAAATCAATCTTGCTGAACACGCTTGCACCAACCAACTGATCCATCAGATCATCAATCCTTGGAAGTGGATACTTATTCTTAATAGTCACCTTGTTCAACTGTCTGTAATCCACACAGAGCCTCATAGAACCCTCTTTCTTCTTAACCAACAACACCGGTGCACCCCACGGTGACACGCTCGGACGAATAAACCTCTTTTCAAGAAAATCCTCAAGTTTACTCTTCAACTCTTTTAACTCTGAGGCCGACATACGATATAGAGCCATCGATATCGGACTAGTTCCAGGAATCAAATCTATCGAAAACTCCACTTCTCGCTCCGGCGGTAAATCCTTTATCTCTTCAGGGAATACTTCCGAAAAATCTCTAACAATGGGCAAAGCATCAATCTCTTCACTTTCACTAGTCCTCAAAGTTGCCATAAGCATAAATACCTTAGCCCCATCTTGTACCGATTCCTTCACTTGTTTCCTCGTCATAAACAATTCCCTTTTAACATCCGAGTCGGGAAAAATAACCGTTTTTTCAAAACAGTTAATATACACACGATTGAATTTTAACCAATTCATTCCAAGAATGACATCCAGTTGATCTAAATGAAGACACACTAAATCAATCTCAAAATCTCTACCGAAAATACTCAACGGGCAATTCAAGCAAACATACAGTGTAGTTACCGAACCCATAGCAGGAGTATCAATAACCATACCGCCACCAATCACAGACAACTCAAGATTCAACCTTCTAACACAATCCAAAGAAATAAAAGAATGCGTAGCTCCGGTATCAATTATAGCAATCAAAGGTGTACCATTAATGAAGCACGTACCTCGGATCAATCGATCGTCGCTAGCAGTCTCAGATCCAGATAGAGCGAACACTTTCCCGCTCCCTTGATTCTTCTTCGGCTTATCGCACTTGGTACTGATGTGCCCTCGCTCACCACAGTTATAGCAAGTAACACCCGCACCGCTTCTACACTCTAGAGCCTTGTGGCCTGGCTTGCCACACTGAAAACACTTCTGTTCAACACTTTTGCACTCCGGAGCACGATGCCCCGCTTCACCACAATTGTAATACCTAACTGGGGTAGAAACTTCCCCACTTGGCTTCTTGCCAAAACCAACCTTTTGTTTCCCCTTATCGGCAGGAGTTACGTAAGGTTTTCCTCTGAATTGTCCTTTTCCTTTCTTATCACTTAGGCTCTTGTAGTGGCTAGACCTAGCCCTACTGTCTTCGTCGTAAATTCTGCTCTTGTTAACCAACTCAGAAAACCGTCTGATTTCCTGGTACCCAATAGCTTGTCTAATCTCGGGTCTCAAACCGTTCACAAACTTGAGGCACTTAGACCTCTCAGCATTACCAGTATTATAGTGAGGACAAAATTTGATCAACTCCTCAAATTTCACCGCATACTCAGCAACCGTCGAATTACCTTGCTTCAACTCAAGAAATTCGATCTCTTTCTTCCCCCGCACATCCTCTGGAAAATACTTCTCCAGAAAGGTTTCTCTAAACAAATCCCACGTAATCACAATATCATCTTCCTCAAATCTTTGGCGAGTATTACCCCACCAATCTTCAGCTTCTTCTTCGAGCATATGTGTCCCAAACTGCACCTTCTGTGCATCCGAGCAATTCATAACTCGAAAAATCTTTTCCACAGCTTTCAACCAAATTTGTGCCTTGTCCGGTTCATGAGTTCCCTTGAAGACCGGAGGGTTATTCTTTTGAAATTTCCCCAAAGCACGGAATCCATCATCAGCATGATTCCTTACATTCACATTGGCCGGAGGATTCTGCCCAATTGCCCCCGCCAATCTCGTCAATGCCTCCGCAATCGCTTCGTCGTTCCTTCCTGCAACCATCTCACTCGTTCCAACAACAGAACCACGTAAGAACAACCAATATTGATAATGCAACACACGCATATCAATAACACACAGGAAAAAAAAACACTCTAACAACTTGGCCGGACGGACCGACCTGCTCTGATACCACTATTGTAACACCCCCTTCTATACCCCAAATAAATGCATATAAAACAATTAAGCACATACAAATTATCAGAGTAAAAAAAGTTTTATAATAAGGTATAAAAGAAGAATTCCACAATTTCACCAATAAAACACTTTCACATTTTTCTCCATAAGATATGTAACATTTTCAAAATTAAGCGGAAGATCAAATCATTTAATCGTTTTCAAAATATTAATCCACGTACACACAAGTTAATCCAAATTAATACATCATATCAGTTAGATTACACAATCACATCAACTGATACATCGCAATGTATCACAAAAGAATGACTATACTAGTCTAACTACCCGGTGTTACATATCAGAGCAGCAGACTCAAAAGAATGAAGAATACTTCACAAAAGGGACTCCAGCATCCTAATCTGCAATGCCTCGTAGAGCATTATAAAACAGCAGAAGGGTGAGAAATATAACCATAATAATCAAAGCATAAGATTATATATATATAGGTAATCAATACAAGTTCCACTCCGTATTTCTCACCACAATTCAATTTCTTAGTCATATATATTTGCCACACATATAATGACAACACGAATATTTGTAAAGCATTTCCACATCATGCATACTCTCACAATTTCACAATCTCATCATTCACACATAAGCATCTCTTCATGCATATGTCATATATTAATGTGACTCAACAACTCAATGCAACTCATGCAATGCGGTACCGACTCTCGTTATCTTTTTTCGGTTTTTACATTAAACCGGGTCCACTCTTCTAGACCGATAACCCGTTATCTTTTTTCGGTTTTTACATTAAACCGGGTCCACTCTTCTAGACCGATAACCACAAAGGCCCGTCCTCTAAGCCTTCAAACCCACCCTTCTAGGTTTGGGACAAGCCACTAGTTTCCACGAAACTAACAGACATTGCCTCTTGACTAAATGATGCATGTACAATCAACCACAACAAATGCACTTAAGACCGACATCTTAATCTCATGCATTTACATAATTCATCTCTTCAAGAATTACACAATGATTGCACATACAACATATATCACACAATCAAGGTATTCACATCACAATACCATTTATACAATTATAAGTCATGCACACATATCCACAATGTTCTCATGCATACTCATCACATAATTGTATACCCATTAAGCATTTGCAAGTTCATTGGACAATACACATACATTCATCATTGTATTCCCATGTATTTCTATTTATCATAATTAATACGCATCGCACATCAACTAGGATTCACGCCCAGAGGCTATCCACAATATACATCATCACAATAGATCATATCTATATCATATCATAGAGGTATTAACCTATGTGAATCAATCAAACAATCACCACATGAGCAACACAGCAAAAGAAAAATGCTGTCACATTCGCCTTCATTCGCCGGGCGAACCCTTGCAGCGAACCTTCGCCTGGACTTTGCCTAGCGAACTCTCTCAGCGAACCTTCGCCTGGCGAACTCTCTCAGCGAACACTCGCTAGGCTTCGCCTGGCGAGACTTCCCAGCGAGCCCAAGTCAGTAGCTACTGACTTCATTCGCCACCATTCGCCAGCACCTTTGCTGGGCGAACCTTCGCTATCCAACTTCGCCTGGCGAACTCGCCAGCGAAGTCCACTAGAACTTAGACTTAATTATTCGCCAGCATTCGCTAGGCTTCGCCTGGCGAGAGCCAGCGAACCTGCGCAGAACAGAACCACACTCTGTCCCTCCTTCACCATTCCACCATCCACCAACTCTTGAACATCCAAATCAGTACAAATAGCATCAATACATGTTACCCGACTATTCTACGGCGTTATTACTCAGTTCCAACCGATTAAATCATCAATCTACCGATTAATCCAACATTTGCCCTAATTGGAAAGTGATGAAAACTCTACCAAAACCCCAACCCAACATACATAACATCATGCAATGCTCAAATAGAAACATTTCTCACCCTTACCTCGATTAATCGGAGCTTTGATGTTGGTTCTTGATGATTTTTCCACTTTTCCTCTTCTTCTCCTCTCTTTCTCTTCTTTCTTCTTTCTTTCCTCTTTCTCTCCAAATGTTTTCTCTAATTTCCTTTCTCTTCTTTCTCACTTATATATCCCTTTTATTTTCTTTCCTTCCAATTTCCTTTCAATTATCTATTAATTCCAATTAATAAAAATTAATTCCAATATTAACATAAAATCCCACTAAATCAATTAATTACTACAATTAATTATTTAATGAAATTTGGGCTGTTACATGTAAACGTGCGTATGTGTCTATTGATGTGCCCAATGTTTGATTTTATTTTGTTTTCTATAAATACCACCTATCACACCATTTCACACTTTTCACACTCACTACACTTATGCATTTTTGCTTACTCTTCAACCTCTACCAAAACCCTAAACCCAAATCAAAATCTTCATCTTCATCAATGGCTTCTTCACCAAATGCTGCTGAAATCTCCAACAACAATATAATGTACAAGAAACCAGTACGCACTCTATTTACTCCAGTTGTGGATCTTGAGGTTCTGTGCGAGAGTTTCATTGATCTTGAATCAATAGAAGAAAATGGGTTTGACCTAACAACTGCCATTAAAGCTTAAGGCTGGGAGAAGTATTTTGATAGACTGATGGGTCCTGTGTACCCAACTCTTGTGAAGGAATTATGGATTCACGCTCATGTTGGTCCTAAGTTCATTCACTCATATGTCCTTGGGAAGGAGATAGTGATCACTGAGAAACTGATCAGGCAGCTGTTTAGTTATAAAGAATCTGATGGTGTTACAAACCTAGCCTCTGCACGTATTGATATGGCTAAGGTGTATGAAGAGATTATTGTATCTGGAACACAAACAAGCAAGGTTAAATATCTGAAACCTATCTATAGGATCTGGGCGAAGATATTTATGAGTACAATCTTTCATAGAAACTCATCCAACTCACCAGACTATGTGATTACAGAGCATCTGTACTTCATGTATTGCATCAGCAAGAATACTAAGGTGGATCTGCCCTATCTGATTTTCAGTCATCTTCTGACTCATGTCAAAGAGACTAGAGAAGAGGTCAGAGCTAAAGCTGGGAAAGTTAGAACTTAGATACCTCTGGGAAGACTAATTTCAGACATCTTTACATAGAATCAGTTGGTGAAGCATCTGACAGATGGAAAAATGACAGAGGATCTGTCCTACATCATTGGATCTGAGATAAACGGACTTACTCTGAAAAGAATGAAGATCATTTCAGAGCTGAATGGTAAACTAAGGAAGATAAACTCTGAGGAGGTCAATGGCAGAAGGATACCAGTAGAAGATTTTCTAATGTTCAGCGCAGATGAACCAAAAGGTATTGCCTGGGCTTACATTGAAGATTGTCTGAAGAATGGAATTCCTCTACCTGCTAACCTTGTTCAGAAACAAGGAGAAGAATTGCCCAATCTGATGAAGGAAAGGCGTAGTAAGAGAAAAGCTGAAGAAGGCTCTGTTCAGAAGAAAAGGAAAGAATCTGATGTTCCAAGGAAGAAGAAGAAAGGAGTAAAGAAAGTCAGAATAAATTCTAGAGATGCTACTCTAGAAGAGATAAGAGACAATATTCATCAGGTACTAACATCTGATCCTACCCCTGTTGTTCATTCACCCCTTCCATCACCTCAACTCTCTCCAACCCTTAGACATATAACTTCTAACCCCCAACCATCTACAAACCTTTCATCTGAACCACCTTCATCTCCCCCAGTACATTCACAACCATCTTTTGTACCAACAACCTCTGACCCCCAACCTCATACTACATCTGAACCCCCTCAACCTACTTCACCAGAAATTCCACAACCAGATATTCCACAACCAGATATTCCACAACCAGATATTCCACAACCAGAAATTCCACAACAAGATATTCTGGATATCCAACCCCTGAATCAATCCATTAACATTTCTTCAACATTTGTTCACTCAGAAGAATCTTCTGATTGTGAATCATCTAATTTTGAACCAGATTCTCTCAAACAAGCTCGTTCTGACATTGCTATGAAGGAACACGTTAATATTTCTATGTTTCAAGCTTCATCATCTGGAACTCATACTCCACCCAACTCCCCACCTCAGATAACCATCCCTCAACCATCTGAAACTCATCTATCTGAAACCCAAACCATTCCTCAACCAACTGAACTCCCTCAGTCCGACACCCAAACATCTCAACCAACACCACCTCAACCACAACCATCTGAACCTACATCATCTGAACCTACTCCTGTTAACACTCCTAATCCTAAACCCTCTGAACATTTAGATCTAGGATCATGTGTTAATACTATGTTTTAAATATTCAAGAAGGAGATAGATTATGAGTACGCTCATGTTAAGGAAGTGTGCTTGTCAAGTTTGGATCCAGTTGTTTCAAATGCTTCTTGGAAACGTTTCATCTGGATGTTCAACAAAGCTGCTTTAAAAGTTAGAGCTAAATGTTCTAAGCTTGCAAAGACTCAGTTTGCAGAGTTAATCAAGATAACTCTGATGAACATTCCTCCTCATCCTCCTGTGTTGCTTCTGGAAGCTGCTCCTCCAGAGGCTCCTGCATCTGAATTGGTTGAACAAGCTTCTGAAGAGAACCAGTCTAACAAGAACACTGCTGCTACTGCATCTGCTTCTTCTTCATCCGTGGTCACAGAGCTTGTGAATGATGTCAAGGAAATAAAAGATTGGATGGTACAGCAAGAGAAGACAACTGATGAGATCAAGACCTGGATGTCTAAGCAAGAAGAGTCAACAGCCAAAATGACAGAGCTTCTGACCCTTATTGCCTGACGCTAGACTTAGTTTTATTTGATGTTTTTGCACATGTTATTGCTTCTGTTATTTTCTTATTGTTTTGTTATGCTTTTTGGCATCTATCTGTTCTTTTGTGACTCTGTTTGATTGTGAACTCTGATCTGTTTAAATGAAAGTTGATGTTTTTGCTTCTATATGCTTCTTTTCTTCTGTATCTTTATGTCTTTAAAAATCTTTTTGATTATGACAAAAAGGGGGAGAAAAAGAGAATCTGATTGTTCAACCTATAAGCAATTACTAAAACTGAAATTCAGACATTTTATTAACTTACTTTGAATTTAAGTCTTTCAGATTACATTCATATATCTGACATAATTCATTGAAGTTACCCTGAGACTTTTCCAACCAGAACCTGATCTTCCAAAGCAAATCTGAGTATTCAATCAACTCTGATATCTTACTCTGATACCTTTACTCTGAAAGATGATTCAAGCAAGATGATAACCAGGCGCTCTGACTGAAGGAAGTTATAATTATCTGGCATCAAGATTTGATTCTGAAAGTCAAACCTCTTGCATCAGGCTCTGAATCTGAAATATACTTAATCAAAAAGGGAAGTGTTTTCTTCTATTAGAGTATTCATTTCAGGGGGAGATTGTTAATCTCAGGGGGAGTTATAATTCATACTTTTTATTGAACAAAATTTCTCATGTTTTGTCATCATCAAAAAGGGGGAGATTGCAAGAACACAGATTGTTTCTTAGTAATATCTCTATGTTTTGATGATAACACTTATGAATTTTGTATTCAAGAATTATGTACTCTAAATTTGTTCTAGACTGTTTGCTACAGGTACTAAAGAAAATATTCTTAAAGAGCAAATTTGGATCTGAACAATGATATTATAAAAGGCTTCAAAGGTTCAAGAGCATCTTAAATGAAGATCTGAACGCTGTCTCCAGAAGAATCTGAGTGATGTCTACTGAAGATTCTGAAGCAGAAGCCTCTAAAGAATAGAAGACTCTGAGAGTTCAGAAGCTTAGTCATCAGAAGACTCTGAAGATACTGCGCTGCATAGTATTGAGAATCTGATATAGAAGACTCTGCTCTGACAGAACTACACGCTCAAGTACACAAGATGCATATACTTTGATTCAGCATAATCTGAAGAGCATCCCAAGAATCTGTAGATCCAGAAAATCTCTACTCTGGAGATTCTGAAGATCCAGACTTTTATGTTGATAGCTGAACTTACTTAGTGAAGAAGATTTGAATATGTCTGTTGGCATATCTCAATAGCTCTTTCCTCTTTTATGCTAGACACAAGAACACAGACAAAAAGGTTTTATCTGTGCATTCCATTCTAAGGAAAGTTTCTGCAACATGAAGACAAAAGGCACCAGGCTTTTTCAGCACAACCTCCAACGTGAAGACAAAAGGCACCAGGATTTTTCAGCACAACCTCCAACGTTGAGAAGACTTCATGGATCTAAGTGCCTATATAAAGAAGTCCACTCCATCTTCTTAAAGAGACGAAATTCTTGCAAAAATCACTTATCAAAGCTAATCTCTCAAAAGCTCTTATATTCTATTTGCTGTAACATTGTTCTTAAACTTAAGAGAAATATCACAGTTGTGATAATAGCTTTTTAGAAGCATTCTTACTCTTGTAATAGTTTTACATTGATTGTAAAAGGTTTCCTTAAGAGGATCCAGTTGGGATCAGTAGCTCTTGAGAAGACTAAGACCAGTTGTTCTTAGGTGTTACTATTGTAATCTGTTTGATTAAATAATGGATTAAGTCCTTGACTGAGAAAGGCAAATCACTCTTGAGAGGGTGGACTGGAGTAGTTGAGTTCAACGAACCAGGATAAAAATAACTATGTCTGAATCTTTGATTATTTGTCATACTTATTCAACCCCCCTCCCCCTTCTAAGTATTTTCTCACCTTCACTTATAAGATAGTTTCTACGCGCACCCCCATTTGGGCCCAGCCTGGGAAATAACTGATTAATATTGCTATTTGCAACGCAGGTTTATTCATTTTCATCTATTTTCTTTTATTTTACATGTTTCATATAGGTTAGAAATAAAATCATAACAAATAGGAAAATTAGTCTTTCTAGGTTAGATTTTTTCCCCTGACTCCTTAAAGAGTCTAGAATTTAATAGGATAAAAAATAATTAATTCATGCATTTTAGAATTTAATTGCATTTTTGAAGTTTAATTGCTTTTATTTTGAATTTGGTTGATACATGATCTTGCTGATTTTAGTATGGATAATTGGTGTGGATTTTTGGAGTGATTCTTTTTGGGTTAGTTAGCTTAGAAATTGATGTACCCTTAGTAGTTTTCCCATAGTTTTGTGGAGAATTTTTAGACCAGTTTGAACATTGAACATTAGGTGTTGTAGTTTTAGGGTTTTAAGATAGCACCCTTAGGTTTAGGGCATAGTTTTAGGTCTTAATGAATGGTTAACCCCCTGGTTTTTGTATGGAGTGATTCTTAAGAGGTTTAGGAACCCTTAGAATTTTTTGTAGGATTTTATAATCATTTTTGGTATTTTAATTAGATTTAGTTTTAAGACTAACTTTTAGGAGTTTCTAACACACTAACTTGGCTAGTTCATTTCAATAGTTCCCCTTAGATTAGGGTGGTGTTGCTCTTGTGCTTGGATGAAGATGAAGACCAATTGAAGATGCTTTGGAGAGCTTAAAGGAGCTTAAATGTGAAGAATTTCTCATCTTGTGGATGCTTGGTCAGGAGCTTAGGAGAACAAGGGTTTTAGGAAGAGCATTAGACTAGTTTTGTTTCTTTCTTCAAACATGGAGTCTATTGTTCATCTCCATTCAATCCAATGACATAAAGTCCTTTCAGAGAAGTCACATATCTCCTTTGGAGGGATGAATGGCATGCTTTAAGAGTAGAACTTTGAGGATGCCTTTCTATCATAATGTTAAGTTCTCAGTGGCTTCCTTTGGTTGTCATTAAGTTACTTAACATTTCAACTTGATCTTGTTGAATGATTCTCCCTTAGAGGTGCTTGTTGAAGCTTGGTAAAGAGAAAGTTTAGTGCTTGTTGAAGATTGTTGAAGATGGAGTCTGTGCTTGTTGAAGCTGGTTGCTTGTTGAAGCTAGGGTTTTGCTGCTTGTTGCTTGATGAAGTTAGGAGCTTGTTGAAGCTGTTTACTGGTTGAAGTTTGCTGGGTGCTTGTTGAAGCTGGTTGCTTGTTGAAGCTTGGTGCTTGTTGAAGATTGAAGGTTTAGTTGAAGCTTGAGGATAGGGGCTATTCATGAAGATGAAGGTTGTTGCTGTCAACTCTTTGCTGTTTAATCACCTTATGCTGTCAGAGCTGCTGCTTGTGCTGTTTGCTGTAGGAGTTTGGTGCTGCTGCTTGGGCTGCCTCCTCTGCTTTGGTTTTTGTTTTCTGTATTGTTTGTTGGCTTGTGTAGCTTTCCCCCTAGGTTTGAAGTGAATATTGATTCACTTTGCCTTTTATTTTCCCAGGTTCAAGGTTGAGCCGGACTCCCTTGCCTCGCTTGTATTGCTGCATTGCATGGATTTTACTGTATTTGCTTGCTTTCTTTTCTGTTTATCCCCTAGGATCTCTTATTTCCTCTGTGCAGGAGGGAATTATGATAGACATTAGGATTCTTATCCATGCATGACAACATTAGGTTATTTTTTATTCCTTTTTCAACCCTAGGCTTTTTAGAGCTTTCTTTCTCTTCTTATCTTAAAACAACTCAAAAATACAGTAAGAAGGTTAATCGATGTCATACGTTACGAGCCTTAAGCTATTTGAGAAAGGGTTGCTGGAGAGCTTCTTTCCAGTAGTCTGGCTGCTTAGAGTGGTACCCATTGGGTGACACGCGACGTATTCACTCTCAAATCATAGTCTCTAGTGCGCTAGAGATTGCAAACAAACTAAAAAACACTTCTTTCGTAAAAGATTCAAAACAAACATCAAAGTGTCATTTTTGTACGCTTGGACTCTTAATCAAGAAAAACCCTTTCATAAGGTAATAAAAAACAGTCAGACAAGCTTGTGTCTTCCGTAGCCCGAACTATGTTTGCTCTGATCTTTCATGTTGTATGAAAGTACGTAGGCATAGGATGTCGTATCCTAGCGAGCAACCTTCCCACCTTCATCCATAGTTAGTCGAACTACGTAGACTCTGACTTTCCCATTGCACGAGGGAATACGTAGGCATAGAGTGGTGAAGCTCTATCTAGTCTCTTTTCTCTTTTCTTTCCTTTTGTCCCTTGACCTTTAGTGTAGATAGAATAACAATCCGTACCAGAAAACAAGCATGGATCTCGTTGAGTACGGCGGACGTGAGGGGTGCTAATACCTTCCCCTTGCGTAACCGACTCCCGACTCCAGGAATTTGGTTGCGATGACCATTCCTTTCCCGTTTTGCGTTAGGTTTACTCTGAGCGTTTCCTTTCCCTCCTTTGGGATAAATAACGCACGGTGGCGACTCTTCTTTCATAGCCGGCACCGATTTTCGCAGTAGCGACAACTGGCGACTCTACTGGGGACTCCAACGGTTCCCTACGCGAGTCAATCCTAGCACTTGTTTTCTCGTCGTGGGTTTTGTATGGATTTACCTTTTTTGTATTTACTTTCAGCTTTATATTGTTATTGCTGTTGTGGGAGGGGGTGACCTGCTGAGAGATAAGCCGGACCTGGGCTTGAGTGCACCTAGAATTAGTTGTGGAAAGTAGTGGGCGCGTGCATGCTTTGCATGTACTAGTGTCCCGCAAAATCCACGCTCGGACGAGGTTCTTCTGGTTGACTTCTTTTTCAACCCTTTGGGTTGAGGGGGTTGTTGGTTAGTTGGATTGTCGACTCCGTGGACCGATTAATTGGAAGTTGGCTAAGTGAGGCCTCTTCAGGACATGATGATGTCACAACTTCTGGGTATCGTATCATTAGTCTTGAAAGTCTGTGACGCCGACGACCGCATAGGATGTTGTACCTTGTGTCAGTTGCTAGGACACCTACCTGTGAGAGGGATTGGGACATGCAGGAAACTTGACCTCCAGACTACCCGGTTTTCTTAATATTGGATCAGTATGTGTGGTTACTTGGGGTTCTTCATCAGGACAGTGTTATGGGTCTGTTGAGACCAAGTTGGAACTTTGTTATGGGTCTGTTAAGACCAGATTGGAGCTTTGTTATAGGTCTGTTGAGACCAGGTTGGAGCATTGTTATGGGTCTGTTGAGACCAGGTTTGAGTAGTATTGTGGGTCTGTTAAGACAAGTATTGTGGATGGATCTCTTCAGCAATATATCACTTGATCCCTGTTGCATTGCTTGCATATTGCATTGTTGCATACTCATTTTGCATATCATTAACGTGTGTCTGTGCTGCAGGTGCATTTCATACTTTCTGATTCTAGTTGCCCGGATTTCTGGTTGCTATCATGGATACTTTGAAGAAGACTGTGGCATACAAGTTTCCTACTCCAGATGTTTCTTCTTTGCTTGGTTTGATATCTCTAGCTGATGATGATGTGAAGAGAAGCTTCAGGAAGAGTTATGGGAAACTGCTTAGGTTGGTCTGCAAACCAACTACGTATGAGCTGAACGGATTATATGCACTTATGCAGTTTTATGATCCCCCGCTGAGGTGTTTTACTTTCCCTGACTTCATTCTGGCTCCGACCATGGAGGAATATGCTGAGATCTTGGAGTTAACCATTCAGAACAAGGTGCCTTTCATTCATATGGGTGTTGAGACCTAGTTGGAGGATTTGGCTGTTGCTTTGCATTTAGACTCCTCGGAGTTGCTGTTAACCTCGTGGAATGGAGTTTCTGGTTTTTCTCTCAAGTTCTTGGTTGGGAAAGCACAAGAGTATGCCAAGAGTGGCTGTTGGATTGTGTTTAATGATATCCTCACTTTGTGTATCTATGGTATTGTACTGTTCCCTAATATGCCTGACTTTGTTGATTTGGATGCATTCCATATATTTGCTTCAGGCAATCCTGTGCCTACACTAATTGGAGACTTCTATCATTCTCTGCATTATAAGAACGAGAATAGGAGGGGCAAGAACGTCTCTTGTTGTGTGCCTTTATTGTATATGTGGTTTAATAGTCACCTGGCTAAGAAGGGTATCTTTGTTGAGTCTACAACTACGGTGGAATGGTCTGAGCGTCTGATGGGGCTTTCGGCAGAAGATGTTGTCTGGTTTAATCGGGATTTACTGGGATCTGAGATTATCTACCGCGGCACAGGATATCCTAATGTTCCTCTGATTGGGAGGAAAGGGTGCATTAACTACAATTCGTCATTGTTGATCAGGCAATTCGGTTATGCTTTGAGAAGCCCGCCAAAAGAGGAGGAAGTGCAGGAATCTTTGTACTTCACAGGTGATCTGAAAGGAGAATTGTTATCCAAGCTTCAACATGCTTGGAATAACATCTGCAAGAAGGGTAAGCCATTGTTGGGTAAGAATGATTGTCAAGCCTATGCTCCATACCAAGCCTGGATCCAAGATAGGGCAAAGCAGGTGCTGATGCCGTTTCTGGCAGTATTACCTCCTGCTCCCCTCGTGGTTGAGGAGCCAACTTTGTGTCTATTGAGAGATATGAGCAAGTTGTGAAGGAGAAAGAAGAGCTGATGAAAGCCAACGAGAAGTTGAAAGAAGAGCTAGTGCAACTCAGGAGCGAAAGGAATGAAGCCGTATATTCCTTCGAGCAACAAACAAAGCTGGTGAACCAGTTAGGTGCAGAACTGACTGAACAACGAAAGAAGCGTGAACGTTTGAGGATAGATTTCAAGAGCTCCCATGATATGCTGGAATCGAAGAAGAAAGCACTTGATATAGCCTACCGGGAGATCTCCACGTTCAACAAAACCTGGAATGCTACACTGACCAATATTAAAGAAAGAGAAGACAAACTGAAGCAACAGATCTCTGAACTGGAAGATTAGTTGAAGGCTATCCAGAAAAAGTTTGAAGAAGAGGTTATGTGGAGATACGACGTTCAGAATTCGTTGAACAAAGTTGTCAAGCGTAAAAAAGAGTCTGCATCCCAGAAGCGGAAGCTGGAGGAGTGCTTTGGAGAGGGTGCTTGGGAGGAATCCATTGGGGATCTCCAGCGTGTTATCAGGCAAAGAGACTCACTCGTTGAAGGGTTGCTTTCCCAGCCGGATCATCCCAAGACTAAGGAATTGTTAGAGGAGTATCGGGCATATGGTCGCACTTGATTACCTTATGCACTATTGTATACGCTTTATTTGCATTGTGCTGGCCATCACCAGGATTGTTGGTTGAGGTCATGCCTTCTTGTTATTGTACACTCAGTGATATTGTATTTCTGCCTTGATGGGCTTTTCAGCAATATATGAGATGTTTTCTCCATGGATGAATCCAAGATTCTTAGCACTGTCACTGCACTGGCACTTTGGCACTAGAATCAGTGGTTGATCTCTCTAACGCACAGACACATATTGCATCCGCATATTCATTTTTGCATTGCCAGTTACTCGTTGAATCTGTATCTTATTTCCTGCATCTCACAGGTTTTACAGGATTGACGACCAAAGAATCCACCGCTACTCAACCAGAAATAACTGTAAGAAAGCAATGGATCAAGTTCAAGTCGAGATGCAGGAAATCCGTGAGAAGCTGACTCTATTCATGCAAGCTATGGAGAGCATGGCCAAGGGCCAGGAGAGCCTTCAGACCTTGGTGCAGCCGCTGCTGACGCGGGAAAACGGAAATGGCAATACTGACCACAATTCTGTTGGAACTCCTCGCTAGGAGGATGAGATACTGGTAGTTACTCCACCTGTTGCGACTGTCAACGGAAACACTGGTACTGGTGCAGGTGCTGGCGCTGGTAATGGCAATACTGGAAATGGTGGTGATGGGCATGTTGTTAACAACAAAGGCAACACTGGGGATGCCGACCAAGGATTCGGTGACAATGCTAACTTTGGAAACAATGGGTATGGAAATGTAAATCAGGACGGGAACTTCGGGTTCAACAATCAAGGCTTTGGTAATGACGGTTACGGCAACAATCAGGGGTATGGCCACGGTAATGGTGGATTCGGTAATGTGAATAACAACGGCGCTGGAGCATTTCCTTTCAACAATGGTTTTGGACCTGCTGGGGTCAATCTAGGGTTCGGCAACCGAGGACAGGGTCCTATGTTCAATCAACAAGGATTTGGCCGTAACGTGGGTTACGATGGGTATGGCAATGACTGGAATGTGGATCACCAGGACGACGCTTTTTCGGGAAGAGGTATGGGACCTGAGGGCCCCATTGACCCTGTTCAGAGGATCAGAATGCTAGAAGAGCAAATGAAAGGTGTGGTTAATCAGAACTCCGCTGGGTTAGATATGACTACTATGGGGTTGGTACCAGGGCTGAGGGTGCCATTAAAATTCAAGGCTCCAACATTCGACAAATACAAAAGGGATACCTGCCCAAAGGTCCATGTACGTTCTTATTATAGAAGGATGTCTGCATATTCCAATGATGAAAGGATGCTCATGCATTTCTTTCAGGATAGCTTATCAGGACCATCATTGGAATGGTACATGGGACTGGAGCCCACTCATATTAGAAGCTGGAAGCAATTGGCTGATGCTTTCGTTATGCATTACAAATATAACAGCGATTTGGCGCCAAACAGAGTTCAGTTGCAGAGTCTGTCGCAGAACAGTGGTGAAAGTTTCAAAGAGTACGCGCAGCGGTGGCGCGATATGGCAGCTCGGGTGTGTCGCTACTGCGAAAATAAGGTGCCGGCAAAACAGAAGAGTCGCCACCTTTCGTTATTTATCCCTCAGAACGGGAAAGGAAACGATCGGAAAAACCTGACGAAAAGGTATAAGACAAGGTCATCGCAACCGTTGTCTGGGTTCGAGAGTCGGTTACGCAAGGGGAAGGTATTAGCACCCCTCACGTTCATCATACTCGATGGGATCCACGCTTGTTGTGTTTATCTGACGGGTTGGTTTAACTATCTACCTATCAAGGCTGGCTAAAAAAAAGAAAAGAAAATGACTCGACAAAGCGTCGCACTTTATGCCTACGTATTCTCATCAGAGAATGAGAAATCAGAGTCAACGTAGTTCGGCTCACTACGGGTTACGGGGAAGGTGGCTCGCCAATACATCAGTATTGTGCCTACGTACTCTCAACAGGCTTGAGAGATCAGAGCTTACGTAGTTCGGGATAATACGGATTACGGGGATTCAGATTCATCTGTTTTATCGAGTAGGGTTAACAAACAGTTCCAACAGTTTGGTGTATGCAGCTCGACCTTTGGAGGCTCAGGCGTTACCGTTTGCGGTAGAACTGGGAGTTAACGACACTCTTTTCTTCAGAAAAGCTTCCTTTGACTTATGGGCCCACGGGGCAAAAAGGTTTGAAGTTTGTTTTCTGTCTTTTACGGAAGAACTGTTTTTTATGGATGTTTGCAACCAATATCGCACTAGAGACTATGACCTGAGAGTGAATGCATGCATGTCACCCAAAGGGTGCTATACTAAACATCCAAGCTGTCGAAAAGAAACTCTCCGACAATCCTTTCTCAGATAGCTTAAGGCTCGTAACGTACGGCATCAGTTAACCTTTATTACTGTATTTTGATTTGTTTTGAGATGAGAAGAGAGAACGAACAGGTTCAACTAAGGGGAGACTATCAAGTCCTAATGTTGTCATGCCAAGGATTCATCCTATGGTTGAGGTTTGAAACAGGGAACTCCTAGAAGTTATCATGCATAGGTTTCAACCTAAAGTTCTAATCATCACTTCCTTATCAAAGGAAGTGAGATTCCTAGGGGATCATGTCAATGATAAACAGAAACAGATAGAGCATCAGCTTAAACAGTAAATAGTAAACAGATATACAGTAAAATGCATGCAATGCAAGTGAGGGAGGAAATGTGTGTGGGACATCAGCCTCCACAAGCTCATCTCAACCTCAATCCAGATATGAATAACTGTAATCATACAGAATAAATAACATGCTATCAAGCAAACACAAACCACATAGGCAAGGGAGCAGGGCTCTACCAAATACCAACAAGCAAAGCCATACAGTAAAAATACAAGCAGAGAGAGCAACCCAACCTCTAGTGCAATCATGCTCCTAGATTAAATCAGTCTAGATATGGACTTATTCTAATGCATCAAGCAAATCAAACAAGTCACATCATTACAGTTGCACAGAAAGAAAACAGACAGTCAAGAAAGCAGATCAACAGCTTCCACAACTAAGCTCTCCTCTGACAGCAGTTCAGTCCTCAGTCTGTAACTGTTCTTCAAGGCTCTCATCTTCAATAGCAAGTGTCAACTTGCTTCTTCAAGCTTCTAACACCTCAAACATGAGTATCAACTTATTCTTTCTTCTTCAAGCTTCAGCTCTCCAGTAAATTCCACCTTCAGGCTTCAACCCTAATACCAAGTATCAACTTGGCTCCTTCAGGATCTCAGTGTACCAACATAAGTATCAACTTATCATTTATTCCTCAAGCCTCAGCTCTTCACTCAATCTCAATTGGATCTTCTTCACAAGTGTCAACTTGGTCTTCAAGCTTCAACTCTCTCCTCTTTACCAGTATCAACTGGCTCTTCCTGGTCTACAAGCTTCAGCTTCCAAGGGCAATCTCCAAACACAAAGAAGTATCAACTTCATCCTTCAATCTTCTTCAAGCAAGGAACTCCATCCTCTAACAAGGGAGAAAGATGCATCCATCAAGAGCAAAGTTTGGATGATTGGTAGCAGAGTGAAGACCAAAGGTCACCACTAAGCATCCTATCATCAGAGAAAGGGACCCTCAAAGGTTCTACCAACTTGTAAAGAGCCACACATCCTACCAAAGGAGGGATGAGGCCTTTACAAGGTGACCTTACATCATAGGGAAGAATGGAAGTGATCAACATCTTCCATGTTTATGAAGGAAGAGAATCTATCTAGAAGCTCTGCCTACAAAACCCTAATCTTAATACCTAATCAATACTATACCAAAAGAAGGGAAGATCTTCACATCCAAGCTTCTTCATTCAATCCATGGTAGCCCAAGCTTGTCTTCAACACCATCCAAGAGCAAGAGAAACAAAACCCTAATCTAAGGGAACTAAGGAAGTCAATCTAGTTGAATTAGTGCCTTAGAATCATCCAAAGTTAGCACCTAAGCTAATATCAAACAAACATGGTAAACTACATTGTAAATACTTACAAAAATTCCTAAGGGACCCTAATTCAATCATGAATCTACCCTACAAAAATCAGAGGTTGAATCATCCACCAAGTTCTAAAAATGAAACCTAAATCACAAGGTATCAACCATAAACCCTAAAAATGGAGCTCTTAAAGTTTCAACCTAGAACTACCACTTACATTCATCATAAAAATGTGAGAAAAATTTATGGGGAGCATGCATATCTATGCTAGCTACTCACAAAAAATCAAGGCCAGAATCATCATCACATGAGCAAACCAAATTCAACAAAATCAAGTACCAAACATGATTATTTTAATATCAATTAAAATGTAAAAATGCACATAAAATCAGAAAATGCATGAAATAATAATATTTTTTATCTAAAAAATACTAGATTCAATCATGAATCCATGGCAAAAAGAATGGGATTAATTGAATTATTTTTGCGTTTTTTATGAATTAAGCAATATCCATGAATAAAATGAAGAAATAATGAAAATCAAAAGAAAATAAACATGCGCGTGGTGCAGATAGAAAGTATTGTTAGTTCAATATCCAAGATGGGCCAAAAGGGGGGTGGGAGTATCAACTATTGCATAAAGCCCAAAACCATCAGATTAATGAAACGCTGCGTTTCATTTTAGTTTAGAAATCCTTCACAAATTTCCTGCACGCGTGGCCGTTGGATGGGGTCTTCAGTCCAAGTCAACCCAAGATCTAATGGCTCTGGGGTCATCTTCCCCTATTTGAATCTCTGAAACTCAGGTCACCTGCAAGCCATAGTCACCGCCGGTGACATTCTCCGGTCAACATTCCACAACCCTAACTTTCTATAGAGTTCACCATTGGCCACGATTCCTTGATGAAACTTGTCCCAAATATCCTCAGGAATCCATTCATGCCCTTAATTCATTCTAAAACTTCGATATTCGCAAGAACACCATCTCACCCGAAAATTGGAACAACCCTAATTGGTCACTAATCTTCAAATTTATGATCCCAAAACCTTCCTACACCATTCTACTATGCATCTAACACCCTAATTCTTCTTAATTCTACCTAATTTAAGCTGGAGATTGAAAGTTACTAACCTGAGAATTTCGTGTGCACAGAGGTATTAAACCTTCAAATCAAGCTTTCAAATGCTCCAGACTCCTTCAATGAATCAATTCAAAGCTTCTGTATGCAGAAGGAACACTTGAGGATGCTTGGATTATGGAAACCGAATTTGAGTTGCAGGTGAAAAAATCTGAGAGCAAGAACACTATTCAACCACGAATTTGCCTTGATTATGATCTGGAATCAATTACCAGCATCCAGGAAGTGATTGCAGTCAAGAAAATGGATGGAAAGTTAAGAAAATAGTGTAACCGAATTCAGTTGCAAGCAAGAAATTTTCAATCTCAATCTCTATTCTCTCCTTCAATTATCACCAACCCTCAATCTGAACCACCTCTATTCAATATATAGGCCATGTTAGAACTCTCTAGCACCTTCTGGATCCTTCCTATGAGAAGTTGAATTTCTCATGTCATGAATTTCTCTCTTGATGGTATGCACACATCAGTTCTGCTAGCAGCTTGTATTCACCCTCATTCTCTTCCAATTTCTCTCATAATGGTATTTTGGATGTGTTTGGATTGAAAGAAGCCTTGGTTATGCCTTGAATTTTGGTTTGGCAATTGTTACTTAAGATGTAAGTAACTACTTTTCAAAGCAAGTCCACAAATTAAACCTCAAGTCAAAATTGTGGCAATGTCAATGTTCTTAAAATGTGTTTTAGAATCAAAATGATATATTACATGCCTTGGTTTGGACATGTAGATCAAAAATCCCAATTTTCATCTTTGGTTCATTTGAAAATCATCCTTATTTTAAGCCATTTTTGTGATTTTGAGCTACAAGCAATTCCAACCTCTCAAGACCTCTTGGTTAGCCTTAAAACATCATTTTGAACAAGTTTGATGTTGAGCATTTTCCCATTTGAAGCTTGGAAATAGGAGTTATGGCCTTATGATTGAAATGACCTATAATATACAAATGACCAAAATACCCTTGACTTGTCAAAGCCATAACTTGAGTTCTACATATCTTATCAAGGACTTCTAGTACTCTCTAGAAAGCTAAGAGGATAAGGAACAACATTCATGTTGACAAAAAGTTCATAGGAATCATCCTTCTAGGGCAAACGTTTCATGCAAGTTGGACAACTTTCAACCATGATGAATTAACCTTGGAATCATCCTTATAACATCTCAATGTATCAATCCATAATCACATGGCTCTTGAATTAGGTCTCAACCTTCTCCAAATCCTCAGTTGACTTAGGGTTGACCCAGTCAAACCCTAGCTGAATCACTCGTGGCTGAGTCTTCTTAATCTTGCACAATGACCTGTCTAGGCATCAAAGAGATCTTAAACACTCCTCATGAGCTCTCTCAAGACCTCAAGTCCATTTTCATGGCCTCAGTATCTTCTGATAGCTTCCCACAACTCTCAAGTTAGGAGACACACCCTCTTGGCTTCAACGACTCTTTCTAAGGATCTTTTAACTTCTCTGACAAGGATATCAACCCTTGAGCACCTGAATAACCTTCTTAGCTAGCTTCATAGTCTTGTATAGCCCTTGATTGGTAATCATACCTCTTGATCTCCTGCATACATGTCAATGAAATGCAAATGATAATGCTAATGTGAATGAAATGAAACATAAGCTAGGTAGAGAAAAGTTGGTCAAATTTTGGGGTGCACCCTCCTTTGGTTGAAAGGGAGATGAATGACATGTTTGTTGGGACATTTACAGGAATGTACTATGACAAGTTACTCAATGTTTCGATGGGTAGCTTTTCCGATATGATTCTTATGGGAGAAAGGATCGAAAATGGAATTAAAATTGGAAAGATTCGGGCAGGCGAATCTACTTCAGCTGGGGGTGTGAGAAAAGCGTTCGGCGGAAGACGACAGGGTGATACAAGCGCTGTATTTGGTGGCAGAGGCCAGGGCAGAGGCAGAAATCAGTACATTCAACCTCAACAAATAGCCAGTGTTACTATTCTAGTCCAACCTCAACAACCACAGCAGCAGCAAAGGCAGAATCGGGGTCAGAGAAAGTTTCAGAATGTAAAGCCAAAGAGGGTATTTGATAAGCCTCCATCACTATATGCAGAGCTTCTTCAGACACTGCTGGGGTTGAATTTGGTCGAGAAAAGAACATTGGAACTGCCTACAGGACCGGCACTTCCTTATGGGTATGATGCTAATAAGCATTGCGAATTCCATTCCGGGGTGCCCAGACATGATGTAGAATCTTGTCACGCTTTCAAGCATAAAGTTCAAGACTTGTTGGACAGTAAAGTCATCAACTTTGGCCAGGTGGGGCCCAATATTGTACAACAGCCTATGCCTAATCATGGGACAAATGCTATCTTGACAGAAGAAAATTTGAACTTGGTGATGGATGTTAACGAACTGAAGACACCATTGAGGGAAGTGAAAAACAGGTTGCTCAGAGGGGGAGTATTCCCTGGTTGTGATGAATACTGTTTAGAGTGTTGGACCCAGCCTGAGGGTTGTACTGATTTGAAGCAGGGCATTCAGGCCATGATCGACGAAGGGACCTTACAATTTGATCGAACTGCGGTTGATAAGCCTGTGGAGGCATTATGTGATAAGCAGAATGATATTGCAACGGTGACGATCCCGAGGAAGACTATAATGATAACGGCGTCCGCCCAGCGACCAACTATTACAATTACCAAAGCAGGGCTTGTTCCCTTCGAGAGTACGAAAGCTGTCCCGTGGACATACGGATTAGAAGCATATTGCAACGTTGAAAAGATTGTGGTGAATAGCCAGCCAGCTGGGGCTGTCGATAATGTCGTTGGAACGGGGGGCATGACCCGTAGCGGAAGGATCTTTACCTCACCTGAAATAGAAGCAGAGAGATTGGCCAAAGGCAAAGCCAAAGTAAATGAAAGCGGGCTTACTCAGTCGAAAGAAAAGGATACGTCACTCAAGGATGTAGAGGAGTTCATGAGACTGATTCGCAAAAGCGACTACAAAATTGTTGAGCACCTAGAGCAGACGCCGTCGAAGATTTCTATCTTGTCGTTGTTGTTATGTTCCGAGGCCCAACGGAACGCCTTGCTAAAGATTCTGGATACGTCATTTGTGCCTCAAGAAGTTTCTGTAAATCAATTAGAGGGGGTAATGGCACATGCCAATGCTGGACATAGCCTGGGTTTCACAGATTTTGATCTAACACCCAGGGGTCGAGAGCACAACATGGCTTTGCATATATCGGTGGAATACCGGGGCACCGTAATGTCACGTGTATTGGTGGATACTGGATCTTCGTTGAACGTATTGCCAAAGAAAGCCATGATGAAATTGGACATACGGGGGATTATTTGCACGCCCAGCGATTTGGTTGTGAGGGCATTTGACGGGACGAAAAGATCAGTGTTTGGGTCAATAATATTACCGCTTCAGGTGGGGCCAGAAATTTTTGATACCGAATTCTACATCATGGATATCCATCCGGCTTATAGCTGCCTTCTTGGGCGCCCATGGATCCACGCTGCAGGGGACGTAACGTCCACATTGCATCAGAAGTTGAAGTACATGGTGGGTGATAGTGTTGTTACCATTTGCAGGGAGGAAGACATTTTGGTCAGTCAGCTGTCGTCATTCAGATATGTTGAGGTCGACGGAGAAATACACGAGACACCTTGTCAAGCCTTCAAAGGGTTGCGGATTAAAGACAAAGCTCAGGGTCCCAGCAAAATGCCAGAGGTGGCAGTGTCATCCTACAAGGATGCTCAGGCTTTAGTGCAGACTGGTGAGACTAAAGGCTGGGGGCAGCTTTTGGAGATTCCCGTGAAGAATGACAAGTTTGGGCTAGGGTATCGACCGACATCGTCAGCGTCATCTTCAGGAGCGCCCAGGTTCAAGGGACCGATAACGATTACGCCGAGCGGGGTGTGCTTTGAGACAATCAATGCTATTTCTGATGCTGAAGACGGAAATAGTGACTGCGATATAGACGCGTGGATCAAGCCAAGCGTGCCAGGACAAAGTCTCTGCAACTGGTCCATCCGGGAAACTGTCCCAGTGACTCTTAAACAGTAATGATTTGTTTTGTCAATTGTTGAATAATCCTATGTCCTACCCGGGCGTAGTGATTTTACCTTAGGGCTACTTGATTATGTGCATTGCACTGTTTTAATCATGAAATAAAGGCGTTTTTCATATACAAATATTGTGATCTCTGTTTTTCTTGTTTTTACTTTAACAATAAATGCCAACGTGGTTATTTGCTTTGTTTGTGTTTTGAAGCATTTAACTGTTTCCTTTGCAGGACTAATATTTCAGATGACATCTTCTACGAACCGCCTATGACTCGTTTCGACTTCGAGCACCCGGTATTCCAAGCAGAGGAAGAGATTGTTGAGGATAGTGACTTGCCAGAGGAGCTGACTCGTTTGTTGAAACAGGAAGAGAGAATCATTCTGCCTCATCAGGAGGAAATTGAGATTATCAACTTGGGGTCGGAAGAAGTTGTGAGAAATATTCGTATAGGGGCTGCGCTGCAGAGCGACATCAAGCAAATGCTGATCGAGATACTGCGAGAGTATAGTGATATATTTGCTTGGTCGTACGAGGATATGCCTGGGTTGGAAACGGACATGGTTGTGCACCGTCTGCCGTTGCGAGAGGAATGTCCGCCTGTTAAGCAGAAACTCAGAAGAACTAGACCAGACATGGCTGTGAAAATTAAAGAGGAAGTTCAAAAACAGTGGGATACTGGTTTCCTAGCTGTTACAACTTATCTGTCATGGGTCGCTAATATAGTACCAGTGCCGAAGAAAGACGGTAAAGTGCGAATTTGTGTAGACTACCGTGATTTGAATAGGGCGAGCCTGAAAGACGACTTTCCACTTCCTCACATTGATGTGCTGGTTGATAACACTGCTCAGTTCTCCGTATTCTCCTTCATGGACGGCTTCTCAGGCTATAATCAGATCAAAATGGCACCAGAAGACATGGAGAAGACTACCTTCATTACTCCCTGGGGAACATTTTGCTACAAAGTGATGCCCTTCGGACTGAAGAACGCTGGGGCAACATATCAATGTGCTATGACGACTCTCTTTCATGATATGATGCACAAAGAGATCGAGGTTTATGTTGATGATATGATTGCCAAATCTCAGACAGAGGAGGAGCATATGGTTAATCTGCTAAAACTGTTCAAAAGACTTAGGAAGTTCAGGTTGAGACTGAACCCTAACAAGTGCACCTTTGGGGTGAGATCAGGTAAACTGCTGGGGTTTATTGTGAGTGAAAAGGGAATAGAGGTTGATCCTGCAAAGATAAAAGCTATACAAGAAATGCCGACGCCTAAAACAGAAAAAGAAGTGCGTGGGTTTTTAGGGAGGTTGAACTACATCGCTCGGTTCATATCTCACCTAACTGCGACATGCGAGCCGTTATTCAAGTTGTTGAAAAAGGATCAGGTGTTGACCTGGAATGAAAATTGTCAAAAGGCGTTCGACAAGATAAAAGAATACTTGTAGGAACCTCCTGTTTTGATACCCCCAGTGGCCGGGAGACCTTTGATTATGTATTTGACGGTTCTTGAGGAAAGTATGCGTTGTGTTCTCGGTCAACACGACGAGACCGGACGTAAGGAGCATGCGATCTACTATTTGAGTAAGAAGTTTATCGAATGTGAGTCCAGATACTCAATGCTCGAGAAGACGTGTTGCGCGCTAGCCTGGGCCGCCAAACGTTTGAGGCAATACATGCTGAATCATACAACCATGCTAATTTCAAAGATGGATCCAATCAAATATGTGTTTGAGAAGCAAGCACTCTCCGGAAGAATTTCCCGATGGCAGATGGTGTTAACAGAATACGATATCCAATATGTCCCGCAAAAGGCTATTAAAGGTAGCGTTCTGTCAGAGTACCTTGCTGAGCAGCTGGTGGAGGATTACCAATCGATGAGGTTTGATTTTCCTGACGAGGATATCATGTACCTGAAAACGAAAGATTGTGAAGAACCGTTGCCAGACGAAGGACCAGAGTTGGGTTCCAAATGGCAGTTGATATTTGACGGAGCAGTTAATTCCTATGGTAGCGGAATAGGGGCAATTATCACTACTCCTCATGGGTCGCACATCCCATTTACTGCCCGATTGACTTTTCCCATTACCAATAATGAGGCTGAATATGAGGCTTGCATCATGGGTCTGGAAGAAGCCGTTGATTTGCGAATCAAGAACCTGGATGTATACAGAGACTCAGCTCTAGCGGTGAATCAGATTAAAGGAGAATGGGAGACACGTCAGCCCAATTTGATACCCTATATAAATTATGCAAGGAGATTGTTGCCTTTCTTTGACAAGGTGGAATTGCATCACGTGCCACGAGTAGAAAATCAAATGGCTGACGCCCTTGCGACATTGTCTTCAATGTATAAAGTTAACTTCTAGAACGAGGCTCCCCGGATTGTTATCTCTCGGCTCGGTAGGCCTGCATTCATATTTGCCATTGACGAGGCTCCCGATGGTAAACCCTGGTACTTTGACATCCAGAATTTCCTGAAGAATAAAGAGTATCCGGCTGGGGCATCCAGTCGAGATCAGAAGACTCTCAGGAGATTGGCTGGCAATTTCTATCTGAATCTGGACGGTGTCCTGTATAAAAGAAACCACGACCTGGTGTTGCTACGTTGTGTAGATGAGAAAGAGGCGAAGTCGCTCATGGAAGAGATACATGAGGGTACATTTGGTACACATGCTGGTGGGCATGCTATGACAAGAAACCTGATGCGGGCAGGTTATTATTGGCTAACTATGGAAACAGACTGTTTCAAGTTTGCAAAGAGGTGTCATAAATGCCATATTTATGCGGAAAAAATCCATGTGCCTTCGAGCCCTCTGAATGTGATGTCATCACTGTGGCCTTTCTCGATGTGGGGGATTGATATGATTGGCAAGATTGAGCCTACGGCATTAAACGGACACCGGTTCATTTTGGTGGCAATCGATTACTTCACCAAATGGGTGGAAGCAGCATCATATGCTAATGTGACCAAACAAGTGGTAGCCAGATTTATCAAACGAGATATTATCTGCAGATATGGAATCCCCGAGCGGATTATCACCAACAACGGTTCAAATTTGAATAATAAAATGATGAAAGAGCTGTGTCAGAATTTTAAGATTGAGCATCACAACTCTTCTCCTTACCGGCCCAAGATGAATGGTGCTGTCGAAGTGGCCAATAAGAACATAAAGAAGATTGTTCAGAAGATGGTTGTGACATATAAGGACTGGCACGAGATGTTACCTTTCGCTTTGCACGGTTACCGTACGACGGTACGCACATCAACCGGGGCAACCCCTTTCTCATTGGTATACGGGATGGAGGCGGTGTTACCGTTGGAGGTCGATATTCCTTCCCTGAGGGTTTTACGTGATGTCCAACTTGACGAGGCAGAATGGATTAAAGATAGACTGAATCAGCTCAGCTTAATGGATGAGAAGAGACTGGCTTCTCTAGCATACAATCGGTTGTATCAGAGCCGGATGAAGAAAGCTTACGACAAGAAGGTGTGCCCTTGAAGCTTTCCGACGAGCGATCTTGTTTTGAAAAAGATTCTCCCACCACAATCAGATCACAGGGGCAAGTGGACTCCCAATTACGAAGGTCCCTACGTTGTCAGAAAAGTCTTCTCTGGAGGAGCCTTGTTACTATCCACCATGGATGGTGAGGACTTTACGTCTCCTGTGAATTCGGACGCAGTTAAAAAATACTTTGCTTGAAAGTGACCCGCTGGACAGTAAAAAGAGAGTCCAGGCAAAAACGGGGCATCCCGGCGAACCATAAAAAATTAATAAAAAGTTCGGGCAAAAGTTAGGGATAAAATTGAAAAGATGTACACCCGCGAAGTCGAAAACCTAAAAAGGGCGACTTCAGGCAAAAAAGGGTATCCCGGTGAATTGAAAACCCGCAAAGGGCGGTTCAAGCAAAAGTTAGGGATTGAAAAAGCAAATGACTGCGGTCCGGATTTGATACGGCATTGCTTAGTGGTTTGGGAGTACCTGGGGCCGTCTATCCAAAAAACAATCTTTTTCGAAGACCGAGTACTAGGAAAGCACAGAGTCTGGCGAGTCATAGGAGGATCAGCTCATGGTGTTTGTCTGTGCCACGTTTCCGACATGTATACAAATATTGTTTTGTATTTTCTTTATGCTTCTTGTGCATATATTTATGTGTGTTTGTGCGTAACTTCCTCTTTTCAGGAGTTGCATCCAGTGTACAAAACTTTGCCTATTCAGAGGCCCGTTATCAATAAAACATGTTATTCAGTACTTGATGCCTGTTCTTTACCGTTTTGTTTGTGAAAGACGCCGATGTTTTTGATAAACTTGCACTTACATAATCTTGCCGGCCCTTGCCAATAATTGCTAAAACTTCGAATTGACGAAAGTAATGTCACAGATGCTAACCCGGATAGATTCTGTTGTATAGGCCTGTTTTGTCTCGTTTGTGTTTTGCAGAATTCTTACCTTGGGAGCAAATGGTCAGGAATTGTATTCCCTAGCCAAGGTCGCTTGACGTAAGACCTGACTCCAGTTGATGTCATTCCTCAGCTAGTCGCAGCTTATCCCCCGAGAGTTGAAATGACATTTATCCCTTCCCGAGGGAGGGAATTATTTTCCCCAGAAGAGTGTCCTCATGGAAAGCCGTCCATAGGATTAACCCCAGCAAGTCAAAGTCAATGTCCCCCGCAGAGGTTGCGCTCCTCAGCGAATCGAAGATGTGCGCGCTCAATCTCCAGCATGGGAGATTCCCGCAATAGTTAACCAAGTTGTTGATTCGAAAGGTTTATATCCGCGAAGGATGGTTTTCATGCTCCCCACAGGTCGTCTTGCCTCCGTCGGTACGATTGTCCCCAGCGGAGTGGTAACTCTGAATGTGTAAACTGTGCCCAGGCAGTGTGATTTGCCCAGAAGTGTCGCTTTTTCCCCAACTAAGTTTGTTCACCAGCAGGGTGTTTGTTCTTTCTTCCCAGTGGAAATTGATGTTTAATCTCTCCTCGGAAAAGTTGACTGTGTTTCCGGCGTTTATTTCGCCAGAATACCTTATGATACTTGTTCTCCCCAGCGGAGTTGGCTTTATCCTCAACATTCATGTTGTTGAGACATCATTATCAGAGTGGCCCCGGCAGCTTGAGCCTGCATTTGCATTTGCATATATCGTCATATTTGCATCTACTCAAACGTGTAGCATTTCCGTGCCGTACGGAGCATTACGCCATTTTCAAACATACGCATTTTGAAACATAAATCAGGTTGGTTAAACTTTTGCTTTCAAGTGTGTTTTCTCAGCAGGAGTATGGAGTTCTAGCTCAGATCTACCGGGTATTCGAGGTCTCGCCGTGAGACGTGTGATAATACGGTTCATCTTGCTATTTTCACCACAGAGTTGCTTATCGATGTTCCTTTTATCCGGCCAGCGGATTATTTTCTTCAAATTTGTTGTTACGTCAACGTCAAAGGGTTTCATGAATCAAAACTTCAGAAGCTGCCGCCGGTTATCGAAACAGGCGTCCGACAGTTTGGTTTCCAAATATCCCCAGTAGAGTCTGCCTCAAAGTCGCTGTCACGTCAGTGCTAAAAGGTTTGTGGGTTGGGACCAATGGAGTTAGGTACTGCAGAGATAAGCAGAGAAACTGTATTCAGAGTATCTTCCCGTAAGTCGTCAAAATTTTATTGCCTATGTTGATAGGAGTTCCTCGTGTTGGCGGGATATGAGTCCTGACGTGGATAATTTATTCCTGTATTGACGGGATTTCCTCGTGTTGGTGAAGTGTGCGTCCTAACATGGACATATTTATTTCCTCATATTGACGAGATGTGGTAGTCCTAACGTGGGCAGATTTGATTTCTCCGTGTTGATGGAATGTGAAGTCCTGACGTGGACAAATTGATTACTCTTCGTGTTGACTAAATGGTGTCCTGACGTGGACCATTTATCCCCAGTAGATATCTTTCTTCGTGTTGGCGAAATGTGCGTCGTGACGTGGACAAATTTATCTTTCTTCGTGTTGACGAAACGGTGTCCTGACGTGGACAATTTACTCCTATGTTGATAGGATTTTCTCGTACTGACGAGATGTGCGTCCTGACGTGGACAAATCAAGTTACCTTCCCTCGTGTTGACGAGATGTGAGTCCTGACGTGGACAAGTTTAGTGTTCTTCATGTTGACAAGATGGAATCTTGGCGTGGACAAATTTATTTCTTTTCATGGTGACGGATTTATTTCCTCGTGTTAACGAGATGTGAGTCCTGACATGGACAATTTATTCATGTGTTGATAGGAGTTCCTCGTGTGGACGAGACGCAAATAAGATTCTATTGCCTATGCTGATAGGATCTCCTCGTGTTTACGAGATGCGGACAACTCATCCCCAACGAAGTCGCCGGGATTTCTCCGTGTTGACAGAATGTGGAGTCCTGATGAGGGCAAGTTTTATTCCTGTGATGAGAGGATTTTTCCTTGTTGGCGGAATATGGGGTCCTAACGTGGACATGTTTAGGATGGGATTTCTTCGTGTTGACGAAGTATGCGTCCTAACATGGACAAAGTTTTGCTTTTGTTGAGGGGATTTCTTCGTGTTGACGAAACAAGCGTCCTAACGTGGACAAAGTTCTATTCTTGTGTTGTTGAGATTTCTTCGGGTTGACGAAATGTGAGTCCTGACGTGGACAGATTTGTACTTATTTGTGATTTGACGAAATCTGGGTCCAGATGTGGACGAGGTTACTCCTGTGACGACAGAATCTCTATTCGTGTTGACGAATGTGTTTCTCTTCTTGTGTTGACAAGGTTAGTCTAGTTGTGGACGGAGATGTTTTTGCAAAAATTGTTCAGTACCTGTGGCGTTACATAGGTGGTTGAAGTTGAAATCAGAATTATTATCAGACGTTGGATCAGTTGTTGCCGTAACAACCAGATTCAGATAGGGGATGTTGTTCCCCAAGCAGTGCAGTTTATTTCTGCGGTTGGAAAATTTCCGGGTTCCTGGTATTCAACCGTCTCGTACCTCGATTGTTTGAAGGCCGTTTGCTCTTCACCCAGTTGGGTCCAAGCCGTTTGAATAGGGGCAGCTGTTGTACCCCAAAAGTTGCTCAACTTTTTCTTGCCTGATTTATGTTTCATTGCATTTCATTTGCATAGTTACATCATGTACATAATTCAATCATTTGCATATCATAGCATAGCATGCCTTCAACAAGGGATCAAGGGTGTCTATCAAGAGAAGAGCCTAGCAAGAGGTGTTATCCAAGTATGAGAAGTCATCCAGGCCATCAAGAAGTGATTTGAAGTCTTGAGAAGTTTGAGTGCCTACATGTGGGTTTTGCTCCTATCTTGAGGAATATTGAGTATCATCAGTGGGATGTGGAAACATGGAATGTGAATTTGAGGTGTGTATGGATCTCATGGGATGCCTAGAGGGCCATATTGAAGCTGAGACAAGTCATTGATTCAAGTATGAGAGCCACATTTGAAGTGCAGTCAACTAGGGTTTCATCTGGGTCAACCCTAGGTCAATTGAGTAATTAAAGAGCATCAAAGCCTACTTTGAGGTCATGGGGTTCATGGATTGGTATGTTGAGACATGTGTGGTTTTGTTCCAAGATCAAGCAAAGAAGAATCAAGAATGTGGGAAGTTGCTAAATTAGGGTTTCAGTGTAAAATCTCCTGTTTAGTGCCTAACTTCAAAGCCACATAAATCAAAATAAAGGTTTCAAATGGATCTTTGGCCAACATGAAACTTGTAGAGCATCTCAATACAAGTTAATTTGAGTACTAGAAGTCCTCAAGGGGATTTGTAGAACTTAAGTTATGGTCCTTGCAAGTTACAGGTCATCAGATGACTATGAAACTTATTTGTTTAAGTCACTTGACTTCCAAGCAACTTTTTCCCTTCAAGGAGTTTTCAAATGGACTTTTGGCCAACATATAATTGTAGATCTTGATCTTAGCTTTCCATAGAGTATTAGAAGTCCTTGATAGGATTTGTAGAACTCAATATATGATCTTTGCAAGCCAGGGGTATTTTGGGTATTAGTGATTATAGGTCATTTGTGATCATAAGTCCATAACTCCAACTTGCAAGCTTCAAATGGAAAATTGTTCAACATGAAACTTGTTCAAAATGATCATAAGGTCATTTGGCTTGGAACACAAAATCATTTGAAATGGCTTTGAAAAGGAACTTTAATACACCTTAAAAGGCCAAAATTTGGGGAAAATTGTTTTGTGGCCAAATTGAACAACATTATATGTCATTTTGATCAGAAAATGTATTTTGAGAATGATGGTAATGTTACTTTTTGGATTTGAGGTCATTTTCAAGCACTTCCCTTTTGTAACTTAAGTTGGAAGTAACACTTCAATCACATACCATGGGATCAAAAACAAGGGATCTATCATCCCCATTCAATTCTAAATGTCATAAGGGGAGAAATTCAAGTGAAATTGGGAGCTAGAACAGGGCAATTCACCAACTGTGCACATAAGATTTTGAAGGAGAATGAGAAATTGAAATTCTCATTTGGAGGATTACAGAAAGTTCTAGAGTGTTCTAACACACTCTATATATGCATTGCAACTGATTCGGGTCATTTTTTGGGGAAGAATTGAGCAAGAAACAAGAAGGAGCAAGTTGAGATTGCATAGCTGTATCAAGAATCGGGTTTGAATATTGGTGAGGTTTCATTGCAAATTGCTATTTACAGAAGCTTCAGAGTGTGATAGTGAGTGATTCTGGAAGAAATTGGAGGTTGATTCAAGCCATAACACCTTCTGTTCATCCATTTTTTTCCAGGTATGCATCTTTCAACCTATGGCTTAGAATATAGGTAATTGATTAGGATTCTTTATGAGGATAGGTTAGTATTGATGCTAGGATGGATTTCAGTACAAGAATCGTGTGTTTAGAGACACTTTAGGTGTGAGGTAGATTTTTGTTGAAGCATGTAACTCCTAGTTCTTGAGGTTTTAATGGCGTTTGGATGGTGAGAATTGATCAGTGAAGAGTGTAGTTCATGCTAGTGCCATTAATTTCAAGAATCATGACAATTGAAGTTGGATGAATTTCTGAACTTTCAATCGGTTTTTGAGTTGGAGGGTGAACCAATAAGTTTGGATGGTGGATTTGAGTTCAGGGTGAATTTCTGAGTGGGATAGGATGTTTAAGTGTCAAGTTTGGTGCGTTTTGGGGACCTCTCATCGGAGACGACGGCGGATCTGTGTCTCAGGCCACCGTCCCAACTTTCCCTCCCATTTTTAAAACATTTGGAGAAGATGAAGTTTTAACCCTAGGATCTGGAATTGACCTTGACTGAGAACCCAAACCAATGGCCACGATTTCGTTTTAAGTTCTGAAGAGGGTGGGTTTGATGAAACTCACCGTTTCATTAAAGGACATTGGGTGGGCTTAAGGAAGCACTTGCTAACTACACCCCAGTTTAGGCCCAATTGAGGATTTGAATTGAATTAAATTGCTAAACAACACACGCGTTTTTTTCTTTTTTCCTGATTTCTTTTATTTTCTGTTGGGCTTATGAGATAGTTTCTACGTGCACCCCCATTTGGGCCCAACCTGGGAAATAACTGGTTAATATTGCTATTTGCAACGCATGTTTATTCATTTTCATCTATTTTCTTTTATTTTACATGTTTCATATAGGTTAGAAATAAAATCATAACAAATAGGAAAATTAGTCTTTTTAGGTTAGATTTTTTTCGCTGACTCCTTAAAGAGTCTAAAATTTAATAGGATAAAAAAATAATTAATTCATGCATTTTAGAATTTAATTGCATTTTTGAAGTTTAATTGCTTTTATTTTGAATTTGGTTGATACATGATCTTGCTGATTTTGGTATGGATAATTGGTGTGGATTTTTGGAGTGATTCTTTTTGGGTTAGTTAGCTTAGAAATGCATGTACCCTTATTACTTTTCCCATAGTTTTATGGAGAATTTTTAGGCCAGTTTGAACATTGAACATTAGGTGTTGTAGTTTTAGGGTTTTAAGATAGCACCCTTAGGTTTAGGGCATAGTTTTAGGTCTTAATGAATGGTTAACCCCCTGGTTTTTGTATGGAGTGATTCTTAAGAGGTTTAGGAACCCTTAGAATTTTTTGTAGGATTTTATAATCATTTTTGGTATTTTAATTAGATTTAGTTTTAAGACTAACTTTTAGGAGTTTCTAACACACTAACTTGGCTAGTTCATTTCAATAGTTCCCCTTAGATTAGGGTGGTGTTGCTCTTGTGCTTGGATGAAGATGAAGACCAATTGAAGATGCTTTGGAGAGCTTGAAGGAGCTTAAATGTGAAGAATTTCTCATCTTGTGGATGCTTGGTCAGGAGCTTAGGAGAACTAGGGTTTTAGGAAGAGCATTAGACTAGTTTTGTTTCTTTCTTCAAACATGGAGTCTATTGTTCATCTCCATTCAATCCAATGACATAAAGTCCTTTCAAAGAAGTCACATCTCTCCTTTGGAGGGATGAATGGCATGCTTTAAGAGTAGAACTTTGAGGATTCCTTTCTATCATAATGTTAAGTTCTCAGTGGCTTCCTTTGGTTATCATTAAGTTACTTAACATTTCAACTTGATCTTGTTGAATGATTCTCCCTTAGAGGTGCTTGTTGAAGCTTGGTAAAGAGAAAGTTTAGTGCTTGTTGAAGCTTGTTGAAGATGGAGTTTGTGCTTGTTCAAGCTGGTTGCTTGTTGAAGCTAGGGTTTTGCTGCTTGTTGCTTGATGAAGTTAGGAGCTTGTTGAAGCTGTTTACTGGTTGAAGTTTGCTGGTTGCTTGTTGAAGCTTGGTGCTTGCTGAAGATTGAAGTTTTAGTTGAAGCTTGAGGATAGGGGCTATTCATGAAGATGAAGGTTGTTGCTGTCAACTCTTTGCTGTTTAATCACCTGTTGCTGTCAGAGCTGCTGCTTGTGCTGTTTGCTGTAGGAGTTTGGTGCTGCTGCTTGGGCTGCCTCCTCTGCTTTGGTTTTTGTTTTCTGTATTGTTTGTTGGCTTGTGTAGCTTGCCCCCTAGGTTTGAAGTGAATATTGATTCACTTTTCCTGTTGTTTTCTCAGGTTCGAGGTTGAGTTGGACTCCCTTGCCTCGCTTGTATTGCTGCATTGCATGCATTTTACTGCATTTGCTTGCTTTCTTTTCTGTTTATCCCCTAGGATCTCTGATTTCCTCTGTGCATGAGGGAATTATGATAGACATTAGGATTCTTATCCATGCATGACAACATTAGGTTAGTTTTTATTCCATTTTCAACCCTAGGCTTTTTAGAGCTTTCTTTCTCTTCTTATCTTAAAACAACTCAAAAATACAGTAATAAGGTTAATCGATGTCGTACGTTACGAGCCTTAAGCTATTTGAGAAAGGGTTGCTGGAGAGCTTCTTTCCAGTAGTCTGGATGCTTAGAGTGGTACACTTTGGGTGACACGCGACGTAGTCACTCTCAAATCATAGTCTCTAGTGCGTCAGAGATTGCAAACAAACTAAAAAACACTTCTTTCGTAAAAGATTCAAAACAAACATCAAAGTGTCATTTTTGTCCGCTTGGACTCTTAATCAAGAAAAACCCTTTCATAAGGTAATAAAAAACAGTCAGACAAGCTTGTGTCTTTCGTAGCCCGAACTACGTTTGCTCTGATCTTTCATGCTGTATGAAAGTACGTAGGCATAGGATGCCGTATCCTAGCGAGCAACCTTCCCACCTTCATCCGTAGTTAGCCGAACTATGTAGACTCTGACTTTCCCATTGCACGAGGGAATACGTAGGCATAGAGCGGCGAAGCTCTATCGAGTCTCTTTTCTCTTTTCTTTTCTTTTGTCCCTTGACCTTTAGTGTAGATAGAATAACAATCCGTACCAGAAAACAAGCGTGGATCCCGAATCCAGGAATTTGGTTGCGATGACCATTCCTTTCCCGTTTTGCGTTAGGTTTACTTTGAGCGTTTCCTTTCCCTCCTTTGGGATAAATAACGCACGGTGGCGACTCTTCTGTCATAGCCGGCGCCGATTTTCGCAGTAGCGACAGGAAGGACCCAACATTGTGCAACAACCAATGCCAAACAACGGATAAGCTGAAGTCTGATTGACGAAGAGGAGTTCTAAAGTTTGGTTGGGCCGTTGAAAGCAGATCAGGACAACATCAGGCTGCGTCTAACAATTGATTCTGAAGATGGCTGGTCCAGCAGCAAGTCAGAGACAAGAAGCCCAGTTCCGAGAAGCTGGAAATTTTCATCTCATCTTGTTATTTCTTTCCATTTGTAGCTTTCTTTCCTGTTAGAATGCAATTTTCGCTTGTAAAACCTGTTGTTTCTCAATTGATATTGATAATGAAATAAATATGCATGTTTTGAACTAATCCAGTCGTGTTCACTTTATTGCTTTCTTTTATTTTAAACGCTTGTTTAAGTGGAATCCAGGGAGGATGACGGAATCGAAAGACGTGTAAGCTTCCGACTGTATGCTTTTGGATAGAAAAACCTGTTGACGATATATGGGCATTGTTTCGATCCCCTAAACACCGGAGATATAAGGAAGATAATCCCTTGTTAGCCCCTTTGAGCCTTGTAGTAGGAGTTTCTTTCTAGAAAATGAAAACCCTCTATCTTAACCTAGGGCAGGGTAGGTGTCGGTTAATTTGACCAAGCGTTCAAATTGCGAAAGGAGTATCCATTCGAGGATAAATCATACATGTATAGGTCGTACCTAAAGAACCACAATGGTTAAACCTTGCCGATAAGGAGTGAAACAGTCACAATCTCTTTTAAAAAGTCAGACAAGCCGGTGTCACATGATTTTGTTCAATAACAAAAAAAAGGGGGAGGGAAAAGCCCGCTAAGTCGAATCCTGAAAACAAGCAACTTAGGCGAAAGTGAGGGCATCCCGCTGGACTTAAAAATCAAAAGAAACTCAAAAGAGTCAGTCCAGGCAGAAGTTAGGGATATGGAAGTAAAAAAAAGATGAAAAGGATTACAAAAGAAAAATCCTCGAACAAATATGAGTCGTGTGACCCCAAGTGTCAACGACGAAAAGTGAGTGGCTGTCACTCCGGTAACTCATGGTTTCTCGAACTATCACTCCTATTTTTCAACCTTTAAGAGGTGAGCGCTAAGGTCGAATTAGCTGAACGTAGGATTGGAGAACATCAAGGAGAATGGGTGGGTTAAAATAAATTTTGAGCCCTTATCCTTTCCTTCAAAACCGTGAACCTGACCACGTTACAACCTTCAAGAGTCCTAATTGAAACAGGTTTAGTTCGAGAGCATACTTCGGTAAAGATCGCATCGAAACTGACTTCTAAAAGGATTCCTCTTACAGTGTTGTATTAATTTTGACATTTTGGTAACTGATTCGTTCACTATATGTCATAAGGTTTTCCAGTGAAGAGGATTGGATTTCGAAAACTGTCATATGCATTGCATTTAATATATCTCTTATGCAGAACAATTTGTTTTACTCGCGAGTAAGCTCTTGACAGCAGGGAAGTTTCCACAGTGGAAAGTTTGATCAGGATAGAATGCAGAACGCCAAATACTCTCGCAGTTTAGGGGTACTGCTCCACAAACCAGTCAATCAGGGGCAAAGTCATGGCAAGACCGGGGCAAGTCACCCTGAGAGCACAAAAGCTATTCGTTGGAACATTTTTTCGAGGTTCGAAATGCAGAAGCAGTCCATATCTAACCATCAGGGTACGGAGATTGCAGGGCCCTTTTAAGGGAAGATTTTACGAAGATCCCCTAAGCAGGGGGGCAAAAGAGGAAGCGAAGGAAATGTTCCTCTCTGTTTTATCGGAGTTTATCAGAAGTTGTCACAGGTTCAGGGGCAAGCCATCTCGAAGTCAGTTTGTGGCAAGTTTTCCTTTTCAAGTTGAAATGTTTGGACTGGGGCAGGTCGTCACCCTTGCAGCAGATATCCAAGGGATCATGTTCCCCAGCCAGAGTCCTGTAACACAGGAGCAGGCTCTATGTGAAACCTATTCCTCCCAGCAGGCGGAATTGGCTTTTCATTCTCGGCAGACGAAATTTGCTTTTCCTCCCCGGCGGATGGAGGTTGGAGTTTTTATCCCCAAAAGAGTTGGGATTGAATCCGCGCAGGATCAAATTATCCTCAGCAATTCAAGATTGGCTTAATCGGTAGGATAAAGTCATCCCCAGAGGGTCGAGATTGATATACCCAGCAGAGTATGCATTCATGATGTTTGGTTATGAATATGTTTACTCCCTAGAGAGTTCCCGCGAAGTACAACCAGAGTACATGCATCGATTCCCAGCTGAGTATCCACAGCATGATTAATCCCCACAAAGCACACTCAGGGTGTCATTGGTTTGGAAGGATCATTCCTGTGCAGGACCATCCTTCCCTTTCTCCAGCAGGTTGTTTTTCGTCCAATAGGATGATCATCCTCAACAGAGTTCGCAACTCCGAGCTTGTGAATTATTCCCCAGCGGGATTGTTTCTACCCCCAGCGGAGTTGGTTTCACCTTTCCAACATTTATTTTGCTGGAATATGTCTGTGATACCTGGTTGTCCCCCAGCGGATTTGGTTTTGTCTTCAACATTTATTTTGCTGAAGCGCCTCTTGGCATCTTTGCATTGTGCATACTGCATCATATTTGCATCTACCTAAACGCGTAGCATTTCCATGCCGTATGGAACATTACGCCATTGTCAAACATACGCATTTTGAAACATAAGCCAGGTTGGTTACCTCTTTGTTTTCAGGTGTTATTCCCTGCAGAGGAGTGAGATTCTTGCTCGGAAGGATTTCTAGATATTCAAATTCTCGGCGTGAGATAGGTGATGATAACGTTCGTCCCATCGCATGCTCCCCTAACAGAGTTGCTTGGTTAAGTTTCTCTTCTTCCCCAACGGAGCTTTCTTCAGATTGTTGTCCCGTTAGCGTTTAAAGGTTTCGGAAGTTGTTACTTGTTTTCAAAGCAAGTGTTTGGCAGTTGGTGTCAGAATTCCACCAAGTAGAGTTTTTCCTCGGATTGCTGTTACGCCAGCATTAAAAGAATCTCTTAGATTAAACCTTCGAAGTTATACCCTGGTTGGAGTTATACCCTGGTTGAGGAGTCATTACCCTAGTTGAGGAGTTATTACCCTGGTTGAGGAGTTATACCCTGGTTGATGGAATTATACCCTGGTTGATGGAGTTATTACCCTGGTTGATGGAGTTATACCCTGGTTGATGGAGTTATACCCTGGTTGATGGAGTTATACCCTGGTTGATGGAGTTATACCCTATTCGATGGAGTTATACCCTGGTTGATGGAGTTATACCCTGGTTGAGGAGTTATACCCTAGTCGATGGAGTTATACCCTGGTTGATGGAGTTATACCCTGGCTGATGGCGATATACCCTAGTCGGTGGACTTATACCCTGGCTGATGGAGTTATGCCCTTGTTGACGGAATTATTGCCTTGTTGGAAGAGTTATTACGCGTAGTTGATGGAGTTATTACCTTCGTCAAAGGAATTATTACCGGTGTTGGCATAATCATTACCCGTGCTAACGGAGTGGCTCCCTGTGGAATTATTTGTTCAAGTATCTGTGTCGTCGGAGATTTCCCTCGCAGAGTAGCTTGTTCAAATCTTCGTATGCCTGGTTCGCGCTTTACGTAGCATTTTGTTTGTTTCTTTACAAACGAAGGTCAAGTCTTTTGTGTTTCTGACGTGGCCCTATGGGTCAATTCCTGCTTATTGTAGCAAAATTTGAAGTTCGATTGATGATCCAACACTTGCGGCGTCACACGGGTGATGGATGGCGATATTAGATGTTTATTATCACATAATTGACCAGTTGTTGTCGTGACAACCAGATTCAGTTTTCTGGATATTGTTCCCCAAGCAGTTTTTGCAGTTTATTTCTGCGGTGGGCAAATTTCCGGGTTCTTTGGTATTCAAACGTCTTCTACCTCGATTGTTTGAAGTCGTTCGCTCTTCATCCAGTCGGGTCCAAGCCGCTTGAATAGGGGCAGTTGTTGCACCCCAAAATTTGCCCAACCTTTTTATCACTTAGTTTATGTTTCACAGCATTAGCATTGCATTAATCTAACATTTCTATAGCATAGCTTTGTTCATTTAATAGGGGATCAAGTGAGAAGCCTAGCCAGAGGGTTATTCAAGTTTGAGAAGTCACCATAATCATCAGGGAGAAGGTTGGGTTCTCAAGAAGTTCATCTGTTGGTATGAGGTTTATCTCCTAGCATTAGGAGCCATTTGAAGATCAGCAATGGATTGTAAGGCCTTGATCAAGGAGAGAATGTGTGGATAGAGCTCATTGAAATTCCTTGAAGGTCATGTTGGAGCTCAATCAAGTCATTTTATCAAGTGCAAGAGCCACAGTTGAAGGGGATGCAACTAGGGTTTCATCTGGTTAACCCTAGGTCAAGGAGAGCAATTAAAGAGTATCAAAGCCTACTTCTAGGTCATTGAGATCATGAGATGATAGGATGAGGCATATGAGATATTGTTTCAGGATCAAGTTGAGAAGAATCAAGAGTGGTTGGAGTTGCTAAGTCAGGGTTCCTAGGGTGAAATCCCTTGTTTAGTTCCAAAATTCCAAGCCATGTAAGTCAATATACAAGCATCATATGACTTTGGCCTCCACATGAATGTTGTAGAGGATGCTCTTAGCTTTAATTTGAGTACTAGAAGTCCTCAATTGGATTTATAGAACTCAAGTTATGAGCCAGACAAGTTACAGGTCCTTAGATGAATCTGAAATTTGTCTGTGAAAATCATCTGACTTCCAAGCTATTTTTGACCTAGCACAATGTTTCACCTGAACTTTTGGCCAACATGAAAGTTGTTCCTCATGATCTTAGATTTCCAAATTGTATTAGAAGTCTTCCATCTGATTTGTAAAACTCAAGTTATGAGGTTTACAAGTTAGGGGTATTTTGGGAAAGTGAGATTATAGGCCATTTTCAATCATAGGGCAAAATCTCCAACTTGCACATCTCAAATGAAATTTTGTTCATCATGGAACTTGCTCAAAATATGGTTTTTAGGTCAACCAAGAAGTCATGGTGAATTGATTTGGTCCATAGCAAGAGTTGACTTGAAGTGGTTTTAAAAGAAGAGAAATTAAAGGCCTTATTTGGTGGGAAATTCAAATAAATTGTTATGTGCTCAAACAAAGGCAAATGATCACTCATTTTGATCAGAAATAATATTTTGAGAAGATTGGCATTATTAGAATTTTCAAATAACTCATAATTCATGGTGTTTTGACATGTTTCTTCACAAATAAGCAACATCACAAGAAATCCCTCACAAAGGCAATTCAAGGCTCTAGCCAAGCTGAATTTATTCAAGGGGTTTGGTGTATGATGCTAGAAGCTTCCAAAGCAAGCTTTTGAGAAAAATTTGAGCTTTCCATAATGAAATTTTTGGAGAAAAAGTTTGGATTTGGATTTTTGGATTGAGCTTGGATTGGGCCTCTAGAAGGTTCTAATGTGTTCTATAAATATTCAAAAACGAAATTGGATAGAGGTTGGTGACTCATTGGAGCTGAAGAGAGGAAGAAGCCATTGGAGCAAGTTGAAGAAAAAGCTTGAAAGTGAATTTTTGGTTTTGGAGATTCAAAGGATTACAGCAAGAATTGATTATCAAGAATCGTTCACCATCAATCATTGAAGCTTTCTGCACTTGTTGGAGGAGAATTGAGGTCTGAAACCACCACAATCGGAGCTTAAAGCCAGGTTTTTATTTCTTGAATTTTCTCTCAATTCATGCGTTTTTAATGCCTTAGATTCATGTGGTTAGGTTACAAGTAAGGTGTAGATGATTCCTGGACAGAAAAATTAAGGTTTGGTGACAAAATAGGTATTGATCCTGTTTCGGTTGAGATTTGGATTTCTTTATTCTTGAGCTTTTAGCGTAATTCATTAGTATATTTGAAATCCTCGTGAAATTTCACACAACTTTGGTTCAAGAATCGTGGCGTTTGGTTGAGTACTAAGAGAGTTATGGTTGTTGGAAGTTTGCCGGAAGATTCACGTCCATGGAGGCCCCGGGTACTGTTCACGGTGGGAAAAATTTGAATTTGGAGAAGAAATCCCAGCACCGTCCGATCGGATGAAGAACAAAGACCAAGTCTCACGATCAGAAGGTTGAGATCGCGTCACGCGTACAGCATGCCAAAACGCGGTCGTTTTGGATAAGTGTATTCCAGGCTTGTTTCAGCGCTACAAGGACCCCTGGGACGCGGGTTCGATTCCCCGCGTGAACCTTTCTTTTATTAATTGAAAATGAATGGAATTGAATTTTGCTTTGGGCTTTAGCATGTTGAATGCTATTCGCGCCTCCCCTCCAATAGGCCCAAACGATTTTAACTTGGATTTCCTGCTTTACACACCCCCCTGAACGTTAATGAGATGATTTTTTTTGCTGAACTAATAACCCAGATGGGCCTAGCGCCCAGGTGCTTTCAGCACCCCCATGCATGGGCCCAGACGCGTTAATGCTTGATTTGCTTGCTAGTTGAACCCCTTCCATGTTAACTCTTTTATTTCTTTTCTTTATTTTTCTATTTTAATACCCGTTAGATTTAATTCATGAAAAAAATAGTAAATGTTGATAATAATTTCTGAAAAAAATTGTAGATATAAACTGAGATGTTTAGGATTTTATCATGCTTTGTATTTTAATTTTCCATGCATTTTCCGTTTTATTGCATTTTTTCTAGTGTAATATGTTTTTAATGGTGGAATAATTGTGTGCTGATTTTATCCATTTTATTTCTCACTCATAGTTTAGTGTTTGATCTTGAGATTTTACAGGCTGGTTATATACATGTTTTTAGTATTGTGTGATTTTTGTCATGATTTTTTAGATCATTTTAAATAGGATTTAGAGATAGGTTTAGAGCCTTTCCCCATTAATGGTTTCCCTTGATACATTGCAACTTAGGATTTTATTAGAGGACTTAGAAATTGAATTAGGTCCTGATTTTTGAACTATAGATCATTAACAAATACATGTTCCCATAGAAAAATCATTAGATTATTAGGATGTGTTTTGATGTTTTAGTTAGAATATTCAAGTTGTTTGTTCATTTGGTGCTTCAATTTTGGTGATTGTTTGGAATGGACTCAAAGTGGGCTTTTCTTGCATGGTGGGCTTCTGGTTCTTATTGGAGGATATCATGGACATGACAAAGCTTTTGTGGAGTGGCTGGTGGAGCTTGGATTGGAGCTTTTCTTTCCTTTTTGTTAGCTTTTTGTAGCTTATGAGATTAGGGATTTTAGGAGAGAGCTTTAGAAATAGTTTTTCTTCAAATAATGGTTGGTTTCATTCACCTTCCATTCCCATCCTATGATTCAAAGTACTCATGTTAAAGTCTCATCTCTCCTTTGGAGGGATGTGTGACATTTTTTACAATGAGTAGAACTTTTGAGGATGCCATTCTCCGATGATTGGTTGAGTGTCAGATGGGATTCCTTTGGTTTCCTGTCTGCTTCCCAGTATCAAATACTCATCTTGTTGATTCTCTTCATTCTTGGTGGAGTGCATTGTTAAAGCTTGAATATGGAGTATCCCTTTCCTTCTCTTGAAGACGGTGGACTTGAAGTTTGATTTACAGACTGTGGATTGGATTGTTGTCAGAAGATTGCTCTACTGTGGAGATTGCTGGCTTGTTTTCCCTGTTTGTCTGTTTTCTTCTGGTTCAACTGTATTAATGTGATTTTCTTGGAGTGTTGCATTTAGATTAGGTCATGTAGTTGAATAGGCCTAAGATCATCCTAAGGGTTGAGCTTCTCCCCTTGCTTGTATTGCATTAGAGGTTGATTTTCTCCCTCTGCTTGTATTTTTACTGTGTGGCTTTGCTTGCTGGTATTCGGTAGAGCTCAGCTCCCTTGCCTATGTGGTTTTTGGTCTTTGTGCCTTCCTTGTTTAGAAGTTGAGCTTGGCTCCTTCTTCTTGTGTGATGAATTGCATGCATTTTATTTACAGCAATTTGTTTACAGTAATTTCTTTTCAGTTTTTCTGTTTACTGTTGTTTCCATTGCCATGTTCCCCTAGGAACTCTGACTTCTCTTATTCAAGAGAAGTTATGACAGACATTAGGATTCTAACCATGCATGATAACATTAGTTAGTTTCCCTTTTAACCACAAGCATAGGATGAATATTGCATGATAACTGTAGGATCAAGTCACTTTCCCTGTAGAGAGTCTGTTTCTCTTCTCATCTTCAAATACAGTTAAAACACTTAATAAAGGTTAACATGTGTTGTGCGTTACGAGCCTTAAGCTACTTGAGAAAGAGTTGTGGGAGGGTTTCCCTCACATAACTCGAGTGTTTAGTGTGGTACCCTTTGGGTGACATGCGACGCATTCACTCTCAAGTCTAAGTCTTTAGTGCAACACGAGTTACAAACAGAACTCAACTCACTTCTTCTGTAAAAGACTTCAAAAACAAACATTCAAATCCTTTTTGTCCTCTTGGACCCCTTAATCAGGAAAGCCCTTTTCTTAAAGGAGAGTTCTGTTAACTTTCAGTTCTACCGCAAACGGTAACGCCTAAGTCTCCAAGGATCGAGCTGCAAACATCAACTGCTGGAACTGTCTGTTAACTTTACTTGGATAAAAAACAGCGGAACAAACCTGTGTTCTCCGTAGCCCGAACTACGTTTGCTCTGACCTTTCATTCCTTATGAAAGTATGTAGGCACGAGATGCGATATCTCTGTAAGCAACCTTTCCCCCTTCTACCCGTAGTTAGGAAAAATACGTTGACTCTGATTTCTCGTTCCAAACGGGAATACGTAAGCATAAAGTGCAATACTTTGCCGAGTCATTTTCTTTTCTTTTCAGACCAGACCTCTTGGCGTAGATAGATTTAACAAACCTGTCAGATAAACACAACAAGCATGGATCCCATCGAGTACGATGGACGTGAGGGGTGCTAATACCTTCCCCTCGCGTACCCGACTTCCGAATCCAGACAATGGTTGCGACAACCTTGTCTTATACCTTTTCGTCAGGTTTTTTTGATCGTTTCCTTTCCCGTTCTGAGGGATAAATAACGAAAGGTGGCGAATCTTCTGTCTTGCCGGCATCGATTTTCGTAGTAGCGACACTTCGTGCCTAGGTATTCTCCTCAGAGAACGAGAAATCAGAGTCAACGTAGTTCGGATAACTACGGGTAAACGGGGAAGGTGGCTCGCCAATACGTCAGTATTGTGCCTACATACTCTCAACAGATATGAGAGATCAGAGCTTATGTAGTTCGGGATACTACAGGTAAATAAAGGTGTTCTCGATCACACAGGAGTAAGAGAAAGGATTGACGATACTAGCGTACGCATTCTAGCAGTTAGGTGTATGTTGCTCGACCATTGGAGACTTAGGCGTTACCTGTTTGCGGTAGAACAGACGTAGTATATCGAGGTTTAAAGGTATGGGAACCTACGGGACTTAGAACTACGGACTGGTTTCAATTGCGCTAGGGCAAGAGAAAAGGAAATCAGTCGTCAGCGGGAAAGTCTCGATCGCACGGCAGCGAGAGAACAAAGAAGTTAGTTGTTAATGTGCTCGCTAGGATATCGCATCCTATGCCTACATATCCACGTCTGGTACGAAAAATCAGAGCAGCTGTAGTTCAGCTAACTACAGAAAAGGGGAAAAAGTGAGCTCGCTAGGATTATCGCAATCCTATGCCTACGTACTCTCGTCTGGTATGAGAGATCAGAGCAAATGTAGTTCGGCGCATGTAGAAAACAAGTCTCGATTGCACAGGGGCAAGAGAAGGGATCTCAATCTCCAGGATGCGAGAGAAAAGGGTTTCGATCGCACGGGGGCGAGAACAAAGAGGAAGCAGGCCTAACACGCCTAAACGGGAAGGAACTCGGGACACACACGCAAGAACCTAAGGCGTAGGAGCGAATGCGTCGTATATCACCCAAAGGGTGCTATACTGAACACTCTAGACGATTGAGGGGAGACCGCTCAATTGTCATTTCCTACGTATCTAACGCTACAGCTCACAACAATCGACGGTTGCATAAAGACTTGAATAAGAAACATGTTATCGAACGAAGCGGTTATGTTGGCCCTCGACATTGTGCGCAAGCTCCATTCCAATCTTCTCCTCTCTGGATCCTTGATGATGACTTTCGAATCAGAACCAATGTAACGTAAAACCTTCATGATTTGACTTATAAGAGAAATCAAACTCTAAGAGGTAGCATATTGATATTCGTGTCAAAGACAAGATAGAGAAATGATATTAAGAATCATTCTCCAATTGAATCATGTCACACGGCTAGCACATAATAAAATCAAAGTAAAATCAGATAGCAGAAGAGATATGAGGAGAGAAATCCAATAACAAATGGAAATAATATTCTACTTCTAAAATTGAAAATAAAAATCCTAATAGAATAAAATTCCTAAAGAAATTACAAGGAAATTGCATATAGAAAAATAGAATATATAATCCTATTCAAAAACTATGTATGCACATAATACTCTAAGAAAATAATATCCAAAGAAAATAGAATAGAAAATTCTATGTAAAAAAATGCAATAGAGAAATGTAATACATAAAATAAAGTACAACACAGGGGGAGTACAACAGCAGGATATGGGTTTAGTCAGAAAAAAGGTGTTATTGGGCCTTGAAGTCCATATCCACAACAAACAAGCTAAACAAGGGGGGAAGGCACAAGGAAAGCGTGGGTATGTTGAAGAAAAGAAAACAATTGGGCCTCTCGGCTCATTTTCCCGTACCCAATTCCTGGGCTCTTCCCCTTCCTCACACCAACTCAACAGTGGAAACCCTAAACTTCCACCATCTACTTCGCATCTCCGACCTCTCTCCGCTCCTTCAGCCTCACACTCATCTCCGTCCCCTCCCATGCTTTCCTTCTTCTTCTATCCAAACAAAGAGAAAAAAACCAAACGCCACTCAAATAAACTCAAAGGAAATCCCAGCTGACCTTTCCAATCTTCTGCTGAATGTTAGGGTTTGAGTTCTAATGAAACTTACGAATGAAGGTCTGTAGTGAGGATGAAGGTTGGGATCTCATTTTGGAGTTTGTGGTGATTTATAAATCTGGAGTTTCTTGACGAAGATCCATTAATGTAGTTCATAGATCTGAAGAAGATACTAAAACGATGAAGATCGAAGGTTTGTCCGTGCATTAGATGAAGTTTCGGAAACGTTGTGAAGGCGTTGTGAAGATCTCGAAGTCTCTTAGAAATCTTGCAAATTCTGGAAAGTGTTGATGAAGGTTCCTGGGGAAAACGCTGATGAACCTTGATGGAGTTGTTGAAGAATTCGGAAATTGCATGAACTCTGGGTAGAAGACGAAGGTTCTTGAAGGTTGTAGGGAGTTTCCGGTGAAGAAACGCACAGAGCTCTTGATGAAAGTGGGTAAGTTCATGAATATTTAGATGATTTCTGGAAAGGTTATGGAGAACACGATGAGGATCGGAATGGGGACAACAGTTGAAGTTTGTTAGAGATTTCGAAGTTTTAGATCCAGGTTTGGTTGAAGTTGCTGGAAAACCTGGAAAATGTTATGGTGGATGAAGACTCGGAAGATCTTCATGAAGAAGATGAAGATCTGGAAAAAATCATTGAAGTTTTGATGAATACGGACGAACACTGATGAACAAATCCAGAAAAAAGATGAAGGTGGTTATGAACATTGAAGAACATGACGAAGAAATGATGAACATTATATGAGTTATGGAAAAAATCTGGAAAATGATAGGAAGAATGTTTATGAAGAAGACCGTTATGGAGTTCTTGAACAAATCTGGATGAAGATCAAGATGACTGATGATGAATGTTGAACGAATTATGGGGAATTGATGAATCTGGTGGAGAAGATGAAAATTTCGGTGGAGGTTAAAGTTTTCGGCGAAATCTTGGTCGTGGGGAGCGCCGTGAGGTTTCTCTAGTGTGCCTCCCGGCGTGTTTGCATGGCCGGCGGTGAGGAGGCGAAGTGGGACCCGTGGCCAGGTAGGAGATGGATACGTGGCGAGCTGTATGGCCGTGTGAGGACGTGTCGCGCATGCAAGCGCAGGTGGTGTGTGAGTGGAGGACAGGTGGAAGAGAGAGAAGGAAAAACATGGAGATGCTTATATAATGACAAGTGGCGAGAACTGGATCATGGGCTTGAAATATGGACATTTGGCCCATGAAAATGGACAAAAACTGACTAAAATTAATGACTGCAATTAATGGTTAATATACTCAATTAATGACTAAACGAAAATGCTTAAATGCTGACTAAACTAATTAAAGCTAATTAATATCCTAATTAAAACTAATTGATATCCTAATTAACATCTAAGAATTAATTTCTTAAACAAAACTCTAATAGACTCTAAACAATTAATATCCTAATATTCTAAAAAAAGAATTAATATCTAAAATTCCAACAAATCTATTCAAAATCTAAACACCAATCAATTAAATTCTAAAATATAGAAACAACTATTTAAAACCTATTAAAAGATCTAATAACATTCTAAAAATATAAAATGACTCTAAACATTTATTTAAAATCTAATAATACTCCAAAAAGAGGAAATAAATCTAGAATATTATTCATAATTATTAATATCTAGAAAGCTATTAAAACTATTAATATCTAGCAAATCTAAAATATTCTTAAAATAGGAAATTAAATCTAAAACACAATTAAAAATCTAACTTCTATGCTAAAAATAGGAGATAAAAATCTAGAAAATTGATAATAATTCCATGAGGAAGAAACAATGAACATCTATTAAATTGGCGAACAAAAATGAGAGAACGCAACGAGATAACCGGTAAAAATACGGACACTGAAATATCCTAAAAAACAACAGGAAAAGCTGTAAACACCGGGAGGAGCACCACTCCCAAAATAATCCTCCTTATTCGAACTGGTTTGAATTGTCTGAAGCGCGAGAAGAGGGCTGTAATCCCGATAGAAATCAATCTGGCTGAAAAATGCAATGTACGCGATATGCGGATGCAAAATGAAATGAAACATAAGCCAAATACAAGAATTGGTTGGTCAAATTTTGGGGTGCAACAGCTGCCCCAATTCAAACGGCTTGGACCTGAAGGGTTGAAGAGCGAACGACTTTCAAACATTCAAAGGTAGAAGACGGTTGAATAACAAAGAACCCGGAAATTTGCCAACCGCGGAAATAAACTGCAACTCTAATTGGGGAAAAATATTCGGAAAACTGAATACAATTGCACGACAACCAGCTAACTGCTCATCAGATACAGAACACCTGACCTCATCGTCATTAATCTGTGTAACGCCACAAACACTGAACCCACAGGACGGATCAACATGCACTTGATCCTTTCACTTCGTCAGAAAGAGAAACAATACTCACGTCGTCTAATGAAAGACGAGAAGTCACTGCTGAAAGCCGGATCAACATGCACTTGATCCTTTCATTTCGTCAGAAAGAAACAATACTCACATCATCTAAGGAAAGACGGGAAGACACCATATGTTCACATCGTCTAAATATAGACAGAAAAAAGGCCACCGCGCTCATGTCATCTGAGGGTAGACAGGAAAAAATCTGATACTCACATCGTCTAAAGAAAGACGGAAAGACTCCAATACTCACATCGTCTAAAGAAAGACGGGAAGAAGAACTTGTCCGAAGAACCACATCGTCAATAGGAATTGACGGAAAGAAAGATCAAATCAATGATTACGTCAACGAACTTCGCAACTATTCAGCAAACTTTTGAATTCTTTCTTCCATAAGAATTGATGAAGAGGAAATATATTCAAAGGGCCACATCGTCAATAGGAATTGACAGAAAGAGAATCATCTTCAAATAGCCATATCGTCAATAGGAATTGACAGCACGAAATCAAACATTCTTCAGAGAGCCACGACATCAATAGGAATTGACGGCACGAAAATCTTCTTAGAACAACATCTCATCCGATAAACTGAAAGAAAACCAAATCCGACACTCACATCGGAGAGTAAACCATATCTGAAGTTCGTCTTGAAATCTCGCATCATCCAAGGATAGACGGAGAGAAAACCATATCCAAAATCCAAATCATTGAAGGTTGAACAAACACAGAAGATCGTATTCACAACCTGTGTCGTCTAAGGATAGACGATAAGAAAACTTGCTGGGGAAACACATCGTTACTAGAGATTAACGGAAAGAGAACTTGCTGGAGCAACACATCGTTAATAGAGATTAACGGTAAAAGAATCTGTCGACATCCGAGGACTGATGGACAAAAGAACTCTGCTTGGGGATGTCATCATTAGAGGACTGACGGACAAAACATAATCGTTGTATGATCTGAAACCCGAGAGAAAGTTAGGTGATGAGCTGTCTGAACACAACTGCTGGATAAATGGCCATGTATCGACCGCAGGGTGATTCACGTTGCCACATAAGGCTAATAACAAACTGGCTTATGCTTCGTATGCATATGCGTATGTTTGAATGGCGTAATGCTCCATACGATGGAAATGATATGCATTTGAGGATGAAATGCAAATATGATGCAAATATGATGATATATGCAAAGATGCAAATGCAGGCTCGGGCTGCTGGAGAAAAGTTGTACGCAGAAGGACCATTCCAGCAAAATAAATGCTGGAAAGGTGAAGCCAACTCCGTTGGGGATAACCGGGTATCACAGAATTATCCCAACAAAATAAATGCTGGAAAGGTGAGACCGACTCCACTGTGGATTTGGGAGAACTATAAAGTAACTCTGCTCTGGGGATTCAGGAATCATCCTGGATGGATAAACTCTGCTGAGGAATTCAAGAATCATCGTGAACAAACAACTCTGCTGAGGCATTTCAGCTCTGCTGGAGATTCCAGTCTAAACTATCGAGAGCTAAGAACTTGCGGATAGTCTTCTACGAGAAAACTTCCTGTTGACCCACTGCTGGGAATGCGTATACACCTCTGCGCATGACTCAGTTGGGGAAATGATGATCCTGCCTAGGATACATCTAGTTGGGGAGAATCTATCTTCGTTCGGGGAGACACATCAATGCTCACAGCCTCCTGTTCAGACTCTGTGGGGAAACACAACTTAACCTGCTGAGGAAGAAGGAATCATCCTGCTCGAAAAAAATGCCATGAAACGAACTCACGATGGCTTGCCCCAAAATCTCAACAACTTTTGATAAACTCTGCGGATATGGAGAGGAACAATTCCTTCGCTTTCAGCTTTTGCCCCAGCCTGTGGGATCTCTATGGGGATGTTCCTTGAAAGGAAACCTGCAATCTCTGCACCCGGATCTGCCTCAGTATCTTGAACCTCGAAGAGGTGCTTGATATTAATTGCCCCATGGGCAAGGAACAACTTCTGCGCTCTTAGGGTGGCCTGCCCCTGTCTTGCAACGACTTTTCCCCTGATTGGCTAATCTGCGGGGAAATACCTTGGTTGTCTTCGAGAGATTTATCAAATCTCGACCTGACTACTTCAGATTAACTGACTTCTGGATGGCTGACTCCCATACTGTGATATTTTGACATAGCTTGCCCCGGTTCACCGGAATATTCTGGCATTCGGCCTTCTGTCCTGAACAAATCTTTCCATCATGGAAACTTTCCCGCTATCAAGCGCTTACTCGCTAGTAAAACAAGTCATTATGCATAAAGACATATCAAATGCAATGCATATGGCGGTTTTCAAAATCCATTCCTGTTCACTGGAAAAAAATTTGTGACATAAAGTGTATGAAATCATTTGTCAACATGTCAATGTCAATACAACGCTGTAAGGGGAATCCTTTCTAGGAGTTAGTTTCGATGCGATCTTCACCGAAGTATGCTTTCGAAACAAACCTGCTTCAATTAGGACTTTTTCAGGTTGTAATGTGGTCAGGTTCACGGTTTAAGAAAGAAAGGATAAAGGCTCAAAATTCATTTTAACCCAACCATTCTCCGTGATGTTCTCCAATCCTACGTTCAGCTAATTCGACCTTAGTGTTCACCTTTCAAAGGTTGAGTGACAGTTCAAGAGATCACCCTTTTTCAAAGTGACAGTCACTCTTTTTTTCGTCTTTCAGCGTCTGGAGCCACACGATTTCGTTCTTGTTTGAGGATTTTTCTTTCGTAATCCTTTTTCGTTCTAGTTTTTTCGTTTTTTCGTTTTCCCCTAACTTTTGCCTGGACTAACTCTTTTGAGTTTCTTCAATTTTGAAGTCCAGCGGGGTACCCTGATTTTTGCCTAAGTCGCTTGTTTTCAAGATTCGACTTAGCAAGCTTTTCTTTTTGATTCTTTTCTTTCTCTTTTTTTTAACAAATCGTATGACATCGGCTCGTATGACTTGTTAAAGAGATTGTGACTGTTTCACTCCTGATCGACCAGGTTTAACCATCATGGTTTTTTTTGGTACGACATATAGCGGTGTGATTGATCCTCGAACGAACACTCCTTTTGTAATTTGAACGCTTGGTCAAATTAACTGACACCTACCCTGCCCCGGGTTAAGATTGAGGGTTTTTCATTTTCAGAAAGAAACTCCTACTACAAGGCTCAAAGGGGTTAGCAAGGGATTATCTTCCTTATATCTCTGGTGTTTGGGGATTGAAACAATGCCTGTACATCATCAACAGGTTTTTTGTTCAAAAGCATAGCATCGGAAGCTTACGCATCATTGGATTTCGTCATCCTCCTCGGATTCCGCTTAAACAAGCGTTTGACATCAGTTAAAACATTGAGTGAACACGAATGGATTAAATCAAAACATGCATATTCATTTCATTATCAATATCAATTGAAAACAATACAAGTTTTACGAATGCAATTTGCGCTTTAACAGGAAAGAAACTACAAATGCAACGAAATGACATGATAAAACACATGTTGTCGGCTTCTGGGAACCGGGCTTTTCGAACTTGATTTGCTGCTGAGCCGGCCATCTTTATAATTGGTCTTCGAAGTCATCCTGATACTCTTCTAAACATCTGCTCTCAGTGAACTCTCCCATAACATGAACTGATGCACCCACTTGGCTAGATGAAGGAAGGTCGTTAATCTGAACACCCTGAGGCGTGATTGAGATCCTGTTAGAATCCAACAGAGTCTGAACTTGGCTTCAAAGCACCTTGCAGTCTTCAGTCGAGTGCCCCTGTGCCCCAACGTGGTACTCACATCGGGCGTTGACGTCGAAGCCTGGCGGATACGGAGGAATTGCAGGATTAATTTCTTTGGGCACAATCAATCCACCCTTGATCAAATCCGGCAATAACTGATTGTACGATACCGGTAGCTGAGCAAAATGCCTCTCTGGCTTCCTTGGCCTTCATCTAGCATGCTGACATGGTGGATGACGATACGACTGTTGACTCTGGCGGGGAGCAGATATTTGACATACAGACCCAACAGGTTGCTGGCTCTGAACACTCGAAGTATCTGAACACTGGATCTGAGGTACTGGAGATTCTAGGATGACATCACTTTCTCTCTCCCATTCTTTTTGAGAATTGAAAATTGATTTACTTTCATAAACTAAAGTATCAGGGATATCTCGAATCTTTCCGCTCTTGATTCCGCTCTCAATGTGTTCTCCTGTTATCACCAAGTCAGCAAAGTTAGACACTCTACCACTAATCAACTTGTCAAAGTAATGGCCTTTCAAGGTACCCAGGAATATGTCAACCAACTCTCTATCCAGAAGTGGGGGTTGAACACGAGCATCGAATTCTCTCCATCTTCGCGCGTATCCTCTGAAGGACTCATTATCCGCCTGAGATAATTCTTGCAACTGCACGCGACTAGGAGCCATGTTGAGATTATAGTCGTACTGCTTCACGAAGGCATTGGCTAAATCTGACCATGATCTGATGTAATCACTCTTCAACTGCATATACCAATTCAACGATGCTCCACTCAGACTATCCTGAAAGCAGTGAATCATAAGCTGATCATTGGCGACATACGAAGTCATTTTTCTGCAGAATATTATCAAATGTAGTTTCGGACAACTATCCCCTTTGAACTTCTCAAAATTCGGCATTTTGAACTTCGGAGGCATCACAAGACCAGGCACCAAACACATGCTCGCAGCATTCAAATCAAGAGTATTCTGACTCATCAGAGCATCAAGATTTTCATCCAACAGACGATATCTTCTCATAAAATCAATAGTCTGTGGGTTCTCATCATTAACCTTTGGAACAATCCTCTGAGGATCTGGCACAGGGAAAATGAAATTCTGATAGTCCGTGTCGTGGAGAGAAGACGCATCTTTATCTCTGACAGGGATCTGCATAGGCTGAGCTTGAGCAACAGCATTTACCGGGATTCTCTGAACGTTGGTCTCATCTCTAGTCATAGTTGTCACAGCTTCCATGAATTGACCCAACTGATTCTTCAACAGTTCAAACGCTGCCCTGATAACAACCAAGTTCTGCTCGTCTGAGTTCATGATCCTTCCAGGAACTAACTCAAGTCCAATGCGAATGTCGGGAAATCAACTGCGAGTTGGACAAAAGAAGGGTAAGATTTCCGTTCCGGCCGAGGATGGACATGCAAGCATGAGATGCACATGAAATGCAATGCAAAATGCAACAAACATGCGATCACATCCCCCACAAAGCTCTGAATACTAATGCGCTGCTGACTGGATAAGTTCGCTCTGAAGAGAGAAAGCCAAAATACCGGGTTGGCTGGAAGTCAAGTTTCCTGCAAAAACCCTCCCACTCACAGGTATGGACCTAAACTGACAAAGGTCCGGCATCCTATGCGTTTCCCAGCGTCACAGACTTTCACGAAATGATGATATGTTCACCATTTCTGGTTAGGCATCATCACTCCCTGAAGAGGCCTCACTTAGCTGAGTCACAAATGATCGGTCCCTAGAGTCGACAACCCTCCAAACCAACAACCCCTCAAGCCCAAAGGGCTGGAAAAGAAGTCAACCGGGAGAATCTCGTCCGAGTGTGGATTTTGTGAGACACTAGTACATGCAAAGCATGCACGCGCCTACTACTTTCCACAACTAATGCTAGGTATACACTCAAGCCTGGGTCTGGCTTATCACTCATCAGAGCCCCTCTCCCACAACAGCATAACAAATAATCATATTATACTAAAAGTAAAGTGCAGGAAAGTAAAGTGCGATAAATAAACGCAAACCCAACAGATAAACAAACAAGCGCTAGGATTGACTCGCACAGGGGAGGTTGGATCCCTAGCAGAGTCGCCAGCTGCTGGGGATGACCCAGACGGCTAGGAGGAAAACCCAAGGCGAGACTCGCATAGGGAATCATCGTTATTCCCTAGCAGAGTCGCCAGCTGTTGGGGATGACCCAGACAGCTAGGAGGAAAACCCAAGGCGAGACTCGCATAGGGAACCATCGTTATTCCCCAGCAGAGTCGCCAGCTGTCGCAACCGGGAAAATAAAGTGCCGGAAAAACAGAAGAATCGCCATCTTTCGTTATTTATCCCACAGAAAGGGAAAGGAAACGATCGGAAAAACCTGACAAAAAGGTATAAGACAAGGTCATCGCAACCATGTCTGGGTTCGGGAGTCGGTTACGCAAGGGGAAGGTAATAGCACCCCTCACGTCCGTTGTACTCAACGGGATCCATGTTTGTTGTGTTTATCTGACGGGTTGGTTTATCTATCTACCTATCAAGGTTGGTCTGAAAAGAAAAGAAAAATGACTCGGCAAAACATCGTGCTTCGTGCCTACGTATTCTCGTCAGAGAACGAGAAATCAGAGTCAACGTAGTTCGGCTAACTACGGGTAAACGGGGAAGGTGGCTCGCCAATACGTCAGTATTGTGCCTACGTACTCTCAACAGATATGAGAGATCAGAGCTTACGTAGTTCGGGATACTACGGGTAAACAAAGGTGTTCTCGATCACACAGGGGTGAGAGAAAGGATTGACGATACTAGCGTACGCATTCTAGCAGTTAGGTGTATGCTGCTCGACCATTGGAGACTTAGGCATTACCTGTTTGCGGTAGAACGGACGTAGTATATCGGGGTTTAAAGGTATGGGAACCTACGGGACTTAGAACTACAGTCTAGTCTCAATTGCGCTGGGGCAAGAGAAAAGGAAATCAGTCATCAGCGGGAAAGTCTCGATCGCATGACATCGAGAGAACAGAGAAGTTAGTTGTTAATGTGCTCGCTAGGATATCACATCCTATGCCTACATATCCTCGTCTGGTACGAAAAATCAGAGCAGTTGTAGTTCAGCTAACTATAGAAAAGGAGAAAAAGTGAGCTCGCTAGGATTATCGCAATCCTATGCCTACGTACTCTCGTCTGGTACGAGAGATCAGAGCAAACATAGTTCGCCGCATGCGGAAAACAAGTCTCAATTGCATAGGGGCAAGAGACGGGGTCTCAATCGCCAGGATGCGAGAGAAAAGGGTTTTGATCACATGGGGGCGAGAACAATGAGGAAGCAGGCCTAACACGCCTAAACGGGAAGGAACTCGGGATACACACGCAAGAACCTAAGGCGTAGGAGCGAATGCATCGAATATCACCCAAAGGGTGCTATACTAAACACTCTAGACAACTGAGGGGAGATCGCTCAATTGTCATTTCCTACGTATCTAACGCTACAAGCCACAACAATCGACGGTTGCATAAAGACTTGAATAAGAAAGATGTTATCGAACGAAGCGGTTTCGTTGGCCCTCGACATTGTGCGCAAGCTCCATTCCAATCTTCCCCTATCTGGATCCTTGATGATAATGTTCGAATCAGAACCAATGTAACGCTAAACCGTCATGATTTGACTTATAAGAGAAATAAAACTCTAAGAGGTAGCGTATTGATATCCGTGTCAAAGACAAGATAGAGAAGTGATATTGAGAATCATTCTCCAATTGAATCATGTCACACGGCCAGCACAGAATAAAATCAAAGTAAAATCAGATAGCAGAAGAGAAATGAGGAGAGAAATCCAATAACAAATGGAAATAATATTCTACTTCTAAAATTGAAAATAAAACTCCTAATAGAATAAAATTCCTAAAGAAATTACAAGGAAATTGCATATAGAAAAATAGAATATAAAATCCTATTCAAAAACTATGTATGCACATAATACTCTAAGAAAATAATATCCAAAGAAAATAGAATAGAAAATTCTATGTAAAAAAAATGCAATAGAAAAAGGTAATACATAAAATAAAGTACAACACAGGGGGAGTACAACAACAGGATAGGGGTTTAGTAAAAAAAAAGGTGTTATTAGGCCTTGAAGTCCATATCCACAACAAACAAGCCAAACAGGGGGGAAGGCACAAGGAAAGTGTGGGTATGCTGAAGAAAACAAAACAATTAGGCCTCTCGGCCCATTTTCCCGTACCCAATTCTTGGGCTCTTCCCCTTCCTCACTCCAACTCAACAATGGAAACCCTAAACTTCCACTGTCTACTTCACATCTCCGACCTCTCTCCGCTCCTTCAGCCTCACACTCATCTCCTTCCCCTTCCATGCTTTCCTTCTTCTTCTATCCAAACAAAGAGAAAAAAACCAAACGCCACTCAAATAAACTCAAAGGAAATCCCAGCTGACCTTTCCAATCTTCTGCTGAATGTTAGGATTTGAGTTCTAATGAAACTGACGAATGAAGGTCTGTAGTGAAGATGAAGGTTGGGATCTCATTTTGGAGTTTGTGGTGATTTATAAATCTGGAGTTTCTTGACGAAGATCCATTAATGTAGTTCATAGATCTGAAGAAGATACTAAAATGATGAAGATCGAAGGTTTGTTCGTGCATTAGATGAAGTTCCGGAAACGTTGTGAAGGCGTTGTGAAGATCTCGAAGGATCTCGAAGTCTCTTAGAAATCTTGCAAATTCTGGAAAGTGTTGATGAAGGTTCCTGGGGAAAACGCTGATGAACCTTGATGGAGTTGTTGAAGAATCCGGAAATTGCATGAACTCTAGGTAGAAGAAGAAGGTTCTTGAAGGTTGTAGGGAGTTTCCGGTGAAGAAACGCACAGAGCTCTTGATGAAAGTGGGTAAGTTCATGAATATTTAGATGATTTCTGGAAAGGTTATGGAGAACACGATGAGGATCGGAATGGTGACAACGAAGTTTGTTAGAGATTTCGAAGTTTTAGATCCAGGTTTGGTTGAAGTTGCTGGAAAACCTGGAAAATGTTATGGTGGATGAAGACTCGGAAGATCTTCATGAAGAAGATGAAGATCTGGAAAAAATCATTGAAGTTTTGATGAATACGGACGAACACGGATGAACAAACCCGGAAAAAAGATGAAAGTGGTTATGAACATTGAAGAACATGACGAAGAAATGATGAACATTATATGAGTTATGGAAAAAATCTGGAAAATGATAGGATGAATGTTTATGAAGAAGACGGTTATGAAGTTCTTGAACAAATCTGGATGAAGATCAAGATGACTGATGATGAATGTTGAACGAATTCTGGGGAATTGATGAATCTGGTGGAGAAGATGAAGATTCTGGTGGAGGTTAAAGTTTTCGGCGAAATCTTGGCTGTGGGGAGCGCCGTGAGATTTCTCTGGCGTGCCTCCCGGTGTGTTTGCATGGCCGGCGGTGAGGAGGCGAAGTGGGACGCGTGGCCAGGTGGGAGATAGATACGTGGAGAGCTGCATGGCCGTGTGGGGACGTGTCGCGCATGCAAGCGCAGGTGGTGTGTGAGTGGAAGACAGGTGGAAGAGAGAGAAGGAGAAACGTGGAGATGCTTATATAATGACAAGTGGCGAGAACTGGATCATGGGCTTGAAATGCGGACATCTGGCCCACGTAAATGGACAAAAACTAACTAAAATTAATGACTGCAATTAATGGTTAATAGACTCAATTAATGACTAAACAAAAATGCTTAAATGCTGACTAAACTAATTAAAGCTAATTAATATCCTAATTAAAACTGATTGATATCCTAATTAACATCTAAGAATTAATTTCTTAAACAAAACTCTAATAGACTCTAAACAATTAATATCCTTATATTCTAATAAAAGAATTAATATCTAAAATTCCAACAAATCTATTCAAAATCTAAACACCAATCAATTAAATTCTAAAATATAGAAACAACTATGTAAAACCTATTAAAAGATCTAATAACATTTTAAAAATATAAAATGACTCTAAACATTTATTTAAAATCTAATAATACTCTAAATAGAGGAAATAAATCTAGAATATTATTCAAAACTATTAATATCTAGAAAGCTATTAAAACTATTAATATCTAGAAAACTATTAAAACTATTAATATCTAGCAAAACTAAAATATTCTCAAAATAGGAAATTAAATCTAAAACACAATTAAAAATCTAACTTCTATGCTAAAAATAAGAGATAAAAATCTAGAAAATTGCTAATAATTCCACGAGGAAGAAACAATGAACATCCATTAAATCGGCGAACAAAAATGAGAGAATGCAACGAGATAACCGGTAAAAATATGAACACTGAAATATCCTCAAAAACAACAGCAAAAGCTGAAAACACCGGGAGGACCACCACTCGCAAAATAATCCTCCTTATTCAAACTGGTTTGAACTGTCTGAAGCGCGAGAAGAGGGCTGTAATCACGATAGAAATAAATCTGGCTGAAAAATGCAATGTACGCGGTATGCGGATGCAAATGCAAAATGAAATGAAACATAAGCAGAATACAAGAATTGGTTGGTCAAATTTTGGGGTGCAACGTCACTTAGCTGAAGCGCCTTTGAGACTGTCTTGAAAACAGTGGATCATCAACTTATCATTTTCCACATAGGCTGCCATCTTCCTATAGTACATGATTAAGTGGGTCCTGGGAAAAGCACCTCCCTTATATTTGTCAAAATTGGGATTTTAAATTTCGGAGGAATCACTAATCTAGAAACCAAACACATGTCTCTCACATCAGCCCCAAATATGATATTACCTTCCACAGCCTTGATTTTTCTCGCCATAGTTTTGAAGTCTTCTCTCATCTTCTCATGACGTTCATCTCCTTCTTCTGACTGTCCAGGGATGTCAGAAACATGATGTTGGTTGTTGAAGTATGGATGTGCTTGTGTTTGTACAGCAGCTGGAGTATAAGTATGAATATAAGGAAAATCACCATTCAGAGGAATAGCCTACTGAGTAGTCTTCATAGTGGCTGGCGGTGGTACAAAGTTAAATGGTGGTAAAAAAGGTGGATCATTGGTGGAAATAGTTACAACTGGTGTTGGTTCTATAGCGGTAGCATTGATCTCGAAAACCATGGTCTGTTGAGTGTCTATCTTTGCACGGATTACTTGCAACATCTCCATCATTTGGCCCATACTGCCTCGTATGTCATCCATTCATTGTTGACTCTATCAAACTCTTGATCTTTCTCAGTCATTCTCCTTTGGGCTTGAGCTCTTGTATTGTAAGGATGTGGAGGATTCAATGTGACTGACTAGAGGTAAAACAACACAGAATAAGCCATAGAACAGGAGAATGCATATGCAATGCTCATGACATGCTAATGCAAATGCAATGCTAACATTAAAAGAAAACCCAAAATTAAGTTTACAAACATTAATAATGGAGGAAAGGTAACTTTTCATTGACAAATTAAAGTTTTACAGGAAAAAAGAAATACACATCCAAAGCTCAAGTATGGACATAGATTATAAGATCAAAGGTTAAAACTGAGAGGTCTAATCTTTCTGACAAGAAGATCCTTCCCCTTCTTGAAGCTTCATCTTCCTTGCAATTTCTTCTTTCTGGTTCTGACGGAGCAGCTTCCAGAGTTCTTCATTCTCTTGAACAATCATGAAGTATTTATCCTTCCACATCTTCTTCTCTTTTTCAGCTTTGACTAAAGCATCCTTCAACTCTTCCCAGAGAAGGGTTCTTTTCAGAGTTGTCGGAGTAAACTTGGAGCGAGTGTAGAACATCTTTAAAGCTACCATTTTAGACCAAAGAAGATACGCCTCTGAGACGGTACAGTCTGGATGCCCATGAGCAGTCACCCCTTGGGTATTAAGGTGACGCCAAACGTACTCAATCTATGCTTTAAAATACGGGTTTCTCCCTTCTTCAAGGAAGAATCTCTCCAAAAGGAGCATATCAGAATCTTCCTCTGGAGGATATCCTAGATGACGGTGAGCTAGGATAGGGTTTTAACTAATACATACTTTTGTGCCAAGAAGAGGCACATTAGGGAAGTCCCCACAGCTGTGAATCATGATAACCCCCTCATACATGGGATCGTACCAACGGATGTCATAGTTTCTGAGCGATATAAGCTTTTATGTCCATGCAATGTTGTCCTTCAGATCCCATAGGGAGACCATCCTTGGACAATGCGAAATAAACCACTTGTGAAGGAGAGCGGCACAACAACTAATTTGGCCTTCTCCATGGGAGTTATTTAGATGAACAGGGAAGTATGCATCAACAAGCAAGTTAGGAATAGGGTTCCTGATCAGAAACAAGTTGATGGCATTCAAGTCTATGAACTCATCAGCACTTGGGAACAAAAGGAGACCATAAATCAATAAGACCAAGATAGCCTTAAAGACTTATGTGTATTGCTTATTAGCATGAGCCTCAGCTCTTTTCATCAAGGGTCTCACTTGCAAACCAAAGAATCCATCTTTGACGTCCAAATGAGTTTGAAGGTTAGATGGTTCTGGGTGTAAGGCTTCAACCAAGACTCTCCTATTTGGTCTTCTTTCTCTTCCAGAGAATGGTTGAGGAGTGACACCTAATCCCATTAAAGCAGAATACTCTTCCAATGTTAGTAGTAGCTGATAGTTTAGAAACATGAAGCAATGGTGAATGGGGTCGTAGAACTGAACGAGCGTCATTAACATCTCCTCATCTACTTGGAGCTCTAATAGATGTAGGAAGTTTCCATACTTGTTGCTAAATGAAAAAGGATCTTCCACTAGGCCTCCCAGTATTCTCAGATTGTCCAAATATTGGCTTCTGAATGTTCCTTTTAGAGTAATTTTATTTCTTGAGTCCATTACAATGTTTACAAAAAATATAGGGCTCCTCGAATGTTAACAAAACAATGAGATGCAATGCAATTGGTTATAAAAAACTCAGAAGATTGATTTGCAAAAGGAACACTTCTGGCACAAAATCTTACTTCATTAATATTGGAAAAAGTTACAACTTTAAAGTACAATACAAGAGACTAAAAATACAAAAGGAAAACGAATAGGCCCTAGAGTCTCCACAGAGTCTAGCTAGAAAGGTCCTATGTGTGCATCCACTTTTGTCTTTTCAAATCTGCATTCTCCAATACTAGCTTGTCGATAATTCCCTTCCAAGAACCGGATGTAGGTGGGATGTCAGAGTATTCATGGGTACTAAACACGGGCTGAACACTAGAGAAAAATAAATTCTCTTGTGCCACGTATCTGTCAATAACCCTCCTTTCAAGCAAATCAATCAAATCATCCTTCTCTTTCAACTGTCTCTTCATCTCCATCTGCTCGGAATGAATGACATGGTACTTGCCCTCCCAAGTGTCTCGCTCAAGCTTCAATCTAGCCAAAGTTTATTAGTATTCCTCCATTTTCTCAAAAGGAATGATAGAGGAAGAAGCAACAATAATCTGCAAAGGTTTCTTTGGGAGATAAGGCATCTTGAGATCACGGGCTCTAACACGGACCCATTGTGTGAAAGGCTCAAATGCTATATAATTCTTCTTCCCTAGATCAGTCTTGGTCTTCTTGTGGATGGCTTTCTAAGCATCTGCAACGCTATCCCTAAATCTCATACTAGCTTCTGCATTGAGGTAGAAGAAACCTGTCAACAGAAAATTGCTAGGCTCTTCCTTCATGGGAGACCCACACTGACGTCTTGCAAGGATATAGTTGTAGTTAATTCCTCCTCGTACACTGAGAAGAGGTACGTTGGGAAATGACCCATAACTATCGATGATCGCTCCTTTATCATAAGCGGGATCATACCAATGTACATCGGTCTGAGTCAGAGCCATGAGCCTTTGAGACCACCTTAGTCCATTTGGATTTTCTTTTAAAAGATCTGTTCTCGGTAAATGTGCAACAAACCATCTGTACAACAAAGGAGCACATCATAGGATAGTCTCATCTCCTTTGAGAGTCCTATAGTGAATAGAATGGTACATATCTTCAAGCAGAGTAGGTACGAGATTACCAATGATGAAAATCTGGATAGCGTTGATGTCAATGAAGTTTTCTTCTTCAGGGAAGAGGACCAAACCATAGATGAGTAATGCAATGATTTCTTCAAAAGCATATAGGCTATTTTCTTTGGAAAAGAGAGCAACTTTCTTATCAAAAACTCAACAGGTAAACAAGATTGGCTTTGACTTCAGAAGCTTATAGGTGAATGGCATTTGCAATGTCCTTTCGTGAAAGGAACTTCTCCAAACCACTGAACGACTTCTTATCCAATACTGGTAGACCAATATGATATGAGTACTCTTCCAAGGTCGGGACAAGCTGATAATCGAGAAAGGTGAAACAGTGATATATGGAGTCATAGAATTGCACAAGAGTGTTGAGAACTCCTTCTTGCATTTTGATCATGACAAGTCCCAATAATCTTCCATATCTCTTTCTGAAGTCTTCAGGATAAGACATTAAGGCCACCAATTTCCTTAATTCTGTCAAATCCGGTTCCTTGAAGTTGTACTTCCTATTGTGTCTTTTTCCAAAATCCATGACCTAAGGTTTTTGCAATAAAGCAAATAAATGAGTTTCTCAAAACTAACTGCATGAATGCTTATGATGGGATGATGAAACGATGATGCACAAGCAACATATTCAAAAGTATTCACATAGTCACATATAATGCATATGCAAACAAACAAGGGTCCTAGGTTTAGGTTACAAGCATGGAGCCATGGTATACCCTTCCCAATTGACATGTACTATGGTTTGTTTGTATATGCATAACGGGTTCTACAAAGTTCTAAGAGTCATCGATAAATCTTTGGGATATTATCAACCTACATGACTACACATGTGAGTCAAAAATATTCTCAAGATAAACTCGACTGAGTGTAGTATCACGTAGAAAACATTTGGGACTACTTGTAACAGCCCAAATTTCATTAAATAATTAATTATAGTAATTAATTGATTTAGTGGGATTTTATGTTAATATTGGAATTAATTTTTCTTAATTGGAATTAATAGAGAATTGAAAGGAAATTGGAAGGAAAGAAAATAAAAGGAATATATAAGTGAGGAAGAAAAAAAAAAGAAAGTTAGAAACATTTGGAGAGAAAGAGGAAAGAAAGAAGAAAGAAGAGAAAGAGAGGAGAAGAAGAGGAAAAGTGGAATCATCAAGAACCAACATCAAAGCTCCGATTAATCAAGGTAAGGGTGAGAAATGCTTCTATTTGATCATTGCATGATGTTATGTATGTTGGGTTGGGGTTTTGGTAGAGTTTTCATCACTTTCCAATTAGGGCAAATGTTGGATTAATCGGTAGATTGATGATTTAATCGGTTGGAACTGAGTAATAACGCCGTAGAATAGTCGGGTAACATGTATTGATGCTATTTGTACTGATTTGGATGTTCAAGGTTTGGTTGATGATGGATTGATGAAGGAGAGGCAGAATAGGGTTCTGTTCTGCGCAGGTTCGCTGGCTCTCGCCAGGCGAGCGAAGGCGAAGCTTCGCCAGGCGAAGCCTAGCGAATGCTGGCGAGTAATTATGATTAAGTCCCAGTGGACTTCGCTGGCGAGTTCGCCAAGCGAAGGTTCGCCCAGCGAAGGTGCTGGCGAATGGTGGCGAATAAAGTTAGTAGCTACTGACTTGGGATCGCTGGGAAGTCTCGCCAGGCGAAGCCTAGCGAGTGTTCGCTGAGAGAGTTCGCCAGGCGAAGGTTCGCTGCGAGGGTTCGCCAGGCGAATGAAGGCGAATGTGACAACATTTTTCTTTTGCTGTGTTGCTCCTGTGGTGATTGTTTGATTGATTCACATAGGTTAATACCTCTATGATATGATATAGATATGATGAATTGTGATGATGTGTACTGTGGGTAGCCTCCGGGCGTGAATCCTAGTTGATGTGCGATGCGTATTAATTATGATAAATAGAAATACATGTGAATACAATGATGAATGTATGTGTATTGTCTAATGAACTTGCGAATGCTTAATGGGTATACAATTATGTGAAAAATGCATGGGAACATATCATGGATATGTGTGCATCGTTAATAATTGTGAGAGATGCATGGGAACATATCGTGGATATGTGTGCATCGTTAATAATTGTGAGAAATGCATGGGAACATATCGTGGATATGTGTGCATTGTTAATAATTGTGAGAGATGCATGGGAACATATTGTGGATATGTGAGCATCGTTAATAAATGTATGGGATGCATGGGAACATATCGTGGATATGTGTGCATCGTTAATAATTATGAGAAATGCATGGGAACATATTGTGGATATGTGTTCATCGTTAATAATTGTGAGAAATGCATGGGAACATATCGTGGATATGTGTGCATTGTTTGATGATGTGGTAATAGCATAAATGTCATGGGCATATGAAGTATGCTAGTGAGTATGGTGGGTTTTGGATGATTGGGGAATATGTATGAAGGGATATGTTTGGGTATGTTCATATTTGTTTATATTTACAACATGATAAATATGACTATGAAATGAATTTGTGGTGAGAAATGTAGAATGTAATTATGTGATACCTGTATATATACATAATCTTATGCATTGATTATTATGGTAATATTTCTCACCCTTCTGCTGTTTTATAATGCTCTACGAGGCATTGCAGATTAGGATGCTGGAGTCCCTTTTGTGAAGTATTCTTCATTCTTTTGAGTCTGCTGCTCTGATATGTAACACCGGGTAGCTAGACTAGTATAGTCATTCTTTTGTGATACATTGCGATGTATCAGTTAATGTGATCGTGTAATCTAACTGATATGATGTATTAATTTGGATTAACTTGTGTGTACGTGGATTAATATTTTGAAAACGATTAAATGATTTGATATTCCGCTTAATTTTGAAAATGTTACATATCTTGTGGAGAAAAATGTGAAAGTGTTTTATTGGTGAAATTGTGGCATTCTTCTTTTATACCTTATTATAAAACCTTTTTACTCTGATAATTTGTATGTGCTTAATTGTTTTATATGCATTTATTTGGGGTATAGAAGGGGGTGTTACAATAGTGGTATCAGAGCAGGTCGGTTCGTCCGGCCAAGTTGTTAGAGTGTTTTTCCTGTGTGTTATTGATATGCGTGTGTTGCATTATCAATATTGGTTGTTCTTACGTGGTTCTGTTGTTGGAATTAGTAAGATGGTTGCAGGAAGGAACGACGAAGCGATTGCGGAGGCATTGACGAGATTGGCGGGGGCAATTGGGCAGAATCCTCCGGCCAATGTGAATGTGAGGAATCATGCTGATGATGAATTCCGTGCTTTGGGGAAATTCCAAAAGAATAACCCTCCGGTCTTCAAGGGAACTCATGAACTGGACAAGGCACAAATTTGGTTGAAAGTTGTGGAAAAGATTTTTCGAGTTATGAATTGCTCGGATGCACAGAAGGTGCAGTTTGGGACTCATATGCTCGAAGAAGAAGCTGGAGATTGGTGGGGTAATACTCGCCAATGATTTGAGGAAGATGATATTGTGATTATGTGGGATTTGTTTAGAGAAACTTTTCTGGAGAAGTATTTTCCAGAGGATGTGCGGGGGAAGAAAGAGATCGAATTTCTTGAGTTGAAGCAAGGTAATTCGACGGTTGCTGAGTATGCGGCGAAATTTGAGGAGTTGATCAAATTTTGTCCTCACTATAATACTGGTAATGTTGAGAGGTCTAAGTGCCTCAAGTTTGTGAACGGTTTGAGACCCGAGATTAGACAAGCTATTGGGTACCAGGAAATCAGACGGTTTTCTGAGTTGGTTAACAAGAGCAGAATTTATGACGAAGACAGTAGGGCTAGGTCTAGCCACTACAAGAGCCTAAGTGATAAGAAAGGAAAAGGACAATTCAGAGGAAAACCTTACGTGACTCCTGATGATAAGGGGAAACAAAGGGTTGGTTTCGGTAAGAAACCAAGTGGGGGAGTTTCTACTCCGGTGAGATGTTATAGGTGCGGTGAAGAGGGACATCGTGCTCTTGAATGCAAAAGTGTTGAGAAGACGTGTTTTAAGTGTGGCAAGCCAGGCCACAAGGATCTTGAGTGCAGAAGTGGTACGGGTGTGACTTGCTACAACTGTGGTGAGCGAGGGCACATCAGTACCAAGTGCGATAAGCCGAAGAAGAATCAAGGGAGCGGGAAAGTGTTCGCTCTATCTGGATCTGAGACTGCTAGCGACGATCGCTTGATCAGAGGTACGTGTTTTATTAATGGTATACCTTTGATCGCTATAATTGATACCGGAGCTACGCATTCTTTTATTTCTTTGGATTGTGTTAGAAGGTTAAATCTTGAGTTGTCTGTGATTGGTGGCGGTATGGTTATTGATACTCTTGCTATGGGTTCGGTAACTACACCGTATGTTTGCTTGAATTGCCCGTTGAGTATTTTCGGTAGAGATTTTGGGATCGATTTAGTGTGTCTTCATTTAGATCAACTGGATGTCATTCTTGGAATGAATTGGTTAAAATTCAATCGTGTGTATATTAACTGTTTTGACAAAACGGTTATTTTTCCCGACTCGGATGTTGAAAGGGAATTGTTTATGACGAGGAAACAAGTGAAGGAATCGGTACAAGATGGGGCTAAGGTATTTATGCTTATGGAAACTTTGAGGACTAGTGAAAGTGAAGAGATTGATGCTTTGCCCATTGTTAGAGATTTTCCGGAAGTATTCCCTGAAGAGATCAAGGATTTACCGCCGGAGCGAGAAGTGGAGTTTTCGATAGATTTGATTCCTGGAACTAGTCCGATATCGATGGCTCCATATCATATGTCGGCCTCGGAGTTAAAAGAGTTGAAGAGTCAACTTGAGGATTTGCTTGAAAAAAGGTTTATTCGTCCGAGCGTGTCACCGTGGGGTGCGCCGGTGTTGTTGGTTAAGAAGAAAAAGGGTTCTATGAGGCTCTGTGTGGATTACAGACAGTTGAACAAGGTGACTATTAAGAATAAGTATCCACTTCCAAGGATTGATGATCTGATGGATCAGTTGGTTGGTGCAAGCGTGTTCAGAAAGATTGATTTGAGATCTGGGTATCATCAGATCCGTGTGAAAGCTGAGGATATTCAGAAGACGGCCTTTCGGACGAGGTATGGACACTATGAGTATTTCGTGATGCCGTTTGGTGTGACTAATGCACCAGGTGTATTTATGGAGTACATGAATAGGATTTTCCATCCTTATTTGGATAAGTTTGTGGTGGTGTTTATCGACGACATCTTGGTTTATTCGAAGAGCGAAGGAGAGCATGCCGAGCATCTGAAGATTGTGTTATCTGTGCTTTGAGGGAAGTAGTTGTTCGCGAAGCTTTCTAAGTGTGAATTTTGGTTGAAGGAAGTTAGTTTCCTTGGTCATGTGATTTCTAGTAGTGGTATTGCGGTCGATCCGTCGAAGGTTGAAGCGGTGTCACAATGGGAGACTCCGACGTCAGTTTTTGAGATCAGAAGTTTTCTTGGTTTAGCCGGTTATTATCGGAAGTTTATTGAAGGATTTGCTAAGTTATCGTTGCCGTTGACACAGTTGACTAGGAAAGGTCAAGCCTTTGTTTGAGACGCCAAGTGTGAAGCGAGTTTTCAAGAACTTAAGCGAAGGTTGACGACAACTCCTGTTTTGATTCTGCCAAATCCAGAAGAACCATTCGTTGTGTATTGTGATGCTTCTTTGATGGGTTTAGGAGGTGTGTTGATGCAGAATAACCAAGTTGTAGCTTATGCTTCGAGGCAACTCAAAGTGCATGAGAAGAATTATCCGACGCATGACTTAGAGTTGGCCGCCGTTGTGTTCAAGTTGAAACTTTGGAGGCATTATTTATTTGGCGCAAGATTTGAAGTGTTTAGTGACCACAAGAGTTTGAGATATCTTTTTGATCAAAAGGAATTGAATGCAAGACAAAGAAGATGGCTTGAACTTTTGAAGGATTATGATTTTGGCTTGAATTACCATCCGGGTAAAGCAAATGTGGTAGCGGATGCGTTGAGTCGGAAATTGTTACACATGTCAATGATGATGGTGAAAGAGTTGGAATTGATTGAGCAATTTCGGGATTTGAGTTTGGTATGGGAGAGAACTTCTTTTGGATTTAAGTTGGGTATGTTAAAGCTTACAAGTGGTATTTTGGATGAAATTCGAGAAGAACAGAAATCGGATTTGAGCTTAGCTGATCGGTTGACTTTAATCAACCAAGGCCAAGGTGGTGATTTTTGGATTGATGAGAATGGTATTATGAGATGTCGGGATCGAGTTTGTGTTCCGAACATGGTTGAGCTTAAGAAGAGCATCCTTGAGGAAGGACATCGTAGCGGATTGAGTATTCATCCGGGTGCTACTAAGATGTATCAGGATTTGAGGAAAGTATTTTGGTGGCCTAGTATGAAGAAGGATATCACGGAATTTGTATATTCTTGTTTGACTTGCCAGAAGTCAAAGATTGAGCATCAGAAGCCATCGGGTTTGATGAAGCCGTTGTTTATTCCTGAGTGGAAATGGGATAGTATCTCCATGGATTTTGTATCGGGTTTGCCGAGGACGCCGAGTAATTTTGAGGCTATTTGGGTTATCGTGGATAGGTTGACTAAATCTGCTCACTTTATTCCTATGCGTATGGATTACCCTTTGGAGAAGTTGGCTAAGTTGTATATTGAGAGGATTGTGTGTCTGCATGGTATTCCGTTAAGTATTGTTTCGGATAGAGATTCGCAGTTTACTTCGAGATTTTGGGAGAACCTGCAGAGTGTTTTGGGTACTAAGTTTCGTTTGAGTTCAGTGTATCATCCTCAGACTGATGGTCAGACGGAGAGGACGATTCAGTCGCTTGAAGATCTTTTGAGAGCTTGTGTATTGGAAAAAGGAGGAGCTTGGGATAGCTACTTGCCTTTGATTGAGTTTACCTACAACAACAGTTTCCATTCGAGTATTGGTATGGCACCATTTGAGGCGTTGTATGGTAGGCGGTGTAGGACACCATTGTGTTGGTTCGAGTCCGGAGAGAGTTCTGTTGTTGGACCCGAGTTAGTTCAACAGACTACTGATAAGATCAAGATGATTCAAGAGAAGATGAGAATTACTCAGAGTCGTCAGAAGAGTTATTATGACAAGAGGAGGAAGGCACTTGAATTTCAAGAGGGAGATCATGTGTTTCTTCGAGTCACTCCGATGACAGGTGTTGGTAGGGCACTGAAGTCGCGCAAGTTGTCGCCGCGTTTCATTGGTCCTTATCAGATTTTGCAAAGGATAGGAGAAGTGGCCTATCGTGTGGCTTTACCACCGTCGCTTGCTAATCTTCATGACGTATTCCATGTATCTCAGTTGTGGAAATACATTGCGGATCCGTCTCATGTAGTCCAAATAGATGATCTGCAGGTGAGAGATAACCTGACTGTTGAGACATCACCTATGCGGATTGAGGATCGGAAATTGAAACAGCTTCGAGGTAAAGAGATTGCTTTAGTGAAGGTCGCTTGGGGAGGACCGGCTGGTGGAAATGTTACGTGGGAGCTTGAGAGCCAGATGAAGGAGTCTTATCCAGAACTGTTTGAATCAGGTAACATTTTCGAGGATGAAAATTCCTAAGTGGGGGAGGGTTGTAACAGCCCAAATTTCATTAAATAATTAATTGTAGTAATTAATTGATTTAGTGGGATTTTATGTTAATATTGGAATTAATTTTTATTAATTGGAATTAATAGAGAATTGAAAGGAAATTGGAAGGAAAGAAAATAAAAGGAATATATAAGTGAGGAAGAAAAAAAAAAGAAAGTTAGAAACATTTGGAGAGAAAGAGGAAAGAAAGAAGAAAGAAGAGAAAGAGAGGAGAAGAAGAGGAAAAGTGGAAATCATCAAGAACCAACATCAAAGCTCCGATTAATCGAGGTAAGGGTGAGAAATGTTTCTATTTGATCATTGCATGATGTTATGTATGTTGGGTTGGGGTTTCGGTAGAGTTTTCATCACTTTCCAATTAGGGCAAATGTTGGATTAATCGGTAGATTGATGATTTAATCGGTTGGAACTGAGTAATAACGCCGTAGAATAGTCGGGTAACATGTATTGATGCTATTTGTACTGATTTGGATGTTCAAGGTTTGGTTGATGATGGATTGATGAAGGAGAGGCAGAATAGGGTTCTGTTTTGCGAAGGTTCGCTGGCTCTCGCCATGCGAGCGAAGGCGAAGCTTCGCCAGGAGAAGCCTAGCGAATGCTGGAGAGTAATTATGATTAAGTCCCAGTGGACTTCGCTGGCGAGTTCGCTAAGCGAAGTTGGATAGCGAAGGTTCGCCCAGCGAAGGTGCTGGCGAATGGTGGCGAATGAAGTCAGTAGCTACTGACTTGGGCTCGCTGGGAAGTCTCGCCAGGCGAAGCCTAGCGAGTGTTCGCTGAGAGAGTTCGCCAGGCGAAGGCCAGGCGAAGGTTCGCTGCGAGGGTTCGCTAAGCGAATGAAGGCGAATGTGACAGCATTTTTCTTTTGCTTTGTTGCTCCTGTGGTGATTGTTTGATTGATTCACATAGGTTAATACCTCTATGATATGATATAGATATGATGAACTGTGATGATGTGTACTGTGGGTAGCCTCCGGGCGTGAATCCTAGTTGATGTGCGATGCGTATTAATTATGATAAATAGAAATACATGTGAATACAATGATGAATGTATATGTATTGTCTAATGAACTTGCGAATGCTTAATGGGTATACAATTATGTGAAAAATGCATGGGAAAATATCGTGGATATGTGTGCATCGTTAATAATTGTGAGAGATGCATGGGAACATATCATGGATATGTGTGCATCGTTAATAATTGTGAGAAATGCATGGGAACATATCGTGGATATGTGTGCAATGTTAATAATTGTGAGAGATGCATGGGAACATATCGTGGATATGTGTGCATCGTTAATAAATGTATGGGATGCATGGGAACATATCATGGATATGTGTGCATCGTTAATAATTGTGAGAAAGGCATGGGAACATATCGTGTATATGTGTGCATCGTTAATAATTGTGAGAAATGCATGGGAACATATCGTGGATATGTGTGCATTGTTTGATGATGTGGTAATAGCATAAATGTTATGGGCATATGAAGTATGCTAGTGAGTATGGTGGGTTTTGGATGATTGGGGAATATGTATGAAGGGATATGTTTGGGTATGTTCATATTTGTTTATATTTACAACATGATAAATATGACTATGAAATGAATTTGTGGTGAGAAATGTAGAATGTAATTATGTGATACCTGTATATATATATAATCTTATGCATTGATTATTATGGTAATATTTCTCACCCTTCTGCTGTTTTATAATGCTCTACGAGGCATTGCAGATTAGGATGCTGGAGTCCCTTTTGTGAAGTATTCTTCATTCTTTTGAGTCTGCTGCTCTGATATGTAACACCGGGTAGCTAGACTAGTATAGTCATTCTTTTGTGATACATTGCGATGTATCAGTTGATGTGATCGTGTAATCTAACTGATATGATGTATTAATTTGGATTAACTTGTGTGTACGTGGATTAATATTTTGAAAACGATTAAATGATTTGATATTCCGCTTAATTTTGAAAATGTTACATATCTTGTGGAGAAAAATGTGAAAGTGTTTTATTGGTGAAATTGTGGCATTCTTCTTTTATACCTTATTATAAAACCTTTTTACTCTGATAATTTGTATGTGATTAATTGTTTTATATGCATTTATTTGGGGTATAGAAGGGGGTGTTACACTACTCCCTTATAGTCATCGCACTATGTCCTAAAAGGCCAAGTGGGGTAAGTGGGTGACTTAAAGGTTCTCAGTGTCATGGACTCCCAGTTCGGAAAAAGTAATGAACGTACGACTACTCATACGCCATTAGTAATCCCAAAGGGACCTCGACTGAGCGCAGTTGCATCATATGTCAAACATGTTAGGATTACTCCCAACCATGAACTATTGATCATACCACAATCCTATCTTAGGTGCACACTCAAGTCTGGGCTAGGACTTATCTCACCTCTCAAGGTAGCAACCCAATGCACATATGCAATATAACAGGTATAATACACAGATATTCATAAATATACATGTATAAAGGAAATAGACATGGACAAAACAAAACTGAAAATAAGGTGGGCTTAACCCTCTAAAACTATAGCATCCCTAGTGAAATCACCATTTTTGTTGGGGTAAGAATCAGATATCAAGCTATTGATTAACTTAAATCACAAATCATGAAGTTCACCATCGAATTTTGATTTATCCAAAGGAAAGGGTAAAGATCAAAGAAAACCATAAGTGCGCTACGTAACAACGAAGCTAAGAGATCGGGGGGTTCGGGGGTTGGTTATACTAAGGGAAGGTATTAACACCCTAAGTATCGGTAGTACTCTACAAGAGCCTCTTGTTTGGTAATTATGTTTTTTTTAATGTTTGTTTTCTAATGGTTATGTGCTAGGGTAAGGATTGCTAAAGGTAAAGACCTATGGGTTTGTACACTAAGTATGCTCGCCAAGACGTCGCATCTCGTGCCTACGTATCCTAACAAGGATGGAATCAGAGCAATCGTAGTTCTCCTAACTAGTGTGAAGAACACTTGACTATGATCAAAGTTCCAAGGAGAATAAGCATCCATAACAATGATACTTATGTATAGTTAACAAACTCTCTAAGTCTAAGTTGAAAGACCTAACTGGGGATTTGACTTTAACAAAAGTCAAAGAGGGAAATGTGAGTACCCATAATAATGATTCACAGATAGAGTTAACAAACTCTAGACCTAAGTTCTAAGTTATAAGGTTTCTAACAAGGTGTGCTAAAGGTCTTGACTTGAAAAAGTCAAAGGGATAAGGTTCTTTAAAAGTGCTAATGATTATAATAAGGTCAAAGGGAGGTTAAAACAAATGAGCTATCTATGAAATTGAGTAAATAGAGGGATTTTATTTTGGACTTAGGAATACAAGGAAACTCTTGAGGATGAGAGCTAATAAGCTACATCACTTGGGGAGAAATTATCAAAGTTTAAGCGTATACATTCATTCAAACATGATGAAGATATAAATTCATGATAAAAACCAAGAAAGTAAAGCAAGCATGTGGCAACCTCAAGCAAAACAAATAACAAGGTTACAAACAAGTATATCCATAGAGATGCCAAACCAAATGGTTACAACCAAATGTAAACATAGATTTTACAACATCTAAAAGGGTTTTATGAAGTGAGGTTCTTACAAGACCAAAAATCACAAGTAAATAATTCATAAGTCAAAACATTACTTATTATGACAAAGTTCAAAGGTCCATATGCATAAATCATAACAATATTTAAGTATGAATACAAATAGAGACTTATGTATAAGTCAAAAAATTACTTATAACAAAGTTCAAAGATTAACATGAATAAATCATGACAATATTTAAGCATAGAACATATAGAGGATAATGTGTAAGTCAAAACATTAATTATAATGGGTACAAATTAAGTAGGGTAACAACCGCAACCACTTGGATAAGGGTGTGACATGTGTGACAACAACATGTGAATTGTGGTGAATCTTTGTTGAACAAGTAGAAAACAACCAACATGTAAAAGTAATTCAATCATGAGAAACATCTCAAAGGTAAATCATGCATACTAAACATGTTTCAAAGAAAACAACAAGTGTATAAGAACATTCAAGGTAAGGTAACAACCAAGACTTAAGATATTCAAACATGTATTCACATATAAACATGAACTTGAAAAATAAATAAACAATCATGTAGCCACAAGGGTATATAATTTCATGCATTAAATTAGGTACATACAAAGTAAATTGGATGCATACAAGCAAATAGAATCAAAGGAATCAATCAAGAAGATCAAGAGAAAGCCTAAGAAACCCTAAAAAGCCACAAACTTCGAACATGCACAAGGAAAAGAAAAGTAAATATTTTTGTAATTTTCTAGTCATGGATAAAAATAGACATTCTCATGAACATTTATCAAAAAGAATGGGATCAAAATGATAAAAATCAAAGGATTTATGATTAAATCAACTTGCAAAGGAAAACATAAAAAAAAAGACACCAAAAAATATGGAAATGCACTCAAAAGTGTTTGAACCCACGCCACTAGGGTTATTACCCAAAACTCTAACCATCTGGCCAGCGCATGCATTAAGAATACTAAATGTAGTCATGTCATAAAACAAGAAGCAGTGATTAATCAGAGGAAAAAAAGATCAAAAGGTCTGGGGGGAATCGAACCCCAGAACCTTCGCTTAACACAACACACAAACTCTCCTCCTTGAATAGTGGTGCTACGCCCTCATCCAATATGTATATGCTTCAAAAAAATTTTAAATTAGAGACACCTCAGCACAATGTCATTCCAAGTCATCTCCACTTCAGCTTCGTCTTCCTCAGCTTTTCTCTCTCTCTCTCTCTCTCTCTCTCTCTCTCTCTCTCTCTCTCTCTCTCTCTCTCTCTCTCTCTCTCTCTCTCTCTCTCTCTCTCTCTCTCTCTCGCTCACTCGCTTGTGCCCTAGAACCATCACCATGACCAGAACTTCTTCAATCCATATCTCCCTCATTTCTCAACCATTTTAAATGATATAAAGATCAAAGTTGGAGCATTTTTAACAAGGATCAAGAATATAATAATATCTTGTCCTAAAAATGACTGACTAACTTAAAAATTATCCAACAACAGTGCAACATATTGAGAATATCACATGTCAAAACATTACATGGGCAACTGATACAACATAAACAATGGTTGAAACAACTAGAACATGATAATATCTACATGTTTGCTTCACAAACAAATCATTAATGATGTATGAATCATGAGAGTCAAGGATCACGAAGCTTACCTCTTGGAGAAAGCCCAAGGCTTCTTCTCATTAATTTCAGTTGTAAGATAGTAACCTCCACAGTTTTTTTATCCTTTTGGAGTGAGCTTGAATGATTGAACAAGCCGGAACTAGCTTCTAAAACAGAATACGATCCTTCTGGCAAGAATGGAGGTTGAAGATGGTGTAGGTTGTTTGAGGTGTTACAGAGATGCTTCAATGGTCTGAATGCACTCTATGGAGTATCTAGAGAAGGTTTATGGTGTTGGTTTACCAAATGCACGAGCCAACAGTGTATTTGAGGTGTTCTTGCAAATTTGGATGGTTTTTGCAAGAACTAGTGGTTCTGAGTATGCAAGAGGTTTTAAGAGGTTTTGTTCGGGTATTTTTTCATTCTTTTGACTAAGGATTGATGTCTTATTTATAGGATAAGTGGAGGGTTTATGGTCTGGTCAGAATCCAAGTTTTTGCAAACTTGCCCACTTGAAACTCAACTTGCTTGTGATGATGATTTCTCTTGGTTCAAGGGATTAAGTACAAGAGTTGCTGGGCAGAGAGCATGATTCTTCAGATTGAGTGTACTTTGGAGTGTTGAAGGAAGGTAGGGGAATGGCTCAAGATAGTTTTCAAGGAAAAGCCATATTTTACCAAAGTGGAAGTGTTCACTTTATGCCATAAGTGGAATAACTTCTTGGTTTATTACTTAAAACTTTGTGTAATCTCTTAAAATTTTGTGTAACACTCTGATCAAAAGGGATCTTGCAATTAGACAACCCAAAACACCAAGATTTGCATAAAAGATTGGTTTTGCATCATGTCATGGCAAGTTGAAACCTTGAATTTCAAGTTTTTGGACCTCAACTTCTTCTCTTTGAAAATCCTAGCTCACACATGCTATGAGTGTGTTCTTTATTTTTTGGAAAGCCCTAAACATGCCCTACCACGTTCTTGTTTTTCGAATTTCTTGAATCTCAAGAGATCATGGTGAAAACTAGCCTTGAATTTGACTGAAAATTGGAGTAACAAAGTTGTCTTGAAAAATTTCTAAGTGTTTTGAAATTCTTCTAAACTTAGAAGCTTCATAACTCAAATTCCAAGGATCTTTTGCTCATAGGTCACTAGGATACTTTTGCAGCACATGAGGAGATATTCAAATTTATTTTTGGAACTCACAAAATGGATGCGGGGATTGGAAGTTATGACCTTTCAAAGTTGGCACCAAAACTTGGGTTTTTCCACACAGAAAAATTTCAAGTTGTCTATTTTTTCTTCTTTTGCAAGAAACCTCTCAAATATTGATTTCTTCATGATCAAAATCATGTATTGAACATATCTTGATGAAATTTTGCTTGGATGCTCCAATTTTAACCAAAAACCCTAAAAGCAATGATCCTCTTGATTCTGCAAGTGCAAAACCCTAATTTAGATGAACTTCAACAACAACAAGCTTGAAATAAAGTTAGTGTTAGGAAACAATGCTTGATGCTCCTAAAATGATAATGGAATATAGGGGTCAAAATTTGGGGTATAACAACAGTGATTGGGGAGGTGGAGCTACCAATCTTAATTGGGCCACATGTTTTTGATATCACGTTCCATGTTATGGATATCAACCCAACTTACAGTTGTTTGTTAGGAAGGCCATGGATTCACGCTGCTGGTGATGTGACATCCACATTATACCAGAAGATGAAATTTGTTGTCGATGACAAGTTGGTAATCATTCATGGTGAGAAGGACTTGATGGTGAGTAATATGTCTTCATTTAGATACATTGGGAATGACGAGGACGCCTTGGAAACTTCCTTTCAAGTGCTCGAGATAGCCAATGCTGTTCTTTTGGAGGTCGAGGAACTAGTGGGTAAAGGTAATCCATCTTTCGCATATGCCAAGAGTACAACATCAACTATTGAAGGAGGAATCCCTGTGTCGCGGTGAGAATTTGATACCAAGCTATCAATTAACTTGGATCACAAATCATTTTCACCACCGATCTTTAATTATCCGAGGGAGGGGAAAAAGAACGAATAACCCATAAACATGCAATGCAAAAACAAAGCAAAAGAGAATCTAAGGTTCGGGGGTTGGTTATACCTAGAGAAGGTGCTAACATCCTAAGTATCTGTAGTATTCTACAGGAACCTCTTGTTTTATTGTGTTATTTGTTATTTTGTCTGTTAAGGGTGAAAAGGAAAAAGGAGACCTAAGGTGTTATTCCTAAGTATGATCGCCAAGAAGTCGCATCTTGTGCCTACATATTCTGACGGGAGTGGAAACAGAGCATTCGTGGTTCCCCTAAAAGGGTGGATAAAAGTTCATTGATTGGTTTTAGGAGAAATGACAAGTTATCATCTTAAGGAGAATACTCAACTTAAACCACCACAAACATGTGGAAGATGGACCTTTACTTCATATTAAGAGAACAACTCTAACTCGGATATAGAACCGACGAGTATGCCACATACCTCTCTCAAGTGGAAAAGAATCTACATCTTTCTCAACTATGTCATGGGGATAGAAGAATTATATCTCGACTAAGGATGACTGTAATACTCTAAATTTTTCCCTAAGATTAGTCGTTTCATCTGGCATCTCATTTCATTTTGCATTGCGTTTAAACTAACCACTAACGGGTTGTGCAGTTGGTTGATTGTTGCAAGAAAATATCATGTGGCACACTCCTTTAGTTTACAGGGTTTCTAGTGCCACTTTATTTTGAATGAATAAAATAGCACAATTAGCAAGAGACCGTGTGTAAGGAGTTGTGAGTGTAAGAGGTCGAGAGTTCGAATCCCACCTTCTTCACTTTTTGTTTTGTTTCTTTTATTTTTAGTCTAACTTTTCTATTTTCATAAAAAAAAATAACAAAATAATTTTTTTACTATTTAATTATTATTTTCGTATTTTATTTAAATTATTTTTTAAAAAATATTATTTTTTCACTTTTTTCCATATTATTCATAAAAACATCCCAAAATCATGAAATTAAAAATATTAGAAAATATTTTATTCTTTTTATGATATTTTTAATGTTTAGTATAAATAAATAGAGTTTTAAGTTTATTTTAATTATTTAAAATTTTGTAATTATAACTAATATTAATTTAAGTTGGGCTTTAAAATGGGCATTAGATTAGAGTTAACCCTAATTTGTTACCTATATAAACATAAGTGAGGGGAGAAAACTTCATTAACATCGGAAAATCAAGAACAGGTCATCATAAGAAGAAGAAGAGAGTTTTGAGAAAAACTCAGAAGATCCACCAACAAGGATCATCCAACGGCGGCCTTGGACCCTTTGGAGCCTCACTACCACCGGCGGACAACAACCAAGCAAAAAGCCTCAGAAGAAGCTTCATCACCTCGCCGTCGAAACACCGTCATCAAAAATCTAAAACGTAAGATTATGATATTTATGGGTTTGATTTTGTTTTATTTGGTTTCAGATATGAACAACGAAAGCGATGCAGGAGGAGAAGAAGCAAAAGCTTCAAAAAAGGCAACAACAGAGGCCAGCGGCGCCGCATGTGGAAGGAAAAAAATTGGTCAAGTCTTTTCCTTTTTTTTTTTTTTCTAATGATGCAATTTAGTTTAATTTGATTAAATTAAAACCTTTCTTAAACTAAAAACTTCCTTTTTTGAGGATGACAGCGAAAGCCTTTGTGTTTCAAAAATCAAAACCCTTTTTTTTTATTAAAATCTTTTTTTTATTAAAACCTTTTTTTTATTAAATTTTTTTTTATTAAAACCTTTTTTTTATTAAAACCTTTCTTAAAATTAAAACCTTTCTTAAACTAAAACTTCCTTTTTTGAGGATGAAAGCGAAAGCCTTTGTGTTTCAAAAATCAAAACCCTTTGTTAAAATTAAAACCTTTTTTTTAAAAACTTTTTCTTAAAGGTAATTAGGAACCTTTTTTAAAAGTTGATTAGAATATTTCTTTAAAAATATTAACCAAATGAAATTTTTCTCCCAAAATTAAAAATCTTTTTAAAAATAAATTAAAATTTTTAATAAATTGCTAACCTTTTAAAATATAAAAATTAAAATTAATTTTCCTTTAATCCTAAATTTTTCTTTCTTAAAACTAAATTTCTCACCTAAAAAAATTTCTAAAATTCCTAACCTTTCCCGTTTAATTTTCATCTAACTTTCATTTTTTCTCCTTTTTGTCCTTGGTTACTAATTTCAAATTTTATCGTATTTTTATTTTTTTTCGGTTGTAATTATGCGAGGCATCGTTGCAATTTATTATTCTTGCGTATTGTTTTTCATGGATATAATTTATGCGAGGCCATGATCGCAGTTATTTTATTTTTTTGCATTTTTTTGGGATTTGTAATTTACGCGAATGATCATCGCGATGCTTCTTTTACCGCTTTCTTTATTTTTCCGCACTTTAATTTCTGTCATATATTATTTTGCCATGTTCGCATGCTTTTATCGTTAATCCCTTCCGAAGGAATTAGGTTTAGTCGTTTGACCGCCGAGTCAATAACCCTAATTTTTTACCATTTCACACTCTAATTAGCCTAGGTGGCCCGCCGTGGACGAAAATACCCTTTACCCTAGCATTAGGTCAAAGAGTCGCCGTACTCTGTTTTAGGGTTTCCCTCCATGGAATCCCTAATTTAAAATTAACAAAATCAACGTAGAAATAGGAGTTTCAAAACTCCACGTGAGCGTGTCCTTAAGATTCGTTTATTCCCTATTGAAACCTTGACCATAGTCAAGATGTTTCTAACCTCCCTTTCGAGGGGAACTACGATTACTCTGATTCCATTCCCTATCCAGGATACGTAGGCACCAGATGCGACGTCTTGCCGAGTAAACTTAGGACTAACCCTTAGGTCTTTTTAGGTCACTCTATCCCTTAGCAATAGATATTTAAAGCAGATAATAATAAAAAAGCATACAATAAACAAAAGGTTCCTATAGAGTACTACAAAAGTTTAGGGTGCTAGTACCTTCCCTAAATTTAACCAACCCCTTACCTAGGTCGCTCCCCGCATTGTGTTTATGATGCAAAAATAGGTTTTTCCTCTTTTGACCTTTTCCTTTGGATAAATCAAAGAGCGGTTGTGAATTAAGAATTGTGATTCAAACTAATTAATAGTTTGATATCCTATTTCCACTGCAACAGAAAATGGCGACTTCACTGGGGACCGCCATAACTTTTAAGGGTTATCCCTATTTTGTTTATTGTATGATATTTTTCATTATTTATTCTCTTGTATATATTATTATTGTGCCTTGCTTGGGGGGTACCCTGTTATTTTGAGATAAGTCCTAACCCGGACTTGAGTGACCTTATTATAGGAAGGTGAGATATTCGACGAGGCTTGCCGAGAGTGAGTCCCGACCAAGTTGACTCGAGAATCACCACTCAGTTGAGACCCTTTCGAAAATGGTTCGGTTGATCGAGTTAGTCGTGAAAACTTTTACTATTTTCGATTGGAGTCTATGATATTGAGGACCGTAGTACCTTAACACCAATTTGGCCTTATATAGGACGTAGTGCGGGAACTATGTGGGAGTAGTCCTACAATGGTTGCTACGCGATGCTACACTCAAAAGAGGTTCTCTCGAGAATATTATCGACCCCCGAGTTAGTCGAAAAGTTGACAATATCCGAAGGATGGACCAATGACTTTGGGCACTTCTTAGAACCTTGTTCTGTAGGTACAACTAACCTTAGTACATACCCTATGGGGATGGGTAGACCCTAGCTCCTTGCACATACCTTTAACCTAGGACTTATGAATATATATGCATTGCATCCATAAGACATCACATTGCATCACATGTCATGGAATTCAAATTTTATTTATGAATATTGCAGGATACCATGGATTACAAAAAAAAACAAAAAAAAACTTTGAGATATTCTTTTAAAGGACTTAAGTTAGATGACCTAAGGAAGCTAGGAGCTTTGGTTCAAGATCAACAAAGGATCCAGAAACAAGTATAGAAGGCCGTTATTTTTGTTGAAACCTCAAGTAGACGAAGGTTTCCTTTCGACTTTGTTACAGTTCTAGGATCCAGATTACCTTTTCCTTACATCCCTCGAGTACAAGCTCTTGCCTACCCTAGAAGAGTACTCTTAATTGGTGGGGTTACCTATTCTAAAGGAGTCGTCATTCCCTTTCTTGGAGAAAGACCCTAAAGGACAAGACCGTTGCTAAAGCCATATGCTCGAAGTTATCCGACATCAAGGACACTAATCACCAACAATTGTGAAGACTTTTCCAACGTACCCTTGCTTGGTTTTGATGAAGGATTTATTTTCCTCTAACTCTCGATTTACCTTTTGAAGATAAGCTCATCCTCAAAAAAGGCCTAGCTCGAAGAGCAGAGCAAGGGGCAGAACACGAAGCTTCCTTAGGGTCATTATTAGCTTTTATTTAGCTATTAGGCCAAGACTTTTCTAAGAATGTTGTTTGTAATCCGTCTTCAAACTAATAAATAAAGTTTTGGTATTCTGTGATATTCGTAAATATTTGAATTCCATGAAATCATTTCATTCGCATTTCACATTTTTTGCATCATATTTTTGCATCACATTCGTCTCTCGGTTTCTTATTCTCGGTTCTCTCGCCTGCCAGCTTTGTCACCCCGGGTCCTCTGCATCAGTACAATACTAGAGCCCAAGCTCGAAAAAGGATGGAAGAACAAGCTCAAGAGATCGACCGTGTCAGCCATGAACTCGAAGATCTTCGAGGAAGTGTGGAGAAGATTATGGAGATGCTGCAAGCCCTTAAGGTGAATATGGATAATCAACCTAATGTTGTTTCTGAGATTACCAACGCTGTTGTGGGTTCTCACCCAGCTGTTACTGTTGAGAACATACCTCCTCATAGAACAAAAGATATTGTCATTCGATGATCTGTCGCCAAAGATCAAGACTCCTCTCAAGGTTTTCAACATATCTCAGCCAGTTACTTCTCCTATGAATCTTCCAAAGACGATATTTATTCAGAAGCCTAGTCCACTTCATTTCAGCAATCCTCAGGATGATGTGACCTTGATCGACCAAGAATCTGGGAAAGTTAGTCTGAAGGAAGATTCAAAGACTGATATTGAAGCATTGACAGGTATAGCTGGGGCAAGCAAGGTGGTTTGCAATGATCATACTCCTCATGTCATGACCATGCCGACTTTGAATGCGAAGACTTCATGAACACATGTCGAAAGACTTTGAAACAGTTCATTTTTGCTTATTTACATGTATTTCGTTTTCTTTGATAAAACATAATTAGCATGTACGAACTTGTTATTTTGAATAACTAATGCAACACATGTTTGTCTTGAATAAATCCATTTGTTTTACTCGTTGAAAATATTTTTCATAAACCTATAATGCCAACTTTACCCGATCTCTTGCTTTGATAGAGAATTGGGAGGAGGAGGATGAACCAAAACATCAGATCTCTTGTCGTATGCTTTCGATTGAAACCTGCAGATGATGTAAGGCATTGTTTCAAATCCCAAACAACAGAGATATAAGGACAATAATCCCTCTTTACCCCCTTTGAGCCGTGAAGTATGAGTTTTCTTTGCCAAACATTAAAAAACCCTTTACTTTAACCTGGGTCAGGGTAGTTTTTAGTTAAATAGATTGAGTGCTCAGACCCTCAAAAAGGAAGAGCAAACCTTCGAGAATCTATCCTTAACATCTTAGGAAGTTAGGAGTCAATGACTATCCCTCTAATACCTAAATAGTGGGGCAGTCACAAGCCTTTCAAAAGAGTCACACGACTTATTCAATAAAAATAAAAAATATAGCCCGCTAAGTCAAAACCTATGAAGGAGACTTAGGCAAAACTAGGGCATCCTGCTGGACTCCAAAGTCAAATCCAAAAGACGTCGCCTAGGAAAAAGTTAGGGAAATAAAAAAGCCTAAATAACAAGGGATTACCACAAAGAATCCCCAATAATAAATAAGGTCGTGTGATCTAAACACCAAGAGAAGATAGGTGAGTGACTTCCATTGTCCAAAGCCTTGATAAGTTTGCGACCATATCAAATCCGACTAAGATACGAGTGCTCGTATCTGATTAACTGAATTAGGATTGGAGAACATCACGAAGAATGGGCGGGTACAAATAACTTTGAGCCTTTATCATGTGTTTCTTAAACCGTGAACCAAGCCACGATACAACCTTTAAAAGACCTAACTGAAGTAGGAATTCTTTTGAAATCATACTCGACGAGATAACGTTTCCTGACTCATATGAGCTATGCTCAATTTAATGTTGGCATTACAAATCAAATTCATATCCTAGATATGTGACTTTCGGTCACGAGTTATAGCGATATCTTTTTCAAAATAAAACAAAAATTTTCAAGACAAATATTGTTGCATTGATAGTTTCAGGATAGCATTTCACGCGTGTCAATTTTGCCTAACATCTGAGAAACTTACATACATACATGTCGACAATGGAACTCGAAGATCCTGCTAAATAGGGGTAGGTGGTTCTCCAATCGCTTACCGATGCGGGCCAGACATTCTTAAGAGTTATTCTTGTAGACTCAGTCATAACAAGGTTGATACGTGCCAACTACGTCGAGATCTGACAAATCTCTCCAAGAGTTTGAAAACAGTGGGGCATCCGGGCTCCAAGTTTCTCTGTAAAATCCTCTCGAGATGAATTTCTCACAGAACAAGTACTCTGGGGCAGGATATTTTTCAAAATGGCGACTATCCCAAAGTTCATTAAGATCAAAACTAGCTTGTTTCACGACATTCTTCATGCACCCGATGGATCTTACTCCCGGTGGTCTTCTCCCCAGTAAATCTCATCGTTGCAGAAGTACATCTACACCATTGACATAGTCCCCAGAGAGACTTTAAGCCGACGCAGTCCCCAGCGAGGCTATAAGCTGACAACATTCTGGACCAAGCCGGTAATCTCTAATAATTTTCAAGACAGCAGAGATCTTCCCAGTGATAGTCCCCAGCGAGACTTTAAGTTGTCCACACTTTTGGGATCCATCCGATAAATCCCCAGTGACTCTCAAGACTGTAGGGATGTCCCCGGTATCCTCCAAGTGATATATGTTCTGGAAGACCCATTCTCAGCGGAAGCATCTGTTCCTCAGTGAAATTGCCTTACTTTCCTCAGGAAAGACTTCCCAGGAGACTGCCATATTCTCCCCAAGAAGTCAAGATACTTTCCCCAGGAATTTCTGTTGAATTCTCCCCCAGCTAGTCTGATGGACTCTCCTCAGGAAGTTTGATATCTTTTATCCCCAGTCGGATGTACCTTTTCCCCAGGAAGCCGAGGTATTATTCCCAGAAAGTTGCTACACTATCTCCGTGAAGCTGCCTAGCTCCATATCTTCCCCATACCACGTATATTTATTTTATCCTTGGAAGTCTCTGGCCCTAAGAGTTCTTGGGATGATTATGGTTCGTGATAGCAATCCCCAGTTGAAGTCATGGTATCATACTCTCTAGTGAAATCGTATCCCTGTGTGGAAGTCATGATACTTTCTCCCCAGGGAAGTTATAACTTTGAAGCCAGATTCGGTTCTACCATCAACTTTTTTCTATCCCTCTGATAGATGTACTAGTGCAGAGGTTGCCGAGTATTCCTGTCGAGATGTTTATTTCATCTCATGTCTCCTCTCTCGTCCGTTTTGTCAGCATATGCATGAGCCTAAGCATCACATACTCATCGCATGACATTTTCATACACAATAACATACACATTAGTATACACTTTGGCATACGCATTAGCATCTACGTTGTTTGGCTATTGGTCGTCATCCTTTATCGTTACCACCGAGTATTTGGGTTGTCCGCTCTCTCCAAGTAGATCATCAGCCTAAGCATAAAATACTTGTTTTGTTCCAAGTTTCCTCATAGAGTTCAACCCTCGTGGATGATGGTTATTTCTGTTACCTTTCTGCGTTAGGATAAGGTAGTCCCCATTCGAGTACGTTTCCTCAATGGATTCTTGTGTGTTAGTTATTTTTAGCCCAATTCTAGATCGAACATCGGTCCCGTCGGTCACTGAACCTACCTGGACGTGCATTTATTTTGCACTATCTTTCAAGGAAAGCATTTACAATCCTTTGCAGACAAGCAACAGTTCCCAGCCGAGGAGCGTATTACCTACATTTAAACCTTAAGACGTTGAGTTGCCGCACTCATTCTTGGGCGTCCCACCGTGGACATATCATTTAAACCTTAAGACGTTAAGTCGCCGCACTCATTCTTGGGTGTCCCTCCGTGGACATATCATTTAAACCTTAAAACGTCGAGTCGCCGCACTCATGCTTGAGCGTCCCGCCATGGACGTATCCTTTCTTAAACTTTAAGACGTTGAGTCACCGTACTCATGCTTAGGCGTTCCGCCGCAGACCATTTTATCCTTTAGTAAAAGAGGGAGCTGAATCATGTTCATGGCGCCGACCTTGAAGTATGAAGAAGTTCATTTTATCCTTTAGTAAAAGAGGGAGTTGAATCATGTTCATGGCGCCGACCTTGAAGTACGAGGAAGTTCATTTTATCCTTTAGTAAAAGAAGGAGGTGAATCGTATTCAGGAGAGTGTGAATCTTGAAGTATGAAGCAGTTCATTTTATCCTTTAGTAAAAGAAGAATCTGAATCGTATTCTGGGCGCCGACCTTAGATATGAAGAGGTTTATTTATCAGATGAGTGACAATCCCTCCAGCGGAGCTCATTAATCAATCAATTTTTCATCTATTACTCACCGATAAGCAACAGTCTCTTTATTTTAGAGCTTATCTAGATTGGCATATAAGTCCCTTCTTATGATAAGTGGCAGTTCTCTCTCGAGAAAGCTTATCATGGCATTTCTCCTTTAAGACCATTTATTTTGGCATACAGTCGGTTTTACCCTGTATATTTTCTACGGATTCCTGGAAATTTCGTCCGATCCTGTCACGAGGGAGAGTTTCCAGAAGCTCGGATGTTATTCTTTGCTCAATGCTTCAGCATCTTGTTAATCGATCCTACATCCGTGCAGATCCATTTTTATCTTTTACCCTAGAGTATCAGCCGGTCACTCCTGAACCTGTTGAGTAATTACTCTTAGATATTCCCCAGTGGAGGCTGTCTCACCGGTGCCGTCTCCATTGTGGATCTCGTTCTTACCATTCCTTTATCTCTAAAGTGACAATTGGTCGTGTTCGCACCAGTTGGCTATCACTTTAGAATTCTCCAGTGTCGTGCTTTTCTTTAAGTGAGTCGGTTTCCCCAGTGGTTTATCCGTCGTGTCTGTCCCCCGTGTCGTCGTGTCGTCTGCATATTTGCATTTACCATTCCAGCATGTGCATCATATTAAACTCATGGCATTGCCAGCATTTTTATTTCGCTCTGTTTTGTCCATAGCATTGCATATCACTGCATCTAAGGGCAAAATTTTCAGTTATCTATATTTAAATCCCTCCACCATGAGTTCCCGAGCCTTCTTCGCTCAAATCATATAGTGAAGCTATTTAAATAGGGGCAACTGTAATACCCCAAATTTTTCCCTAAGATTAGTCGTTTCATCTGGCATCCCATTTCATTTTGCATTGCATTTAAATTAACCATTAACGGGTTGTGCAGTTGGTTGATTGTTGCAAGAAAATATCATGTGCTGCGCTCTTTTAGTTTACAGGGTTTCTAGTGCCACTTTATTTTGAATGAATAAAATAGCACAATTGGCAAGAGACCGTGTGTAAGGAGTTGTGAGTGTGAGAGGTCGAGATTCGAATCCCACCTTCTTCACTTTTTGTTTTGTTTCTTTTATTTTTAGTCTAACTTTTCTATTTTCATAAAAAAAATAACAAAAATAATTTTTTTATTATTTAATTATTATTTTCGTATTTTATTTAAATTATTTTTTAAAAAATATTATTTTTTCACTTTTTTCCATATTATTCATAAAAACATCCAAAAATCATAAAATTAAAAATATTAGAAAATATTTTATTCTTTTTATGATATTTTTAATGTTTAGTATAAATAAATAGAGTTTTAAGTTTATTTTAATTATTTAAAATTTTGTAATTATAACTAATATTAATTTATGTTGGGCTTTAAAATGGGCATTAGGTTAGAGTTAACCCTAATTTGTTACCTATATAAACATAAGTGAGGGGAGAAAACTTCATTAACATCGGAAAATTAAGAACAGGTCATCAGAAGAAGAAGAAGAAGAGAGTTTTGAGAAAAACTCAGAAGATCCACCAACAAGGATCATCCAACGGCGGCCGTGTGTTGCACCCCAAAATTTGCCCAACATTTCTTTACCTAGCTTATGTTTCATTTCATTCACATTAGCATTATCATTTGCATTTCATTGACATGTGTGCAGGAGATCAAGAGGTTTGATTATCCATTAAGTTCTACACAAGACCTTGAAGCTAGCTAAGGAGCTTATTCAAGTGTTCAAGGGTTGATATCCTTGTCAGAGAAGTGAAAAGATCCTCAGAGAGAATGGTTGAAACCAAGAGTGTGTGCCTCTTAACTTGAGAGTTATGGGGAAGATCCTCAAATGATTCTGAAGCCATGAAGTTGGAATTGAATCCTTGAGAGAGCTCATGAGATGTCTTGAAAGCCATCATGAAGCCTAGATAGGTCATTGTGCAAGATTAAGAAGACTCAGCCATGAGTGGTGCAGTAAGGGTTTGACTAGGTCAACCCTAGGTCAACTGATGATTTGAACAAGGTTGAGACCTAATTCAAAGGCCATGTGATCATGGATTAATACATTGAGATGATATAAGGATGATTCCAAGGTCAACTCATCATGATTGAAGAGTCTGAGAAGTTTCAAGCTAGGGTTTCTAAGGCTTGACAGTGTAAAATCCCCTAGTTTGACCCCTATCTGCAAGGCAGTTTAGCTCAAGATGTGATTGTTATCTCATCCCACCCCCAACATGAATGATGTAGAGCTTGATCTTAGCTTTAATTTGAGTTCTAGAAGTCCTTGTTAGGATTTGTAGAACTCAAGTTATGACTTTGACAAGTTACAGGTCAGCTGAGGTATGTGGATTTGGGGGCTTGAAAGTTACCCAACTTGCATCAAACGTTTGCCCAAGAAGGATGATTCCTATGAACTTTTGGTCAACATGAATGTTGTTCCTTATCTTCTTATCTTTCTAGAGAGTACTAGAAGTCCTTGATAGGATTTGTAGAACTCAAGTTATGGCTTTGACAGGTCAAGGGTATTTTGGTCATTTGGAGATTACAGGTCATTTCAAGCATAAGGCCATAACTCCCATTTCCAAGCTTCAAATGGGAAAATGTTCAACATCAAACTTGTTCAAAATGATGTTTTAAGGCTAGTAAGGAGGTCATGAGATAATGGAAATACTTGTAGCTCAAAGTTGCAAAAATGACCTAAAATAAGGGTATAAGTTAAATGAATCAAAGTTGGAAATTGATATTTTCAATCTACACATCCAAACCAAGGCATTTAATATATCATTTTGACTCTAGAAAAGATTTTAAGAACATTGGTTTAGCCACATTTTTGATTTGAGGTCTAATTTGTGGACTTGCTTTGAAAAGTAGTTACTTACATCATAAGTAACATTTGCAAAACTCAAATTCAAGGCATGAGCAAGATCCCTTGCAAGCTAAATACTTTCAAAATGTCACTAGGGGAGAAATTGGAAGTGAATGAGGTTGGTTTCAAGCTGTTTGCAGAGTTATGCATACCATGGCACATGGTTGAAAATCTCATGACATGAGAGATTGGATTTCTCATTAGAAGGATCTAGGGGGTTCTAGATCATCCATACATCATCTATATATTGAGTAGAGGTGATCCAATGCAAAGGTTGGTGTTGATTGAAGGAGAGAGCATAGATTGAGATTGAAATTGCACAGCTTGCAATTGAATTCGGTTTCACCAATTTCTTCACTTTCCATCCATTTTCTTGATTGCAACTTCTTCCATGGATGCTAGGGATTGAGTTCAGATCATAATCAAGAGGAATTTGTGGTTGATTGGTGTTCTTGAGCTCAGATTTTTTCATCTGCAACTCACCATCGGGTTTCAAGATTCAGGAGTTTTCAACCAGTTCTATTGCATACAGAAGCAAGGAAAGAATCCATTGATCGTGTCTGGAAGGTTGTAGAGCTTGATTTGAAGGTTTAGTGCATCTGTTCATCAAGAATTTTCAGGTTAGTAACTTTCTTCCTCCAGCATGAATTAGGTAGAATCAAGATGAATTACGGCGTTAGATGCATTGTAGAACGGTGTAGGAATGATTTCAGACCATTAATTTGAGAATTAGTGACCAATTTAGGATGTTACCATTTTCGGTTGAGAATTGGTTATGGCGAATCTTGAGGTTTCAGAGAGAATAAAGGGCATGAATGAATTCGTGAGGAAATTTGGGACAAGATTCATGTATAGACCATTTGCAATGGAGGATCCTAGAGAGAGTTAGGGTTGGGGACGATGACCGGAGCACCACCGGTGGTGGCCGGAGCTGCGCGCGAAGTTCAGAGGTTCAAAAGGTAGAAGATGACTCTAGATCCATTGGATGTGGTGAGACCTTTGACTAGAGGAGTGATCCAACGACCACGTTTTAATTTCAGTTGTGAAGGATCTGAGTTAATGAAACGCATCGTTTCATTTAGTGCTGATGCTGGGCTTAATGAATTAACTGATACTTGCACCCCCTCATGGCCCAATACATAGAATGAACTGAGCGTGTTTACTATCTGCACCGTGGTTTTATTATTTTTGTTTGATTTCCTTTTATTTTTTCATTTTATTCATGGTTCTTGATAAAATCATATAAAATTGAAAAATGACCCAATTAATCCCATTCTTTTTGCATTAGATTCGTGATAGGGTCTAGTATGTTTTTAGAAAAAAATGTTTTCATTTCATGCATTTTATGATTTTATGGGAATTTTATATTTTAATTGATATTAAAATAGTCATGTTTGATACTTGATTTTGTGGAATTTTGTGTGATCATGTGGTGATGATTTTGATCCTAATTTTTTGTGTGTGATTAGGTTAGACATGCATGCTCCCCATAGAATTTTATCACATTTTTGTGATGAACTTAGGTGGTAGTTTAGGTTGAAACCTTTAGGAGCTCCATTTTTAGGGTTTATGGTTGATACCTTTGGATTTAGGATTTAATTTTAGGGCTTAATAGATGATTTGGTACCTGGTTTTTGTATGAGGCATTCTGAATTGAATTAGGATCCCTTAGGAATTTTTGTAGAAATTTATAAGATAGTTTCCTATTTTTGATTGATTCTAGTTTAGGTGCTAGCTTTAGAAGATTCTAAGGCACTAACTCAAATAGATTAACTTCTTTAGATTAAGGTTTTGCTTTGTTTGCCTTTGGTTGAGATTGAAGACAAGTTGAAGACAAGGTGAAGTTGCTTTAAGTTGATTGGAGCTTGGATTTGCTTGTGCCTGAAGGTGTCTGATGAAGATTTAGGAAGTAGGAGACATAGGGAGAGCCTTAGAACTAGAATGACTTCTTTCACAAATATGGAAAGCATCTTGTGCTTCCATTCCTCCCAATGACTAAAAGTCCTTCTAAGATAATCACATCTCTCCTTTGGAGGGATGAGTGGCTTTATCTGGGAAGTAGAACTTTGAGGGAACCAGTCTCTCATAATGATGAACCCTTACAGGCTTCCTTTGGTTGTCAATAAGCTGTTTATCATTTCCACTCATTCTGTTAAATCAATTGTCTTCTGGTTTGAGTATCTTGAAAGATGTTAGACTTGAGTTTGAAGATGAGGACTTCATTGAAGAGTGTGGAAGAGGATGATTCCTTGAGCATTGCCATTGCAGCTGAAGCTTGAAGAGCAAGAAGAACAAGTTGATACTTGAAGACCCAATGGAGATTGAGTGAAGAGTTGAGGCTTGAAAAAGAATTGAAGGATGAAGTTGACACTTCCAGGTGATTGAAGATTACTCTGAGAAGCTGAAGCTTGTAGGGGAAGAAGACCAAGTTGATACTGGAAAAGCAAAGAGAGCTGAAGCTTGAAGACAAGTTGATACTTATGAAGAGGATTCAATTGAGATTGAGTGGAGAGCTGAAGCTTGAGGAATAAAGGATGAGTTGATACTTACATTGATGCATTGAGAGCCTGAAGGAATCAAGTTGATACTTGTAGTTAGGAGTGAAGCCTGAGGGTGGAATTGACTGAAGAGCTGAGGCTTGAAGAAAAGAGAATAAGTGGATACTTATGTTTGATGGGTTGAAACCTGAAGAAGCAAGTTGATACTTGTCATGGAGGATGATAGCCTTGAAGGGTGGTTGAAGTCTAAAGACTGGATTGTTGTCAGAAAAGCTGAAGCTTGGAATTGAAAGAGGGGTTGATCTGCTTTCTTTTCTTGTCTGTTTCCTTTTCTGTGTTGATGTGACTTGTTTGATTTGCTTGATGCATTAGAATAAGTTCATGTTTAGATTGTGTTAAGCTAGGAGCATGATTGCACTAGAGGTTGAGTTGCTCCCTCTGCTTGTATTTTTACTGTGTGGCTTTGCTTGCGGATATTCGGTAGAGCCCAGCTCCCTTACATATGTGGTTTGTGTTTGCTTGATAGCATGTTATTTCTTCTGTATGATTGCAGTTGCTCATTATTTTGCTTGATAGCATGTCTTTCTGCTGTATGGTTGCAGTTATTGTGTTTGCTTGATAGCATGTTATTTCTTCTGTATGATTGCAGTTATTCATATCTGGCTTGAGGTTGAGATGAGCTTGTGGAGGCTGCTGCCCCACACACACTTCCTCCCTCACTTGCATTGCATGCATTTTACAGCTGTTTACTGTTTAAGCTGATGCTTTATCTGTTTCTGTTTACCATTGACATGATCCCTTAGGAATCTCACTCCCTTTGATAAGGAAGTGATGATTAGAACTTTAGGTTGAAACCTATGCATGATAACTTCTAGGAGTTCCCTGTTTCAAACCTCAACCATAGGATGAATCCTTGGCATGACAACATTAGGACTTGATAGTCTCCCATTAGTTGAGCCTGTTCTCTTCTCATCCCAAAACAGCTTAAGATACAGTAATCATGAATGATTTCTTTCGTACGTTACGAGCCTTAAGCTATCTGAGAAAGGATTGTTGGAGAGCTTATTTTCAACAGTCTGGTTGTTTAGTATGGCACCCTTTGGGTGACATGCGACGCATTCACTCTCAGGTCATAGTCTTTAGTGCGATTGAAATTGCAAACACAATAAAAAACAGTTCTTCCGTAAAAGACAGAAAACAAACTTCAAACCTTTTTGCCCCGCGGGCCAATAATTCAAAGGAAGCTTTTCTCAAGAAAAGAGTGTCGTTAACTCCTAGTTCTACCGCAAACAGGCTTTGTCCCTAACTGCTGGAACTGTTTGTTAACCCTACTCGATAAAACAGATGAATCTGAATCCCCGTAATCCGTATTATCCCGAACTACGTAAGCTCTGATCTCTCATACCTATTGAGAGTACGTAGGCACAATACTGATGTATTGGCGAGCCACCTTCCCCCACCACCCGTAGTAGGTCGAACTACGTTGACTCTGCTTTCTCATTCTCTGATGAGAATACGTAGGCATAAAGTGCGACGCTTTGCCGAGTCATTTTCTTTTCTTTTTAAGCCAGCCTTGATAGGTAGATAGATAAAACCAACCCATGCAGTAAACACAACAAGCATGGATCCCGTCGAGTACGACGGACGTGAGGGGTGCTAATACCTTCCCCTTGCGTAACCGACTCCCGAACCCAGACAGTGGTTGTGATGACCTTGTCTTATACCTATTCGTCAGATTTTTCTGATCGTTTCCTTTCCCGTTCAGAGGGATAAATAACGAAAGGCGGCGACTCTTCTATTTTGCCGACACCTTATTTTCGCGGAAGCGACAGCTGGAGACTCTGCTGGGGACTTGATAGTTTCCTGGGATCCAACGTCCCGAATGCGAGTCAGTTTGGGGATCCGACGTCCCCTGCGAGAGTCAATCCTAGCGCTTGTATGATTACTTGTCGGGTTGTGTTTATTTATCGCATTTTACTTCCCGCATTTTATTTTCAGTATGATATGATTATCTGTGCTGTTGTGGGAGGGGAATTCTGATGAGTGAGAAGCCAGACCCAGGCTTGAGTGAACATAGCATTAGTTGTGGAAATTAGTGGGCGCGTGCTTGCTTGGCAGGCACTAGTGTCTCATGAAATCCACGCTCAGACGAGGTTCTCCCGGTTGACTTCTTTTTCAAACCTTTGGGTTGAGGGGGTTGTTGGTTTGGAGGATTGTCGACTCTGGGGACCGATCATTTGGGATTCAGCCGAGTGAGGCCGCTTCATGAGCTGGTGATGCCACACCTTCTGGGTATCGTATCACCCCTCTTGAATGTCTGTGACGCTGATGACCGCATAAGATGCCGAACTTGTGTCAGTTTAGGTCCATACTTGTGAGCAGGGTTGGGTTTGTTGCAGGAAACTTTGACCTTCAGACTACCTGGTTTTCTTGATAGTGAATCAGTTTTGTTGGTACCAGAGGTTCTCATCATCAGATGTATTTGTTCTTGACAGAGCAGGTTTATGATTGGGATCTGAGGATCTCATCTGCAGATGCATGTTTGTTCTTGACAGAGCAGAGTTTTGGTCTTGTATCAGAGGTCCTTATTATCAGATGTTTGTTCTTGACAGAGCAGAGTTTTGGTCCTGTATCAGAGGTCCTTATTATCAGATGTGTGTGTTCTTGACAGAGCATATTTGTGGTCCGATACCTGGGTTTTCTTATTATCAGATATAGTGGTTGTTCTTGACAGAGCAGCATCATGGTTTTGTTGATGCAGAATCTCCACAGCACAGTCGCCTTGATCTCCTGCTGCATGATTGCATCTTGCATTGCTTTGCATATTCATTTGCATTTCATTAACGTGTGTCTGTGTTGCAGGTACCGTTTCCCCCGATTCAGGATTTCTTGCCTCCTGTTGTATTATTATGGGTTCTCTGAGGAAGACCGTGGCTTACAAGCTCCCTGCCCCTGATGTGATTCAGCTGACTGGTTTGATTGCTTTAGCAGATGATTCTGTGAGAGATGAATTCAGAAAGTCCTACGGCAAATTGCTCAGTTTGGTTTGTAAGCCCTCTGTGTTTGAGTTGAATGGGTTGCACGCTTTGTTGCAGTTCTACGATCCTCCGTTGAGATGCTTTACGTTCCAGGACTTCGTTCTAGCACCCACGCTAGAGGAGTATGTTGACCTGTTAGGTGTGCCTATCAAGAGTCAGATGCCCTTTGTTCATATGGATGCTGAGCCTAATCTGGCTAGTCTAGCTCCGTCACTTCATCTGGACGCCTCCGAGTTGGTATTGTCTAGTTGGAACAAGGTTCCCGGTTTCTCCTTGCAGTTCTTAGTGGGAAAGGCTCAGCAGTGCGCCAAAGATGGATGTTGGGTCGTGTTCAACGCCATTCTCGCTTTGTGCATATATGGCATCATTTTGTTCCCCAATATGCCCGACTTTGTGGACTTCGACGCCTTCCACATCTTTGCTTCAGGGAATCCAGTCCCTACCTTGATAGGAGATGTCTACCATTCCATCCACTACAAAAACGAGAACAGAAGGGGCAAGAATGTCTCGTGCTGTGTGCCCCTACTCTATAAATGGCTTGATAGTCATCTACCCAAGAGGGGTCCCTTTGTTTCGTTTGCAGCCATAGCTGAGTGGTCCGAGCGTTTGATGAGTCTATCAGCGGAGGATATTGCCTGGTTTGATAGAGATAAGTTGGGTACTGAGATTATCTTCAGCTGCAGCGGGTTTCCGAACGTGCCTTTGATAGGCAGGAAGGGTTGTATCAACTATAATCCATCTTTGCTGGTCCGACAGTTTTCTTATGCTCTGAGAACTCCGCCGAAGGATGAAGAGGTGCAGGAATCTTTGTACCTCACTGGTCTTCTAGAAGGGGATATGTTATATAAGCTTCAGCGCGCCTGGAATGGTATCAGTAAGAGGGAAAAACCATTGCTGGGGAGAAGTAATAGTCAGGCCTACACTCCGTACGTGACATGGATCAGAGCCAGAGCAGATGCTATAGTGATGCTGTTTCCTCCTGCCAAGCCAGAAAGCCCTCCAGTGATTGAAGAGCCTACCACCGTGCCCATTCAGCAGCATAATCAGGTGTTAGCTGAGCGAGATGAATTGTAGAGGGCAAATGAAGAATTGGAGAAAGAATTGGTTCAACTCAGGAGCAAGAGAAGCGAAGCCGTTCATTCCTTCAAGAGGCAGACCGAGCTGGTGAACCAGTTGGGGACAGATCTGACTAAGCAGATAGCTAAGCGTGAGCGTATGGGTCGAGACTTCAAAGCTGTCAACGATGTGCTGGCCACGAAGAAGCAAAACTTGGATGAAGCGTATCGGAGGATATCCAAGTTTAACCAGCACTGGAAGGCCACCCTAGCTAACAGGAAAGAGCGGGAGGACAAGCTGATGCAACAGATCTCCAAGCTGAAAGCCCAGGTGAAGGCTAGTGAGAAGAGGTTTGATGAAGAAACCACTCGCAGATATGCCACCGAAGGCCAGCTCAACAGGGCTCTTGCTAACCTGAAGGAGCGCAAACTGACGTTTCAGTCCAAGAAGCGGAAGTTAGAAGATTGTTTCGGCGAAGAAGCATAGGAAGATTCGGTCGAAGGTCTTCAGTACACCATTATGCAGAGGGAGTTACTCGTCGAAGGGTTGCTCACCCGGTCTGATCATCCAGAAACGAAGGGGTTGTTAGAAGAGTTTCGCGCCCGTGGCCGTGCTTGACTATTTGTATTCCTTTTGTTTGATCATTGTTGTATGCTGACCATCACCAGGCTTCTTGGCTGAGGTCATGCTGTTGATTCATCTTGTACTCACTGATGTTGTGTACTGCCTTGATGGGCTTTCTTCATGTATATGAGATGTTATTTCCATGACTGGACTCGGACTTCTTATTATCAGCACTAGCACTCAGGCACTAGGATTGGGGGATATCTCCCTAACGCACAAACACACATTTGCATTTGCATGAAGCATTTGCATAACGAGCACTTTGTCGTTTTTCCTAACCCTTTTGTGTTTTCAGGTTGTTTCAGGTTGTTCCAGGATTGATCAGAGACCAATCCACTGCTATCCAACCAGAGCAAATCAAACCAGAATCATGGAGCAAGTGCAAACTGATGTTCAAGAACTCCGAGAAAGAATGGACCGCTTCATGGAGCTCATGCAAGCGGTCGCCAATGGCCAGGATCAGCTCAGAACCTTGGTCCAGCCTCTGATTTCAAGGGTTGATAGCAATGGCGTGCTCCATGGTGGGATCGTGCCTACCCCTCCACCAGTTGAAACTCCTCAAAATGGCGTCCCCGTGACCGGGGGGAATGGAAGTGCCAACGGCAATGTGATAGCTAACATGGGACTCAATGGTAATACGACGGGCGTCTGTAATGGGAATTTGGAAGCTAACGTCAATGTTGGGCTGGGCAACGGCAATGCAGGTGTTGCGAATCTGTTCGGGCCTCAGCCGTGGTTAGAAGATCGTCAAGATGATGTGTTCTCTCAGAGAGGTGCCGAAGGTGAGCTGACTGCTGAAGCACGTCTAAGGTTCAAGGCACTCGAGGATAAGATGAGAAATATCGAGAATCAGAACACCCTGGGCGTTGATATGTCCAAGTTGGGACTGATTGTTGATTTCAAGGTGCCTCCCAAGTTCAAAGTACCTGACTTTGAAAAGTACAAGGGCACCACTTGCCCTCGCGTCCATCTGAGATCATATTACAGAAAAATGTCCGCTCATTCTGAGGAAGAGAAGTTGCTGATGCACTTCTTTCAAGACAGTCTGTCCGGGCCCTCCCTCGAATGGTACATGAGTCTGGAACCTACCAGTGTGCGCACGTGGAAGGACCTTGCCGAAGCATTTGTGCACCACTACCAATATAACAGTGACTTGGCCCCGAACCGAGTCCAACTGCGGAATCTGTCGCAAAGGAACAACGAAGGGTTTAAGGAATACACCCAGCGGTGGCGTGAGTTGGCAGCCAGGGTTCAGCCGCCGATGGTTGAACGCGAGCTTGTGCAAATGTTTGTAGCCACCCTCCCAGGGGTTTATTATGAGAAATTTGTCAGCGGCATGTCTAGAACCTTCTCAGATCTCATTATCACAGGTGAGCACATCGAAAATGGGATCAAACTGGGAAAAATTCAAGGTGATTCATCCTCAGTTGGAGGAGGAAAGAAACCTTATGGTGGCAAAAGACGGGAAGGAGAAACGAGCGCCGTGACCGACGCTCGAAGGAAGGGTAAAGGCCCTGACCAACAGGTGGCCAGCATAACTATCCCGGCAGTTCAACAGCCACAGCAGCAGCAGCCGCAGCAGCAGCAATAGTCGAATCAACAAGGGTACAGAAAGTATCAGAATCGGGCACCTCTGTCGAGTCGTCACCTCGAGACACCGCCCATGTCCTACGCTCGACTATTGTAGACTCTGCTCCAGCTACAATTGATCCAAAAGAGAACCCTAGCTCCTTTGACAGGGGCACCTCCTCCAGGTTATGATGCGAATGCAACTTGTGAGTTTCACTCAGGGGCACCAGGCCACACAATAGAGAATTGCAAAGCCTTCAAGCACAAGGTGCAGGACATGGTGGGCGCCAAGATCATCAACTTCTCAGATAATGTGCCAAACGTCACGAAGAACCCTATGCCGAATCATAGGGGAGGTGGAGTAAACGCCATTATTGAAGACGAGAGTTCGGATTTGTTGACTGACGTCAGAGATCTGAAGACGCCGCTTAGCTTCGTTAAGGCTAAGCTGATGAAAAGAGGTTTCTTTCCAGGTTGTGGAGAACTGTGCATGGGCTGTGCGACAAGTCCTGATGGATGTGAACAGTTGATAGAGGGGATTCAAAGTCTGATGACTGAGGGAATCCTACAATTTAGCCGGAGGGCCGAAAGCGGATCGGGAGAGGTAATGCTGAAGCAAGGTGATGAGGTTGCCACCATCGCCATCCCTCGCCAGACGATAACTATTTCCGCACCCAGACCGCCTACAATTACCATCACCAAAGCTGGGTCGATACCGTTCGAAAGCACTAATGTTGTCCCATGGCATTATGGGGCAGAGGTCTACTGCAATGGACAGAGGTTAGAACTAGAACCGTTTGGGTCGTCTGTGGAGAACCTAGCGGGTGTTAGCGGAATTACTCGCAGCGGGAGAGTATTTTCACCACCTGAGGTCGTGGCGGATAAAGCGGACAGAGCTGATGCAACTGATAAAGGTAAAAGTAAAGTCGTTGAAGAGATCCCTCGTGGGGTAGACAAAGACTTACTTGTTAAAGACACCGAAGAGTTTATGCTGTTGATTAAAAAGAGTGACTACAAGATCGTGGATCATCTCAACCAAACACCCTCGAAGATTTCCATCCTGAATCTGTTGTTGTGTTCTAAAACACACCGCAACGCGCTGCTGAAGGTGTTGAACGCCGCGTATGTACCGCAGGAAATATCGGTAAACCAGTTGGAAGAGGTCGTAGCCCACGTGAATGCTAGAAATGGGTTAGGGTTCACTGACCTAGAGCTGACGCCGAAAGGGAGGAACCACAATAGCGCCCTGCGCGTCTCGATAGAGTGTAGGGGAACGATTATGTCCCACGTGTTGGTGGACACGGGGTTGTCGCTCAATGTTCTTCCGAAGAAGGCATTAATGAAGTTAGATACTCGCGGAGTGATTTGCACACCCAGTGATCTGGTTGTGAAGGCGTTCGATGGAACCAAACGACATGTTTTCGAGGAGGTGACGTTGCCGATCCAAGTTGGGCCGGAAACATTTGATGCGGTCTTTTACATTATGGACATCATGCCTGCCTACAACTGTCTCTTGGGCCGGCCATGGATCCATTCGGCGGGTGCCGTGACCTCCACGTTGCACCAGAAGCTCAAGTACGCTGTCGGAGGTAGCATCGTGACTGTTTGTGGCGAGGAAGACATAATGGTGAGCCATTTGTCGTCCTTCAAGTATGTTGAGATGGATGGGGAAATCCACGAAACCCTATGCCAAGCGTTCAAAGCTGTTAAAGTCAAGGACGTAGCTCCTATAGTCACTGAAAAGCCAGAGATGACTCTCTCCTCCTTCAAGGAAGCCCGGGTTGTTGTCCAAGCCGGATCTACCCCAGGCTGGGGGTGAATTTTGGAGATACCTAACAAGCAAGACAAGTTTGGGTTGGGGTATTCTCCTGGAGCTGAAGCCTCCTCTTCTAGCAGTGCGTCGCAAGGTAAAGGGCTGATCCAGTTCACCAGCAGCGGGGTGATATTTGAAAGCGTCAACGCGGTGTATGAAGACAACGGAGATAGCGACTGTGACATAGACTCTTGGATCCAGCCAAGCAAGCCAGGCGAGAGCCTCAACAACTGGTCCGTCAAGGAGATCATCCAGATGACAAGCGAAGAGTAATGATTTACTTTTTCCAATCATTGTACAACTCTATGTCCTACCCGAGGCATAACGGTTTTATTTTCAGTGCCTAGTTTGATTATGTACATGCATTTTATCAATAATCAAAAGGCGTTTTTCTTCGTATTCAAATATTGTGATCTCTGTTATTCCTGTTTTATATTTGTTTTGAAAAAAAATAAAATGGCAATGGGGTTTGTGCTAACCTGCATATCCTTGTTTTAAGCTTAACCCTTGTTATTGCAGGATCCACATAGCAGATGACATCGACTCTGGACCTTCTACGACTCACTTCGACTTCGATTGCCCGATCTATCAAGCCGAAGAAGAGATTGATGAAGACGAAGACCTTCCTGAAGAGTTGGCCCGCTTGTTGAAACAAGAAGAGAAAGTTATTCTGCCTCATGAAGAGGAGATCGAGATTGTGAATTTGGGTTCTGAAGAACTTGTCAGGAACGTCAGGATAGGGGCTGCATTGCAGAGTGATGTCAAGTAGAGATTGGTCGAGATGCTAAGAGAGTATAGTGACGTCTTTGATTGGTCATACAAAGATATGCCCGGACTTGATACTGACATCGTGGTCCACCACTTGCCGCTGCGAGAAGACTGTCCTCCCGTTAAGCAGAAGCTTAGGAGGACGCGACCAGATATGGCCGTTAAGATCAAAGAAGAAGTGCAGAAACAGCTTGATGCTGGCTTCTTAGCGGTCACTACTTACCCTCCGTGGGTCGCCAACATAGTGCCTGTACCGAAGAAGGACGGTAAGGTACGAATGTGCGTCGATTATCGGGATTTGAATAGGGCGAGCCCTAAAGATGATTTCCCGCTGCCTCATATTGATGTGTTGGTCGACAATACAGCTCAGTTCTCCATATTTTCGTTCATGGATGGCTTCTCCGGTTATAATCAGATCAAGATGGCACCGGAGGACATGGAGAAAACTACGTTTATTACGCCTTGGGGAATGTTTTTCTACAAGGTAATGCCTTTCGGTCTGAAGAACACAGGGGCCACTTACCAACGAGCAATGGTTACTTTGTTTCATGACATGATTCATCATGAGATTGAAGTCTATGTTGATGACATGATTGCGAAGTCCCAAACGGAGGAGGGGCATCTGGTCAATTTGCTGAAGCTTTTTTAGAGGCTTAGGAAGTTCAGGTTGAGGCTGAATCCTAACAAGTGTACTTTCGGAGTACGGTCCGGAAAGTTACTGGGGTTCATCGTGAGTGAAAGAGGCATCGAGGTTGATCCTGCGAAGATTAAAGCGATACAAGAAATGCCAGTGCCAAAAACAGAAAAAGAAGTTCGTGGTTTCCTGGGCAGAATAAACTACATTGCAAGGTTTATTTCTCAGCTCATGGCCACGTGTGAACCGATGTTCAAACTGCTAAAGAAAGATCAAGCGATTATCTGGAACGAGGATTGCCAGAAGGAATTCGATAAGATAAAACAGTATCTGCAGGAACCTCCAATCTTGATACCCCCAGTGGTCGGACGACCCTTAATCATGTACTTGACAGTTCTTGAGAATAGTATGGGGTGTGTTTTCGGTCAGCATGACGAGACGGGCAGAAAGGAGCATGCCATTTACTACTTGAGTAAAAAGTTCACAGACTGTGAATCTCGTTACTCGATGCTGGAGAAAACGTGTTGTGCACTAGCCTAGGCGGCCAAACGTTTACGACAGTACATGCTTAATCACACCACCATGCTAATTTCGAAGATGGATCCGATCAAGTACGTCTTCGAGAAGCAAGCACTTTCGGGCAGGATTGCCAGATGGCAAATGATGTTGACGGAATATGACATTCAGTACGCTTCCCAGAAGGCCATCAAGGGAAGCGTATTGTCTGAGTACCTTGCCGAACAGCCGATCGAGGATTACCAGCCGATGAAATTTGAATTCCCTGATGAGGATATCATGTTTCTCAAAGCGAAGGATTGCGATGAACCGTTGCCCGACGAGGGCCAGATAGGAAATCCCAATGGAAATTCATATTCGACGGGGCGGCTAATTCTTATGGAAGTGGCATCGGGGCGATCATCACGACCCCCCATGGATCCCATATCCCGTTTACTGCGAGACTGACGTTTCCGGTCACCAATAATGAAGTGGAGTACGAAGCATGCATTATGGGTCTAGAAGAAGCAATTGATTTGAGAATCAAGAACCTAGATGTATATGGTGACTCGGCGCTTGTGATTAACCAGATTAAAGGGGAGTGGGAGACTCGCCAATCGAATTTGGTGCCGTACATGAATTATGTCAGAAGGCTACTTCCGTTCTTTGATCGAGTGGAACTCCATCATATGCCCAGGGCCGAAAATCAGATGGCTGATGCCTTAGCCACATTGGCTTCAATGTATAAAGTCAAATTTTGGAATGAAGCTCCAAGAATTGTCCTTTCTCGTCTGGATAGACCTGCATTCGTCTTTGCGATCGAGGAAGCCTCCGACGGAAAGCCATGGTTCCATGACATCCAGACCTTCCTTATGACTAAGGAGTATCCTGCGGGAGTGTTGACCCAGGATAAGAAGACTCTGAGGAGGCTGTCTGGAAATTTTTATCTCAATCCTGATGGAGTTTTGTATAAAAGAAACCACGATCTCGTGCTACTCAGATGTGTAGATGAGAAAGAGGCGAGTATGCCCATGGAAGAAGTCCATGAAGGCACATTTGGTACGCATGCCGGCGGGCATGCTATGACGAGAAAGATCCTGAGAGCAGGATACTATTGGCTGACGATGGAGTCGGATTGCTTTAAATTCGCGAAGAGATGTCATAAATGCCAGATTTATGCTGATAAGGTTCATGTGCCGGTGTGCCCGTTGAATGTCATGTCCTCCCCGTGGCCGTTCTCCATGTGGGGCATCGACATTATAGGCAAGATCGAGCCCACTGCATCTAACGGTCATCGCTTCATTCTAGTAGCTATCGACTACTTCACCAAGTGAGTGGAGGCAGCCTTATATGCTAATGTGACCAAGCAGGTGGTGGCTAAATTCATAAAGAGGGACATCATCTGTCGTTACGGAATTCCCGAGCGGATCATTACTGATAATGGTTTGAATCTGAATAACAAGATGATGAAGGAGTTGTGCCAGAGTTTCAAGATTGAACATCACAACTCATCTCCTTACCGGCCGAAAATGAATGGCGCCGTTGAAGCGGCCAACAAGAACATCAAGAAGATTGTTCAGAAGATGGTTGTGACCTACAAAGATTGGCACGAGATGTTGCCATTTGCGTTGCACGGTTATCGTACGACGGTATGTACGTCAATCGGGGCAACTCATTTCTCCTTGGTGTACGGTATGGAAGCTGTCCTACCGTTAGAAGTGAAGATCCCTTCTTTGCGAGTTTTGGCTGATGTGAAACTCGACGAGGTAGAATGGATTAAGAACTGACTAAACCAACTCAGCCTGATGGACGAGAAGAGGTTAGCATTGATTGCACATGGTCGTCTGTACCAAAGCCGAATGAAGAAAGCGTATGATAAGAAGGTGCGTCCTAGAAGCTTTCAGACGGGTGATCTCGTCCTGAAGAAGATTCTTCCTCCACACTCCGATCACCGGGGCAAGTGGACTCCCAATTACGAAGGTCCGTACGTCGTCAGCAAGGTCTTCTCGGGAGGAGCCTTGTTGTTATCCACAATGGATGGCGAAGATTTTGCATCCCCGGTGAATGCGGACGCAGTTAAAAAATACTTTGCTTAAAAACGACCCGCTGGAAAGAAAAAGAGCATCCAGGCAAAAAAGGGGCATCCCGGCGAACCATAAAAAAGGAAAAAGATTCGGGCAAAAATTAGGGATATAAATTGAAAAAGTGTACACCCGCAAAGTCGAAAACCTGGAAGGGCGACTTTGGCAAAAAAGGGTATCCCGGTGAATCGAAAACCCGGAAGGGCGATTCAGGAAAAAGTTAGGGATTTGGAAAAGCAAATGACTGCGGTCCACGTGTGGACTTTCATTGTTTAGTGGTTTGGAAGACCTGAGGGCCGTTTATCTGAATCAATCTCTTCTGAAGCTGAAGCGTCGGAGAAGTATCGAAGTCGAGTGGGTCATAGAGGGATCAACTCATGGTGTTCATCTACGCCTCGTTGCCGACATGTGTATATACTGATGTATATTTATGTTTTTATTTTTGCGCGACTTCCTCATTCCAGGAGTTTGCCTCTGTTGTAAAACATTTTTACCCATTCAGGGGTTCGTTATCAACAAAATGTATACTATTCAGCAATTCTGTGTGTTTGTTTAACATTTACCTATTTTGTTTGCGGGAAAAAAAACGCCGATGTTTTTGACAAAATGCACATACATAAACTTACTGGCCTAGGCCACTGATTGTTGAAACAATGAATTACTTGAACATTGTCACAAGATGATAACCTTGATAGGTCCCTTTTGAGAAGGGTATCTTGTCTGTTTGTTTGTGTTGATGCAGGTGTAGCATATACCAGACAGTGCGCCGTGCGCACCCCCAAGCAGGATGATTCCTTCTTCTCCAGCAAAGTTCGGCAGCCTCTCCCCACAGAGTCTGAACGTGAGATCGCAAAGCATTGATATGTTCTCCCCAGGCAGAGGAGATTCTCTCCCCAATCAGATGCATCCTGAAGGGTCGACATCTCCCCAATTGAGTCATATACTGAAGTGTGCAGCACTCGATGGTTCAAGACTGAAGTCTCCTACGGAATCGAGATTCCCCACAGAGTCATACTCTCCCTAGCAAGCAGGGTGATTCCTTCTTCCCCAGCCGAGTTTGCAGTTCCCCAAGAGAGCCGAGTCCTTGGAAAGCAGTTCGGGCCATGATTGGTTTTCCCCAGTAGAGTGTTGAATAGCTGATGCTGTATTTCCCCACCAGAGTCGTTACCTCCAGGAAGGTTGGCTGCGAACGCCATGCAGTTTATTTCTGCGATTGACATCGCTTTCCTCAGCAGGTCTGGGTTCTCGTAGAGCTTCGTTCCCCTGCAGTAGTCAACTGAAGTTTGCTTCCCCATGCGGAGTCCGATTGAGGTTGGCGTGACCTTTTCTCCGTGGCAGGATGATTCCTTCCCCCACCAGAGTGGTTCTTTCTCCTTGACGAGAGGATTCTCCCTTCAGCACTTATTTTGCTGACGGGGTCGCAGCATTTTGCCTTATTGCATAGCATTTATCAAAAAAACGCGTAGCATTTCCACCGTGTGGAGCATTGCGTCGTTGTCAAAGCATATGCATATGAAACATGAGCTAGGTCGTTACTGTTCTTGTTTTGCAGGTGTTCCTCCGCGGAGCCGTTTGATCAAGATGATTCTTGAATTCTCCCCAGAAAAGTTGTTTGCTCAAGATGATTCTTGAAATCCCCAGTGAAGTCTCTAGAGTTGGTTGCTCAAGTTGATGCTTAGAGTCCCCGACAGAGTGTTTGCTCAGGATGATTCCTGAAATCTCCAGCAGAGTTATTAGTCCAGGATGATTCTTGAAGTCCCCGACGAAGATATTTATTCAAGATGATTCTTGAAGTCCTCAGCAGAGATGACTCACCCAGAATGATTTCTGGATCCCCGAAGCATAGTTACTTGATAGTTCCCCAGAATCCCCAGCGGAGATGTGTCATCCCTAGCAGATTTCTAAGCAGCGAAGTTGAAACTTCCTTCGAAGACTTGATGATTGAAGTCCAACCGTATTGACGAAGCAGTTCTCTCAGCTGATGCAGAGTGCCTGATGGTAGAAGTTGGATATCCCCAATTGGTTCATGATTGACTGAGAATTCCATCCTCGACTTACTGACGAAGGTCGGCTGACACCCGAAAATTTCTTTGAATGCCCGACGACATGATTAACTTGATTGTTGACCTGATGAGTCCCGAGGAATTTTGATGCCTGACGGCATGATCGACCATGTATCGCCGGTTACCGTGTGACCAGTTCCCCAGCTAGTTGTCGTGCAGCTAATATTTCAGTTTTCGAAGATTTGTTCCCATCAGAGTACCGTGTACTTGTGCAGTTGGCAAGTTTCCGGGTTTGTTGGTATTCAACCGTCTTTCACCTTGATTGTTTGAGAGTCGTTCGCTTCTCACCCAGTCAGGTCCAATCCGTTTGAATAGGGGCAGCTGTTGCACCCCAGAATTTGCCCAACATTTCTTTACCTAGCTTATGTTTCATTTCATTCACATTAGCATTATCATTTGCATTTCATTGACATGTGTGCAGGAGATCAAGAGGTTTGATTACCCATTAAGGGCTACACAAGACCTTGAAGCTAGCTAAGGAGCTTATTCAAGTGTTCAAGGGTTGATATCCTTGTCAGAGAAGTTAAAAGATCCTCAGAGAGAATGGTTGAAACCAAGAGTGTGTGCCTCTTAACTTGAGAGTTATGGGGAAGACCCTCAGATGATTCTGAAGCCATGAAGTTGGACTTGAAGCCTTGAGATAGCTTATGAGATGTCTTGAAAGCCATCATGAAGCCTAGATAGGTCATTGTGCAAGATTAAGAAGACTCAGCCATGAGTGGTGCAGTTAGGGTTTGACTAGGTCAACCCTAGGTCAACTGATGATTTGAACAAGGTTGAGACCTAATTCAAAGTCCATGTGATCATGGATTAATACATTGAGATGTTATAAGGATGATTCCAAGGTCAACTCATCATGATTGAAGAGTCTGAGAAGTTTCAAGCTAGGGTTTCTAAGGCTTGATAGTGTAAAATCCCCTAGTTTGACCCCTATCTACAAGGCAGTTTAGCTCAAGATTTGATTGCTATCTCATCCCACCCCCAACAAGAATGTTGTAGAGCTTGATCTTAGCTTTAATTTGAGTGCTAGAAGTCCTTTTTAGGATTTGTAGAACTCAAGTTATGACTTTGACATGTTACAGGTCATCTGAGGTATGTGGATTTTGGGGCTTGAAAGTTACCCAACATGCATCAAACGTTTGCCCAAGAAGGACGATTCCTATGAACTTTCGGTCAACATGAATGTTGTTCCTTATCTTCTTAGCTTTCTAGAGAGTACTAGAAGTCCTTTATAGAATTTGTAGAACTCAAGTTATGGCTTTGACAAGTCAAGGGTATTTTGGTCATTTGGAGATTACAGGTCATTTCAAGCATAAGGCCATAACTCCCATTTCCAATCTTCAAATGGGAAAATGTTAGACATCAAACTTGTTCAAAATGATGTTTTAAGGCTAGTAAAGAGGTCATGAGATGATGGAAATACTTGTAGCTCAAAGTTGCAAAAATGACCTAAAATAAGGGTATAAGTTAAATGAATCAAAGTTAGAAATTGATATTTTCAATCTACATATCCAAACCAAGGCATGTAATATATCATTTTGACTCTAGAAAATATTTTAAGAACATTGGTTTAGCCACATTTTTGATTTGAGGTCTAATTTGTGGACTTGCTTTGAAAAGTAGTTACTTACATCATAAGTAACATTTGCAAAACTCAAATTCAAGGCATGAGCAAGATCCCTTGCAAGCCAAATACTTTCAAAATGTCACTAGGGGAGAAATTGGAAGTGAATGAGGTTGGTTTCAAGCTGTTTGCAGAGTTATGCATACCATGGCACATGGTTGAAAATCTCATGACATGAGAGATTGGATTTCTCATTAGAAGGATCTAGAGGGTTCTAGATCATCCATACATCATCTATATATTGAGTAGAGGTGATCCAATGCAAAGGTTGGTGTTGATTGAAGGAGAGAGCATAGATTGAGATTGAAATTGCACAGCTTGCAATTGAATTCGGTTTCACCAATTTCTTCACTTTCCATCCATTTTCTTGATTGCAACTTCTTCCATGGATGCTAGGGATTGAGTTCAGATCATAATCAAGAGGAATTCGTGGCTGATTGGTGTTCTTGAACTCAGATTTTTCCATCTGCAACTCACCATCGGGTTTCAAGATTCAGGAGTTTTCAACCAGTTCTATTGCATACAGAAGCAAGGAAAGGATCCATTGATCGTGTCTGGAAGGTTGTAGAGCTTGATTTGAAGGTTTAGTGCATCTGTTCATCAAGAATTTTCAGGTTAGTAACTTTCTTCCTCCAGCATGAATTAGGTAGAATCAAGATGAATTAGGGCGTTAGATGCATCGTAGAACGGTGTAGGAATGATTTCAGACCATTAATTTGAGAATTAGTGACCAATTTAGGATGTTACCATTTTCGGTTGAGAATTGGTTATGGCAAATCTTGAGGTTTCAGAGAGAATAAAGGGCATGAATGAATTCGTGAGGAAATTTGGGACAAGATTCATGTATAGACCATTTGCAATGGAGGATCCTAGAGAGAGTTAGGGTTGGGGACGATGACCGGAGCACCACCGGTGGTGGCCGGAGCTACGCGCGAAGTTCAGAGGTTCAAAAGGTAGAAGATGACTCTAGAGCCATTGGATGTGGTGAGACCTTTGACTAGAGGAGTGATCCAACGGCCACGTTTTAATTTCAGTTGTGAAGGATCTGAGTTAATGAAACGCATCGTTTCAATTAGTTTTGATGCTGGGCTTAGTGAATTAACTGATACTTGCACCCCCCCTCATGGCCCAATCCATAGAATGAACTGAGCGTGTTTACTATCTGCACCGTGGTTTTATTATTTTTGTTTGATTTCCTTTTATTTTTTCATTTTATTCATGGTTCTTGATAAAATCATATAAAATTGAAAAATGATCCAATTAATCCCATTCTTTTTGCATTAGATTCGTGATAGGGTCTAGTATTTTTTTCGAAAAAAATATTTTCATTTCATGCATTTTATGATTTTATGGGAATTTTATATTTTAATTGATATTAATATAGTCATGTTTGATACTTGATTTTGTGGAATTTTGTGTGATCATGTGGTGATGATTTTGATCCTAATTTTTTGTGTGTGATTAGGTTAGACATGCATGCTCCCCATAGAATTTTATCACATTTTTGTGATGAACCTAGGTGGTAGTTTAGGTTGAAACCTTTAGGAGCTCCATTTTTAGGGTTTATGGTTGATACCTTTGGATTTAGGATTTAATTTTAGGGCTTAATAGATGATTTGGTCCCTGGTTTTTGTATGAGGCATTATTAATTGAATTAGGATCCCTTAGGAATTTTTGTAGAAATTTATAAGATAGTTTCCTATTTTTGATTGATTCTAGTTTAGGTGCTAGTTTTAGAAGATTCTAAGGCACTAACTCAAATAGATTAACTTCTTTAGATTAAGGTTTTGCTTTGTTTGCCTTTGGTTGAGATTGAAGACAAGTTGAAGACAAGGTGAAGTTTCTTGAAGTTGCTTGGAGCTTGGATTTGCTTGTGCCTGAAGGTGTCTGATGAAGATTTAGGAAGTAGGAGACATAGGGAGAGCCTTAGAACTAGAATGACTTCTTTCACAAATATGGAAAGCATCTTGTGCTTCCATTCCTCCCAATGACTAAAAGTCCTTCTAAGATAATCACATCTCTCCTTTGGAGGGATGAGTGGCTTTATCTGGGAAGTAGAACTTTGAGGGAACCAGTCTCTCATGATGATGAACCCTTACAGGCTTCCTTTGGTTGTCAATAAGCTGTTTATCATTTCCACTCATTCTGTTAAATCAATTGTCTTCTGGTTTGAGTATCTTGAAAGATGTTAGACTTGAGTTTGAAGATGAGGACTTCATTAAAGAGTGTGGAAGAGGATGATTCCTTGAGCATTGCCATTGCAGCTGAAGCTTGAAGAGCAAGAAGAACAAGTTGATACTTGAAGACCCAATGGAGATTGAGTGAAGAGCTGAGGCTTGAAAAAGAATTGAAGGATGAATTTGACACTTCCAGGTGATTGAAGATTACTCTGAGAAGCTGAAGCTTGTAGGGGAAGAAGACCAAGTTGATACTGGAAAAGCAAAGAGAGCTGAAGCTTGAAGACAAGTTGATACTTATGAAGAGGATTCAATTGAGATTGAGTGGAGAGCTGAAGCTTGAGGAATAAAGGATGAGTTGATACTTACATTGATGCATTGAGAGCCTGAAGGAATCAAGTTGATACTTATAGTTAGGAGTGAAGCCTGAGGGTGGAATTGACTGAAGAGCTGAGGCTTGAAGAAAAGAGAATAAGTGGATACTTATGTTTGATGGGTTGAAACCTGGAGAAGCAAGTTGATACTTGTCATGGAGGATGATAGCCTTGAAGGGTGGTTGAAGTCTGAAGACTGGATTGCTGTCAGAAGAGCTGAAGCTTGGAATTGAAAGAGGGGTTGATATGCTTTCTTTTCTTGTCTGTTTCCTTTTCTGTGTTGATGTGACTTGTTTGATTTGCTTGATGCATTAGAATAAGTTCATGTTTAGATTGTGTTAAGCTAGGAGCATGATTGCACTAGAGGTTGAGTTGCTCCCTCTGCTTGTATTTTTACTGTGTGGCTTTGCTTGCGGGTATTCGGTAGAGCCCAGCTCCCTTAACTATGTGGTTTGTGTTTGCTTGATAGCATGTTATTTCTTCTGTATGATTGCAGTTGCTCATTATTTTGCTTGATAGCATGTCTTTCTGCTGTATGATTGCAGTTATTGTGTTTGCTTGATAGCATGTTATTTCTTCTGTATGATTGCAGTTATTCATATCTGGCTTGAGGTTAAGATGAGCTTGTGGAGGCTGCTGCCCCACACACACTTCCTCCCTCACTTGCATTGCATGCATTTTACAGCTGTTTACTGTTTACCATTGACATGATCCCTTAGGAATCTCACTCCCTTTGATAAGGAAGTGATGATTAGAACTTTAGGTTGAAACCTATGCATGATAACTTCTAGGAGTTCCCTGTTTCAAACCTCAACCATAGGATGAATCCTTGGCATGACAACATTAGGACTTGATAGTCTCCCATTAGTTGAGCCTGTTCTCTTCTCATCCCAAAACAGCTTAAGATACAGTAATAATGAATGATTTCTTTCGTACGTTACGAGCCTTAAGCTATCTGAGAAAGGATTGTTGGAGAGCTTATTTTCAACAGTCTGGTTGTTTAGTATGGCACCCTTTGGGTGACATGCGACGCATTCACTCTCAGGTCATAGTCTTTAGTGCGATTGAAATTGCAAACACAATAAAAAACAGTTCTTCCGTAAAAGACAGAAAACAAACTTCAAACCTTTTTGCCCCGCGGGCTCATAATTCAAAGGAAGCTTTTCTGAAGAAAAGAGTGTCGTTAACTCCTAGTTCTACCGCAAACAGGCTCTGTCCCTAACTGCTGGAACTGTTTGTTAACCCTACTCGATAAAATAGATGAATCTGAATCCCCGTAATCCGTATTATCCCGAACTACGTAAGCTATGATCTCTCATACCTGTTGAGAGTATGTAGGCACAATACTGATGTATTGGCGAGCCACCTTCCCCCACCACCCGTAGTAGGTCGAACTACGTTGACTCTGATTTCTCATTCTCTGATGAGAATACGTAGGCATAAAGTGCGACGCTTTGCCGAGTCGTTTTCTTTTCTTTTTAAGCCAGCCTTGATAGGTAGATAGATAAAACCAAGCCGTCCAGTAAACACAACAAGCGTGGATCCCGTCGAGTACGACGGACGTGAGGGGTGCTAATACCTTCCCCTTGCGTAACCGACTCCCGAACACAGACAATGGTTGCGATGACCTTGTCTTATACCTATTCGTCAGGTTTTTCCGATCGTTTCCTTTCCCGTTCTGAGGGATAAATAACGAAAGGTGGCGACTCTTCTGTTTTGTCGGCACCTTATTTTCGCGGAAGCGACACCGTGGACCCTTTGCAGGCTCACTACCACCGGTGGACAACAACCAAGCAAAAAGTCTCAGAAGAAGCTTCATCACCTCGCCGTCGAAACACCGTCATCAAAAATCCAAAATATAAGATTATGATATTAATGGGTTTGGTTTTGTTTTATTTGGTTTCAGGTATGAACAATGAAAGCGAAGTAGGAGGAGAAGAAGCAAAAGCTTCAAAGAAGGCAACAATGGAGGCCAACGGCGCCGCGTGTGGAAGGAAAAGAATTGGTCAAGCCTTTTCCTTTTTTTCCCACTAATGATGCAATTTAGTTTAATTAAATTAAATTAAAACCTTTCTTAAACTAAAAACTTCCTTTTTTGAGGATGAAAGCGAAAGCCTTTGTGTTTCAAAAATCAAACCCCTTTTTTTTTTTTAAACCCTTTTTTTATTAAAACCTTTTTTTTATTAAAACCTTTCTTAAAATTAAAACCTTTCTTAAACTAAAACTTTCTTTTTTGAGGATGAAAGCGAAAGCCTTTGTGTTTCAAAAATCAAAACCCTTTGTTAAAATGAAAACCGTTTTTTTAAAAACCTTTTCTTAAAGGTAATTAGGAACCTTTTTTAAAAGTTGATTAGAATATTTCTTTAAAAATATTAACCAAATGAACTTTTTCTCCCAAAATTAAAAATCTTTTTTAAAATAAATTAAATTTTTTAATAAATTGCTAACCTATTAAAATATAAAAATTAAAATTAATTTTCCTTTAGTCCTAAATTTTTCTTTCTTAAAACTAAATTTCTCACCTAAAAAATTTTCTAAAATTCCTAACCTTTCCCGTTTAATTTTCATCTAACTTTCATTGTTTCTCCTTTTTGTCCTTGGTTACTAATTTCACATTTTATCGTATTTTCATTTTTTTTCGGTTGTAATTATGCGAGGCATCGTCGCAATTTATTATTCTTGTGAATTGTTTTTCATGGATGTAATTTATGCGAGGTCATGATTGCAGTTATTTTATTTTTTCATATTTTTTGGGATTTGTAATTTACGCGAGTGATTGTCGCGATGCTTCTTTTACCGCTTTCTTTATTTTTCCGCACTTTAATTTCTGTCATAGAATATTTTGCCATGTTTGCATGCTTTTACCGTTAATCCCTTCCGAATGAATTAGGTTTAGCCGTTTGACCGCCGAGTCAATAACCCTGATTTTTGACCGCTTCACACTCTAATTAGCCTATGTGTCCCGCCGTGGACAAAAATACCCTTTACCCCAACATTAGGTCAAAGAGTCGCCGTACTCTGTTTTAGGATTTCCCGCCGTGGAATCCTTAATTTTAACCCTAATTTTAAATTAACAAAATCAACGTAGAAATAGGAGTTTCAAAACTCCACGTGAGCGTGTCCTTAAGATACGTTTATTCCCCATTGAAACCTTGACCATAGTCAAGACATTTCTAACCTCCCTTTCGAGGGGAACTACGATTACTATGATTCCATTCCCTATCCAGGATACGTAGGGACAAGATGCGACGTCTTGCCGAGTAAATTTAGGACTAACCCTTAGGTCTTTTTAGGTCACTATATCCCTTAGCAATAGATATTTAACGCAGATAATAATAAAAAATCATACAATAAACAAAAGGTTCCTGTAGAGTACTACAGAAGTTTAGGGTGCTAGTACCTTCCCTAAATTTAACCAACCTCTTACCTAGGTCTCTCTCCGCATTGTGTTTATGATGCAAAAATAGGTTTTCCCTCTTTTTGACCTTTTCCTTCGGATAAATCAAAGAGCGGTTGTGAATTAAGAATTGTGATTCAAACTAATTAATAGTTTGATATCCTATTTCCACCGCAACAATGACTAATGTCTAATTCTCTCATGGTAGAAAAGGAAACCTACTTGTAGGTTGTCTAGTTATCATTCGAAGGGAACTAACTTAATTCTATGAATCTAAAATAAAATTGAAGGGGAAAGCTATCTTATTGTTATCATGCAATAAGGGATTAATCCTAAAGTCTAATCTTAATTCAAATTAGTCATAGATTAAATTATGTCAAGATATCCTAAGAGATCATGGAAATCGAAAAAATAGGAAACTAAACCTAAACTAAAAGATATCAAGCATTTATCAAGCGAAACATCAAAATCATATAGAAATACCACCCAGAGGCGTGTCAATCCCTACTTTCAGATACTTGTCCATGATTTATAACTTTGAATCAAGAATTACCATCCAGAGGCGCGTCAATCCCTACCGTGAGAGCATATCAATCCTCATTTCATTTGGATTAAAAGAGGATAGAACAAAACCTTCAGCAAACATGACTCCCACTCGCGACCTCCCTGCGTCATCCCTCATTTTGCCGGCGTTCTCCTTTTTTGTCTCTCTGTCTCGATGTCACGTCGTGGTTTGTGAAAAACTTTGCGGTTTTTATGTGAGGAAGATGAGGTATGAGTGTTTTTTCTTTTTTTGTGTGATTGCTTATTTTTTCTAATCCATATATATAGGACTAGAAAATAGACAAGAATGATAATAACAATTAACGCAATATTTTTATTATTATTATTTATAATAAGACAAGAATAAAAAGAATTAAAAATCGTGTTTTTATGTTTTTTTTATGATAATACAAGAATAAAAAGAATTAAAAATTATGTTTTTGTGTTTTTTATAATAAGACAAGAATAAAAAGAATTAAAAATCATGTTTTTGTGTTTGTTTTATGATAAGATAAGAATAAAAAGAATTAAAAATTATGTTTTTTTAAAAAGAAAACATTAATAAATAAATTAAAATTAAAATTAATTAATAAAAATAAAAATTTACATTAAATATCTAATTAAATCTAAATAAATTAAATGATTACTTAAATACAAATGATTAAAAAACAAAATAAAAAGTCGGGCAAAAAAGTGCTTGAAAAATAAAATGAACACACCAAAATAATCAGCGCGAAATAAACATATTGGAAAAATACAGCGTTTGATCAGATTTTGAAATAAATTTAGACTGGTTTGTCTGTAAATCCAACAAATTTATTCTGACTGACATTTCGGACACCATACAAGATGAAGTGCATGTTATGCTATGCAGATGATGCAAAACAGAATCTTAGGATCTAAAATTAGGGTATGACAGATGCCCTTATTTAAGTTTCTTCTATCCGGAGATATGGAGATTGAAATCTTCGTCTCGACGTGATAGGAGAGACTTAAATACAAACATGCACAATTTTTGGTCTTAAGATGTCACAAAATGCTTATGATATGATATGATATGATATGAAATGAATGAAAGATAGGGATCATGTGGGGAATGACGTCACTGGGGATAACTGCATACAGAAAACACTGAAACATAGTTAAAGAAAGGAAGGACCGACGAGGAACAACTTAGCAAGACTCCACGAGGAAAGGTCCAACTCCACAAGGGATGAGACTCAACTCCATCGGGGAAAAGGTACTTAACCACCACTGAGGATAGCTTAAACACATGGTATCTCCAAAATAGAAAAAAGGTGTGCATCGCCTACTACCAAGAACATGGTAGCCTAAACAACAGGCAAGAAACTTGAAAAGATGGGTAACCTACTATCAACAAATGGTAGCCTAAGTGAAGGTATCCAGTTGAAATAAAAGAACGTATATTACCTATTATCAAGTATATGATAGCCTAAGTAAAAGTGATAGACTTGAAAGGAGAAATCACCTACTACCAAACACAGTAGCCTAAGCAAATGTATCTGACCAAAAAGATACGGTATATTACCTACTATCAAACATATGATAGCCTAAGAAAAGGTAATAACTAAAATAAGCTTCCATGATCAAAATATGATTAAGCTTCTTCTTTAACTAAATGATTCATTTAGAAAGGGTAAATAAACTTCCCCACGCCTCGACTCATAAGTCACGGATTGGTCTCAGTTTCTTCTTTAATCAAGTATTCCACTTGAAAAGGATAAAATAAACCTCCCATCACTTCAAGGTTTTATGCTATGAATGAGTCTCAGTTTCTTCTTTGATCAAGTATTCCACTTGAAAAGGATAAAATAAACATCCCCTCGCTTCAAGGTTGTCTGCCATTAACGGGTCTCAGTTTCTTCTTTGAAAAGAGTAAAATAAACCTCCCCTCGCTTCAAGGTTATACGCCATTAACGGGTCTCAGTTTCTTCTTTGAAAATGGTAAAATAAACATCTCCACGCTTCAAGGTTGCATGCCATGAACGGGTCTCAGTTTCTTCTTTAATCAAGTATTCCACTTGAAAAGGATAAAATAAATCTCCCCTCACTTCAAGGTTGTATTCCATGAACAGGTCTCAGTTTCTTCTTTGAAAAAAGTAAAATAAACCTCCCCTCGCTTCAAGGTTGTATGCCATGAATGAGTCCCAGTTTCTTCTTTAATCAAGATTCCACCTGAAAAGAGTAAAATAAACCTCCCTCGTCTCGGGTCATAAGCCACGAACGAGTCTCAGTTTCTTCTTGGAAAGGTGAATACTTATGGGAGAGTATCTTCACAGGGGATTGGAATTTTACTGGAGATTTATAACTTTAGCAGGGATCCATAATTTACTGAAGGTTAGAAAACATCGTCGAGGATCTAAAAGAGATGTAAGCCAGTTGATTTGCAAAATATGTCTTCTTAAATAAAGAGAAAGATCATCTGAATCTTAATCAAACTTCTCTGAGAGATGTCATTTGATGTAAGCAAATTGAATAGTGGACTCGCTAGGGAGAACATCATTGAGGAGTAGTATTGTTGTAGTTTGAAGTTGCATTGAAGCAAATAGAGTCCTTGTATAAGAAATTCTCAAATAAAGAGAAATACTTGTAAAGTCTTCAACAAACTTCTCTGACGGATTTTCAGAGAGATGCCATTTGATGGAGGATAAGTTGGTCATTTTGATAAAATCATTTAGGAAGACAAACTGTCTTGAGGAGACTGTCGTCTGTCATCTAAATAAAAAACCTAAGAACTAAACAAACTGCTCAAATAAAGAGTTGCCAATTGTTGTTTGGGTATAAATTGTTGAGAAAAATGTTGTAACACTGCTGTGTTAGACGATGGCTTGGATCTAGAAGGGGGGTTGAATAGTTCTCAATTAAAATCAGTCGGCGCTACCAATTAAAAATTTGTTTTTCAAAATATTTATTTTTAAATTTACGGAAGCAGCCGTGGAAAAATTACGTCTAAGAACCAACTGTTATTAGAAGACTGGATATGCGTCTAGCCTTATGGATATGATAATGAGCAAAGTTTGATTCAACACACTAGTCACACTATCAGTTGATTTTATCACTTATTAGTAGAGCTAGCACCAATGATCTACAATGCCCACAAAGTAGGCAAATGGACTAAGTAAACTTTGGTGTAGGCAATTTATCAAACACTTGGTGTGCAATACACTCCAAGTGTGGTTTGGTTTGAGTAAGATACTTTAATTTCCTTGTGCAATGTATTGTTGCACTAAAGTTCAAAACAGTAATAGGTACTTACTCAATTCAACCTAACTTATGATATAATTGCTTATACTAAAATCACTTAAATTTTAAACCAAAATTGAAAGTGCTGAAAAGTAAAGGAGACAAAGATTTGTTGAGGCACTTCCCCCGCCGTCCTTGCTTCGGGGTACGTCTGCCCTCAATTCTAATAATAGAATTGAGATCAATATATTAGATATCACCTGTAATGTAGAAATGTTTATACAAGAACTGATAAGCAAAATGTACAATCAGTTAGGAATGAACTCAATTGAGGTTTATCTTTAACCAAAAATGGAAAAGAAAACTAAAGCAAAAATCTTTCACGAGGATCGAACTCAGTGGGGAATTATAAAGGATGTGCGCTTTCTGCTTAGGGTTGACGACTCTACCTGGAGGGAGAGGACAAACCCAATCACTTGTGGACAAATACGGAAAAGTAAACAAAACAAAAAACAAAAATGAAAAATGCATAGATGCCATGTATCCATATGAATGAATGTATGTTATGTTATTCTTATCATGACAAAACAAACAAGGAGAAGTAAACCGGAGATGAAATAAAAATCTCGACACGGATACTCAGCCAATCTTCACAAGATTGAAGCATCACTGAGGTGAATGGAAAGCCACATGTGGAATCACAGTCTTGCTTCAAGATTTAAAACTTCTTTGAGGGAAAAGAGAGCACTCCACTTGAGGATGAACAACATGACTTCACTTAGGGGACCGTCAAGATGAACCCTGCTACTCTGTTGGGAATGAGAAAGAACCATTGGGAATGGATTAAACTCATGATTAGAGAGGTTTTATGGGGATAAAATAAATATCCACTACAAATTGAAGTAGTCTGGAAGGAAGTTGTAACTGGAGATGATAGAGTTGAGGCCTCACAAGGGATAAAATAAATATCCACTTCAATAGGGAAGCTTTGATCAATGTTGCAAGATGAAGATGTCAGAGTTGAGACTTCATGAGGATGAAATAAACATCCACTTCGCTGAGGAAGATTGAAGTTGTACGAAATTCAGTGAGGAGTGAAATAGCATTCACTTCGCTGGGGAAGGTTGAAACCAAAGAAATTCACTAGTGGATGCTTAGGTTACCAGCAGGGGAAATCTTGCATCAATCCTACCATAACATCTTGAAGTAGAGATTCATCGGGGAATTGTTATGACCGTTGAAGTAGAGACTTATTGGGGACATGGCTGAAGAATATTGCGAGAACAATGTAGTTCTGCACGGTAGTCGCCATTTTGAACAATAGTTGTTGTGAATGGATGAAAGTATTCAACTCTCAAATTCCCCAGATCACATGGTTTATGAGAAGAGGTAATTCCAAGAGGATTTTACAGAAAGCTTGGCATCCAAGATGTTCCAATGTCTTCCAACTCTTTGAGAGATTTGTCGAATCTCGACGTAACTACCCCATATTAGTTGCATTATGTATAATTGGGTCTTCAAACTTTCCCTTTATGGTAGCAATAACTGAAAAACAACTTGCCCATGACCAACATGTCCCTAGATATGATCATATTTTTGTAATAATTCGCCATTTTCATCGGAGTTTCAAGTCTCGAAATATTAAGCTCATCATTGTTGTTCGTATGCAAGCTTTTATGATGTCAAGAAATGTTAGCAAGAAGAAGGAATATTAATTCTGAAACTGCTAAACAACTCAAGAACATTCCACAAATATCAAATATATCAAGCAATGAAAGTTGCATGTGGAAAGCAATCAAGATAGGCTCAAAAGCAAGCAGAAATTACACTCTGCAGCAGGTGTAATCGATTAACATATATGTGTTAATCGATTACACAATGATAAAAGGCAGTTCTGGACGCAGAAATAGGGTGTAATCGATTACACTAGATGCGTTAATCGATTACACTTGTAGAAACAACAGAAAATCACTTTTCAGAAGTACTTTTCCAGCATCAATTCAATGATCAAATGCAACATGTAATAGTATGCAATTGTACATAAAAATTACATCAATTAGCAGCAAACAAACACACATTGAATCAGTCAAACAATCAACAATATTAATCAATATAATCAATGGATCAATTCACACAAAAACCACAAGGCTCTACATTGTGAAAGTTGTAAATAAGCTAAAATGAGTTTGGATCCAAGAATCACCAACCTACAAAGTGGAGATTTGCTTTGGTAATTGTTGCAAATAGAATTTGATAGATTGAGAAAAGAAAACCAGAGATCCAATGAATTCCTAGCAAGAAAGTTGAAGAACAATGCAATGAGATAAACTTGCTCCAAAATCACTCTAGATCGAAACCAATTTCTATTGCAGAATTTGATGTTGATGAAAGGAATTGATGAAGGTTTAGCTCAAGGATTAACAAATTCCAATGAAGAATTTGTTAACTCTAATGGAGGAGTTTTAGTGAGGTTAGGGATAAAGATGAAAATAGAGTGAAAAAGTGAAAGAGAATTAAGAGAATTTGAATGTGAAGTGTAGAAAAAAATGATTTGGTTCTCCTCTTGGAATGGAGAAAATTGGTTTAAATATGATTTAGGTATGGAATGAGAATGAGGTTTAGAAATTGGTTTTGAATGAGGATTAGGTTTTTGGTTTGGAATTAGGAGTGTGAATTATTTGAATTATGGAGGAAAAATAAAATTAATTTGGAAATAAACCAAAATTTTGGAAGCATTCTAGATCCTTCTACTGATGCAACTATGAACCCAGGTGATTAAAATGACTTTGAAACTGCTACAGTGCTGAAAATCTATTATTTTTGGCCAAACTGATTGGTGTAATCATTTAACATGATATGATTAATCGATTACAGGTTCAAAATTTGAATTTTGTCGCCTTATAGAGGGGTGTAATCGATTACACTACAAGTGTTAACCGATTACATCAAGGCAAAAGTGAAAAAACCACCCTGTTGCAACATGTTCTGAGCCTGGCTTGGCATCTGAACCTTAGCCACTGATAAAACCCCTGAATAATGCCTAAAACATTATTAGTAACTTGTCCAGAACCAAAAACCAAGTGAGCTTTGTGCCTTTAGTTCTTGACTCAAATAATCAAACCATCTGCTGAGCAAAATAAATGCTTAAAGAACTTGATGATTGTCTGTTTAGCTCTGAATACTACTGAAACACTCTCTAAAATGAAGAAAACCCCGAACTAGAAAGAATAATATGTGATCCTATGTCTTAAGAACCCAATGCAATGCATGATTAATGCTATGCCGAATGCAAACATAAGGCAGTTAAGGTTAGAAATGAGAGGGAAAATTTTGGGGTACAATAGTCATCAATAAATTTGTAGAGGTTTGCAGTGGTTCCTTATAGGAACAAACAATTTAAGATCATTCTAGCACTCATAAATTTTAAAATTAGAAACACAATCCAATTCAATACTCAAATTTACTTTTTCAATCAACATCTCTTTACATAGAAAGCATATATACTTTAACAACATAAATACATGTTTAGAACCTTCAATGTAATTGATGTTCGCAAATAAACATAAAGAAAATTTTTATTAGTTGTACATGCTTCAAAAAATTGAGACACACAACACCTGATGCAATTATTAGCAGATACATAAAACATTTCTCCTTCTTTCAGAGCCTTTTTGAGTGTATCCTTAAATTTTTACAAAGTTCCAGATCTAATATGTTCTAGTGCAGATTGGTATGCTGGTTGGACAAGCTAACCCATTGAAAAAAGGTTACGTACCTTGATAAAGAACATATATCATCTATTACACACAAGATAACATCAATAGAATTATAAACGTGATAGAAAAATTAACATTTGCGGAAATGATTACCCATTTTATTAGCTATTGTGTATCTTGATATCATATGTTGTTTATGTTTTACATAAATAATTGTGATAAGTCGGACACTTTGAGAGGTTTAGATAATATAATTATCATGTAAACCTCTCAAAACACCCGACTTATCGCAATCATATATATAAAATATAAACAACATATGATATTGAGATACACAATAATAATAATAATAATAATAATAATAATAATAATAATAATAATAATAATAATAATAATAATAATAATATGGACAATCATTTTTGTAAAGCATAAACAACATACGATCTCTAGCTTAATTTCTAAGTCTAAAATCATAATGCACGAACCTGAACCTCCAAACGCTTGCTGCATCCATTAACTTTGCATCAATGACAGGATGGAAAAAACCGTTTAGGAGCTGTCAAATCTAGATTACACATCTTTACACATAATTATCATTCTAGAGTAACTCAAATTTTATGAAAATCTAAATTATAAGAAGCAGCAGCCTCAAACTATATATAATAATTTTTAGTTCTAAGTAGTTAATGATTAAGTGGTTGCCATTCAATTTTTTTTGGTATAAGGTATGTATACATCTTGAAATAACAAAGGGAACAACCAATTTTAATCCCTTCTTGATATGTATACATCTTGAGACTATTTATCCACGTGGTATATATTAATCCAAGTTATGGACTAGTAGTTGATTCTTAAAAAGTGGAGTTTATAAAAACAAGTTGGGTTACATTACTTGACATTGCTATCAAAAGAATCAATATGCCACATGATATAATAATTTTTAGTTCTAAGTAGTTAATGATTAAGTGGTTTCCATTCAAATTTTAATATAAAAAATGTCCAACATTAACTAATCATTCATACAAAATAGAAGAATAAAATGTGAACAAATCAATACGAGAACCTAATTCAATGAGAGTGAAACCTTGAAATATCTTGAGATTTTTTGATAGGTAATCATTCACCAACATATCTCCAAGCCATAACAGTTATCCTGTCAAATCAAAGTGAGTTGATTCCATAGATAATTAGTATTTTGATCCAAAAACTTGAAGATACAAAAAGCAATAAAACAATGCCAATTATAAGATCAAAAAAGGCATACATTAAGATCAAGAGAAACTTTCAAGGAGATGAAAAGCAAGACCAACTTTATATTCTTCCCATAGAATCGTGTTACATGACCACAATCTAGGTTGAGACTCTAGAGTTTTTGAGGCTTTAGCAAAAATAAGGCGACTGCGATGGTTTGTAGTGATCAAAATTATACTACAAACATGAAATAATTTGATGATTTGGGTGACTAAAATCATACTAGAAACTTGTCCATTATATACCACACTGGTTTTAATTAAGAACACTAGATCACAATAGAAAAATAGGTTCAAAATTCATGCAATCATGAAAAATATTGAAAGTCTTTGGTCACATTGGTGTAGTATGGATGAGTTTAGTGTCACTGTTAGCATAACATAATACCCAAGCATTTAATTTTTCATCATGGACTATAAAGCCTAAACTCTAATCATATACATCTAAGAAAAGCTACTAAAGGGAGTGAAACTGTATCCCACATAGCACATCTTAAAGACCCAGAATCAGATCAGCTGTCGAATACTTTTAATTGGAAAAAGATAAAAACCCAGACAAATCAGAGAACAAAACTTTTGAGTCTTAAGTTTATTTTACATGAAATCCTATGAAAGACCCAGAGGAATAGGAATTGACATAATACTACCATCAGATGAAAATACATATAATATAACATGAAAGCAGGTGATAGTTCTAAACAATCATGAACATGAAGCACCATGGTTTCCCATCAATGTGTAATAAATAATCAATATAATCTGTATATATATTAACTTACATTTGGGATCATGTTGGGGTATAACTTAATATGGTTCATGTTGGGGTCCTCTTGCAAAACTTGAGTAACTTGAAACTTTACAGTAAATCTAGAGCAACAAAGAGTTCATGTTGGGATCATATTGAAAATCTTTAGTAACTTGAAAAATGAAGTGTATAACTTCCGGTCACCTTTATCCGGTGACTTGTAATAGTATAGTCCATGTTAAGGACAATTGTGTTTGGTCTACTCAAGTGTACATGTAAGGGCAAAGTGCCTCATACTTGGTTATACTTGTTTTAATGATGTCAAAACATATATAGTTTGAAAAATGTACTTTGGACAGTATCATCGAGTCGCATATGCATACATTATCTTTTTTGTGTCAAACATTTGTCAAAACATATCTAGGTACATATAGAAAGAGCACTATGTGTGTTATATATGAGTTTGTCCAAGTTAGAGATGCATTAGGTTCTCTTAGGAGTATCTAAATATATGAAAATATGTATTTTTGCAAGTTCTGTTTCTTTGAGTCGACTCATAGCATGTTTAGGTCGACTCATACAGAAGTCAATTTTCATGTCTTGCTCTCGGGAGAGTTTGCATCGACTCCCCGGTCGACTCATACTGTGTGTATTTGTGCTTGTCAAAATTAGGGTGTTTTGCGTCGACGCATGGACTTGTTCCGGTCGACGCAAAGAGCTGTTTCCTGCATAATCCTAAACTCGGGAGAGCTCAGGTCAACCCTCCCCTTTGTTTTAGGTCGATCGCTCGTGTGTTTCTCACAGAATTTTTGTTATTCTTAACATACTAAGTGACTGATATGTTGGTTATTTGGTTTCAACTTTGCATATATATTGAGTTAGTTCATTCTTCACAATAGAACAAGAAAAGGGAAAATATACATTGATTTGGTTCTCATCATCTTCATCCTCTTTCTTGTATTTTTTCAACAACTACACATAATCATTTTTGTTGTGCATTCTGCATCATCGAGGTGATAACGTTCAAACTTAAGATTGGTGTATCGGGTTTTGGTTGAGAAATCAGTGGGTTTTTCTTGAATAAAACCTTGAGGATTTTGTCCTCTAAGAATCTTGAATTTTGCAGTTTGTTGCACAAATCGTTCCTTCACATATTCAGCCGATCGAAGGTAATTGAAGAATGGGAGGTTCTATCAATTTAGTAGCGTTAACCGGAGGATTGTGGTAGGAAGGTTTGGGTTCAAATCGTTGGTGTTTGAAATCAGTCGGGTAAGATTTAAAGACCAGAGGGTTGTTCAAAGGTGGTGCCGTAATCAGAAGTTTACTCATCACGTTCGAAGGACTTGATTCATCTTGAATCAAGAGAAGATAAGGCATAGGCTCGACACCGATATTTGGGTTTGATTGTTTGAATTCTATTGCATCTCTTATAAAAAAAATTGCAACTGGTTATATATACAGGTCTCAATTCTATTTTTAGAATTGAGGGCAGACGTACCTCGAGCGAGGACGACGGGGAAACTGGCTCAACAAATTGGTGTTCTCTCTTTTTACTATTTTCATTGCTGAATTTTGAGTTTATGTGCAAACATATTAGTTGATTAAAATTTTGGTGTGTTTTAGTGCTAAAACATTTTTAGAAACCTCATTACAATCTTTTTATTGTAATTGAAGTACATAGCACTTCATTCACTTATTGAAATTTACTTGAGGTGCTTTGCACACCAAGTGTTCAACTAATTAGTGAACACAAACACTTGAGCTGTTTTTCAATTGGTTTATATTTCACACACATTTGGAAACTGTCCAACTTTATGTGAACAAAATATGATTGATTTGTGTTCAAACTATTGATTTTAATTTTTCGTCTTTATCGGTACTCCATATATGCTTTGCGTATATCCGATCTTTTTGTTAACAGTTCGTTTAGACGAGAATAGTTCTTCGGCCGCTTCCGCTTAAAAAATTTTAAAATCTAAATCTTAATAAGCGACAACTCTGTTTTTAATAAGTGATCTATTCAACCCCCCCTTCTAGATCATTATCGTCATTTAACAAGTGCTATCAGATCCTGGTTCATTCCTTGCTTCACATATAACTTCTTAGAATATGGCAAACGAACCAAAAGGGGATTACAATAGAGCACTTGTTTTCAACAGTGAGAACTACAGTTATTGGAAAGATTGTATGCGCGTGCATATAAATTACATTGACAGAAAGGTATTTAATGTTATATTGAACGATCCTATGGAAATTACCATGACCGATGAAAATAACGTTGTTGTGCTTAAGCCTAAAGCACAATGGAATGATGAAGATGAGAAAAAGTACAATTACGATTGGAAGGCTAGAAATATTTTCATCTCCTCCTTGAGAGTTGATGAATATTATAGAGTTTCACATTGTATAAATGCTAAAGCTATGTGAGACTCATTGTAAGTTTCCCATGAAGGAACTAATGATGTCAAACTAGCTAGAATCAATATTTTGACTCAAGACTTTGATCTCTTTCACATGAAGCAAGGAGAAACCATTGCCGACATGCAAAAGAGATTTTCTCATTTAATCAATAAACTAAATTCACTTCGTAGACTAATTTCCAATGATGTTGCTATTAACAAAGTCTTAAGATGTCTTACCAGGGAGTGGCAACCAAAGGTCACGGCCATAAAGGAAGCAAATGATCTTATGAATTTGGACCTTACAACTCTTTTTGGAAAGCTCCAAGAACATGAGCAAGTGCTTCTTAGTCTCGAGTAATTTGAGAAAAAGGAAAATAAGGAAAAGACCAAAACTATGAAAAAGAAGTTTATAGCTCTAAAAGCTTCTTGTTCAAAGTCCTCCGCAAAAGAGTTAAGTGATTACGACTCGAGTGATGACACGATGAAGAAACGAATGAGGATATGGGGTTATTCGTAAAGCGATACAATCGTTATGTAAAGAAGAATGGTATCCAACATTCCAAAAAGAATCTTGTCAATTTTAGAAGACAATCAAGGTCTTCCAAGAATGAAGGCAATAAGGGGAGTAAAGCAAGAGGGTCGTGCTTTAATTGTGGAAAAGTCGGACACTATAAGCCAGATTGTCCATTGATGAAGAAGGACAAAGGAAAGGAAAGTAATTGCTCACAAAAAAAACAAGGTAAGCCTAGAAGAGCTTACATCGCTTGGGAAAGTGATAGTGAGTCATCCGCGAATGATAGTTCAAGTGACGAAGAAGAGTCTGTCAACCTTTGTCTCTCCACTCATCAAAAGAAGAAAAACAAAAAGGTACAAAGTCTTGAGCCTAGAGAGAGAAGATGGACTCTCGATAGTGGATGCTCAAAACATATAACAGGAGACATATCTCTCTTCATTGACTTTGTGGAAAAGAAGAAGGGATTTGTAACCTATGGAGACAACAACAAGGGAGCAATACTTGGAAAAGGTAGTGTAGGTAATCCCTCGTCTACTACTATCTCTGATGTATTGCTAGTTGAGGGCCTTAAACACAATCTCATAAACATTAGTCAATTATGTGACAAGGAATACAAAGTATCATTTTCAAAAGATTGTTGTATGATTGAAAATAATAATAAAAAGGGGGATCTGTTTAATGGCTTGAGGGTAAATAATGTTTATATGCTGGATTTGAGTGAAGTATCATTGAGTAGTGACAAATGTCTCGTGACTATGAGTGAGGAATCATGGTTGTTGCATAGACGTTTGGCGCATGTCAACTTTGGCGTGCTAAACAAGATAGTTTCTAAGGACCTAGTTATTAGCTTATTCAAAATCAAGTTTTCAAAGGATCACTTATGTGATGCGTGCCAAATGGGGAAGCAAACAATGATCTCGTTTAAATATAAAAGCGTGTCAACTATGAGACCTCTTGAACTTTTTTATATGGACCTCTTTGGACCATCTAGAATTAAGAGTCTAGGTGGTAACTACTATGGTTTTGTTATTGTCGATGATTTCTCTAGGTTTTATTAGACTATCTTCTTGGCTAGCAAGAGCGATACTTTCTCCGCCTTTGAAAATTTTGCTAAACTTTCTCAAAACAAGTTGAACACAAACATTATATCAATTAGAAGTGATCATGGAGGTGAGTTTGAAAATCACCTTTTTGAAGAATATTGTGGTAGACACGGAATTGATCATAATTTTTCTGCTCCGTGTACCCCACAACAAAACGGGGTCGTGGAACGTAAAAATTGAATTTTGGAAGAGTTAGGAAGAACTATGATCAAATAAAGTGGACTTCCTAAATATTTTTGGGTCGATTCCATTAGTACGACTTGTTATGTTTTGAATAGGTGTTGATCCGTCCTATATAACAAGACTCCGTATGAACTTTTGAAAGGGAGGAAGTCAAATGTGTCTCACCTTCATGTTTTTGGTTGTAAGTGTTTGTGTTAAACAATGGTAAAGATAGTCTAGGTAAATTTGACTCCAAGGAAGATGAAGGCATCTTTCTCGGATACTCTCAGTCAAGTAAAACATATAGAATATACAATAAGAGGTTACTTATAGTTGAAGAATCTGTTCATGTCACTTTTGATGAAACTTATCCGAAAAGTGCCGGAAAAGGTATTTCGTTTCATGATGCAGGTGTATCTTCTGAAGACATACTTAAAGACACTGAGAAAGGATTTGATCAACCTGAGTCAGTGAAAGTTGAAGAGGAAAAAGATTACCATCATAAGGAGATTGAGGAGGTTCATTCGACTAACACCGATGGTCTTCCTCCAGCTTGGAAGTCTTCTAAATACCATCTTATCGATAATATTCTCGAAGATATCTCAAAGGGAGTGACAACTCGATCTAAGCTAAGTAAATTATATTATCACTTTGCTTTCGTCTCTTAAGTTGAGCCTAAAAACCCTAAAGAGGAATTACTCGATGAACATTGGTTCTTATCAATGCAAGAGGAATTAAATCAGTTTAAAAGAAATTAGGTTTGGGACCTTGTCCCTCCTCCGCAGGACCATCGAGTAATTGACACTCGATGGGTGTTTAGGATTAACTAGACGAAAACAGAGTTATAACATTCAACAAGGCGCGGTTAGTCGCACAAGGGTATAACCAAGAGGAGGGAATCGACTATGAGAAAACTTATGCGCCGGTTTGCTCGACTCGAGGCTATACGCCTTTTGCTTGCTTTCGCTTGTGCAAAAGATTTCAAATTATTTCAGATGGATGTAAAAAGTGCTTTCCTCAATGGACATATAAATGAAAAGATTCATGTAGCCCAACCTATTGGGTTTGAATCCCATGAGTATCCTGATCATATCTACAAGTTAAAACGAGCTTTGTACGGACTCAAACAAGCCCCTAGGACTTGGTATGACCGTCTTAGCAAATTTCTTCTTGATTAAGGGTACTCAAGAGGAAAGTTTGACATAACTCTCTTCATTAAACATCAAGGAAAACACTTAATCTTGGTACAAATATATGTTGATGATATTGTTTTTGGATCAACTAACATGAATATGGTCAATGAGTTTTCTAGATTAATACAGGGCGAGTTCGAGATGAGCGTGATGCGGGAGCTCAACTATTTCCTCGGATTGCAAATCAAACAACTTAAAGAGGGTACATTTGTGAGCCAAAAAAAATATTTCCTTGAGCTTCTTAAGCGTTTAGACATGGCTAACTCTAAGGCGATTAACACTCTGATGCCTACATGTGCAAATCTCAACCGAGACGATAATGGTAAGGATGTGGAGGTGAAGAAGTATAGAGGTATAATTGGCTCTCTCCTCTATCTTACTGCATCTCGACTCGACATAATGTTTAGTGTTTGCATGTATGCGAGGTATCAATCATGTCCCAAGGAATAACAATGAAAGCTGTAAAGCGCATACTTAGATACCTCTCTGGTACTCTAAAGTATGAGCTCTGGTATTCCAAGGGTAATGATTATTCCTTGGTTGGCTTTTCCGACTCCAACTTTGCCGGTTGTAAATTAGATAGGAAAAGCACAAGTGGCACTTGTCATCTGTTTTCAAATTCTTTGGTGAGTTAGCATAGCAAAAAGCAAGATTTCGTTGCTTGGTCAACAGTCGAAGTTGAATACATTGCGGCCGGTAGTTGTTTTGTTTAATTCCTATGGCTTAAGTAACAATTACTCGACTTTAATCTAAAGCTTGAGCGTGTTCCGATCTTTTGTGATAACACTAGTGCGATTAATCTAAACAAGAACCCCATATTACATTCACGCACCAAGCATATCGAAATACGCCATCATTTACTTAGGGATCATATGGAGAAAGGTGATGTGGTATTTGAGCATGTTGATACCAAAAATCAACTTGCGAATATTTTCATAAAACCACTCGCTACAGAGTCTTTCTTTCACATCCGTAGGGAACTCGATGTTCTCGACATCTTGGATCGTGCTTAGGAGTTCATTATTGCATGCTTTCTATGTATGGGCTTTGTCTATTGTTGCACCCTAAAATTTGACCAACCGGTTCTCCTATCTGACTCGTGGTTTAAATTCATATTCGCAAATCAGACGCATGATATTTGTGCACAGACAGAGGATATCAGAGTTTACGGCATGGTTTTCATTTACTAACTACGACAGATCCAGTCTAGATCATCAGGGTTTTATTTTCGGGAAGTTGTGCGCTCCTCGGTGATTTTTAGCTTGCATAATGATTTTGGGGTATTCTGATGTCCGAGATTCTCTGTTCGATTCGATCTGGTCTCGTGCGTTCTTTCATGGCTGTCATTTGCATTTGTCTGCATTTTCAGGGTTTAATAGACTTTTGTGGATTTTAAATAGGCATTTTAATCATTTTTAGGATTTAAATAGATTTTTTTTTAGAATTTTAAATAGCTTAAATCTCTTTTTAGAATTTTATATAGATTTTTAAATAGAGTTAATAGTTTTTTTTTAGAATATAAAAGATTTTAAGTAGTTTTAATTGTTTTAGGTAATATAGAAAATACTATAGATTTTTCTTTTATGTTAATAGGGATTTTAATAGTTTTAAATAGGAATAAATAAAATTTGTTTTAATATAGTTTTTCTTTTAGATAGATATTATAAATAATAGTGTAGAATTTTAATAGGCATTTTATAGAATAGGAGTTAAATAGAACTTTAATAGAGGTAATTAGATTTTTAATCATTTTTTTTAGATTTAATTAGGGTAATTAGTTTAATTAGGTGTTAATTCTGTTTTTAGGTTTAATCAGGTTAATTAGGATTTTAATCATGTTTAGGTCTAATTAGGATTAAGATAGTTTAATTCTTGGATTAGTCAAGTTAATTAGTTAATTAGGTCTTAATTGGTTTTAATTAGATATAATCAGATTTAATTTTTTAATGCAGTTTTTTTTTACAGGTTTTTTGACAATCATTTTCGTATGGGCCCAGTACAGCTTTTTTTGGGAGGCCCAACGAGATCTTCAGTCCAGCTTTTTGTTTTTGTGCAGTTTTTGGCCAGAAGAGTGACACTTGTCACTATATAAACAAGCCACGCGTTGCACCCAGAGGCGAGCCACCACATCAACTCAGAACTTCCCACTCACGGACACGCGTCCCACTACCCTCTCCCTCTGCCAGCACATTCGCCACTTGTCACCTACCCAGCCCCTCGCCTGAGCCTCACCAGAACCCTGCCGCCGGCCATGCATCCGCCTTGAACCTCCCCAACGGCCACCGTCCAACCGTCTCCGGCCACCGTCCCTTGCCGGAAACTGCAAAAAGCTCCAGAAATTCCCAGAAACGTTTCCTTCTTCATCTTCCTCCTCCGTCCACCTCCATCTATCCTTCGCCGGAGAACTCAACGGCGCCAGAAAACTCATCATTTGCGCCCAGAACCATCCACCAATTTTCCAGATCATCAAATCTCCATCGCGTCTCAAGAACAACTTTTCCAGAACTCCATACAATCATCATCAGTCTCCAGATCTCCTTCCACGTTCCCAGATTCATCTCATCGCCAGAGAATCCCCAGCACGTCTTCATCGTTGTTCATAGGTCTTCGTCAGCTCCCAACAACTTCAAGATCTGTAAAGATCTTTGAAGATCTTCGCCTACGGTGTTTCTTCTCCAGAACGTCTTCAAAGTCTTCAATAAGCCTCAAGATCTTCCTCTTTCTCGTAGTGATCTTCAAGTGATTCTTCAAGATTCTCCAGGATTTCTTCAAGTCCTTCAACGAACTTCAAGAATTCACGGCGTCGTTCACACCTCAAGCCAGGTACATTGTTCTTCCACTCTGTATTCGTTGTTGATTGTTGAATGTAGGGTTTCGTTGGGATTTCAGTTAGCATTTAGTTTAAGCTTAGATCTTGTGTGGAGGAATCTTGTATGAGAGTGAGGTGTGTTGCGTGAGAAGTTTTAGAGTTTGGTTCGATTATTTGAGAGAGGTAGGAGATTGTTCAGAGAGGATGAGAGGTTTGGGATGAACGACGGCTAGGGTTCAACGGTGAACAGTGATCAGGGAAATGGGGAAGGAGGTAGGGTTTTGTTGTTAGGGTTTCGGGCTAGGGTTCAGATTGGGTCTAAGGCCCAAACGCATTTTTGCTGAAGATCACTCCCCATTTACTCGTACCCCCCCCCCCTGCGTGTGAGAGACAGATTGGAATTGGGCTGGGCCTTATGCCCACTACTATCCGCACCCCCCTTGGGCGTGAGCCCAATGAAATAACCAGAAATTACTCATATTACACCCCCCTGCGCTTTTCTTCCTTTCTGTTCTTATTAGATTTTATGATGGGGCATAGACCCTGCATAATTGATATTCACGCCCCCCCTGGCGTGGGCCCAATACAACAATAACCAGAAAATTGCTATTGTTGCACCTCCCCTCTATTTTCTTTCATTCTTTTGTTTTCATATTTTTTTTAATTGTTTTGGTGTCTTGAAAAATTCATAGAAAATAAAAATGATTGATTTTTAATTCCTTGTTTTTTCTACCACTTCATGAAAATGTCTAGAAAATTAAATAAAAATAAAAATGCCATTTTATTTTTGTTTGCTATTTTTAGCGTATTTTCCATTCAAATGACTTTTTTTAATACCTTTTAGTGCATGCATATTATTAGAAAATTCATAAAAAATAGTAGGTTTAATCAAATAATTCCGTTCTTTTTTCTGTAGACTCGTAATTCAGTGTAGAATTTTACAGTACAAAAACATTAGATCAATCATGCATTTTCATTTTGATTGCATTTTTTTGCATTGTTATTGATATTGAATATTTGGTTTGTGGATATGTCTGCTTTGTTGATTTTGGTTCTTTCATCTGGTAATGAGTTTTGCTCTGATTTTTTAGTATGTTGTCATAGAGCTATGTAGGTTTCCCATAGATTTTTGATAGATTTTTGTAGGATGTTCTAATATTGTTTTAGACTGAGCTTGAGGATAGGAGAAGTCTTGACGACTTCTGACTTTGAAGTTCAACTGTGGTTGAACTTCAGAGATAGTTTCTTGTGGTTTGATGGCCTGTGGGTTCTTCTCAAAGATGGGAGCTGGTTGAAGTCCTGTTGGAGCTTGCAAGGATGCAGTGGATTGAGGCTTAGTCTAGGAGCTTGTTCCCTGTTTGTGAGGTTCGAGATCCTGATGTTTGAAGGGAGTTCATGGTACTTTCCTGAGGAAGGCACTATGAATGACTTTCATTCTTTCTTCTCACCTCTTTCTTAAGTATCCAATGATGTTGGAGCCAACTTGTGAGTTTAATTTCTCCTGAGGAGGAATGTAAACTGATCACAGTTGTTGAGCCACATGGGATACGATTCCTAAGTGGAAGTCCCCTGGTACTTTCCTGAGGAAGGTCCTATGGGTCGATTCACTTAGCTCCCTTAGTTTATCTAGGATTTCTTAAGTATCCAATGACGTTGGAGCCAACTTGTGAGTTTAATTTCTCTTGAGGAGGAATGTAAACTGATCACAGTTGTTGAGCCGCATAGGATACGATTCCTAAGTGGAAGCCTCCTAGTACTTTCCTGAGGAAGGTCCTATGGGTCTGTTCACTTAGTTCCCTTAGTTCATATAGGCTTTCTCAAATATCCAATGATGTTGGAGCCTTCATGTGAGTTTAGTTTCTCCTGAGGAGGAATGTAAACTGATCATAGTTGTCGAGCCGCATAGGATATGACTCCTGAGTAGTAACCTCCTGGTACTTTCTTGAGGAAGGCACTATGAGTTTGTCTGCTTAGCTCCCTTTCTTTGGTAAGCTTGTTTTGAAGCTTGGAGACTGGGATTGTTTCCTCTTTGCTTAGGGTTTTGATTAGAGGTTTTGCTTAGATCTTTGCTTAAGGTGTTGCATAGGGTTTTGTTTAGAGATAGATTAGGAGTTTGTTTCAGGGTTGTTAGCGGCCCTGCTCAGGATTGTTGTTTTAGCTTTGGATAGAGATTTGCCAGGTTAGCTAGCCTTCTCTTTGTGTTGTTTGACTTGTGTGGTGTTGTGTTGCATTGGACTTAGGTATTCATCTAGATAGTTCTGAGGTAGGTGCATCTTAGAAATAGGCTTTGTGTGCATGAGAAGTCGAGGTGGTCCTCCTTCTGCTTGTTTGTTATTGAGTGGCTTTGCTTGTTGGTATTTGGTAGAGCTGAGCTCCCTTACCTCTGTGGTTTGCGGCCTTCGCGCCTTGTTTGTTTAGTTGTTGCATTCATGCGTATTTTCAGTATTTCTTTATTTCGCAATTTGTGGTTTAGTCCTGTTGCCATGATCCCTTAGGAGCTCTGACTTCTCCGCTGCGGAGTCGTTATGATAGACATTAGGATGGTCAACCAGGCATGATAACAGTAGGTAGGTTCCCCTCTTTAGTCATAGTTTTAGGGTGTCTGTTCCCGTTCTCAGCAGTAGGAGCTTTTGAGTAGTTTGTGTCGTAGTTAGCCGAACTACAGCTGCTCTGATTCCTTGTGTCAGACAAGGATATGTAGGCATAGGATGCGATATCCTAGCGAGCGCACTAACAACTAATCTTTGTTCTCTCGCGGCTGTGCGATCGAGACTTTCCCGCTGACGACTAGTTGTTATCCCTTTTCTCTTGCCCGAGTGCATTTGAGACCAGATCGTAGTTGTAGGTTCCCGAACCTTTAAAACCAGTTTATCTTCTCACTGCTGTGTGAGAACCCCCAGGTTAGACGTAGTTAGTCGAATTACGTTTGCTCTGATCTTCCATGCTGTGTGGAAGTGCGTAGGCACAGGACGCGATGTCCTGGCGAGCAACCTTCCCCCGTTTAGACGTAGGTAGTCGAACTACGTTGACTCTGACTTTCCCATTGCACGAGGGAGTACGTAGGCCCAGAACACCGTATGTTCTGTCGAGTCCTGTCCTTTTATTTTCTTTTCAGACTGACCATTAGCGTAGATAGATAAACACACCCTTTTCCTTATAAACACCAAGCGTGGATCCCATCGAGTACGATGGACGTAAGGGGTGCTAATACCTTCCCCTTGCGTAACCGACTCCCGAATCCAGGTTTTGGTTGCGATGACCATACCTTTTCCCGTCTTTGCGAGGTTTACTTCGAGCGTTTCCTTTCCCTCCGTTGGGATAAATAACGCACGGTGGCGACTCTCCTGTCAAGCCGGCGCCGATTTTCGCAGTAGCGACAGCTGGCGACTCTGCTGGGGATATTGGGCATCTAGGGACTCTTCCCATCCCTTATGCTGGGACCGTTTCCCATCCCCTACGCGAGTCAATCCTAGCGCTTGGGTGTTTATTTGTTGGGTGTTGTGCATATGTGTTTTACTTTTCCGCACTTTGCTTTTCCGTACCTTTACCTTTCCGCATTTATTCTCCAGCATTATATTATTGTGATTATTGCTGTGGGCAAGGGAGGTTACTGTGAGTGAGAAGCCGGACCTGGGCTTGAGTATGCACCTAGATATAGTTGTGGAGAGTAGTAGACGAACCTGTCTGCTGAGCAGGCACAGTTCCCTATGAAATCTGCGCTCAGACGAGATTCTCGCAGAGGTGCTCCTTTCCGGTCCTGAGGATCTGATGGGAGTCCAGACGTGAGGATTGTCGACTCTGGGGACCGATCATTTGGAAGTCAGCTAAGTGAGGCCTCTTCATGGCTCGATGATGCCACTCCTTTTGGGAATCGTATCGTCATTCATGAAAGTCTGTGACGCTGATGACCGCATAGGATGCCGTACCTTTGTCCGTGGATTAGGTCTATCATACCTGTGAGGGGGATTGGGTTATTGCAGGAAAACTGGCCTTCAGAAACCATGATTCAGTAGTTATCAGACGGTGTTCTTAATTAATCTCCAGGTGTATTGTTTGGATCAAATGGGTTTCTTGTCTGAGGTCGATACTATTGTCAGATGGTCTTCTCGTCAGATACAGAGGTTCAGATGGTTTTCTTACCAGGGGATTGGTATTTTGAGTATCAGATGATAGTTAGTGTCATGAGGTTCTGGTAACCGTGGTGGTCTTCTGTTCTTGATCACATAGATGTTCTTCTTCAGGCTACAGCATAGCCCCGTGTTCACAGATTGCATTATTTATCATATTGCATCATTGCATTACCATTTTGCATCCAACTAACGTGTGTGTATTGCAGGTACATATTTTCCCTCCCAGTTCTGGTGTTTGTTTCCTAGCAAGACATGGAAGCCACGAAGAGAGTGTTACCCTACAAGTTCCCGTCTCCGGATATCAGTCTGTTGTTAGAGTTGATTACTATTGCTAAGAAGAGGGTAATGGGTGACTTCAGAAAGAGATATGGGAGGACTCTGACCTATGTTTATCAGCCATCGGCCTACGAGATCAGCGACATTTATACCCTGTTACAGTTTTATGATGCGGAGCTCAGGTGTTTTGTATTTCCCGACTTTGTTTTGACTCCTACTCTGGAGGAGTATTCTGCACTCTTGGATATACCGATCCGCGAGCAGATGCCTTTCTATCGTACGGACGCTGAGCCTAATCTGGCTGAGCTTTCTGCCATCCTGTACTTAAGAGAGTCTGAGCTGACAGGGAAGATGATCAGAAGAGGAGATGTATGGGGATTTCCGTTGGATGTCTTGGTGGAGAAGGCTCGGGAGTATGCCAAGGAAGGTGGCTGGGTTGTCTTTGACGTCATCCTTGCTGTATGTGTTTATGGCATCGTGTTGTTCCCGAACATTCCTGATTTTGTTGACTCAGACGCTTTCTATATTTTGGCTGCGAAGAACCCAGTTCCTACTTTGCTGGGAGATATCCACCATTCAACTCACTACCAGAATGAAAAGCGGCGAGGAAGGAATGTGTCTTGTTGTGTACCTCTCCTGTGCAGGTGGTTCACCAGTCATATGCCTAAGTCAGGCCCTTTTGTCACCTCTATTGATTCTCTAGGATGGCCCGAGCGCTTGATGGGATTGACTGCCGAGAATGTGGTGTGGGTCAACGAAGAGGTATTCGGAGTTGAGGTCATACTCAAATGCGAAGGATTCCCGAATGTTCCATTAATAGGAAGGAAAGGGTGTGTCAATTACAACCCTTCCTTATTGATCAGGCAATTTGGGTATGTACCTCAGGGAGCGCCGAAGCCCGAGGAGATACAGAAATCTCTGTATCTCACTGGGGCAATAGGGAAAGAGATACTGACCAAGCTTGAGAAGGCATGGAAGAACTTACACAAGAGAGGGAAGCCTTCAGGTAGCAGAGGGGATATTCGAGTTCCTGGCCCGTATGTGGAATGGATTCGTGAGCGAGCTACGAAATTCCTTATGCCTTACCCAGCGGTTCAGCCATTGCATCCTTCTCCGGTGGAAGAGCCTACCACTATGGACATGCAGGTATACAAGCAGTTGATGGCGGAGAAAGAAGAGCTAGCAAAGGCTAAAGAGGCTTTAGAGCAAGAAAATGCCCAGCTTCGTCATGAAAAGATTGAAACAGGATATTTTTCCAAGCAACAAGCCGAAACTCTGAAACATCTGAAGACTACGTTATTGGAGTTGAATGAAACCAAGAAGCGTCTGGAGTTAGATGTAGACTCAGTTAGCAGTGTATTGTCTACTAAGAAGCAAGAGCTGGAAAGGGCCTACACGAAGCTAGCTAAGTTCAGAGAGCACTGGGATCTCACTATGGCCAAACGCAAAGAGCGGGACGAAGAGCTAAAGACACAGGTTGCTCAGTTAGAAGAACAGGTCAAAGTGAAGACTGAAGAGCTTGAAGAAGAAGCATGCCGCCGATACGAAGCCGAGCGCAAACTGATTGATGCCATGAAGAATTTGGAAGATTTTCAGCATAGAGCAGACGCCAAGAGACCCAAACCTGGGGATGCTGCCCATGATAAGGCTTGGGAAGACTTTGTCAGAGATATCCAGGGAACGGTCAGAAAGAGGGATCAGTTGATCGAAGGCTTGATTTATCGACCGGATCACGCAGAGACGAAGAAGCTGGTTGAGGATTTCCGCAACCGTACCCGTACTTGATTTCTCTCTTGTATTCTGCTGTGATGAGATCACCACCAGGCATGTTGGCTGGGATCCTCCCTTATCATATCAGTTGTATGGAGCATAGTTATGTAACATCTTGACAAGACGGTTATTCCAATAAATATATGAGGGTTTTTCTAAATATTGTCTTTATGGTTTATCTCGTCTTGCTACCACTGACACTGGAATTGGAGGGGAAATATCTCCAATGCACACATGCACGTTAGCATTTTTGTGTTTCTGTCTGCATAAATCATATTGCATAGCATTACTCTAGCAGGCCAGAGCACTTATCCAGCCTTTGTTTTCACCAGAGGGTGATTCTCGGGGGATCGTTTGAAACAAGAGTGGAGTGTTGAAGACGACCAAGGGGTTGAAGCAGATTTGAGCAGAATCAAGCAGTGTAGTCAGTTACAGGTAATTGGTAGCTATGGCTGAAGGCAATTTCCAGGCTCCTAACACTTTGACAGGGTTTACTATGGCGTCCAACCATCGGTATGATTCTATGGAAGACTTCCCGAACAACCTTACTGCAGACCAAGTTGTACAGCCTACTGTCCAGAACCGAGATCGACATGAGCAGTTCGTTGCCCGAAATGAACGTCATCCTCCTGCTAACAACCAAGGCGTTGCTTTCCCTGTGATGAATTACCGAGGAGATATTCCAATGGCCGGGATGGTAGATCCAAGAGCTCTTGAAAAGGATAGAAGACTCTGGGTGTTGGAAGAAGGAATAAGAGCCTTGAAAGCGAAAGATGCTGTTAACCTGGATGATGTAGACATGTGTTTGGTTCCTGATCTGGTGTTGCCGTACAAGTTCAAAGTGCCGGAATTCGAAAAGTACACGGGAGATAGCTGTCCGAAGCTGCATTTGGTGATGTTCTGTCGAAGGATGACTTCGTTTGTGCGAAATGACAAATTAATGATCCATTGCTTTCAGTATAGCCTGATTGGGGCATCTTTGAGGTGGTATGTGCAATTAGGGAGTAATCAGATTCGATTATGGGCGGATTTAGCCGGAGCTTTCATGAAGCAGTACGATTATAACCTGGATTTGGCTCCTAGTCTCGTACATCTGCAAGAATTATCTCAGGCGGAGAATGAATCATTCAGAGGGTATTTGCGAAGATGGAAAGAATTGGCTGCTAGTGTTCAACCACCGCTTCCGGAAAGAGAAATGGTTGACATCTTCTTGGGTACTCTGAAGGGCCATTATTTTGACAAATTGTTCGGTTGCACAAGCTTTGTGGGCCTGATGAGAATGGGTGAGCTTGTTGAGAGAGGACTCAAGAGTGGAAAGTTTCGAGATGTCCCTTACGTTCCAGTTGACAAGAATGAGTCAGTTGTCAGTTCTCAAGAAGAACGGGAAGAAGGAGATGACGCCATCTCAGAATCTCTAGCATCTCAGGATCGGTTTTCAAACACTTCAAGTCAACGGTCATCTTACCGTCGATCGCGTCAGCACGCCCCACGGAGACCAAGGAAACCTGAAAGGCAGTTTACTCAGCTACCGGTGTCGTACAGTCAGTTGTTTCCAGATCTGGTCAAAAGTGGATTGATAGTGCCGAAAGAGACTAAGCTGGTGATTCCACCGTATCCTCCAGGTTTTGATGCCAGCGCCCGCTGTGAGTACCATGCTGGGGCACAGGGGCATTCAACAAATGATTGTAAGGTGCTTAGAAGCCAGATTCAGGATCTGTTAGACTCTAACCGGATTTGCATCACTCCTCAGGGTTCTGTTCAGATTAACGATTCTCCGTCATCCAGTTGTGTGGGTTCGTCAGCTAATATCATGGAAGGCTCCTCGGGAAGTGTGTGTTCTGAAGATTGGCAAACGGAGAGTTCAGTTGGGTATGGGAGATGTTTCTAGAGGTTTCTGTGCCGGGTGTCGCATCTGTTTTCTCTGCCTGACCCGTTTAGCTTTTGTGCACTAGTGTCTGCCGACCACCACCAGGATTGTTGGCTGGGGTCATTGTATTCGTACTCATTTGTGCCTACGTGATGCTTTTGTTGGTTATACATGTGTGGGAGATGTTCGTCTGTGTGCTTATAGCTTGAGTTTCTATTTGCCTTGTCTTGAATATGTGTTTGCTTTCCGCGTTGCATTATGATTTAACAGGTACATCCGAACCGTGGGTCTCATTTCCTCATCGTCCAGTTTGTTGCAGGAATTCCTTCAGAGATATGGAACAGAATCAGTTTGAATTGATTGAAGTCTGAAGCCAGCTGGGGCAGATGATGAGAGACATGCAAGAGATGCGTCTGGAGCAGAAGATCCTCAAAGAGGAAAATAGTCAGCTGAAGACCCAAATGAGCTTGATCATGGAAGTAGTCAAGAATGTGCTTAGGAAAGAGGACGATCAGCTATTTGAAGCCGCAATGAAGAAGCTCATGCCGTCTGTGCCTGTGGAACCTGAGCGGCAGCAACAGAGGGTGCATCCGGCTCAACGGAGGATCCAGGAAGGGAAGCCAAAGAGAATATTTGAGGCGCCGCCTACAACATATGCTGAGCTCTTGCAGACCTTATTGAGGTTTAATCTGGTTGAGAAGAGAACGTTGGAACCACCCACAAGAGCGCTTCCTCATGGGTACGATGCCAGTAAGCAATGTGAGTTTCATTCTGGGGCATTCGGACACGACATCGAGGGTTGTCATGCTTTTAAGCACAATGTTCAAGACCTGATTGACTCGCACGATATTGAATTCACGCCGAGCGGCGTAGTTATACGTATTGCTCCTGTCTCAGTCGATGCTAAGATGACAGATGTTTCTAAAGTTGCAGTGGGTCAGAAGCGTATCCTGGATTCCATGATGTCAGAATCTCCATGCCCACAACTGTTGCCTATTCCTGGGGCAGATATGAGAAATAAAATGGCTAAGCATAAGGAGGACTTTAATCAGTACAGTGAAAGTCAAGAAACCGATGTTGTATTTGCTACGAAGGGTGTTCAAGAGTCAGCCCGATACCAGCAACAACAACAACGATCTCAACAGTGGAAAAGGCAGCAGCATCCCAATCAGCGAAAAGCTCAGAATCAGAAGCCATTGAGGGTATTTAAGGTGCCTCCGATGCCGTATGCCGAACTTCTTCAGATGTTGCTACAATTGCAGTTGGTTGAGAAAAGGAAGTTAGCTCCACTGACAGGTACGCCTCCAACAGGTTATGATATCAAGGAGCGCTGTGATTTCCATTCAGGAGCACAAGGGCACAACATTGAAGATTGTCTGTCCTTCAAGCATAAAGTACAGGACTTACTTGATAGTGCAGCAATCAGCTTCGGGCGAGAAGGTCCCAAAATCATCTGAATAAAGGAGAAAGGGCTCTATAATCTGGTTGGGTCGTGGAAAGCAGATCAGGACATCATCGATTTGTCTCTAGTAACTGATTGCAAAGATAGCTGGTTCAGCAGCAGGACAGATGTGAAAGCTCGGTTCTCGGAAGCTAGCATTTTTTCTTGTTTTATCTTGTCATGTCTTTACATTTGTAGTTTCTTTCCTGTTCAAATTGCAAGCTTATTTGTAAAACTTGTTGTTTTCATTCAATTGATGATAATGAAATAAATATGCATGTTTTGATTAAATCCATTCGTGTTCACTAATTGTTTTTACAAAACGTCCAACGCTTGGTTAAGAAGAATCTGGGGAGGATGACGAAAATGAACGACGGGCAAAATTCCGATTGTATGCTTTTGAAGTAAAAACCTGCTGATGATGTACAGACATTGTTTCAAATCCCTAAACACCGGAGATATAAGGAAGATAATCCCTTGTTAACCCCTTTGAGCCTTGTAGTAGGAGTTTCTTTCTGTGAATGAAAAACCCTCGATCTTTAACCTGGGGCAGGGTAGGTGTTAGCTAATTTGACCGAGCGTCCGAATTGCAAAAGGAGTGTCCGTTCGAGGATCAATCACACCCCTAGAGGTCGTGCCTAAAAGACCACAATGGGTCAATCAAGAGTGGGGCAGTCGCATCATTCCCCAAAGAGTCAGACAACCAGTGTCCCACGACTTGTTCGAAAGAAAAAGAAGGGGGAAAAAAAAGAAATCAAAAGCCCGCTAAGTCAAGAAAAGAAAACAAATGACTTAGGCAGAAATGAGGGCATCCCGCTGGACTTCAAAAAAATCAAAAGAAACTCAAAAGAGTCAGTCCAGGCAAAATTTAGGGATATGAAAAGGAAAAAATGAAAAGGATCAAAAGAAAAATCCTCAAAGGAAATACGAGTCGTGTGACCCCAAGTGTCAGAGACGAAAGGTGCGTGGCTGTCACTCCCAACGATCATAATTTCTCGAACTATCACTCCTATCTTTCAGCCTCTGAGAGGTGATTGCTAAGGTCGAATTAGCTGAACGTAGGATGGGAGAACATCAAGGAGAGTGGGTGGGTTAAAACAAACTTTGAGCCTTTATCCTTTCCTTCAAAACCGTGAGCCTGACCACGTTACAACCTTCAAAAGTCCTAGTTGAAGCAGGTCGTTTCGAAAGCATACTTCGGTAAAGGTCGCGTCGATTCTGACTCCTAAAAGGGTTCTTCGTACCATGGTGGTACTGACGTTGATATTCTTGATAAATGTTTTGTGCATTATATGCTATAAATTGTTTTTTCTATTCCCAGTGAACAGATTGGATGTCAAAGTTGTCATATGTGTTGCATTAATATGTCTTTCACGCAGAACAACTTGTTTTACTTGCGAGTAAGCGCTTGACAGCAGGAAAGTTTCCTACAGTGGAAAGTACGGTCAGGATAGAATGCAGAGCGCCCGAATGTTCCAAGAGCGGGGGCAAGCTATTATTGTGATCCCCAGTCAAGTCAGCTTTTCGAAGTCAGTTATCCTGGGGCAATCAGGTTGAGATTCAGGAAAATACGGCGTAGTCAGGGGCACTACTCTGAATCAGATAATCAGGGGCAAGGTCAGTGCAGTCAGGGGCAGGCCATCGTAAGAGCGCAGAAGTTCTTTATTCGAGAAGCATTTGAGGGGAAGTATCTCTCCGAAGTTTAGAATGCTGGGGCATTTCGTATTAGACTACCAGGGAACAGATTCGCGGATTTCCTTTTGAGGACTATCCCCACAGAGGTCCCGCAGGCTGGGGCATATCATAAGCGAAAGGTTTGTTCTTCTCCGTATCAGCAGGGTCATTCAGAGTTATTCGAGCAGATTCAGTCGATTTTCGAGATCGAGATGAATGCGGGAAGTCGTGTCACTATCCCTTGACTCTTCACTAGGAGACTGTGTATTCAGGCAGAGTGTTTTCCAGCGTCAGTTGTACCTGACCCATCACAGATAGCCTAAGAGCTCAAATCCATGGTTGCGATCACTGTGAGGCCCATCCGTGTTGGCGCATCAGTTTCCAAATCCAATTTTCGGCAATACGCGGGAAGACTCCCTCTATTTTCTCCAGCAAAGTCCAATCTTTCATTGGTACGGGTGAGCTATCCCCAGAGGAGTACAATCATATTCGGCACGTCTGCTATTTCACAGCGGAGTCATATTCCCCAGCAGGGTATTACTTCGTCGATGGTGTTCGGTTAAGTTCCCAATATCCCCAGCGGAGTTGATTTCACTCTCCCAGCATTTATTTTGCTGGGATAATCCTGTGATATCCGGTTTATCCCCATCAGAGTTGGCTTCGTCTTCAGCATTTATGTTGCCGAAGTGGTTTTCTGTACCCAGCTTTCTCCGGCAGCTCGAGCCTGCACTAGCATATTGCATGCATTATCATATTTGCATCATACTTGCATGTCATTGTCAAAATGCGTAGCATTTCCATCCCGAATGGAGTATTATGCCATAGAAAGATTAAAGCATATGCATATGCATACGAAGCATAAGTCAGGTTTTCTACCAGCCTCACATGGCGCGTGAATTACTCTGTGATCAGTTCAGGGGCGTTTATTCAGCAACAAGTGTTCAGACGATTCAGCGGTATATTTGTATCTCAGATCATACAATAGTTGTGCTTTGATCAAGCAGTCATCTGATATCGACAGACTTTGCTTCCCGTCAATTCATATTGACGATGTGTTCCGCCAATAAGTGGATTTCTCCGTCTATCATTAGACGTCTTGAGTTCGAACGTGGTTTTCTTTCCGTCTATCAGTAGGCGATGTGAAGTTTTGGGTGATTTTCAGTGGGGTTCAAGACGGGGTTTCTCTAGCAAGTGGTTTTCTTTCCGTCTATCAGTAGACGATGTGAAGTTTTAGGTTATTGTTCAGCGGGTTTCTCGTTTGTCAGATCATACAGATGAGGTGTTTCCCCAGCGAGTCTCCTCCGGCTATCTTTGATGGTTGAGGGGTTTCAAAACGATATTTCGGATAGTGGTTTTCTTTTTGTATATTGGATGAGATAACGTTTCAAGAGGGACTTTTCTGACTGTCAATCCTTATTGATGTCGAGGCTCTTCGAAGAATATTCAGTTTTCGTGATTGTCGATTCTTATTGACGACATGGTTCTTTGAAGGTGGTTTTCTTCCCGTCGGTCCATACTGACGATGTGGCCCCTTCAAGGATATTGATCTTTCCATCAATTCCCGTAGACGGAACGATTCTGCAATTTGAGGGATGGTGTTGAATTGAATCAATCAGGATGTCTTTCCGTCTATCATTAGACGATGTGAGCATGAAGCAGGGTGTCTTTCCGTCTACCCTTAGACGATGTGAATATTGATCAGGATGATTCCGTCTATCTTTAGACGATGTGAGTATTCGATCAGGGGTCTTTCCGTCTATCCTTAGACGATGTGAGTATGGAGATTATGAATGTCTTTCCGTCTATCCTTAGACGATGTGAGTATGGCGATCAGGCTTTCTTCCCGTCTATCCTTAGGCGATGTGAATATCGAATTTTCTTTTTTGGAGATTATTTCTTCCCGTCTACCCTTAGACGATGTGAATATTGGTTTGTTTCATCAATCAGGATGATCCCGTCTACCCTTAGACGATGTGAGTATGGAGATTAAGGTTTTCTTCCCGTCTATCCTTAGACGATGTGAGTATGGAGATTATTTCTTCCCGTCTATCCTTAGACGATGTGAATATTGGTTTGTTTCATCAATCAGGATGATCCCGTCTACCCTTAGACGATGTGAGTATGGAGATTAAGGTTTTCTTCCCGTCTATCCTTAGACGACGTGAGTATGGAGATTAATGGCGTCTTGCCGTCTATCCTTAGACGATGTGAGTATCAATCAGGATGTCTTCCCGTCCATCTTTGGACAATGTGAGTATATTTCTCTTCCTGCCTATCAGTAGGCAATGTGAAAGGATCAGGTGTTTTGTTGCAACCCTAGGGTTTGTTATATACGGTATCACAGGTAATTGGCATTCAAATCAGGAGTTCCTTATCAGATGAGTGATCAGTTTATTGCCATAATGACTGGACTCGGCTGTTCTGGACTTTATTCCCTAAGCAGTTTTACAGTATAGTCTCGCGGTTGGCAAATTTTCGGGTTTTATTTGTATTCAACCGTCTCGTACCTCTGAATGTTTGAAGGCTGAGCGCTCTTCAAACCCTTCAGGTCCAAGTCGCTTGAATAGGGGCAGCTGTTGCACCCTAAAATTTGACCAACCGGTTCTCCTATCTGACTCGTGGTTTAAATTCATATTCGCAAATCATACGCATGATATTTATGCACAGACAGAGGATATCAGAGTTTACGGCATGGTTTTCATTTACTAACTACGGCAGATCCAGTCTAGATCATCAGGGTTTTATTTTCGGGAAGTTGTGCGCTCCTCGGTGATTTTTAGCTTGCATAATGATTTTGGGGTATTCTGATGCCCGGGATTCTCTGTTCGATTCGATCTGGTCTCGTGCGCTCTTTCATGGCGGTCATTTGCATTTGTCTGCATTTTCAGGGTTTAATAGACTTTTGTGGATTTTAAATAGGCATTTTAATCATTTTTAGGATTTAAATAGATTTTTTTTTAGAATTTTAAATAGCTTAAATCTCTTTTTAGAATTTTATATAGATTTTTAAATAGAGTTAATAGTTTTTTTTAGAATATAAAAGATTTTAAGTAGTTTTAATTGTTTTAGGTAATATAGAAAATACTATAGATTTTTCTTTTATGTTAATAGGGATTTTAATAGTTTTAAATAGGAATAAATAAAATTTGTTTTAATATAGTTTTTCTTTTAGATAGATATTATAAATAATAGTGTAGAATTTTAATAGGCATTTTATAGAATAGGAGTTAAATAGAACTTTAATAGAGGTAATTAGATTTTTAATCATTTTTTTTAGATTTAATTAGGGTAATTAGTTTAATTAGGTGTTAATTCTGTTTTTAGGTTTAATCAGGTTAATTAGGATTTTAATCATGTTTAGGTCTAATTAGGATTAAGATAGTTTAATTCTTGGATTAGTCAAGTTAATTAGTTAATTAGGTCTTAATTGGTTTTAATTAGATATAATCAGATTTAATTTTTTAATGCAGTTTTTTTTTACAGGTTTTTTGACAATCATTTTCGTATGGGCCCAGTACAGCTTTTTTTGGGAGGCCCAACGAGATCTTCAGTCCAGCTTTTTGTTTTTGTGCAGTTTTTGGACAGAAGAGTGACACTTGTCACTATATAAACAAGCCACGCGTTGCACCCAGAGGCGAGCCACCACATCAACTCAGAACTTCCCACTCACGGACACGCGTCCCACTACCCTCTCCCTCTGCCAGCACATTCGTCACTTGTCACCTACCCAGCCCCTCGCCTGAGCCTCACCAGAACCCTGCCGCCGGCCATGCATCCGCCTTGAACCTCCCCAACGGCCACCGTCCAACCGTCTCCGGCCACCGTCCCTTGCCGGAAACTGCAAAAAGCTCCAGAAATTCCCAGAAACGTTTCCTTCTTCATCTTCCTCCTCCGTCCACCTCCATCTATCCTTCGCCGGAGAACTCAACGGCGCCGGAAAACTCATCATTTGCGCCCAGAACCATCCACCAATTTTCCAGATCATCAAATCTCCATCGCGTCTCAAGAACAACTTTTCCAGAACTCCATACAATCATCATCAGTCTCCAGATCTCCTTCCATGTTCCCAGATTCATCTCATCGCCAGAGAATCCCCAGCACGTCTTCATCGTTGTTCATAGGTCTTCGTCAGCTCCCAACAACTTCAAGATCTGTAAAGATCTTTGAAGATCTTCGCCTACGGTGTTTCTTCTCCAGAACGTCTTCAAAGTCTTCAATAAGCCTCAAGATCTTCCTCTTTCTCGTAGTGATCTTCAAGTGATTCTTCAAGATTCTCCAGGATTTCTTCAAGTCCTTCAACGAACTTCAAGAATTCACAGCATCGTTCACACCTCAAGCCAGGTACATTGTTCTTCCACTCTGTATTCGTTGTTGATTGTTGAATGTAGGGTTTCGTTGGGATTTCAGTTAGCATTTAGTTTAAGCTTAGATCTTGTGTGGAGGAATCTTGTATGAGAGTGAGGTGTGTTGCGTGAGAAGTTTTAGAGTTTGGTTCGATTATTTGAGAGAGGTAGGAGATTGTTCAGAGAGGATGAGAGGTTGGGGATGAACGACGGCTAGGGTTCAACGGTGAACAGTGATCAGGGAAATGGGGAAGGAGGTAGGGTTTTGTTGTTAGGGTTTCGGGCTAGGGTTCAGATTGGGTCTAAGGCCCAAACGCATTTTTGCTGAAGATCACTCCCCATTTACTCGTACCCCCCCCCCCTGCGTGTGAGAGACAGATTGGAATTGGGCTGGGCCTTATGCCCACTACTATCCGCACCCCCCTTGGGCGTGAGCCCAATGAAATAACCAGAAATTACTCATATTACACCCCCCTGCGCTTTTCTTCCTTTCTGTTCTTATTAGATTTTCTGATGGGCCATGGACCCTGCATAATTGATATTCACGCCCCCCCTGGCGTGGGCCCAATACAACAATAACCAGAAAATTGCTATTGCTGCACCTCCCCTCTATTTTCTTTCATTCTTTTGTTTTCATATTTTTTTTAATTGTTTTGGTGTCTTGAAAAATTCATAGAAAATAAAAATGATTGATTTTTAATTCCTTGTTTTTTCTACCACTTCATGAAAATGTCTAGAAAATTAAATAAAAATAAAAATGCCATTTTATTTTTGTTTGCTATTTTTAGCGTATTTTCCATTCAAATGACTTTTTTTAATACCTTTTAGTGCATGCATATTATTAGAAAATTCATAAAAAATAGTAGGTTTAATCAAATAATTCCGTTCTTTTTTCTGTAGACTCGTAATTCAGTGTAGAATTTTACAGTACAAAAACATTAGATCAATCATGCATTTTCATTTTGATTGCATTTTTTTTCATTGTTATTGATATTGAATATTTGGTTTGTGGATATGTCTGCTTTGTTGATTTTGGTTCTTTCATCTGGTATTGAGTTTTGCTCTGATTTTTTAGTATGTTGTCATAGAGCTATGTAGGTTTCCCATAGATTTTTGATAGATTTTTGTAGGATGTTCTAATATTGTTTTAGTCTGAGCTTGAGGATAGGAGAAGTCTTGACGACTTCTGACTTTGAAGTTCAACTGTGGTTGAACTTCAGAGATAGTTTCTTGTGGTTTGATGGCCTGTGGGTTCTTCTCAAAGATGGGAGCTGGTTGAAGTCCTGTTGGAGCTTGCAAGGATGCAGTGGATTGAGGCTTAGTCTAGGAGCTTGTTCCCTGTTTGTGAGGTTCGAGATCCTGAAGTTTGAAGGGAGTTCATGGTACTTTCCTGAGGAAGGCACTATGAATGACTTTCATTCTTTCTTCTCACCTTTTTCTTAAGTATCCAATGATGTTGGAGCCAACTTGTGAGTTTAATTTCTCCTGAGGAGGAATGTAAACTGATCACAGTTGTTGAGCCACATGGGATACGATTCCTAAGTGGAAGTCCCCTGGTACTTTCCTGAGGAAGGTCCTATGGGTCGATTCACTTAGCTCCCTTAGTTTATCTAGGATTTCTTAAGTATCCAATGACGTTGGAGCCAACTTGTGAGTTTAATTTCTCCTGAGGAGGAATGTAAACTGATCACAGTTGTTGAGCCGCATAGGATACGATTCCTAAGTGGAAGCCTCCTAGTACTTTCCTGAGGAAGGTCCTATGGGTCTGTTCACTTAGTTCCCTTAGTTCATATAGGCTTTCTCAAATATCCAATGATGCTGGAGCCTTCATGTGAGTTTAGTTTCTCCTGAGGAGGAATGTAAACTGATCATAGTTGTCGAGCCGCATAGGATATGACTCCTGAGTAGTAACCTCCTGGTACTTTCCTGAGGAAGGCACTATGAGTTTGTCTGCTTAGCTCCCTTTCTTTGGTAAGCTTGTTTTGAAGCTTGGAGACTGGGATTGTTTCCTCTTTGCTTAGGGTTTTGATTAGAGGTTTTGCTTAGATCTTTGCTTAAGGTGTTGCATAGGGTTTTGTTTAGAGATAGATTAGGAGTTTGTTTCAGGGTTGTTAGGGGCCCTGCTCAGGGTTGTTGTTTTAGCTTTGGATAGAGATTTGCCAGGTTGGCTAGCCTTCTCTTTGTGTTGTTTGACTTGTGTGGTGTTGTGTTGCATTGGACTTAGGTATTCATCTAGATAGTTCTGAGGTAGGTGCATCTTAGAAATAGGCTTTGTGTGCATGAGAAGTCGAGGTGGTCCTCCTTCTGCTTGTTTGTTATTGAATGGCTTTGCTTGTTGGTATTTGGTAGAGCTGAGCTCCCTTACCTCTGTGGTTTGCGGCCTTCGCGCCTTGTTTGTTTAGTTGTTGCATTCATGCGTATTTTCAGTATTTCTTTATTTCGCAATTTGTGGTTTAGTCCTGTTGCCATGATCCCTTAGGAGCTCTGACTTCTCCGCTGCGGAGTCGTTATGATAGACATTAGGATGGTCAACCAGGCATGATAACAGTAGGTAGGTTCCCCTCTTTAGTCATAGTTTTAGGGTGTCTGTTCCCGTTCTCAGCAGTAGGAGCTTTTGAGTAGTTTGTGTCGTAGTTAGCCGAACTACAGCTGCTCTGATTCCTTGTGTCAGACAAGGATATGTAGGCATAGGATGCGATATCCTAGCGAGCGCACTAACAACTAATCTTTGTTCTCTCGCGGCTGTGCGATCGAGACTTTCCCGCTGACGACTAGTTGTTATCCCTTTTCTCTTGCCCGAGTGCATTTGAGACCAGATCGTAGTTGTAGGTTCCCGAACCTTTAAAACCAGTTTATCTTCTCACTGCTGTGTGAGAACCCCCAGGTTAGACGTAGTTAGTCGAACTACGTTTGCTCTGATCTTCCATGCTGTGTGGAAGTGTGTAGGCACAGGACGCGATGTCCTGGCGAGCAACCTTCCCCCGTTTAGACGTAGGTAGTCGAACTACGTTGACTCTGACTTTCCCATTGCACGAGGGAGTACGTAGGCCCAGAACACCGTATGTTCTGTCGAGTCCTGTCCTTTTCTTTTCTTTTCAGACTGACCATTAGCGTAGATAGATAAACACACCCTTTTCCTTATAAACACCAAGCGTGGATCCCATCGAGTACGATAGACGTAAGGGGTGCTAATACCTTCCCCTTGCGTAACCGACTCCCGAATCCAGGTTTTGGTTGCGATGACCATACCTTTTCCCGTCTTTGCGAGGTATACTTCGAGCGTTTCCTTTCCCTCCGTTGGGATAAATAACGCACGGTGGCGACTCTCCTGTCAAGCCGGCGCCGATTTTCGCAGTAGCGACATCTATATCTTTATCTAAGAAATGAAGTAACCAAAGCATATGTGATGGCATCTATCATCGGTCGCGGTTGAGGTACTATCTTTCCTTATTATCAAACTTTCATATTCACCTCATTTATGTAAGCTGATGTATCAAGTTATGTGTTATTATTGATGTTTATTGCATGATTAAGCATGTTTCATCCATGTGAATGTTTAATATTTGATTATGCTATCTATTTATGTCATTTTGATGTTTGTATGTTTCAAATTGATGATTTGTGTTGTTTTTAACTGGATGAGTCGACCTACACAGGAGTCCGATCGACTCACAAAATAACAAATTTTCTTGTTTTAAAAGCGGCTCCGCTCAGGTCGACCCGTTGGTCGACTCAAACTTTGAAAATTTCTCACTATGTTTTCTTTCACCTATGCGTCGATGCAAAACTTGTATGGGTCGACGCGTCGCGCGATTTTGCTGAAAAACCTTTATTTTTGATGAATCATTCAAATTACTTGACCTATTAAATGCATTCAATATTTTTTATACATTCAAACAAGATCATCATTAGCATTTACATTGGTACTTTGCACCTACTCAAGGCTACTATCTACATATCCTCTTTCCAAAGTCTCTTTCAAAACCTAATTTCACTATCTAGTTAAGAAGTATAGTGAGTCTCTCCAATCAATATCCAAAACTCTGTTTTAACTATTCATCCCCTTCAAGGATTTGTTCTAATGGCTACAAGAAGAGTAACAGGGAAAAGAACAACCATAGCTTCATCCGCTCAAGCTGGTACTTCTAGAGTTGCTCTACCGGTAACTGCTCTCTCTCTCTCTCTCGCTCTCTCTCTCTCTCTCTCTCTCTCTCTCTCTCTCTCTCTCTCTCTCTCTCTCTCTCTCTCTCTCTCTCTCTCTCTCTCTCTCTCTCTCTCTCTCTCTCTCTCTCTCTCTCTTACCTCCTAAATACACTGAACTTTATGAGAAAAATTTGAGTAAGAGATCAATTGTCAAAAATATGTTTATTGTCGAAAAGCTGCTGAAAGAATGCACATCCAAGAAGTACTTGAATTTCTGGATGCTCAGAATTTCAACAAATCTTTGGAATGCAATAATAAATATAATGAGGACTTGATCATAATTTTCTACACTGGTCTTCAAGAAAAATTCGAAGGTTTTGAGTTTAGTACTAAGATTGGAAATAATAAGGTATATGTCAATGACTCTGTCTAGAAAAATATTTTCAATATGTCTCCTCTGACTGTTGAGCCGCTGATTAAGGTCACGGATACTCGAATCGTGAATGGGTATGAGTTCAAGGAGGCCTTGAACTCTATGCTAAAGAAACCATATGCTGACGACACTGTCGCTAGCGATCTTTTTCCGAAATCAGTCACAACTGGTAGGTTGAAGTCGGTTGACAGAATTTTATAGTGGATTGTCTCGCACAATCTTCGACCCAAGAAAGGTGATTATTCTCGGGTTGACCAAGCCGAGGTTCACTTGGTTTACATTCTGAAAAAGAAAATCAAGATTAACTGGCCCTACTACATTACAAGTAGAATCTACTCTTTGAAAGACTCTAGTAGAGGAACCGCACTGTCATATGGCTCCTTCATCCAATCTATCCTCAATAATGCTAATGTGGTTGTACCCGATATCCCTTACACAACCTTGGAAACCGACCAAGAGTTTTGTCAAAAGACTCTAACTATGATGGGTTATATTTGGGATCCTCGTGATTCTCGCTACAAATTTGTTATTAAGTCAACAAGCTCTCGTCTGCAGGAATCTGACGAGAGTGATGAAGACGAAGAAGAACAAGAAGGAGAAGAGGGTGGAACTCACATGGAAACTAATGAACAAGATAACAGTGGTTGGTTAGATCAATCACCCCATTTGGAACATGACGACAACCAATGATGGGGTGCCTGGAAACACACGGGCTGGACTACATTAGGTGAAAACGGCATGCCTCAAGCAACGAATTGGGAATATCAAGAGACCCCAGATTGGAATTACGTGCCCCCATCACCTCCGCGTCCCCAATAGAACAAATACGAACTCCTCGAACTGATGAGGAGTATACAACTCGAACAACAAAACTTTATCACTGCCCAAGATGAGCTGTTCATAAATTTGCAGAATCAACTTCAATCTCACACGAATAACTTCAACTCATTTGCAACAAAAGTGATGGGTCAGTTTGATGGCATGGTTGAATATGCTGCAGGTCAACACCGTGCTCTTACTACTAGTTTCAAAACTCTTAATTGAGTTGTTCTAGAGTATATGGAACAGATAAATGAGCAACAACTTCCTCCACCTCATGACTATCATTGTGCATGACATTTCATCTATTGTTCATCGCATTCTAGTGTTAATCTCTTCTTATGTTCGTTTGTTCTATTAAGACATGAATCATTGTTAATTTTTAATAGCACATATTTCTTTAGATCATTTGCGTGGTTATCTATTTATTAGTTTATATCCTTTCATTAACTTTGTTATATGTGAATGTTTGTTAATGACTATCCTGTTGTAAATTTGGTGAATTTTCTTATCTCATTATAATGTCTTTCATTGACCTCTATCTTCTTTCTTTTTGATGATGTCAAAGGCGGAGAAGAAAATCAAGAAAAAAATTCACTTTTACAAGACTGATCAAACATGCAGATATTTTCTAGATAAATGCATGGAGTAAGGGGGAGGATGATACAACACATTATGCTCAACTACATTTCTAATATTTTTCCATCATAAAAAAGGGGTAGTATGTGAGGGCAAAATGCCTCATACTTGGTTATACTTGTTTTAATGATGTCAAAACATATATAGTTTGAAGAATGTACTTTGGACGGTATCATCGAGTCGCATATGCATACGTTATCTTTCTTGTGTCAAACATTTTTCAAAACATGTCTAGGTACATATAGAAAGAGCATTATGTGTGTTCTATATGAGTTTGATCGTGTTGGTCAAGTTAAAGATGCATTAGGTTCTCTCAGGAGTAGCTAAATATATCAAAATATGCATATTTTCAAGTTTTGAGTCTTTGGATCGACTCATAGCATGCTTAGATCGACTCATACAGAAGTCAATTTTCATGTCTTTCTCTCATGAGAGCTTACGTCGACCCCCCGATCAACTCATACTGTGTGCATTTGTGCTTGTCAAAATTGGGGTGTTTTGCATCGACACATGGACCTGTTCCAGTCGCGCAAAAAGTTGTTTCCTGCATAATCCTGAGCTCTCCCGTGTTCAAGTCGACCCTCCCCTTATTTTAGGTCGATTGCTCGCGTGTTTCTCACAAAATTTTTGTTATGCTTAACATTCTAAGTGACTGTTATGTTAGTTATTTGGTTTCAACTTTGCATATATATTGAGTTAGTTCATTCTTCACAATAGAACAAGAAAAGTGAAAATATACACTGATTTAGTTCTCATCGTCTTCATCCTCTTTCTTGCATTTTCTCAACAACTACACATAATCACTTTTGTCGTGTATTATACATCATCAAGGTGATAACGTCCAAACTTAGGATTGGTGTATCAGGTTTGGGTTAAGAAATCAGTGGGTTTTTCTTGAATAAAACCTTGAGGGTTTTATCCTCTAAGAATCTTGGATTTTGCGGTTTTTTGTACAAATCATTCCTTCACAGATTCAGCCAAGCGAAGGTAATTTAAGAACGAGAGTTTTTGTCAATTTAGTAGCGTTAACCGGAGGATTGTGGTAAGAAGGTTTGGGTTCAAATCGTTGGTGTTTGAAATCAGTCGGGAAAAATTTGAAGACCAGAGGGTTGTTCAAAGGTGGTGTCGTAATCAGAGGTTTACTCATCACGTTCGAAGGACTTGATTCATCTTGAATCAAGGGAAGAGAAGGCATAAGCTCGACATCAATATTTGGGTTTGATTGTTTGAATTCTATTGATTCTCTTGTAAAAACAATTTTCAACTAGTTAAATATACATGTCTCAATTCTATTTTTGTAATTTAGGGGAGATGTACCCCGAGCGAGGACGACGGGGGAACTGCCTCAACAAATTGGTGTTCTCTCTTTTTACTTACCCATGAATAAAGGGCAACAAGTGGCACTCTCTCTTTTTGTCACGTAACTTATCTTGTATGTATTTTTTGACACTTGCTTGAGTTTTCGGCACATGATCAATCAACGTACGAACACATAACAGGGTCCATAAATCCGTATATTTCAGATTGTGAAGTATCAATACACAAACGATGAATATACCTAAAAAATTTTAAAATCAACATTATAATAAAAGTGATGAGAGATATAACATATTAATAGATATTGACACTAATAAAAATAGAAAACGTACTTACGTGCACCAAACTTGGAGAGTAGACACATCAAGCCAATTAAAACCCACCAGCAGCTCTCTGATACACTTAGCTGACATATAAAAATTATTCGCGCTCGCACAATGACTTAATTTTATTGCCAAATGATCATCACCCATTCTTATAACCATTCTCATTAATCTCTCAACATTGTCTTCTTCATCTCTTTCTTTTGTGCTTACTTTTGCAGCTGAACAATTCCTTTTCCGCTTCAATCAACAACTTCCCATTGTACAATGCATTTATTATTATTTTCAGTGCTTTGTGTAACGCCCCGATTCTGAATTCCCATTAATTGTTGAGTCTTTTAACTTATTTAATTGATGTTTGTTTTAAATTGAGAAATTATATATTACTATGTGGTGTTTGCTTATTTTATCTATTTTTACCGATTCGGAGAGTTTTCGGGGGAATTAGAGTAAAAAGGGCATTTTAGACATTTAGCAATTTAGTGTGAGAATTGATTGGTAAGTGTTGGAAAGAATTTGAGAGGAAAGAAATAGAGATAGAAATAGGATAACAGAGGAAAAGAAAGAAAAATAGTAACATAAGAAGAAAAACAAGAGAGAGAAAAGAGGAGAAGAGAAAGAGAAGAGAAAGTGGAGAGGAAAACCTAGAATCATCAAGGGATCATCACCAAAGCTTGCAATCGATCGGTAAGGGTGTGAAACTCCATCATCTCTTTAATGTATATGATTTTATGTGTATGTGTTTGGATTTTGTAGAGTTTCTACTCTTTTTCCACTTAGGTTAGAAGTTGGTTTGATGAGTAGAAAGGGGTTTTAATCGGTTAGAACTCGGATTAGACGACGTAGTTTAGTCGGGTGATGGTAGGGTTGTGCCACTGAGACTGGTTTGGATTTAATCGGTTGGTTGTGTGGAGTTTGGGCTTTGGAACAACCATGGAGGTTCTGTCTTCGCAGGCTCGCCAGGCGAATGGCAGCGAAGCTTCGCCAGGCGAAGTCCAGCGAGCTGTAGCGAAGCAAGTCAGAAGCAAACACCCTGTCTTCGCTGGCAAGTTCGCCAGGCGAAGTGAGTTGGCGAAGGTTCGCCAGGCGAGTGTGTAGCGAGCCTCAGTGAGTAATTCCAGAATTACTCCCAGTGGACTTCGCTGGGAAGTTCGCCAGGCGAAGGCCAACGAGCATTCGCTGCGTGGCTTCGCCAGGCGAAGGTTGGCGAACCTGACAGTGTTATTTGTTTTGCTGTTTGTTCATAGCATGATTTTTGGCCGATTCAATTATGATTAATGCTTATATGAATGATTGATGTGTGAACTGTTTCGACATGTCGTGTTGTGGGTGGCCGAAAGGCGTGAATCCTAGATTGTAGAGCCAATGGTGAATCTTGAACGTTTGATAATCTTGTGTATTTGCTTGAATTGAATAGAAACGCATTGATAGGATGATATGTGTGTAAACCATGTGTGAAATGGTGCATAATGTGAATGCATGATAGATATATGCGATGTATGTGATAAATGCAATGAGTATGTTTGTGAACATAGTATGCATTCTGTGTTGATCGATCCCTCGGAGGATTAGCATTGTGTAGCATCTTAGTATGCATTTTTGTGTCAAATGATCCCTCGGAGGATTTGCAGAACCTCGTATGATACGATGGTTACATTAGATTCCTTGGAGAATCGATTGCATTGTGTGATTCCTCGGAGAATCGGTCATAACATGTAATCCCTTGGAGGATTGACTAGAGTATTTGATTCCGTGGAGAATCTGCAGAGCATTTGATTCCGTGGAGAATCTGCTGAATATTCGATTCCATGGAGAATCTGATGAATATTTGATTCCGTGGAGAATCTGCTGAATACTTGATTCCGTGGAGAATCTGCTGAATACTCGATTCCTTAGAGAATCTGTTGAAATGAGTCGGTACCGCATTTGCATTTGCATAGAGTCGTGTGTCGGTCTCTATGAGTTGCATGAGTCATCTGTGTATGATGCATTAGTTGTATGAATGTAACTGTGTATGTTATATATGAATGTTTGGAGGAACATATAGTGAATGTTCATGAGCATGTGTAGAGGCATGATTAATTGTATATGCTTCATGTGGTGAGAACATAATTTGAGTATAACTTTTACAAATATGAGTATATGTATATATACAATTTTATGCATTAACTGTTATGATATTGTTTCTCACCCTTCTGCTGTTTTATAATGCTCTATGAGGCATTGCAGAGTAGGAAGCTGGAGGTTCTTTTTGTGAAGCGATGTCTTCATTCTTTTTGGTCAATGGCTCTGATATGTAACATTTGGGTAGTTAGGAAGCCTTTGACTCCTTTGGAGTTACATTTGTTTTGATTCCTTGTGATACATCTGTGTATGTATCCGCTGTGGATATGGTTGTAAAGCATGAATTGATTGAATGGTTGTATATACTTTTATGAATGTGATCGATTCAATATTTGGATGTTTCCGCTTTTATTCTAAATATTGAGATGTGGGTTACCCATTGTTGCATATCTATTTTGAGCAGGTATCGTATGTGTTTAATTTCATGATAATGTGATGCGCCTCTTATATACCATGTTTTAATTAAACTCTGATGAAATAAATTTTCTAAGTGCCTAATTGATTAAATGTATTAATTTGGGGGTATAGAAAGGGGGTGTTACATTAAGTGGTATCAGAGCCAGTCGTGTCTGTCTTGTTGTTGTGTTGGTTGAACGGTTGTTTAACCTTGTTGTTATTTTTGGGAATCCTCAGAATATGGCAGGTCGTAATGACAATTCTATGGCAGCGGCGTTAGAGGCTATGGCCAGAGCTGTGCAGAGTGCACCTAACGTGAATGCGAATGATGAGTTCAGGAAGAACCAACCACCGGTGTTCAAAGGGAGATTTGATCCGGATGGTGCTCAGATATGGTTAAAGGAAATTGAGAGGATCTTTAGGGTGATGGATTGTGCTGAAGGGAACAAGGTGAGACTAGGGACTCACATGCTGAGAGAAGAGGCTGATGGTTGGTGGGTCAGCGTGAGGCAAGTTCTTGAGGTCGACGATGAGGAGATTACGTGGGATTTATTTCGTACTGAGTTTCTAAGGAAGTATTATCCCGAAAGTGTTAAAGGGAAGAGAGAAATGGAATTTCTGGAGTTGAAACAAGGTAATATGTCGGTGGTGGACTACACCGCTAAGTTTACTGAATTAGTGAAGTTTCACCCTCACTATGATGCGGTTACGGCGGAATTTTCCAAATGTATCAAGTATGAGAATGGCTTGCGTCTTGAGATAAAGCAAGCGGTGGGTTATCAAAGAATACGAAGATTTTCGGATTCGACCGAGTGCTGTAGGATTTATGAAGAAGACAGTAGAGCTCGTTCTACTCATTATAAGGGTTTGAGCGAGAGGAGAGGGAAGCAGCAAGTACGAAGCGGACCTTATGTGACGCCTGCTGATAAGGGCAAACATAGGGGAAACTTTGATAGGAGACCCGGAGGAGGTTCCGGTGCGATCAAATGTTTTAAGTGTGGCGTGATGGGCCACAAGTCTTATGATTATGGAAAGTTCAAGGCGAAGTGTTCCAACTGTGGGCTCCTTGGACATGATGCAGCAGAGTGTAGAAAGAATGTTGTGAAGTGTTTTAATTGTGGCGAGGTGGGTCACATTAGCCCGAATTGTACCAAACCGAAGCAAGCTCCGGCGGGCGGAAAAGTATTCGCATTAGCAGGTTCAGACACTACTAATGCGGCGGATCGTTTGATTAAAGGTACATGCTTTATTAATGATATGCCTTTAGTTGCTATTATTGATACTGGAGCGACTCACTCGTTCATCTCTCTTGCGTGTGCTAAGAGGTTGTATTTGTGTATGGTTTCTTTGAGTAGTGGTATGGTTATTGGGACTCCCGCTTCAGGGTCGGTAACTACTTCTTTGGTGTGTGCAAGTTGTCCTTTGACCATGTATGGTAAGGACTTCGTTATGGATTTAGTGTGTTTGTCGTTGGAAGGTTTGGACGTAATCTTGGGTATGAACTGGTTGCAATTTAATAGAGTTCATCTGGATTGCTATCACAAGTTAGTAAGGTTTCCTTCTTTGGAAGATGGTGAAAACGAGAGTTTTCTTTCCACTAAAGAGTTGAAGAAACTTTTAGCGGACGAAGCTCAGTTGTTTGGTTTGTTTGCATCGTTGTCGGTGGAGAGCAAAGTTGAGCTCGACGTGTTTCTTGTGGTTTGTGAATTTCCTGAAGTGTTTCCAGAAGATGTTGCGGATGTGCCGCCAAAGAGAGAGGTTGAATTTTCTATTGATCTAGTTCCGGGTACTAGACCGATTTCGATGGCCCCGTATCGGATGTCGGCATCGGAGTTGGTGGAATTGAAGAAGCAGTTGAATGATTTGTTGGATAAGAGATTTGTAAGACCAAGTGTTTCTCCTTGGGGTGCGCCGGTATTGTTGGTAAAGAAGAAGGATGGTAGTATGCGATTGTGTATTGATTATCGGCAGTTGAATAAGGTGATAATTAAGAGCAAGTATCCGCTTCCAAGAATTGATGATTTGATGGATCAATTGGTTGGAGCCCGTGTTTTTAGTAAGATTGATTTGAGATCCGGTTATCACCAGATTTGGGTTAAGGAAGAAGATATTTCGAAGACGGCTTTTAGAACACGATATGGTCACTATGAGTATACGGTGATGCCATTCGGAGTTTCTAATGCGCCGGGTGTTTTCATGGAATATATGAACCGTATCTTCCACGAGCAGTTGGATCGTTTTGTGGTAGTGTTTATCGATGACATTTTGATTTATTCTAAGTCTCGAGTGGAGCACGAAGAACATTTAAGGATTGTGTTGTGGATTTTGAAAGAGAAGAAGTTGTACGCAAAGTTGTCTAAGTGTGAGTTTTGGTTATCGAAGGTGAGTTTTCTTGGACATATTATTTCCGGAAATGGTATTAGTATGGATCCATCCAAGATCGATGCGGTAATGCAATGGGAGACTCCAAGATCAGTTACGGAAATTCGAAGCTTTTTGGGCTTGGCCGGTTACTACCGGAGGTTTATCGAAGGATTTTCAAAGTTAGCACTTCCGTTAACGCAGTTGACTTGTAAAGGAAAGGCTTTTATTTGGGATGTTAATTGTGAAGAGAGTTTCATGGAATTAAAGAGAAGGTTAACGACATCGCCGGTTTTGATTTTTCCAAATCCTACGGAACCTTTTGTGGTTTATTGCGATGCTTCTTTGTCAGGATTGGGTGGTGTATTGATGCAAGATGGGAAGGTCGTGGCGTATGCTTCTAGACAGTTGAGAGTACATGAAAAGAATTATCCTACTCATGATTTGGAGTTAGCGGCCGTAGTGTTCGTTTTGAAAATTTGGAGGCACTATCTTTATGGTGCAAGATTTGAAGTTTTTAGCGATCACAAGAGTTTGAAGTATTTGTTTGATCAAAAAGAATTGAATATGAGGCAAAGGAGATGGCTAGAACTTTTGAAGGACTATGATTTTGGTTTAAATTATCATCCGGGTAAGGCGAATGTGGTAGCCGATGCCTTAAGTCGGAAGTCGTTGCACGTGTCTACTTTAATGGTTAGAGAGTGGGAACTTTTGGAGAACTTTAGAGATTTGAGTTTGGTTTGTGAGTTAACGCCGAGTAGTGTGAAGCTTGGTATGTTGCATGTCACGAATGATTTCCTTGCTACGGTGTGTGAAAAGCAAAAGTTGGATTTGAAATTTGTGGATTTGATGACGAATGGAAATGAAGATTTCAAAGTTGATGAATTAGGAGTTTTGAGGTTTCGAGGTCGTATTTGTATTCCCGATGATGCGGATTTGAAAAAGATGATATTGGAAGAGGGACATCGGAGTAACTTGAGTATTCATCCGGGAGCGAATAAGATGTATCAGGATTTGAAGAAGATCTTTTGGTGGTCTGGATTGAAAAGCGATGTTGCTCGTTTTGTGTACTCGTGTTTGACTTGCCAGAAGTCTAAGGTGGAGCATCAGAAGCCTAGTGGATTGATGCAACCGTTGGATATTCCGGAATGGAAATGGGATAGTATATCGATGGATTTTGTTACCGGATTGCCGAATACGCAAAGAGGACATAATGCTATTTGGGTGATTGTTGATAGGCTTACTAAATCGGCTCACTTTATTCCGATTGATATTACTTATTCTTTGGAAAGGTTGGCCGAGATTTATATTGGCACTATTGTGAAGCTTCATGGAGTTCCTAAGAGTATTGTGTCGGATAGAGATCCTAGATTTACTTCAAGATTTTGGGAGAGTTTGCAAGGTTCCTTGGGTTCTAAGTTGAGATTGAGTTCAGCATATCATCCGCAAACAGATGGTCAAACCGAGAGGACGATTCAATCGTTAGAAGATTTGTTGCGTGCTTGTGTGCTTGAACAAGGTGGTGCGTGGGACGGTTATTTAGCGTTGATTGAGTTCACCTATAATAACAGTTTCCATTCGAGAATTGGTATGGCGCCATTTGAGGCTTTATATGGTCGGAGATGTCGAACACCTCTGTGTTGGCATGAGACGGGTGAAAAGTCGGTAGTTGGTCCTGAAATGGTACAGCAAACGGCAGAAAAGGTGAAATTTATTCGGGAAAAGATGAGAGCTTCTCAGAGTAGACAGAAAAGTTATCATGATAAAAGGAGAAAGGATCTCGAGTTTCAAGAGGGCGACCATGTGTTTTTGAGAGTTACACCGGTTACGGGTGTGGGTCGTGCTTTGAAGTCGAGAAAGTTGACTTCTCGTTTTATTGGCCCGTATCAGATTGTCGCACGAGTTGGTGATGTGGCTTATCGTGTGGCGTTACCTCCGAACCTTTCGAATTTGCATGATGTATTCCATGTCTCGCAACTTCGGAAGTATGTTCCGGATCCGTCACATGTTATCCCAATGGATGAAGTTGAAGTAAGAGATAACCTTACAGTTGAAGTTTTACCGGTTAGTATTTTGGACCGCGAAGTTAAGAAACTAAGAGGCAAGGATATTGCGCTTGTGAAAGTGTCCTGGGGAGGAACCGCGGAAGACAACATGACTTGGGAATTGGAGAGCAAGATGCGAGAGTCGCATCCGGAGTTGTTTGAATCAGGTAATATTTTCGAGGACGAAAATTTCTAAAGTGGGGGAGAGTTGTAACGCCCCGATTCTGAATTCCCATTAATTGTTAAGTCTTTTAACTTATTTAATTGATGTTTGTTTTAAATTGAGAAATTATATATTACTATGTGGTGTTTGCTTATTTTATCTATTTTTACCGATTCAGAGAGTTTTCGGGAGAATTAGAGTAAAAAGGGCATTTTAGACATTTAGCAATTTAGTGTGAGAATTGATTGGTAAGTGTTGGAAAGAATTTGAGAGGAAAGAAATAGAGATAGAAATAGGATAAGAGAGGAAAAGAAAGAAAAATAGTAACATAAGAAGAAAAACAAGAGAGAGAAAAGAGGAGAAGAGAAAGAGAAGAGAAAGTGGAGAGGAAAACCTAGAATCATCAAGGGATCATCACCAAAGCTTGCAATCGATCGGTAAGGGTGTGAAACTCCATCATCTCTTTAATGTATATGATTGTATGTGTATGTGTTTGGATTTTGTAGAGTTTCTACTCTTTTTCCACTTAGGTTAGAAGTTGGTTTGATGAGTAGAAAGAGGTTTTAATCGGTTAGAACTCGGATTAGACGACGTAGTTTAGTCGGATGATGGTAGGGTTGTGCCACTGAGACTGGTTTGGATTTAATCGGTTGGTTGTGTGGAGTTTGGGCTTTGGAACAGCCATGGAGGTTCTGTCTTTGCAGGCTCGCCAGGCGAATGGCAGCGAAGCTTCGCCAGGCGAAGTCCAGCGAGCTGTAGCGAAGCAAGTCAGAAGCAAACACCTTGTCTTCGCTGGCAAGTTCGCCAGGCGAAGTGAGTTGGCGAAGGTTCTCCAGGCGAGTGTGTAGCGAGGCTCAGCGAGTAATTCCAGAATTACTCCCAGTGTACTTCGCTGGGAAGTTCGCCAGGCGAAGGCCAGCGAGCATTCGCTGCGTGGCTTCGCCAGGCGAAGGTTGGCGAACCTGACAGTGTTATTTGTTTTGTTGTTTGTTCATAGCATGATTTTTGGCCGATTCAATTATGATTAATGCCTATATGAATGATTGATGTGTGAACTGTTTCGACATGTCGTGCTGTGGGTGGCCGAAAGGCGTGAATCCTAGATTGTAGAGCCAATGGTGAATCTTGAACGTTTGATAATCTTGTGTATTTGCTTGAATTGAATAGAAACGCATTGATAGGCTGATATGTGTGTAAACCATGTGTGAAATGGTGCATAATGTGAATGCATGATAGATATATGCGATGTATGTGATAAATGCAATGAGTATGTTTGTGAACATAGTATGCATTCTGTGTTGATCGATCCCTCGGAGGATTAGCATTGTGTAGCATCTTAGTATGCATTTTTGTGTCGAATGATCCCTCGGAGGATTTGCAGAACCTCGTATGATACGATGGTTACATTAGATTCCTTGGAGAATCGGTTGCATTGTGTGATTCCTCGGAGAATCAGTCATAACATGTAATCCCTTGGAGGATTGACTAGAGTATTTGATTCTGTGGAGAATCTGCAGAGTATTTGATTCCGTGGAGAATCTGCTGAATATTCGATTCCGTGGAGAATCTGATGAATATTTGATTCCGTGGAGAATCTGCTGAATACTTGATTCCGTGGAGAATCTGCTGAATACTCGATTCCTTAGAGAATCTGTTGAAATGAGTCGGTACCGCATTTGCATCTGCATAGAGTCGTGTGTCGGTCTCTATGAGTTGCATGAGTCATCTGTGTATGATGCATTAGTTGTATGAATGTAACTGTGTATGTTATATATGAATGTTTGGAGGAACATATAGTGAATGTTCATGAGCATGTGTAGAGGCATGATTAATCGTATATGCTTCATGTGGTGAGAACATAATTTGAGTATAACTTGTACAAATATGAGTATATGTATATATACAATTTTATGCATTAAATGTTATGATATTGTTTCTCACCCTTCTGCTGTTTTATAATGCTCTATGAGGCATTGCAGAGTAGGAAGCTGGAGGTTCTTTTTGTGAAGCGATGTCTTCATTCTTTTTGGTGAATGGCTCTGATATGTAACATCTGGGTAGTTAGGAAGCCTTTGACTCCTTTGGAGTTACATTTGTTTTGATTCCTTGTGATACATCTGTGTATGTATCTGCTGTGGATATGGTTGTAAAGCATGAATTGATTGAATGGTTGTATATACTTTTATGAATGTGATCGATTCAATATTTGGATGTTTCCGCTTTTATTCTAAATATTGAGATGTGGGTTACCCATTGTTGCATATCTATTTTGAGCAGGTATCGTATGTGTTTAATTTCATAATAATGTGATGCGCCTCTTATATACCATGTTTTAATTAAACTCTGATGAAATAAATTTTCTAAGTGCCTAATTGATTAAATGTATTAATTTGGGGGTATAGAAAGGGGGTGTTACACTTTGTTGCGAGAGACCCATAGACCTAAGTGTCTCCATGAGAGATTCTTCCATCGCCTTACGCTCTTCAACCAACTTTTGATCAAAATCAGCTCTAAGCTTTGCTTCTAATTCAGATGAAAATTGTGCAAATTCTGATCTTATATCTTGTTGTTGACGTGAAGAAGATCTTCCAAAGAAAGTGCTTTATTTATGGTGCTTTCCAACACCATGAACACGGCTGCCATGCTCAGATGTTCCAATGGATGCTGTTAAGATATCATTACGTCCATCCGGAACAAAGCCACCCTTTTCAGCTTCTTTAACTAGAGAATCCTATTGTAATACCCAAATTTTGCCCTAAGATTTGTCGTTGCATCTCGCATTTCAGTGCAATTTTGTAGCACATTTAACCAATCACTAACAAGTTTGTGTAGTCGTTTGATTGTTGCAGGAAAATATCATGTGGCGCGCTTTTTAGTAAATAAAGGGTAAATGGTCATTTGCTTGCAGACGGTTGTTAATTTACGGATGTTGAGTGGTAGTTAGGAAATTTGAGTTGCTGGATGTTATTGATGGGAGTCGGGGCGGAGGTTAATCAGGATAGGTGTTTTCATTTGAATGGTCGGGAGGTTTTATTCGGATTAGTCGGATAACTTGGGGATATGGAATTTTAACAGTGTTTTTGTCTCATTTCAAAATCAAAAAGAGAATAAAAATGTCATTTCACTGTTAATTTTCAGTTCGTATTATAAATTAATTTCATCAGTTATATTTCATTTTGTTTAAAAGCTTTTCATTATTAGATTAATTGTATGTTAGCTTTAAACGAAAACAATCATATTTCAGTTTTAATTCCATTTTTAAAAAAATCAATCATTATTGCATTTTTACTAAAAAATTATTAATCATTATTCCATTTTATTCAAAAAATCAATTCTATTTCATTTTTAGTTTTAGTTTCTTTTCATTTTAAATAGGTAGTTTCGTTTCTTCTTTTTTCATTAAACTATTCTTATTACATTTTCATTCTATAATTTAAAAATAATTTTCATTTGCATAAATGCATAACAAAACAAAAAAAAAAAGAAAGATAAATCATTTAAAGAGTTTTATTAATAATAAGTACAATACAAAAAAAAAATAGAAAAATAAAATTACAAAAAATAATAAATATATTTTTCCTAAAATAATTCCTAGAGTTTCTGACTTCGTCTCGATTCCGATTTTTCAGACTTCTTCTGTACCTGCAAAACGAACAAAAGCAAGTGAAAAATTTTCGGTTAGTTTTGCGTCCCGACACCCTCAACACATTGTCATCATCGGGTGCGTCGGGAGGGTAACAAATTTCTTCGTCTCCAGCTCCCGACTTACTTCCCAACCTCGGTCAAAATCGGCAGCATTTGTTCTTTCCGAGGCAACTGAGAGAGATAAAGAAGTTTTAGTGCTTATTTGGAAAAGCGGGTTTGGGAAAAAACACTTATTTGAAAAGTGCTTATTTCACCAAATTGCTTCTCAGCCAAATAGCCCCTTAACAACTTTTTCGGAAAAATCCACAGTCAAATGGATCAAACAGAAAGATTCACGCGCGACAATTCCTCAACAATAAGCAACAAATTCGCAACAAAGCCGTAACAAAGTATTCAAAGAAGAAAGAATCACAAAAAAATCACGGTCAACCAAGACCAACAAAGAGCAACAAGATCTCAGCCGCAAGTCACAAAGCCCAGCCAACAGATCCAGTCAACGAGGTTAAGCCTCCAACAAGCCAACAACATTTCAAACGCAACAACAACGACCTCCCCAACATTACAGCCAGCCAAATCCCCAGAAGGTATAACAAATATAAGGAAATCAACATCAATAATAAGTGCAAAGCTCATCAACATGAGATCCGCAGCAAATTTCGTAGATCCAACACCAAACTCGGAACCCCACAAATCATAAGGCCCATAAATCCAAAGGAGATATAAAAATCATCAAGGTCAAAAAAACAAAAAGGAGAAACCCTAAGGAAAACCGAAAAGGAACGGCGGCTCAGGGCATCTCTAGGATCTCATCATCGCCATTTGAGAGATTCAGAGAAGCACGAAGGTTTCCTCATCATCATCCATCTCGTGAAAGAAGAGGAGTTTTCAAAGCAATTGAAACTCGCACGATAGAGCCGTAGGGCCGTCGCCGATGCCTTCCGGCAGGAAACGAATTCCCAAAGGCCTCAGGACTTCCATCATCGGCCGTAAACACCGTCGAAGATCAAAGTCGCAGACAAAAGCACATCCAAAGCCGCCGCGAGTCGCTTCAAACCCCGGAGAGGTAAGAAACTCGGGTTGTTTTTACATTTTTTTCAGGGACAAATAAGCTCGGAGAAGACGAAGAGAACATGCAAGCCGCCGGAAACGAAAAGGAACAAAGTTGGAGCAAGTCGTCGCCGACGGTATCTAGGAGGAAGAAGAAGTGGATTTCTCAAGGAGAAAGCCCTAGAATGTTTCACGAAGACCCTTTCCTATTTTTATCTTGTTTTTTTTTTTCTTTTTTTCCATTTTTTTATTATTATTATTATTATGTATTTTATTATTACTGGTATTATTTAGCATAGAGCTTATTAGCACCGTTACTGTTAGAAACTTTTAAAAAAATTAGTACTTAAGTTAATAATTTTTCTTTTTTTAAAAACAAAGTAAAATTGGTAACTTTGTTTAATTAATTAAGTTATTTTCTAAAATTAAATCTTTTCACTTAATTAAAACTGTTTTTATAAAACTTTTGTTCCCTTAATTAAAACTTTTAAAAATTAAACCTTTTTTTTTTAAAATCAAATCAAAATTTCAAAACAAAACTTAAATGCTTTTATTAAAACTAATTTTGTTAAAATAAAAATCCAAACTTTTTTTCATTAAAATAAAATTAAAACAACTCTTTTTCATTAAAAATCTTAAAAATTAAAAATATTTCCTTAATTAAATAAATCTGTAAATAAAAACACTAAAAAATTAATTTCTCCTAAACTTAGAGATTATTTTTTTCCCTTTAAAATAAAATTCAAAAAATAAAAGTTCTTGATTTAGCCGTTCCAGTTTCATCTAACTCCCATTAGTTTGTTTGTTTCAGCTTATTGTCGTTTCATTTATTCAATTTATTTTGTTTCATGGATGTAATTTATGCGAGGCCATGATCGCAGTTATTTTTATTTTCGCATTTGTTTTGGGGATTTGTAATTTACGCGAGTGAGCGTCGCGATTCGTTTACCGTTTTCTTTATTTCCGCACTTTAATTCTGCCGTACAGTATTTTGTTTATTTGCATGATTTACCGTTATGTACCCTCCGAAGGATTTAGGTGTAACCGTTTGACCGCCGAGTCAATAGTCCTAACCTTTGACTATTTCAAACCCTAATAGCCCAGGTGTCCCGCCGTGGACGAAAATGCTCTTTACCCTAGCATTAGGTCAAAGAGTTGCAGTACTCTGTTTTAGGGTTTCCCGCCGTGGAACATTTAGTCAACCCTAATTTTCAATCAACAATTCAACGTAGAAATAGGATTTTCAAAACTCCACGTAAGCTTATCCTTAAGATACGTTTACTTCCCCATCGAAACCTTGACCATAATCAAGACGTTTCTAACCTCCCTTTCAAGGGGAACTACGATTACTCTGATTCCCTTCCCTATCAAGGATACGTAGGCACAAGATGCGACGTCTTGCCGAGTAAACTTAAGACTAGCCCTTAGGTCTTTATAGGTCACTTTATCCCTTAGCTCAGTATATATTAAAACAGATAATAAAATAAAGAAGCATACAATAAATAAAAGGTTCCTGTAGAGTACTACAGAAGTTTAGGGTGCTAGTACCTTCCCTAAACTTAACCAACCCCTTACCTAGGTCTCTCCCCGCATTGCGTTTATAATGTAAAAATAGGTTTTTCCTCTTTTGGCTTTTTCCTTCGGATAAATCAAAGAGAGGTTGTGAATTAAGAATTGTGATTCAAGCTAATTAATAGTTTGATATCCTATTTCTACCGCAACAGAAAATTGCGACTTCACTGGGGATAGTCCAAACTTTCGAGGGTTATCCCTAACTTGTTCATGTTTAATATTTGCTTTATTATTTAATTGTATATATATCATTGTACCTTGTGGGGATACCTGTTATTGTGAGATAAGTCCTAACCCGGACTTGAGTGACCTTATTATAGGATGAGGATATATTCAATGAGGCTTATAGGGAGTGAGTCTCGATCAAGCTGATTTGAGAATCACCGCTCGATTGAGACCCTTCCATAAGATAGTTCGGTTTAACGAGTAGTCGTGAAAACATTTACTATTTTTGGAAAGGAGTGTATGATATTGAGGACCGTAGTACCTTAACACCACTTTGGCCTTATATAGGACGTAGTGCGGGAACTATGTGGGAGTAATCCTACAATGATTGCTACGCGATGCTACACTCAAAAGAGGTTCTCTTGAGAATATTATCGACCCCCCGAGTCAGTTGGAAAGTTGATAATATCCGAAGGAAGGGCTGATGACTTTGGGCACTTCTTTAGAACCTTGTTCGGCAGGTATAACTAACCTTAGTACATACCTTATTGGTATGGGTAGACCCTAACTCCTTGCACATACCTTTAACCTAGGACTTGTGAATATATGTGCATTGCATCCATAAAGCATTACATTGCATCATATTTCATGGAATTCAAACCTTGTTTATGAATATTGTAGGATACTGTGGATTACAATAGAAGAAAAACTTTGAAATATACTTTTAAAAGTCTTAAGCTAGATGACCTAAGGAAGCTAGGAGCTTTAATCAAAGATCAAGATGGATTTCGAAATCGGTATAGAAGGTTGTTATCTCTATTGGAGTATAAAGTGAACGAAGGACTTCTGTCGGTTTTGCTACAATTCTATGATCCCGACTATCATTGCTTCACATTTCCCGACTATCAGTTATTACCTACTTTGGAAGAGTGTTCTCAGCTTGTGGGGTTGCCTATTTTGGATAAGTTTCCCTTCCCTTTCTTGAAGAAGGACCCTAAAGAACAAGATATTGCTAAAGCTACATGTTTGAAGGTATCTGATATTAAGGAGAACATGACTCATAAGGGTGAAATTTTTGGGTTACCTACAAAGTTCCTAATGGAAAAAGCCCAATATTATGTCGATCACCTAAGCATGCCTACCTTTGAGACGATCCTCTCTTTGCTTATCTATGGAGTGTTGCTTTTCTCTAGTTGTGAAGGATTTTTGGACCTTAATGCCATCAAGATCTTCATGCAAAGGAATCCAGTACCAACCTTATTGGGCAACACTTATCATTCAATCCATCTCTGAAACCTCCATGGTGGAGGGGTGATTACCTGTTGTGTGCCGTTATTATACAAGTGGTTTATTTTGCACTTGCCTAGATCCGATCCTTTTTGGAATCCCACTCAGAGACGTTGGTCACAAAAGGTTATGGCTTTAACTCACTCTGATATTGATTGGTACAACCGCATGTATGATGGAATTTTACTTATTGATGGTTGTGGAGATTTCGCTAACATGCCTTTACTCGGTTTTAATGGAGGAATCAACTACAATCTAGTCCTAGCTCGCCGACAGTTAGGGTATCCCTTGAAAGAACCTCATAAAAGTATCTACGTAGAGAAGATCTTCTTCGAGGACAACAAAGAGCTTCAAGATCAGATTGTATCTTCCTGGCGTCACTTGCATAGTAAAGGTCGAGAAAGTCTGGGTAGGCCGAATTGCATTTCCATGGAACCATACCTTCAGTGGGTCCGAGACAGAGCTATCAAGTTGAAGATGCCTTATCCTTGCCAGGATCCTTTACCTCCAAGAGAGGAACCTATTCAATATTTCATGTCCGAGGCTGAAACATTGAAGATCGCTTTGAAGAAAGCTCAACATGAAGCGGAAACATGGAAGAACAAATACCATGTGACGGTCAACGAGTACGACGAACTTCAAAAACAGCTTCAGTTGAAGGATGAAGAGGTACTCTCCTGCAAGAAGAGAAGAATCTACGAGGGTTTATTTTCCTCCGAATGTCCGCCTACTCCTTGAAGTTGTATTGCTTCCTTAGGGTCATTAGTAGCTTTTATTTAGATATTTTCATTAAGACTTTCTTTTAATAATATTATTTGTAATCCATTTTCAAATTAAGGAATAAAATTTCTTTGGTATTCCTCAATATTCATAAACTTTTGAATTTCATTCGCATTTTGCATTTTAGCATCGTACTTTGCATTGCATGTGTCTCCCGGTTTCTCATTCTCGGTTCTCTCGCCTTCCAGTTTTGGCATCCTGGGTCCTCCACATCAGTACAATAATAAAGCCCAAGCTCGAAAAAGGATGGAAGAACAAGCTCAAGAGATCAACCATGTCAGCCTTGAACTCGAAGATCTTCGAGGAAGTGTGGGGCAAATTATGGAGATACTGCAAGCCCTTAAGGTGAAGATGGATAATCAACCTACTGTTGTTTCCGAGATTACCAACATTGTTATGGGTCATCACCCATCTGTTACTGTTGAGAACATACCGCCTCAAAGTCGTCAATCCAATTTGGTGCATCCTACCATCGCTCCACTAGTTCAACGAGTTACTCCTCCGAAGTGTAAAACTCTGAGCTTTGACCACCATAGAAAAGCTACACGTCCGAGGAATCACTTGATGGATGCTCTTCAACATCAGCAGATTTGCGTTCAAGGTTATCCTGTTCAGTATGCTCAACAACCCTATGTGGCTACTGTTGCAACTCCTGTCAATCAACAGTTTCCTACATATCAGCCTGTGCAACCGGCTCCGGTCTATCAGCATCCGGTTTATCAACAGCCTCCTATTTTTCAGCCTGCACAAGCTCCTATCAACTATCAACGAGCGCCCAATGCTCCTGCTTATCAACAGCCTAAGAATCAGACATCTAGTTAGAAGGCTCCGGTTAGGAGACAATACAAGCCTTTTCCTTCGATTCCGATGACTTTCATCGAGTTGTATCCTTTCTTAGTGCAACGCGGTCTGATTACTATCCGAGCATTGGGTCCACCTCCCAATCCTTTGCCTGCCAAACACAACGCCGCCGCTCATTGTTTATTTTATGAGGGTGCGCCTGGTCACGATTTGGAAGTTTGTTACGCGCTCAAGAGCATTGTCAGAGATTTGTTGGAACAAAAGATACTGTCTTTCGATGATCCTTAGCCAAAGATCAAGACTCCTCTCAAGGTTTTCAACATATCTCAGCCAGTTACTTCTCCTGTGAATCTGCCGAAACTGGTAGTTATTCAGAAGCTTAAGCCATTTCATTTCAACAGCCCTCAATATGATGTGACCCCGATCGGCCAAGAATCCGGGAAAGTTAGTCTGAAGGAAGATTCGAAGACTGATAATGAAACAATGACAGATCTAGCTGGGGCAAGGAAGACGACTCATTCCAGTGAGGCTCTGTCGGAGGAAACCGCTATAACCATGCCAGTCTTGAACACGGAGACTTCATAAACACGTCTTTGAAGGATTTTGAGACAGTTCATTTTATTTATATGTTTTATTTTCTTTGATTCAACATAATTAGCATGTGCGAACTTGGTTATTTTGAATAATTAATGCAATGCATGTTTGTCTTGAATAAATCCATTCGTTTTCACTCATAATTTTTTTTCATACTCTTATAATGCCAACTTTACCCGATCTCTTGCTTTAATAGAGAATTAGGAGGAGGATGATGAACCAAAAATGTCAGATCTCTTGCCGTATGCTTTCGATTGAAATTTGCTGATGATGTAAGGCATTGTTTTAAATCTCAAATAATGGAGATATAAGGAAGATAATCCCTCTTTACCCCTTTTGAGCCGTGAAGTAGGAGTTTTTCTTCTTTTCCAAATTAAAACCCTTTTACTTTAACATGGGTCAGGGTAGTTTTCAGTTAAATGGATTGAGCGCTCAGACTCTAAAAAAGGAGGAGCGAACCTTCGAGAATCCGTCCTTAACATCTTAGGAAGTTAGAAGTCAATGACTATCCCTCTACTCCTAAAGGGTGGGGCAATCACAAGCCTTTCAAAGGAGTCACACAACTTATTCAACAAAAATATAAAAAAATATAGCCCACTAAGTCACAACCTATGAAGGAGACTTAGGCAAAATTGGGGCATCCCGCTGGACTCCAAAGTCAAATCCAAAAGACATCGTCCAAGAAAAAGTTAGAGAATGAAAAATAAATATAACAAAAACAAGGGATTACCTTAAAGAAACACCAACAAAGAACAAAGTCGTGTGATCAAACACAAACGAATATAGGTGAGTGACTGCCATGTCCAAAGCCTTGATGAGTTCTCAACCATATCAAATCCATTTGAGATATGAGTGCTCATATCCGGTTAACTGAATTAGGAGTAGAGAACATCACGAAGAATGGGTGGGTACGAATAACTTTGAGCATTTATCCTTTGTTTCTTAACCGTGAACCATGCCTCGATACAACCTTTAAAAGACCTAATTGAAGTAGGAATTATTTTTGAAAGCATACTCGACAAGATAATGTTTCCTGACTCCTACAAGCTATACTCAATTTACCGTTGGCATTATAAATTAAAATTCATATCCTAGCTAGTGATTTCGGTCACGAGTTATAGTGATATCTTTTTCAAAACAAAACAAAAAAAGGAAAAAGCTTCAAGACAAATACATCTGTTTCATTGTAGTTTCAGGATAGCATTTCATGCATGTCAATTTTGCCTAACATCTTAGAAATTTACATATATACATCCACAATGGAACTCAAATATCCTGCTAAACAGGGGCAGGTGGTTTCCAAATCGTGTACTGATGCAAGCCTGAAGTACATAAGAGCTATTCTTGTAGACTCAGTCGTAATACGGTTGATCCGTGCCAGTTACGTCGAGATCTGACAAATCTCTCCAAGAGTTTGAAAACAGTGGGGCATCTGGACTCCATGTTTCTTTGTAAAACCCTCTCGAGATGACTTTCCCACAAGGCAGGTACCCTAGGGCATGATATCTTCAAAATGGCGACTACTACAAGTCCATTGAGAGCAAAATTAGCTTCGTGTCACGACATTCTTCATGCACCCGATGGATTTTACTCCCGGCGGTCTTCATTCCCCAGTGTCGCTACTGCGAAAATCGGCGCCGGCTGAACAGAAGAGTCGCCACCGTGCGTTATTTATCCCACGGGAGGGAAAGGAAACGCTCAGAGTAAACCTCGCACAACACGGGAAAGGTATGGTCGTCGCAACCAAAACCTGGGTTCGGGAGTCGGTTACGCAAGGGGAAGGTATTAGCACCCCTCACGTCCGTCGTACTCGACGGGATCCACGCTTGTTTTCGGGTATGGATTGTTATTCTATCTAAACTATAGGTCAAGGGTGAAAAAAGAAAAATAAAATAAAAATGACTCGGCAAAGTATCGCACTTTATGCCTACGTATTCCCGTCTGGAACGAGAAATCAGAGTCAACGTAGTTCGCCTACCTACGGGAAAGGAGGGGAAGGTTGCTCGCTAGGATATCGCATCCTATGCCTACGTACTTCCACACTGCATGGAAGATCAGAGCAAACGTAGTTCGGGCCACGTACGACACAAGTCTGCCTTGATTGATTTTATTCCTTCTGAAAAAGGGTTTTCTGATTAACAGTCCCAGCGGACAAAAATGACGTTTGATGAGTTTACATTCTTTTACGGAAGAAGTGTCTTTTATTGTGTTTGAAATCTTTATGTGTTTTTCTGTTTGTTTTGAGGAAGAAAGAGACAGAACTCTAACCTACGGTTGCGAAGGGAAACAAACTATCCTAATGTTATCATGCATGGGTTAAGACCTAGTGTCTATCATGCTCCTCTCTTGCACAGAGAGAAACAGAGATCCTACGGGATAGGCAGAAACAGAAACAATAACAGATATATACAGTAAAGCAGTAAAATGCATGGATGCAGCAATACAAGCGAGGCAAGGGAGTCCCACTCAACCTCGAACCTGGAAAACAATAGGCAAAAGTGAACAGGCTTCACTTTCAACCCAGCAGGGTAAACAGCAAACAATACAGTTCAGAAAACCAATCAATACATCAGCAAATGAAATACAGCAATAAAACAAACAGCTTCAGCAGCTCTGAATCACCATCTGGCTTCAAGTAATCTCCAGTCAACTACAGGCTTCAACAAGCATCAATCTCCATCTTCATGGCCTTCAGGCAAGGGCTTTGATCATCAGTCTTCCATCTGCAATGGCTTTTCTTCAAGCTCAAACCTCCAGGATGAGGGATTAGTCACAAGAGTGAATTGGGTGTTAAGCAATCAGTTGACTACCAAGGGTGGTGAACAGACTGCTTCTAACACAAAAGACATTTTTCTCTCAAGAGTTCTATCTCATAGACACTGTCACCAAGCCTTCCAAAGGAAGGGGGTGAGTGTCTTAGAGAGACTCTGAATCATAGAGAAGAATGGATGCAGACAAGGCAATCCATGTTTGAGAAACAAACTTTCTAACCTAGAGCTCTGCCTAGCTCCTAAACCCTAGTCTCCTCAGCATCTGCTAGCAAGAATCTCCTTTTCAACTCTGGCAGTTGATCTTCAATCTTTGAATCTCCAATGGCTTCACCTCCTCAAATCTTCAGCTTCCCCAAGGCCCCAGACAAATCCAATACCCACACAAGCAAGCAATAATCCCCAGAGGGCATACCACACCAGTCAAACAGATATACAGCATATTAATAGCAGTAGGGGAATCCTAACTTTTCTCTAAGGGATCTAATAGCTACCCATAGCCCCTATAGTCCCATAACTAATCTAATTAAATCCTAAGTCCTAAGGAAAAAAAATCAAACTTCCTAAGTCATCACCTAAAAACCCTAATTTGTTCATGTTGTTCAAACCTATTTTAATCACCTAAAATTAATTCCTAAAAATGGGAACTAAATTGAATCTACAAGTTGAATATCTGATCTAAACAATCTAAAAAGAATGAACAAAAAATATGTAAGCATATAATAGAACAAAAATTAGTAAAATCATGCATGAAATGAACTATTTAAAATGACATTTATTTAGAAAATATGGAAAAAATATGAAATAAAAATAAAAATGCAATTTTATTTTTCTATAATTTTCTACACATCCTAAAGAAAATGATGTAAAAAGAATGAAGTGAAAATGATTTTTTTATGAATTTGTTATGAATTAATGAGAATGCATAAAAAATTAAGAGAAATAAAAACAAAATGCAAGAAATAAATGGGAGAGGGGTGTATTTAGTAGGCGCGCTTAGTTCAATTCAGGATGGGCCACACAGACAGGGGTGTGAATAGAAAGTCACTAAGGCCCAGAACAAGTCAGCAACAATGAGAAATAAAAAAAAACGCCAGGGGGTGAAAATAGCAACAAAAACACGTTCAGATTGGTAGTGGGCTTATTACTGGGGGTGGGGATAACACATCACAACTCAGGCCCGCCCGTTTCAATTAATGAAACGGTGCGTTTTGGCCAACTCACTTCCCTCCAACACAGAATTGAATATGAGCCACACGATGGGCTTCCAAGTCAAAGGTCTAACATGAATTGGACCGTCCAGATTATGTCTTCTCCATTGAATCCTGAAACTTAGGGTTTCCTCTCCCATGGCAGCCATGCACGAGCAACATTCAACTCATCTGTTCTCCATCTCTAGTCCATGAATCAACACGACGCCAACATGAAAAATGCTCAGAACCTCTCCCTCTATAATCCTATGGCACTAGTTTGCTTTGAAACTCATCACATCAACAAACCCGTGCGCAACAAACTCTGGTCACCATGGAAATCCTCTGAGATGCACCAACACAATTCTCCATCAAACTTGCACTAACCTAACCTATAACTAATGGTGATTAACCTGACCTATCAACCTAACATTCTAATGCACTAACCTAAGAGTTCTACCTCCTAACAGTTTCTACCACCTGCTAACAATCATCACTAATCTACTCCAAATTCATCCTAATTGCTCTACTAACCTTCTACATTACATCTAAACTAACAAAATCATGCTAACCTAATTGAATCAAGCTGTGGCAGAGAAAACATACCTGGTGTGAAATCTTGAAAACAGCTATGGAGACTCGTGGATCTGAGGCTTCCAAGGCTTGGATCTTGATCAACTAACTCAGTGATTGATTCTGTATGCAATACTTTGATGATTCCTGGCTTGAATTGTGCTGTCCAATGGAGATTGTGATTTTGATGTTCTTGAAGAAAGTGCACGAAAATGGATTCTAACCACCTTGTTCTTGATTGAATTATGATCTATGATGATGATTGAATGAGATTGAATTGATGTGGATGAAAATGGATGAAGATTTTGTGAGATTGAAGTGAAAACACAATGAGAAAGAATGAGAGGATTTTGGAAATTCTTGGTGAAAATGAAGCCAACCCTTGATCAATCCTCATTTCATGAATATATAGACCCCAATGGTAACTTCTAGATCCATCTTGCACATTCCCTTGCCTTCCAACTTTGATCCATTTTTGAAATGTTTCTTAAAAGGCAAGTAACCATGAATATCTTTCTTTTTTCCTTCTAAACTCAAAAAAATGCTTGAACCATTGTTCTTAGAATTGCTTTTCCATTCAAAATCATATATTGGAAGTCTCCATTTGGACTCATAAATCTCCCAAACCATTTTTCACTTTGAATTTCTTTGAATTATAAGCCATTTTAGTTCAAATTTGGACCAATCATGCAACTCCATGTTATGAGATTCTCCAACAATTTGTGACCTTCTTTCTAGACTTAAAATCCCATTTGGAGCAAGTTTGATGTTGTAAGTTTTTCCATTTGAGGCCTCCTTGTATGAGTTTTGAGCATAGGTTAAAATGACCTGTAATTCACAAATGCCCAAAATACCCTTTGCTTGCCAAGACCATAAGTTGAGTTCCACACATCATATGAAGGCATACTATACCATTCTAGAAAGCTAAGACAATGAGGAGCAATTCTTATGTTGACCAAGAATTCATTTGAAATCTCCTTGAGGGGTAAAACTAGCTTGGAAGTCAAGTCACTTCCACAGACAAAAGTTCAGACACCTCAGATGACCTGTAACCTGCAAGGACCATAACTTGAGTTCTATAAATCTCCTTGATGTCTTCCACCACTCAAATTAAAGGTCTTGAGATCCTCTACAAGTTTCATGTTGGCCAAGAAGCCATTTGAAGCTTTCATTTTGACTTGTCTTGCTTGGAAATTTGACCTAAACTAGGGGATTTTACATAGAAACCCTAATTTAGAAACTCCTCTTCTCCTTGATTTCTCTTGAATTCTCCTTGGCATATCTCCACATCCTTCTTCATATGTTCAATGATGAACCCCACATCTCTCCACTAGACTTGAATGCCCCTTAAATCAGTCAATTGACCTAGAGTTGACCCAGGGTTGACCCAGATGAAACCCTAGTTGACTGCCTTCAGCTATAGCTCTTGTGCTCTCATCAATGACTTGTCTCCTTCTTTAAATGACTTTCTAAGTCTCTAATAAGGTCTAGATACTCTCCATGCCTTCAACCCACAGCTCACAACCCTCTTGTTGACCCTCAGATACCCTCAGCTAGGAGATGGACTCAAGGCTTGATCTGCTGAGCTCTTTGCTTCCAAATTCTTTCCTGATGACTTGAATGAGATTGAATTGGGATAATAACCTCTTGATAGGCTTCTAGAGATGAAAATAATGATTGGTCCCCTGTTGAATGACTTGCTATGCTTATGCTATGCAGATGGTTAGTCTATGTACATGACTCTATATGCAAATGCTAATGATATTGAAACATAAACCCAAGGAATAAGGTTGGGCAAATTTTAGGGTGCAACAGCTGCCCCTATTCAAGCGACTTGGACCCGATTGGGTGAAGAGCCCGGAGCCTTCAGACATTCGCGGTACGAGACGGTTGAATACTAGTGAAACCAGAAATTTGCCAACCGCAAAACTAAATTGCGCTCCTGCTTGAGGAATGACATTCATCAGCTGAATCTGACTGCTACAGCAACCCACTGATCTCTTGCGACTGCGCTGGGGATTGTCTTCATCGTTCTGAAGAGGATTCTGTCATAACAGGTCGCTTGCTTGTCCACGTTAGGACTCTGTCTGTCATCAATACGAAGAACTCTCAACTAGAACCTGTCCACGTTAGGACTCCACTTACTGTTAACCCAGAAAAATCTCGGCGACTCCGCTGGGGATAATTTGTCTGCATTTCCATAGACTGAATCGTCCACGTTAGGAATAAAACTCTTCCACGTTAGGAGCAACATCTGTCCACGTTAGGAATAACACCGTCCACGTTAGGAATTATTTCTTCTGTATCTGTCCACGTTAGGACTAACCCTTTCATCTTTCCACGTCAGGAAGTAATCTTCTTTCCACACAAGGAAAACTATATCAATCTGTCCACATAAGGACCCCAATACCACTTGACATGTCCGCGTCAGGACTCCAATCTCTCCGCGTAAGGGATTCAATTCTGGTTCTAAACCTGTCCACGTCAGGACTCAACTTTCCACGAATCTGTCCACGTAAGGAACCCAATTTTTCCCACGTAAGGAGGAAATCTTCTTCTTCCACATTAGGAATAACTTCTTTGATCTGTCCGCGTCAGGACTAAACTCTTCCCCGTCAGGAATAATCTCTTTCTTTCCACGTCAGGAATACAATCTTGATATGTCCGCGTCAGGACTCAATCTTTCCACGTAAGGAATGAACTCGTCTTTCCACGTAAGGAAACCATTTTTCTTCCACGTAAGGGATGCTCTTGATATGTCCACGTAAGGACTCTGATCTTTCCACGTCAGGAATACAACTTCTTTCCGATTTGTCCGCGCCAGGACTACATTTTCCACGTAAGGAATGCCATCTTAGTCTGTCCACGTAAGGACTCCACTCTTTCCACGTTAGGAATCACCTCTTGATACGTCCGCGTAAGGACTACATCGTCCACGTTAGGCATCTCCGTCTCTCTCAATTAAAACCCGTCCACGTTAGGACTCCACTTTTCCACGTTAGGAATAATAATTTCTTTGATTTGTCCACGTCAGGACACTGATCTCGTCTTGCTTTGTCCACGTTAGGACTCAGGCGTCTTCGACCCGCTGAGGAAATAAGACTTGTCCACGTAAGGACTCACACCCTCGTCTGATCTGTCCACGTCAGGACACCAACACAAAGAGTAATCACTTTTGTCAACGTCATGACTCCCCATTCCACCAATTTCGAGAACCCGAATCTGCCCACGATAGGACTAACACAACTCACCAATCCAGGGAAATACCTGTCCACGTTAGGACGCCCACTTCTGCAGAAATCTCGTCAATCTAGGAGTAAATTGTCCACGTCAGGACTTAATTCTCCAATGATCCTCACCCACAAACTTCTTAGCACTGACGTGACAGCGACTTTGAGATGAACTCTACTGGGGATGTCTGGAAACCAAATATCGGACGCCTGTTCTGATAACCGGCGGTGGCCTCTGAAATTCTGATTCATGGAACCTTTAAATGTTGACGTAACAACAACTTTGAAGGAAACAATCCGCTGATCGGACTAGAGAAACTTCAACAAAACTCTGGCGGGGACATAAGTAACTCTGCTTGGGGACGAAGAGCAACTTATCCTGCAGACTTTGTGGGGAATGATGCCAAAGCTGACACTTTCGTCGAATGTCTCACGTCAAGATCCTGACTGTTTGGTGATTCATCTGAGCAAGAGCTCTCTCTACCTGCAAGAGAAACAATACTTGAAACTAACGGTTGGCCCACCTAGTTCATGTTTCAAAATGCATATGTTTGACACTGACGCAATGCTCCATTCGACATGGAAATGCTACACGTTTTTATTTGGTGGATGCAAGTATGACACGATATGTGGATGCAAATATGACACTATATGCCAATGCCAATGCAGATTCGAACTGCTGGGATACAGGAATTGCTCCAGCAAAATAAATGCTGAAGACAATGCCGACTCCACTGGGGATAGCCAGGTGCTACAGAATTATTCCAGCAAAATAAATGCTGGAAAAGTGAAGTCGACTTAGCTGGGAAATTAGGAACTCAAACCCAACGCCTTGTTGAGGTAACCCCCTGCTGGGGAATATAACTTTGCTGGGGAATAGCAGATGTGCATAGTTCGATCGGACTTTCTGCTGGAACGTGACCTGATATCACCAGTATCTCTGACAAAATAAATGACAGGACCCCCCATCAACTCTGCTTGGGAGAGTCTTGATCTTCGAGTTCCACTGGAAGGAATGAAAACACTTGCAAAGAGAATTCTGCTGGTGTCAAGAATGGGATGATTCTCTCGGGGAAAATTAACTGATTCCGCCGGGGGAGAGTGCATGACCCTACGGGGAAAGATGAACCTGTCTGAATACAGCCTTACGATCTTGGAATCGCCAAACTCTGCTGAGGACGAATAACTTTCCTGCTCCCTTTGAGTAAGCTACGGCTAGCTGGGAAACTCTATCCTTCTTCAGGAAGAACATGCGTGACCTACGTGAAGACTGAGTCTTTCGTTATCGCAATCTTTTGATCATCTTCCTCGTATGGTTATGAAACCTGCAACAACACAAACAAGACACGACAAGCCTATGCAATCAAATCAATTCAGGTTAGTGACGTTACACTCAGTTAATTCAAAGCTTTAACAATTGTTGGCAAGGGCCAGTGACGTTATACTCATGCTAGCTTCAATAAACTTAGGCGTTTTATCATGCACAAAACAGTAAAGAACCAGCATCAAGTACTGAATAACATATTTTCATTGATCGGGCCCCTGAATAGGCGGAGTTTTTGTACACGGGATGTAGCTCCTGAGAAGAGGAAGCTACGTAAAGCAAATATGCAAGTATGCACAAGAAGCATAAATATTTTGACAAATTAAATTTTGTACACATGTCGGCAACTGGATGCAGGTGAACACCACGAACTGATCCTCCCATGACTCGTCCGACTCTAATGCTTTCCCAGTATCCCCACTTCTGAAGAGATTGTATCCGATAGTCGACCCCCTCGAGTATATTCTCCCGCATTGATGCTCATTGAATTCGGACCGCAGTCATTTGCTTTTCACATCCCTAACTTTTGCGTGAACCGCCCTTTACGGGTTTTCAGTTCACCGGGATACCCTTTTTTGCCGAAGCCGCCCAGTGTAGGTTTTCAACTTCGCGGGTGTACATTTTTTTCAATTTTATCCCTAACTTTTGCCCGAACCTTTCATTCTGTTTTTGGTTCGCCAGGATGCCCCATTTTTGCCTGGACTCTCTTTTTCTGTCCAGCGGGTCTATTTTAAGCAAAGTATTTTTTAACTGCGTCCGAATTCACAGGTGACGCAAAGTCTTCTCCGTCCATGGTGGACAACAACAATGCTCCTCCTGAAAAGACCTTACTAACGACGTATGGCCCTTCGTAATTGGGGGTCCACTTGCCCCTGTGATCTGCTTGCGGCGGGAGAATCCTCTTCAGCACAAGGTCGCCCGTCTGAAAGCTTCGCGGAAGTATCTTCTTGTCGTACGCTTTCTTCATTCGTCTTTGGTACAAACGACCATATGCCAGAGAAGCTAGCCTCTTCTCATCCATCAAACTCAGTTGGTTCAATCTATTCGTTACCCATTCTGCCTCGTCCAGCTGAACGTCTCGCAATACCCTCAGAGAAGGGATCTCAACCTCTAATGGTAATACCGCCTCCATTCCGTATACCAACGAGAACGGAGTTGCCCCGGTTGATGTGCGTACCGTCGTACGATAACCGTGCAAAGCAAAAGGTAGCATCTCATGCCAATCCTTATAAGTCACCACCATTTTCTGGACGATTTTCTTGATATTCTTATTGGCCGCTTCGACAGCGCCATTCATCTTGGGTCGGTAAGGGGAGGAGTTGTGATGTTCGATCTTGAAATTCTGACAGAGCTCCTTCATCATTTTGTTGTTCAGATTAGAACCATTATCCGTGATTATCCGCTCGGGAATCCCATATCGGCAAATGATATCTCTCTTGATGAATCTGGCCACCACTTGCTTCGTTACATTCGCGTAAGACGCCGCTTCCACCCACTTGGTGAAATAATCGATTGCTACTAGGATGAACCGATGCCCGTTAGAAGCTGTCGGCTCGATCTTTCCAATCATATCGATTCCCCACATCGAAAATGGCCATGGAGATGACATCACATTTAGAGGACTCGGAGGCACATGTATCTTGTCAGCATATATTTGGCACTTGTGGCACTTTCTTGCAAACTTGAAACAGTCAGTTTCCATCGTCAGCCAAAAATAACCTGCCCGCAGCAGCTTTCTCGTCATAGCATGTCCACCAGCATGCGTACCAAAGGCACCTTCGTGAATTTCCTCCATGAGAAGCTTTGCCTCTTTCTCGTCTACACAACGTAACAACACCAAATCGTGGTTTCTTCTGTACAAGACGCCATCCGGGTTCAAATAGAAATTGCCTGCTAATCTCCTGAGAGTCTTCTGATCTTGACCGGATGCCCCAGCCGGATACTCCTTATTCTTCAGGAAATTAAGGATATCGAAATACCATGGTTTGTCATCAGATGCTTCATCAATAGCAAATACATAAGCCGGCCTGTCCAACCGAGAGATAGTGATTTGGGGAGCTTCGTTCCAGAAGTTGACCTTGTACATGGAAGACAAAGTGGCAAGGGCGTCAGCCATTTGATTTTCTGCCCGCGGTACGTGATGCAATTCAACCTTGTCGAAGAAGGGCAACAATCTCCTTGCATAATTCATGTAATGTATCAAATTAGGCTGCCGTGTCTCCCATTCCCCTTTGATCTGATTCACCACCAGAGCTGAGTCTCCGTATACGTCTAGATGTTTGATTCGCAAATCAATGGCTTCTTCAAGCCCCATTATACAAGCTTCGTATTCGGCCTCATTATTGGTAACGGCAAAGGTCAATCGGGCAGTAAACGGGATGTGCGACCCGTGTGGCGTGGTAATGATTGCCCCTATTCCGCTACCGTAAGCATTCACAGCTCCGTCAAATATCATCTTCCATTGGGACCCCAACTCTGGTCCTTCGTCTGGCAACGGCTCTTCGCAATCCTTCATCTTTAAGTACATGATATCCTCGTCAGGAAAATCAAATCTCATCGATTGGTACTCTTCAATAGGCTGCTCCGCCAGATACTCAGACAGCACACTCCCCTTTATAGCCTTTTGCGAGACGTATTGGATATCATATTCAGTCAAGACCATCTGCCAACGGGCAATTCTACCTGACAACGCCTGCTTTTCGAATATATATTTGATAGGATCCATCTTCGAGATGAGCATGGTTGTATGATTCAGCATGTACTGCCTCAAACGCTTGGCGGCCCAGGCTAGCGCGCAGCAAGTTTTCTCCAGCATTGAATATCGAGATTCACAGTCTGTAAATTTCTTACTCAGGTAATAGATCGCATGCTCTTTTCTCCCCGTCTCGTTGTGTTGACCGAGAACACAACCCATGCTTCCCTCAAGAACCGTCAAATACATTATCAAGGGTCTCCCTGCTACTGGGGGTATCAAAATAGGAGGCTCCTGCAGATACTTCTTTATTTTATCGAACGCCTTTTGACAATTTTCGTTCCACATTACAGCTTGATCTTTCTTTAACAGCTTGAATAATGGCTCACACGTGGCCGTCAGGTGATATATGAACCGGGCAATGTAGTTCAATCTCCCTAAAAACCCGCGCACCTCTTTCTCTGTTTTAGGCGTCGGCATTTCTTGAATCGCTTTTATTTTAGCAGGATCGACCTCTATTCCTCTTTCGCTTACGATAAACCCCAGCAGTTTACCCGATCTCACCCCGAAGGTGCATTTATTAGGGTTCAGCCTCAGCCTGAACTTCCTAAGTCTTTTAAACAACTTCAACAGATTCACCAGATGCTCTTCCTCCGTCTGGGATTTGGCAATCATATCGTCAACATAAACTTCGATCTCTTTATGCATCATGTCATGAAAAAGAGTCGTCATCGCACGCTGATATGTTGCCCCAGCATTTTTCAAACCAAAGGGCATCACTTTGTAGCAAAATGTTCCCCACGGCGTTATGAAAGTAGTCTTCTCCATATCCTCTGGCGCCATTTTGATCTGATTGTAGCCTGAAAAGCCATCCATGAAGGAGAATACAGAGTATTGAGCAGTATTATCAACTAACACGTCAATGTGAGGAAGTGGAAAATCGTCTTTTGGGCTTGCTTTATTCAAATCTCTATAATCCACGCACATCCGAACCTTGCCATCTTTCTTTGGCACTGGTACGATGTTGGCAACCCATGAAGGATACTTCGTCACAGCCAGGAAACCAGCGTCCCACTGTTTCTGCACCTCCTCTTTGATCTTCATTGCCATATCTGGTCGAGTTCTGCGAAGTTTTTGTTTGACAGGCGGGCAGTCTTCTTTCAGTGGCAGGCGATGCACAACCACATCTGTATCGAGCCCCGACATATCTTCGTATGACCAAGCGAATACATCATTATACTCTCGGAGCATTTCAACCAGTCTTCGCTTGATATCACTTTGCAGTGCGGCTCCGATACGAATATTTTTCTCAACCCCTTCCTACCCCAGATTGATAATTTCGATAACCTCGTCGTGAGGCAGAATGGCTCTTTCCTCTTGCTTCACTAACCAAGACAGTTCTTCAGGAACGTCGCTATCTTCGCCAACCTCTTCTTCGGCCTGGAATACCGGGTGCTCAAAGTCGGGACGAGTCATAGGTGGTTCAAGGATGTCATCTGAAAATGTTATCCTGCAAAAGGAATGGTTAAGTGCTTCAAAATGCGTATAAAGCGAATAACCACATTGCCATTTTATTGAAAAATATAAAACAAGAAAGACAGGGATTACGATATTTGCACATAAAAAAACGCCATTTATTTAATGATTAACACGCAATGTTTATAACAACACAGCCCTAAGCAAATCCTGATGCCCCGGGCAAGACATCAGATTATTCAACAATTAATAAAGCAAAGCATTACTGTTTAAAAGTCACAGGAACAAGCTCCTGAATAGACCAGTTGCACAGTCCTTGTCCTGGCGTGCTTGGCTGAATCCAGGCATTCATATCACAGTCGCTGTCTCCTTCATCAGACTCTGAAGCAGCATTGACAGTTTCATGACATACTCCACTGGCAGAGATGGTGATTGACTTTCTGAAACGGGGGGCCCCCACGGAAGGAGTTGATGACGACGGTCGGTACCCCAGCCCGAACCGGTCCATTTTTACAGGAATGTCCAGCACTTTGCCCCAGCCTTTGGCTTCTCCTGCTTCCACTAGCGCTTGAGCTTCTTTATACGATGAGACAACTATCTCTGGCACTTTGCTCGGTCCGGGACCCTTGTCCTTGACGCGCAGACCTTCGAATGCCTGGCATGGTGTCTCGTGGATCTCCCCGTCGACTTCCACATATTTGAACGATGATAGATGGCTGACCAGGATGTCTTCTTCTCCGCACACGGTGACTACGCTGTCTCCGACCATATACTTTAACTTCTGATGCAGGGTAGACGTAACTGCCCCCGCCCCATGAATCCAGGGTCTTCCAAGCAAGCAGCTGTACGCAGGCTGTATATCCATTATATAAAACTCAGTTGCAAACACTTCCGGCCCCACTTGCAGAGGCAAGGTAATTGATCCGAAGACTGTTCTCCGCGTGCCATCAAACGCTCTGACTACCAAATCACTGGGTGTGCACAAAATTCCTCGAACATCCAGCTTCATCATCGCCTTCTTAGGCAGCACATTCAAAGACGATCCAGTGTCAACCAATACATGCGACATTACTGATCCCCTACACTCAACAGATACGTGTAATGCCATATTATGATCCCTCCCTTTCGGAGTCAAGTCGAAATCAGTAAAGCCCAGACTGTGGCCTGCATTCACATGTGCCAATACTCCTTCTAGCTGATTCACGGAGACATCCTGGGGTACAAAAGAAGTGTCCAGGACTTTCAGCAAAGCGTTTCTATGAGCTTCCGAACACAACAGCAATGATAAGATAGATATTTTTGATGGTGTCTGCTGCAGATGCTCCACAATCTTGTAATCACTTTTCCGAATTAAGCGCATGAATTCTTCCACATCTTTCGATGCTGCTTCTTTTTCACTTGCTTGAACCGGAACATTCTCAACCGCTTTCTCTTTTCCTTTCGCTAGCCTTTCAGCCTCCACTTCAGGAGATATAAAGATCCTGCCGCTCCTCGTCATGCCTCCTGAACCAACAACATTATCCACAATCTCCACAGGCTGCTTGTTGACATCAATCTTTATCCCGTCACAATACACCTCTAGCCCATATGACCATGGGACTGCTTTCGTGTTCTCATACGGGATTGGCCCGGCTTTAATTATGGTAATCGGTGGGCGCTGAGCTGGTGCTGCAATAGTGATCGTCTTCCGCGGAATCGTTACCGTGGCCACATCACTCCGATTATCCACTACTGCCCCTGCAGGCTCGTCAGTTGCCGCTCGATCAAACTGCAATATACCATCATCAATTAAGGCCTGAATGCCTTTCTTCAAATCCTCACACCCCCCAGCTAGGGTCCAACAATCTAAGCAATACTCGTTACATCCTGGGAAAACACCTCCTTGTAACAGTCGGCTCTTTATCTCGCCCAGCGGCGTCTTTAAATCTTCAACATTCATAATAAGATTCAGACCCTCCTCAGTCAGCACGGCGTTCGCCCCATGATTAGGCATGGGTTTCTGGACTATATTCGGGCCTGCCGTTCCGAAATTGATAGTCTTGTTGTCTAAAAGATCCTGCACAACGTGCTTAAAAGCATGACAACCTTCTATATCGTGACCTGGGGCCCCAGAATGAAACTCACAGTGCCTGTTTGCATCGTAGCCGAACGGGGGAGTTCCCGTGATCGGTGCCAGGGTTCTTTTCTCTACCAAATTCAGTCCCAACAATGTCTGCAATAAATCAGCATAGGTGGAGGGAGGTTTCTCAAACACTCTTCTCGGCTTACCGCCCTGGAATCTTCGTTGAGCTTGCTGTGCCCCCTGCTGAGGCTGCTGCTGCTGTGGCATTGGTTGCTGCTGAACCGGTTGTTGTTGCTGGATTGGTTGTTGTTGATAGGGGATAGTAACACTCGACACCTGCTGCGGCTGACGATATTGATTTCGTCCCCTGCCTCGGCCTCGGCCTCGGCCTCCAAATACTGCACTAGCTTCGCCCTGACGGCGCCCACCATAAGCTTTCCTATTACTGCCAGATGCAGTTGATTCCTCGACTTGGAACTTTCCTTGCTTAATATTACGCTCAATCTTTTCCCCCATCAAAATCAGGTCTGAAAAACTGGCCAGAGACGTATGAAACAGCATATCATGAAACAGCCCTGTGAATGTGCCAACAAACATGTCATTCATCTCTTTATCTTCTACAGGAGGACGGACCCTGGCAGCCATATCGCGCCACCTTTGCGCGTATTCTTTAAAACTCTCCCCTTTCTTCTGCGAAAGCCCGGCCAACTGGACCCGATTGGGTGCCAGGTCGCTGTTATACTTGTAATGGGCTACAAACGCCTCCGCCAATTGCTTCCAAGTCTTGATATCAGTTGGCTCCAACCCCATGTACCACTCCAAGGAAGGGCCCGACAGACTATCCTGAAAGAAATGCATTAGCATTCTTTCATCCGTGGAGTATGCAGACATCTTTCTGTAATAAGCTCGTACATGCACTTTCGGACATGTGTCTCCTTTGTACTTATCGAACGCAGGCGCTTTGAACTTAATTGGCACCCTTAAGCCAGGTACCAAGCCCATTGTTGCCATGTCCAATCCCACAGCACTTTGATTTAGGACTCCCTTCATTTGCTCTTCCAGCATTCTAATCTTTTGGGAATCATCCATCGGTCCTTCAAAACCTCCTCCAGAGAAGGCGTCCTCCTGCTGATCCTCTTGCCACATACCATTTCCAGCCCCGTACCCATCGTACGCATTATTACGTCCAGCTCTGATCTGATTCATCCCCGGACCTCGGCCTCTGTTGCCGTACCCTTGAACACCTCCAGCAGGACCAAAACCCATAAATCCAGTACCATTTCCGTTTCCAAAGCCTCTGTAACCCTGATTGACCATACCATAACCATCTTGCCCAAAGCCTTGAGCATTAAAGCCATACTTGCCAGTGTTATCGAATCCCTGATCGTTGAATCCGAACCCAGTATTGACAAAGCCATTGCCTCCTAGATTATCTCCCACATTGACATCACCCAGCCCAACATTATGGACAGCGGTCTCATTCCCCACTCCGACGTTACCATTCACAGAAGCGGTAGCGTTGTTGACGTTAGCAGCAGTCATATTGATTACGGGCGGAGCCACTGGCGTGGGAGTGCCGTCTCCATGAGCAGTATCAACCCGGACAGACTGATGATCTTCATTACCATGACCAGCGTTGCGAGCCAACAGAGGCTGGACCATGGCCTGCAAATTCTCTTGCCCTTTTGCTATAGCTTCCATAGTCTGCATGAAGAGGGCGAGCTTCTCGCGCACATCCTGCATCTCGTTCTGCATCTGGTCCATGATTTTCCGACAATTGGAGCGCGTAGAATAGCGGTGCGGATGCTGATCTGGAATCCTGTTAAGTACCTGGTACAGAGCAGGAAATAAGACACCATTCAAAGATTACCTGTAATGCAATATGAATATGAATGCAATGCAATGTGTCTGTGCATTAGGGAAGTTCATTCCCCCAGTTCTAGTGCGAAGGTGCCGGTGCAGTGACAGTGCTGACAATAGGAATATCGGAGCTGAATCATAGAAAGCCTCATATATTGCAGAGAGAATCAATAAGCCCAGGGCACAATATCACTGAGAATACAAAGAAGGCATGACCTCAACCAACAATCCTGGTGATGGTCAGCACTATGCAAATAAAGCATACAAATAACTACATGGAATGATCAAATCCTCCCAAAAGTCTGGTACTCCTCTATCAACTTCTTGGTCTCCGGATGGCTTGGTCGATCAAGCAGCCCTTCAACAAGCTGGTTTCTCCTCTTAAGGACACGGCGTACGTCTTCAGCAGTTTCTTCCCAGGTTGCTTCTCCGAAGCAATCTTCTAACTTTCGCTTCTGGGACACTGCTTCATCTCTGGATTTGATTGCCTTGTTCAGTGCATGCTGGACACTATACCGGGTCATCACTTCTTCCTCACACTTCTTGATGCTAGACTTCAATTTCTCTTCGAGGTCGGAGATTTGCTGCTTCAGCTTATCTTCCCTCTTCTTGTTGTTGGTGAGCGTAGCATTCCAAGTCTTATTGCAGGAAGATATCTCTCGGTGTGCTGCGTCAAGCGCTTTCTTCTTGGATTCAAGCATGTCATGGGAGCTTCTGAACTCTTGCCCCAGACGTTCACGCTTTTTCTTTTCCTCAGTCAACTCAGCCCCTAGTCTGTTTACCAGCTCGATCTGTTGTTGGAAAGCATATACGGCCTTGTTTTTCTCACTGCGTACCTGGGCTAACTCTTGCTCTAACCCTTCGTTGATCTTCATCAAGGCTTCTTTTTCTCTCACAATTTGCTCATAGACTTCCCTAGAAACAGTAGTTGGCTCTGCTGCCGGAATAAGAGCGAGGATTGGTGCGTCTGGGAATGGCATCTTCAACTGACTTGCTCGTTCCTGGATCCAAACCCTGTAAGGTGCATAAGCCTGGCAGTCATTCTTACCTAACAGTGGTTTCCCCTTGCGGTTAATACGTGTCCAGGCGTGTTGCAACTTGGCTAACAATTCCCCCTTCACGTCACCTGTGAAGTACAGAGATTCCTGTACTTCTTCCTCCTGAGGTGGATTCTTCAGCGCATATCCGAACTGACGAATGAATAGAGAAGGGTTGTAGTTGATACACCCTTTCCTTCCAATCAGCGGCACATTAGGGTACCCCGAACAACTGAAGATGAGCTCAGATCCCAACAGGTCTCTATCAAACCACACAACGTCTTCGGAAGATAGCCTCATCAGGCGTTCTGACCAACTGACTGGAACTGTGGTCTCTGCAACAGATCTTCTCTTAGGAAGGTGACTCTCAAACCACATACTCAACAAGGGTACACACAGATGAACATTCTTCCCTCTTCCCTTCTCATTCTTGTAATGCAGTGAGTGGTAGAGATCTCCGAGCAAAGTAGGTACAGGATTACCAGCGGCAAACAAGTAGAAAGCATCAAAGTCCACAAAATCCGGTATATTGGGGAACAATACTATGCCATAAATGCACAAAGCCAACACAGCATTGAAGGCAATCCAGCACCCGCTCTTGGCGTACTCCTGGGCTTTACCAACTAAGAACTGAAATGAGAAGCCTGGAACTCCACGGGAAATAGTAGTCACAAGTTCAGAAGCATCAATATGCAAGGCTTTTGCCAAATCCTCCGGCTTGGGCTTGGCGTCATAATGAATGAATGGAACCTGGTTCTGCACGGGCAGCTCAACAAACTCAGCGTATTCCTCCAGAGTAGGTCCCATAATGAAGTCAGAGAACGTAAAGCACCTCAAAGCCGGGTCGTAGAATTGCATCAAAGCATATAGCCCATCTAACTCTACCTCTGTAGGTTTGCACACCAATCTCAGTAGTCTACCATAGCTCATCCGGAAACTCCTACGAACACCCTCATCAGCAAGAGAGATCAACCCAAGTAAAGGAACAATATCAGGCGTAGGCAATTTGTAAGCAACCGTTCTCCTTAAGCTAGTCATGATCAAAACTCAGAAGTCTGGGCACTAGAACTAGGGAAATGCAAATGCACCTGCAGCACAGACACACATTAGTGAAATGCAAATGGTAATGGATATGCAGTAATGCAATGCAAGCGACATGCAACAGGGACCAAAGCTGTAGCTGAATAGTCTGAACCCAATCAAGAAAGGTCTCAGATAGACCATCCAGAAGTCATCACACCCTGGTCTCAGATAGACCTAAAATAAAACTCCAATACTGGTCTCTGACAGACCTCAAACCATAACTCCAACTGATCTCTGATAGACCTCAAATCACATCTCCAATTGGTCTCTGACAGACCTCAAAACCCTCCAAATGGTCTCTGACAGACCTCAAATCACATCTCTAAATGGTCTCTGACAGACCTCAAAACCCTCCAAATGGTCTCTGACAGACCTCATAACTCTCCATAAATAACCAGGATCTCTGATCAAGAAATAACCGGTATCTGAAGGTCTAGTTACCTGCATAACCCCAAATCCCCTCACAGGTGGGTGGCCCTATAACTGGCACAAGGTACGGCATCCTATGCGGTCGTCGGCGTCACAGACTTTCAGGGTTGATGATACGATTCCCAGAAGGAGTGGCATCATCAGTTCCTGAAGAGGCCTCACTTAGCCAACTTCCAAATGATCGGTCCCCAGAGTCGACAATCCAACTAACCAGCAACCCACGCCAACCAAAGGAAGGGGCAGGAGGCCAACCAGAGGAACCTCGTCTGAGTGTAGATTTCATGGGACACCAAAGCAAGCAAAGCAAGCGGGCGCCCACTAATTTCTACTCTAATTCTAGGTGCACTCAAGCCCAGGTCCGGCTTATCTCTCAATATCAGAACACCCGTCACACCCCAAATACAGCAATAATAATCAATATATAGTGCTGAAAATAAAAGGTTAGCAATATAAATCCATACAAAATCCTCGACGGGAAAACAAGCGTTAGGATTGACTTTCTCTAGGGACGTTGGATCCCAAATGCATAAGAACCATCGCAGTCCTTAGCAGCCAGGGGACGTTGGATCCCCAGCAGAGTCGCCAGCTGTCGCTACTGCGAAAATCGGCGCCGGCTGAACAGAAGAGTCGCCACCGTGCGTTATTTATCCCACGGGAGGGAAAGGAAACGCTCAGAGTAAACCTCGCACAACACGGGAAAGGTATGGTCGTCGCAACCAAAACCTGGGTTCGGGAGTCGGTTACGCAAGGGGAAGGTATTAGCACCCCTCACGTCCGTCGTACTCGACGGGATCCACGCTTGTTTTCGGGTATGGATTGTTATTCTATCTAAACTATAGGTCAAGGGTGAAAAAAGAAAAATAAAATAAAAATGACTCGGCAAAGTATCGCACTTTATGCCTACGTATTCCCGTCTGGAACGAGAAATCAGAGTCAACGTAGTTCGCCTACCTACGGGAAAGGAGGGGAAGGTTGCTCGCTAGGATATCGCATCCTATGCCTACGTACTTCCACACTGCATGGAAGATCAGAGCAAACGTAGTTCGGGCCACGTACGACACAAGTCTGCCTTGATTGATTTTATTCCTTCTGAAAAAGGGTTTTCTGATTAACAGTCCCAGCGGACAAAAATGACGTTTGATGAGTTTACATTCTTTTACGGAAGAAGTGTCTTTTATTGTGTTTGAAATCTTTATGTGTTTTTCTGTTTGTTTTGAGGAAGAAAGAGACAGAACTCTAACCTACGGTTGCGAAGGGAAACAAACTATCCTAATGTTATCATGCATGGGTTAAGACCTAGTGTCTATCATGCTCCTCTCTTGCACAGAGAGAAACAGAGATCCTACGGGATAGGCAGAAACAGAAACAATAACAGATATATACAGTAAAGCAGTAAAATGCATGGATGCAGCAATACAAGCGAGGCAAGGGAGTCCCACTCAACCTCGAACCTGGAAAACAATAGGCAAAAGTGAACAGGCTTCACTTTCAACCCAGCAGGGTAAACAGCAAACAATACAGTTCAGAAAACCAATCAATACATCAGCAAATGAAATACAGCAATAAAACAAACAGCTTCAGCAGCTCTGAATCACCATCTGGCTTCAAGTAATCTCCAGTCAACTACAGGCTTCAACAAGCATCAATCTCCATCTTCATGGCCTTCAGGCAAGGGCTTTGATCATCAGTCTTCCATCTGCAATGGCTTTTCTTCAAGCTCAAACCTCCAGGATGAGGGATTAGTCACAAGAGTGAATTGGGTGTTAAGCAATCAGTTGACTACCAAGGGTGGTGAACAGACTGCTTCTAACACAAAAGACATTTTTCTCTCAAGAGTTCTATCTCATAGACACTGTCACCAAGCCTTCCAAAGGAAGGGGGTGAGTGTCTTAGAGAGACTCTGAATCATAGAGAAGAATGGATGCAGACAAGGCAATCCATGTTTGAGAAACAAACTTTCTAACCTAGAGCTCTGCCTAGCTCCTAAACCCTAGTCTCCTCAGCATCTGCTAGCAAGAATCTCCTTTTCAACTCTGGCAGTTGATCTTCAATCTTTGAATCTCCAATGGCTTCACCTCCTCAAATCTTCAGCTTCCCCAAGGCCCCAGACAAATCCAATACCCACACAAGCAAGCAATAATCCCCAGAGGGCATACCACACCAGTCAAACAGATATACAGCATATTAATAGCAGTAGGGGAATCCTAACTTTTCTCTAAGGGATCTAATAGCTACCCATAGCCCCTATAGTCCCATAACTAATCTAATTAAATCCTAAGTCCTAAGGAAAAAAAATCAAACTTCCTAAGTCATCACCTAAAAACCCTAATTTGTTCATGTTGTTCAAACCTATTTTAATCACCTAAAATTAATTCCTAAAAATAGGAACTAAATTGAATCTACAAGTTGAATATCTGATCTAAACAATCTAAAAAGAATGAACAAAAAATATGTAAGCATATAATAGAACAAAAATTAGTAAAATCATGCATGAAATGAACTATTTAAAATGACATTTATTTAGAAAATATGGAAAAAATATGAAATAAAAATAAAAATGCAATTTTATTTTTCTATAATTTTCTACACATCCTAAAGAAAATGATGTAAAAAGAATGAAGTGAAAATGATTTTTTATGAATTTGTTATGAATTAATGAGAATGCATAAAAAATTAAGAGAAATAAAAACAAAATGCAAGAAATAAATGGGAGAGGGGTGTATTTAGTAGGCGCGCTTAGTTCAATTCAGGATGGGCCACACAGACAGGGGTGTGAATAGAAAGTCACTAAGGCCCAGAACAAGTCAGCAACAATGAGAAATAAAAAAAAACGCCAGGGGGTGAAAATAGCAACAAAAACACGTTCAGATTGGTAGTGGGCTTATTACTGGGGGTGGGGATAACACATCACAACTCAGGCCCGCCCGTTTCAATTAATGAAACGGTGCGTTTTGGCCAACTCACTTCCCTCCAACACAGAATTGAATATGAGCCACACGATGGGCTTCCAAGTCAAAGGTCTAACATGAATTGGACCGTCCAGATTATGTCTTCTCCATTGAATCCTGAAACTTAGGGTTTCCTCTCCCATGGCAGCCATGCACGAGCAACATTCAACTCATCTGTTCTCCATCTCTAGTCCATGAATCAACACGACGCCAACATGAAAAATGCTCAGAACCTCTCCCTCTATAATCCTATGGCACTAGTTTGCTTTGAAACTCATCACATCAACAAACCCGTGCGCAACAAACTCTGGTCACCATGGAAATCCTCTGAGATGCACCAACACAATTCTCCATCAAACTTGCACTAACCTAACCTATAACTAATGGTGATTAACCTGACCTATCAACCTAACATTCTAATGCACTAACCTAAGAGTTCTACCTCCTAACAGTTTCTACCACCTGCTAACAATCATCACTAATCTACTCCAAATTCATCCTAATTGCTCTACTAACCTTCTACATTACATCTAAACTAACAAAATCATGCTAACCTAATTGAATCAAGCTGTGGCAGAGAAAACATACCTGGTGTGAAATCTTGAAAACAGCTATGGAGACTCGTGGATCTGAGGCTTCCAAGGCTTGGATCTTGATCAACTAACTCAGTGATTGATTCTGTATGCAATACTTTGATGATTCCTGGCTTGAATTGTGCTGTCCAATGGAGATTGTGATTTTGATGTTCTTGAAGAAAGTGCACGAAAATGGATTCTAACCACCTTGTTCTTGATTGAATTATGATCTATGATGATGATTGAATGAGATTGAATTGATGTGGATGAAAATGGATGAAGATTTTGTGAGATTGAAGTGAAAACACAATGAGAAAGAATGAGAGGATTTTGGAAATTCTTGGTGAAAATGAAGCCAACCCTTGATCAATCCTCATTTCATGAATATATAGACCCCAATGGTAACTTCTAGATCCATCTTGCACATTCCCTTGCCTTCCAACTTTGATCCATTTTTGAAATGTTTCTTAAAAGGCAAGTAACCATGAATATCTTTCTTTTTTCCTTCTAAACTCAAAAAAATGCTTGAACCATTGTTCTTAGAATTGCTTTTCCATTCAAAATCATATATTGGAAGTCTCCATTTGGACTCATAAATCTCCCAAACCATTTTTCACTTTGAATTTCTTTGAATTATAAGCCATTTTAGTTCAAATTTGGACCAATCATGCAACTCCATGTTATGAGCTTCTCCAACAATTTGTGACCTTCTTTCTAGACTTAAAATCCCATTTGGAGCAAGTTTGATGTTGTAAGTTTTTCCATTTGAGGCCTCCTTGTATGAGTTTTGAGCATAGGTTAAAATGACCTGTAATTCACAAATGCCCAAAATACCCTTTGCTTGCCAAGACCATAAGTTGAGTTCCACACATCATATGAAGGCATACTATACCATTCTAGAAAGCTAAGACAATGAGGAGCAATTCTTATGTTGACCAAGAATTCATTTTAAATCTCCTTGAGGGGTAAAACTAGCTTGGAAGTCAAGTCACTTCCACAGACAAAAGTTCAGACACCTCAGATGACCTGTAACCTGCAAGGACCATAACTTGAGTTCTATAAATCTCCTTGATGTCTTCCACCACTCAAATTAAAGGTCTTGAGATCCTCTACAAGTTTCATGTTGGCCAAGAAGCCATTTGAAGCTTGCATTTTGACTTGTCTTGCTTGGAAATTTGACCTAAACTAGGGGATTTTACATAGAAACCCTAATTTAGAAACTCCTCTTCTCCTTGATTTCTCTTGAATTCTCCTTGGCATATCTCCACATACTTCTTCATATGTTCAATGATGAACCCCACATCTCTCCACTAGACTTGAATGCCCCTTAAATCAGTCAATTGACCTAGAGTTGACCCAGGGTTGACCCAGATGAAACCCTAGTTGACTGCCTTCAGCTATAGCTCTTGTGCTCTCATCAATGACTTGTCTCCTTCTTTAAATGACTTTCTAAGTCTCTCATAAGGTCTAGATACTTTCCATGCCTTCAACCCACAGCTCACAACCCTCTTGTTGACCCTCAGATACCCTCAGCTAGGAGATGGACTCAAGGCTTGATCTGCTGAGCTCTTTGCTTCCAAATTCTTTCCTGATGACTTGAATGAGATTGAATTGGGATAATAACCTCTTGATAGGCTTCTAGAGATGAAAATAATGATTGGTCCCCTGTTGAATGACTTGCTATGCTTATGCTATGCAGATGGTTAGTCTATGTACATGACTCTATATGCAAATGCTAATGATATTGAAACATAAACCCAAGGAATAAGGTTGGGCAAATTTTAGGGTGTAACACCCAGTAAATCTCATCATTGTAGAATCTACGTCTTCACCATTACCTCGACACAGTCCCCAGAGAGACTTTAAACTGACAGTCCCCAGAGAGACTTTAAACTGACAGTCCCCAGAGAGACTTTAAGCCGACACAGTCCCCAACGAGACTATAAGCTGACAACCCTTTGGACCGAACCGGTAATTTTCAAGACACCAGAGGTCATACCAGCATCTTCCCAGTAATAATCCCCAACGAGACTTCAAGCCCCCCAGCGAGACTTTAAGCTGACAACACTTTTGGGATCCATCCAATAAATCCCTAGTGACCCTCAAGACTGCAGGGATATCCCCGGTATCCTCCAAGTGACATATGTTCTAGAAGACCCATTTCTCAGTGGAATCATCAGTTCCTCAGTGAAATTGCCTTACTTTCCTCCGGAATTTTCCCTAGGAGATTGCCATATTCTCCCAAGAAGTCAAGATATTTTCCTCAGGAATGTCTGTTGATTTCTCCCCAGTAAGTCCGGCGAACTCTCCTCAAGGAAGTTTGATATCTTTTATCCCCGGAAGTCTCTGATCCAAGAGTTCTTTGGCTGATTACGATTCATGATAGCAATCCCTCCCGTGAAGTCATGACATTGCATCCCCAGGCGGAGATCATGGATCCCCAGTTGAAGTCATGATATCGTACTCTCCAGTGAAGTCGTATCATATCCCCATGCGGAAGTCATGATCTTTTCTCCCCAGGGAAGTTAGAACTTTGAAGCAGATTTGGTCCTACCATTAACTCTTCCTATCCCCGATAGATGTATTGTTGCAGAGGTCTCCAGGGTATTCCCGTCGAGATGTTTATTTCATCTCATGTTTCCTCCTCTCGTTTGTTTTGTCAGCATATGCATAAACATAAGCATTGCATACTCATTGCATGACATTTTCATACACATTTACATACACATTAGTATACATGTTTGCTGTCCGTGTCATCCTTTGCCGTTACCGACGAGCAACTGGGTTGGTCCGCTCTTCCCAAGTAGATTGTCAGCCCTAAGCATAAAATACTATTTATTTCCAGCTAATCCCCACAGAGTTCAACCCTCGTGGATGATGGTTGTTTCTGTTACCTTTTCGCGCTAGGATAAGGTAGTTCCCATTTGAGTTTATCCCCTCAATGGAGTCTTGTTTGCTGGTTCTTTCTATACCAATCCTAGATCGAACTTTGGTCCCGTCGATCAGTGAACCTACCTGGACGTGCATTTATTTTGCACTATCTTTCAAGGAAAGCATTTACAATCCTTTGCAGACAAGCGACAGTTCCCAGCCGAGGAGCTTATCACCTACATTAAACCATAAGACGTTGAGTCGCCACACTCATCCTTGGGCGTCCCGCTGTGGACATGTCATTTAAACCTTAAGACGTTGAGTCATCGCACTCATTCTTGGGCGTCCCTCCGTGGACATATCTTTTCCTAAACTTTAAGACGTTGAGTCGCCATACTCATGCTTAAGCGTCCTGCCGTGGGCAATTTTATCCTTTAGTAAAAGAAGGAACTGAATCATCTTCAGGAGAGTGTGAATCTTGAAGTATGAGGAAGTTCATTTTATCCTTTAGTAAAAGAAGGAGCGAAATCAAGATCAGGGTGCCGACCTTGAAGTATGAGGAAGTTCATTTTATCCTTTAGTAAAAGAAGGAGTTGAATCATGATCAGGGTGCCGACCTGGAAGTATGAGGAAGTTCATTTTATCCTTTAGTAAAAGAAGGAGTTGAATCATGATCAGGGCGCCGACCTAGAAGTATGAGGAAGTTTATTTTATCCTTTAGTAAAAGAAGGAGCTGAATCATGATCAGGGCGCCGACCTTGAAGTGTGAGGAAGTTCATTTTATCCTTTAGTAAAAGACGAATCCGAATCGTATTCCGAGCATCGACCTTAAATATGAAGAGGTTTATTTATCAGATGAGTGACAATCCCTCCAGTGGAGCTCATCAATCAATCAATTTTTCATCTATTATTCACCGATAAGCAGCAGTCTCTTTATTGGAGAGCTTATCCAGTTTGGCATATAAGTCCCTTCTGACGATAAGTGGCAGTTCTTTCTCGAGAAAGCTTATCAGGGTGTTTTCCCTTAAAGTCCATTTATTTTGGCATACAGACGGTTTTACCCTATATATTTTCTACGGATTCCTGAAAATTCCGTCCGATCCTGTCACAAGGGAGAGTTTCCAGAAGCTCGGATGTTATTCTTTGCTCAATGCTCTAGCATTTTCTTAATCGATCCTACAGTCGTGCAGATCCATTTTTATCTTTTACCCTAGAGTATCAGCCGGTCACTCCTGAACCTGTTGAGCAATTACTTTTAGATATTCCCCAACGGAGGCCATCTCACTGGTGCCATCTCCATTGAGGATCCCGTTCTTACTATTCCCTTTCTAAAAGTGACAATTGGTCGTGCTCGCACCAGTTGACCATCATCTTTAGAATTCCCCGTGTCGCACTGTTTCCCTAGGGCGTCATATTCCCCAGTGTGGTTCATTCATCGCGTCGGTCCTCTATGTCGTCGTGTCGTCTGCATCTTTGCATTTACCATTCCATCATACGCATCATACTATATTCATGGCATTGTTAGCATTATCTCTTGTTTGGTTGTGTCCATAGCGTTGCATATCACTGCATCTAAGAGCAAAATTTTCGGTTATCTATATTTAAATCCCTTTCACCATAGTTTCTTGAGCCTACGTCGCTCAAATCATCCAGTGAAGCAATTTAAATAGGGGCAACTGTAATGCCCCAAAATTTTCCCTAAGATTTGTCGTTGCATCTCGCATTTCAGTGCATTTTTGTAGCACATTTAACCAATCACTAACAAGTTTGTGTAGTCGTTTGATTGTTGCAGTAAAATATCATGTGGCGCACTTTTTAGTAAATGAAGGGTAAAATGGTAATTTGCTTGCAGACGGTTGTTAATTTACGGATGTTGAGTGGTAGTCAGGAAATTTGAGCCGCTGGATGTTATTGATGGGAGTCGGGGCCGAGGTTAATCAGGATAGGTGTTTTCATTTGAATGCCCGAGAGGTTTTATTCGGGAGTTACGTCGGAGATCAGATTAGTCGGATAACTTGGGGAGATGGAATTTTAACGGTGTTTTTGTCTCATTTCAAAATCAAAAAGAGAATAAAAATGTCATTTCACTGTTAATTTTCAGTTGGTATTATAAATTAATTTCATCAGTTATATTTCATTTTGTTTAAAAGCTTTTCATTATTAGATTAATTGTATGTTAGCTTTAAACGGAAACAATCATATTTCAGTTTTAATTCCATTTTTAAAAAAATCAATCATTATTGTATTTGTACTAAAAAAATTATTAATCATTATTCCATTTTATTTAAAAAATCAATTCTATTTCATTTTTAGTTTTAGTTTCTTTTCATTTTAAATAGGTAGTTTCATTTCTTCATTTTTCATTAAACAATTCTTATTACATTTTCATTCTATATTTTAAAAATAATTTTCATTTGCATAAATGCATACCAAAACAAAAAAAATGATAGATAAATAATTTAAAGAGTTTTATTAATAGTAAGTACAATACAAAAAAAATAGAAAAATAAAATTACAAAAAATAATAAACACATTTTTCCTAAAATAATTCCTAGAGTTTTCGACTTCGTCTCGATTTTGATTTTTCAGACTTCTTCCGTACATGCAAAACGAACAAAAGCAAGTGAAAAATTTTCTGTTAGTTTTGCATCCCAACACCCTCAGCACATTGTCATCATCGGGTGCGTTGGGAGGGTAACGGATTGCTCCGTCTCCAGCTCCCAACTTACTTCCCAACCTCGGCCAAAATCGGCAGCATCTGTTCTTTCCGAGGCAACTGAGAGAGAGAGAGAGAGAGAGAGAGATAAAGAAGTTTTAGTGCTTAGTTGGAAAAGCCAGTTTGAGAAAAAGCACTTATTTGAAAAGCGCTTATTTCACTAAATTGCTTCTCAGCCAAACAACCCCTTAACAACTTTTCCGGAAAAATCCACAGTCAAATGGATCAAATTGAAAGATTCACGCGCAACAATTTCTCAACAATAAGCAACAAATTCGCAGCAAAGTCGTAACAAAGTATTCAAAGAAGAAAGAATCACAACAAAATCACGGTCAACCAAGACCAACAAAGGGCAACAAGATCTCAGCCGCAAGTCACAAAGCCCAGCCAACGGTCCAGTCAACGAGGTTAAGCCTCCAATAAGCCAACAGAATTTCAAACGCAACAACAACGGCCTCCCCAACATTACAGCCAGCCAAATCTCCAGAAGGTATAACAAGTCTAAGGAAATCAACAGCAATAATAAGTGCAAAGCTCATCAACATAAGATCCGTAGCAAATTTCGTAGATCCAACACCAAACTCGGAATCCCATAAATCATAAGACCCATAAATGCAAAGGAGATATAAAATCATCAAGGTCAAAAAAACAAAAGGGAAAAACCCTAAGGAAAACCGAAAAGGGACGGCGGCTCAGGGAATCTCTAGGATCTCATCATCACCGTTTAATAGATTCATAGAAGTACGAAGGTTTCCTCATCATCATCCCTCTCGTGAAAGAAGAGGAGTTTTTAAAGCAATCGAAACTCGCACGATGGAAGTTGTAGGGTCGTCGCCGACGTCGTCCCGCGGACAACGAATTCCCAAAGGCCTCAGGACTTCCATCATCGGCCGTAAACACTGTCGAAGATCAAAGTCGCGGACGAAAGCACCATCAAAGCCGCCGCGAGTCGCTTCAAACCCCGAAGAGGTAAGCAACTCGGGTTGTTTTTACGTTTTTTTCGTTTTTTCAGGGACAAAGAAGCTCGGAGAAGACGAAGAGAACATGCAAGCCGCCGGAAACGAAAAGGAAAGGAGTCGGAGAAAGTCGCCGCCCGCGGTATCTAAGAGGAAGAAGAAGTGGGTTTCTCAAGGAGAAAGCCCTAGAATGTTTCACGAAAACCCTTTCCTGTTTTTATCTTGTTTTTTTTCTTCTTTTTTTCCATTTTTTTATTATTATGTATTTTATTATTACTGGTACTATTTGGCATAGAGCTTATTAGCACCGTTACTGTTAGAAACTTCTAAAAAAATTAGTACTTAAGTTAATAATTTTTCTTTTTTCAAAAACAAAGTAAAATTGGTAACTTTGTTTAATTAATTAAGGTATTTTCTAAAATTAAATCTTTTCACTTAATTAAAACTGTTTTTATAAAACTTTTGTTCACTTAATTAAAACTTTTAAAAATTAAACCTTTTTTTTTTTAAAAATCAAATCAAAATTTCAAAACAAAACTTAAATGCTTTTATTAAAACTAATTTTGTTAAAATAAAAATCCAAACTTTTTTTCATTAAAATAAAATTAAAACAACTCTTTTTCATTAAAAATCTTAAAAATTAAAAATATTTCCTTAATTAAATAAATCTGTAAATAAAAACACTAAAAAATTAATTTCTCCTAAACGTAGAGATTATTTTTTTCCCTTTAAAATAAAATTCGAAAAATAAAAGTTCTTGATTTAGCCGTTTCAGTTTCATCTAACTCCCATTAGTTTGTTTGTTTTAGCTTATTGTCGTTTCATTTATTCAATTTGTTTTGTTTCATGGATGTAATTTATGTGAGGCCATGATCGCAGTTATTTTTATTTTCGCATTTGTTTTGGGGATTTGTAATTTACACGAGTGATCGTTGCGATTCGTTTACCGTTTTCTTAATTTCCGCACTTTAATTATGTCGTACATTATTTTGTCTGTTTGCATGATTTATGGTTATGTACCCTCCGAAGGAATTAGGTCTAACCGTTTGACCGCCGAGTGAATAGTCCTAACCTTAGACTATTTCAAACCCTAATAGCCCAGGTGTCCCGCCGTGGACAAAAATTCCCTTTACCCTAGCATTAGGTCAAAGAGTCGCCGTATTCTGTTTTAGGATTTCCCGCCCTGGAACATTTAGTCAACCCTAATTTAACCCTAATTTTCAATCAACAATTCAACGTAGAAATAGGAGTTTCAAAACTCCACGTAAGCTTATCCTTAAGATACGTTTACTTCCCCATCGAAACCTTGACCACAGTCAAGACGTTTCTAACCTCCCTTTCGAGGGGAACTACGATTACTCTGATTCCATTCCCTATCCAGGATACATAGGCACAAGATGCGACATCTTGCCGAGTAAACTTAGGACTAGCCCTTAGCTCAGTATATATTAAAACAGATAATAAAATAAAGAAGCATACAATAAATAAAAGGTTCCTGTAGAGTACTACAGAAGTTTAGGGGTGCTAGTACCTTACCTAAACTTAACCAACCCCTTACCTAGGTCTCTCCCCGCATTGCGTTTACGATGCAAAAATAGGTTTTCCCTCTTTTGACCTTTTCCTTCGGATAAATCAAAGAGCGGTTGTGAATTAGGAATTGTGATTCCAGCTAATTAATAGTTTGATATCCTATTTCTACCCTAACACCTACAAAATGAAAAAATCATATTTTTTTTTATCAATCACAACTATAACTAGAGAATCCTACAAAATGAAAAAACCATTTTTTTTACTTACAATTTTCTCAGGAACAACTTGTGTAGCCTTTGATGTGTATTCTCCCCCTTTCTTTTATCATGCTCTCTTCCATAACTCATGGTGTGACGGTGGAGATGGGCTACCAATATCATCTAAGGTAGAATCATCTCTCGATGATCTCCTTTCATTTATCATTTTCTCCTCAAGGAAACGATACCCTCCACGAGATAATACATGTGGGTATACATTCTTAGCCACATTTGCTGCACCCTTTTGACTTTTTTTTCCTATTATAAACTCAAAAAGTTATTAATCATACTAAACATAATAAAAATGTTATGCATACAAAAATTATAACTCCTATTAACCTTAAATTCAGGGGTATCTCGAGACTGCACAAAATCCTTTCATACTTCTTCTTTAATATAATTATACCTGATATGTGGAGGAGATAGACCTTCTTTGGGCTTTCTAATATAGTCGCTTGTAAGTTGTGTCTTAAAAGCTCTTCATCGCTCTCCTGCATATTCAATCCATTATTTCTTCAACAGATCCTTTGTTGGATTATGAGGCTCTGGAATAGTGAAATGAGCCTACACATGTAATATATGGCATATGTTGTTAGTATATGATTATAAAATATAATAAAGTGTAGCAGTTAAAAATACCTGAACATTAGTCCAAATAGCCTCTTTAATGCCTTCATCTTGGTGTTTCCACTCATTTTTCAAAATACTACATCTCTGTCGAGCAAGAGACGTTATGTAACTCCTAAAATTTGAAGCATTTTTACCCATACATCCATTGGTTATTGGATGAAAGTTGACCTTTATCTTTTCACCCGTTTTATGAACTTTGTTAATTTGTGTCATCAAAGTGGGACCTCTAACTCTTCTTTTTTTAGGGTCACTGAATGAAGAAGGATTGTCGGTTGAATCAGGCATGTATCTGTTAACACAAAATAAAAACAATTAGAAATCAAATTAAGCACAAAATATGAACAATTAGACATCAAATTAAACACAAAATAAATAAATAAAATAGAAATTAAAGTAATGTCAAATTAACGTATAAAATAACCTTACTAGTCCTCCCATATCCCTTCTTCATGATCTATGCGAATAGCGTGCACATCTTCCTCTTCGTTTTCTTCAACGAAGGTAGGCACATTCGTTAAGAAAAGAGGAGTTTCAGAAATATCAAGGTTCGCATCTTGATTTTCATCACTATCATGCACCTTTCCTTGTATAACCACTGACCACCTTTTATTAGAAGGATATGTGACATAAAACACTTGTTTTTCTTGAGACGCCATGATGAAAGGTTCGTCCGCATAAGCTAACTTGCTAAGATCAACCGATGTAACTCCGAATTCATCGATTCTTACACCACTGTTGATATCAATCCATTTGCGTTTAAATACAAGAACTTTAAACACAACATAATCAACTTCCCAAATCTATTCAATCACCCCAAAGTATGGTGTAGATGCCGTAACCGGGTTTTCATCTTTAGCACTAGAGAAGTGCATGGACTTGGCCACAATCATAACCCCACTATTTTGTGTGGTACTACGATCATCCTTTGACTTTGTACAAAAGCAAGTTTTATTAATATCATATCCACTCCAAGTTATTATGCACATCCAAAATCAAATTCTAGATGCTCCAAACGTGAAAACAAACATATACTAAAATACATTGTACAGCACTAGCATTCATCAATCTCACAAATTCACCACCAAAAGAGAATCAATCTCAAAAAAACAAACAACCATAAATCACTATAAAAAAACTCACTTACTTGTTACCCTTAATCTTGAACCAAGTCTTAGCACAATGTTTATGCACAGCAGGAAAACGAAACGGAGGAGGTGACGGAATCGGTGAGGAAATGACGGAGGAGGGAGGTTTCGTCATGGGTCGTGGGGCGGAGGGAGGACGGCGCACGGTCGGAGGGAGGAACTGCGAACGGTCGGAGGGAGGAACAGACATGGGTCGTGGGGTGGAGGAAGGACGACGCACGGTCGGAGGGAGGAATGGCGAACGGTCGGAGGGAGAAACAGACGTCGCGGGTGGAGGGAGAAATGATTTTAGGGTTTGAAAGGAATGCTTGGAATGTGCAGGTTCCTTGGTGAAAGAAACTTTATTTTGGGTTTAGGGGTTTTTTAAATCGGTTGAATTTGAAACCGATTTAATATCATAATGCACAACCTTTTTAAATCGGTGGAAAACATACCCGATTTAAAATTCATTTTTTAATTTTTTTTAATATTACTTTTTAAATCGGTTGGAACCAAAACCGATTTAAAATCCCATTTTTTAATTTTTTTTAATATTACTTTTTAAATCGGTTGGAAACATAATCGATTTAAAAACCCATTTATTAATTTATTTTGTAAACTTTTTAAATCGGTGGATCTCATAACCGATGTAAAATCTCATTTAATAATTTTTTCAATTATTTACAATACTGCTACCGTGTTTATAATTTACAAACCCTACCTTTTTTATATTGGTGGAATAATTGGCCTGATGTAAAAGGTCTAATAAAAAATTTTCTATTATTTACGATACTGCCAATGTGTTTATAATTTTACATTTTGTATCGCTTCGAATGAATATCCAATGTAAAATCATTTTTTCAATGTTTTTTTAGTAATGTTTAACCTAAATTTTTATTCCAATTTCTCTAATAATTTAGCTCCATGCTGGATAATTTTAGCCTAAATAAAGCATCGATAATCAATGTGATTCTCAATGCAACATATTTTTGAATTGTTACTAATAGATTCTTGTTCATGTTAAACTCACGTAGATATCTCTGATTGGCAGCATTATGGTTATGTTTGGCATAAAGTAACAAGCAAATAAATTAGCAATATAAGATAAAATAGTTAATTCAATTCTTTAAAAAAATAAGTAAGCTAATTGAAATTCAAGAGTTTTTATGAAATAAACGTAAATATTCTTGTTTCATTTCACATTTCAAGTACATATAATGATAAATTTTAGTAGTAGTTTATAATCATCATAATTATATCATATTTTTGTTACTATTATAGTTTAAACTAGCAAGGGATTCTTTCAGAATAATAAATTTTCTTGTAAGCTCAAGCCTCAAGGATAATATCCACCGTGGCCACCACCTTCGCCACCACCGGCACCACCACCATATCCTCCACCATGTGCACCTCCACCACCTCCTCCCCCACCAGAGCCACCACCTGCCCCACCACCACCTGCTGCTCCACCCCCATATCCACCACCTGCTCCTTCTCCACCACCATATCCGCCACCATGTGCCCCACCAGCACCCCCTCCTCCGCCACCTCCACTTCCACCTCCACCTCCGTATCCTCCTCCATGTTCTCCACCTGATCCACCCCCTGCTCCGCCTCCTTCCCCTCCTCCATAACCACCACCAGCACCTCCTGCACCACCACCTCCACCTCCACCACTTCCACCTCCTCCACCACCAGCATAACCGCCACCTTGTGCTGCACCTCCACCAAATCCTTCCCCGCCTCCTTTGCCAGCTCCTCCACCATATCCACCACCTTCAGCTGCACCCCCACCTCCGCCTCCACCACTACCACCTCCTCCACCACCAGCATAACCACCACCATGTGTTGCACCTCCACCAATTCCTTCCCCACCTCCTTTTCCTGCTCCTCCACCATATCCACCCCCTTCAGTCGCACCACCACCTCCACCACCACTACCACTTCCTCCACCACCTGCATAACCACCACCATGTGCTGCACCTTCCCCACTTCCTTTGCCAGCACCTCCACCATACCCACCACCTTCAACTGCACCACCACCACCGCCACTTCCACCTCCACCACCACCAGCAACAACATCTCCTCCATTTTCACTACCACCGGCTCCTCCTCCTCCTCCTCCATGACCATCTACACCAGCATGTACTCCACCTTCACCACCGCTCACACCAATGTCACCATGGAAACCTCCACTAATTTCATGACCCAAACCAATGCTAATGAGTGTTCTAGCAGCAGAGCATACTCCTAAACACAACAACACAAAGAAAACAATACTCAAAACTTTCGAAGTTGCCATCGTTAAGAATGTTCAAATCCCACAACTGAGTTTCCCTATACTTGAGATAGGTATTTATAGGAATCAGATTATCCAACGAGATTACAAAAGCGCGTTTTGTGCTGTCCCATGTAACATGATAATGATATAGATTTTTTCTATATGACATCTTTAGAATTTCTTTGTGCTGAGAGTGGTGCAAGCACATGCAGAGAAGATAAATTCAACTGTGCCCACAAAGTGGCATGCAAACAAGGACATACTAACTATTACACCAACTGTAGTGTGATTTTGCTGTTTCCCATTAGCTTCATTGTATTCTAAATGTGCTGCGCAGAGTTTTGTTATAGTTATCTGTTACCTAATTTCCTTAAACCACTTATTAGTCCTTAAGAAAGAGTAACTCTTTTTAATCACATAAATTATTACTAATCAAGTGAAAAATATATTTTAGTTATGTAGTCAATAAAATAATTAACATAAACTTGTTTAAAAAATAATATCAGGAGCAATATTAAAAAATAGTGCTATTTCTAACCAACTTTACTTAGGAACCGAGAGTCCTAGAAAAGAAAAGTTATTTAAAAGAATTTTTTCAAGAACTTGTCATTGGGATGTAGGAAGAACATCTCTTGGAAAAAAAGGACTTAAACCTCATTATAAAGGAATCTATGGATTTATTGTTTTCCCTGCGTCACAAGATATTTATAATGTAAGGTATATATAAGATGTCTATGTTTCAAATATATACATAGAATGATTGACTCTTAAAAAGTCATAATATCTATTTCTTCCTATCCAAATTATAAATCGTTTTGTAGGAAAAAAGAAATTATATATATTGTCTTTTATTTATTATAAATAAAAGAGAATCTTAAAAATATTGGAAGAAAAAATAATTTTAAATGATAGAGTAGGTTCGAAAAAATATCATTAATATTACATTGAAATTGTAAAATGATTTATAATTTAGAAATTTTTTTTTGACAAAGTAACTTATAATTTGGGATAAAGAGAGTAAGAAATTTAAAATTTAAATTAATTCACACCTCATTTTCGTTGGCTTAGTATTCTCATCCCTTATAAGTTCTCTTGTGTCAAATTGTTTGTTTTTTATTTATGATCTTTGAGTCTAACAAATTACAACCCTAATTGATCAGATCAAGAGCGTGTGGATTAGAGAAAGAATGTATGATATTTCAAGAAAATGATAATTTCACTATGAATGAGGCTTTAATATGAACTTTAATAACTTTTTTTCATGTGACATATTTCCTAGTTTGACGAGTCATGGTAAAAATATGGGTCACATTCATTGTTGTTGGGTTATTAAATTGGGGTTAACATGAAAGAGCATTTTCCATTCATTGAGGTTTTTCTTTATAATAACACATCTTTGTGAGACACACCACATATTCATCCAAAACTTTAAGGTGGAAGGTGTGCGAATCATCTCATTTATAAAGTGCTCAATCTCCACTTTTCTAATCAATGTGAGACTTTCTCACACTTGTTTCTCAATGTTGGAATGAAATTGGTTTGTATCATATCTCTTTGGTTTTGATTATAAAAAAATATTTAAAAAACAATTGAGTGTACTAATGTTTGTTCAAGTGTGTAGGACTATATGTCGCTACTGCGAAAATCGAGGACGACAATGATAGAAGAGTTGCCACCGTGCGTTATTTATCCCAAGAGAGGGAAAGGAAACGCTCAGAGAAAACCTAACGAAAAGAGGGATAAGATTGGTCATCGCAATCAAATCTCGGGTTCGGAAGTCGATTACGCAAGGGGAAGGTGTTAGCACCCCTCACGTTCGTCGTACTCGACGGGATCCACGCTTGTTGTCTATCAAAAAGGGTGATTGAAACTATCTAACTACAGGCTTGAGGACGAAAGAAAAAGAAGTGACTCGGCAAAGCAATGGCACTTTGTGCCTACGCATCTCATCTGAAGTGAGAAGTCAGAGTCAACGTAGTTCGGCTAACTACGGGTGAAAAGGGGGGAAGGTTGCTCGCCAAGACATCGTGTCTTGTGCCTACGTACTTTCATCTGGTATGAAAGATCAGAGCAAACGTAGTTTGGGCCAAAAGGGAACACAGGTTTGTTCAACTTGTTTTACCCGAGTAGGGTTAACGATCAGTTCTAGCAATTTGGTGTATACAGCTCGACCATTGGAGACTTAGGCATTACCATTTGTTGTAACACCCTTCTAAACCCCACGGAAAATATATGAATAATCAGAGTAAATAATCATGCATTTACAAAAGGGCGTCACACATGACTTTCAAACATCAAAAACCACCTGTCATGCTCATTAACACTTCAATAAATAATCATGCTTTTCAAAGTTTCATTCTGCATGTAGCAGCGAATTCAATTTATATCATAATTCTCTTAATAGAATAACCATGCTCATCATATAATTCAACATTTCTTAGGCACTAAGGCCAACATCACAATATTCCAATGAATATAAAAACATATCATAAAGTACATAATGTATCTCTAAAATATAACACAAACGATCCCAGTGTTACATGACCAGAGCATGACTCGACCCAATATAATTAAATCACTAAATAGCTACACCAACAGCGACCACGCAACTACAAGCAGCTATACTCTTGATACCTGCACAATGCCAGATAAGACATCATTCCAGCAGAATGGTGAGAAATATTATCATAATAATCAATGCAAATAGTTATATATATCCACAATCTTAGAATAAACATAATCAACATTCTCACCACAAGTCATCCATATACGTCACAATGTATATACAAATATATGGATAATCACCAAGCATATTTCCTCATACATACATCCACAATTTCAATCAATTCACCTAAACATACACATTATGTTTAATTCACCATAATTCATATAAACATATACAATCATGTTTATTCATTAATTCCTCAGTCAATATCATTCACAATTCACATTATTGCACATAAACATTTACAATTATTTTTATTCATCACAATTCATCATAAAGTACACACACACACACACACACACACACACACACACACACACACACACACACACACACACACACACACACACACACACGCACACACGCACACACACACACACACACACACACACACACACACACACACACACACACACACACACACACACACACACACACACACACACACACACACACACACACACACACACACACACACACACACACACACACACACACACACACACACACACACACACACACACACACACACACACACACACACACACACACACACACACACACACACACACACACACACACACACACACACACACACACACACACACACACACACACACACACACACACACACACACACACACACACACACACACACACACACACACACACACACACACACACACACACACACACACACACACACACACACACACACACACACACACACACACACACACACACACACACACACACACACACACACACACACACACACACACACACACACACACACACACACACACACACACACACACACACACACACACACACACACACACACACACACACACACACACACACACACACACACACACACACACACACACACACACACACACACACACACACACACACACACACACACACACACACACACACACACACACACACACACACACACACACACACACACACACACACACACACACACACACACACACACACACACACACACACACACACACACACACACACACACACACACACACACACACACACACACACACACACACACACACACACACACACACACACACACATATATATATATATATATATATATATATATATATATATATATATATATATATATATATATATATATATATATATATATATATATATATATATATATATATATATATATATATATATATATATATATATATATATATATATATATATATATATATATATATATATATATATATATATATATAACACCAAGCATATTTATCGTGCATATATCCAAAGTTCTCAATTCAACAATTCACACACAAGCATACTTTCATATAATAATGATATATGTCATGTGACTCAATGCAACTCAATGCCATGTGGTACCAACACTTGTTATTATTTTTCGGTTTTTACATTTAAACCGGGTCCGTTCCCTAGACCGATAACAACAAAAGCCAATTCCCTAAGCTTTCAAACCCACCCATCTAGGTTTGGGACAAGTCACTAGTCTCCACGAGACTAGCAAGCATTGCCTCTTGACTAAATGATGCGTATGCAATCAACAACCATATGCACTTAAGACCGTTCTCGCATCTTAATCTCATGCATAGTCAAATAATTCATCACACAAGAATTATATCACGGTTGCACACTCACACATCATATCAAAGTATTCATACTTTCAACATCATCACAATTATCAAGCAATGCATACATATTCACAATATGTTCCCATGCATTATTCACAATATTGCATACAATCAATATGCATTCACAATCCAATACCACAACTACATTTTTCAAGCAATGCACACATATTCACAATATGTTCTCATGCATTATTCACAATATCGTGCCGAACGCCAACGAACCTCATCATAAATCATCATGCATTTTTAATCAATTTAAACAATGCATATATTTGTCAAAAGACCACATTTATCAAGCAATGCACACATATTCACAATATGTTCTCATGCATTCATCTCATATTATCACATACAATCCATATGCATTCACAACAATTATGCCAAACGGCAACCGAACGCTCTAAATATTTAAGCCTCACTACTTAAAATAATTAATCTCGATTAATCGGTAAAATCGGATAAAAGTTGGCTAAAAATAATATTTCTTTTCACCAAGTTATAGAACATATTATTAGCTTCATTTTGATATAAAGAACGACAAAATCCAATAAACGGTGAAGAAGTTATGAATTTTCAGAGTCTTGAAAAATAATATTTTTCTCACACTTACAGTGTTAACCGGTTAACACTTTCTGTTAACTGGTTAACACACCCAGATTTTCAAAATCCTAGCATATTAACACTCTGTTAATCGGTTAAAAGATATGGTTAACTTGTTAACGGCTCCAAAAACTCAGTTTTTAGGCCATTTTATATACCGTTAATCGGTTAACCCAAAGTGTTAACCGGTTAACACATGAAATGTTGGAAAAACAAGGCTACGGGTTTTTTCCCAAAACCTCCAAAAACCCGACCGATTTAATTATTTTCTCCCGATTAAATACCTACTCATCATTACCAATCGTATAGTAACAATTTAGGATCATAAAGCACAAATTTTACGACTTCCGATTTTCATCCAAAATCTTAACCTCCAATTGTCCAAAAATGTTAAAACTCACAAATTCAACCAAATTCAATCAAACAAAATCCAATAATCATGGATAAACATTACTCGACTAAACTACGCAATTTATTTCGAGTTTCATCCGCGAAAACATCGGTTTCTATCGATTTAACTCATTTCTGCCCTAAAATGGAAAATGAGCAAAAACTCTCCAACAATCCAAACCAATTCAAAAAACACATACATAATCATACACATGGATAGAATAATAATATTTCACACCCTTACCTTGATTAAATTGGAGCTAGAAGTTGTTCTTGAGCTCTTGAGCTTTCCAAGCTTTTTCCCCTTTCTCCCTCTTCCCTCTTCTTCCTTCTTTCTTTCTCTTCTTTTTCCTTTCTCTCTAATTCTATCCTTTTCTTTCCACTTTATCTTATATATCTTTCCCTTCTATTTCTCTCCAATATATTTCTTCTCTCAAAATATCTACCAATTCCTTTAAATAATCATCCAATAATTTCAATAAATCAATTAATTAACATAAATAATTAATTAATGAAAATTGGGCTATTACATTTGCGATAGAACCAAGAGTTAACAAAACTCTCCTTATAAAAATGATTTTCCAAGATTAAAGGCCCCAAAGGGAAAAAAGGATTTGAATTATTTGCTTTTGTGTTTTTTAGAGAAGAAGTGTTTTTTGAATTGTTTGCAACGCATATCGCACTAGAGACTATGACTTAGGAGTGAATGCGTCGCATATCTCCCAAAGGGTGCTATACTAAACATCCAAGCCATTGAAGAGAAACTCCACAACAACCCTTTCCCAAGTGTTTAAGGCTCGTGATGCATAATAATCGTTAACCTTTATTAGGTGTTTTATGATTGTTTTGAGATGAGGAGAGAAAGGACACAAAAGGGGGACTAAATCCAAACCTAAAGTTATCAAGCAATGGTGATCCTAAGATTGATATAAAGGAATGCTACCTAATATTATCATACATGGTTAAGATCCTAATGTATGTCATAAACTCCCTTGAACAAGAGAGATTAGAGGTCCTAAGGGAAAGGAGACAAAAGAAACAACATAAACATGCAAGAATGCAAACATGGAATGCAAATGAGGGAGAAAATATGGTGTGGGGCAGTAGCCTCCACAAGCTCATCTCAACTCATCTCAACCTCGTGCAACAATATAACAAATACAAGAGATGAAAGGAACAAGAAATGCATCAAAAGAAACACACAAGAGCATCAAAAATGGGATGAAATGACCTAAACCAAACAACATCAACCATAATGCCAAAACATAAGCACAAATGAAAGGCAAAGAAGACCCAAAACAAAGTGAGGATGAGAGGCTATATGAGGACACCAAGGAACTCAAAATGTGAACTCAACCATAAGCATCACAAGAAAGGTGCATAAGAAAGCACAAAGAAGTCCTCATGGATTCATCATTTTAGGCATTCTTCAAGTACCTCCAAAGGAGGGACCAAGCTACCTCAATTGAGATTCCAAAGTCATTGGACATCAAGGGAAATTAAATAAAAATACTCAAAATCAAAAGCAAATAGCCCACAAGGAAATGCAAGCAAATTCCCAAAGGAAAAGAAGCATGTTTCACATAGAAATCCTAATTGGAAACTCAAAAGTAAACAACCAAATGAACAAGCAAAATACAATATAATGACCTAAAAGTGAGACAACATCATCTTTAACATGTTAACAACATGAATCAATAGGCATTGAGAGCTCAAAGGATCAAAAAATATCCTATCCAAGTCAAACTAGGTCAAGATGTATGTATGAACCTCCCTTTGGGGTAACTTGACTTGCAAGTTACTCTAAAAATAGGAAAATGATTCAAAAATTAGCAAATAAAATGCAAGAAGCTCATAAATATGTTGGCAACCAGAGGCCAAGAGATTACAATCAAAATCACTTCACAACATCATCATAGAAATTGATTCACAAGGGTGCTCCATTGTGAAGGAGGATTGTCAAGGGTCAAATGAAGTGTATCAAAAGTCACTCAAAAGTCAACCAACAGGGGCGAAATGGTCCTTAAAAAATCATCAACTCATCATTGATATGAGGATTGAATTTTATTCATTAGATCAAAAGGAAATGAGAGAAATAAAATATAAACCAAAACATGTCAAGATTTAGGTCAAATAAAACACTTCCAATGTTAAATTCCATTTTTAATTGAAACATAATTCTAAAAATAAAATAAAAATTTTCTAAAATTAGAGGACATCTCAAGGAGTCCAAAACATATTTTTGTGAAATTTTATCACTCTTGGAAGTATTTTAAAATGATTTAAATCTAAACAGAAATAAAATAAAGCAAAAAGAAAATGAAATAAAAATAAATAAAAAGCTGGGTGCAAATAGCAGCCCAGTAACATGGAAAATCAAGTGGGCTTCACAAGGGGGGTGCCAAAAGCAAGCAGAGGCCTAAACCCACAAATGGGGCGCTGAAGCCCAATGATTCAGTGTGGGGAGTCAACCCAGGCGCATGGTGGAAAGCAACAAAGGCCATTGGATCAAATGGTAATCATATCCAAGGGACATAAACAAAACACGTGGATCAAGCTAGGGCTTAAATGAAACAGTGAGTTTTGCTGGGGATCACGTGTAGCAAGTCAAACATGGAACATGGTGTGTCTTAATCAGAACCGTGCAAGTGAAAAGTAAGCGCATCCAAGAGACAGAAATGATACACGTGGCTCAGGAGAGGTTCAAAAAGTGGAGGAAGAACCAGACGGCCGAAACCACTGTTTCGGTCGTCTTCTCCGGTGAAACACTCAAACCAGTCACGGCCAGCAAACCCAGATGCCTCAAATCTTAACCAAAATGAGCAAATAAATATTCAAAATTGATCCACAGGTTACGTAGATCATGAATCCACTACCCATTTTCATTGATCAGGCTTAAATAAAGCAAAACGAAAAGAAATAGAAACGAGCTCAAATGAAAAAAGTTAACAAACAACCATGAAATCAATCCAGAAACCAACTACACATCAAGAGATTTACAAATACATGAAAATGACGTGATAAAAATGCTTAAACAGAGAGATATTTTTAAAGAAAAGAAACCTAAAATCAAGATTCCACCGAGCTCAGTTTGTTAGTGAAGCTTGCAATAAACCATCCAGAAATGTTCTATGAGTCTCAAGGAATGTTTTGAAATGTTTTATTTGGATTGAAACTCAGTGAAAGTTGAAAAACGATTTTGACTTTTTCCTCTCTTTTTCTCAATGTGTTCTCACTCAATCTCACACCAAAACCAGTTTCTGAAGACTTGTGTGTGATCCTGAGAATATGTATGATGGATTTGGATTTAAAGAAAGCCCAATTCTATGCTCCTTGGGACCAATTGGATTTCACTTTTTTCACCTTATGGCGATTTCAATAGTGCACGAAAATCACCTTGCCCAATTGTAAAAATGGCTCATCTAGCTTGCATCTGAGGTAGGTTGATCAAAGGGCTGAGAATGGCTCCTTAATTTGGTCTTATGGCAAGGTTTGAATATGTTAATTAATCTTGAAGAAAGCTTGAAAATGACCACCAAAATGAACTCAAATTTGAAATCCAAAGTTGGCGTTGTGTTTGAAATGTATTTGGCACTCAAAAAATGCACAAGGTTGGTACAAAATGGTCCCAAATGATTTTAATTTGATTTTCCTCTTTTTAGGCCTTCTTCATGGAAATAGGGATTCTTCAATCCTAGACAAACCTTTGATGCCTTGATGTTTGGTTGAGCAAATGACCCCATTTGGAGAAAGTTTGAAGTTGGAAAGATTTCCATTTGAAGTGTGCAATGTGGTGAAATGGACCTATAATGAAAATGACCTGTAATCTTACTTTCTTAAAATACCCCTGCCTTGCAAGCCTCATAAATTGAGTTCTACAAATCAGATGAAGGACTTCTAGTACTCTTTGGAAATCTAAGATCATGAGGAACAACTTTCATGTTCATCAAAAGTTGAGGAGAAACATCCTTCTAGGTCAAAAGTGGCTTGGAAGTTGGTTGACTTTTGTTGACCAAAATCACATTCATCTGAGGACCTGTAACTTGTCTGCTTCATAACTTGAGTTCTATAAATCCAATCAAGGACTTCTAGTACTCAAAAGAAAGCTAAGAAAATTCTATACAAGTTTCATGTTGGGGTCAAGATGAGATGAGACTTGTATCTTGAGATAGGTGGTCTTGAAGTTAGGCACTGAATAGTGGATTTTACACTGAGAACCCTAATTCAGTAACTCCTCACACTCTTGCTTCTTGATGAATTGATCTTGAAATGATATCCCATGTATCTCAACACAATATTCCATGACCCTAAAGACTTGGAATTGAGTCTTAATCTCCTTTGATTTCACAATTGACTGAGACTTGACCAGATGAAAACCCTAATTGCACTATCTTGAACTGTAGCCACTTGCACTTGGTATAAACAATTGAATGAACTCCACAATAACCTACAAGGCCTCTAATGAGCTTAAATGATCATCTCCATCCATAACCATGGGCTTGTGATCCTCATATGATCTTTGATCGCGACTTTCTATGTCTAATACAACCTAACTGCAAGTGCACAGTCTATCGCGTAGTAATAATAGATATCGATCCCACAGGGACTCGTAATCAAACTAGTGTTCTCGGGAGTTACTATGTTTAGCTAGGTAGAATATGTTTAAGGGAATAAGGTTGTCACTAAAAGGGAACTAATAATGCTACTTAGATTATAATTAATCGAATCGATATGCAGTAATTGTATTCTTCAGGGATTTGACAAGTTACCGGTGTATGAAACAGTTTTCAGAGTTTATTTAAGCAGAAAATGGTGATTTAAAGACTCTCGCCTCACGATGGTTATTGACGCTAATCATAATTCTAAGGGTCAAACGTACACTTTCGTATCCCATTCGGGGTTAAAATTATTTTTTGGAAATCTCTAAGTTCTAATTCATTTTAAAGTGCTTTCGCTGTTATTAAAATGAATGACTCGTGTTTACTACCTGACCTTACCGCAGCTTTCGCTTGTTGGTTCGTATCTTAATTAATTTCCCACTTTCGTGGCAAAACTACTTTTAAATAAGTTCTCGCTTTCGCGACGAAGTTTATTCAGTAAATCAATTTTAAACACTCAGACCATGAATTAGTTTTTTGAAAAGAAAGTTTTTTTCACCAGTTACTGTCAAATCCCATTCGAGTTATTACTACATATCGATTACCTAAGTTTAGCTAGACATGGATTTGGGAAAGATAAAACATAAATAAAAATAATAAATAATAATTTGCATTATAATAAAACTGGAATTACGATTGAAATGAGAAACCTGTAAATATTCCAATTGGCCTTTGGGCAGATCCTCCACAGATGTTGGCAGGATTCTGGTCTTTATGCCAAATTGATCGTACAATGAAAGTAGAAATTACAGAAGAATGAAAATGGAATACAGGAAAAATAAAGAGAAACAAATAAGAATATTAAACTGGAAAGGTATGCTCTGGAAATAAATTTGGCAGCACTTCGTTGTATGAATGCGGCCCCCTTTCTGAGGTCCCCTTCTTCCCCTTTTATAGAGATGGAATTCTAACGGTTCCTGCTGGAGAGAGTGGACTTTGAGGCAGATAATTCAGGGAGTAGTGGTCCACTATTTGGGACTTGGAACTGCTTCTTTAACGTGTAATTGAAGTGGGGCGTTTTTGCCTGCATGACGGTCGTCACAAGGTGTGACGGTCGTCACCCGTGTGACAGTCGTCATGGAGCTGTGACGGTCGTCACATCAGCAAAAACAACTTCTGCGCTTTTCATGATGTTTTCACTCTTTTTTCGTCCATATTTCATCTGAGATTGCTTCTTTTCTTCATGTTGCCTTGTTTAGACGTGATCGTTGAATACCTGCAAAACATCAGACAAATAACACGGAAATAACCCGAAATCGGATCAAAAATGATTAAACTTTAGTTGAATTATGCATCAAAATATATATACGATTTCGTGTTATCAAACTACCCTAAGCTTGAATCTTTGCTTGTCCTCAAGTAAAACATGAAAAAGTCGGCAAGCACGAGGCAGCTTCTTCGTTCGCAGAAGTCGGGAAAAACTGGGATTCTTGGTAGGAACAAAACGAGTACCATGACGACACTGGACTACAAGTCTTCGGAGGTCTCCTTCTTATGTAAACCGGTCCCAGTCATGCTACTGTAGCTCGGCGTCAAGGTTCTCGCGGCAAGTTCACCCTGTTTGTTCTAGCGCAATCACATTAAGCCCGTTTTCCATACACTTTCATGGCAAGTCGACCTGTTAGTGAATATGATCTCATTTTTGTTTTTGATCTTCTACATTGATCATAAGCTTATGTCATTGATTTTTTTCAATGAGTTTTCGTGCCGTTGGGCTAAATGCTCGGGTGAGGAGCACCTAACTTAGAAGGAAACGTGTCTTATATTTTTGGGCTATTTAGCTCTCTTTTCATGATTTTTCATCTTTTTGGAGATCATACACTTATTTGCATCGGTCGCTCACTTAGAAGTGCTTTAGGATGGTGCTGACTGCTAGTATAAACTACTTGGGGCTGAATTTGCGTAGACACTTGAGACTTTGGTACACGTAGGTAGCGAAACCGACTCGCATAAACCGGAGATCTAAAGCGTCAGGACGGTACTGGTTTTGTTAGAACTGTCATTTCCTCGGAGTTTCAAAACTTGGTTTGAACTCGGTTGCATTCTCGTGATGCTTTTGCTTTTGAGGAACGAACGAAAATTTTTGTTTACGTCGAATAATGTGGGGGTGTTTGAGTAACGGAAAAAGGATATATAAACAAGCTTTATTTGCTAAAAATAGAAAATGTTTAAATAGAACTTACGAAATTCAAAGTACAGTGGAATGAAAATAACAGTGAAATGGAAATAAAGGCTCTGCTCCCATACTATCTCAATCAGTGTCCCCACTGATTTTGAAGCATGTGAGAGGGATATACAACTGGAGTGAAAGTACAAATAAACTGGAAATATAGTAAACAAATAAGGAAAAATGGAAAACTAATCACGTCCGCTGCCTCTGTCACGTCCGCGCTGGCGTCCTCTAGCTCTGGCAAGAGCTATTCTGTCCTCATAACTCATAGCTCCGGTGTGGTAGGCGGTGTCCCGGAGTCCTTCGACCTGCAAAGTCAGATTCGCCAGGTTCTCAATAATGGTAGCTTGGCCGGTTTGAAGTTTTTGCATTTGAGTCCGGTGCCAAGCTTCGAACTGGTCAGCTCGCTGATTCTGCTGCTGCAGCATCGCGAGTATTTGTGCCTGCTGGTCTAGAGAGCGGCGAAGGTCCTCTTCTGTATAGTCGGGCACGGGATGATGGCGGCGGTGGCGAGAGGATGTACCTTCGTAAGGAGGAGGTTGCGATGCCTCTGGCTGCTCGGACCTGTCCAACTCAGCTTGGATTTCATCGTCAGAACCTTGGGTGTGGTCCTGAGTAGGAACAGCGGCAGCAGGAGGGGCAGTGAGGTCAAATAACCAGTTGGTACGATCCTCCGGGTGTGTGCGGGTGCGTGATGGAAGGATGATGCTTCGGACGGTCTTGCCACGCACTATCAGATGGTACCTGCCGTCGGCTCTGGAGCGGATAAGGTGGGAGGCTCTGCAGTGGTTGGTGTCAAGGAACACCGAGGGGATGGAACGGAGGTGCTGGAGGCAGTCGCCAAGGTTCAGCCCAAGTGCAAGGGCAGTGACAATCCCGCCAAAGTAGAATGGCTTCGAGTCGCGGTTGCAGTTGGCCTGAATGTGAGCCAGCAGAAACGGAGCGGCATTGACAGGCTCGTTGTTGAAGACGCAATGAAGGAAGAAGAGCTCTTTCGAGTTCACCTTATGATTGCTGTCTTTGGCGAAAATTGTGTTGCTCAATGCTCTGTGAAAGTACCGGATGGTTGGGTTATGGATATGAGTGGCGTGCAGAGAGTCCCAACCATCGGCATTGATGTCGGTCAACTGATACCACAACGCGAAAGCTTCGTGCTGGAACTGATCGGTGAGGCGACGGTGAGCATTGTCGCCTCGAGGTAGCTGAAGGATGGAGGCAATCTGGTTTTGGTTCACCTGGTAGTTTGTGCCGAACATCCGGAAGCATGCGGCACCGGAATGTTGGTTGAGGTCGCCGTTGCTTGTGACGTAAGTGAACAAACTTAAGAACTCGAGAGTGAGTTGTTCGTATGTTGGCAGTGGGTTGGTGCAGAGATTCCAGATGCCTGCTCTCTGAAGCATCCAAGTTACGCCTTCAAGGAGTCCGAGCTCCGTAAGCGATGGAATGCGTGGATAATGAGTCGGCTGGAGCGACCTCTGATGAAATGCGATGTAGTTTGCTCGCTGTCTTTCGCCTAAGTCACCTTCGCTGAAGATAATGTTGCTGATATATGGGGTTTCTGCATTTCTTGCCATTGTTGGAAGATTGAGAAGGTTCTGAAGATTGGGGTTTTTCTGCAGAGTGGGAAGAACTGACAGAAGTATGGTTGGAAGTTGAGATTGGAGTTGAAATATATGGTGCAATATGGGGAGAACGAAAATTCGTAGTGGGGGAGGAGTTTTGATGATTGGAAGTTGAAATTAGGGTAGTGGGAGATAAGACGCAACCCTGCTATATCAGATAGCAGTTCTGGGCTCGTGACGGTCGTCACGTAGGTGTGACGGTCGTCACCCGCGTGACGCTCGTCAGGGTCCTGTGACGGTCGTCACAGCAGCAAAATCTGCAGAACGCAGAATTTTGCTCTGAGGGCGTTCTTGCAGTGATTTTTAGGCCTAGTAATGATACGACAATGTGTTATAACAGCCAACAAACAAAGAGTAACATAAAAATAGAATAATTGAATAAAGATTATGATTGAAATAACATGAAATGGAAATGATTGTATGTAGTACATAAAGAAAGTAACAATGCGAAAATTCCAAATGAGGAAACGAAACTAAACTAAACCAAACTAAACTGAATCTACTGCTAAAACTAGTATCTAGTCTTTTCGTGTCTTTAACTCATCGAATTTCCGTGCGTAGTAGTCGAGCTGGTCACAGACTAAGTCCATGAAGACTACCAGTTCGTTGTGTATGCCTGCGATGTCATCTTTTACAGTAGTCAGAGTTGCAAATCTCGACTTTTGAGCTAGTCCTCGAAAATGAACCTTTGTGAAGTCGTACTCGGCCATACTCGCAGGTAATTCGGAGAAAACAGAAGGAATGTTTTGAAGACTTTAAAAATCCTGAAAAGTTTAAAACAGGAGTTTGAAGTCAGGATTTTTGAAAACAAAAGCGGTAGAAATAAAAGACAAAAGAGAAAAATAAAATAGAATAAAAATATGAAAACAAACGAAAGTAGAAAGTAATAATAATTTTAGTTTTAGAATTTTTGTTGGATTTTCAAAGTAAAATTTTAAATAAAGAATGAAATACAGTAACGAGGGAAATTGGGTTGCCTCCCAGTAAGCGCTATTTTTAACGTCTAAAGCCTGACGATAGCTTGGTGAGAAGCTATTCGGGTGTTTGAGCTAGAAGCTCAAGCAATGTTATATTGCTGACTTGAGGGCTGTTGTCGTTCTTATTATAATGTTTTAGACGTTGCCCGTTTACGATAAACGGTGCATTCGTCTTATCGGTAATTTCAACAGCTCCACTCTGAAGTACTTTAGTCACTTCATAGGGTCCAGACCACCTAGATTTTAGTTTACCTGGGAAGAGTTTTAATCTTGAATTAAAGAGCAATACGATGTCTCCCACACTGAATTGTTTCCTGACTGAACGTCTATCATGCCACTTTTTAGTTCGTTCTTTATAGATACGGGCATTTTTGTAAGCGTCTAATCGAAGTTCTTCCAATTCGTGTAAGTTCAAGATTCACTTTTCTCCTGCCTCGGTGTAGTTGAAATTGAGTGTCTTAATGGCCCAGAAGGCCTTATGCTCTAATTCTACAGGGAGATGGCAGGATTTACCGTAAACTAATTTGTAGGGGGTAGTACCTATCGGTGTCTTAAAAGCGGTCCTATAAGCCCATAAAGCTTCTTGTAGCTTTGACGACCAATCTTTCCTTCAGGTAGCGACAGTATTTTCCAATATCTGTTTTATTTCTCTGTTCGAGACCTCTACTTGTCCGCTAGTTTGCGGGTGATAAGGTGTAGCTACTCGGTGTTGGACTCCATATCTAGAGAGAAGTTTATCGAATATTCGCGATATGAAGTGAGATCCGCCGTCACTAATGACGAGTCTGGGTACACCGAATCTAGGAAAGATTGTGTTTTTGAAGAGTTTGATTACTACTCGTGCGTCGTTTGTTGGAGCGGAAATGGCTTCTATCCATTTAGACACGTAATCGACAGCGACGAGTATGTAGTTATTACCAAAAGAAGGTGGGAACGGTCCCATGAAATCTATTCCCCATACGTCAAAGATTTCTACCTCTAAGATTCCTTTCTGAGGCATTTCATCGCGTCGTGAGATGTTGCCTATTCGTTGGCATCGATCACATTTTAGCAAACATCTTTCCAGAGGTTAGGCCAGAATAAGCCGCCTTGAAGAATCTTAGCGCACGTCTTGGATGTACTAGCATGACCACCATATGGTGCTGAATGGCATTGGGAAATGATATTTTCTATTTCTTCCTCTGGGACACAGCGACAACATATGTTGTCGGCCCCTCTCTTGAAGAGTAGAGGTTCGTCCCAATAGTAGTGTTTCAGATCGTGGAAGAATTTATTCTTTTGCTGATAAGTGAGATCCAGTGGAAGCACGCCCGCAGCGAGGTAATTAACAATGTCAGCATACCAGGGTAATGTGACTTGGGCATAGACGGCTTCTACGGCTTTCTCGAATTCTGGATCTTCCGAGATTGAGTTGGGTATGTCACTTTCTAATTTGGCTATCAGACGTTCGTACGGGAAATCGTCATTTATCGGTACTGGTTCGTGTCTGATTCCTTCTATTTGGGATAAGTGATCTACAACAACGTTCTCGGTTCCTTTTTTATCTTTGATTTCTAAGTCAAACTCTTGTAGTAACAGGATCCATCTCAATAGTCTTGGTTTGGCATCCTTTTTGCTTATTAGTTATCTTATGGCGGCGTGGTCTGTGTATATGATAATTTTTGCTCCTACTAAGTAAGAACGGAATTTGTCAAGCGCAAATATAACTGCTAGAAGTTCCTTTCCTGTGGTAGCGTAGTTCATTTGGGCAGGATCTAAGGTTCTACTGGCATAGTAGATGGCATGGAGTTTCTTGTCTTTCCTTTGTCCTAGAACTGCGCCTACGGCATAATCACTCACATCGCACATGATTTCGAACGGTAATCGCCAATCGGGCGGTTGCATAATTGGTGCGGTGATAAGGGTTGATTTTAATGTTTCGAATGCTTTTAAACAGTCGTCGTCGAAGACGAACTCAACATCTTTCATCAACAGGCCGGTCAGAGGTTTTGTGATTTTCGAAAAATCTTTTATAAATCTTCTGTAGAAACCGGCATGTCCCAGAAAACTCCGTATTTCTCGTACAGATTTTGGAGGTTGGAGATCTTTTATAATCTCTATTTTAGCTTTGTCTACCTCAATTCCTTTATCTGATATGACATGTCCTAGAACTATTCCTTGTCGGACCATAAAATGGCATTTTTCCCAATTTAGGACGAGGTTTACTTTTACACAACGTTCTAATACCATTTCCAAGTTTTTGTAGGCATCCTTCGAAACTTTGTCCACATACCGAGAAATCGTCCATAAATACTTCCATGATGTCGTCTATGAAATCTGCAAAGATTGCCATCATGCATCTTTGGAAGGTTGCTGGAGCATTACAGAGTCCGAACGGCATTCGGCGGTAAGCAAAAGTACCATAGGGACAGGTGAATGTAGTCTTTTCTTGGTCATCAGGATGAATGGGAATTTGGAAGAATCCTGAATAACCATCTAGATAGCAGAAATACGAATGTTTGGCTAGTCTTTCCAACATTTGGTCTATGAAGGGTAACGAGAAATGATCTTTGCGTGTGGCCTTGTTAAGCTTCCTATAATCAATGCACATCCTGCTTCCGGTCACAACTCTTTTTGTTATTGATTCGCCTTTTTTGTTTTTAACTACTGTGACTCCTCCTTTCTTTGGTACGACATGAACTGGGCTGACCCATTCACTATCGGAGATCGGATAGATGATTCCTGCATCTAGCAATCTCTTTACTTCATCTCTGACTACAGTGCTCAGGATGGGGTTCAGTCTTCTCTGATTCTCTCTAGAGGTTTTAGAGTCTTCCTCTATTGTAATTCGATGCATACAGATCGAAGGGCTTATACCTTTTAGATCGCTTATGTTATAGCCTAACGCGGTGGGGTACTTCTTTAGGACTTCTAATAGCTTTTCGTTTTCTGGTTGTCCTAAGTCGGCGTTGACTATCACTGGTCTTTTTAGTTCATCGTCTAGAAATTCATATCTAAGGTTTTTGGGTAGTGTTTTGAGTTCTAAAGATGGGTTCTTCGGACCTGGCATGTGGTTTGGAGTCAGTGCTAAGCTTTCGCTTAGGCTGTCGTCTTTATACGGTTTACGCCAATCATCGTCTTCAGAAATATCGGGTATTTGAATCTTTATTATTTCTGAATACGTGGTCTCTTCATTTTCAAGTTCTCTTATGCATTCGTCAATTTCGTCTACTAAATAGCAAGTATCGTCTATGGCTGGTGCTTGTAAGAACTTGGTGAGAATGAACTCTATCTTTTCTTCTCCTACTTCGAATGTTAGCCTTCCTTTCTTCACGTCTATAATAGCTCCGGCTGTAGCTAGGAACGGTCTTCCTAGAATAATTGGGGTTACAGTGTCCTCCTTGATGTCCATGATTATGAAGTCGGTTGGAATGTAGAATTGTCCTATGCGTATTGTAACGTTTTCCAGTATTCCGACGGGGTATTTTACTGATTGGTCAGCTAATTGAACGGACATTTTGGTTGGTCTGAGGTCTCCCATATTCAGCTTTTTGCATATAGATAAAGGCATAACACTGATATTGGCTCCTAAATCGCATAGAGCTTTGTCTATTACGAACTTTCCTATGAAGCAGGGTATGGAGAAACTACCTGGGTCTTTTAATTTAGGAGGCATGCGGTTTTGAATAATGGCGCTACACTCTGCAGTAAGTGTAACTGTTTCGTTATCCTCGATCTTCCTCTTATTCGACAGGATTTCTTTGAGAAATTTAGCGTATGACGGCATTTGAGTTATTGCTTCTGTAAAAGGAATGGTAATATTCAGCTGTTTAAGGAGCTCTACAAATTTCTTAAACTGTCCTGAAGTTTTGGAGTTTATTAATCTTTGAGGATAAGGGATAGGTGGTTTATATGGCGCTGGAGGTGCTTGAGTTTTTTCACTTGAGGTATCCTCCTTCTCGTTGTCTTCCTTCTTCTCTATCTCGGATTCCTTTTCTGCTTGTTCAGTTGGTTTTTGTTGCATGGCTGAGTTTTCGGTCCTCGGATCGATCGGTTCGTCCAATTCTTTTCCACTTCTTAGTATTACAGCATTTGCTTGGCCTTTTGGATTCTGTTCGGGTTGTCCAGGAAATGTGCCAGCAGGTGCGGCAGCAGAGGCTTGTTGTTGAGCCACTTGTGATATCTGTGTTTCTAGCATTTTGTTGTGGGTGGCTAAAGCGTCTACTTTTCCGGTCAACTGTTTAATTTGCTCGCTAGTGTGTATGTTTTGATTCAGGAATTCTTTGTTTGTTTGAGCTTGAGTAGCTATGAATTTTTCCATCATCAACTCGAGGTTTGATTTCCTAGGTGCAGTCTGAGCGGCAGCTGATTTCTGATATCCTGGTGGAGCAGTAGGCATTTGCAATGCATTTTTGCTTTTGTAAGAAAAGTTTGGATGATTTTGCCAACCTGGGTTATAGGTATTTGCGTAGGGATTTCCTTGAGCATAATTTACCTGGTCTGGTGGGATTCTGGCTGGCAATGGGCATTCAGGTGCATTATGAGTGGTGCTTCCGCATAACTTGCAATTTGGAGTTACGGCAGCGACGGTTGCAGTGGGGTTAACTGTCAGACTATCAATCTTCTGTGCTAGAGCATCTACTTTAGCGTTGAACTTTTCAAGGCTGCTGATCTCGTACATCCCACCTTTCGCTGTGGTTTTCTCTGTTGGAGTGCGTTCACTTCCCCACTGGCAATGGTTTTGTGACATGTTTTCAATTAATTGATAGGCTTCATCGTATGGCTTATCCATAAGTGCACCCCCCGCGGCAGCGTCTATTGTTAATCTAGTATTGTATAGAAACCCATTATAGAAAGTATGGATTGTCACCCAGTCTTCTAGACCATGGTGCGGACATGTTCTCATCATATCTTTGAATCGTTCCCATGCTTTGTAAAGAGATTCAGTATCTTTTGTCGAAATCCGTTGATTTGAGCTCTAAGCATAGCAGTTTTGCTTGGCGGAAAATATCTCGCTAAGAAGACGTTTTTCAATTGTTCCCACGTCGTAACGGAGTTGGATGGTAAAGATTGTAACCATGTCCACGCTCTGTCTCTAAGAGAGAATGGGAAAATACGAAGTCTTATCGCGTCTGGAGTTACTCCATTTGCTTTCACTGTGTCTGCGTATTGTACAAACTTCGTTAGATGTTCGTTCGGATCCTCAGTTGCGTTTCCTGAGAATTGGTTTTGTTGTACAGCTGACAACAATGAAGGTTTCAGCTCAAAATCATTTTGGGTAATTGCTGGGGCAGCAATGCTACTTCTAGGCTCCATCTGAGAGGGTGTAGCGTATGCCTTCAGCGGTTTGTTTGGAGGTCCTTCAGCCATGTTTGATTCTTCTTCGGATTTGGGAATGGGAGTGAGAGGATCGGGAATGTTGTGTTTGAGTTGGTACTCAATGATTCGGCTTCTGAGATGTAAGAAGTGTTCTAGTTCTGCGACTGAAGGTTTCAAGATATCGCCTGGTGAGCGATTACTTGGCATACAATCGACAGCACTAGTAAAGGAAAAATGAAAATTGTTAACCTAGTCTATACGGCGTAACAGAAGGTTACACTATTGACTAAACGGGTCCCCGGCAACGACGCCAAAAACTTGATCGCGACTTTCTATGTCTAATACAACCTAACTGCAAGTGCACCGTCTATCGCGTAGTAATAATAGATATCGATCCCACAGGGACTCGTAATAAAACTAGTGTTCTCGGGAATTACTATGTTTAGCTAGGTAGAATATGGTTAAGGGAATAAGGTTGTCACTAAAAGGGAACTAATAATGCTACTTAGATTATAATTAATCGAATCGATATGCAGTAATTATGTTCTTCAGGGATTTGACAAGTTACCGGTGTATGAAACAGTTTTCGGAGTTTATTTAAGCAGAAAATGGTGATTTAAAGACTCTCGCCTCACGATGGTTATTGACGCTAATCATAATTCTAAGGGCTAAACGTACACTTTCGTATCCCATTCGGGGTTAAAATTATTTTTTGGAAATCTCTAAGTTCTAATTCATTTTAAAGTGCTTTCGCTGTTATTAAAATGAATGACTCGTGTTTACTATCTGACCTTACCGCAGCTTTCGCTTGTTGGTTCGTATCTTAATTAATTTCCCACTTTCGTGGCAAAACTACTTTTAAATAAGTTCTCGCTTTCGCGACGAAGTTTATTCAGTAAATCAATTTTACTACATACCGATTACCTAAGTTTAGCTAGACATGGATTTGGGAAAGATAAAACATAAATAAAAATAATAAATAATAATTTGCATTATAATAAAACTGGAATTACGATTGAAATGAGAAACCTGTAAATATTCCAATTGGCCTTTGGGCAGATCCTCCACAGATGTTGGCAGGATTCTGGTCTTTATGCCAAATTGATCGTACAATGAAAGTAGAAATTACAGAAGAATGAAAATGGAATACAGGAAAAATAAAGAGAAACAAATAAGAATATTAAACTGGAAAGGTATGCTCTGGAAATAAATTTGGCAGCACTTCGTTGTATGAATGCGGCCCCCTTTCTGAGGTCCCCTTCTTCCCCTTTTATAGAGATGGAATTCTAACGGTTCCTGCTGGAGAGAGTGGACTTTGAGGCAGATAATTCAGGGAGTAGTGGTCCACTATTTGGGACTTGGAACTGCTTCTTTAACGTGTAATTGAAGTGGGGCGTTTTTGCCTGCATGACGGTCGTCACAAGGTGTGACGGTCGTCACCCGTGTGACGGTCGTCATGGAGCTGTGACGGTCGTCACATCAGCAAAAACAACTTCTGTGCTTTTCATGATGTTTTCACTCTTTTTTCGTCCATATTTCATCTGAGATTGCTTCTTTTCTTCATGTTGCCTTGTTTAGACGTGATCGTTGAATACCTGCAAAACATCAGATAAATAACACGGAAATAACCCGAAATCGGATCGAAAACGGTTAAACTTTAGTTGAATTATGCATCAAAATATATATACGATTTCGTGTTATCAATCTTCAAATGGCCTCCTAGACAGAAGGTGAGCCACACACACTTCTCTGCTTATCCAAAGGGCTTTGACTTGTCTCTGATGATGATAACCCCCCTGTTGACTTGAATAATACCTCCTGATTAGACTTAGGACCCTTGGCAAATTCCGCTTGTTACACACACATCTCTTGATCCCCTGTAAAATGCAAAATGATATGCAATGCAATATGCTAGAACAATGAAATGAAACATAAACCAAGTAAAGAAAAAGGTTGGGCAAATTTTGGGGTACAACAGCTGCCCCTATTCAAACGACTTAGACCTGAATGGATGAAAAGCGAATGACTATCAAACAGTCAAGATAAAAGACGGTTGAATACAAAAGAACTCGGAAATTTACCAACTGCAGAAATAAACTGCAAACGAGAATCTCCGGAGATAACTGCTCTGATTACAAACCTGCCCCGCTGGGGGAAAGAGAACTTAACGAGTAACTCTGCTTGGGGAAAACTATAAAAAGGGAATACTTCAAATTGCCGGAATCTGGATATTCAACGAACCAAAGTGAATCAATGAAACCTGTCGGAGCCTAAACACTCAACGAAGCAAACCAACCGGAGCCTAAACACTCTACGAAACCAACCGGAGCCTAAACACTCAATGAAACCAACCAGAGCCTAAACACTCAACGAAGCAAACCAACCGGAGCCTAAACACTCAACAAAGCAAACCAACCAGAGCCTAAACACTCAACAAAGTCAAACTAACCAGAGCCTAAACACTCAACGAAGCAAAACCACCCAGAGCCTAAACACTCGACGAAGCAAACCAACCGGAGCCTAAACACTCGACGAAGCAAACCAACCGGAGCCTAAACACTCAACGAAGCCAAACTAATCAGAGCCTAAACACTCAACGAAGCAAACTAACCGGAGCCTAAACACTCATCGAAGTAAACCAACCGAATCCTAAACACTCAATGAAACCACTCGGAAACCGGAGTATCTGATAGACAAAGGGAATATGTTACAAACTGAGCCTTCATCGGAATTTGGATATTCAATGGAGCAAGAGATACAAAACTTATTAGGATTAATATAACCAAACGGAGTCTGGGCACTTCACGGGTAAAGCAAAACGTCACAAATAGGAGATGTCGGAACCTAGATGTTCAACGGAGGAGCTGGAGTCTGAATGCTCGACGTAGAAACCGAAGTCTGAAGATCAGTTGTAGGGGATAACCACCACCTGAAATCCGAAAGGTAACGACCTGGTTTATGTTTCAAAATGCAAATGTTTGAAAATGGCGTAATGCTCCATACGAAATGGAAATGCTACGCGTTTGGGTAGATGCCATGCACGCATGCAGATGCAACGGAACTGAACCAACAAAATAAATGCTGGAAACAAAAGATCCCTCCTGCTGGGAAAATAAAACTTCTCTGCCGGAGATGAACTTTTCATGCCAATAACAATTGGACTTAAACTGGAGAGATAGGCCCTGGGCGACTTCCGGGGAACCTACAATTCTGCGGGGAAATCAACTCGACTGGAGACCTCAGTCTGTCATCTTGATTTTCTGGGGAGTAAGCAAGTACCTGTACTCTGTGGGGATTGAAAACGTATATCAACCAACTGCTGGGGATAACCTTATACTTACGCGCACACCACCATGCTGGGCTGAAGAAACCATTTTTAATTGTTGGGGAATAAACTCTAGCTGGGGAAAACAGCTTCATCCATACCTTCTTAGAGAGATGCCCCTAGGGTAACAAACCTGCAAAAAACATCAAACAAGATACTACACAACATAGGCTATCTTGGTCATCATTTGAGACGTTGTTCAATTAAGTCAAAGTTTTAACAGTTATTGGCCAAGGCCTGAAAGTTTATGTATGTGCAAATTCATCAAAAACATCGGGCGTTTTTCATAGACAAAATAGTAAAAGTTAAAACCAAGCATACAAAAATTTCTGAATAGCATGTTTTATTGATAAACAGCCTGAAAATAGACAAATTGATAAAGGATGCAACTCCTGAAATGAGAAAGTTGCGCCAAAGACAAATAAGGAATGCACAAAGACATACAAAATGTCGGCAATGTGGTACAGACAACCACCATGAGACGACTCATCTATGACTCGCATGACTTTGATGTTTTTTTGATGCTTCGTCTTCGGAAGAGATTGACTTGAACGGTTTCCCGCAGATTCTCCCATAATCCACTATGTTCTGAAGACCAAAACGCAGATCGCAGTTGTTTGCTTTTCAAATCCCTAACTTTTGCCTGAATCACCCTCGCGGGTTTTCGATTCACCGGGATACCCATTTTTGCCAAAGTCGCCTTTTCAGGTTTTCAACTTTGCGGGTTTACATTTTTTTTATCCCTAATTTTTGCCCGAACCTATCTTTTTATGGTTCGCCGGGATGCCCCATTTTTGCATGGACTTTTTTTTCTTCCAGCGGGTCTCTTTAAGCATAGTATTTTTTGACTGTGTCTGCGTTCATAGGAGACGTGAAATCTTCACCATCCATAGTTGAAAGTAGTAAGGCTCCTCCGGAGAAAACTTTCCTTAGAACATACGGACCTTCGTAATTGGGAGTCCATTTGCCCCTGTGATCATCTTGTAGTGGGAGAATCCGCTTCAACACTAAATCACCTTCCTGAAAGCTTCGAGGACGTATCTTCTTATCGAAGGCTTTCTTCATTCTGCTTTGGTATAAATGACCATATGCGATGGACGCCAACCTTTTCTCATCCATCAAACTGAGCTGATTCAACATGTTCTTCAACCATTATGCTTCATCTAGTTTGACGTCAGCCATAACTCTCAAGGAAGGTATCTCGACTTCTAGTGGCAGGACAACTTCCATACCATATACCAACGAGAAGGGAGTTGCCCTAGTTGAAGTGCGCACCAAGGTGCGATATCCATGTAAAGCAAAGGGCAACATCTCGTGCCAACCTTTGTAGGTCACAACCATCTTCTGCACAATCATTTTGATATTTTTATTAGCTGCCTCAACAGCGTCATTCATCTTCGGACGATAGAGAGACAAATTGTGATGCTCAATCTTGAAGTTCTGGCATAGCTCTTTCATCATCTTGTTATTCATGTTAGGTCCATTATCACTAATGATCCTTTCAGGTATTCCATATCGGCAGATGATGTCCCTTTTGATGAACCGGGCCACAACCTGCTTGGTGACATTGGCATAAGAAGTTACTTTGACCCATTTAGTAAAATAGTCTATGACTACTAAAATGAAACGATGTCCATTGGACGCAGTTGGTTCAATCTTTCTAATCATATCAATGCCCCACATGGAAAAGGGCCATGGAGATGACATGACATTCAAAGGACACGGCGGCACATGAATTTTGTCGGTATAGATCTGACATTTATGACATTTCTTCGTGAATTTGAAACAATTTGACTCCATCGTAAGCCAATAATACCCAGCTCGCAACAACTTTCGGGACATGGCATGTCCGCCGGCATGCGTACCAAAAGTACCCTCATGGACTTCCTCCATAAGCAGATTTACTTCTTTTTCATCCACACATCTCAACAGCACCAAATCATGGTTTCTTCTATAAAGCACACCATCCTGATTCAGATAAAAATTGCCAAACAATCTCCTCAGAGTCTTTTTATCTCGACTGGATGCCCCAGTCGGATACTCCTAGTTCTTAAGGAAATTCTGGATGTCAAAATACCACGGCTTGCCATCAGAGGCCTCCTTAATGGCGAATATGAAAGCGGGTCTATCAAGGCGGGAGTTAACTATTCTGGGAGCTTCATTCCAAAAATTAACGTTGTACATCAAAGATAGCGTTGCCAGAGCGTCTGCCATCTGATTCTCCGCTCGCGGCACATTGTGAAACTCCACCTTTTCGAAGAAAGGTAACAACCTCCTTGCATAATTTCATGTAAGGAATAAAATTAGGTTGATGAGTTTCCCATTCTCCCTTGATTTGATTCACAACTAGCGCAAAATCGCCATATACCTCGAGATTCTTGATCCTCAAATCAATATCCTCCTCGAGACCCATGATACACGCTTCATACTCAGCCTCATTGTTGGTGACCGGAAATGTCAATCTGGAAGTGAACGGGATGTCAGACCCATGGGGTGTTGTAATGATTTCCCCAATTCCACTTCCATATGAGTTGACGGCACCGTCGAATATCAACTACCATTGAGAGCCAAGTTCAGGACCTTCGTCGGGTAGCGGTTCGTCACAATCCTTCATCCGGAGGAACATAATGTCTTCATCTGGAAATTCAAACTTCATTGGCTGATAGTCTTTGATAGGCTGTTTGGTGAGGTACTCTGACAAAACACTTCCTTTGATGACCTTCTGAGAAACATACTGAATTTCGTATTCTGTCAGTACCATTTGTCATCTGCCAATTCTTCTTGAAAGCGCTTGCTTTTCGAAGACATATTTGATTGGATCCATCTTCGAAATCAGTATGGTTATATGGTTAAGCATATACTGTCTTAAACGTTTGGCAGCCCAAGCAAGTGCGCAACACGTTTTCTCAAGCATTGAGTAACGGGACTTACAATCTGTGAACTTTTTACTCAGATAGTAGATCGCATGCTCTTTTCTTCCAGTCTCGTTGTGTTGACCGAGGACACAACCCATACTGTTCTCAAGAACCGTTAAGTACATAATCAAAGGTCTTCCAACTACTGGAGGTATCAATATTGGAGGTTCCTGCAACTACTCTTTTATTTTCTCAAATGCTTTTTGACAATTCTCATTCCAAACGACCGCCTGATCTTTCTTTAATAACTTAAATAATGGCTCACAAGTGGCTGTGAGGTGAGATATGAACCGAGCAATGTAGTTCAATCTACCTAAGAAACCACGAACTTGTTTCTCGGTCTTTGGTGCTGGCATTTCTTGAATCACCTTGATCTTTGCAGGATCAACCTCAATACGTTTCTCACTGACGATAAACCCTAACAACTTTCCTGACCGTACGCCGAAAGTACACTTGTTTGGATTCAACCTAAGTTTGAACTTCCTTAATCTCTCAAACATCTTTAGAAGATTCATCAGATGCCCCTCCTCCGTTTGGGACTTTGCGATCATATCATCGACATAAACCTCAATCTCATGATGAATCATGTCGTGAAAAAGTGTCACCATTGCCCGCTGATAAGTTGTCCCTGCGTTCTTCAAATCAAAAGGCATTACTTTATAGCAAAACGTCCCCCATGGCGTGATAAAAGTCATTTTCTCCATATCCTCTGGTGCCATCTTAATCTGATTGTAACCCGAAAAACCATCCATGAAGGAAAACACTGAGTATTGTGCGGTGTTATCAACAAGCACGTCAATATGGGGGAGCGGGAAATCATCTTTTGGGCTCGCTCTATTCAGGTCTCTATAGTCAACACACATCCTGACTTTTCCGTTCTTCTTAGGCACGCACACGATGTTGGCGACCCACAGAGGGTAGTTGGTCACAACAAGAAATCCAGCGCCCAATTGCTTTCGTACTTCTTCCTTGATCTTCACTTCCATATCAGGCCTGGTTCTTCTCAATTTCTGTTTAACAAGAGAACACTCTTCTCGAAGAGGCAGGCAATGAACTACAATATCCGTGTCGAGTCCAGGCATATCTTCATATGACCAAGCAAAGACATCCTTATACTCTTGGAGTAACTCAACCATTCTTTGCTTGACATCACTTTACAGTGCGGCCCCTATTTTGACTTCCTTCTTATCCTCTTCGGTTCCCAGGTTGATGACTTCAACTTCCTCCTGATGATGCAGGATGACCTTCTCCTCTTGTCTCAACAATCTAACAAGCTCTTCGGGTAGGTCTTCGTCTTCGTCGATCTCTTCTTCTGCTTGAAAGATCGGATTGTCAAAGTAACACCGAGTCATAGACGAGTTTGAGTCGATGGTATCTGAAATGTGTAACCTGCAATGATGATGATTTTATGCTTAAATGATATGCAAATAAAACAAACACAAACCACATTGCCATTTTAATGTTAGAAAACAAAAAGAAGAAAAACAAGGATCACAAAATTGAATGAGAAAACGCCTTTTGATTAATGATAAAAGATGGTTCAAACATAAATAAGCATGCCCTGAACAAAATACCGCTATGCTCCGGGCAGAACATAGGGTTACACAACAACTGAGAAAACAAAGTATTACTGTTCACGTGTCACTTGGACAAATTCCTCAATAGAACAATTGCATAGCTTCTGTCCGGGAGCGCTCGGCTAGATCCAAGCGTCCATGTCACAATCACTGTCTCCGGCTTCATCATCAGAAACAACATTGATTTGCTAAAAAATGGCGCCCCCACTGGTGAACTTGACGGGCCCCTTATAGCGTGGCGCGCTCTGCGAAGATGATGGGTGGTACCCCAACCCGAACTTGTCCTGCTTCTGAGGTATGTCTAGCACCTTCCCCCATCCTTGTGATGCCCAGCCTAAACTGCCGCTTGAGCCTCCTTGAAAGATGACATAGCCACTTCTGGTTCTTTGTTCACAACTGGAGATTTGTCCTTCACTTGCACAGTTTCGAAGGCCTGACACAAAGTCTCATGAATTTCTCTGTCTACTTCAACGTATTTTAAAGATGACAAATGGCTAATCATGATATCTTCTTCCCCATATACTGTCACAACACTGCCTCCGACCATATATTTCAGCTTTTGATGCAGAGTGGATGTAACAGCCCCAACAGAATGTATCCATGGACGACCCAACAGACAGCTGTAAGCAGGCTTAATGTCCATGATGTAAAATACCGCCTTAAATACCTCTGGGCCCACTTGGATAGGCAGTGTTATTTCCCCAAAAACAGATCTTCGGGTTCCATCAAAGGCTCGTACAACCAAATCACTAGGTGTACAATAAATACCCTAATGATCTATCTTCATAAATGCTTTCTTTGGAAGTACATTCAAGGACAACCCTGTATCAACAAGGACGTGTGACATCACTATTCCCCGGCATTCAATTGAAATATGCAGTGCCGAATTGTGGTTTCTGCCCTTTGGCGTCAAGTCCAAATTTGTAAACCCCAGACTGTTTCCTGCATTTACATGCGCCACAACTCCTTCGAGTTGGTTAACTGATATTTCTTGTGGCACGTAAGCAGTGCTTAAAACCTTCAACAATGCATTTCGATGCGCTTCTGAACATAACAGCAGTGATAGTATAGAAATCTTGGAAGGAGTTTGTTGCAGATGGTCGACTATCTTGTATTCGCTTTATCTAATCAACTTCATGAACTCTTCCATATCCTTTTCCAGAGACTCCTCCTTGCCCACCCGAGGAATTTCTTCTACCACTGTCTTGCCTTTCCCTTTATCATTTTTCTCAACCACGACTTCGGGCAACGAAAAGACTCTACCGCTCCTGGTAATTCCTCCAGCTCCGACCAGATTATCCACTGAATCGACAGGAAAACTCTTCAATTCTACCTTTTGTCCGTTACAAAACACCTCGGCTATGTAATTCCACGGGATAGCCTTAGTACTTTCATATGGCACAGGTCCTACTTTGCTGATGATGATTGTATGTGGCCTTGAAGGCGCTGAAATAGTGATAGTTTTATATGGGATTGAAATCGTCGCAATTTTGTCCTGCTCCTCTTCTGCTACTTCCACGGGTTTCCTTTCAGTGGTCTGGTCAAATTGTAACACTAGATCATCCATCATGCTTTGAATACACTTTTTCAGATCATCACATCCCTCGGGATGGATCAAACAGTTGACACATCCTTCACTACAGCCTGGGAACACTCCCCCTTTCAGCAGCTTCTCCTTCACAAAACTTAATGGCGTTTTCAGTTCATTCACGTCGGCTATCAGATCTAACCCTTCTTCTACCATAACAACACCAACCCTAGCCGGTCCATGATTTGGCATAGGGTTCTGCACAACATTCGGTGCATCATGTGAAAATCTATAGCTTTGTTATCAGTCAGATCTTGCAACTTATGTTTGAAAGCCTTGCAGTTGTCAATAGTATGGTCGGGTTCCCCAGAGTGGAACTCGCATTGTGCATTCACATCAAAGCCGGGTGGTGGTGGGCCTGTCAGAGGAGCCATAGTCCTCTTTTGGATTAACTGCAATTGCAATAAAGTTTGGAGCACTTGGGAATATGGCATCGGTGGCGGATCAAATACTCTATTTGCTGGCCGAACCGGATATCTTCGATAACCCTGCTAATTTTGTTGGGGTGGCTGCTGCTGCCATTGTTGTTGTTGTTGTGGTTGTTGCGGTTGCTGTGGTACAGGGATCGTAACACTAGCGACTTGTCATTGATAATATTGATTATGAGGCTGACTTCTCCATCTTCCTTAAAAACTAGATACTGAGTTGGTTTCTCCCTCGCGCCTTTTGTTGCCAAAGACTTTCTTTCCTCCTCCTCCAGCTGAGGATCCTTCTCCTGCTTGAATTTTCCCAATTTTGATACCATTCTCTATGCGTTCTCCGGTGACTATCATGTCAGAAAAGCTGCCAGACATACAGTTGATAAGCTTCTCATAATACATGCCAGATAAAGTAGCCACGAATATGTCGATCAGCTTGCGCTCCACCATCGGAGGTTGAACTCTTGCGGCGAATTTGCGCCACCTTTGGGCGTAATCTTTGAAGCATTCATTACTTCTCTGGGTAAGATTTTGCAACTGAACCCTGTTTGGAGCAAGGTCACTATTGTATTGATAATTCTTCATGAATGCCTCAGCCAAATCCTTCCAGCTACGGACATTGGTAGGCTCCAACCCCATGTACCATTCAAGGGAAGGACCAGACAAACTATCTTGAAAAAAGTGCATTAACAGCTTTTCATCGTCTGAGTAAGCATACATTTTCCTGTAATACGAGCGCAAGTGAACTCTAGGACATATAGTACCCTTGTACTTATCAAAGTCAGGGACCTTGAATTTCTGCGGTATCCTTAGGTCAGGAATAAGTCCAAGGTTGGCCATATCAAGGCCCATAGAGTTCTGACTCTCAAAGCTCTTTATCCTGTCTTCCAACCATTTGAATCTTCTATTAGTGTCAGAAGGAACTTCACCACCAAAATCTCTCACCGAGAAGATCTCATCATGTCTGTCCTCAAACAATTGTTGATTCAGGTTGCCATGAATAACACCGTTAGTTTCAGGCCCATACACATTTCCCTAACCAGTAATTCCAACATTACTAACTCCAATGTTACCAAATCCAGTGTTACCATTGCCTCCGCCAATATTTCCGTTGGTTCCAACATTCCCATTACCGTTCCCAGTTGCGTTCCCATTTCCAACGCCATTGCCATTTCCAATCCCGCCAGCATTGGGGATAATATTGTTAGCATGCTGAGTCTCGACAAGAGGTGGGTTGGCAGCAGTCCCTCCATGTAATACGTTGTCATTATATCCCCTGCAATTAAAGGTTGCACCAAAGTCCTGAGTTGGTCTTGTCCACTGGCTACAATCTGCATTACTTCCATAAATTGAGCCATTCTATCTCTCATTTCCTGCATTTGCTCCTGCATCTGTTCCGTGATCCTTTTTTGTCTTCCTCTAGTCGTGTACAGGTGATTTGTGTTATCAGCAATCCTGAAATACACTAAAATGAAGATAGGAGATAAGAAAACAGTTCCGATGTGTCATACCCTAAATTTGTCCCACCCATTTTAGAATATTTTTGCATCTTTGCTTTTATTTCGTTTTTTGCATTATTTGTTTAATTTGTAGTTATTTAGACACGTGTCTGCTCGCAATTGGTTAATTTTTTTAGAACTTTATTATTTTGTCCAATAATAGCGTGACACGTGGCCTAAAAACTTTTTTTTGTGAATATTATTTTCTTAAACTTTTTCTTTTTTAAATGTTACTAATAATATTTAAAAGTAATTAATTTTGTTTTGTTCTTTTAGTTTGTTTTTCTAAATTATTAGTATTTAATTGTTTTGTTAATATTTACTTATTAATTAATTATGTTAATTAATATTTGTAATTATTAGGTTATATTATTAATATTTGTTTTATTATTAACTAATTGAAGAAATTGGAAGCAGAATTAAAAAAAAGAGTTTGAAGGAATCAGATGGGAGGCCCATATTCAATGGCCCGTTAGGGTTTTAGATTCAATAGCATTTAAGAGAGGAATTTCCCTGAAAAAAGACGAGGCAATTACTGTTCACCGAACCCTAAACGGCCGCCCCCTTTCTAACCCTAAAATCACTGTTCACGATCCCTTTTCAAACCCTAACCAGTCGCTGCCACAAACCCTCAACTTTCCACCTTAAAACCACACTGAACAACCATCTTCCTCCTTTGAGCTGTTTCAACCTCACGATAACCCTTCCGTCAACTCCATCACCTCTCCTTCTTTCATTATCTACGCTCACTTCTTTCTCACCATAGATCTCCTTCAACACACTTGCCGCCACAATATTCTCAATATCAAAACACCCTTTTCCAGTCGAACTCACCACCCCTTTCGATTTCCTCTAAACACCAACCACCACCGTATTAACCTCATTGTGACACCATCAAGACGACACCATTTCTAGAAACCTTAGCATCTGCTTTACGTTCATTTGTTTCATGTCATCGATTTGATTCTGAGTTCTATTCTTCTTATTGATGGAGGCGACAATAATGATTCGGCCGCGAGTCGTAGCAGCAGAACTCTAGATAAGATTCAAGAAGTACAACTTTGCTTGTTGCAATAATGGGATACCAGGTCATCCATAAGATGCACAGAAGATGTTCGATGAAATGTAGTGATATGGAAGCGTGCCAAGGGAGTCGTTGTTTCCGCAGTGAGCAATGACACGGTTTCGACTTCACAGAAACACCAACAACAACACCGAGCAATCCAACAAATCCGGACAACTCAAAGATTTTGCTTGCTCGACTCTGCAATAGCTTTCTTACCAAACATATGCTCTGTCCGTCTTCATTGTTTTCAGGTCTGTCGCATCTTCAATGGCGCTTTCGTAGCAACAAACTTTCAGAAACAAGGAACCCGCATCAAACGCAGCAACACTAACTCAACAACATCCATAATAAGCTCCTGCGTTTTTCTGTTCATCTATTGATTCGACAAAAATGGATACGACGCCAACATGAGGGCACGTCTCGCATAAGACATCAGTGGACATTGGAGAGGCTATGTTGTTATGTGCTTGATTCGTGTTGTCGATTCCGTACGTGTCCTGCTGCCGCTGTAGTTTTCAGACCATGAGGTCGCTGTAACTTTCTGAAGAGCAGGAAAACTCCGAAAACCTTTGCGGCTTCAATCTCAAATGCTGCAGCAAATCGCGTGTCAGTAATTTTCGACTACTTGTGGTGTTTAAGCCAACTCTGTTATGTTTTTCTTTGTGTAATAGCTGTTTGTTCTGGTATATTGCATAGTCGTCGATTGTGTTACGAATACATCATTTAGAATTGTTGTTGTTCTGTTATGATTGACTCTGTGTAGTTAGTTCAGAAATTTGGTTATAGCATCTTGCACTTAAATCATAATTCTGAGAAATGGAATTTTGTCGTTGGTAACATTACAACTACAACTTCGAGTCTATTCTTTTTGTTACGAACTTTCGTGTGTTTAATTCTTATAATATGATGGGTACAAGACTATAGTAAACTGATAACACAGACGCCACTGCTGTTATATGCTTAGACACGATATGTTATTCACATCAAAGCATGACGGTTTCGATAAGTAATCACATTTCAAGTGGTGCACCTTCGCGTCTTATGTGCATATTGGGAGTTGTTGTGTTTATTGTCAGTTTATGTTGATTCACCAACTTTGATTCAGTTTGAATGTGATTTTGTGAATTTTCTCACTGTGGACCTGTTGTTTCATTAATTCTCGCTTATGTTTCAATTTAATATTCGTTACGTATCGACTAAAGTGATATTGATCTGCCGGCATGTTGCTGCTATTGGGTTAGAAGTTCGATTTATAAAGGATAGATAGTGGTTATTGCCAATAATCAGTAAATATGTTTTTAGGATATTTTTTTCTTTTTGTGTTTGTTTAGTTAGTTTTATTCCGTTTCTGGTTGCTACTCTTGAATGGTTGCTGGTGTATGCGTTTCGGTCATGTTTGAATATTGCCGCAACAAGTTTGTTTTTGCTGCTCTTGAAAATGTTAGTTTCTGTTGTTGAAAATCATAGCTGGACATTATAAAATTAGAAATGGGGGTATAAAGACCCATCCTGGTTCATGCATTCCTAGCATTATATTAGTATCCTGATAAGAGAAAGTAGTATCCAAGTTATTGCTTTGAGTTTGTTATTCGAATACACAGTGCCTTGCGCTTATTTCAAACTATTTTTACGATGCGTACGTCACATGGTGAATAATTATGCTGCTATAAAGTTGTTGCTGCTATAAAGCCGTGCCAAACCAAACCCGGTTTTGAATTTTCCATGAATAAATGCATCCATGAGATAGCATGGTTTTGTAAACATTTAGAAGGAAACATGTTTATAATGACCTACTGTCACTGTGAATTTAACCATATGATTTGTTCTTAAAATCCAAGTACATTTCCATTAATTTAGCTTGAGATTTAACTGTATTTCAGTACTGGTTTAAGCTTGAAATAAATATGTCTTACTATGATATATGTTTCAAATTCATCACAGAATCTTTAACATGTTGAAAACAAATAATGTTTCCTATTATTAATTGATGTTTGAGAATGAATTGTGCTGCTTGTATGTTTAGTTATAAATACTCGACTCTGGGATCCGGTTTCGAGCTTGTTTCGTGTTACTAAGTATTGATTTGATGAGATGTTGGTTGAAGTAGTATCTTTTTTCGTGGTTGCTAGATTTCTTTACAAAAAGCTGGAATTTATTTATTTATTTTTTTCAAATCAACTTCATGGCTATGATGGTATCTGTCGAGGCGCTTGATACGGTAGTTGTGATCCTCATACTACTTTGACACAATATGGTTAGATGCAACAACCACTTTGGCACATGCTGTGATAGTCATTTTAATACCTTTTTAAGTTACATTAGCCTTGTGGTTTTATCATGAGAAAGTGAGCTTATTAAAATATAGTTTAGTTGTTTTGTCTTCAAGAAAGACAATTAGAAATATTTAATGAATATTTTATAAAAAAAATTGATTTTCTTTTCCTACAAAAATTAAAATTGATTGGTTATTAAAATTGATTTTGTAAACTATTTTCTTAATTTAATAACGAGAGTAGTGGGTTTTTGGAGTCTAGCACTCCTTGGACTCTTGGACAACCGCTCTCGAGGTGTACGCTTCGAGTTGTGGTTGTTCCGTCTTTTGGTTTTCAAAATGTTTTTCACTCAATTTAATTGAAAATTTTAAAAAGATATTTTTAATTAGATATTTTTATAAGAAATTTCAATTATTCTTTCTTTTAAAAAATATATTTCAAAATTATTACTAAATAGATTTTTAAATATTAAACTTAAAAAAAGACTACTTTATTAATTAAGTTAAAATCTTTTTTAAGATATTAAACTTTTAATTATAATTAGATTTTTTCTCAAAATCTTTATATAAGCAATTGATTAATTTATTTTATATGAAAATTAAAACTATTTTTCTTAATTAAATAAAACTATTTTTCAAAATCAAATTTCAAAACAATTAAATTCTTGGATCTCGCCTTCCTTGAATTTTTAAGCGACCGCTCTCGAGGTGCACACCTTGAGTTGTGATCCTTCCGATCTTATTTTCTAGAATACCTAGCGCGCCTAGTCCGAGTACGCTAATATTTTCAAATTTTTTTCATAATTAAATCATGAAATAATCGAGTTTTTGGAGTCGCGCATTCCTCGAATTCAAGAGTGACTACTATTGAGGCGTACGCTTTGAATGGTGTGTCGTTCGAACTTTCGTTTCTAAAATACCTTCTTTAATTATTTGGACAAGTATTTACTTTCCAACAAACATATTTCATAATTAATCGAATGAAAAAGATGTCGTTGGGATCTAGCATTCCAATAATATCCCGACTAATTGGTTACGAGGCCGACGTCTCGCTTATCGAATAGTCGTCATTCCTCCTAATTTTTCAAACCATCTAATCTCGTTCCTCACCTTCGTGCGATATAGTCTGAACCCTAGTTCGTTTCTAAACCATACGTAAAATTCAAATTATTTTCTTCACTAAATTGCGAAAGAATGGAGTTCTTGGAGTCTCGCATTCCTTGAATTCTTGAGTAACCATTCTTGGGGCGTACACTTTAGGTTGCGGATTACTCGACCTTTCGCCTATAAAACACGTGCCCTAACTATTTAGACAAATACCATAATTGTCCATTCAAATACAATTTCATAATTAATTGAATGAAAAAGGTGTTGTTGGGATCTAGTATTCCAATGATATCCCGACTAATTGGTTGCGAGACCGACGTCTCGCTTATCGAATAGTCGTCATTCTCCCTTAAAATATTCAGTCCAACTCTCTTCTCTCGCCCTCGTGCGATTGAAACTTTCTCAAACATATTTCCAATTTAGTCGAATGAAAAAGGTGTTGTTGGGATCTAGCATTCCAACGATATCCCGACTAATTGGTTGCGAGGCCGACGTCTCGCTTATCAAATAGTCGTCATTCTCCCTTAAAATATGCAATCCAACTCTCTTCTCTCGCCCTCGTGCGATTGAAACTTCCTCAAACATATTTCGAATTTAGTCGAATGAAAAAGGTGTTGTTGGGATCTAGCATTCCAACGATATCCCGAATAATTGGTTGTGAGGCCGACGTCTCGCTTATCGAATAGTCGTCATTCTCCCTTAAAATATTCAATCCAACTCTCTTCTCTCACCCTCGTGCGATTGAAACTTTCTTAAACATATTTCGAATTTATTCGAATGAAAAAGGTGTCGTTGGAATCTAGCATTCCAATAATGCCCCGATTAATTGATTGCGAGGCCGACGTCTCGTTTATCGAATAGTCGTCATTCTCCATCGAATTACCTAACCAAACTCCTATTTCTTTCCCCCGTGCAATTGAACCCTTAAACCTATTCAAATCTATCCTCTATCCCAAACCAAAACATCCAATATGATAAACCTAATTCCTCGCCCACGTGCGATTTCCCATTCAAACAACTTTCTCCAGAGAACATTGTTTATTCCATTCTTCCGCGCATATGAACTCGTGCTTCAGCCTCCCCTAGCGAGCAGACAAGCCAACGTTTAGCAGTTAGAATGCGACCTAAACACTCGTTCATTTTCAAACCCTTTTACCGTAGTTGGCCGAACTACGGCTGCTCTGATTTCTCACATCCGTTAAGAATAAGTAGGCATAGGATTGCGATGATCCTAGCGAGCACTTTTCCACTTTTCCACATTTCCACTTTTCCACTTTTCCTTCTTTCCCACCTTTAGGTTCCCATACCTTTTACCAAAGAACATTGTTTAGCCCATTCTTTCGCGCATAATAAACTCGTGCTTCAGCCTCCCCTAGCGAGCAGACAAGCCAATGTTTAGCAGTTAGAATGCGACATAAACTCTCGTTCAACTCAACCCCTTTGCCAAGAACATTTTTTAGTCCTTTCTTCCGCGCATATGAACTCGTGCTTCAGCCTCCCCTAGCGAGCAGACATGCCAACGTTTAGCAGTTAGAATGCGACCTAAACACTCGTTCACATTTCCAAACTTTTTACCGTAGTTGGCCGAACTACGACTGCTCTGATTTCTCATTTATCAATGAGAATACGTAGGCACAAGATTGCGATGATCTTGGCGAGCACATTCCCCTCTTTTACCCGTAGTCCCCCGAACTACGAATGCTCTGATTTTCCACTTCTTACAAGTGAAGATACGTAGGCACAAGGGCCCCAATCCTTGGCGAGTACCCTATCTTAAAACCATCCATTTCCCCGTATAGGAGAAACCTTAGAAGAAAACAAACAAGCGTAGATAACTTTACTCTCGAATCGATCAAGAGGTTCCCATTGAGTACAACAAACGTAGAGGGTGCTAATACCTTCCCTCTGCGTAACCGACTCCCGAACCTAGAATATTGGTTGTGATGACCATGTTCTTATCTCTCTTAAAGGTTTTATCGATATTTTCCTATTCCATCCTTGGAATGAATAAAGTTCGGTGGCGACTCTGTTCGAACGTATTTTCCGCGTCCATCGTGAGGATCGTATTCTTCGAGGTACGACACGATGCACCTGTGATCGGTGGTTTTTACACGTTATTTTATCGTTTATTTCAGTTAATCATTTGTTTTGTCTTGTCACATTTTAGTTGTTTTTATTACATTTTACACGTCTATTTGGTATTTTCACTGTTTCTAGGTCAGGTATGCAATAAAGGAGAAGCAGAGCGAAAACCGGGGGAAAATGGCAAGATTTCTGAAGAGTTTTGTTGTGAAATCTTTAGCATTCTGCACGGAAACGATCATAACTGGAGTTCTGGGAATCCGTTTGAGGCGTTCTAAAAACCGCCAGAAAGCTAAGAGAGAGAGATACGACTTTCGTGTTGGAGTCAAAGTCAAATTCAAAACAGGGGCGCAACACGGATGCCCGTGTTGTATAACACGGCCTGTGTTGCAGTATTTGCTCAGAAAAGGTGATTTTTGGTGGAAAACAGTGGCCTGACACGGGTGCCCGTGTTGTGTGACACGGCCCATGTCAAGACACTTGGGACGTGGAAATTTCACGCGAAAAATGTGTCAGGAAGCCAACGCGGCCGCCCGTGTTGCTTGGCACGGCCCGTTGTCGCTACTGCGAAAATCGGCGCCGGCTGACAGAAGAGTCACCACCGTGCGTTATTTATCCCAACGGAGGGAAAGGAAACGCTCGAAGTAAACCTTGCAAAAAAACAGGAAAGGTATGGTCGTCGCAACCAAAACCTGGGTTCGGGAGTCGGTTACGCAAGGGGAAGGTATTAGCACCCCTCACGTCCGTCGTACTCGACGGGATCCACGCTTGCTTGGTTTGTCTAAAGGATGCAAAACAATCTATCTACGACTGCTAAATCTAAACGGAAAGGAACTGACTCGATAGAGCGTCACACTCTATGCCTACGTATTCTCAAGAAAGAAAGTCAGAGTCAACGTAGTTCGGGACTATGGGGAAATTGGCTCGCCAAGACTTCGCGTCTTGTGCCTACGTACTTCCACACTGCATGGAAGATCAGAGCTTACGTAGTTCAGGCTAACTACAGCTAAACTGGGTGTTCTCACACAGGAGTGAGAAATTAAACTGGTTTTAAAGGTACGGGAACCTACGGGAATAAAACTACGGCGTGGTCTCAAATGCACTCGGGCAAGAGAAAGGATAACAATCAGTCGTCAGCGGGAAAGTCTCGATCGCACAGCATCGAGAGGACAAAAGTTTAGTTGTTAGTGTGCTCGCTAGGATATCGCATCCTATGCCTACATATTCTCGTTTGGTACGAGAAATCAGAGCAGCTGTAGTTCGGCTACTTCGGGACCATAGCTCAAATCTCGTTTTATTAACATTCTGAAAAATGGTTACAATGATTGGGAACTGAAAAATAAACTCCTAAAAAACCCTATCCTATTCATCAGGAAAAATCAAATGGAAAATAGTCCCCTAACAAGTGGACTTTTAAATCTACCTCTAAAAATGTAAAAAAGTCCCCTAACAGATGGACATTTAAAACTATCTCTAAAATAAACTCCATGAAGAAAATATACTCTAAAAAATATTAAATCTACAAACTAATATTTTTATACTTTTTTTCAAGTATTTTCTTTTTCAACTATTTTTCTTCTTCAAATCTTTTTCAATATTTTCTCCCATACTTTTCTCTCATTTTTTTTCATATTCTTTTCTTTTATTCTTTTCTCCTTTCTTTTTCAAAATATTTTTCTTTTCAATACTATTTTTATTCTCTTTTCAATATTCTTTTCATCATTTTTTAAATATCTTTTTCCTTTTTTGCTTAAACTAATCAAATAAAAAAAGTAAAAAAAGGAAAAGGAAAATACAAGAGGGGGTATACTAGTTATTACAGGGGGGTGTAAAGTAAAAAACAAAAACAGAAGCAACATGGGCCCAGCCCAATGCACCAGTTCAGAAAATAAGGAAACCAGGGGAGGGGGTATTGTAAGTATACGGAGGGTGTCCACCAGTAGAAATCACGTTGGGCTTAGCCCACCAAAGGCAACAACAAAAAAACGGAGGGTGCAACAAACGAACAAAAAAAACAATGGGCCTCTCGGCCCAGTCAACCAAAACGGCATTTCTCCTTCGTTCCAATCCCTCTCACCCTTTCCTCTTCCCTCTCTGAACCCTAGCTCTATCCCTCCTCTTCCAAATCGCCGCCGCCGGTAGCCTCTTCACCTCCTCTCGACCTCGCTCCACTTCCGTTTCTCCACTCACAATCACCAAACCCGAACTACCTTCTGTTTCACTTCAATCTTATTACAACAAAGAAAACTCCATGCTTGGATCCTTAGAGCATTGAACATTGGATGACAGTTCTGGCGAATTTCCCGAAGATTCGAAGATTCACGAGCAGATCTTGGTAAGTATGATGAACAGAGGGATGATCCTTGTAGATTGATGACCGCCACTGGGGATAGGTTCGTCTGGGAGTCTCAACATGCGTGAACTTTTCTTGAAGGTAAACAAAGATGATCTCGAAGATCTTGGTGCGAGATTGGACGCTTTCTGAAGATCTTGTTGAACTTTCTTGAAGAATGCTGAACGGGTGAAGATCTCGGACGGTGTTGATGATTTGAGGTTTTCTGGAGATTTGGGAGGTGATGAACTCACGAAGACGACGATGAAGGCTCTTGATCTGGAGAACTGAGAAGGTTGTTGGAAGATTTACGGTTCTGGAGAATTACGAAGAACGTGATGATGAAGATTCGTAAGAATCTTGATGAATATTGGTGGTTGATGTTTGCTGAAGATCCAGATCTGGATGAAGATTGAAGATCCTGATGAATGAATGATCAGTTTCTGGAAAAAATATTGGAGACTATGAAGATGGTATGAACTTCGTTGATGATCTGGAAAATAGTGCGAAAACGCGATGAACATGGTTGATGAACAAATCTGGACATTGTGAAGGAGATGAAGGTTGTATGAACAAATCTAGACATTGTGAAGGAGATGAAGGTTGTATGAAGAAATCTGGAAACTGTGAAGGAGATGAAGGTTGTTGATGAGAGTTGATCGAAGAAGATGAATGTTAGAGGTGAAAGATGAATTTCTGGGATTTTAGGGTTTTCCGGCGGGTTTGACGGTGGAGGGCGGTGGTCGGAGACAGTTGGAAGTTGGTTAGGACGGCCGGCAATTGGGGGTTGCGGTGGTTGCATGGCCGCCGGCCATGCAACCGGTGAGGCTTAGAGGAAGACAAGTGTCACGGTGAGGGAGTTAGTGGAGGTCATGCATGAAGCCACGTGGGGCTGAGAGTGGTAGTGGGAAACGCGTGGCGTGGAAGCTGAGTGTGTGAGATCAATGAGGTGGCTATCTGAAGCTGAACGCGTGTCCTTGCTTAAATAGCGACACATGGCATTGCAATTCTGGACAAAAAATGGACAAAAAGATTGAAAGATTCTGGGCCTCCACCATGATACTGGCCCAACGAAAATGATATTAAAACCCTGAAAAATGGATTAAACCCAATTAAACTAATTAAAACCTTAAACCTAATTAACTAATTAAAATCTGACTTACTCTAATTAATTCTAAAAACTATTAACTAATAAAATAAAAACTCTAAACATCTCTATTTAAAATTTTACTAAATTCCTATTAAATCTCTAATAAAATCTATACTATTATTCTACTAATCTATTAAAATTCTATTTAAAACTAATAAAAGAAAAATCTATTATATTCTATTAAAACTATTAAAAAACCTATTAAAAACTCTATAATATTCTAAAAAATGATTTAAAACTCTTAAAAATATAAAAAAATCTATTTAAATTCTAAAAAATCTATAAAGCCTATTTAAAATCCACAAAAGGCTATTAAATCCTAAAAAATGCAAACAAAGGCAAATAACCAATATAAAAGAGAACACGAGACCAGATCGAAGCAAAACAATAAATCCCGACACCAAGAACCTCAAAAACCACTGCATAAACTGAAAACACCCAGGAAGCGCGCGACTGCTCCAAATAACCTCCGATTATCCGAATCGGTCTGAGATACCTGAAAAGCGACAGCAGGGCTGTAATCCCGATAAAATCACCATGATTGAAGAAATGCGTTATATGCAGTATGCAAATGCGAATGCGAAAATGCGTCGAAGCATAAACCGAAAGTGGCACCGGTTGGTCAAATTTTGGGGTGCAACAGCTGCCCCTATTCAAGCGACTTGGACCTGAAGGGTTGAAGAGCGCGCAGCCTTCAAACATTCAGAGGTACGAGACGGTTGAATACCAATAAACCCTAAAATTTGCCAACCGCAAAAATATACTGCAAAACTGCTTGGGGAATAAAATCCAGAAAACCGAGTCCAGTCGTCCCGTCAACAAACTGATCAATCATCTGATAAAGAACTCCTGATTTTAACGACCGTTACCCGCGTGATACCACAAATAACAAACCCGAGGGTTGCAACAAAACACCTGATCCTCTCACATCGTCTACTGATAGACAGAAAGAAAAGTATACTCACATCGTCCAAAGATAGACGGAAAGACACCCATAATCCAAACTCACATCGTCTAAGGATAGACGGAAAGACACCCATAATCGAAGGAAAAATTCAATACTCACATCGTCTAAGGATAGACGGAAAGACACCCATAATCCCGAAGGAAAAAATCAATACTCACATCGTCTAAGGATAGACGGAAAGACACCCAAATCGAAGGAAAAATTCGATACTCACATCGTCTAAGGATAGACGGAAAGACACCCAAATCGAAGGAAAAATTCAATACTCACATCGTCCAATGATAGACGGAAAGACACCCAAAATTCATACTCACATCGTCTAAGGATAGACGGAAAGACACCCATAATCCATACTCACATCGTCTAAGGATAGACGGAAAGACACCCAAAATCCGTACTCACATCGTCTAAGGATAGACGGAAAGACACCCAAAATCCATACTCACATCGTCTAAGGATAGACGGAAAGACACCCAAAATCCATACTCACATCGTCTAAGGATAGACGGAAATACACCCATAATCGAAGGAAAAATTCAATACTCACATCGCCCTAGGATAGACGGAAAGACACCCATACGCACTTCAACACCATCCCTCAAATTTCAGAAACCTTTCGTCTACGGGAACTGATGTAAAGAACAATATCCTTAAAGGGGCCACATCATCAGTAAGGACCGACGGGAAGAAACCCACTATCCGAAAGATCGCTTTGAAACTTCTCAACATCCAAAGATAGCCGGAGAAGGCTCGCTGGGGAAACATACCATCCATATGATCTGACGATAAGAAACCCGCTGAAAAATCACCTGAAACTTCACATCGTCTACTGATAGACGGGAAGAAAACCACTTGCTAGAGAAACCCCATCTTGACACCCCACTGGAAAATCACCTGAAACTTCACATCGTCTACTGATAGACGGAAAGAACACCACTTGCTAGAGAAACCCCATTGAAAAATCATCTGAAACTTCACATCGTCTACTGCTAGACGGAAAGAAAGCCATATTCGAACTCAAGACGTCTAATGATAGACGGAGAAATCCACTTATTGGAGGCACACATCGTCAATATGAATTGACGGGAAGAAACGTCTGTCGATACCAGATGACTGATTGATCAAAGCATAACTGTTGTATGATCTGAAAAACTGCTGAATTGTCTGAACACTGCTGCTAGATAATGCCCCTGAACTGATCATAGAGTAATTCACGTGCCATATGAGGCTGATAGAAAACCTGGCTTATGCTTCGTATGCATATGCGTATGCTTGAATCTTTCTAGGGCGTAATGCTCCATTTAGGATGGAAATGCTACACATTTTGAAAATGAAATGCAAGTATGATGCAAATATGATGATGCATACAATATGCTAATGCAGGCCCGGGCTGCTGGAGAAGGTCGGGTACAGAAAACCACTTCAGCAAAATAAATGCTGAAGACGAAGCCAACTCCGCTGGGGATAAACCTGGATATCACATAATCATTCCAGCAAAATAAATGCTGGAAGAGTGAAATCAACTCCGGTGGGGAATATCAGATGTGCCAAGTATGATTGGACTTCTCTGGGGATAGCTTACCCGTGCCAATGAAAATCGGGCTTTTGCTGGAAAAAAATAGACGGAGTCTTACTGCGTATTGATGAAGATTAGATTTGGAAACTGATGCGCCAACACGGATGGGCCTCACAGTGATCACCAACATGGATTTGGGCTCTTAGGCTATCTGTGATGGGTCAGGTACAACTGACGCTGGAGAACATTCTGTCTGAATACACAGTTTTCTGGTTGAAGAGTCGAGGGATAGTAACATGACTTCCCAACATTCGCCTCGCACTCGAGAATTGGCTGAATCTGCTCGAATAGCTCTGAATGACTCTGATGATACGGAGAAGAACATTCCCTTCGCTTCTGATATGCCCCAGCCTGCGGGACCTCTGTGGTGATAGTCCTCAAAAGGAAATCCGAAAACCTGCACCCTGATGGTCTGATACGAAACGGCCCTGCATTATGAACTTCAGAGAGATACTTCACATCAAATGCTTCTCGAATAAAGAATAACTTCTGCGCTCTTAAGATGGCATGCCCCTGACTGCAATGACTTTGCCCCTGATTAGAGTAGTGCCCCTGACTACGAGATATTTACTGAATCTCAACCTGATTGCCCCAGGATAACTGACTTCGAAAGGCTGACCTGGCTGGGGTTCACTAGATGTAGCTTGCCCTGGCTTGCGGAGAATTCGGGCGTTCTGTATTCTATCCTGACCATACCTTCCATTGTAGAAAACTTTCCTGCTGTCAAGCGCTTACTCGCAAGTAAAACAAGTTGTTCTGCGTAAAAGACATATTAATGCAATGCATATGATAGTTTTGACATCCAATCTGTTCACTGGGAAAAGGAAAAAACAGTTTATGGCATAAAATGCACAAAACCTTTTTCAAGAATATCAACATCAGTACCAACATGGTAAGAAGAACCTTTTTAGGAGTCAGTTTCGACGCAATCTTTACCGAAGTATGCTTTCGAAACAAACCTGCTTCAATTAGGACTTTTGAAGATTGTAACGTGGTCAGGTTCACGGTTTTGAAGGAAAGGATAAAGGCTCAAAGTTTATTTTATCCCACCCACTCTCCTTGATGTTCTCCCATCCTACGTTTAGCTAATTCGACCTTAGCGCTCACCTCTCAGAGGTTGAAAGATAGGAGTGATAGTTCGAGAAACTTTGAGTTTTTGGAGTGACAGTTACTCACTCTTCGTCTTCAACACTTAGGGTCACACGACTCGTATTTGTCCGAGGATTTTTCTTTTGTCATCCTTTCATCTTTTTCTTATCCCTAACTTTTGCCTGGACTGACTCTTTTTGAGTTTCTTTTGATTTTTTTAAGTCCAGCGGGATGCTCTCATTTTTGCCTAAGTCATTTGTTTTGAAGTTTTGACTTAGCGGACTTTTGATTCTCTTTTCTTTCTCTTTTTCCGAACAAGTCGTGTGACACTGGTTGTCTGACTCATTGGAGAATAATGTGACTGTCTCACTCTTGATTTAACCATTGTGGTTTTTTAGGCACGACCTCTAGAGGTGTGATTGATCCTCGAACGGACACTCCTTTTGCAACTTGAACGCTCGGCCAAATTAGCTAACACCTACCCTGCCCCAGGTTAAAGATGGAGGGTTTTTCGTTTTCAGAAAGAACTCCTACTACTAGGCTCAAAGGGGTTGACAAGGGATTATCTTCCTCATATCACCGGTGTTTAGGGATTTGAAACAATGCTTGTACATCATCAGCAGGTTTTATTTCAAAAGCATACAATATCGGAAGTTGCATGTCGTCCATTTCGTCATCCTCCTCGGATCCTTCTTAACCAAGCATTGAACATTTGTAAAAACAATTAGTGAACACAAATGGATTTAATCAAAACATGCATATTTGTTTCATTATCATCAATTGAATGAAAACAACAAGTTTTACGAACAAGATTGCAATTTAAACAGGAAAGAAACTACAAACGTAAAGAAATGACAAGATAAAACAAAGAAAAATGCCAGCTTCTGAGAACCAGGCTTTCACATCTGTCCTGCTGCTGAACCAGCCATCTTCACAATCAGTTATCAGAGGCAACTCAATGTTGTCCTGATCTGCTTTCGGCGACCCAACCAAATTATGGAGCCCCTTCTCCTCATTCAGATGATTTTGGGCCCTTCCTGCCCGAAGTTGATAGCTGCACTATCAAGTAGGTCCTGCACCTTGTGCTTGAAGGCCAGACAATCTTCAATGTTGTGCCCCGGTGCTCCTGAATAAAAATCACAGTGCTCATTGATATCATACCCTGCTGGAGACGTACCTGTCAGCGGGGCTAACTTCCTCTTCTCAACCAGCTGTAATCGTAGCAACACCTGAAGAAGTTCGACATACGGCATCGGAGGCACATTAAATACCCTCACCGACCTCTGATTTTGAGCTCTTCGCTGATTGGGATGCTGTTGCCTCTGCTGCTGTTGAGATCGTTGTTGTCGTCGCTGGTACCGGGTTGACTGTTGAACAACCTTCGTAGCAAATACAACATCGGTTTCTTGACTTCCACCGTACTGATTAAGGCACTCCTTATGCTTAGCCATCTTCTTTCTCAGATCTGCCCCAGGAATAGGCAACAGTTGTGGGCATGGAGATTCTGACACCATGGAGTCCAGGATACGTTCCTGACCTACTGCAGCTTCAGAAACATTCATCATCTTAGCATCCACTGGGATAGGAGCAATACGTACAGCTACACCGCTTGGCGAGAATTCAATATCTTTTGAGTCAATCAGGTCTTGAACATTGTGCTTAAAAGCATGACAGTTCTTGATGTCGTGTCCGAGTGCCCCAGAATGAAACTCACATTGCTTACTGGTATCGTACCCATAAGGAAGCGCTCCTGTGGGTGGGTCCAACGTTCTCTTTTCAACCAGATTCAAACTTAACAGTGTCAGAAGCAGTTCTGCATACGTTGACGGAGGTGTATCAAATACCCTCTTTGGCTTCCCATTCTGGATCCTTCTCTGAGCAGGATTATACCCTTGTTGTTGTTGTTGCTGATGTCTGTCAACACGTTCGTTAAGCTCAGGTTCCCCAGGCACAGGTGGCACGAGCTCCTTCACTGCGGCTTCAAATAGCTGATCATCCCCTTTCCTAAGCACATTCTTGACTACTTCCATGATCAAGCTCATTTGGGTCTTCAGCTGACTATTTTCCTCTTTGAGGATCTTCTGCTCCAGACGCATCTCTTGCATGTCTCTCATCATCTTCCCCAGCTGGCTTCGGACTTCAATCAAATCAACCTGATTCTGTTCCATATCTCTGAAGGAATTCCTGCAACAAACTGGACGATGAGGAAATAAGACCCACGGTTCTGATGTACCTGTTAAATGATAATGCAAAGCAGAAAGCAAACATATATTCATGACAAGACAAAGAGAAACTCAAGCTATAAGCACACAGACGAACGCCTCCCACACATGTACAACCAACAAAAGCAGCACGTAAGCACAAATGAGTACGAATACAATGACCCCAACCAACAATCCTGGTGATGGTCATCAAACAATAATGCACAAAAGCTAAACGGGTTAGGCAGAGAAAACAGATGCGACACCCGGCACAGAAACCTCTAGAAACTTCTCCCGTATTCAACTGAACTCTCTGTTTGACATTCTTCAGAACACACACTTCCCGTGGAGTCTTCCCTGACATTAACTGACAAACCCACACAACTGGATGACGGAGAATCGTTAATCTGAACAAAACCCTGGGGCGCGATGAAAATCCGATTAGAGTCTAACAGATCCTGAACCTGGCTTCTAAGCACCTTACAATCATTTGTTGAATGCCCCTGTGCCCCAACATGGTACTCACAGCGGGCGCTGGCATCAAAACCTGGAGGATATGGTGGAATCATTGGATTAGTCTCTTTCGGCACTATCAATCCACTTCTGACCAGATCTGGCAACAACTGACTGTACGACACCGGTAGCTGAGTAAACTGCCTTTCAGGTTTCCTTGGTCTTCGTTGGGCGTGCTGACGCGATCGACGGCAGGATGACCGTTGACTTGAAGTGTCTGAAAAATGATCCCGAGATGCTAGAGATTCTGAGACGACGTCATTTCCTTCTTCCCACTCTTCTTAAGAACTGACAACTGACTCATTCTTACCGACTGGGATATAGGGAGCATCTCGAAGCTTTCCACTCTTGAGTCCTCTCTCAACAAGCTCCCCCATTCTCATCAGGCCCACAAAGCTTGTACAGCCGAACAATTTGTCATAATAATGGCCTTTCAGAGTACCCAAGAAGAGGTCAACCATCTCTCTTTCCTGAAGCGGTGATTGAACACTAGCAGCCAATTCCTTCCACCTTTGCACATACCCTCTGAATGATTCATTCTCCGCCCGAGATAATTCTTGCAGATGTACGAGACTAGGAGCCATATCCAGGTTGTAATCGTACTGCTTCAGGAAAGCTCTGGCTAAATCCACCCATGGTCGAATCTGATTACTCTCTAACTGCATATACCACCTGAAAGATGCCCCAGTCAGACTATACTGAAAGCAATGGATCATCAGCTTGTCATTTTGCACAAACAAAGTCATTCTTCGACAGAACATCATCAAATGTTGCTTCGGACAACTATCTCCCGTGTACTTTTCAAATTTCGACACTTTGAACTTATAAGGCAACACCAGGTCAGAAACCAAACACATGTCTGCAGCATTCAGGTTAACAGCGTCTTTGACCTTCAAAGCTTTAACTCTTTCTTCTAATACTCGGAGCCTTCTATCACCTTCAAGAGCTCTTGAGTTTACAGTCCTGGCTACAGGGATATCTCTACGTGGATTCCTCTCAGGGAAAACAGCACCTTGATTGCTAACAGGAGGAGGACGTTCACTTCGGGCAACAAACTGCTCATGTCGATCTCGGTTCTCAACAGTAGGTTGTACAACTTGGTCTGCAGTAACGTTGTTCGCTTGCGGGAAGTCTTCCATAGAATCATACCGAAGATTGGACGTCATAGTAAACCCTGTCAAGGTGTTAGGAGACTGGAAATTGCCTTCAGACATAGCTATCAATTACCTTTAACTAACTACACTGCTTGATTCTCAAATCTGCTCAAGTCTGCTCCAACCCCTTGGGCGTCTTCTGACACTCAACAGTTGCTCAATCCAAACTCCGGGTACTCACCTTCAGGAAACAAAGGCTGGATCAGAACTCTGGCTAACTGGAGAAATGCTATGCAATATGATGCAAAGATGCTTATGCAAATGCAATGCAATGCAGCAAACACGGGATCACAGCCCCCACAACACGCTCTGGATGCTGCTGCACAGCTGACGAAGTACGTTCTCTCTAAAAGAGAACGCCAAGATAGCTGGTAGGCTGGAAGTCAAGGTTCTCGCAAAAAAAACCCCACTCACGGGTATGGACCTAAGGTGCGGCATCCTATGCGGTCATCAGTGTCACAGACTTTCATGAGGAATGATGCGATTCCCAGAAGGAGTGGCACCGTCATCTCATGAAGAGGCCTCACTTAGCTGACTTCCAATTGATCGGTCCCCAGAGTCGACAATCCTCACGTCTGGACTCCTTTCAGATCCTCAGGACCGGAAAGAAGCACCTCGGAGAGAACATCGTCTGAGCGCGGATTTCGTGGGGAACTCTTGCTTGCTCAGCAAACAGGTTCGCCCACTAATCTCCACAACTACGTCTAAATGCATACTCAAGCAGCCCAGGTCCGGCTATCACTCAAAATATCACCCTCCCCAGCAAAACAGCAACAGATAATAGCAATGAAAAAAATAAACACCCAAAAGACAAGCAAACAAGCGCTAGGATTGACTCTCTTAGGGGACGTTGGATCCCGCATGCATAAGGAACTATCGCAGTCCTTAGCATCCAGGGGACGTTGGATTCCCCAGTAGAGTCGCCAGCTGTCGCTACTGCGAAAATCGGCGCCGGCTGACAGAAGAGTCGCTACCGTGCGTTATTTATCCCAACGGAGGGAAAGGAAACGCTCGAAGTAAACCTCGCAAAAAAACGGGAAAGGTATGGTCGTCGCAACCAAAACTTGGGTTCGGGAGTCGGTTACGCAAGGGGAAGGTATTAGCACCCCTCACGTCCGTCGTACTCGACGGGATCCACGCTTGCTTGGTTTGTCTAATAGATGCAAAACAATCTATCTACGGCTGCTAAATCTAAACGGAAAGGAACTAACTCGATAGAGCGTCGCACTCTATGCCTACGTATTCTCAAGAAAGAAAGTCAGAGTCAACGTAGTTCGGGACTACGGGGAAATTGGCTCGCCAAGACTTCGCGTCTTGTGCCTACATACTTCCACACTGCATGGAAGATCAGAGCTTACGTAGTTCAGGCTAACTACGGCTAAACTGGGTGTTCTCACACAAGAGTGAGAAATTAAACTGGTTTTAAAGGTACGGGAACCTACGGGAATAAAACTACGGCGTGGTCTCAAATGCACTCGGGCAAGAGAAAGGATAACAATCAGTCGTCAGCGGGAAAGTCTCGATCACACAGCAGCGAGAGGACAAAAGTTTAGTTGTTAGTGTGCTCGCTAGGATATCGCATCCTATGCCTACATATTCTCGTCTGGTACGAGAAATCAGAGCAGCTGTAGTTCGGCTACTTCGGGACCACAACTCAAATCTCGTTTTATTAATATTCTGAAAAATGGTTACAATGATTGGGAACTGAAAAATAAACTCCTAAAAAACCCTATCCTATTCATCATGAAAAATCAAATGGAAAATAGTCCCCTAACAAGTGGACTTTTAAATCTACCTCTAAAAATGTAAAAAAGTCCCCTAACAGATGGACATTTAAAACTATCCCTAAAATAAACTCCATGAAGAAAATATACTCTAAAAAATATTAAATCTACAAACTAATATTTTTATACTTTTTTTCAAGTATTTTCTTTTTCAACTATTTTTCTTCTTCAAATCTTTTTCAATATTTTCTCCCATACTCTTCTCTCATTTTTTTTTCATATTCTTTTCTTTTATTCTTTTCTCCTTTCTTTTTCAAAATATTTTTCTTTTCAATACTCTTTTTATTCTCTTTTCAATATTCTTTTCATCATTTTTTCAATATCTTTTTCCTTTTTTCTTAAACTAATCAAATGAAAAAAGTAAAAAAAGGAAAAGGAAAATACAAGAGGGGGGTATACTAGTTATTACAGGGGGGTGTAAAGTAAAAAACAAAAACAGAAGCAACATGGGCCCAGCCCAATGCACCAGTTCAGAAAATAAGGAAACCAAGGGAGGGGGTGTTGTAAGTATACGGAGGGTGTCCACCAGTAGAAATCACGTTGGGCTTAGCCCACCAAAGGCAACAACAAAAAAACGGAGGGTGCAACAAACGAACAAAAAAAACAATGGGCCTCTCGGCCCAGTCAACCAAAACGGCCTTTCTCCTTCGTTCCAATCCCTCTCACCCTTTCCTCTTCCCTCTCTGAACCCTAGCTCTATCCCTCCTCTTCCAAATCGCCGCCGCCGGTAGCCTCTTCACCTCCTCTCGACCTCGCTCCACTTCCGTTTCTCCACTCACAATCACCAAACCCGAACTACCTTCTGTTTCACTTCAATCTTATTACAACAAAGAAAACTCCATGCTTGGATCCTTAGAGCATTGAACATTGGATGACAGTTCTGGCGAATTTCCCGAAGATTCGAAGATTCACGAGCAGATCTTGGTAAGTATGATGAACAGAGGGATGATCCTTGTAGGTTGATGACCGCCACTGGGGATAGGTTCGTCTGGGAGTCTCAACATGCGTGAACTTTTCTTGAAGGTAAACAAAGATGATCTCGAAGATCTTGGCGCGAGATTGGACGCTTTCTGAAGATCTTGTTGAACTTTCTTGAAGAATGCTGAACGGGTGAAGATCTCGGACGGTGTTGATGATTTGAGGTTTTCTGGAGATTTGGGAGGTGATGAACTCACGAAGACGACGATGAAGGCTCTTGATCTGGAGAACTGAGAAGGTTGTTGGAAGATTTACGGTTCTGGAGAATTACGAAGAACGTGATGATGAAGATTCGTAAGAATCTTGATGAATATTGGTGGTTGATGTTTGCTGAAGATCCAGATCTGGATGAAGATTGAAGATCCTGATGAATGAATGATCAGTTTCTGGAAAAAATATTGGAGACTATGAAGATGGTATGAACTTCGTTGATGATCTGGAAAATAGTGCGAAAACGCGATGAACATGGTTGATGAACAAATCTGGACATTGTGAAGGAGATGAAGGTTGTATGAACAAATCTGGACATTGTGAAGGAGATGAAGGTTGTATGAAGAAATCTGGAAACTGTGAAGGAGATGAAGGTTGTTGATGAGAGTTGATCGGAGAAGATGAATGTTAGAGGTGAAAGATGAATTTCTGGGATTTTAGGGTTTTCCGGCGGGTTTGACGGTGGAGGGCGGTGGTCGGAGACAGTTGGAAGTTGGTTAGGACGGCCGGCGATTGGGGGTTGCGGTGGTTGCATGGCCGTCGGCCATGCAACCGGTGAGGCTTAGAGGAAGACAAGTGTCACGGTGAGGGAGTTAGTGGAGGTCATGCATGAAGCCACGTGGGGCTGAGAGTGGTAGTGGGAAACGCGTGGCGTGGAAGCTGAGTGTGTGAGATCAATGAGGTGGCTATCTGAAGCTGAACGCGTGTCCTTGCTTAAATAGCGACACATGGCATTGCAATTCTGGACAAAAAATGGACAAAAAGATTGAAAGATTCTGGGCCTCCACCATGATACTGGCCCAACGAAAATGATATTAAAACCCTGAAAAATGGATTAAACCCAATTAAACTAATTAAAACCTTAAACCTAATTAACTAATTAAAATCTGACTTACTCTAATTAATTCTAAAAACTATTAACTAATAAAATAAAAACTCTAAACATCTCTATTTAAAATTTTACTAAACTCCTATTAAATCTCTAATAAAATCTATACTATTATTCTACTAATCTATTAAAATTCTATTTAAAACTAATAAAAGAAAAATCTATTATATTCTATTAAAACTATTAAAAAACCTATTAAAAACTCTATAATATTCTAAAAAATGATTTAAAACTATTAAAAATATAAAAAAAATCTATTTAAATTCTAAAAAATCTATAAAGCCTATTTAAAATCCACAAAAGGCTATTAAATCCTAAAAAATGCAAACAAAGGCAAATAACCAATATAAAAGAGAACGCGAGACCAGATCGAAGCAAAACAATAAATCCCGACACCAAGAACCTCAAAAACCACTGCATAAACTGAAAACACCCAGGAAGCGCGCGACTGCTCAAAATAACCTTCGATTATCCGAATCGGTCTGAGATACCTGAAAAGCAACAGCAGGGCTGTAATCCCGATAAAATCACCATGATTGAAGAAATGCGCTATATGCAGTATGCAAATGCGAATGCGAAAATGCGTCGAAGCATAAACCGAAAGTGGCACCGGTTGGTCAAATTTTGGGGTGCAACACCCGTGTTGCAGGAAGCGCTTTTTTCCCTATTTTTCTTGTATTTTTGACTCTTGTGATCCCCAGCAATGGCGCCAAAAAGTTGACCGGTAAATTAGCAAGTGTACTAATTTTCCCGATGTAGTAATAATAGGGGGTTTTCCCAGTATCGATCTCTGAGGACTGCGTGTAAATTTTAAGTACAAATGTTCTTTCAATTAAACAAAATAACTCTTGGGTTTTGTTTTGGGGTTTCCAATAGGAAAAAGCAGAATGATTATTTTAACGATTAAGAGAAAACATGTAGGGGAAGTGTATGAATTGCTTATAACGAACCTTGAGTAAACCAATGAGACTTCTCACGAAACAGCTTATAGATACTGCTGCTGGTGGCTCAACTAATTTCTCAACATCCACTAGTATCAAGAGGATTATAGAAGCAATTGCTGCCAACGAGCATCTTGAGTTGTATGATCGCACTGTGAACCAACCAGAGGGTAAGATTGATTTGAAACTAGCGGAACAAGTTGTGAACATGGAAGATCAAATCAAGGCTGAAGTGGAAAGAAGGCTTAAAGGGATGAATGTGAGTACTGCAACTGGAGCTCAAGTTCAACCGGTCCAAGCTGTGAGTTGTGAGGTTTGTAATGGTCCCCATTTTACTGTGCATTGTCTTGCTACTACTCAACAAGTTGAAGAGATAAAAATTTTGAGGCAGAACAATCCGTATTCTCAGACCTATAATCCAGGATGGAAGAATCATCCTAATTTTTCCTGGAAAGACCAAAACCAACCTCCATATCAACAACAACAACAACAACAATAGGCCCCTCAAAAAGCAGAATGGGAGTTAGCTATTGAAAGAATGGCAGCTCAAAGTATGCAATTCCAAGAAGAGACCCGGAACATTCAAAGGAACAACACAGCTTCCATCAAAAACCTTGAGTCGCAGATGGGACAGATAGCCCAACACCTCTCAACACACACTCAAGGAACCCTCCCGAGCGCGACAGTACCGAATCCGAAAAATCAAGAGAGTATTAATGTTGTCATAACAAGAAATCAGAAAGTGATAGAAGAGGAGGAAACAAAGGAGGAAGAATGCATAGAGGTGGAACTTGAGGTAAGAGAAAAAATAAAAGAACCAGAAGAAGTTGCGCTATCTGAAAAGTCAACTGGGGAGAAAAAGAAAAGGAGGCCAAACCGAAAATCAAATTACCGTTCCCTCAAAGAGTTACAAAGAAGGATCAGAACGAGAAAGACTTCGGAAAGTTCAGCGCAATGTTCAACAAATTGGAAATTAACATGCCGTTCTTTGAAGCACTTGAGCAAATGCCTTTGTACAAGAAATTCATGAAAGAGGTTATAGGTAAAAGGAGACCAATGGGTGAAGAATCGAAGACCACAACTGAGCAATGCAACAAAATAGCACAAGAAAGGAAAATACCCATCAAGATGAAGGGATCCTGGACCAGTTGTAATCCCTTGTACTATAAAAGATCGAACTTTTAAGAAAGTCCTAATTGATTCAGGTGCTAGTGTGAGTCTCATGCCGTTATCTATTTTCAAAAAGCTGGATATTGGAAAAGTGAGCGATACGGGAACAAGCTTGAAGTTTGCCGACCATACAACCAAGATGGCATATGAGCTAGCAGAGGATGTTCTAGTGACAATCGATAACTTCACTTACCTAGTTGATTTTCAAATCATGGATATACCCGAGGATGAAGAAACTTCGATCATACTTGGCCGGCCGTTCTTGCTTACTAGTCGGTGCAATATTGATGTGGAAAAAGGTACGCTCACTTTGGAATTTTTTGATGAGGAAATCACTTTAAAAAATCAAGAGGGTCGAAAGAAAGGTAAGGAGAAAGATGTCAAACTTTCAGTTGGAAAGATCAACACAACTAAGAAGGGAGAACGATCAAAACCATTTCAAGTTGCTCTTATCTCTGAACCGGCACAATATTCTGTTGCGAAGAAGTCGAGCAATAGAGTTTGGAGGCTGATGTACCCCCCATAATAATGGGGAGTCTATCATCGAGCCATGCGACGTTAAACGAAGCGCTGCGTGGGAGGCAACCCACGGTTTTATGAATTGATATTGTTTCTTTTTGTGTGGTTATTGTTTTTGCAGGAATAAATGAGACTTCGCAAGGGAAAACGTGGTAGCAGCGAAGAGGTGATGCATTACCTGTCGACCGCTCTGTGAGGATCTCTATGAGTACGCCTCTTCTTCTATTGTTCTTGAACATTGAGACAATGTTTAGTTCAAGTTTGGGGGAGGTTTTACTGTTTTGTATTGTCAAGTTAAGCCCTTTTTATTTTAAGTTCGGTAAATACCACGACATATTCGCCCCTACGAAAACCGTAAAAAAAAATTTCTTGTGTGTGGGTTGTGTGTAAGGTAGTCAAGAGAGTATTTAAAATTCAAGGGAAAGGGAGTTTGAACTAAGGAACTTGGGAACGTTTGGAAATTGAGGTATAATGTGAACACCCTAGGTTCCCCGGAGTAAGGAAACGAGTCCAACGTGTAGATTTGTGCCATAGTACTCGGACTTGAGAAGTATTCCCCAATTAGTTCATTGTGATAGTCTGGCATGATTGAAAATGACTTGTGGTACCAAAAAAAAAAGAAAGTTGAATAATGACGTAAAGACAACCTGTCCTTCTAAGTGGGGTAACCCTCACCCGGTTATTGAGCCTGACGGTGGTTGAATCTCTATAGTTGTCCCAAAGTGGACTAATAAACGCCTGTGAGCGGGAAAAAAAAAAGAATAAAGGTGCCACAGAAAAAAATCTCGAGCAAAAATGTGCATGCCTTAATCTGATTATCCGAATGAAAGGGGTAGAAAATCGAAGAAAAGACTTAAGCCCAAAGCATAGTTGGAGAGGTGGCCGAAAGAGATATTTAGGTCTGTAAGTTTACTGCGGTATGTGTTTATGTAATGCCTTCATTGACGGATGAGTACCGAGAGAGCTGGTTTGAGCCGATCGGAACTAAGACTCACGTATGAGTATCGACACGCCTTACACCCTGGACCCTTCACTTGATGTGCTGTTTGCCTTGAAAATTATTTATCCAAGCTTTTTGCTTGAGGTCAATCATTTGTTTCAGTTATTTACACCCTGAACCCTTCACTTGATATGCCGATCGGAACTAAGACTCACGTATGGTTTAAGTTTGGGGGAGTTTGATCGGTGGTTTTTACACGTTATTTTACCGTTTATTTTAGTTAATCATTTGTTTTGTCTTGTCGCATTTTAGTTGTTTTTATTACATTTTACACGTCTATTTGGTATTTTCACTGTTTCTAGGTCAGGAATGCAATAAAGGAGAAACAGAGCGAAAACCGGGGAAAAATGGCAAGATTTCAGAAGAGTTTTGTTGTGAAATCTTTAGCAATCTGCACGGAAACGATCATAACTGGAGTTCTGGGTATCCGTTTGAGGCGTTCTAAAAATTGCCGGAATCTAAGAGAGAGAGCTATGACTTTCGTGTTGGAGTCGAAGTCAAATTTGAAACAGGGGCGCAACACGGGTGCCCGGTGTTGTGTGACACAGCCTGTGTTGCAGTATTTGCTTAGAAAAGGTGATTTTTGGTGGAAAACAGTGGCCTGACACGGGTGCCCGTGTTGTGTGACACGGCCCGTGTCAGGACACCTGGGACGTGGAAATTTCACGCGAAAAATGTGTCAGGAAGCCAACACGGCCGCCCGTGTTGCCTGACACGACCCACGTTGCAGGAAGCGCTTTTTTCCCTATTTTTCTTGTATTTTTGACTCTTGTGATCCCCGAGGGTATTGTGGGTATTTCCCTAGTGCCGAGTTGGAATTGTGACTATTTGTTACGTGTTTGGAGAAAGGAGAAGGGGCTTTTGATCGTACGGAGAAAATACAACGGAAGATTGAAGCTCTGGAGGATTGGGAGGACAAGGAGATTTTCATGCTCGAAAGAAATTGAAGATCAAATTTACTCCCTGAATCTTGTAATGTTTCTATTTGTCATGTTGTTTTTACTGAATACTATGAATAACTAAAACCCCCATTGCTAGGGGGTGTCCCTGAATTGTGTTGTAATGAACCTTTGTTGCTTTTCTTAATGAGATTTTATTTCATTCCTTAATGTTTTTGTTATGCAGTTCATTTAAACTTTTATAGATCGTATAAATTGGGAACGATGTACGATTAGGATTTGGCCTGAAAAAATGATCGATTACTTTGTTTAACACATTACAGTACTATTGCTTAGGAATAGGGATATCCTGTAATGATTGTAAAAACTCTTTGTCAGAACCATTGCTTGATGTATTTTCCTTGACTGCTAAGGAATTAGGGTCAAGGAAGAATATCAAAGGTTTTTCAGTTAAGGAATTTAAGAAAAACACTTTGGAGAGGTAATAAAAATTAAGGTTTCGTGAGAAGTCTCATTGGTTTACTCAAGGTTCGTTATAAGCAGTTCATACACTTCCCCTAGCATGTTTTTTCTTAATCGTTAAAATAATTTTATCATTCTACTTTTTCCTGTTGGAAACCCCAAAACAAAACCCAAGAGTTATTTTGTTTAATTGAAAGAACATTTGTACTTAAAATTTACACGCAGTCCTCAGAGATCGATACTGGGAAAACCCCTATTATTACTACATCGGGACAATTAGTACACTTGCTAATTTACCGGTCAACCTGCAATGCGAAAAAGATGCTAAATGTAGACATGTATATATGCAACGGGAAGATTTCCCCCTCGATTCTAGTTTCCAAAAGAAGAAACGACCACAGAAAACCCCACGAACAAGCAGACAAAATGATAACTCCTCATATAATAACAGGCCAACAGACAGTGTGCATACATCAACTGAGTACGAATAGAAATGACCTCAATGAATAAGCCTGATGATGGTCGATACATAAGCAAAACAACAAGATACAAAGAAAGACAGTCAAGCTGAGTGCCGAGACTGGAAATCCTCTAGCAGCTTCCGCGTCTCGGGATGATCTGGTCTAGTGAGTAGACCCTGTATGAGTAGTTCTTGCCAGCTAATGGTGCGCTGTAGACTGTCAACATGGTCTTCCCAGGCTCCTTCTCCAAAGCACGCCTCAAGTCTGTATGTTTTGGTGTTTGCTCTCAACCTACAATCCTTCAGGTCTGCAATAGCCTTGCTCAATCTGTGCTCGCTACTATATCTGAGTGATTCTTCCACCGAAATCTTCTCGTCCTTTGCTTTGAGTTGCATCTTCAATTTGGCGATCTGCTTCTTCAGCTTGTCCTCGCGCTCTTGGTTGTTGGTGAGCGTGGCATTCCATACTGAGTCAAACTTAGAGATCTCCAATTAAGCCTTGTCCAGATCCTTTTTCTTGGTAGCAAGCACACTATTAACAACGTTCAAATCCTGGCATGAGCGTTCTATGGCGCTAGTCTCCTTCATCAAATCTGTACCTAGCTTGTTCACAAGCTCAATTTGTTTTTTGAAGGAGTGAACAACATTAATATTCTTGCTTCGAAGTTGGATGATCTCTTTCTCTAATTCTTCGTTCGCTCTTTTCAACTTTTCTTTCTCACGCAACAGTTGGTTGTACTTCTGAATATCCACGGTAGTGGGTTCTTCAATCATGATGGGGTACAAAGGCACAACTGAAGGGAATGGCATCAGAGACTTAACAGCTCTATCTTTGATCCAAACCACGTAAAGGTCATAAGCTCGATTGTTGCTCTTTCCAAACAATGTCTTACCTCACTTGTGAATGTTACTCCATGCATACTCCATTCTAACTAAAGTATCAGCTTCCAGCAAGCCTGTGAGATACAAAGATTCCTGTATCTCTTCTTCCTTAGGAGGACTCTTCAAAGCATATCCAAACTGTCTAATTAACAAAGAGGGATTATAGTTAATACAGCCCTTCCTTCCGACCAACGGGACATTCGGAAAACCACTGCAACTATATATGATTTCAACGCCAAGTATATCTCGATCAAACCATACAATGTTTTTTTGCAGAAAAACCCATTAACCTAGCAGACCAATCTGAGGTGCCTGCAGTAGCAACAAACAGACCTGTTTTCGGAAGGTGACTGAAGAACCACCTATACAGCATGGGTACACAGCAAGACACATTTTTACCTCTCCGCTTCTCATTCTTGTAATAGATAGAATGGTAGACATCCCCTAACAAGGTAGGCACTGGATTCCCTGAAGCAAGGATATAGAAGGCATCTCTATCCACAAAGTCTGGCAAGTTAGGAAACAAAATGATACCATATATACATAGAGCGAGAATGGCATTGAACACAATCCAACAACCGTCATTTGCGAACTGTAAAGCTTTGTCAACCAGAAAAGGTAGAGGAAACCCATACACTCCATTCAGCTTGGTCAATTTTCCTGAGAACTCTGAGGCATCAAGATGAAGAATTGCAGCAAGCTTAGCTAGATCAGGCTCAGCATCAACATGGTAAAAAGGCATCTGATCCAATACTAGAACTCCTAGTAATGCAGCATATTCTTCCAAGGTCGGCGCTAGGACATATTCAGGGAAAACAAACATCTCAATTGAGGGTCATAAAACTGTAGCAGAGCATATAAGCCATTCAACTCGAACACTGAAGGTTTGCACACCATACTGAGCAGCTTCCCATAAGATTCCTTGAACTCTCCTCTCACTTTCTGATCTGCTGAAGCAATCAAACTCAAAGGGAACTGATGTCAGGAGAAGGGAGCTTGTAGGCAACTGTCTTTTTCAGAGACTCCATGCCAGAACGGGAACAAGATCACTAGAATCGGGGAGGAAATATGCACCTGCAACACAGATACATGTTAATGAAATGCAAATGAAAATGCAAATGCACATGCAAACAAGGGATCAAAATTGTTATGTTGTAGTTTGAGAAGACCAGCGCTTCACTTTAGTCATAACCAAACACTGATATTAGGCCCCCTTGATATCAAGAATCCAAACTGTAAAGAACTGGGTAATCTGAAGGCTAGAGTTTCCTGCACCACCCCATCCCTCTCACAGGTAAGGACATATCCACTGACAAGGTTTGGCATCCTATGCGTTCATCAGCGTCACAAACTTTCAAGAAATGATGATACGTTCACCATTTCTGGTTTGGCATCATTATCTCCTGAAGAGGCCTCACTTAGCTGACTCACAAATGATCGGTTCCCAGAGTCAACAATCCTCATATCCAAAATTCCTTCGAGCCCAACGGGTCAGAAAGAAAATCGTTAAAGAGAATCTCGTTTGAGCGTGAATTTCATGGCTAGCTAGTGCATGCAAAGCATACAGGCTCACCACTAATTTCCACTTCTAATGCTAAGCCTATACTCAAGCCTGGGTCTGGCTTATCTCTCAATGAAACAATCCCTCCCCACAGCACAACAATAATGAATCATACGGAAAGTAAAATGCATAAAGCAAATAAAGATAAAGCACATATTTACACGCCCAAAAATAAACAAACAAGTGCTAGGATTGACTCGCATAGGGGATATTCCAGTCCCCAGCAGAGTCGCCAGTTGTCGCTACTGTGAAAATCGAGGCCGGAAATGATAGAAAAGTCGCCACCGTGTGTTATTTATCCCAAGAGAGGGAAAGGAAATGCTCAGAGAAAACCTAACTAAAAGAGGGATAAGATTGGTCATCGCAACCAAATCTCGGGTTCGGGAGTCGGTTACGCAAGGGGAAGGTGTTAGCACCCCTCACGTCCGTCGTACTCAACGGGATCCACGCTTGTTGTCTATCTAAAAGGGTGATTGAAACTATCTAACTACAGGCTTGAGGACAAAATAAAAAGAAGTGACTCAGAAAAGCAACGGCGCTTTGTGCCTACGTATCTCATCTGAAGTGAGAAGTCAAAGTCAATGTAGTTCGGCTAACTACGGGTGAAAAGGGGGGAAGGTTGCTCGCCAAGACATCGCCTCTTGTGCCTACGTACTTTCATCTGGTATGAAAGATCAGAGCAAACATAGTTTGGGCCAAAAGAGAACACAGGTTTGTTCAACTTGTTTTACCCGAGTAGGGTTAACAATCAGTTCTAGCAGTTTGGTGTATACAGCTCGACCATTGGAGACTTAGGCGTTACCGTTTGCGATAGAACCAAGAGTTAACAAAACTCTCCTTATAAAAATGATTTTCCAAGATTAAAGGCCCCAAAGGGCAAAAAGGGTTTGAATGATTTGCTTTTGTGTTTTTTAGAGAAGAAGTGTTTTTTGAATTGTTTGCAACTCATATCGCACTAGAGACTATGACTTAGGAGTGAATGCGTCGTATATCACCCAAAGGGTGCTATACTAAACATCCAAGCCATTAAAGAGAAACTCCTCAACAACCCTTTCCCAAGTGCTTAAGGCTCGTAACGCACAATAATCGTTAACCTTTATTAGGTGTTTTATGATTGTTTTGAGATGAGGAGAGAAAGGACACTAAAGGGGGACTAAATCCAAACCTAAAGTTATCATACAATGGTGATCCTAAGATTGAGATAAAGGAATGCTACCTAATGTTATCATACATGGTTAAGATCCTAATGCCTGTCATAACCTCCTTTGAACAAGAGAGATTAGAGGTCTTAAGGGAAAGGAGACAAAAGAAACAACAGGAAACAACATAAACATGCAAGAATGCAAACATGGAATGAAAATGAGGGAGGAAATATGGTGTGGGGCAGTAGCCTCCACAAGCTCATCTCAACCTCATGCAACAATATGACAAATACAAGAGATGAAATGAACAAGAAATGCATCAAAAGAAACACACAAGAGCATCAAAAATGGGATGAAATGGCCTAAACCAAACAACATCAACCATAATGCCAAAACATAAACACAAATGAAAGGCAAAGAAGACCTAAAACAAAGTGAGGATGGGAGGCTATATGAGGACAACAAGGAACTCATAATATGCACTCAACCATAAGGATCATAAGAAAGGTGCATAAGAAAGCACAAAGAAGTCCTCATGGATTCATCATTTTAGGCATTCTTCAAGTACCTCCAAAGGAGGGACCAAGCTACCTCAATTGAGATTCCAAAGTGTTGCGGTGGAAATAGGATCACAAACTATTAATGAGTTTGAATCGCAATTCAATTCACAACCGCTCTTTGATTTATCCGAAGGAAAAGGTCAAAAGAGGGAAAACCTATTTTTGCATCGTAAACACAATGCGGGGAAAGATCTAGGGTTCGGGGGTTGGTTAAATTTAGGGAAGGTATTAGCACCCTAAACTTCTGTAGTACTCTACAGGAACCTTTTGTTCAAATGTTTACTATTTGCTTTATTTATTTGCTTAAGGTATATGTACAAAAGATTAAAAGTGAGAAAATAAACCTAAGGGGTTAATTCTAAGTTTACTCGGCAAGACATCGCATCTTGTGCCTACGTATCCTTACGGGAATGGAATCAGAGTAATCGTAGTTCCCCTCAAAAGGGAGGTTAGAGACTTCTTGACTGTGGTCAAGGTCTCAAGGGGAATAAACGCATCTTAAGGACACGCTTACGTGGAGTGCAGAAGCTCCAAATCTCTACGTTGAAATGTTAAGTTGTAATTAGGGTTAGGTTAGGGATTCCGCAGCGGGAAACCCTAAAATGAGCGCGGCGGCTCTTTGACCTAATGCTAGGGGTAAAATTGTAATCTTGCCTGCGGCGAGGCATTTGTGAAAATTAGGGTTTGTGAGGTTGTAAGGGTTTGAAGTTGAGGACTATTGACACGGCGGTCAAACGGCTAGACCTAATTCCTTCGGAGGTGCGTGCAATGTGACAAAATAATAGCAATGACAGTGTGAGAAATTTAAATCATACATCAGCAGAAATTTAAATGCGGAAACTTAAATGCGATTGTTAAGATTTGCAAGGTTACAGAGGAGGAACAGTTACAACAATATGATACAATTCAATTTTAAGAACGCGAACATAAAGAAGCAACATGGTAAGCTCCACAGTGAACGAACTAGGTTAGTAAACAAAATTATGAAAACAGAAGCATGAAGCTATGAGACATTTTTTGTGGTTGAGAAGTTTAATATGAATCTAAGCTTAATTTTTTTTACTTGATAATGAATAAATAAAAAAAAGGAAGATCTTAATCTTTAAAAAAAAATTTTCTCTTGGTTTTAAAAAAATATATTGATTCTAATTGTTAAAAAAAATGTTTTAATTTTAATATTTTAAAGTGTTTTAATTTTAATATTTAAAAAAATGTTTTTGATTTTAATATTTAAAAAAAATGTTTCAATTTTACTATTTAAAAAAATGTTTCAATTTTACTATTTAAAAAATGTTTCAATTTTACTATTTAAAAAATGACTTAAATATTTTTTTTTAAAAAATTTGCTAATTTAATTAAAAAAAGAAAAAGAAAATAAAAAATAAAAGGGTTGGGCCGGTCATTACCTCCGGACCCAACCCGGTTGAGGTAATTTCAATCACAAGGCCATTTAGGGTTTCAGAACCCTTTGGTTTTTCGCGGCGCAGTTTACACTTCATTCTTCTTCTCTCTCGCCGCGATTCTCTCCGATCTTCCTCATTCCTGAAACAAAACATGAAAACTGTAATGAAAAACGTCCCATGGCTTACATTTAAAGTGAAACCGGCCGATGATGAAGATATTCTGAGGCTGAGGCGGTTGATTGCCCGTCGTTTGGTTAAACGGCGCCGGCGGTCCTTCGTGTGAACGAGTTGAAGTCTCGTGATGGTTTTGGTGGAAAACTTCTTCTTCTTCTGATGTCGCGGTCGTTAGGGTTTCTCGTTCAGTGATTTTTTTTTTGGCCCCCTTTCCTCAGGTGATGTCGTTCTCTTTATATATCTCTTTCTGATTTTCGAATGGGCCTTTTGATGGTCTTGGATGAGATTGATTTCTGATTGGAGCAAATCTTTTCCTTTTCTGATTTTACCTAGCTGTTGTGATCACTTTTGGATTTGATTCACTTTTGTGAGATTGGATTTCGTTTGTTTCTGATTTGTGATTCGCTTTTACTTTGATTTTATCTGATTTGATTGAATCTTATTTCCCTTTTTAAGATTTGATTGGGATTTCTTTTGTCATGATTCTGGGCTCGTGATTTGTGAACTTGGTGCTTTGGCTCATTTTGATTCACTTGATACGATTTAACCTTCCCTGATTTGGAATTGATATCAATATCAAAATTGTTTTCTGTTATTTTTCTGATACAATTTGCCTTGCACCTTCAGGTTGGATACGGTTATGATCTGTCATGGATTTGGTCTGCTTTCCAGATGTTGATTGGATTCATACAGATTCCGTTTTCATTCTCTGATAAGATTTGATTTCCAGCTGACACGGATTAAATCTTTTTTCTTAACACAATCTGGATATTGGTTTATTTTGCTGACACAGATTCTTTTCCTGATGCAGTTATCTTTTCCTCTTCTTCTTTCAGAGAGGGCTACTACGGCTTTGGTCGAGTCAAATGCCGCCGAGGGTGGTATACGGCGATGATGAAGATATTCTGAGCCTGCTGGTGTTACTTCTGGTTTTGACGCCGCGACTGCCTTCGAGATTGGTTGTTTTCAATGCTTGGTTGGGTTCAGAACATGAGTTCTGGGCTGCTATTTGCGAGTAAGGTGATGACTGATTGTTGGCTGCCATACTGTGACTGATATGGTTTACCCTTTGAACTGTGATTTCGTGACTTGTTTTTGGGCAATGATATCTTCCACGCTGAGCCCGGCTTCGCATTTTGGTTTTCCAATATCATCACATTTGGTCGAGGCTTATTGACGCGCGAGCATGATCATAACCTACCTCGCTTCTCTGGTATGACTTGTGCTATGATTTGTGTTGTGACTCGGTGTAGTTATTCACATTTTTGTGACTTATCATTTGAACTGGTTGAAACTTGCCCTTAACTGATAATTCTGAACTCTTAGTACATTGTTTGATGCAGCTTGTTTTGTAATTTCATTTTCCTTGTTCTATTTGAACTTGCTTTTTGGTAGCAGTTTGTGATCCAAAAGCAACCTTTACTTGGTTTTCATGAACTCACCTACTGGTTCAGGATTAATACTGCTCATGAATTGTTTATGTCTTGGGTTCCAAATTCTGAATCTGATATTGATGCGTTTGTGGCTTTTCAGGTGTTGGAATTTTCGGAACCAAAATGACTCAGACCATGCCGACATCCGGGTCTGAGTTCAATGTTGCCTTATTCTCGTATCAGTTTGGAAATCCAATCACGGCAAAACGAAATCAATCCCGCTTCTTTTATTACTTCTGTCTCTCAGATGTCCCGCAACAATTAAGAACAGGTGTTACCTGATCTGACGCCTACGGCGCGGATCGATAACGGGGGTAGGACGCAGCTTCGGTTGTGCCACTCCCGACACTCGATGATGACGATGTTCTGAGAGTGTCAAAACAACTTCTAACCTTTTTGTCCATATTGTTTGTTTTGCTTTGATGTGCAGGCTAGTCGAGATTTGCGGCGAAGCTTAAAGACAGCATGAAGACCCTTAGGAACTTTTAGGATTTAGGATAGATACTGATTGTGAATGAAAACTCTTGTAAACCAAATTCAAATTCATTTATCAATTTGTAAACTATAAATATTTATGAAATGAAATTCAACAAATATTCATATTTATTTTCTCAATTGTAAATTCAAAGTATCCCTGAATAATAATTCAGAATCATTTAAATTCCTTCTTGAGTTGTAACTTATAAGTACTTATGAACACAAAGTTCAAAACTTACTTCTCCTTTGCCTTTTATAAATGATATCCCGCCATCCAAACAAATTCAAATTAAAATCTCGTTGATCACATCACTTCTCAAAGTAACCTTAACAGTATCCACTTCCTTTCCAACCCAACTTTATAAAAGGAAACAAAACTGTTTGGAAACGTTTCAGAATCAAACAAAGCACGGCCCCGAGTCCAATCATATTTCTGACAAAACATACTGGCACCTTGACCCAAATGGCAAACAAATGCCTCAGAACGTAATAACAGCCTGTTTTCAAGAAATTAGCAGAAGTTGTGTAAAATGACCAAAATACCCCTGGAACCAAATCTGCAAAACAAAAACCTCCATAACTGGTTAGCGGTTAGCAATGGATATGCAAAATGACTGGCTAAATATAAGGGTAAAATTTGGGGTATTACAGTTGCCCCTATTTAAATAGCTACACCGGACGATTTGAGTGACAGAGACTCGAGGAATCGTGGTGGAGAGATTTAAATATAGATAACCGAAAATTTTGCCCTTATATGCGACGATATGCAATGCTATGGACAAAACGGGAACAGCTTAATGCAGATGATGCCATGAATATGATATGATGCGTATGCTGGAATAATGAATGCGAAAATGCTGACGAACATGACGACACCGGGGCAGACACCATGAGAAGAACTCACCGGGGAGAGTGACGCGCTGAGACACAGTACAACACTGGGGAAATTTAAAAATGATAGTCAACTGGTGCGAATGACCGATTGTCACTTTTTAGAAAAGGAACGAGATCCTCAAATGGAGATGGTACCTACGAGACGGCCTCCACTGGGGAATCTAAAGGATAAAAACTGGATCGCGTACGATTGCAAGATCGCTTACAGAATGCTGGAGCATTGAGCAAAGAATAACATCCAAGCTTCTGTGAACTATCTCTCGTGACAGGATCAAACGAACTTCTCGGAAATCCGTATCAAATATACAGGGTAAAGACCTGACTGTATGCCAAAATAAATGGACTTTAATGGGAAATGCCCTGATAAGCTTCTCGAGGGAGAGCTGTCACTTATCGTTGGAAGGGACTTATGTGCAAAAATGGATAAGCACTCAAATAAAGAGGCTGCTGCTTATCTGATAAATAAATCTTCTCGCATTTTAAGGTCGACGCCTGGAATACGATTTTGATTCCTCTCTTACTGAAGGATAAATGTTCTCCTGAATATAAAAAGAGTAAACTGAATTTCCTCATACTTCAGAATCGTGCTCTCCTGAATATGCTTCGGATAAAGGGTAAATGAAAATCTTCATACTTCAGAATCGTGCTCTCCTGAATATGAAACTGGATGACTGAATATACTCATATTTCAGAATCGTGCTCTCCTGAATATGAAACTGGATGACTGAATTTACTCATATTTCAGAATCGTGCTCTCCTGAATATGAAACTGGATGACTGAATTTACTCATATTTCAGAATCGTGCTCTCCTGAATATGAAACTGGCCAAACTGAACTTCCTCATAACTCAGAATCGTGCTCTCCTGAATATGATTCCGCTCCTTCTTTTACTAAAGGATGAATGAACTTCTTCATAACTTCAGAATCGTGCTCTCCTGAATATGATTTCGCTCAAACCTCCCCGTAACTCAGGATCGTGCTCTCCTGAATACGATTTGGTTCATACCCCAAGACGGCAGGTAAATGGAAGCCCAACTGCTCCATGGAGATGGCCATTTGCTGCAAGTCATAATGAGGATAGGATCGACTTCTTAGGTGAGAAATGTCGTATGCTGATGCTGTAAAATGTAAAGTGTAAAGGGTTGTAACATGTAGGATTGTAAAGTGTGGTACTGATATATTTTCCGGCGCGAACTGGCGTGTATCTGTAAAGGATTGTAGTTGATTTTCTTGAAAGATAGTGCAAAATAAATGCACGTCCGGGTATAGTGATAACCTTCTCGGGCGAGATAGTCGCGTATCTGTCATGGTATGGTGAAAACCTTCAGAAGGTGCAAAATAAATGCACGTCCGGTTGGGCTTGACGACCGACAAGACTGAGATTCAATCTAGGATCGAGCTAGAAAGAAGACTGGTAATCAAGACTCTATCGAGGGAACGATCTCGGAGGGTAAATATCTTATCCTGGTGAGGAAAGATAGCTGAAGTAACCGTCATCCACGAGGATCGAGCTCCGTAGGGAAACTGGAAACAAGTAAGTATTTTATGCTTAGGGCTGACAATCTATTTGAAGAGAATGGACAAACCCAATTACTCGGCGATAACAACCAATGACGGAGAAACGCAATGAACCTGTGAATGCTAATGCATATGTTAATGTGAATGTATGTTAAGGTTTATGTATATTAATGTCTATGTATGCAAGATGTTATGAAATGAGTATGTAATGAGTATGTAATGAATATGTAATGAATATGTAATGAATATGTGATGAATATGTAATGAATAGGCATGTGATGCTTATGCCCTTGCATATGCTGACAAAACAGACTAGAGACGGGACGAGAGATGAAATAAACATCTCGACGGAGATACCCTGCGTTCTCTGCAACCAATACGTCAATCATGGGTGGGAAGGATCAATGGTAGAACCAAGTCTGGTTTTAAAGTTCTGAATTCTCGGGAGAGAAAGTAATCTGCTTGAGTGCATAGTATCCTGTCTTCACATGGGGAGAAGAAAACTTGAGGGACACTTTTGAGTTACCCAAGAAAAAGTTGTCAGCTTATAGTCTCTCTGGGGACTATCACTGGGCAATGGTTTGAAAGTGTTTCTGCAATAATGATATTTCCGGAGAATGAAGAGATCCTGTCGGAATTTCCACTAGTCAAAGTAATTTATTACATTTCAAATTTGTTGTTTTTGAAAACAATTTTGAAAAATCTCCAATGCACCTTTCATTTTCAAATTTTAAGAATAAGCGCATTTTGCATAACAATAGAAAATAAAGAGCAATGCACCAAGGAATGTAAGTAACGAGATGGTATCTTTTATAAAAGGGTGGCTGCTTGCTGAAGGCATAGCTCCACAGATGATTATGTTTAAAATTGGCGACATGGGAAAGGGTTACATTGAATCCAATGACACCTACTGACACTAATAACTAAGACTAATCCAGAATCCTGCTTTGGGCAAGGATGAAAGAACTGAAACATGGCTCTCATGCGGAAAGTGTGTTCGAGATAATCAGTGTCTTCTGATGCAATGAAATGCCTTTGTCCCTAACTTTTGCCTGGACCGCCCTTTCGGGTTTTCAATCCACCGGGACGCTCTTTTTTGCCTAAGCCGCCCTTTCGGGTTTTCAACTTAGCGAGCTTTTGTTATTATTATTTCTTTTTTCTCAACCCTTACTTTTGCCTAAGTCGCCTTTTGCAGGTTTTCGACTTAGCGGGTCTTTAGGCATAATATTTTCGGACTGCATCAGAATTCACGGGATGTGCTAGTTCTTCACCGTCCATTGTCGTAAGTATTAGAGACCCTCCGGAGAAGACAGTCTTTACAAAAAACGGGCCTTCATAATTGGGCATCCACTTTCCACGCATATCTTTGTGTACTGGCAAGATCTTTTTGAGTACGAGCTCTCCTTGACGGAACTCACGGATACGGATCTTCTTATCAAACGCTCTCTTCATCCGTTTCTGATATAATTGCCCATGGCACATGGCTGTCAAGCGCTTCTCGTCAATGAGATTCAACTGATCCAATCTGTCCTGAACCCACTCAGCTTCCTCAAGTTCAGCTTCCATTAACACTCTTAAAGAAGGTATCTCTACTTCGATGGGGAGTACAGCGTCCATTCCATATACTAGTGAGAAAGGTGTTGCCCCTGTCGAAGTTCTCACCGAGGTTCTGTATCCATGCAAAGCAAACGGTAACATCTCATGCCAATCTTTGTAAGTCACAACCATCTTTTGCAGGATCTTCTTGATATTCTTATTTGCAGCTTCAACGGCTCCATTCATCTTAGGACGGTACGGAGAAGAATTGTGGTGAGTGATCTTGAAATTATCACACAACTCTTTCATAGTCTTATTATTCAGATTGGTGCCATTGTCAGTTATTATCCGGCTTGGGACTCCATAGCGGCAGATGATCTCTTTCCTGATGAATCGGGCAACCACTTGCTTGGTCACGTTGGTGTAGGAGGCAGCCTCTACCCACTTGGTGAAATAATCTATAGCAACGAGGATAAAACGATGTCCATTAGAAGCTTTCGGCTCAATTGCCCCAATCATGTCAATGCCCCACATAGAGAACGGCCAGGGTGAAGACAAAACATTCAACGGTGACGGAGGTACGTGCATTTTATCAGCATAGATTTGGCACTTATGGCATTTCCTAGCGTATTGGATGCAGTCGGCTTCCATGGTTAACCAGTAATACCCAGCCCTTAACATCTTCTTGGACATAGCATAACCATTGGCATGGGTTCCGAAGGTCCCCTCATGAATTTCCTGTAGTAACATGTCCGCTTCCCGTTTATCAACACATCTGAGCAGGACCATGTCGTAATTTCTCTTATATAGCACACCGTTACTGATAAAGAATTTGGACGCCAGTCTTCTCAATGTCTTTTTGTCCAGACCAGTAGCGCCATCGGGATACTCCTGCTTGACGAGGTAGTTCTTGATATCATGAAACCAAGGCTTTTCATCCACCTCAACTCCTTCGACCATCTGACAATAGGCGGGCTCCACCTTGCGCTCAATATGGATAAGAGGTGCTTCATTAACGAACTTAACTTTCCACATGGATGCTAACATGGCTAAAGCATCAGCTACGTGATTCTCGGATCTAGGAACATGCTCGAATTCTATCTCGTCGAAATGCTTGATCAGCTCAATAATGTAGTCCTTATAAGGGATCAGCTTCTCATTCTTCGTTTCCCATTTGCCTTGTACCTGGTAGATAACCAAGGCTGAGTCACCACTTACTTTAAGAAGTTTGATTCGGAGGTGAATCGCCGCTTCGAGGCCGAGGATACATGCTTCATATTCTGCGACGTTGTTAGTGCACTCAAAGTCCAACCTTGCTGTAAATGGTGTGAATCCACCCTTCGGGTTCATCAAAACGGCGCCTATACCATGCCCATTGAAATTTGAGGAACCATCAAACATCATCTTCCACCAAAGACCTGGTTCTGGACCTTCGCTCGGATCTGGCTCTTCACAATCTCTTTTAATCAACAAAATATCCTCATCAGGAAAATCGAGCTTAAGAGGTTCATAATCTTCAACTGGCTGGTCTGCAAGATAATCAGATAAAATACTACCCTTAATCGCCTTCTGGGGTACATATTGGATGTCATATTCGGATAACAACATGTGCCAACGGGCTAGCCTCCCGGTTTGAGCAGGTTTTTCAAAAATATACTTGATCGGATCCATTTTAGAAATCAATAACGTGGTATGACAGACCATATACTGCCGAAGGCGCTTAGCGGCCCATGCCAATGCACAACAAGTTTTCTCTAATGGTGAGTACCTGTTTTCGCAATCGGTAAACTTCTTGCTCAGGTAATAAATCGCATGTTCCTTCTTTCCAGTCTCATCATGTTGCCCAAGCACACAACCCATGGACTTCTCGAGAACGGTAAGGTACATAAACAACGGTCTTCCAGGTACGGGCGGGATCAGAATAGGGGGATCTTGCAAATAACCCTTAATCTTCTCGAACGCTTTCTGACAATCAGGGTTCCACTCAACTGTCTGCCCCTTGCAAAGCAACTTGAATATCGGCTCACAAGTAGCGGTCATATTGAAGATAAACCTGGAAATATAATTCAACCGTCCCAGAAAACCTCTAACTTGCGTCTCGGTTCGCGGAGCCGGCATATCTTGAATGGCTCGGACTTTGTCAGGATCCACCTCAATCCCTCGCTGGCTAACAATGAAACCAAGCAATTTTCCGGATCTGACACCGAAAGTACATTTTGCAGGATTCAATTTCAACTGATATTTCCTGAGTCGTTCAAACAATTTCACCAAATGGTCTAGATGCTCCTCTTCACTCTGAGATTTGGCTATCATATCGTCCACATACACCTCAATCTCTTTGTGCATCATATCATGAAAAAGAGTGGTCATAGCGCGTTGGTAAGTTGCCCCTGCGTTCTTTAAACCAAAGGGCATGACTTTGTAGCAGAAGGTCCCCCAAGGAGTAATGAAAGTAGTCTTCTCTCGATCGTCGGGATCCATCTTGATCTGATTATAGCCAGAGAAACCATCCATAAATGAAAACAACGCAAAACTGGCTGTATTGTCTACAAGTGTATCGATATGTGGCAGAGGGAAATCGTCTTTCGGACTTGCTTTGTTCAGGTCCCTGTAATCCACACACATCCTAACCTTACCGTCCTTCTTGGGCACTGGCACAATGTTGGCAACCCAATCTGGATATTTTGCGACTGCCAAGAAACCTGCATCCAACTGCTTTTTAACCTCATCTCGAATCTTCAAAGCCATGTCGGGTCTCGTTCTTCGGAGTTTCTGCTTGATAGGTGGACAATCTGGCTTAAGTGGCAACTTGTGAACAACAATATCTGTGTTCAGGCCCGACATATCTTGATACGACCACGCAAACACATCAACATACTCTTTTAACAACTCAATCAACCTCGGCCTAACCTCTGTCCCAAGCATTGCACCAATCTTGACCTCTTTCTTGCTCTCATCTGTACCGAGATTAATTAAGTCCACCTGCTCTTTATACGGTTGAAACTCTGTGTTCTCGTACTCAATCAATCTTGTCAGTTCAACGGGTACTTCAAAATCTTCTTCACCCTCGTCCTCAGCTTGATTGATGGGTGCATCCCAGTCAGGAGTGTCAGCAAAGTCATTGGATCCAACAAGGTTTACGATATCTCTGCATGATGGAAGGCTTACTTAATTAAAATGCTCGAAGATATGTAAGAATGAAATGCTGTTTTTTTTATTATTATTTTTTGGAAGAAAGGTTGCCAATTTCATTTTTAAAAGTGAAAACGAAAAACGCAAATGAACCAAAGTGGAATTGAACAAACTGCTTTTATTAATATCCTTTTAGAAATGAAAGGTGGCCCAATAAAAGCGACCCTATAGCCTTGGGCAGAGCTACGGATTTTTATTTGAAATGTAAATGAAACCTTTTTTTTTTAAAAAAAAAAATTACTTTGACAAAGGAAAAATAACAGGGATCTCTACGGCCTCCCAGTTGTTCAAAACTGCATCACCCTTAAACACCAGGTTGCTCAGCTCTTCATTTTCTTCACAGTCGCTGATGGCATTGACTTGGAAACCTCCGCTGACAAATACTTCTTGGATAACCTTCGGACGTCCTTCGACAGTCGTGGCAGCTCCATTCTGAGTTGGTTTGTAACCCAACCCAGAGCGATCAGTCTTGGTCTTGACATCAATTACCTCTCCCCAACCTTCAGGAATGCCCCTGTCAATTGTTGATTTGGTACTCTTCAGAGATGCAAAAGATGGATTACCCTGACCCACTGTCTCTTCGACTTCTAGCAGAACAGCATTGGCGATCTCAAGTGCTTGAAAGGAAATTTCTAAAGCATTCTCATCGGCCTCGATGTAACGGAAAGAGGACAGGTTATTGACCATCAGATCCTCCTCACCGTGTATAATAACCAACTTTCCATCGATCACGAACTTCATCTTCTGATGTAACGTTGAGGTTACCGCCCCAGCGGCATGAATCCACGGCCTTCCGAGTAAACAACTGTAGTTGGGATTAATGTCCATGACTTGAAACGTGATATTAAAAACTTGCGGACCAATCAGGATAGGAAGCTCAACCTCCCTCATTACCGACCGGCGAGAACCATCGAAAGCCTTGACGACCAAAGGAGTAGGTTTCAACACAGTCTCTTTACAAGCCAACTTATCAAGACCCTCTTGGGTAGAACATTCAGAGAAGACCCGGTGTCTACTAGCACTCTAGCTAAATTGTCTTCCTGACATTTCACCGATATATGTAAAGCACGATTATGGTTCGGACCCTCTTTCGGTAACTCTTCATTGCTGAAACTGAGGGTGTTACAGGCGGTCAAATTGGAAATCACACTATCAAACCGACTGGTGCTGATATCTTGATCCACATGTGCTTGAGTCAAAACCTTCTGCAAGGCCATCCTATGAGCGGGTGAACTCATCAACAGAGATAAAATCGAAATCTTGGAAGGAGTCTGATGAAGTTGGTCGATAACTTTATAGTCACTTTTCTTGATGATCCTTAAAAATTCAGTATCTTCATCATTCGTAACGGCTCCCTTACCTTTGTCTTTGGCAGGCACGGGGATATTAGCTGTTTCCTTAGGTGGGACCTCACTGGAATGGGGAGTATACAAACGGCCACTGCGGGTCATCCTGCTTACCTCTGCGATATTGGTCACAGTGCCCTTAACCTCTTCATTTGGAATAACCTTCCCGGACTCCTTGTCAATCATCGTCACGTCATATTTCCAAGGCACAGCTTTAGGATCACTGAAAGGAAACGGACTCGGTCTTCGAATAACTATAGGCTTAGGCTGATTCACTTCAGGGATATACGACCTCGGTATATCGAACACGAGGTTGGCGGAGCCTGCCCCTGATAAATTAAACACTGGTACCTTACCCTTTGATTCAGGCTGATGGAAGACAGGCTCAACCACAGCGACTACATCCTTCTTGGCTTGGCTTGTCACTTGTAAAACACCCTCATTAATTAACCTCTGAATATCATTCTGAACCAACATGCAACCCTTAATGCTGGCTTCACAACTTGCGCATGCAACGTGGGAAGTATCTACCAAACCGGCTTCAAACAGTTTCGAATGGAACATCTTAAGAGGAGTCTTAATCTGTTCAACATCAAGGGCATAACCTTCCCCCGAATCACCACTAATGGCATTGACACTCTCATGGTTAGGAAAAGGGTTCTTCTTAACATTTGGTTGAGGATCTTCAAATGACAAAATCTTCTTTTCCAATAGGTCCCTGACAATATTTTTGAGAGCATAACAATTCTCCAGATCATGACCAGGCGCACCCTCATGAAATAAACAATGAGCGGCAGCGTTGTAATTAGCGGGTAATGGATTAGGAGGCGGACCCAAAGCCCGAGTGGTGATGAGCCCCTGCTTGACCAAAGAAGGATACAACTCGGTAAAAGTCATCGGGATCGGCGGACAAGGTTTATACGTTCTTCTATTCGGAACATTCCGGCGAGGAGCCGGACTCTCTGGCTGTTGAGGAGCAGGAGCGTTGGGCGCCTGTAGGTAGTTGATAGGAGGCGGATAAACAGGAGGTTGTTGCATAGGTTGATACATAGGAACCTGTTGATTGAAAGAAGGAGTAATAGCTGCCACATAGGGTTGTTGAGCATATTGGACTGGGTACCCTTGAGGTTGAGCATAACCTTGCGGATGCCGATAAAAGCGTTCCCTTGGTCTACCAGAGGATATAGCATTAGACTCACCCTCCTTCTTTTTCTGGGAGCTATACGGAGGTTTCTTCGGCTGATCCTTAGAAGCGCCATGATTATTTGTCATTTTACCACTCTTCATACCCAATTCAATCTTGACACCCACAGCAACGATGTCGGAGAAATTGGAAGTCACACTACCCACCATTCTCTCGTAAAATTCTGGACGGACCGTGTCGACAAACCAATCAGCTAACTCTTTCTCGGTCAAAGGAGGTTCTACCTGCGAAGCAGTCTCTCTCCACCTTTGAGCATACTCTTTGAATGACTCAGAATTCTTTTGTGACATACTCAACAACTGTCTTCTATCAGGAGCCAGATCCATATTGTACTTGTAGTGTTTGATGAAAGCGTCAGATAAATCTTGAAAGCTCTTAACACGGGATTGGTCCAAAGTTAAATACCACTTGGAAGAAGCACCCTTCAAACTGTCTTGGAAGCAATGAATCATCAGTTTATCATTCTCAACATGGGCAGCCATTTTGCGATAATACATGATCAGATGACTCTTAGGACAGGTGGCACCTTCATAACGATCGAAGTTCGGAGTTTTGAACTTCGGGGGAATAACCAAACCTGAGACCAAACAAACATCCCTTGCAGCAGTCCCAAAAATTTGATCACCCTCTACCTTTTTCAATCTCTGGACGATAGTGTTTACTTCCTCACGAAGCTTATCATGTTTCTCATAACCCTCAACATTCTCATCAAGATCATCAAAAACTGTCTCATTGAAGTACGGTTGCGCACGAGTGTGTACAACAGGTGGTGCAAAGATAGGAGCCCCCCTAGAAACTTCAGAAAACAAGGGCACGGCCTGCTGAACAGGTTGATTAATCGGAACAGCGGCTTGAGGAGGCACAAAACCTGGAGCAAGACCATAAGGTGGGTCCCTTGCTACGGTCACACTTGGTGGAGGGTCCACAGTAACGCCGGTAATCTCAGAAACAACAGTGGGCTGGGTATCCATTTTAGCATTCATGACATGTAACAATTCCATCATACGCCCCATACCCCCTCGAAGGTCTTCAAGTTCATTGCTAAGGCGATCAATCTCTTTTGCCTGATCCTCCATTCTTTTCCGAGTTTGAGCTCTGGTGTTGTATTGGTGCCGAGAACTCAGGGTGACAAAACTGGAAGGTGAGAGAACCGAGTATGAGAAATCGGGAGACACATGCAATGCAAAAGTATGATGCTAAAATGTGAATGTAAATGAAGATTTCATGGAATTCAAAACATTTACTAATGTCGTGGGGTACCAAGGAAATCTTTTTCTCGTTTTTTTCATTTTATATTTTTTTTATTTATGGTATCCCGCGATATCCATTAATAATGTTTGAACTCCATGAAATACAATGCGATGAGATGCTTTATGGATGCAATGCATGAAAACACACAAAGTCCTAGGTTAAAGGCTTGCATGAGGTTCAAAGGCAAGTACCCTCCCCTGAAGTTAGATGGTTCATCCTGTCCTACAAAAGTAACCAGGTTCTAAGGGATCTCAATATCATTGATCCTTCACAAGGGTGGTTGTTCAGAAGGCGACTTACTTGCCAACCAAAACCCTCCAAGTTTAAGATCTCAATGAGCGTAGTATCGAGTGTCAACCAACTTCAGTCTGCACCAAAGCCGGTTACCTCACTACTTTCTAAAGGCCAAGATGAGTTAACTAGGGTTCTAAAAGTCAGTTAGTGCATTGACAACATATGGCAGCCTCAGTATTATCCTCAACTTGACTTAAGGAATATAAGCACCAACCAAGAAGTCGCACTAACTATGGCCACCAGATCAACCGTATCGATATACGTCGTACAGTTTCCTTGGTCTATTGCCATTTACCTAAGGTACACTAGATCCGGGTGTAGGACTCATCTCACAGCACAAGGAACAGTCCCGCAATCAAAGCACAAATATATACATGCAAATGAACAATAACACAGATAGTAATAAATATGAACAAGTTAGGGATAACCCTCAAAAGTTAGGAGTCCCCAGTGAAGTCGCCATTTTTTCTGTTGCGGTGGAAATAGGATCACAAACTATTAATGAGTTTGAATCGCAATTCAATTCACAACCGCTCTTTGATTTATCCGAAGGAAAAGGTCAAAAGAGGGAAAACCTATTTTTGCATCGTAAACACAATGCGGGGAAAGATCTAGGGTTCGGGGGTTGGTTAAATTTAGGGAAGGTATTAGCACCCTAAACTTCTGTAGTACTCTACAGGAACCTTTTGTTCAAATGTTTACTATTTGCTTTATTTATTTGCTTAAGGTATATGTACAAAAGATTAAAAGTGAGAAAATAAACCTAAGGGGTTAATTCTAAGTTTACTCGGCAAGACATCGCATCTTGTGCCTACGTATCCTTACGGGAATGGAATCAGAGTAATCGTAGTTCCCCTCAAAAGGGAGGTTAGAGACTTCTTGACTGTGGTCAAGGTCTCAAGGGGAATAAACGCATCTTAAGGACACGCTTACGTGGAGTGCAGAAGCTCCAGATCTCTACGTTGAAATGTTAAGTTGTAATTAGGGTTAGGTTAGGGATTCCGCGGCGGGAAACCCTAAAATGAGCGCGGCGGCTCTTTGACCTAATGCTAGGGGTAAAATTGTAATCTTGCCTGCGGCGAGGCATTTGTGAAAATTAGGGTTTGTGAGGTTGTAAGGGTTTGAAGTTGAGGACTATTGACACGGCGGTCAAACGGCTAGACCTAATTCCTTCGGAGGTGCGTGCAATGTGACAAAATAATAGCAATGACAGTGTGAGAAATTTAAATCATACATCAGCAGAAATTTAAATGCGGAAACTTAAATGCGATTGTTAAGATTCGCAAGGTTACAGAGGAGGAACAGTTACAACAATATGATACAATTCAATTTTAAGAACGCGAACATAAAGAAGCAACATGGTAAGCTCCACAGTGAACGAACTAGGTTAGTAAACAAAATTATGAAAACAGAAGCATGAAGCTATGGGACATTTTTTGTGGTTGAGAAGTTTAATATGAATCTAAGCTTAATTTTTTTTACTTGATAATGAATAAATAAAAAAAAAGGAAGATCTTAATCTTTAAAAAAAAATTTTCTCTTGGTTTTAAAAAAATATATTGATTCTAATTGTTAAAAAAAATGTTTTAATTTTAATATTTTAAAGTGTTTTAATTTTAATATTTAAAAAAATGTTTTTGATTTTAATATTTAAAAAAAATGTTTCAATTTTACTATTTAAAAAAATGTTTCAATTTTACTATTTAAAAAATGTTTCAATTTTACTATTTAAAAAATGACTTAAATATTTTTTTTTTTAAAATTTGCTAATTTAATTAAAAAAAGAAAAAGAAAATAAAAAATAAAAGGGTTGGGCCGGTCATTACCTCCGGACCCAACCCGGTTGAGGTAATTTCAATCACAAGGCCATTTAGGGTTTCAGAACCCTTTGGTTTTTCGCGGCGCCGTTTACACTTCATTCTTCTTCTCTCTCGCCGCGATTCTCTCCGATCTTCCTCATTCCTGAAACAAAACATGAAAACTGTAATGAAAAACGTCCCATGGCTTACATTTAAAGTGAAACCGGCCGATGATGAAGATATTCTGAGGCTGAGGCGGTTGATTGCCCGTCGTTTGGTTAAACGGCGCCGGCGGTCCTTCGTGTGAACGAGTTGAAGTCTCGTGATGGTTTTGGTGGAAAACTTCTTCTTCTTCTGATGTCGCGGTCGTTAGGGTTTCTCGTTCAGTGATTTTTTTTTTGGCCCCCTTTCCTCAGGTGATGTCGTTCTCTTTATATATCTCTTTCTGATTTTCGAATGGGCCTTTTGATGGTCTTGGATGAGATTGATTTCTGATTGGAGCAAATCTTTTCCTTTTCTGATTTTACCTAGCTGTTGTGATCACTTTTGGATTTGATTCACTTTTGTGAGATTGGATTTTGTTTGTTTCTGATTTGTGATTCGCTTTTACTTTGATTTTATCTGATTTGATTGAATCTTATTTCCCTTTTTAAGATTTGATTGGGATTTCTTTTGTCATGATTCTGGGCTCGTGATTTGTGAACTTGGTGCTTTGGCTCATTTTGATTCACTTGATACGATTTAACCTTCCCTGATTTGGAATTGATATCAATATCAAAATTGTTTTCTGTTATTTTTCTGATACAATTTGCCTTGCACCTTCAGGTTGGATACGGTTATGATCTGTCATGGATTTGGTCTGCTTTCCAGATGTTGATTGGATTCATACAGATTCCGTTTTCATTCTCTGATAAGATTTGATTTCCAGCTGACACGGATTAAATCTTTTTTCTTAACACAATCTGGATATTGGTTTATTTTGCTGACACAGATTCTTTTCCTGATGCAGTTATCTTTTCCTCTTCTTCTTTCAGAGAGGGCTACTACGGCTTTGGTCGAGTCAAATGCCGCCGAGGGTGGTATACGGCGATGATGAAGATATTCTGAGCCTGCTGGTGTTACTTCTGGTTTTGACGCCGCGACTGCCTTCGAGATTGGTTGTTTTCAATGCTTGGTTGGGTTCAGAACATGAGTTCTGGGCTGCTATTTGCGAGTAAGGTGATGACTGATTGTTGGCTGCCATACTGTGACTGATATGGTTTACCCTTTGAACTGTGATTTCGTGACTTGTTTTTGGGCAATGATATCTTCCACGCTGAGCCCGGCTTCGCATTTTGGTTTTCCAATATCATCACATTTGGTCGAGGCTTATTGACGCGCGAGCATGATCATAACCTACCTCGCTTCTCTGGTATGACTTGTGCTATGATTTGTGTTGTGACTCGGTGTAGTTATTCACATTTTTGTGACTTATCATTTGAACTGGTTGAAACTTGCCCTTAACTGATAATTCTGAACTCTTAGTACATTGTTTGATGCAGCTTGTTTTGTAATTTCATTTTCCTTGTTCTATTTGAACTTGCTTTTTGGTAGCAGTTTGTGATCCAAAAGCAACCTTTACTTGGTTTTCATGAACTCACCTACTGGTTCAGGATTAATACTGCTCATGAATTGTTTATGTCTTGGGTTCCAAATTCTGAATCTGATATTGATGCGTTTGTGGCTTTTCAGGTGTTGGAATTTTCGGAACCAAAATGACTCAGACCATGCCGGCATCCGGGTCTGAGTTCAATGTTGCCTTATTCTCGTATCAGTTTGGAAATCCAATCACGGCAAAACGAAATCAATCCCGCTTCTTTTATTACTTCTGTCTCTCGGATGTCCCGCAACAATTAAGAACAGGTGTTACCTGATCTGACGCCTACGGCGCGGATCGATAACGGGGGTAGGACGCAGCTTCGGTTGTGCCACTCCCGACACTCGATGATGACGATGTTCTGAGAGTGTCAAAACAACTTCTAACCTTTTTGTCCATATTGTTTGTTTTGCTTTGATGTGCAGGCTAGTCGAGATTTGCGGCGAAGCTTAAAGACAGCATGAAGACCCTTAGGAACTTTTAGGATTTAGGATAGATACTGATTGTGAATGAAAACTCTTGTAAACCAAATTCAAATTCATTTATCAATTTGTAAACTATAAATATTTATGAAATGAAATTCAACAAATATTCATATTTATTTTCTCAATTGTAAATTCAAAGTATCCCTGAATAATAATTCAGAATCATTTAAATTCCTTCTTGAGTTGTAACTTATAAGTACTTATGAACACAAAGTTCAAAACTTACTTCTCCTTTGCCTTTTATAAATGATATCCCGCCATCCAAAAAAATTCAAATTAAAATCTCGTTGATCACATCACTTCTCAAAGTAACCTTAACAGTATCCACTTCCTTTCCAACCCAACTTTATAAAAGGAAACAAAACTGTTTGGAAACGTTTCAGAATCAAACAAAGCACGGCCCCGAGTCCAATCATATTTCTGACAAAACATACTGGCACCTTGACCCAAATGGCAAACAAATGCCTCAGAACGTAATAACAGCCCGTTTTCAAGAAATTAGCAGAAGTTGTGTAAAATGACCAAAATACCCCTGGAACCAAATCTGCAAAACAAAAACCTCCATAACTGGTTAGCGGTTAGCAATGGATATGCGAAATGACTGGCTAAATATAAGGGTAAAATTTGGGGTATTACACAAAGTCATTGGACAGCAAGGGAAATGAAATAAAAGTACTCAAAATTAAAAGCAAATAGCCCACAAGGAAATGCAAGCAAACTCCCAAAGGAAAACAAGCATGTTTCACATAGAAACCCTAATTGAAAACTCAAAAGTAAACAATCAAATGAACAAGCAAAATACAATATAATGACCTAAAAATGAGCAAACATCATCCTTAACATGTTAAAAAATCGAATCAATAGGCATTGAGAGCTCAAAGGATCCAAAAATGTCATATCCAAGTCAAACTAGGTCAAGATGTATGTATGAACCTTCCTTTGGGGTAACTTGACTTGCAAGTTACTCTAAAAATAGGAAAATGATTCAAAAATTAGCAAATAAAATGAAAGAAGCTCATAAATATGTTGGAAACTAGAGGCCAAGAGATTACAATCAAAATCACTTCACAACATCATCATAGAAATTGATTCACAAGGGTGCTCCATTGTGAAGGAGGATTGTCAAGGGTCAAATGAAGTGCATCAAAAGTCAACTCAGAAGTCAACCAACAGGGGTAAAATGGTCCTCAAAAATTCATCAACTCATCATTGATATGAGGATTGAATTTTATTCCTTGAATCAAAAGGAAATGAGAGAGATAAAAAAAAACCAAAACATGTCAAGATTTAGGTCAAATAAAATACTTCCAATGTTAAATTCCATTTTTAATTGAAAAATAATTCAAAAAATAAAATAAAATTTTTCTAAAATCAGAGGACATCTCGAGTCCAAAACATATTTTTTTGGAATTTTATCACTCTTGTAAGTATTTTAAAATGATTTAAATCTAAACAGAAATAAAATAAAACAAAAAGAAAATAAAATAAAAATAAATAAATAGTTGGGTGCAAATAGCAGCCAAGTAACGTGGAAAATCAAGTGGGCTTCACAACAGGGGTGCCAAAAGCATGCAGAGGCCCAAACCCACAAATGGGTGTCATACCCTAAATTTGTCCTACTTCGGTATTTAATGAATGTCTTACTGCCACATGACTTCTGGCTGTGACCCTCTAAGGTTTCGTTTATAAAGACCTTATGTGTGCTCATTGTGGTTATACTCCCTAGCAATTTAGCTGAATTCTTGTGGGAGGAGCGCGCCCCCAGCCCCTTACACCCAAACTCATGTGTGTCCCCGTTCTCACGATCAGACAAACATGATACAATGGCGTCAAATACATGATTGGACCCATTTCGCAACACAATTACTGGTTTTCAAGAAATTTAAACCCGATTTCAACTTTGTTACGAACTTCTCTAAAGTTGTTTAAGCATCGCTACAAGTTGCTTGTTATGATATACAAGTTATTCAAAAATACTTCACATGATGCTTCTAGACGCGATCGATTTAGCCTCAGACTTTGTTCGAATTGATTGCAAGCGTCAAGCTATAATTGGATTTTAAATCAGTTTGTGACAAACTTAGATTTAACTTGCCAATTTCAAACCGTAATTGAATTAGAAAACCAGTTTGTGACAAACTTAGGTTTAGCTTGCAAAATTTCACGTCATAATGGGATTAGAATTCAAATACAATTAGTCAAGAAGATCATCAATTGGTGATGACATTAGAATAGCAAATCTAATATCATTACTAATCAACACGGAGTTAAAATTGCAAATAAGTAAGAGTTTGTCACAATATGGACGCCAAAATACAAATGGATGTTGATAGGGCCACGTTTTATTGCTTGGGTTGTAAGAAAATAATAATACTACAAAGTGCACAATATGTTCATCCCGGTGTTTATCAAATCAACCTTACAAGGCTAAGTTCATGAGTGTTTGTACAATTTAAGTCCTCTTATCATTACTCAAGGTTGTAAAACTCCCACGTGATAAATGAGAACAAAATTGTTGGAACCCAAATTTCCAACATTACCGTACTAAGAGAGTGGGCCAAGACATTTACAAGATTTCATCCATTGTAATGAGGAAAATGTCTTTTGTGTCATAAGGAGAAGAGTATAAGTAACATTCATTGGTTCCAAATGCAAGCTAAGATTGGTTTGAAAATGGAGACAAAGAATCAACATATCATTCAAGACTTTTCGTTTTGTTTTATTTAAAAAAAAGTTGAAAAGATCAATAGTATAGGGCCAAAAGGTTGCGTATCAGTAAAGTAGGGGGTGCAGCAATTTGTTGCACCCTAAAATTTGACCAACCGGTTCTCCTATCTGGTTCATGGTTCAATTCGTATTCGCATATCAGATGCATGACATTTGTGCACAGACAGAGGATGTCAGGGTTATAGCTTGGTTTTCATCTACCGGGTATTTCAGATCCAGTCTAGATAATCAGGGTTTCATTTTCGGGAAATTGTGCACTTCTCGGTGTTTTCAGCTTACATGGTGGTTTTTGGGATATTCTGATGCTCGGGGTTTACTGTTCGCGTCGATCTGGTCTCGCGCTCGCTTTTATGTCGGTTATTTGCCCCTGTTTGCATTTTTTAGGGTTTAATAGCCTTTTATAGAGTTTTTTTTATAGGTTTTAATAGTTTTTTAATAGTTTTTAACATAATAATAGGTTTTCTCTTTTATAGAAATTAATAGATTTTTCTTTTAGAATTTACCAGGTTTTAATAGATTTAATATAGAGTTTATTTTTAATATAGGTTTAATCTTGGGTTAGATATTAACTTCTTTTATTAGGTTTAATATAGGTTAATAGTTTTTTTATAGCTAGTTAATAGATATTAGTTTTAATTTTTTTAGGATATTAGAATATTAAATAGATTAGGATATTAATTGTGTTTTAGTTTTAATTAGAGTTTATTAGGATTAATTAGATTAGTGTAATTTTCGTTTAAGATTTAATTGTAGTTTTAATTAGTTAATTAGGATTAGTCTTTGTTTAGTTTTAATCTTTTTTTATTTCAGTTTTTTTGATCCATTCAATTTCATTTTCGTGGGCCCAATTGTGCTTTTGGAGGCCCAACATCATCTCAGTTTTTTAGTCCATTTTTCTTTTTTGTCCAGAAAATCGCCATGTGTCAACACTATAAAGCTGCCACGCGTGTACTATCAGGGGACCCCACCTCACAACTCCAGACTCCCACACACTGCCACGTCTCACACACGTGCCCCTCTTCCCTCTCATTCCCAGGCCACGCGTTTCTCTCTAAATCCTCCTCGGCGATACCTCATCCTCGCCGGAGCCCACCATCGTCGGCCATGCAGCCACCGGCCCAGACGCTCCCCTCCACCGCAACGGTCACCGGAAACCGTTAAGGTCGCCGGAGACTGCAAATCCTCCGTTTTCTCCAGAAAAGCATCCGATCTCCTCCAATCTTCTCCGTTCACCTTCATCTACTATTCGCCGGAAAACTCATATCACCACCGGAAACTTCAAGCAATCTCCAGAATTGACTCATCAAGATCTCCAGGATCTTCTTTGTTTCCTTCAAGATCCAACGACGTTTAACAGATCTTCGTCCACGCTTCGTGAATCTCATCAACGTTCGCCCAGATTTGTTCGTCAGCATCATTTGTTCATCAGTATTCGGCAACATTCCTCACGAGTTCATCAGCTCCGATCATTGTGTTCATCCAGATTTTCCAGAAATCCATTTAATCTTCGACCATCCCCAGAAGATCTCTAGAGAACCTCAAGATCTTCTTCTCTCTCGCAGCGATCTTCTTTGAATCTTCAAGAACTCCACGAGCTTGTTCTTGCTCCATATCCAGGTGCGTTCATCCGTTCGTTCTGTTTGCTAAGATTGCTTGGTGTTATCTTGATTCGAGTAGATTCAGCTTAACCTTAGGATTTTGAGGTGAGGAATTTGGTAAGGTTGTAGTTCGTTTCAGAGAGTGGAGTAGGTGAGATTGGTGTTTGATTTCATGAGTGATTAGGGTTTGAGAGGGTTCTGAAGAGGAGTTGCAGAGAGGGATTTGGGGGATGAACGGCGCATTAGGGTTTGGTAATGAACAGTGAGTGGCGTTTTGGGGAAGAAGAGTTAGGTTTGTTAATTGGTACCTGGGTTAGGGTTTGGGCTGGGTTAAGCCCAAGTTTGGGTTTGCTGCGAGCACACCCCCCTGTTACTCGCTACCCCTCCCCCTGAGTGTGAATACTGAGTGGATGTGGATTGGGCTTAGGCCCCAATGGCTTTCCACACCCCCTAACGTAAGCCCAAATGGATAAATAACTGAAGCGTTTGCTATTTGCCCCCCCTGTTTTATTTTCTTTAATATTTCTTTGTTTTCATTCAGGTTAGGAAAAAATTCATAAAAAATAGTAGGAGTATCCCATTAATTCCCTTCTTTTTTCTGTAGGTTCCTAATTCAATTTAGAATTTTATAGTGCAAAAATATTGAATTGATCATGCATTTTCATTTTTATTTGCATTTTTGTATTTTAATTGGTCTTGAATAATTGGTTTGTGATGTGTCTGCCTTGTTGATTTTAGTTCTTTCATTTGGTATTGATTTTTGCTTTAGTTTTTCAGTATGTTATACTAGACTTATGCATACTCCCCATAGGATTTTTGTGGATTTTTTAGATATTGGTTGATGTTGTTTTAGGGTTAGAGAATAGAGACCTCATAACTTGCTGGTTAACCCTTGACCATTCAATGTTAGGGATTGCTTAGTAGCCTTAGAAGTTGACTTAGGCTTTGAGATCTGATCTTGGGATCATAGAGGCATGTAGGTTTCCCCTAGATTTTTGGTAGATTTTTATAGAGTGTTCTGTTATTTTTGTTTTGAGCCTGGGAATAGGAGAAGTCTTGAGGGCTTCTGACTTTGAAGTTCAACTATGGTTGAACTTCAGAGATAGTTTCTTTTCGTTTGAGGGCCTATGGTTTCTTCTTGAAGATGGAGGCTGGATGAAGTCTTGGTGGAGCTTGCAAGGATGCATGGTTTGAGGTCCTAGTCTAGGAGCTTGCTCTCTGTTTGTGAGGTTTGAGACCCTGAAGTTTGAGGGAAATCCATGGTACTTTGCTGAGGAAGGCACTATGGATGTCTTTCATTCTTTCTTCTCACCTCTTTCTCAAGTATCCAATGTTGTTGGAGCCTTCATGTGAGTTTAGTTTCTCCTGAGGAGGAATGTAAACCGATCACAGTTGTTGAGCCACATGGGATATGATTCCTAAGTGGAAGCCCCCTAGTACTTTCCTGAGGAAGGCACTATGGGTCTGTTCACTTAGTTCCTTTAGTTCATATAGGATTTCTTAAGTATCCAATGATGTTGGAGCCTTCATGTGAGTTTAGTTTCTCCTGAGGAAGAATGTAAACCGATCACAGTTGTTGAGGCACATGGGATACGATTCCTAAGTGGAAGCCCCCTAGTACTTTCCTGAGGAAGGCACTAAGGGTCTGTTCACTTAGTTCCCTTAGTTCATGTAGGATTTCTCAAGTATCCAATGATGTCGGAGCCTTCATGTGAGTTTAGTTTCTCCTGAGGAGGAGCGTAAACCGTTCACAGTTGTTGAGCCGCATGGGATATGATTCCTAAGAAGGAGCCTCTTAGTACTTTCCCGAGGAAAGCACTATGAGTCTGCCTACTTAGCTCCCTTTCTTTGGTAAGCTTGTCTTGAAGCTTGAAGACTGGGATTGATTTCTCTTGTGTAGGGTTTTGCTTTAGGGCTTTGCTCAGAGGTAGATTAGGGTTTTGTTTTAGGGTTGTTTAGGGTCTTGCTCAGGGTAGTTTCTTGCTTTTGGATAGGAGTTTGCCAGGCTGGTTAGCCTTCTCTTTGTGTTGTTTGACTTGTGTGGTGCTGTGTTGCATTAGACTGAGGGGTTCATCTAGATATTTCTGAGATAGGTGCATCTTAGAAATAGGCTTTGTGTGCATGAGAAGTTGAGGTGGTCCTCCTTCTGCTTGATTGTTATTGAGTGGCTTTGCTTGCTGGTATTTGGTAGAGCTGAGCTCCCTTGCCTCTGTGGTTTGTGGCCCTTGTGCCTTGCTTGTTGGTTGTTGCATTCATGCATATTTCCAGTATTTCTTTAATTTTGCAGTGATTCCTGTTTGCTGTTCAGTCCTGTTTCCATGATCCCTTAGGAGCTCTAACTTCTCTGCTGTGGAGGAGTTATGATAGACATTAGGTTGGTTAACCAGGCATGATAACATTAGGTAGATTCCCCTTTTCAATCATAGTTCTAGGGTGTCTCTTTCCTTTCTCAAAACAACAGAAAAACACTTAATAAAGGATAAAACAAAAAGTGAATTCATTTCTTCCGTTAAAAGATTTGAACAAACATCAAAACTTTTTGTCCTCTTGGACTGTGAAAACCCTTGGTTAAGGTGCATTTTCCCATAAAAAACACTTGAACAGCTTGTGTCGTGCGTAGCCCGAACTACGTTTTCTCTGATCTTCCATGCCGTGTGGAAGTACGTAGGCACAGGATGCAATGTCCTGGCGAGCAACATTTCCCCCATCTAGACGTAGGTAGTCGAACTACGTTGACTCTGACTTTCCCATTGCACGAGGGAGTACGTAGGCCCAGAACAACGTATGTTCTGTCAGTCCTGTCCTTTCTTTTCTTTTCAGACTGACCATTAGCGTAGATAGATAAACACACCCTTTTCCTTATAAACACCAAGCGTGGATCCCGTCGAGTACGACGGACGTGAGGGGTGCTAATACCTTCCCCTTGCGTAACCGACTCCCGAATCCAGGTTTTGGTTGCGACGACCATACCTTTCCCGTTTTTTGCGAGGTTTACTTCGAGCGTTTCCTTTCCCTCCGTTGGGATAAATAACGCACGGTGGCGACTCTTCTGTCAGCCGGCGCCGATTTTCGCAGTAGCGACAGCTGGCGACTCTGCTGGGGATTTGTAGCATCTAGGGACTTTTCCCATCCCTTATGCTGGGACCGTTTCCCATCCCCTACGCGAGTCAATCCTAGCGCTTGGGTGTTTATCTGTTGGGTGTTGTGCATATGTGTTTTATCTTTCCGCACTTTACTTTCCCGCACCTTTACCTTTCCGCATTTACTTTCAGCACTATATTATTATGTTTATTGCTGTGGGAAAGGGAGGTTACTTTGAGTGAGAAGCCGGACCTGGGCTTGAGTATGCACCTAGACATAGTTGCGGAGAGTAGTAGACGAACCTATCTGTTGAGCAGGCACAGTTCCCTACGAAATTTGCGCTCAGACGAGGTTCTCTCCGAGGTGCTCCTTTCCGGTCCTGAGGATCTGAGGGGAGTCCAGACGTGAGGATTGTCGACTCTGGGGACCGATCATTTGGAAGTCAGCTAAGTGAGGCCTCTTCATGACTTGATGATGCCACTCCTTCTGGGAATCGTATCGTCACTCATGAAAGTCTGTGACGCTGATGACCGCATAGGATGTCGTACCTTTGTCTGTGGATTAGGTCCATACCTGTGAGTGGGATTGGGTTATTGCAGGAAAACTGGCCTTCAGAAACCATGATTCAGTATTTATCAGATGGTTTTCTTGGCTCGTTAACAGGTGTTGTTTGGATCAGATGGGTTTCTTGTTTGAGGTTGATACTATTATCAGATGGTTTTCTCGTCAGTTACAGAGGTTCAGATGGATTTCTTACCAGGGTATTGGTATTTTGGGTGTCAGATGATAGTCAGCGTCATGAGGTCCTGGTGACTGTGGTGGTTTTCTGTTCTTGACATTACAGAGGTGTTCCTCTTCGGGCTACAGCATGGCCCCTGTGTTCACTGATTGCATCATTTATCATATTGCATTAGTGCATTACCATTTGCATCCAATTAACGTGTGTGTATTGCAGGTACATATTTTCCCTCCCAGTTCCGGTGTTTGTTCCCTAGCAAGACATGGAAGCCATGAAGAGAGTGTTACCCTACAAATTCCCGTCTCCAGATATCAGTCTGTTGTCAGAGTTAATTTCTATTGCTAGGAAGAAGGTGATGGGAGATTTCAGGAAGACATATGGAAGAATCTTGACTTATCTTTACCAGCCTTCGGCTTATGAGATCAGCGGCATTTACACCCTGTTGCAGTTTTATGATGCTGAGCTCAGGTGTTTCGTATTTCCTGATTTTGTCTTGGCTCCTACCTTGGAGGAGTATTCTGCACTCTTGGATATACCGATTCGCGAGCAGATGCCTTTCTATCACACGGACGCTAAGCCTGATCTGGCTGAGCTTTTTGCTATTCTGTACTTAGGAGAGTTTGAGCTGACAGGGAAGATGATCAGAAGAGGAGATGCGTGGGGATTTCCGTTGGATGTTTTGGTGGAGAAGGCTCGGGAGTATGCCAAGAAGGGTGGCTGGGTTGTTTTTGACGCCATCCTTGCTGTGTGTGTTTATGGCATTGTATTGTTCCCAAACTTTCCTGATTTTGTTGACGCAGATGCTTTCTTTATTCTGGCTGCAAAGAACCCAGTTCCTACCTTGCTGGGAGATATCCACCATTCCACTCACTACCAAAATGAAAAGCGGCGAGGAAGGAATGTCTCTTGCTGTGTACCTCTATTGTGCAGGTGGTTTACTAGTCATATGCCGAAGTCAGGGCCTTTTGTCACTTCTATTGATTCTTTAGGATGGCCTGAGCGCTTGATGGGGTTGACTTCTGAGAATGTGGTGTGGGTTAATGAGGAGGTGTTCGGAGTTGAGGTCATATACAGATGCGAAGGATTCCTTAATGTTCCTTTGATAGGAAGGAGAGGGTGTGTTAATTACAACCCTTCCTTATTAATCAGGCAGTTTGGGTATGCACCTCAGGAAGCGCCAAAGCCCGAGGAGATACAGGAATCTCTGTATCTCACTGGGGCAATAGAGGAAGAGATGTTGATCAAGCTTGAGAAAGCATGGAAGAACCTGCATAAGAGAGGGAAGCCTTCATGTAGCAAAGGGGGTACTCGAGTTCTTGGTCCGTATGTGGAATGGATTCGTGAACGAGCTACGAAGTTCCTTATGCCTTATCCTGCAGTTCAGCCATTGTATCCTTCTCCGGTAGAGGAGCCCACCATTATAGACATGCAGATATACAAGCAGCTGATGGCGGAGAAAGAAGAGTTAGCAAAGGCTAAAGAGGCTTTAGAGAAAGAGAATGCCCAGCTTCGTCATGAAAAGATTGAAACAGGATATTTTTCCAAGCAACAGGCCGAAACTTTGAAACATCTGAAGACTATTTTATTGGAGTTGACTGAAACCAAGAAGCGTCTGGAGTTAGATGTAGACTCAGTTAGCAGTGTATTGGCTACTAAGAAACAAGAGCTGGAAAGGGCCTACACGAAGTTAGCTAAGTTCAGAGAGCATTGGGACCTCACTATGGCCAAACGCAAAGAACGGGAAGAAGAGCTAAAGATACAGGTTGTTCAGTTGGGAGAACAGGTTAAAGTGAAGACTGAAGAGCTTGAAGAAGAAGCATGACGTCGATACGAGGCCGAACGCAAACTGATTGATGCCATGAAGAATCTGGAAGATTGTTAGCACAGAGCAGGTACCAAGAGGCCCAAACCTGAGGATGGTTCCCAGGATAAGGCTTGGGAAGATTTTGTCAGAGATATCCATGGAACGGTCAGGAAAAGGGATCAGTTGATAGAAGGCTTGATTTATCGACCGGATCACGCAGAGACGAAGAAGCTGTTCGAGGATTTCTGCGACCGTACCCGCACTTGATTTCTCTCTTGTATTCTATGTGTTGATATCATCGCCAGACATGTTGGTTGGGATCCTCCTTTATCATATCAGTTGTATGGAACATAGTTGTGTAATGCCTTGACGAGACTATTTTTCCAATATATGAGGGTTTTTCTAAATATTGTCCTTATGGTTTCTCTTGTCTTGCCACCTTGACACTGGAATTGGAGGGGAAATGTCCCCAACGCACACATGCACGTTAGCATTTTTGCATTATTGTTTGCATAAATCACATTGCATTACAGGTTTGTGATCCATGTTCCTTATCATTCTTCATCCAATATCCAGGTAATTTCAGGATTGCAGAAAAGCGGGTCCACCGTTACTCTACCAGAACTAATCACAAGAAGATCATGGACAACGTGCAGAGTGAAATGCAAGAAATGCGTGACAGGATGGCCATGCTCATGCAAACCATGGAGACCATCGCCAAAGGGCAAGAGCAGCTGCAGAATCTGGTTCAACCGATAGTCGCACTGGCTGAAAACAACGGGACACCGCATGGTGAAAATATTGCTGCTTCTCCCCGAGTGGAGAATCGTCAAAGTGCTGATGTTATTCCCGTAAACGGTTTGAATGCTGGAGAAACTGGTCCTGTAGGTGGAGGTGGGAACGCCAGTAATATGAATGCCAATACAAATACTGTTGGGGTATTTGTGGGTGATGTCAACCAGGGTTTCAATGGGGGCGTTGAGAATGTCGGAATGAATGGTAACAATGGTAACCAGGGCTTCAATGGTGTAACCATGGGGTATGGCAACATTGCTGGCACCAAGGCTGGGTTTGGTGACTATGGTTATGGTAATCTTGGATATGGAATTGGTGCATACAACGCTCAAGAGATGGGCAATCGGAGGTATGACCCCAGGTACTTCCAAACGGGTCTGGGCCGTGATGCAGGTTATGTTGGATACGATGCAGTACCTCGCTGGGAGGATCGTCAGGAGGATGTGTTCTCTGGTCAGAACGAGGGTTACGAAAGAGCTAGGGATGACAACCATCGGATGAGATTGCTAGAAGAGAAAGTGAACAGATTAGCCAGCCAGAACGCTCTTGGGCTGGATATGTCAAATATGGGGCTGGTCCCAGGGTTGAGGGTCCCGCTGAAATTCAAAACGTCGTCGTTTGATAAGTACAAAGGGGATACATGCCCTAGGGTGCATGTGCGCACGTTTTACAGGCGTATGTCTGCGTATTCTGAGGATGAAAAGATGCTAATGCACTTCTTCCAGGATAGCCTGTCAGGGCCATCGCTGGAGTGGTACATGAGCTTGGAGCCTACTCAGATCAGGAGTTGGAAAGAGCTGGCAGAGGCTTTTGTTCGACATTACCAATATAATAGTGATCTCGCCCCTAACCGAGTCCAGCTGCAGAGCATGTCTCAAAAGTCTAGCGAGAGCTTTAAGGAATACGCCCAGAGATGGCGAGATCTGGCTGCTAGGGTGCACCCTCCGATGGTGGAGCGCGAAATGATGGATATGTTCATAGGAACTTTTTCTGGAATGTACTATGACCGGTTGCTCAATTTTTCGATGAGTACTTTCTCTGAGTTGATCTTGATGGGGGAGCACATTGAAAACGGGGTAAAGATTGGTAAAATTCAAGCGGGTGAGTCCAGCTCCGCAGGAGGTAATAAGAAGACATTTGGTGGTAAAAGGCAGGGAGATACCAACGCTGTATACAATGCTCGACGGAGAAATAGAGGTCAGAACTGGCATCAGCAGTCGCAAGTTGCAAGTGTAACCATTCCAGGGCCTTCTCAGCAGTAGAGACAATAACCGCAGCAACAGGCTCAGCAGCAGCCAAATAATAATCAGCGCAGATTTCAGAACCCACGACCGAGGAGAGTATTCGAGGTGCCGCCGGTATCATATGCAGAACTCCTTCAAACTTTGTTGAAATTGCAGCTAGTCGAGAAGAGGACCTTAGCACCACCAACCGGCCAGCCACCAGTCGGATATGATGTTAATGAGCATTGTGACTTCAATTCGGGTGCACCAGGGCACAATATTGAAAATTGCCTAGCTTTCAAGCATAAAGTACAGGATTTGCTTGATAGTACGACTATTAACTTCGGGAAGGATGGTCCCAATATCACGCAGCAGCCAATGCCCAAGCATGGTGGGGCTGGGGCCAATGCAATCCTGGCAGATGATGAGTTGGACTTGGTTTCGGAGGTGAGCGAGCTGAAAACCCCTTTGAGTTACGTAAAGCAGCGTTTATTGAAAGGAGGTGTCTATCCCGGATGCAGTGAAGAGTGTGATGACTGTGTGGTTCAACCTGGGGGCTGTGAGAAGTTGAAAAGGGGAGTTCAAGGTTTGATTGATGAAGGAACCTTGCAGTTCGACAGGTCTGTGGGGCGAGAGAAGTCTATTGAGACAGGATCTGAAAAAAAGCGCAGTGAGATTGCTACGATCACCATTCCGTTCAAATCAGTGACAATTTTGGCATCATCGAAAAGGCCGACCATTACTATTACCAAGGCTAAACCATTCCCTTATGAGAGCACAAAGGCAGTCCCGTGGTGCTATGGTGCTGAGGTGTATTGTAATGGGGAAAAGATTGACTTGAATGATCCGCCAGCAGGATCCGTAGACAACATAGTGGGAGCGGGTGGTATAACCCGGAGCGGGAGAATTTTCACTTCACCTGAGGTCGAGGCAGAGAGGCTCGCCAGGGGTAAGAACAAAGTTGTTGAGGGGGAATCTTCGGGGAGTAAGGACAAAGAGCCGATAACCAAAGATGTGGAAGAGTTCATGAGATTGATTCGCAAAAGTGACTACAAGATTGTAGAGCACCTGCAGCAGACCCCGTCAAAAATCTCCATATTATCGCTGTTGTTGTGTTCTGAGGCGCACAGAAATGCCCTATTGAAGGTACTTGAGACATCCTTCGTGCCGCAAGAGATTTCAGTTAATCAGCTGGAGGGAGTTATGGCACATGTTAACGCTGGGCATGGTCTGGGATTCACGGATCTTGACCTAACGCCTCGAGGGCGTGATCACAATAATGCCTTGCACATCTCTATCGAGTTCCGGGGCACGATTTTATCCCATGTGCTGGTAGACACTGGGTCCTCGTTGAATGTGTTACCAAAGAAAGCCCTGTTGAAATTGGATACCCGTGGGTTGTTGTGCACGCCTAGTGATTTGGTGGTGAGGGCCTTTGACGGAACGAGGAGGTCGGTATTCGGGTCAGTAACGTTACCCATCCAGGTAGGTCCGGAGGTGTTTGATACGGTGTTTTACATCATGGACATCCAGCCTGCATATAGCTGTTTGATCGGGAGACCTTGGATTCATGCCGCTGGGGCAGTAACTTCTACGCTCCATCAGAAGCTGAAGTATATGGTTGAGGGGAGTATTGTGACGGTGTGTGGTGAAGAGGACATCTTAGTCAGTCATTTGTCTTCCTTCAAGTACGTGGAGGTGGATGGAGAGATTCATGAAACGCTGTGTCAGGCATTCGAAGGGGTGAAGGTTAAAGAAGAGGCTCCGTTAGAGAGTGAAGGGCAAGAGGTGGTCGTCTCCTCATATAAAGAAGCCAAGGCGTTGGTACAAGCAGGAGAGACTCAGAAGTGGGGGCAGGTTCTGGACATCCCAGTGAAGCAAGATAGGTATGGCTTGGGGTACCGCCCATCTCCCTCACAGAGTGTGCCTAAGTACAAGGGACCTGTGGTGTTCACGCCCGAAGGAGTTAGCTTCGAAAGGATTAATGCCGTGTCTGATACGGAGGAAGTGGATAGCGACTGCGACATGGACGCATGGATCCGACCCAGCACGCCGGGGCAAAGCCTATGCAACTGGTCCATCCAGGACGTCATCCAAGTCACCAAACAGTAATGCATTGTTTTTTCAATCATTGTATGATCACATGCCTTGCCCGGGGCATCGTTGACCTCGTCTTAGGGCCTAACTGTTTACCTGTATGTTTGCATGATCAATAAATGACGGCGTTTTTTACATTCAAATGTTGCGATCCTTTTCTTTCTGTTTTTTATTTTTCAATAAAATGGCAGCGTGGTTATGCATTTTGCTTGTATATCATTTTGAAACACTTAACCGTTTCCCTCGCAGGATTCATGAATTTTCAGATGACATCGACCAAAGACTTCCTATGACTCGTTTAGACTTCGAGCATCCGATCTTCCAAGCTGAGGAGGAGATTGTGGAGGATAGTGACTTACCAGAAGAGCTTAGTCGGTTATTGAAGCAAGAGGAGAGAGTCATTCTTCCTCACCAGGAAGAGATTGATATTGTCAATTTAGGGTCTGAAGAATGCGTCAGGAATATCCGTATAGGGGCCGCGTTGCAGGTTGGCATCAAGCAAGAGCTTATTGAGATGCTACGTGAATACAGTGATATATTTGCTTGGTCCTACGAGGACATGCCGAGTTTGGATACTGATATGGTTGTTCATCGTCTGCCGTTGAGGGAAGATTTCCCACCCGTGAAGCAGAAACTCAGAAGGACTCGTCCTGACATGGCTGTAAAGATAAAGGAAGAAGTGCAGAAGCAATGGGATGCTGGATTCCTGGCTGTCACCACTTATCCCACTTGGGTCGCTAATATCGTGCCTGTGCCAAAGAAAGATGGCAAGGTTCGAATGTGTGTTGATTATAGGGATCTAAACAAAGCGAGCCCGAAAGATGATTTCCCGCTGCCGCATATTGATGTGTTAGTTGACAACACAACTCAGTTTTCGGTATTCTCTTTCATGGATGGATTTTCGGGGTACAACCAGATCAAAATGGCTCCGGAGGATATGGAAAAGACGACCTTTATCACCCCGTGGGGGACCTTCTGTTATAAGGTGATGCCCTTTGGTTTGAAAAATGCTGGGGCAACGTACCAGCGGGCTATGACAACGTTTTTTCACGACATGATGCACAAAGAGATTGAGGTGTATGTCGATGACATGATTGCCAAGTCTCAAACGGAGGAAGAACATCTGGTTAATCTGCTGAAGTTGTTCAAGAGGCTGAGGAAGTTCAGGCTGAGGCTGAATCCTAACAAATGTACCTTCGAAGTGAGATCCGGGAAGCTACTGGGGTTCATTGTGAGCAAGAAAGGAATCGAGGTCGATCCTGCAAAAATAAAAGCAATACAAGAGATGCCAGCACCGAGAACAGAAAAAGAAGTCCGTGGGTTCTTAGGGAGGTTGAACTACATTTCTAGGTTCATCTCTCACCTAACGACCACGTGTGAACCATTATTCAAACTGTTAAAGAAAGATCAAGCGGTGGTCTGGAACGACAATTGCCAAAGGGCATTTGAAAAGATAAAAGAATACTTGCAGGAACCTCCGGTGTTGATACCCCCAGTAGCAGGACGACCACTGATTATGTATCTGACGGTTCTTGAGAACAGTATGGGTTGTGTTCTCGGTCAACATGACGAGACAGGACGGAAAGAGCATGCAATTTACTACTTGAGTAAAAAGTTCACGGATTGTGAATCTCGATACTCTATGCTCGAAAAGACGTGTTGTGCATTAGCGTGGGCTGCCAAACGTCTAAGACAGTATATGCTGAACCATACAACCATGCTGATATCGAAGATGGATCTGATCAAATATGTGTTTGAAAAGCAAGCGCTCTCTGGAAGGATTGCTAGATGGCAAATGGTATTGACAGAATACGATGTCCAGTATGTTTCCCAGAAGGCCATTAAGGGAAGTGTTCTGTCCGAATATCTTGCCGAACAGCCAATTGAGGATTATCAGCCTATGAAGATCGAGTTTCCTGATGAGGACATAATGTACTTGAAGGCTAAAGATTGTGATGAGCCGTTGCCCGGTGAAGGTCCTGAGCGGAGTTCCCAGTGGCAATTAATTTTCGATGGGGCTGTCAATTCGTACGGTAGCGGGATTGGGGCAATCATTACAACTCCTCATGGGTCGCACATCCCGTTCACAGCCAGATTGACTTTTCCAGTGACGAATAATGAAGCCGAGTATGAAGCTTGTATTATGGGGTTAGAGGAGACTATTGATATGAGGATCAAGAATCTGGACGTATATGGGGATTCAGAATTGGTTGTGAATCAGATTAAGGGAGAGTGGGAGACACGCCAACCTAATCTGGTACCGTACATGAATTATGCGAGAAGGTTGTTACCGTTCTTTGATAAGGTGGAATTTCATCATGTACCTCGGGCGGAGAATCAAATGGCGGACACCCTTGCAACATTATCCTCGATGTATAAGGTCAACTACTGGAATGAGGCTCCCATGATTGTCATCTCTCGCCTTGATAGGCCGACCTTTGTGTTCGCAATTGATGAAGCATCTGACGGTAAACCTTGGTATTGCGACATACAGAATTTCCTGAAGAACAAGGAATATCCGGCTGGGGCATCCAGTCGTGATCAGAAGACCCTAAGGAGGTTAGCAGGCAACTTCTATCTGAATCCCGACGGCGTTCTGTATAGAAGGAACCACGATTTGGTACTCCTCCGGTGTGTAGACGAGAAGGAAGCCAATTTACTCTTGGAAGAAGTCCATGAAGGAACTTTTGGCACACATGCTGGTGGGCATGCTATGACCCGAAAGTTGTTGCGGGCGGGGTATTATTGGTTAACGATGGAAACAGACTGTTTCAAGTTCGCCAAGCGGTGTCACAAGTGCCAGATCTATGCTGATAAGATCCATGTGCCACCCACTCCATTGAATGCTATGGCTTCTCCGTGGCCTTTCTCCATGTGGGGAATTGATATGATTGGCAAGATTGAGCCTACTGCTTCTAATGGGCATCGCTTCATCCTAGTCGCGATCGATTACTTCACCAAGTGGGTGGAAGCAGCATCTTACGCCAATGTGACGAAGCAGGTGGTGGCCAGATTTATCAAGAGGGATATAATTTGCAGATACGACATTCCTGAACGGATCATTACTGATAATGGTTCGAACTTGAATAATAAGATGATGAAGGATCTTTGTCGGGAGTTTAAAATCGAGCATCATAATTCATCTCCGTACAGACCCAAGATGAATGGCGCTGTTGAAGCGGCCAACAAGAACATAAAGAAGATTGTTCAGAAGATGGTGGTAACATATAAGGATTGGCATGAGATGTTGCCGTTTGCTTTGCACGGTTATCGCACGACGGTGGGTACGTCAACCGGGGCAACTCCTTTCTCATTGGTGTATGGCACGGAGGCGGTCCTGCCATTGGAGGTTGAGATACCATCTTTGAGGGTTTTGCTTGATGTTCAGCTGGATGAGGCAGAATGGGTGAGAAGTAGATTGAATCAACTGAGCTTGATAGACGAGAAAAGACTGGAATCAATTGCACATGGTAGGCTGTATCAGAGCCGGATGAAGAAAGCGTTTGACAAGAAGATTCGACCTCGAAGCTTTCAGACGGGTGATCTTGTGCTGAAGAAGATTCTCCCACCGCAATCGGATCACAGGGGCAAATGGACTCCCAATTATGAAGGTCCATACGTCGTGAGAAAGGTCTTCTCCGGAGGAGCCTTATTGTTATCCACCATGGATGGTGAAGACTTTTCGTCCCCTGTGAACTCGGACGCAGTTAAAAAATACTTTGCTTAAAAATTGACCCGCTGGACAGTAAAAAGAGAGTCCAGGCAAAAATGGGGCATCCTGGCGAACCAAAAAACAGAATAAAAAGGTTCGGGCAAAAGTTAGGGATAAAATGGAAAAAATGTACACCCGCGAAGTCGAAAACCTACGCTGGGCGGCTTCGGCAAAAAGGGGTATCCCGGTGAATCGAAAACCCGCAAAGGGCGATTCACGCAAAAGTTAGGGATTTGAGAAGCAAATGACTGCGGTCCAAGTTTGATTGTTTAGTGGTTTGGGAGCATCCGGGGGTCGACTATCCAAGGCAATCTCTTCCGAAGATAGAGATCAGGAAAGCGTCAGAGTCTGGCGAGTCATAGGAGGATCGGTTCATGGTGTTCGTCTGTAACACGTTGCCGACATGTGTACAAATTTTATTCTGTATCTTTGTACATTTCTGCATTTTGTTTACGCGTGACTACCTCTTTTCAGGAGTTGCATCTGATGTACAAATCTTGCCTATTCTCAGGCCGTTATCAATAAAGTGTGTTATTCAGTGTAGTGTGTGACTTTGGTTTTAGTTTTTACAGTTTTGTTTATAAAAAACGCCGATGTTTTTGATAAACTTACATGCGTGTAAACAGGTGGGCCTCAGCCGATGATTGTTAAAACCGGAAATTACCTGAATGGTTGTCATGGGTGATTACCAAGATGTTTCTTTTTGCATAGATTGTCTTGTGTTTGCTTGTTGACTTTTGCAGGTATTCAAAAGCTCACAAAGTTCCCCGCCAGAGTCCATGGCAGGCTAGTACCCTCTCCAGAGGATGAATGTTGTGTCTTTCCCTAGTGAAGTCGCCCCAGGCAAAAATTGAATGTTGTCTCCCAAGGAGAGTGGGGGTTGCGTCAAAGGAAAAGATCAATGCATCTTCAGTAGTTCAGAATTGGCTTATCAAGCAGAGCAGAGTCCTCCCCAGCGAAGGTCGAGATGGATATGATTAACTTCCCCAAAGAATTGCTGGTGCAGTGCGAATCAGAGCACACCGGTCAACCCCCAGCTCAGTGATAGCAGGATGAAGTATCCCCACAGGGCGTAATCAGAGTGTTGATACCTTTGAAAGCAGTTTCCAGGATTGCTTTTCTCTTTCCCTAACAGGTTGATCCTTCCTCGTCAGGACGATCATTTTTCAGCAGAGTTTGAAGTTTTGAGTTTGTGAGCTACTTTCCCAGCAGGATGGTTATCCCCAGCGGAGTTAGTTCATCTTTCCAGCATTTATTTTGTTGGAAGCGTATCGGTGGTATTCCGGTTATCCCCATCAGATCCAGTTTGTCTTCAGCATTTATTTTGCTGAAGTAACTCTTCGTATAAGCATGCATCATAAGCACTTGCATTTTACACGAATACGTAGCATTTCCATGCAGTATGGAAGCATTACGGCATCATCAAACATGTGCATTTTGGAAACATAAGCAGGATTGATTACCCGTCCAGCCTCAGGTATTTTCTCTGTCGATAAGTGAGATCGTGGTTTGCATAAATGTGCATATGTTTTGTTTGCGACACAAGACGCGTAGTGATCGTGTTTCCTCCTGTCAAGAGGGTTGTGGCGCAGAGCACGCAGTGATCGTGGTCATTGTTATGTTGTGGGGATTTGTGGTAGAATACGCAGTGATCGTATTCGTCCTGTATGTTTTGTTCGTGGCACAAGACGCGCAGTGATCGTGTTTCCTCCTGTCAAGAGGGTTGTGGCGCAGAGCACGCAGTGATCGTGGTCATCGTTATGTTATGGGGTTTTTGCGGAAGAGGTACGCAGTGATCGTATTCATCCTGTATGTTTTGTTTGCGGCACAAGACGCGCAGTGATCGTGTTTTCTCCTGTCAAGAGAGTTGTGGCGCAGGGTACGCAGTGATCGTAGTCATCGTTATGTTATGGGGTTTTTGCGGAAGAGGTACGCAGTGATCGTATTCATCCCGTATGTTTTGTTTGCGGCACAAGACGCGCAGTGATCGTGTTTTCTCCTGTCAAGAGAGTTGTGGCGCAGGGTACGCAGTGATCGTAGTCATCGTTATGTTATGGAGTTTTTGCAGAAGAGGTACGCAGTGATTGTATTCATCCCGTATGTTTTGTTTGCGGCACAAGACACGCAGTGATCGTGTTTTCTCCTGTCAAGAGATTTGTGGCGCAGGGTACGTAGTGATCGTAGTCATCCTTATGTTATGGGGTTTTTGCGGAAGAGGTACGCAGTGATGGTATTCATCCCGTATGTTTTGTTTGCGGCACAAGACGCGCAGTGATCGTGTTTTCTCCTGTAAAGAGAGTTGTGGCGCAGGGTATGCAGTGATCGTAGTCATCGTTATTTTATGGGGTTTTTGCGGAAGAGGTACGCAGTGATCGTATTCATCCCGTATGTTTTGTTTGCGGCACAAGACGCGCAGTGATCGTGTTTTCTCATGTCAAGAGAGTTGTGGCGCAGGGTACACAGTGATCGTAGTCATCGTTATGTTATGGGGTTTTTGCGGAAGAGGTACGCAGCAGTCGTATTCATCCCGTATGTTTTATTTGCGGAACAAGACGCACAGTGATCGTGTTTTCTCCTGTCAAGAGAGTTGTGGCGCAGGGTACGCAGTGATCGTAGTCATCGTTATGTTATGGGGTTTTCGCGGAAGAGGTACGCAGTGATCGTATTCATCCTGTATGTTTTGTTTGCGGCACAGAACGCGCAGTGATCGTGTTTTCTCCTGTCAAAAGAGTTGTGGCGCAGGGTACGCAGTGATCGTAGTCTTCGTTATGTTATGGGGTTTTTGCGGAAGAGGTACGCAGTGATCGTATTCATCCCGTATGTTTTATTTGCGGCACAAGACGCGCAGTGATCGTGTTTTCTCCTGTCAAGAGAGTTGTGGCGCAGGGTACGTAGTGATCGTAGTCATCGTTATGTTATGGGGTTTTTGCGGAAGAGGTACGCAGTGATCGTATTCATCCCGTATGTTTTGTTTGCGGCACAAGATGCGCAGTGATCGTGTTTTCTCCTGTCAAGAGAGTTGTGGCGCAGGGTACGCAGTGATCGTAGTCATTGTTATGTTATGGGGTTTTTGCGGAAGAGGTACGCAGCGATCGTATTCATCCCGTATGTTTTGTTTGCGGCACAAGACGCGCAGTGATCATGTTTTCTCCTGTCAAGAGAGTTGTGGCGCAGGGTACGCAGTGATCGTAGTCATCGTTTTGTTATGGGGTTTTCGCGGAAGAGGTACGCAGTGATCGTATTCATCCCGTATGTTTTGTTTGCGGCACAGAACACGCAGTGATCGTGTTTTCTCCTGTCAAGAGAGTCGTGGCGCAGGGCACGCAGTGATCGTAGTCATCGTTATGTTATGGGGTTTTTACGGAAGAGATACGCAGTGATCGTATTATTCTCATATGTGGTTTTGTTTGCAACGCCGAGACGCGCAGTGATCGTGTTCCCTTCTGTCAAGAGGGTTGTTGCACCAGGCACGCAGTGATCGTGTTCGTCATGTCATATTCCCCTAACAGAGTTTGCTTGGTCAAGCACTTTTTCCCCCAGCTGAGTCTTTTTCAGGATGCTGTGGTGTCAGCATTGGAAGAGCGGTAATGCAGATTTTTGGGTGGTCACCCGTAGTTTCCCCAGCAGAGTTATGTTCTCCAGCAGGGTGTTACTTCAATGAGTTACTTGGTTAAGTCCCTCATAGTCCCCAGCAGGGTATTCGCCACGGAGTTGTTTGGTTAAATTCCTCTTATTTTTCAACAAGGTTATTCTCGTCAGGGTGCTTGGTTAAGTTCCCAATTTCCCCAGCGGAGTGTTTTCAGGATACCTATTGCCAGAATAGGTATTGGACGGCTGCCGTCAGAGTTGTCCTCTCAGAGTTGCTTGGTTAAGTTTCTCGTGCCCCCGCAGTGAATGCTTGTTCAGGTACGAACGGAAGGTTGGTAAGTGAAATCAACATTTTCTCGCTGATTAGTGAATGCTCGTTCAGGTACGAACGGAAGGTTGGTAAGTGAAATCAACATTTTCTCGCGGATTAGTGAATGCTCGTTCAGGTACGAACGGAAGGTTGGTAAGTGAAATCAACATTTTCTCGCTGTTTAGTGAATGCTCGTTCAGGTACGAACGGAAGGTTGGTAAGTGAAATCAACATTTTCTCGCTGATTAGTGAATGCTCGTTCAGGTACGAACGGAAGGTTGGTAAGTGAAATCAACATTTTCTCGCTGATTAGTGAATGCTCGTTCAGGTACGAACGGAAGGTTGGTAAGTGAAATCAACATTTTCTCGCTGTTTAGTGAATGCTCGTTCAAGTACGAACAGAAGGTTGGTAAGTGAAATCAACATTTTCTCGCTGATTAGTGAATGCTCGTTCAGGTACGAACGGAAGGTTGGTAAGTGAAATCAACATTTTCTCGCCTATTAGTGGATGCTCGTTCAGGTATGAACGGAAGGTTGGTAAGTGAAATCAACATTTTCTCGCAGTTTAGTGGATGCCCGTTCAGGTACGAACGAAAGGGTGATAAGTGAAATCAGCATTGTCTCGTTTGGTTAAGCGTTTGCTCGTTTCTTCAGGATACGAAAGGTGGACAAGGGAGGTCAACAATTTTGCTCACTGATCAGTGTATTCTCACTTCTTTGGAATAGGATGGTCTATGGACAATATCAGATTACTTCATAAGCAGGGTGATGGATAGGTGTTTTAGTCTCCGCTGTGGCAACGGAAATCAGTTCCCTGGTTAATTCTCCCCAAGCAGTGGTGTGCGCAATTTATTTTTGTGGTTGGCAAATTTCAGGGTTTCATTGGTATTCAACCGTCATTTACCTTTGAATGTGTGAAGGCTGAGCGCTCTTCACCCATTCAGGTCCAAGTCGTTTGAATAGGGGCAGCTGTTGCACCCTAAAATTTGAGCAACCGGTTCTCCTATCTGGTTCATGGTTCAATTCGTATTCGCATATCAGATGCATGACATTTGTGCACAGACAGAGGATGTCAGGGTTATAGCTTGGTTTTCATCTACCGGGTATTTCAGATCCAGTCTAGATAATCAGGGTTTCATTTTCGGGAAATTGTGCACTTCTCGGTGTTTTCAGCTTACATGGTGGTTTTTGGGATATTCTGATGCCCGGGGTTTACTGTTCGCGTCGATCTGGTCTCGCGCTCGCTTTTATGTCGGTTATTTGCCCCTGTTTGCATTTTTTAGGGTTTAATAGCCTTTTATAGAGTTTTTTTATAGGTTTTAATAGTTTTTTAATAGTTTTTAACATAATAATAGGTTTTCTCTTTTATAGAAATTAATAGATTTTTCTTTTAGAATTTACCAGGTTTTAATAGATTTAATATAGAGTTTATTTTTAATATAGATTTAATCTTGGGTTAGATATTAACTTCTTTTATTAGGTTTAATATAGGTTAATAGTTTTTTTATAGCTAGTTAATAGATATTAGTTTTAATTTTTTTAGGATATTAGAATATTAAATAGATTAGGATATTAATTGTGTTTTAGTTTTAATTAGAGTTTATTAGGATTAATTAGATTAGTGTAATTTTCGTTTAAGATTTAATTGTAGTTTTAATCAGTTAATTAGGATTAGTCTTTGTTTAGTTTTAATCTTTTTTTTATTTCAGTTTTTTTGATCCATTTAATTTCATTTTCGTGGGCCCAATTGTGCTTTTGGAGGCCCAGCATCATCTCAGTTTTTTAGTCCGTTTTTATTTTTTGTCCAGAAAATCGCCATGTGTCAGCACTATAAAGCTGCCACGCGTGTACTATCAGGGGACCCCACCTCACAACTCCAGACTCCCACACACTGCCACGTCTCACACACGTGCCCCTCTTCCCTCTCATTCCCAGGCCGCGCGTCTCTCTCTTAATCCTCCTCGGAGACACCTCATCCTCGCCGGAGCCCACCATCGCCGACCATGCAGCCACCGGCCCAGACGCTCCCCTCTACCGCAACGGTCACCGGAAACCGTTAAGGTCGCCGGAGACTGCAAATCCTCCGTTTTCTCCAGAAAAGCATCCGATCTCCTCCAATCTTCTCCGTTCACCTTCATCTACTATTCGCCGGAAAACTCATATCACCACCGGAAACTTCAAGCAATCTCCAGAATTGACTCATCAAGATCTCCAGGATCTTCTTTGTTTCCTTCAAGATTCAACGACGTTTAACAGATCTTCGTCCACGCTTCGTGAATCTCATCAACGTTCGCCCAGATTTGTTCGTCAGCATCATTTGTTCATCAGTATTCGGCAACATTCCTCACGAGTTCATCAGCTCCGATCATTGTGTTCATCCAGATTTTCCAGAAATCCATTTAATCTTCGACCATCCCCAGAAGATCTCTAGAGAACCTCAAGATCTTCTTCTCTCTCGCAGCGATCTTCTTTGAATCTTCAAGAACTCCACGAGCTTGTTCTTGCTCCATATCCAGGTGCGTTCATCCGTTCGTTCTGTTTGCTAAGATTTCTTGGTGTTATCTTGATTCGAGTAGATTCAGCTTAACCTTAGGATTTTGAGGTGAGGAATTTGGTAAGGTTGTAGTTCGTTTCAGAGAGTGGAGTAGGTGAGATTGGTGTTTCATTTCATGAGCGATTAGGGTTTGAGAGGGTTCTGGAGAGGAGTTGCAGAGAGGGATTTGGGGGATGAACGGCGCATTAGGGTTTGGTAATGAACAGTGAGTGGCGTTTTGGGGAAGAAGAGTTAGGTTTGTTAATTGGTACCTGGGTTAGGGTTTGGGCTGGGTTAAGCCCAAGTTTGGGTTTGCTGCGAGCACACCCCCCTGTTACTCGCTACCCCTCCCCCTGAGTGTGAATACTGAGTGATGTGGATTGGGCTTAGGCCCCAATGGCTTTCCACACCCCCTAACGTAAGCCCAAATGGATAAATAACTGAAGCGTTTGCTATTTGCCCCCCCTGTTTTATTTTCTTTAATATTTCTTTGTTTTCATTCAGGTTAGGAAAAAATTCATAAAAAAATAGTAGGAGTATCCCATTAATTCCCTTCTTTTTTCTATAGGTTCCTAATTCAATTTAGAATTTTATAGTGCAAAAATATTGAATTGATCATGCATTTTCATTTTTATTTGCATTTTTGTATTTTAATTGGTCTTGAATAATTGGTTTGTGATGTGTCTGCCTTGTTGATTTTAGCTCTTTCATTTGGTATTGATTTTTGCTTTAGATTTTTAGTATGTTATACTAGACTGATGCATACTCCCCATAGGATTTTTGTGTATTTTTTAGAGATTGGTTGATGTTGTTTTAGGGTTAGAGAATAGAGACCTCATAACTTGCTGGTTAACCCTTGACCATTCAATGTTAGGGATTGTTTAGTAGCCTTAGAAGTTGACTTAGGCTTTGAGATCTGATCTTGGGATCATAGAGGCATGTAGGTTTCCCCTAGATTTTTGGTAGATTTTTATAGAGTGTTCTGTTATTTTTGTTTTGAGCCTGGGAATAGGAGAAGTCTTGAGGGCTTCTGACTTTGAAGTTCAACTATGGTTGAACTTCAGAGATAGTTTCTTTTGGTTTGAGGGCCTGTGGTTTCTTCTTGAAGATGGAGGCTGGATGAAGTCTTGGTGGAGCTTGCAAGGATGCATGGTTTGAGGTCCTAGTCTAGGAGCTTGCTCTCTGTTTGTGAGGTTTGAGACCCTGAAGTTTGAGGCAAATCCATGGTACTTTCCTGAGGAAGGCACTATGGATGTCTTTCATTCTTTCTTCTCACCTCTTTCTCAAGTATCCAATGATGTTGGAGCCTTCATGTGAGTTTAGTTTCTCCTGAGGAGGAATGTAAACCGATCACAGTTGTTGAGCCACATGGGATATGATTCCTAAGTGGAAGCCCCCTAGTACTTTCCTGAGGAAGGCACTATGGGTCGGTTCACTTAGTTCCTTTAGTTCATATAGGATTTCTTAAGTATCCAATGATGTTGGAGCCTTCATGTGAGTTTAGTTTCTCCTGAGGAGGAATGTAAACCGATCACAGTTGTTGAGCCACATGGGATACGATTCCTAAGTGGAAGCCCCCTAGTACTTTCCCGAGGAAGGCACTAAGGGTCTGTTCACTTAGTTCCCTTAGTTCATGTAGGATTTCTCAAGTATCCAATGATGTCGGAGCCTTCATGTGAGTTTAGTTTCTCCTGAGGAAGAGCGTAAACCGTTCACAGTTGTTGAGCCGCATGGGATATGATTCCTAAGAAGGAGCCTCTTAGTACTTTCCCGAGGAAAGCACTATGAGTCTGCCTACTTAGCTCCCTTTCTTTGGTAAGCTTGTCTTGAAGCTTGAAGACTGGGATTGATTTCTCTTGTGTAGGGTTTTGCTTTAGGGCTTTGCTCAGAGGTAGATTAGGGTTTTGTTTTAGGGTTGTTTAGGGTCTTTCTCAGGGTAGTTTCTTGCTTTTGGATAGGAGTTTGCCAGGCTGGTTAGCCTTCTCTTTGTGTTGTTTGACTTATGTGGTGCTGTGCTGCATTAGACTGAGGGGTTCATCTAGATATTTCTGAGATAGGTGCATCTTAGAAATAGGCTTTGTGTGCATGAGAAGTTGAGGTGGTCCTCCTTCTGCTTGATTGTTATTGTGTGGCTTTGCTTGCTGGTATTTGGTAGAGCTGAGCTCCCTTGCCTCTGTGGTTTGTGTCCCTTGTGCCTTGCTTGTTGGTTATTGCATTCATGCATATTTCCAGTATTTCTTTAATTTTGCAGTGATTCCTGTTTGCTGTTCAGTCCTATTGCCATGATCCCTTAGGAGCTCTAACTTCTCTGCTGTGGAGGATTTATGATAGACATTACGTTGGTTAACCAGGCATGATAACATTAGGTAGATTCCCCTTTTCAATCATAGTTCTAGGGTGTCTCTTTCCTTTCTCAAAACAACAGAAAAACACTTAATAAAGGATAAAACAAAAAGTGAATTCATTTCTTCCGTTAAAAGATTTGAACAAACATCAAAACTTTTTGTCCTCTTGGACTGTGAAAACCCTTGGTTAAGGTGCATTTTCCCAAAAAAAACACTTGAACAGCTTGTGTCGTGCGTAGCCCGAACTACGTTTGCTCTGATCTTCCATGTCGTGTAGAAGTACGTAGGCCCAGAACAGCGTATGTCCTGGCGAGCAACCTTTCCCCCATCTAGACGTAGGTAGTCGAACTACGTTGACTCTGACTTTCCCATTGCACGAGGGAGTACGTAGGCCCAGAACAGCGTATGTTCTGTCGAGTCCTGTCCTTTCTTTTCTTTTCAGACTGACCATTAGCGTAGATAGATAAACACACCCTTTTCCTTATAAACACCAAGCGTGGATCCCGTTGAGTACGACGGACGTGAGGGGTGCTAATACCTTCCCCTTGCGTAACCGACTCCCGAATCCAGTTTTTGGTTGCGACGACCATACCTTTCCCATTTTTTGCGAGGTTTACTTCGAGCGTTTCCTTTCCCTCCGTTGGGATAAATAACGCACGGTGGCGACTCTTCTGTCAGCCGGCGCCGATTTCCACAGTAGCGACACAATTCCCATCATCATTCATATTACAATTCCAATGTTAAGGATTTACAAACTCATTAAAATGCTTAAATTCAAAGCCAGTCACAAGAGTAATACAAATGGCCATACAAGCATGAAGTAAAATCCTACAAGTGACTACCAAGCTTATGCCATGAACTAAAGAATCCATCCTCATATTGATATGTTTTCTTTTGAGCCAAATATGAATTACTGCAGGTTGTACGAGGCTATTCGTGTCTAAGTCTACAACAATAATAATACTGCCAAGGTTACATAACTGAGTCTCATGCTGCAAGTCAGAGAACAGCTTGTTGACCTCTTGGTGATCATTTTCATGCGCCTGCTGTGCATCCTCCATCCTGCAGGCTTCTAGCATTTCAGAAATGACCAGGTCTTGCATCAATCCATGTATCCTTAAATGCCCTCCATAGTGTTCATACTCACGCCATAAGAATTGTCGTCGCCCAACAGCAAGATTTCGCCAAGTCATCACAACTTCAAAGGTATCTCTATCCATTATTGTGTTGAATTCATGTTGTTAAGCTCCTCATGTTAAAACCTATACATGTGATAACCAAAATGAAGCAAAAGTTAAGAGAGGTACCAAGAAGGAAATACAAGTAGAACAGAGAAACATTAAGAATAGAAAAGTTCACAGTACTAGGTGTATTAATAAGTGCGGAATTGTGTCAGTGGCCAGGAAAATGCTAGAACTCAGACAAAATTCTGTTTAAAGTTATTAAAGTCTCACCATTGTATTTCCACCAAATCCTTCATCGCTCATCATGTGCCATGTCTTCCGTTGCTAGGGCTATACCATGTTTCCTACAAGAAGACATCTTCGTGTCTGCGCCCTGCAAAAGAAGAACAAGGCAGTCACATGCCAAGACTTATACGAACTTTCGCAATAGTAGAATTAAGGAAAGCATGAAAACTCCATTAAAAGGGATCAACCGAATTGCATTGATGCAAGACATGAAAAACCTACAGATTTAAGTATGCTTAAGAGTTGCCTTCCAAGTTTTGCATAACACTCACGGCTGTTTCTAAACTATTCCTCAATCCAAGATTGGAAATTTGATGCTGCAATGGAAAATCTTCTGTCAATGGTTCTTCATTTTTAGTTCATACTTTAGAAGAACATCATGACCAGAACGTTCAAGCCAAAAGATATTTCCAAGTTGAACTCTTTTCCTAAAAGCCAACTATGCATTTGTCGCACTTGTACATGAAACGAAAATTGAAAGAATGTCAGGAGCATGTTTAAAGGATATACACACAGTTTTCAGTTACGTGACTGTTACCTCAGCAAATTCAGCAACAAAGCATATCCTCAAATGCAGGTCAGACAGCGAGAGCTGGTTGCATCCAGTTTAACATTCTGTTGGGATGGATGATCTCTACGCAAGCTTAACATTTGCACAAGCCACGGCTGCACCAAGTTGTTATGACAGTGGGCGTCGAAAAGAGAGCGTTGCACAAAACAAAAATAATAGCATGAAGAAAAGTTAGGCCAAAATATTGAAGTGTGAAAGAACTAACAGTAGGAATCAAAAGTCCAAATAATACAGGGCCTTATTTATCTATTTCAATTGTTCACACCAGTTAAAAGCTAGAGGAAGCTACGGCTGGCCCGTTAGTTAGAGAATACTCATGGCAATACCTTTGAGTTTCAAAATCATAAGTTACAAAAGATGTTGCTTCATCACAAATGAGTTTCAAGTGCAGCAGAGGAACAGCAGGGTACGCCACAGGATGTGCTACAGAATCACATATCATTTTCGCATCCTTATGAATCGTCACATAATTCTTGGAAGTCGTCATCATATCAAGATTCTGCATAAATAAAAAACAAAAGTCAGAATGTTTTGTTAGACCCATGACAGTAAGATAATCTTCTGAGCAATACAACTTAAGAGCAGCTGATGTTCATGGGCGCCATTCATTTGAGTTCCAACAGCACTCTGTCAAAGGCCATGGAAGTCACTAAAACTCATAGCAATGGCTGACATGCTGGATAAGATTAACCCTGTCAAAAGAAGGGAGTTGGTTATAAGGACTGAGTATATAGTTGTTGCCAAACTTAACAATAAGCAAGAGTCATAAGAAGAAATATTTACCTTTGCTGATTTTTACTCTAGCCAATCCTTCGAAACCGGTAGCATGGCTTTATTACAAGCAATGGATGAATTTGTTGAAACTTTGAGCTTAAGTTGTCACCATGATTCCTAGACATTTAAAAATGGCACCCTGCATTATTTTCAATAAAAGCAGCCAGAAAAGCAAGTCAGAAATGTTGACTACCTACAGCAGTAAAAGTTTACAAAAATTCATAGTGAGGCAGTGAAAATTCGAATAAAAACTAAGTCGTTCTAGAAGGTCACTACAGACAAACACAGAGGTCACTATCACCCAAATCCCAGAAAAGCAGAAATCGTGGTATAACACATAACGGAATTGTACTACCAAATACACCTCATCGTCCTACCTCACACGAATCAAGCATTTTTCATCAGCAAATTTTGATTTCTCACACGTATCAAAAACCCTAAAAATCCCCTATAAATATTGTTGCACCCCAAAATTTGACCAACATTTATTTATCCATCAAGTGTTTGAAGGTTGATACCTTCATCAGAAAGTTCAAGAGATCCTCAGAGAAATTGGTTGAAACCAAGGTTGTGTTTCTCATAACTTGAGAGTTGTGGGTGCTCCTCAGATGATTCTGAGACTTTGAGAATGAACTTGAAGCCTTGAGAAAACTTGTGAGATGTCTTGATAGCCATCATGGATCCCAGAGAGGTCATTATGCAAGAATTCAGAAGATTCAACCATGAATGGTAGAATTAGGGTTTTGACTGGGTCAATCCTAGATCAGCTGAAGATTTGGAGAAGGTTGAGACCTAATCCAAGGGCCATGAGATCATGGAATAATGTATGGAGATGTTATAAAGATGATTCCTAGGCCAACTCATCATGATTGAGGAGTTTGAGAAGTTTTGAGTTAGGGTTTCCAAGGATTGTCAGTGAAAAAACCCTAGTTTGGTCCCTATCTTCCAGGCAGTTTTAGCTCAAGATGTGATTGATATCTCATCTTCCCCACAACATGAATGTTGTAGATCTTGTTCTTAGCTTTAATTTTAGTGGTAGAAGTCCTTGATAGGAGTTGCAGAGCTCAAGTTATGGTTTTGACAAATTACAGGTCAGCTGAGGTGTGTGAATCTGGGTCCTTGAAAGTCACCCAACTTGCAGACAACCTTTGCCCTAGTAGGATGATTCCTATGATTTCTTGGTCAACATGAATGTTGAATAGAATCTTCTTAGCTTTCTATAGAGTACTAGAAGTCCTTGATAGGATTTGTAGAACTCAACTTATGGTTTGAACAAGACAGGGGTATTTTGGTCATTTGGAAGTTATAGGTCATTTTAAGCAAAAGCCATATCTCCTATTTCCAAGCCTCAAATGAAAAAACTCAAAACATCAAAGTTGTTCAAAATGGGATTTTAAGGCTAGAATAGAGGGTGTGAAAGTTTGGAAAAGCTTAGAGCATGGATTTTTAAAAGTGGTGCAAATGGCTTGTAAATGGCTTATAAGTTAAAAAAGTTGAAATGGAATTTTGGTTTGAGAGATCTACAAATACAAAATGGGTCATCCAATATGTCATTTTGACTCCAAACATCATTTTAAAAACAATGGTTCAAGTAGAATTTTTATTTGAGGTCTTAAAATGGAGGCTACTTTGTAAAGTTCATGCTTGCATATTAAGGAACCTTTGAGAAACTTGGCATAAGGCAAGGTTTAGCGTGTTTTTTCACTCATTCAATACCAATTACTCATTTAAGGAGACATTAAGTGGAAATGCATGGCTTATCATGAGTTTGCATGAGAATTACTAAATATGGAAAAATCAAAATCTCATTGCATGATACATTCTAGAAACTTCTTGGAATCTTCTACAAGCTTCTACACACTTCCATCCTTCTCTATAAATGCCCTAGAATTGATCCATGGCAGGGTTGGTGATTGAGAGTGCTTGCACTACGTAGTTTGATTCCATAACTCCATATTGCATTTTGCTTTCAAACTCCATTGAAACTTCATCAATCATCATAATTCTTGTTATCATCATCATCTACCATCATCATAGAGCAATTGGCAAACAAAATTGAGAGGAATTCGTGGCTGGTTCATGAGATCCAAGTCTTCACTCCAAGTTGCATGAAGAAGTGGATAAGGTGATTCAAGAAGTTTTAGCAAGAACCATTGCAAACAGAAGAACATATATCCATTGAAGAGCATCTGAAGCAAGCATCAAGGCTTGGATTGAAGAGAAACCACCATAGCCATCATCACTTGCAAGGTAAGCAACTTCCTTCGAATCTCCTTGTTTATTCAGTTTTAGAACTTGTTGTTAGGATAAATGTGATTAGAGACTCTTAGGGTTGAATCATGATTAGTTTGAGGGTTGTTCTTGAGGTTTGTTTTCATGGCCATTTCTGTTTTAGGATCAAGAACACATAACCTAGTGTACTATAATCTTTGTTCTTTAGTTTAGTATACTCCCCACAACGTGTAGAACATTCTTGCATAGTTTGAGCCATAGTTATTTCCATGCAAACCAGGTGTAAACAAGTGTGCCCAGAACTTTCCTTCATCGTGTCTCTTTATAGGTTGAGTTTTAGAAAGATCCATGGCCATAGTCTTATAGAGGGTAATGAGAGGATTAATTTTGGTCTTTACATCGAGGCAATTAGTTGCGAGATGAGAGAGCTAGAGGGAGTGGAAGATTCACGTGTGGAACTGGTCTTATTGAAACCCTAGATGATCCAAGGAAGAAGATGAACGTGTGTCGTTGGATCATCCCATAATATTTGACTCTTTAAGCCCATCTAACGGTCCATATTTGAACTCAGAAACGGAGGGAAACCAGGGCACCAAAATGCACCGTTTGGATAAGTATAAAAATCTGGGCTCAGCAATTACTGCTATACACACACCCCAATTAAGGCCCATAATAAATAACCCGTGAAAAACCTGCTCTTCACACCCCAGTGCGCGTGTTTACTCTTTTTCTTTTTTTTGATTTTTTCTGATAAGAATTGGGCTTAGCACACTCGCTGTTTACACCTCCCCACTTTCCAGCCCAATAATAAAACAACTGAGCGTAGTTTCTTTGGGCACCCCCCCCCCCCCCCATTTTAATTTAATTCTTTATTTTCATTTCTTTTTACTTTCCATGCATATTAAAAAAGTCATATAAAATCCAAAAATTAATATTTTTCAATCCTTGTTTTTTCTACATGCTCATAATTCTGTCTAGAAAATTATAAATAAATAAAATTGGAATTTTATTTTCTTTTATTATTCTTAGAGTATTATTCTTTTAAATAGTTTTTAATTGATTTTAGTTTGTACTCAATTTTGTAGAATTTCTTTTAGGACCTTCCCATATGATTTTTAATTCATTCTTTTTGGTGTAATTAGATATTGAATCATAGTTCCCCATAGGATTTAATTCATGATTTTGAGATTAAAATTTGATTAGTTTAATTAGGTTAGCATTAGGGTATCAAAATTAGGGTTTAAGAATGCATAAGGGAGATAATTCATTTTCTTTGGAGAGTTTTGTCTTGATTTTTGGGTATGGGCATGTATGGATGTTAGGGGTAGACGTTATAGACCCTTGTGAATAATTGTTAGATTTTTTCCTCTTGCTTTAGTATTTTTAGGTATTTTCTGAAGTTTTCTGATTGTATTGGTTGTTTTGTGGTTATTTGTCAGTTCCTGGGGTTTATTTTTGGGAATTTGTTGTGGGGCTTAGTTTGTTTTTGAAGATCTTGGTGAAGAGCATGATGAAGGAGGAGACTGAAGATCAAGACCCAGAGACCCAGAGCTTGGAGCTTATTCTCTGTTTGTGAGGTTTGAGATCCTGGAGTTTGAGGGAAGTTCATGGTACTTTCCTGAGGAAGGCACTATGGATGTCTTTCATTCTTTCTTCTCACCTCTTTCTCAAGTATCCAATGATGTTGGAGCCAACTTGTGAGTTTAATTTCTCCTGAGGAGGAATGTAAACTGATCACAGTTGTTGAGCCACATGGGATACAACTCCTAAGTGGAAGCCTCCTAGTACTTTCCTGAGGAAGGTCCTATGGGTCTATTCACTTAGTTCCACTAGTTCAGGCAGGATTTCTTAAGTATCCAATGATGTTGGAGCCAACATGTGAGTTTAATTTCTCCTGAGGAGGAATGTAAACTGATCACAGTTGTTGAGCCACATGGGATACAATTCCTAAGTGGAAGCCTCCTAGTACTTTCCTGAGGAAGGTCCTATGGGTCTGTTCACTTAGTTCCATTAGTTCAGGTAGGATTTCTTAAGTATCCAGTGATGTTGGAGCCTTCATGTGAGTTTAGTTTCTCCTGAGGAGGAACGTAAACTGATCACAGTTGTTGAGCCACATAGGATATGATTCCTGAGTACAAGCCTCCTAGTGCTTTCCTGAGGAAGACACTATGAGTCTGCCTACTTAGCTCTCTTTCTTTGGTAAGCTTGTTTTGAAGCTTGAAGACTGGGATTGTTTTCTTTTGGTTAGGGTGTTGCTTTAGGGCATTGCTTAGATTTGATCAGGAGTCTGTTCTGTTTTAAGGTTAGGATTAGAAGTAGGTGGTTTCTTTCTCAAGCATGTGGTTTGTTTGCCTGATGGCACTTCATTTCTTTTATCTGTATGATTGCAGTTTACTGTTTATTGCTTGATAGCATGTTGTTTATTTTTCAGTATGATTACTGTTATTTCATGACTGGCTTGAGGTCGAGACGAGCTTGTGGAGGTTGAAGCCCCACACACATTTCCTCCCTCACTTGCATTGCATGCATTTTACTGTTAAGCTGATGCTTTGTCTGTTTTGGTGTATCATTGACATGATCCCTTAGGACTCTCATTTCCTTTGATAAGGATTTGATGATAGACTTTTAGGTTGAAACCTATGCATGACAACTTCTAGGAGTTCCCTGTTCAAACCTCAACCATAGGATGAATCCATGGCATGATAACAGTAGGACTTGATAGTCTCCCTCCTAGTTGGGCCTGTTCCCTTCCCATCTCAAAACAGTTTAAGATACAGTAATCATGAATGATTTCTTTCGTACGTTACGAGCCTTAAGCTATCTAAGATTGGATGTTTAGTATGGTGCTCTTTGGGTGACATGCGACGCATTCACTCTCAGGTCATAGTCTCTAGTGCGGTTGAAATCGCAAATACAATAAAAAAAACACTTCTTTCAGGAAATAAGCCGTAGTTTCCCGAACTACGTTTGCTCTGATCTTCCATACTGTGTGGAAGTACGTAGGCATAGGATGCGACGTCCTAGCGAGCAACCTTCAACCTTCCCCCATAACCCTTCGTAGGCCGAACTACGTTGACTCTGATTTCTCATTCTCTGATGAGAATACGTAGGCATAAAGTGCGACGCTTTGCCGAGTCATTTTTCTTTTCTTTTTCAGCCAGCCTTGATAGGTAGATAGATTATAACCCACCCGTCCAAGTAAACAAACAAGCGTGGATCCCGTCGAGTACGACGGACGTGAGGGGTGCTAATACCTTCCCCTTGCGTAACCGACTCCCGAACCCAGACAATGGTTGCGATGACCTTGTCTTACCCTTATTCGTCAGGTTTTTCCGATCGTTTCCTTTCCCGCTCTGAGGGATAAATAACGAAAGGTGGCGACTCTTCTGTCATGCCGGCACCTTATTTTCGCGCAAGCGACAGCTGGCGACTCTGCTGGGGATCGAACCCAGAATCTCTGGTTCTTCGGTTCCCTATGATAGTCAATCCTAGCGCGTGTATGTTTGCTTGATGGGTTGCATTTATTTATCGCATTTCTACTTCCCGCACTTTATTTCCCGCATTTTATTTCCAGTTTGATATGATTATCTGTGCTGCTGTGGGAGAGGGATGTTACTATGAGTGAGAAGCCGGACCTGGGCTTGAGTATACACCTAGATATAGTTGTAGAGAAGTAGTAGACGAACCTGTCTGCTGAGCAGGCATAATTCCCTATGAAAATCTGCGCTCAGACGAGATTCTTGCAGAGGTGCTCCTTTCCGGTCCTGAGGATCTGAGGGGAGTCCAGACGTGAGGATTGTCGACTCTAGGGACCGATCATTTGGAAGTCAGCTAAGAGAGGCCTCTTCATGACTTGATGATGCCACTCCTTCTGGGAATCGTATCGTCACTCGTGAAAGTCTGTGACGCTGATGACCGCATAGGATGCCGTACCTTTGTCTGTGGATTAGGTCCATACCTGTGAGTGGGATTGGGATATCGCAGGAAACTTTGACCTCCAGACTACCTGGTTTTCTTGACGGTGGATCAGTTATGTTGGTACAGAGTTCTCAGTTGCAGATCTGTCTGTTCTTGACAGAGCAGTTTTTGATCGGAGGATCTTATCATCGGGCGTTTGTCTGTTCTTGATAGAGCAGGTTTTGATCAGGGTATTGCCATCAGTGGTTTGTTCTGGATGGAGCAGATTTTGTGTGGGGTCTGAAGATCTCATCAGCAGATGTTGTTTGTTCTTGATAGAGCAGATCTTGAGTGGGGTCTGAAGATCTCATCAGCAGATGTTGTTTGTTCTTGATAGAGGATATTTTGAGTGGGGTCTGAAGATCTCATCAGCAGCTGTACGTTTGTTCTTGAGAGGGCAGATTTTTGATTTGGGGTCTGAAGACTTCATCAGCGGATATTTCTTGATCATACATTCGGGGTCCTTATTATCAGGCACTTACTCTTGACATAGCAGAATTTTGATCTTGGTCCTATCAGATGGTTATTCTCAGCAGATCAGATAAGTGGTCTTACTCTGGGGTTTTCTTCTCATCAGTGATTGTTGATACCGAATCTCCACAGCAGCCACCTGGATATATTGTTGCATGCCTGCATTTTGCATTAGTTTGCATGGTCATTTGCATTCCATTAACGTGTGTCTGTGACAGGTACCGTTTCCCCGATCCAGGATCTCTCGCCTCTTATTGTATTATTACAGCCTCTCTCAGAAAGACTGTTGCGTACGAGTTTCGATCCCTGATGTGTCGGAGTTGGCTATCGTTGATACTATGTATATATGAGATTGCCGTTTCCATGATTGGGCTCAGATTTCTATTCTTCTGGTTATTGTCAGCACTGGTACTAAGGCGCTAGGATCGGGGGAAATCTCTCAAGCACACAGACACGCGCATACATCTGCATGAAGCATTTTGCATGACATACATTTTGTTGCTTGTCCTAACCTTTAATGTTGATAGGTTTTTCAGGTTCACAGGTTCCGAGCTGCTTCCGGTCTCCAGGATTGATCAAAGACTCATTCACCGTTACTCAACTCGCGCTAATCAGACTAGGATCATGGACCAGGTGCAGTCAGATGTTCAAGAGCTCCGTGAACGGATGGATCGCTTCATGGAACTGATGCAGGTAGTCGCTAATGGTCAGGATCAGCTTCGTACTCTGGTTCAACCTTTGATCTCCAGGGTTGACAGTAATGGCATACTTCACGGCGGGGTTGTGCCTACTCCTCCTCCAATGGATGCTCCACAGAATGTTGTTCCTGTTGCCGGGGGCAACGGAAGTGCTAACGGCAATCTGATGACTAATATCGGACTCAATGCGGCAGGCGTCGGCAACGGTAGTCTGGAAGCCAATGTTAACATAGGGCCGGTCAACGGCAATGCTGGTGTCGGAAATCTGCTGGTGCCTCAGCCATGGCTGGAGGACCATCAGGATGACGTATTCTCTCAAAGAGGTGTAGAAGCGGAGTTGAATGCTGAAGCTCGACTCAGGTTCAAAGCGCTGGAAGACAAAATGAGAGACATTGAAAATCAGAATACATTGGGCGTTGATATGTCCAAGCTCGGGTTAATTGCTGATTTCAAGGTGCCTCATAAGTTCAAGGTGCCTGTCTTTGAGAAGTATAAGGGTACTACTTGCCCCCGTGTCCACCTTCGATCTTATTACAGAAAGATGTCCGCCTATTCTGACGATGAGAAGTTGCTGATGCACTTCTTCCAAGATAGTCTTTCTGGTCCATCACTCGAATGGTACATGGGCCTGGAGCCCGCTACAGTGCGCACGTGGAAAGATCTCGCTGAAGCGTTCGTCCTCCACTATCAGTACAACAGCGACTTGGCCCCCAACCGAGTTCAGCTTCAGAATCTTTCACAGCGGAATAATGAAAGCTTTAAAGAGTACGCCCAGCGGTGGCGTGAATTGGCTGCTCGGGTTCAACCGCCGATGGTTGAGCGCGAGCTAGTGCAAATGTTCGTGGCTACCCTTCCTGGAATCTACTATGAAAAGCTGGTCAGTGGCATGTCTGGGACATTCTCGGCTCTCATCACTATGGGCGAGCATGTTGAGAACGGTATAAAGATCCGAAAAATTCAAGGCGAGTCATCCTCCGCTGGAGGAGGTGGTAAGAAACCCTACGCTGGCAAGCGTCGAGAAGGGGATGCCAGTGCCGTCACTAATGCTCGGAGAAAGGGCAAGGGCCCTCAGCAGCAGATTGCTAGTATAAATATCTCAGCGGCTCCGCAGCAGCAACTGCAGCAGCAGAACCAACAGGGGTATAGGAAATATCAGAATCGGGCTCCTCTGGCAAATCGTCATTTTGAAGCTCCACCTATGTCGTATGCGCAGCTCCTGCAAACTTTGCTTCAGCTCCAACTAGTTCAAAAGAGGACGTTGGCTCCCTTGACAGGGGCGCCACCACCGGGGTATGATGCCAATGCTACTTGTGATTTCCATACTGGGGCACCAGGCCATACGATTGAGAACTGCAAAGCTTTTAAGCACAAAGTGCAGGACCTGGTAGACGCCAAGGTCATTAACTTTTCTGATAGTGTGCCCAACGTCACCAAAAACCCTATGCCTCATCATAGGGGAGGCGGGGTGAACGCCATTATCACCGAGGAAAGTTCAGACTTGCTGACTGATGTCAAAGACTTGAAGACGCCGCTTAGTTTTGTCGAAGCTAAGTTGCTGAAGAAGGGCTTCTTTCCTGGATGCGGAGAGTTATGTATGGCTTGTGCTACACTTCCTGATGGGTGTGAGCAACTGGTAGAAGGTATCCAAAGTTTGATGTCTGAGGGTATTTTGCAGTTCAGCCGGAGCGTTGAAAGTGCATCAGGGGAGGTCGTGCTGAAGCAGGCGGATGAAGTTGCTACCATTACTATTCCTCGTCACCCTATTACTATTTCTGCGCCCTGACCACCTACAATTACTATTACCAGGGCCGGGCCAATCCCATTCGAGAGTACTAACGCCGTTCCATGGCATTACGGCGCCGAAGTCTATTGCAATGGTCAGAGGATAGAGCTTGAGCCGTACGGATCGACTGTGCAGAATCTTGTCGGAGTCAGTGGCATTACTCGAAGTGGTAGAGTGTTTGCACCGACAGAGGTTGCAGCAGAGAAAGTAGTCAGAGCTGATGCTGCTGATAAGGGCAAAAGCAGAGCTGTCGAAGAGGTCCCTTCTGGGGAAGAGAAGGATTTGCTAGTCAAAGATGCTGAAGAGTTCATGCGGTTAATCAAGAAGAGCGACTACAAGATTGTAGATCATCTTCATCAGACTCCGTCAAAGATCTCTATTCTCAACTTGTTGCTGTGTTCTAAAGCGCACCGCAACGCATTGCTGAAAGTATTGAACGCTGCCTACGTGCCGCAGGAGATATCAGTAAATCAGCTAGAAGAGGTGGTAGCCCATGTCAATGCTGGCAATGGGCTGGGATTCACAGATTTAGAGCTGACTCCTAAAGGGAGAGATCACAACAGCGCCTTGCACGTCTCGATAGAGTGCAGAGGCACAATCATGTCGCATGTCCTGGTGGATACGGGTTCGTCGCTTAATGTGCTTCCTAAGAAGGCACTAATGAAGTTGGACACTCGTGGATTGCTTTGCACGCCCAGTGATCTGGTGGTGAAAGCCTTTGACGGAACTAAGCGCCACGTTTTCGGAGAGTTGACCCTGCCGATTCAAGTTGGTCCGGAGACGTTCAATACGGTTTTTTATATCATGGATATCATGCCTGCCTACAGTTGCCTCTTAGGTCGGCCATGGATCCATGCTGCTGGTGCCGTGACGTCCACGCTGCATCAGAAGCTCAAATATGCTGTCGGGGGAAGCATAGTAACCGTCTGTGGTGAGGAGGACATTATGGTGAGCCACTTGTCATCCTTTAAATATGTTGAAATGGATGGCGAAATCCATGAAACTCTCTGCCAGGCATTTGAAACCGTCAAGGTGAAAGAGGTAGCTCCTGTCGTCATAGAGAAGCAAGGGATGAATCTCTCCTCGTTCAAAGAAGCTCGGGCCATCGTCGAAGCCGGTTCCACCCCAGGCTGGGGGCATGTGTTGGAGGTACCGATCAAGCAGGATAAGTTCGGATTGGGGTATTCTCCTGAAGCTGAAGCTCCATCTTCCTCGTCTAGCAGCTCGTCTCGTGGAAAGGGGCCAATCCTATTCACCAAAGGCGGAGTAATTTTCGAAAGCATCAACGCAGCGTCTGAGGACAGTGGGGATAGCGATTATGATCTTGACGCCTGGATTCAGCCAAGCAAGCCGGGCGAGCGCCTCAACAATTGGACCATCAAGGAGATTATCAAGCTGACATGTGAAGAGTAATGATTTGCTTTTTACAATCTGTGTACAACCCTGTGTCCTGCCCGGGGCATGGTGGTTTTATTGTCAGGGCCTTGTTGGATTATGTACATGCATTTTGTTAATAAATAAAAGGCGTTTTCTTCGTACTCAAATATTGTGTTCTCTGTTATTCCTGTTTTATGTTTATTTCGAAAAACAATAAAAGGGCAACGAGGTTTGTGCTAACCTGCATATTCTTGCTTTAAACTTAACCCTTGTTATTGCAGGATCCACATAACAGACGACATCGACTCTGGCCCCTCTACGGCTCACTACGACTTCGATTGCCCGATATATCAAGCCGAGGATGAGATTGATGAAGACGAAGACCTTCCGGAAGAGTTGGCCCGCTTGTTGAGACAAGAGGAAAAGGTTATTCTGCCTCACGAGGAAGATATTGAGATCATAAATCTGGGTTCTGAAGAGCTCGTCAGAAATGTCAGAGTAGGGGCTGCATTGCAGAATGATGTCAAGCATAGACTGGTCGAGATGCTTCGAGAGTATAGTGACGTCTTTGCTTGGTCATACGAAGATATGCTCGGACTTGACACTGACATCGTGGTTCATCACTTGCCGTTGCGAGAGGACTGCCCTCCAGTCAAGCAGAAGCTTAGGAGGACGAGACCAGATATGGCTGTAAAAATCAAAGAAGAAGTCCAGAAGCAGTTGGACGCAGGATTTCTAGCCGTTACCACCTACCCTCCGTGGGTCGCCAACATAGTGCCTGTACCGAAGAAGGACGGTAAGGTACGCATGTGCGTCGATTATCGGGATTTGAATAGAGCGAGCCCTAAGGATGATTTCCCGTTGCCTCATATCCATGTGTTGGTCGATAACACAACCCAGTTTTCCGTGTTTTCGTTCATGGATGGCTTCTCCGGTTACAATCAGATTAAGATGGCACCGGAGGACATGGAGAAAACGACGTTTATCACCCCCTGGGGAATATTTTGCTATAAGGTAATGCCTTTCGGTCTGAAGAACGCAGTGGCCACTTACCAACGAGCAATGGTAACTTTGTTTCATGACATGATTCATCATGAGATCAAGGTCTATGTTGATGACATGATTGCAAAGTCCCAAACGGAGGAAGAGCATCTGGTCAACTTATTGAAGCTTTTTGAGAGGCTTAGGAAGTTCAGGCTGAGGCTGAATCCTAACAAGTGCACTTTCGGAGTGCGGTCTGAAAAGTTATTGGGGTTTATCGTTAGCGAACGAGGTATTGAAGTCGATCCTGCAAAAATAAAAGCTATTCAAGAAATGCCAGCGCCGAAAACAGAAAAAGAAGTTCGTGGTTTCTTGGGCCGAATAAACTACATTGCAAGGTTTATCTCTCAGCTCACGGCCACTTGTGAACCGATGTTCAAGCTTTTAAGGAAAGATCAGGCGATTACTTGGAATGAGGATTGCCAGAAGGCATTCGACAAAATAAAGCAGTATCTTCAAGAACCTCCAATCTTGATACCCCCAGTGGCTGGACGGCCATTGATCATGTACCTGACGGTTCTGGAGAATAGTATAGGGTGTGTCCTCGGTCAGCACGACGAGACGGGCAGAAAAGAGCATGCCATTTATTACTTGAGTAAAAAGTTCACTGAGTGTGAATCTCGATACTCGATGCTGGAGAAGACGTGTTGTGCATTAGCTTGGGCCGCCAAACGTCTACGGCAGTATATGCTCAATCACACCACTATGCTAATTTCGAAGATGGATCCGATCAAGTACGTCTTCGAGAAGCAGGCTCTTTCAGGCAGGATTGCCAGATGGCAGATGGTGTTAACGGAATATGATAATCAGTACGTCTCCCAGAAAGCCATTAAGGGAAGCGTATTGTCTGATTACCTTGCCGAACAGCCAATCGAAGACTACCAGCCGATGAAGTTTGAATTCCCTGATGAGGATATTATGTTTCTCAAAGCGAAGGAGTGCGACGAGCCATTTCCCGGTGAGGGGCCAGATAGGAAGTCTCAGTGGAAGTTGATATTCGATGGAGCGGTTAATTCCTATGGAAGTGGTATCGGGGCTATCATCACGACTCCTCACGGATCTCACATCCCGTTTACTGCGAGACTGACGTTTCCAGTTACCAACAATGAAGCAGAGTATGAAGCATGTATTATGGGTCTAGAAGAGGCAGTTGATTTGAGAATCAAGAATCTAGACGTGTATGGTGACTCAGCGCTCGTAATCAATCAGATTAAAGGGGAGTGGGAAACTCGTCAAGCGAACTTGGTGCCGTACATGAATTATGCCAGGAGGCTGCTTCCGTTCTTCGATCGAGTGGAACTTTATCATGTACCCAGGGCTGAAAATCAGATGACTGATGCCTTAGCCACGTTAGCTTCAATGTATAAAGTCAATCTTTGGAATGAGGCTCCAAGCATTGTTCTTTCGCGTCTTGATAGACCGGCATTTGTCTTTGCAATCGAGGATGCCGCTGACGGCAAGCCATGGTTCCACGACATCCAGACCTTCCTTATGACTAGGGAGTATCCTGCGGGTGCGTCAACCCAGGATAAGAAGACTCTGAGGAGGCTATCTGGAAACTTTTATCTCAATCCTGATGGAGTGTTGTATAAGAGAAACCACGATCTCGTGCTACTCAGATGTGTAGATGAGAAAGAGGCAAGTATGCTCATGGAGGAAGTCCATGAGGGCACATTTGGTACGCACGCCGGCGGGCATGCCATGACAAGAAAGATCCTGAGAGCAGGATATTATTGGCTGACGATGGAGTCGGATTGCTTCAGATTCGCGAAGAAATGTCATAAATGCCAGATTTATGCTGATAAAGTTCATGTGCCGCCGTGCCCATTGAATGTCATGTCCTCCCCTTGGCCGTTCTCCATGTGGGGCATCGACATGATAGGCAAGATCGAGCCCACTGCATCCAATGGTCACCGTTTCATTCTGGTAGCTATCGACTACTTCACCAAATGGGTGGAGGCAGCCTCGTACGCTAATGTGACCAAGCAGGTGGTAGCTAAATTCATAAAGAGGGACATCATTTGTCGCTATGGAGTTCCCGAGCGGATCATTACTGATAATGGTTCGAATTTGAATAACAAGATGATGAAGGAGCTGTGCCAGAGCTTCAAGATTGAACACCACAACTCATCTCCTTACCGGCCGAAGATGAATGGCGTCGTCGAAGCCGCCAACAAGAACATCAAGAAGATTGTTCAGAAGATGGTTGTGACGTACAAAGATTGGCACGAGATGCTGCCGTTTGCCTTGCACGGTTATCGTACGACGGCGCGTACGTCGACCGGGGCAACTCCTTTCTCCTTGGTGTACGGTATGGAAGTTGTCCTACCGTTAGAAGTGGAGATTCCTTCTTTACGAGTTTTGGTTGATGTGAAACTCGACGAGGCAGAATGGATTACGAATCGTTTGAACCAACTCAGCCTGATGGACGAGAAGAGGTTAGCATCGATTGCATTTGGTCGCCTGTACCAGAGCCGAATGAAGAAAGCTTATGATAAGAAGGTGCGCCCTAGAAGCTTTCAGACGGGTGATCTCGTCCTGAAGAAGATTCTTCCGCCACACTCCGATCACCGGGGCAAGTGGACTCCGAATTACGAAGGGCCGTATGTTGTCAGCAAGGTCTTCTCGGGGGGAGCTTTGTTGTTATCCACGATGGATGGTGAAGATTTTGCATCCCCGGTGAACGCGGACGCAGTTAAAAAATACTTTGCTTGAAAGAGACCCGATGGACAAAAAAGAAAGAGTCCAGGCAAAAAAGGGGCATCCTGGAGAACCAAAAACAGAATAAAAAGGTTCGGGCAAAAATTAGGGATATATTTGAAAAATGTACACCCGCGAAGTCGAAAACCTACACTGGGCGGCTTCGGCAAAAAAGGGTATCCCGGTGAACTGAAAACCTGTAAAGGGCGGTTCACGCAAAAGTTAGGGATTTGAATAAGCAAATGACTGCGTTACGCGTATGGACTTTCATTGTTTAGTGGTTTGGAGGACCTGAGGGCCGTTTATATGAATCAATCTCTTCCGAAGCTGAAGCGTCGGAGAAGTATCGAAGTCGAGTGGGTCTTAGAGGGATCAACTCATGGTGTTTGTCTACGCCTCGTTGCCGACATTTGTATATAATGATGTATATTTATGTTTTATTTTTTGCGCGGCTTCCTCATTCCAGGAGCTGGCCTCTGTTGTAAAACATTTTTGCCCATTCAGGGGTTCACCATCAATAAAATGCACATTATTCAGCTATTCTGCTTGCCTGTTTAGCATTTATCTGTTTTGTTTGCGAATGAAAACGCCGACGTTTTTGATAAAATGCGCATACATAAACTTACGGGCCTAGGCCCATGGATTGTTGAAAGAATTAACTACATGAATATTGTCACGAGGTAATAATCTTGATAGGCCCTTTGAGGAGGGTATCTTGTCTGTTTGTTTGTGTTGTTGCAGGTGTAGCACCTTCCAGACGGTGCGCCGTGCGCATCCTCGAGGCAGGGCGGGTCCTCCTTCTCCAGCAGAGTTCAGTGGTCTCTCCTCCGCAAAATCTGAACGCAAGATAGTGAGCATTGATATGTCTCCCCATGCAGAGATGATTCTCTTCCCCAAGCAGACGCATCCTGAAGGAACGTCACCTCATCAGAAGTGTTCAAGCGCCGAAGCTCGCATGTCCCCCCGCACCGGGTCGCAAGTGCAGATTTCATAGGAATGTTCGGGTGCCGAAGCTCGTGTTTGCCCCCAGTAAAGACGCCGGGGCAGGTGTCTCTCCCCAGCACCGGGTCACAAGTGCAGGTCTCGCAGGAAGCTGTTCGTATGCCAAAGGACGCAGTAACTGATGGTTCCAGACCGAAGTCTCCCGCGGAATTGAAATTCCCCACCAGAGTCGTATTCTCTCCCAAAGTCGGATGACTCCTTCTTCCCCAGCGGAATTAGAATTCCTCATCAGAGTTGTACTCTCTAGTGAAGTAGAATGATTTCTCCTTCCCCGGCTGAGTTCGCAAACCCCAGGAGAGACGAATCCTTGAAAGCAGTTGGGACCATGAGTGGATTTTCCCTAGCAGAGCATTGAACAGCTGATGCTGTATTTCCCCAGAGTCGCGCTCTCTCCAGCGAAGCAGAATGACTTCTCCTTCCTTGGCCGAGTTTGCAGATGTCCAAGAGAGCCGAGTCCTTGGAAGTTGATCAGATCATGATTGGTTTTCCCCAGTGGAGTGTGGAGCAGCTGAAGTTGTTTCCCCTCAGAGTCGTTATCCCCAGAAGAGTAGCCATAGCGGCCACGCAGTTTATTTTCGCGATTGACATCGCGTGCCTTCAGTAGGTCCAAGTTCCCGTAGAGCTTCGTTCCCCTGCAGCAGATCAACTGAAGTTGTGTTCCCTGCAGCAGTCACCGGCAGATCATTTCCCCAGACAGTGTCCAATTGATATTGGCGTGTCCACGTCTCCTCAGCAGGATGATTTCTCTATCTGAGTAGTGCTTTTCTCCTTGACAGGAGAATTCCCCTTCGGCATCTATTTTGCTGACGGGATCGCATCATTGTGCATGATTGCATGGCATTTAGCATAAACGCATAGCATTTCCACCGTGTGGGGCATGGCGCCGAAGCATAGGCATCATGCGCATGATCTAGGTTATTATCATTCTTATTTTACAGGTGCTCCACCGAAGGATCAGTTGCTCAGGATGATTCCTGACATTCTCCCCAACGAGGTCGCTTTCCTAAGATGATTCTTAAGACCCCGGTGTAATCCCCGCAGTCGCTCGCTCAAGATGATTTTTGAGGTCCCTAGCGAAGTCTTCAGTTCAAAACGATTCTTGAATTCCTCAGCAGGGCCGTTTGCTTAAGATGATTCTTAAGACCTCAGCGTAGTTTCCCGAGTTGGTTGCTTAGGAAGATTCTTGAGCTCCCCAGTAGCGTCCCCAGCGAGAGTTGCCCAGGAAGATCCCTGGAATCCCTAGCAGAATAAAGTCTCCAGAAAGGTCAGCAGTTCAGGATGATTCTTGAAGGTGCCCGACGAAGTTTGTTTGTTCAAGATGATTCTTGAAGTCCCTAGCAGCGTGAAATGTTTGCTCCAACAGTGATGTCTAATCTGAAGATTGATTTCGTAAACGCCTGAAGGCGATATCAGAATATTCCCGTGGATTCAGATTTCCTTATTGATGAATCAACGTGTGTCTGAAGGCAAAGTTCAAAAGTTTGTAGATGCAGCTTTTGTATGCAAGGTGATCCATGTTGGCCTGAAGACCAAGTCAGTTGTCCTGAGGTGACGATTGATTGCGATCAAGTGAATAGTTTTTCTTCTGACTGAAGTCGAAGATGTTTCTCCAGCTGAAGCGGGGTTTTGCCTGAAGGCAAAGTGTTTGAATCCCCGTAGAGTCATGAATGGCTCAGGATACCACTTCTCTGACTGAAGTCATAGATTTCCCAAGCTGAAGCGAAGGTGCCTGAAGGCAAGGTTATCCCCAAGGTCATGAATGACCTAGGATTCATTTTTTTGGACTGAAGGCCGAAGTATATCCCTGACTGAAGTCACGGATACTCTATAGCAGAGGCGGAGTTGCCTGAAGGCAGATCCATGTATCCTTGAAGGCCAAGGATCATTTTCTTCAGACTGAAGTCGAAGATACCTCCTGCAGAGTTGCCGACAGGCAAAATTTTACATCCTTGAAGGCCAAGGATGCTTATCTTCAGAAGTACTTGAAGATCTTTTCTAGCTGAAGCTGGAAGTGGCCAGGGGCCAGGGTTTCATATGTCTTTGATGTTGAAGTTCTACGGTGAGAAGTGTGCAGTAGTATTCGGATGTTCGTTATGGTTATGAGGGGGAACCCCAGATCAGAGTGTGCTTAGTTGAGTCTCTCATTCCCAGCGGAGCAGTTTCAAATACGCAAGTGTACTTTACCAGGGGTGAACCCTAGGTTAGATTTGTTCAGTGTTGTATTTTCTCCGGCGGCGAGGTTGGATGCTTGGATTTGACGGTGAGGTCAGATTATGTTTGTTCGACGGCGAAGTTGACTGTTTGCTTTGACGGCGAGGTTGGATGTTTGTTTTGACGGCGAGGTCAGATCATGTTTGTGTTCGACGGCGAGGTTGAATGTTTGTTTGACGACGAGGTCGAGCTCTTTAAATCCCCAGCAGAGATGATGTTTGTACGACGGCGATGTCGAGTGTCTCTCAGAATGATGTTTGTTTCCGACGGCGATGTCAGATTCAGTTTTCCAGCGGCGATGTTGGGTATGTCAGATGGTTTAGTCTTCCCGCGGCGAAGTTGGGTGTTGTGGTTATCTGAAGGCAATATCAGGAGAATTTAATGTCGATAACTGACGGCGATGTCAGATCAGTATGTCTCCAGCTAGTTGCAGGGCAGCTAGCGTTGCAGTGTTCGAAGGTTTGTTCTCCGCAGAGTACCGTGTGCTCGTGCAGTTGGCAAATTTTCAGGTTTACCGGTATTCAATCGTCTCGCACCTTGATTGGCTAAGAGCCGTTCGCTTCTCACCCAGTCAGGTTCAAGCCGTTTGAATAGGGGCAGTTGTTGCACCCTAAAATTTGACCAACATTTATTTATCCATCAAGTGTTTGAAGGTTGATACCTTCATCAGAAAGTTCAAGAGATCCTCAGAGAAATTGGTTGAAACCAAGGTTGTGTTTCTCATAACTTGAGAGTTGTGGGTGCTCCTCAGATGATTCTGAGACTATGAGAATGAACTTGAAGCCTTGAGAAAACTTGTGAGATGTCTTGATAGCCATCATGGAGCCCAGAGAGGTCATTATGCAAGAATTCAGAAGATTCAACCATGAATGGTAGAATTAGGGTTTTGACTGGGTCAATCCTAGATCAGCTGAAGATTTGGAGAAGGTTGAGACCTAATCCAAGGGCCATGAGATCATGGAATAATGTATGGAGATGTTATAAAGATGATTCCTAGGCCAACTCATCATGATTGAGGAGTTTGAGAAGTTTTGAGTTAGGGTTTCCAAGGATTGTCAGTGAAAAAACCCTAGTTTGGTCCCTATCTTCCAGGCAGTTTTAGCTCAAGATGTGATTGATATATCATCTTCCCCACAACATGAATGTTGTATATCTTGTTCTTAGCTTTAATTTGAGTGGTAGAAGTCCTTGATAGGAGTTGCAGAGCTCAAGTTATGGTTTTGACAAATTACAGGTCAGCTGAGGTGTGTGAATCTGGGTCCTTGAAAGTCACCCAACTTGCAGACAACTTTTTCCCTAGTAGGATGATTCCTATGATTTCTTGGTAAACATGAATGTTGAAGATAATCTTCTTAGATTTCTAGAGAGTACTAGAAGTCCTTGATAGGATTTGTAGAACTCAACTTATGGTTTGAACAAGACAGGGGTATTTTGGTCATTTGGAAGTTATAGGTCATTTTAAGCAAAAGCCATATCTCCTATTTCCAAGCCTCAAATGAAAAAACTCAAAACATAAAAGTTGTTCAAAATGGGATTTTAAGGCTAGGAAAGAGGGTGTGAAAGTTTGGAAAAGCTTAGAGCATGGATTTTTAAAAGTGGTGCAAATGGCTTGTAAATGGCTTATAAGTTAAAAAAGTTGAAATGGAATTTTGGTTTGAGAGATCTACAAATCCAAAATGGATCATCCAATATGTCATTTTGACTCCAAACATCATTTTAAAAACAATGGTTCAAGTAGAATTTTTATTTGAGGTCTTAAAATGGGGGCTACTTTGTAAAGTTCATGCTTGCATATTAAGGAACCTTTGAGAAACTTGGCATAAGGCAAGGTTTAGCTTGTTTTTTCACTCATTCAATACCAATTATTTAAGGAGACATTAAGTGGAAATGCATGGCTTATCATGAGTTTGCATGAGAATTACTAAATATGGAAAAATCAAAATCTCATTGCATGATACATTCTAGAAACTTCTTGGAATCTTCTACAAGCTTCTACACACTTCCATCCTTCTCTGTAAATGCCCTAGAATTGATCCATGGCAGGGTTGGTGATTGAGAGTGCTTGCACTACATAGTTTGATTCCATAACTCCATATTGCATTTTGCTTTCAAACTCCATTGAACTTCATCAATCATCATAATTCTTGTTATCATCATCATCTACCATCATCATAGAGCAATTGGCAAACAAAATTGAGAGGAATTCGTGGCTGGTTCATGAGATCCAAGTCTTCACTCCAAGTTGCATGAAGAAGTGGATAAGGTGATTCAAGAAGTTTTAGCAAGAACCATTGCAAACAGAAGAACATATATCCATTGAAGAGCATCTGAAGCAAGCATCAAGGCTTGGATTTAAGAGAAACCACCATAGCCATCATCACTTGCAAGGTAAGCAACTTCCTTCGAATCTCCTTGTTTATTCAGTTTTAGAACTTGTTGTTAGGATAAATGTGATTAGAGACTCTTAGGGTTGAATCATGATTAGTTTGAGGGTTGTTCTTGAGGTTTGTTTTCATGGCCATTTCTGTTTTAGGATCAAGAACACATAACCTAGTGTACTATAATCTTAGTTCTTTAGTTTAGTATACTCCCCACAACGTGTAGAACATTCTTGCATAGTTTGAGCCATAGTTATTTCCATGCAAACCAGGTGTAAACAAGTGTGCCCAGAACTTTCCTTCATCGTGTCTCTTTATAGGTTGAGTTTTAGAAAGATCCATGGCCATAGTCTTATAGAGGGTAATGAGAGGATTAATTTTGGTCTTTACATCGAGGCAATTAGTTGCGAGATGAGAGAGCTAGAGGGAGTGGAAGATTCACGTGTGGAACTGGTCTTATTGAAACCCTAGATGATCCAAGGAAGAAGATGAACGTGTGTCGTTGGATCATCCCATAATATTTGACTCTTTAAGCCCATCTAACAGTCCATATTTGAACTCAGAAACGGAGGGAAACCAGGGCACCAAAATGCACCGTTTGGATAAGCATAAAAACCTGGGCTCAGCAATTACTGCTATACACACACCCCAATTAAGGCCCATTATAAATAACCCGTGAAAAACCTGCTCTTCACACCCCAGTGCGCGTGTTTACTCTTTTTCTTTTTTTTTATTTTTTCTGATAAGAATTGGGCTTAGCACACTCGCTGTTTACACCTCCCCACTTTCCATCCCAATAATAAAACAACTGAGCGTAGTTTCTTTGGGCACCCCCCCCCCATTTTAATTCAATTCTTTATTTTCATTTCTTTTTATTTTCCATGCATATTAAAAAAGTCATATAAAATCCAAAAATTAATATTTTTTAATCCTTGTTTTTTCTACATGCTCATAATTCTGTCTAGAAAATTATAAATAAATAAAATTGGCATTTTATTTTCTTTTATTATTCTTAGAGTATTATTCTTTTAAATAGTTTTTAATTGATTTTAGTTTGTACTCAATTTTGTAGAATTTCTTTTAGGACCTTCCCATATGATTTTTAATTCATTCTTTTTGGTGTGATTAGATATTGAATCATAGTTCCCCATAGGATTTAATTCATGATTTTGAGATTAAAATTTGATTAGTTTAATTAGGTTAGCATTAGGGTATCAAAATTAGGGTTTAAGAATGCATAGGGGAGATAATTCATTTTCTTTGGAGAGTTTTGTCTTGATTTTTGGGTATGGGCATGTATGGATGTTAGGGGTAAACGTTATAGACCCTTGTGAATAATTGTTAGATTTTTTCCTCTTGCTTTAGTATTTTTAGGTATTTTCTGAAGTTTTCTGATTGTATTGGCTGTTTTGTGGTTATTTGTCTGTCCCTGGGGTTTATTTTTGGGAATTTGTTGTGGGGCTTAGTTTGTTTTTGAAGATCTTGGTGAAGAGCATGATGAAGGAGGAGATTGAAGATCAAGACCCAGAGACCCAGAGCTTGGAGCTTATTCTCTGTTTGTGAGGTTTGAAATCCTAGAGTTTGAGGGAAGTTCATGGTACTTTCCTGAGGAAGGCACTATGGATGTCTTTCATTCTTTCTTCTCACCTCTTTCTCAAGTATCCAATGATGTTGGAGCCAACTTGTGAGTTTAATTTCTCCTGAGGAGGAATGTAAACTGATGACAGTTGTTGAGCCACATGGGATACAATTCCTAAGTGGAAGCCTCCTAGTACTTTCCTGAGGAAGGTCCTATGGGTCTGTTCACTTAGTTCCATTAGTTCAGGTAGGATTTCTTAAGTATCCAGTGATGTTGGAGCCTTCATGTGAGTTTAGTTTCTCCTGAGGAGGAACGTAAACTGATCACAGTTGTTGAGCCACATAGGATATGATTCCTGAGTACAAGCCTCCTAGTGCTTTCCTGAGGAAGACACTATGAGTCTGCCTACTTAGCTCCCTTTCTTTGGTAAACTTGTTTTGAAGCTTGAAGACTGGGATTGTTTTCTTTTGGTTAGGGTGTTGCTTTAGGGCATTGCTTAGATTTGATCAGGAGTCTGTTCTGTTTTAAGGTTAGGATTAGAAGTAGGTGGTTTCTTTCTCAAGCATGTGGTTTGTTTGCCTGATGGCACTTCATTTCTTTTATCTGTATGATTGCAGTTTACTGTTTATTGCTTGATAGCATGTTGTTTATTTTTCAGTATGATTACTGTTATTTCATGACTGGCTTGAGGTCGAGACGAGCTTGTGGAGGCTGAAGCCCCACACACATTTCCTCCCTCACTTGCATTGCATGCATTTTACTGTTAAGCTGATGCTTTGTCTGTTTTGGTGTATCATTGACATGATCCCTTAGGACTCTCATTTCCTTTGATAAGGATTTGATGATAGACTTTTAGGTTGAAACCTATGCATGACAACTTCTAGGAGTTCCCTGTTCAAACCTCAACCATAGGATGAATCCATGGCATGATAACAGTAGGACATGATAGTCTCCCTCCTAGTTGGGCCTGTTCCCTTCCCATCTCAAAACAGTTTAAGATACAGTAATCATGAATGATTTCTTTCGTACGTTACGAGCCTTAAGCTATCTAAGATTGGATGTTTAGTATGGTGCTCTTTGGGTGACATGCGACGCATTCACTCTCAGGTCATAGTCTCTAGTGCGGTTGAAATCGCAAATACAATAAAAAAAAAACACTTCTTTCAGGAAATAAGCCGTAGTTTCCCAAACTACGTTTGCTCTGATCTTCCATACTGTGTGGAAGTACGTAGGCATAGGATGCAACGTCCTAGAGAGCAACCTTCAACCTTCCCCCATAACCTTCGTAGGCCGAACTACGTTGACTCTGATTTCTCATTCTCTGATGAGAATACGTAGGCATAAAGTGCGACGCTTTGCCGAGTCATTTTTCTTTTCTTTTTCAGCCAGCCTTGATAGGTAGATAGATTATAACCCACCCGTCCAAGTAAACAAACAAGCGTGGATCCCGTCGAGTACGACGGACGTGAGGGGTGCTAATACCTTCCCCTTGCGTAACCGACTCCCGAACCCAGACAATGGTTGCGATGACCTTGTCTTACCCTTATTCGTCAGGTTTTTCCGATCGTTTCCTTTCCCGCTCTGAGGGATAAATAACGAAAGTTGGCGACTCTTCTGTCATGCTGGCACCTTATTTTCGCGCAAGCGACAAATATAACCCCTAATCATTTGCAAAAGACAAAAAAAAACCTAGCGAAGCTCTGCGAAATTCGATCCTCACAATACCTAAAATCACTCCAAAGTTCTGTCAAAAGGTTGATAGAGCTTCACATTGAAGCTCTAGCCAACTTGAACTTAGCCGCATCACTCAAATCCAGAAACAGGGCACAAGCAAAGAAGAGAAAGGTGAAGAAATATACAGCACGAACCAGTTACCTCAAGATTCACCATTGGAGTAGCTTGAAGCTAGTGAGTTCCCTTTTCATTTGATTTTCGCTCGTTGTCATTTGAGCACTGTGATTTATCCGTTGAAATATGTTTTGATTAGGTTTTGATTTGTGATTATGAGTGTGCTTGTTAGATGCGAGTTGGGATTAGGGATTTAGAAATTGATTTGGGGCTAGGATTCAGAAAGAATAAGGTTTGGTTGTGAATCGAGAGAGAAACTCAGTGGGTATGAGATGAGAGAGGGAGGTGAAAAGCACGAATGATAGAAAGGGAAGAGTTTTCATTGCTTTTCACTTGGTATTGGGTAATATATAAAACTTGTTTATTTTTTGCTGGGAAGAACTAAGTTCATCGAGCCGTGTGTTTGGTTTTATTATCTGAATTAATTGACTATGTTGAAAAAATGAAAAGTGGGAGCTGTTGCGCTACCCTAGGGCCTGAACGACTATCTCCAGCAGGTGTAGGATTCAAGGGTTTATCATTACCTTTTAGAAGTCTGTCTTTATTTATTTAATTATTTTTATGCTGTTTTTATATAGGTAGGTACGTAAAAAGAAAATGTGGATAGGGCATATGAATTGTAAGCCCTAGAGGTGGTTTAGCATGTGATACCTGCTGAGTTTTAGGATATTAGGGCATGCGGTGGTGATCCTATTAACCCATTTAGTTTCATTATATTATAATTGGCTTAGAGATTAATAAGTTAATTAAGGTTGGGACCAAAAGAAAAAAAGCATGTTCTTGTCTAGTAATAGGTTCGTAATTAATAATTTCCTTACCTCTAAACCAAGTTTTTTTGTTATTAATTTTTTATTGAGAATAGGTATTTATGGTACTTTATTTCTTAAATTTAATAAAATATATCATATCTTATTTCAAATTATTCTATAATGCCTAAATAATATATACATATATTCTTTATTTGAGTCATGAGAATAATTATTTTCTTAATACAAACGACCAAATTTTTTTTATGGAAGTGGTGGGTTCTTGGAGTCTAGAACTCCTTGGGTCCTTAAGCGACTGCTCTCAAGGTGCACGCCTTGAGTTGTGATCTCTTCGTCTTTCATCATTAAGATACTCAATTTTGTTTAAGTCTTTCAAAATAGATGAACTATAATGCCTACCTTAGTTTAACCCACCTACGTTATTATTTTCTTAAATTAAAATTACGAAAGAATCGAATTCTTGGAGTCGTGCATTCCTTGAATTCGAGAGTGATTACTGTTGAGGCGTACGCCTTGTATAGTGTGTCATTCAAACTTTCTTTCCTAAAATACCTCCTCTAATTATTTGTACAAGTATTCACTGTCCAACAAACATATTTCATAATTAACGAAATGAAAAAGATGTCGTTGAGATCTAGCATTCCAACGATATCCCAACTAGTTGATTACGAGGCCGACGTCTCGTTTATCGAGTAGTCGTTATTCCTCCTAGTTTTTCAAACCATCTAATCTCTTTCCTCACCTTTGTGCAATCGAGTCTAAACCCTAGTATGTTTCTAAAACATACGTCAAATCCAAATTATTTTCTTAACTAAATTGCGAAAGAATGGAATTCTTGGAGTCTCGCACTCCTTGAATTCTTGAGTAACCACTCTTGGGGCGTACGCTTTAGGTTGTGGTTTGCTCAACCTTTCGTTTATAAAACACATGCCCTAACTATTTGAATGAAAAAAGGTATCATTGGGATCTAGCATTCCGATGATATCCCGATTAATTGATTGTGAGGCCGACGTCTCGTAATCGTCATTCTCCTTTAAAATATTCAATCCAACTCTCTTCTCTCGCCCCCGTGCGATTAAAACTTTCTCAAACACTAATTTCGAAGTTAGTTGAATGAAAAAGGTGTTGTTGGAATCTAGCATTCCAATAATGCCCCGATTAATTGATTGCGGGGCCGACGTCTCGTTTATCGAATAGTCGTCATTCTCCATCAAATTATCTAACCATTCCAACCTCTTTCTTGCCCTCGTGCAATTGAAACCTTAAACCTATTCAAATCCATTCTCTTTCCCAAACCAAAACATCTAATACGATAAACCTAATTCCTCGCCCTCGTGCGATCTCCAGCCCAAACACTCTTAGAAAGAACATTGTTTAATCCTTTCTTCCGCGCATAACAAACTCGTGCTTCAGCCTCCCCTAGCGAGCAGACAAGCCAACGTTTAGCAGTTAGAATGCGACCTAAACTCTCGTTCGACTCAAATACACTTCTTCTCCAAGAACATTGTTTAGTCCCTTATTCCGCGCATATGAACTCGTGCTTCAGCCTCCCCTAGCGAGCAGACAAGCCAATGTTTAGCAGTTAGAATGCGACCTAAACACTCGTTCAAATCCAAATCCTTTTACCGTAGTTAGCCGAACTACGGCTGCTCTGATTTCTCATTTATGAATGAGAATACGTAGGCACAAGATTGCGATGATCTTGGCGAGCACAATCCCCTCTTTTACCCGTAGTCCCACGAACTACGAATGCTCTGATTTTCCACTTCTTACAAGTGAAGATACGTAGGCACAAGGGCCCCAATCCTTGGCGAGCACCCTATTTTAAAACCCCCCATTCCCCCCTATAGGAGAAACCTTAGAATAAAACAAACAAGCGTAGATAACTTTACTCTCGAATCGATCAAGAGGTTCCCGTTGAGTACAACGGGCGTAGAGGGTGCTAATACCTTCCCTCTGCGTAACTGACTCCCGAACCTAGAATATTGGTTGCGATGACCATGTTCTTATCTCCTTAAAGGTTTTATCGATATTTTCCTATTCCATCCTTTGAATGAATAAAGTTCGGTGGCGACTCTGTTTCGAACAGTATTTTCCGCGTCCATCGCGAAGATCGTATTTTTCGAGGTACAACAGATGGCGACTCTGCTGGGGACATTGCATTGCCCTATGCAAGAGAGAGTAAAGCCTAACTTGACTCGATTTGAGAGTGTTGACCTTTTCTTAACTGTTTTCTATGTGCTTATGTTTTTTTCTTTGTGCTTATGTTCTCCTGTTGTTTATTTATTACTTTCTCTTTCTATTATGTGTTATGTATTACATTTGCTTGTTGGATTCCGGGAAAATATCACAAGTAAAGCTCTACACCCGAGCTTTGGAAAAAGAAGAGAGAAAACATAGTTTAGAATTGGTAGTCGAGTAATGTTAGTCCCCGAGGATTCGCTCCTTGTGTGCCTAGCATGAAAGCTCCTCCAGAATAGACCTTTTCGTAGATCTTATCGTAACGCAACTAGCCTGTTGCACGATTTGATTCATGAAGGGTCCATGACTCTGGGAACCGCTCTTAGAACCAGTTTCTATATTGGTAGTCGTGTAGTGTTGGTCCCCAAGGACTAGCTTCTCGTGGGCCTGACATGAAGACTCCTCTCGAGAGAGATCCTTTGGTATTACCGTCGTAATACAACTCGCCTGTTGCATGACGGTGGTATCATTGGTATCTATGACCTTGAGAACCCCGTCCGTCAACGTAGAAACTATCCTGTGAGCGGGTCATTTTGGGTAAAGAATCTAAAACTATCTTTATACCTATTAGGAGGGTGGGAGATACTTGTGATAGCCTGGATCCCACACTGTTGCATTCATAAACATTTACATATGCATCATAACTTACACTAGTTTTTATTTTTAGGGAACCGTTTATATTGACAGGTTGAAATACATTCACAAATGGCCGCAAGTTCAGAAAAAAGAAAGACTATTCAGCTTAAAGCACTCAAACCTGATGTTAGTGTGGTCATGAACTGTTTGAAAGAAATGACTACAATCTTCAAGAAGACTCTGATAGGAAGGTTTGGCCAGGTGACCGATCTGCTAATGATTGAAGTACAGGTCCCTGCTATTACGGCTTTGGCGCAATTTTATGATCCGCAAATGAGAAGCTTCTTATTTCAAGATTTCTACTTAACACCCGCTATTGAAGAGTTTGAGGGGTTCCTAGGTTTCCCGGTCAAGGGTAGGGCACCTTATACTATGATAGGGCAGACTCCAGAAGTGGAAGAATTGGCCGATGCTCTCAAAATTTCGATTTCAATAGCCAAAGCTGGTTGGAAGAAAAGAGAAGATTTCTTTGGCTTTAGAAGCATTGTACTGGAGAAAGAAGCAATTAAGATGTTAAAGAAAAAACAATGGGATGCTTTGGTGAATGTATTGGCTCTCCTCATCTATGGGCTAGTATTGTTTCCCACTTTCGAAGATTTCATTGATTCTGCAGCTGTCAGTGTGTTTTGGGCCGTTTGGAAGAAGGAGCAAAGCCCGGTGCACCCTCTCTTGGCTGATATCTTCTACACTTTACACCTTCGCCATGAAAGAAAGGGTTCAGTGTTGACATTTTGTCTCCCTATTCTCTACAAATGGCTCACTTCTCACGTACTCAAACGTCACGCCACCGTCCCTATTTTGAACAGTGGGGAATGGGCTCAATTTCTAGTATCTATCTCTGAAAAGAACATCACCTGGTACTCGAACAAGTTGGAAGTAAGTGAAATCATCATGAGCTGTGGTAGTTTTTGCAACGTACCGTTGATCGGATCAAAAGGTTGTATAAGCTATAATCCTATACTAGCTATACGACAATTGGAGTACCCAATGTTAGGGAAACTTGAAGACAAAGAACTAGAAGAAATGATCCTCCATGAGAGAGGTGCCAAGGATCCCTCACTTCTCTGTCAGATTGTAAGATCTTGGCAGAAAGTTCATACTAAAGGATCAGATTTGAGAAGAAGGGATGGTGTGGCCAGGATGCCTTTTCGGCAGTGGGTTCTAGAGAGGGTCAAAATAGTTAAGCTCCCCTTTTCTATTGAGGCACCTCCTAAACTCACCACTCCGCAACCTGTACCCGTATCAGTTGAAGAAGTGGAAGAGATGAGAGTCAAGATAGCCCAGCTAGGGAAAGAAAACGAAGATTTACAAGTCAAGCTTCAAAATGTGACTAATGAAAAGAATCACATGAGGTATGAGATCGATAGAAAGGATAAGCAAATTGAAGAGATGGGAAGCAAGATTAATGAAGAAAAGGGTAAAAGGAAAAGGACCAAAGTATGTATCAACCAGGCTGACAGTTGTTTAGAATCCCTCAAAGAGCAGCTGGATCACGCTCATAGAAAATGGCGAGAGAATGAACAGTGGTATCTTCTAGCCACTAAACAGAATAAGGAGATCAGGGAGACATTAGGAGCTGAAATCAAGACACTTGGTGCTGCACTACGTCAATCAAGAGCTGACGAGGATAGAGAACGTCAACTCAAGGAAGAAGCCCTAAACTCATCTTGGGTTAAACCAGAAGACTGGCGAAAGATATGTGTTGACATGGATGGGCTCAAGAAGTTTATTAAGTATCAGAAGAATCAGATAGGAGCTATCAAGGAAGACCAAGCAATTTGGTCTGCTGCAAGAGACCAGTTAGCTCGTGATGTTGCGACATATGAGCAATCCATTCATATCATGAAGGATAACCGAGACGCATACCGCAACAAGCTAAATGGGTTGGTGGAATTTTGTAACTGGTTGGCCAAAGATCTGATATGGAAACTTAGAGATGCTATGGAAGCCATAGATGAATCTACCGCTCCGGCTATTTATGAGTTCATATGTGTGTGCAAGGAAATGTTTGCAAGATTCAAGGAAGAGCTCAAGGAGCACGAAGCAAGAAGAAATGAAGCTTGAAGTTTTCTTTGTTTTTCTATTATTTTTCGCAAATTTATATTCCTGGATGGATTGTACTCTGTTTATGATTGGAACAATTTGAATGAATGAGGAGTAGTCTTTTTAATTTATTTGTTCTTGTGCTATTTGAATGATTGATAAATAACTGTTGGTATAAATGCTTCCCTAAAAAATTAAAAAAAACGCAATCATAATCATAAGCATAAACATAAGCATTTTGCACCTTCACCCGACAGTACAACTCATCGGACTTTTCCTTTCTATCTCCAGAACTTAAAAGCTGACTACTCGACATCGTTACGAGACCAGGCGCAACTTTTAAATGACGCTTGAACAAATGGAAGAGACTCAGAATACCATGAGGGGTGACATCGATGCTCTCAAGATGAAGATGGACCAGCTGCTGGAGACAATGATGACGTTAGCCCAAAAAGAAAACAATGATGAGACTTTTGCTAATGCCAAGAAGGTGGCTGACAATATAGGAACTTCTGGGATTGTTAAAACTCCCCACGTAGACCTTGTCGACCGTTCCACATCCGCGCGTCAGGGCTCTGAAGTAGACATGGATGAACAATATGATGCTTTTACCAACCTCCACCACCTCCTCCTCAACACAATATGGGGATTACTAATAACCTTGCTGCAGATAGACTACGAACTGTTGAAGAGAAAATCAAGTCATTAGAAATTAAAAAGACTCCAGGGTTGGATGTTGTGGACATGTGCCTAGTTCCGGGATTGGTGATAGGGAAGAAATTCAAAGTCCCGGACTTTGAGAAGTACAAGGGGGTCAGCTGCCCCAAAACCCATCTAAGAGCGTACTGTCGCAAGATGGCGGCTCACATTGATAACGACTTGATCTTAATACACTACTTCCAAGATAGCCTCAGTGGGGCATCATTGGAATGGTATATGCAGTTAGAAAAAGGACAAATCAGTACGTGGAGAGATCTAGCAGATGCGTTTTCACAACATTATCAGTATAATACTGACTTGGCACCGAATCGCACGCAGCTGCAAGATATGACTCAACGTAACAATGAGTCATTTAAAGAATATGCCCAAAGGTGGAGGGAATTGGCTGCCCGTGTTCAATCACCATTGCTGACCAAGGAGTTAACTGACATGTTTATGGGAACTCTACAACCTCAGTACTTGGATCGCATGCTTGGGTCCAGTTTTCCTAATTTTGCTGAAGTAGTATCAGTAGGTGTCGCTTGCGCGAAAATAAGGTGCCGGCAAAATAGAAGAGTCGCCACCTTTCATTATTTATCCCTTAGAGCGGGAAAGGAAACGATCGGAAAAACCTGACGAATAAGGGTAAGACAAGGTCGTCGCAACCATTGTTTGGGTTCGGGAGTCGGTTACGCAAGGGGAAGGTATTAGCACCCCTCACGTCCGTCGTACTCGACGGGATCCTCGCTTATTTGTTTACTTGGATGGGTTGGTTATAATCTATCTACCTATCAAGGCTGGCTGAAAAAGAAAAGAAAAGTGACTCGGCAAAGCGTCGCACTTTATGCCTACGTATTCTCATCAGAGAATGAGAAATCAGAGTCAACGAGTTCGGCTAACTACGGGTGAAGGTGGGGAGAGGTTGCTCGCTAGGATGTCGCATCCTATGCCTACGTACTTCAACGCAGCATGGAAGATCAGAGCAAACGTAGTTCGGGAAACTACGGTTTATTTCCTGTTTTGAAAGAAGTGTTTTTTATTGTGTTTGCGATTTCAACCGCACTAGAGACTATGACCTGAGAGTGAATGCGTCGCATGTCACCCAAAGGGCACCATACTAAACATCCAGACTATGGAGAAGAAGCTCTCCCACAATCCTTCCTCATATAGCTTAAGGCTCGTAACGTACGAAAGAAATCATTCATGATTACTGTATCTTAAACTGCTTTGAGATGAGAAGAGAACAGGCCCAACTAGGAGGGAGACTATCAAGTCCTACTGTTATCATGCCATGGATTCATCCTATGGTTGAGGTTTGGAACAGGGATCTCCTAGAAGTTGTCATGCATAGGTTTCAACCTAAAAGTCTATCATCAAATCCTTATCAAAGGAAATGAGAGTCCTAAGGGATCATGTCAATGATACACCAAAACAGACAAAAGCATCAGCTTTAACAGTAAAATGCATGCAATGCAAGTGAGGGAGGAAATGTGTGTGGGGCTTCAGCCTCCACAAGCTCGTCTCGACCTCAAGCCAGTCATTAAATATCAGTAATCATACTGAAAATAAACAACATGCTATCAAGCAATAGACAGTAAACTGTAACCATACAGACAAAAGAAATGAAATGCTATCAAGAAAGATAAACACATGGGCAAGGGAGCTAGGCTCTACCGAATACCCGCAAGCAAAGCCAAGCAGTAACAATACAAACAGATGCACTCATGCTCTGGGACTGAACTTATTCTAGATGAACTTAGTCTAATGCAGCAGACAAATCAGACAAAACACACAATACATCAAAGAAAACAGAAGAAAGCTTCAGCTCCTCTAGCAGCAACCCAGTCTTCAGACTTCAAAGATCACTTGCTTTCCAGGTATCAACCCTACAATATGAGTATCAACTCATCTTCTCCCTTAAGCTTCAGCTTCTTTGATCAGCTCCACCTTCAGGCTTCACTATCTTCAGGGACCCTCAGGCATCAACTTGATCTTCACAAAGTCTTCAGACTTCAACAATCTTCAAGGAATCATCCTCTTCAAAGCTTCAGCTTCCATCTTCAATGGCTCAAATGCTCCAGTAAACAAGATTCAGTCAACAAGATGAGGTGAGGATGTTACAGTGCTCACTGACTTCCAAAGGATGCCATTGAGGACTTAACATCAAAGGGAAGGCTCTCTCAAAGTTCTACCTCAGAGGGCAAGGTCACTAATCCCTCCAAAGGAGAGAGGTGAATACCCTTGAGGGACTTTATGTCACAGAAAAGGAAGGAGGTGAACAAAACACTCCTTGTTTATTGAATGGAAGTATCCTATCTAGGGTTCTGCCTATGCACCTATAAACCTATAAACAAAACAGACAAAAGCTATGCTAAACTCCTCTGCAAGGTCTTCAAAGCTCCAATGATGATCCACAAGGTCTTCAACTCAATCTTCAAAGCTCACCCACTCAAAGGAGAAGAAAAACAAACACAACAATACAACTTATGCCTTCAAGCAACACACCTACTATCCATACATTCAAAAATCAATTAGAAATACTAAAATACCATACAATATTCTAGCAAAATTCTAAGGGATTCTATACATACTTGCCCTTAACCCATATATTCCCCATACACTAATTTGGCCTATAAACACCAAAACAAAATTGTTCAACTCTACCTATACAACCTAAAACCCTAATTAGAACACCTAAATGTCTAACAATCAAACTACATCAAATTTTAATCTACAAATTGAGAATTAAATCCTATATGAAACTAGGGTTCAATACCTAACTATGCCAAAAATAATGGCCCAAAAACCCTAAGGGAAAGTCCTAAAACAAATTGTACAAGATCAAGTATCAACTAAAACATATTAAAAAGGCTATTTACAAAAATAATATGCTAAAAATACTAAACTAAAAATAAAATGGAATTTTATTTTTTATTAATTTTCTAGACAAAATTATGATTATGTGAAAAAAGGAAGAAATGAAAAATATTGATTTTTGGATTTTATATGAATTTATTAAAATGCAAGGAAATTAAAGAAATAAAAAAATAAAAGAATAAGAAATAAATGGGAGGGGGGTATCAGAAGTAACACGCCCCAGTTGTTTTCATGATGGGTCAAAATCCTGGGAGGTGGGAATAGAAACAAATGCTGAGGCCCAGTTTCATTAACGAACCAAAACGGTGCGTTTGGTTAAGTGGTACGCTGCGTTTTGAACGCTTCAGTCTTCCCTCCATTTGCCAGTTTAAATCATGGTCGTGCGATGAACTGAACTAGTCAAACATTCTGGACGATCCAACGATGGAGAGATCATCTTCTCCAAATGAACCCTAGGGTTTGCAGAAACCCTAACCCCATGCAAGGATTTCAACTAGATCGTGCTCCTCCATTTCTCCATGAATTTCAACAACTCCAAAAGCAAAGTTGTACTATTAGTCACCCAGAACACGATGCTATCAATAATTGTCCCTGAAACCTCTTGAATCATTCCAACAGAAAGCTCCACTATCATGGTTTCAATTCTTTCCTCTGCTATCAATCTTAATGAAACTTCAAGCTAATGATCCAAAATTATTCTACATGTTTCCCTAACCATTCTACACCATCTCATATCCATTAATGCACACGAAATAGCTTGCTATCAATTCTGCAAGAACTGGTACCCTGCCTCGAAACCTCATGAATCTTCCTCTAATTCTCAGAATATGGTCCTCTACCCTAGCTTAACCAGTCTAAACCTAGAACTATAGTGGAATGCACATAAATTAGGTGATACGAGCAAGATTACCAACCTGTCAAACTTTAATGGTGGATGTGGCTTCTCTCCAATTCAGTGCCTGCAACTTTCCTTGATGAATCTCCAATGGCAGATATGAATTCTGTATGCAACAAAATGGATGAACAAGGCTTGAATCTTGTGTTTGATCTCAATATGCACTTCTTGCAAATTCTTCAAAACAGCTTCAAACCTCCATGGATCTTCCTCTATCTCAGTATGCAATCAACCACAAGGATCAGAGTAGTGTGTTTGTGGAGGAGAAATGAATGAAGATGGAAGAGAAAGAGAGCTTGCTATGGAAATGCAAATGGAAGGATCTTACTTTTTCACACCCTAATCTCACCACTCACCAATAATGATCACCAACCCTGGCCACATTGTGATTCACCCTACTTATAGCAATCCATGGAATGATCTAGATACATCTAGAAACTTGTGGAAAGTGTTAGAAAGTTTGAGAACTTCTCATGGAATGATACATTGGATATCCATTATCTCATGCCTTAGGCTTGCCAAATTGACTTTAAAATCTCCCTACAAGAGATATTGAGAAAGAATGAATGAAAAACATGCATTTCCTTTCCTTTGGTGAAGCTTTATCAAGTTGCCTTATTATGCAAGAATGAGAATTACAAAGTAACCCCCATTTCTAAGCTTCAAATCAAAATTCTACTTGAACCATTGTTTTTAAAATATTGTTTGGAGTCAAAATGACATATTGGATGACCCATTTTGGATTTGTACATCTCCTAAACCAAAATTAAATTTCAACTTTTTCAATTTATAAGCCATTTTTAGGTCAATTTCACCCAATCTTGTAAATCCTTGATACAAGCTCTTTCAATAACTCATGACCACTTTTCTAGACTAAAAATACCATTTTGAACAACTTTCATGTTTTGAGTTTTTCCATTTGAGGCTTGGAAATAGGAGATATGGCCTTTGCTTAAAATGACCTATAACTGCCAAATGACCAAAATACCCCTGTCTTGTTCAAACCATAAGTTGAGTTCTACAAATCCTATCAAGGACTTCTAGTACTATCTAGAAAGCTAAGAAGATTCCCTTCAACATTCATGTTGACCAAGAGATCATAGGAATCATCCTACTAGGGCAAAAGTTGTCTGCAAGTTGGGTGACTTTCAAGGACCCAGATTCACACACCTCTGCTGACCTGTAATTTGTCAAAACCATAACTTGAGCTCTGCAACTCTTATCAAGGACTTCCACCACTCAAATTAAAGCTAAGAACAAGCTCTACAACATTCATGTTGTGGGGAAGATGAGATATCAATCACATCTAGAGCTAAAACTGCCTGGAAGATAGGGATCAAATTAGGGTTTTTTCACTGACAATCCTTGGAAACCCTAACTCAAAACTTCTCAAACCCCTCAATCATGATGAGTTGGTCTAGGAATCTTCTTTATAACATGTCCACGCATCATTCCATGATCTCATGGCCCTTGGATTAGGTCTCAACCTTCCCCAGATCTTCAGTTACCCTAGGGCTGACCCAGTCAAAACCCTAATTCTTCCATTCATGGTTGAATCTCCTGAATCCTTGCACAATGACTTCTCTGAGCTTCATGATGGCTGTCAAGACATCTCATATACCTTCTCAAAGCACCAATTTCATTCTCAAAGTCTCAGAATCATCTGAGGAGCACCCACAACTCTCAAGCTACGAGACACACAACTCTGGCTTCAACCAATTCTCTTGAACTTTCTGATGAAGGTATCAACCTGCAAACACTTGATGGATAAATAATTGTTGGTAAAATTTTGGGGTGCAACAGTAGGTGAAAGAATCGAGAGCACTTTGAAAAAGAACAAGGCTGCAGTCCCAATGAATGGAGGAAGAAAGCCTTTTGTGAAGAAAAGGGAAGATAAAACTAATGTCGTGATGAGAGGGCGAGGAGATAGAGCTCCAGTGGACATCCAATATCCACAAATAGCTGCAGTAGCCCAAGCTCTTTATCAACAGCCAGCCCAACAGCACAATCAACAGCAGAATTATCAGAGAGTTCCTCTACCGTAATATCTGAATGCTTCGGCTCAAAGACAGCAAAGGCCGAGACAGCCAAGAAGACAACTTGACTCGTTGCCTATGTCATATGGACATATTTTTGCTCAACTAAATCAGAGTGGACACTTAACGTTGCGAGATTTACGTCCAGCAATCTTTCCATACCCTTCTGGGTACGATGCGAATGCCCATTGCGAGTTTCATAAGGGAGCCCCTGGACACTCCATAGACAACTGCTATGCGTTTCAGAACAGGGTGCAAGACTTGATAGAGTCCAAAGATCTCACTTTTACACCTAGAGGTGCCAATATTACGAAGGATCCGTTACCTAAACATGGAGGTCCTTCTGTCAATGCTGTGGAAGAGAGTAGTGGTTTGAGACTAATTACAAATGTTGAAGATGTCCGTACTCCAATGGCCGTTATTGGAGAACAATTGAAGAGAAGTGGGATGATTCCCCAAGAAGAAGTGGAGAATTTGACTGACGAAGTGGTGAAGAGACATTTACAAAGGTTCATAGAACGTGGAATAATACAAATAGAACAAAGAGATTCGAGCGTGTCTGCTATTGATATTCAGTATGATGAAACAAGTGCTTATCCGACAAGGCGACTTCGACCAGCGCCAGTAGTCCTGCAGTATGATCCTTCGGAAGCCTTTCGACAGAGGCCCGCCCGACCAGCACCCGTGATTATGCAATATGATGAAGATGACGTCAATAGACAAAAAGCAGCACGACCAGCTCCGGTGGTAATAGAGTATTCTGTCAATGAATCTGAGCCCAAAGTTTTTAAACAGAGGCCAGAGAGACTAGTGATTGAGTATGACGCTGCCAAATGCGATGCAGTTGTTGGGCCTAGTGGATGACCCGTAGCGGTCGTTTGTTTGCCGCCAAACCAGTGGAAGTGCCAGCTAGAAATAAAGAAAAAGCTACAGTTGAACTGCCAAGTGTTGAGCCACCTGTTGAGGTATCATCACCAAAGCCAGTGGTTACGCCAAAGGAAGCTAAGGAGTTTTTGAAGATCATCAAAAAAAGTGATTGATCAATTAAACCAGACTCCAGCCAGAATTTCCATGCTCTCGTTGTTACTTAGTTTAGAGGCCCACAGGTTATCTTTAATGAAGGTGTTGAGCGCCGCGCATATTGCTGAAGACATCACCGTAGCCCAGTTTGATGATGTGATAGCTAGCGTAACAACCGGAAACTTTCTTGGGTTTAATGATGATGACCTGACTGCAGAGAAAAGAAATCACAATAAAGCTCTCCATATTTCAATCAAGTGTCAAGACACATTGATATCCCGAGTCTTAGTGGATATAGGTTCTTCCTTAAATGTGCTTCCTAAGATCACCCTAGAGAGAATGCCAGTAAAAGGAGTTAGCATGAAGCCGAGTGCTCTGGTAGTCAAAGCTTTTGATGGTTCTAGGCGTGCTGTGATTGGCGATGTGGACTTGCCAATAAAAATCGGGCCAACTGTCTTCACTATTACTTTCCAAGTAATGGATATCTATCCAGGGTACAGCTGTCTATTAGGAAGACCTTGGATTCATTATGCAGGAGCTGTTACCTCCACCCTTCACCAGAAGCTAAAATTCGTCAGTAATGATAAGGTAGTTCAGATTGGAGGAGAGGAGGATATCTTGGTAAGCCACTTGACGTCCTTCAGGTACATTGAATTTGAAGGGTAAATGATGGAAACGCCTTTTCAGTCATTTGAAATGGTGAATACATTAGCGGTGCAGCGAATTTCAGATAGTCAGAGTTCAAGATCAGCAATGGCCTCTTATGAAGAGGCTAAGATGGTTGTAGATGAAGAGAACGCCCAAGGATGGGGCAAGATGGTGGAAGTGGCTGAAAAGTTCGACAAATTTGGGCTAGGATACCATCCTTCATCCAACACAGCAACGGTTGCACGTGACAAGAAGCAGATTCCTCCTGTAGCAGAAGTTTTCAAGAGCGCCGGGCATATCTTCGATCATACCTCCGCCATGGTAATTGAAGATGAGGCTGATGACAAAGAAGTCTCCGCAAGCTGGATCCGACAGGCTGAACCTGGGGAAGAATTGAAAAACTGGAAGACCATCAAAATACCCCAATTCTTCCCTCTTCAAAAGTAAAGTTTTAATTAATTTTCAAAACCCTACGCTCTGCCCAAGGCGTAGTGAAGCTTTGTATCGGGCCTCCTGATGTTTCAAAACATGTTTAACGTGAATAAATTTTGATTTGCATTCAATTCTTTTGCTCATTTTCTTTTCTACTTTTTTCATAATTAATGGCATTTCTTTCACGCACTCACTTTCCTAAATAAGCTGCATAAATCATAAACATGCAGAGACACTACCGAGGTCCTTGATATCGACACTGCTATAGGCCTTTATGATTTTGATTGTCCAATATACCGAGCGGATGAGGAAGACGAGGATGAGCTCCCCAACGAATTGGCTAGGTTGCTGCAGCAAGAAGAGAAGGTCATTATGCCGCATAAAGAGGGTGTCGAGATTATCAACCTAGGTTCAGAAGAAAATAAAAGGGAGATAAGGGTTGGCGCGTCTCTTCAGGATACTGTCAAGGTAAAGATGGTAGGGCTCCTTCGATAATATGCTGATGTATTCGCATGGTCGTATCAGGACATGCCTGGTCTAGATACGAACATCGTTGTACACAAGTTGCCACTCAAAGAAGAGTGTCATGCCGTCAAGCAGAAGTTGAGAAGAACCCGTCCTGATATGGCTCTGAAAATCCGTGATGAAGCCCGAAAACAATTCGATGCAGGATTCTTAGCAGTGGCCAAATATCCATAATGGGTTGCAAATATTGTTCCAGTGCCGAAGAAGGATGGAAAGGTCCGTATGTGTGTGGATTACCACGACTTAAATAGAGCAAGTCCTAAAGATGATTTTCCATTGCCTCATATTGATGTGTTGGTAGATAATACGGCTCAGTTCTCCATTTTTGCCTTCATGGATGGATTCTCTGGTTACAATCAAATTAAGATGGATCCAGATGACATGGAAAAGACCACGTTCATTACACCATAGGGCATATTCTGTTACAAGGTAATGTCATTTGGGTTGAAGAACGCTGGGGCAACGTACCAACGTGCAATGGTAACACTATTTCATGATATGATTCATAAAGAGATCGAAGTGTATGTTGACGACATGATTGCTAAGTCCCAGACTGAAGATGAACATTTGGTTAATTTGGAAAAGTTGTTCGCCATACTGAGGAAGTTTAAGTTGAGACTTAATCCCAACAAATGTACGTTCGGGGTGCGGTCTAGAAAGTTGTTGGGCTTTATCGTAAGCCAGAAAGGGATTGAGGTGGATCCTGATAAGGTAAGGGCGATTCAGGACATGCCTGCACCAAAGACCGAAAAGGAGGTCCGTGGATTTCTAGGGAGGTTGAATTATATCGCAAGATTTATTTCACACCTCACAGCCACTTGCAAACCAATATTTAAGTTACTCAGGAAAGATCAGCCGGTTGTATGGAATGATGAATGCCAAGGGGCATTTGATGCAATCAAAGAATATTTGCAAGAACCACCGATCTTGATGCCACTAGTTCCTGTGCTAGAAGAATCCATGGGTTGTGTATTAGGATAACAAGATGATTCATGCAAGAAAGAGCATGCTATATACTATCTCAGCAAAAAGTTTAACGACTGTGAGACTAGATACTCTTTGCTTGAGAAAACTTGTTGTGCACTTGCATGGGCTGCTGGACGCCTCAGACAATATATGCTGACACACACCACATACTTAATCTCTAAGATGGATCCAATCAAGTACATCTTTGAGAAGCCTGCTCTTACTGGTAGGATAGCCCGATGGCAAATGCTTTTGTCTGAATACGACATCCAGTATGTCGCTCAGAAGGCTATCAAAGGCAGTGTGCTAGCAGACCATTTGGCCCACCAACCCGTGGAAGATTATCAGCCGTTGAGATTCTACTTTCCAGACGAGGATATCATGATGGCAAAAGATTACGAGGAGCCAGGGCCAGATGAAGGGCCAGAACCAGGAGAGCGATGGACTCTTATGTTCGATGGTGCTTCTAACTCTTATGGACACGGAATTGGGGCAGTGATTACATCTCCCAAAAATTTTCACTTGGCGTTTACGGCCAAACTCTGTTTCCCGTGCACTAACAATATAGCGGAGTACGAGGCATGTATACTAGGGCTAGAAGAGGCCATTACTTGAGAATCAAAACTCTCGATGTGTTTGGATATTCTGCTATGGTAATTTATCAAATAAGAGGCGATTGGGATACAAAGCATGAAAATTTAATTCCGTACCGGGATTATGTGACCAAATTGCTTCCCCGATTTGATGATATCACTTTTGCTCACATACCTCGAGAAGAGAATCAAATGGCTGACGCTTTGGCAACTCTGGCATCCATGTACAAGTTGATATGGCCTAATCATAGACCGTCTATTGATTTACGATGCTTTGAAGAGCCCGCGCATTGCCTGACTGCTGATAAGGACGTAGGTGAAAAGCCGTGGTTTTATGATATAAAGCGATATCTTGAAAAGCACGAATATCCTGAAGGAGCCCTGGGTATCGACAAAAGAACTTTGCGAAGATTGGCATCCAACTTCTTCCTCAACGGAAATGTATTGTACAAGCGCAACTATGACACTGTTTTGCTTAGATGTGTGGAGAAACGTGAAGCTGAACAGATTCTAAAAGACATTCATGAAGGTTGCTTTGGAACTCACGCGAATGGACATACCATGGCAAAGAAAATATTGAGAGCGGGCTATTATTGGCTTACCATGGAAGCAGATTGTTATCATCATGCCCGAACTTGTCACAAGTGCCAAATATACTCTGATAAGATTCATGTACCCACCACTCCATTGAACGTCTTAACCTCACCATGGCCCTTCTCCATGTGGGGAATAGATATGATTGGGATGATTGAACCGAAAGCTTCAAACGGACATCGCTTCATACTTGTGGCCATAGACTATTTCACCAAGTGGGTTGAAGTTGCTTCATATACCAACGTTACTAAGCAAGTAGTCGCTCGCTTCTTGAAACACAACATTATATGCAGATATGGAGTGCCTAATCGCATCATCACCGACAATGGGTCGAATCTCAACAACAAAACGATGGACGAGTTGTGCGCCAGTTTTAAAATAGAACACCATAACTCGACACCATATAGACCCAAAATGAATGGAGCCATGGAATCAGCCAATAAAAATATCAAGAAAATCATCCAGAAGATGGTGGTCACGTACAAAGATTGGCACGAGATGTTACCCTTTGCACTACATGGCTACCGTACTTCAGTACGAACTTCAACAGGGGCAACTCCCTACTCGTTGGTTTATGGCATGGAGGCAGTTCTCCCAATAGAGGTCGAAATCCCTTCGTTGAGGGTTTTAATGGAAGCTCAACTTGATGAAGCCGAATGGGTAAAGACGAGGTTTGAAGAACTTAATCTCATTGAGGAAAAGCGCTTGACAGCCATATGCGACGTCCAGCTTTATCAGAGAAGAATGAAGAGAGCCTTCGACAAAAGAGTGCATCCCAGGACATTCGCACAAGGAGACTTAGTACTCAAGAGGATCATGGCTATGTATAATGAATCTAGGGGCAAATGGACGCCAAACTACGAAGGCCCATATGTGGTAACAGAAGCATTCTCTGGTGGTGCCCTAAAGCTCGCAACCATGGATGGGGAGGAGTTACCTTGTCCAGTGAATGCAGATTTGGTCAAATGATACTTTGCCTAAAAGAGTGGAATAGTAAAGCCGCTAAGTCGAAAACCTGAAAGGGCGACTTAGGCAAAATTGGCTATCCCGGTGAACCGAAAACCTGAAAGGGCGGTTCAGGAAAAAATTAGGGATAAAATAAGAATAGGCCCGCTGAGTTGAAAACCCGAAAGGGCTGCTCAGGCAAAAAAGGGCGTCCCGGTGGATTGAAAACCCGAAAGGGCGATCCAGGCAAAAGTTAGGGGCAAAATTCCAAGGCAAAGTATCCATTATGCATGATCACTTGACCCTAGTACATTATCAAGAGACATGATTGATCCGACCATTTTTCTATGAAGCAAGGTGTTGAAGACTTCCAAAGTCATAGGGACTATAGCAGTGTCAAAACTCAAAGGAACTCTAATTTTTGCCATTATGTTTTTCTTGCACTGTAATCACCTCATTAAGGAATTACATCTTTGTATATTTACCCATTCAAGGGTCAAATCAATATAAAGAGAGATTTCTCAATTAAATTGTGCTCACTCTTTTACTTTATCTGATTGTTTGCAAATTAATTTTATTTTGATGATTTGTGTTCGAAACTTCAGCTAAAAAATAAAAATATAACTTTTAACAAGGTATAGAACTTGTTTTGATGTTCGGAGATATTGGGGAAAATAGATGGTCTCCAAGAAAAATATCAACAGGTAGAAGCATTGAATTAGTCGTCAGCTGCCCAAGCTTGTCATCATGAAAAGCTTTGCCTTTCTAAAGGGTTTATATGATGTGATTCCCCCAGCATCAAGTTCAAGGACTAAAGTGGGGCAATCAATTCCCCCGATCGTCATGGAGTATCTAAATCTGGCATGTCGAGTAGTCTAATCCTCTCACTACCCCACAGAAAGCCCAATCTTTTATTGGCAACATCAAAAGGCCACTCTAATTGGCGCCTTAAATTCACCCTAAAAGTCTAGTCTTCATTGGCAACCACTAAAAGTCCATCCTCGTTGACATTCTCAATAACCAAAAGTCCAAACCATTTGGCAACTACCAAATCCAATCCCTGGTGATGTCCCCGACAGGATTTTATCCCCGGCATACCTGGTCGCTGCATTATCATAAGCACGACATACAACCTCATATCATAATCATATCAAGCATTAACATATCATTTGCATTCGCATCGTGCACTTCCTAGCAATTACATCTTAGTTGCATATTTGGGCATCATAGAACATTGCATTACATAGCAATGTAGCAGGATCCAGGATCAGTTTGCAAGCATCCTGGTCAGTCCTCCAGTGAAGTTGGTTGTATGACTCTGAAAAAAGTTAATACCCCACGAGTTCAGGGAATTCTACTCCCCAGCAAGTCATTCTTCAACCATGCAGTTGATGATGATAATCCTCAACAACTATTGCTCTGGTGGCCCCCAAACAGAGGTTATCTTAGAGAGTTTGTTGAAGATTTCTCCTCTGCAGAGTTTGGACGATGATGTTCCTCTAATAGGGATTTTAGCTCAACTATTCCTCAGCAAAATTATCACTCGAGATACTGCTTTGGTATCAGCGAAGAGCCTTAATGGATAAGGTACTGCTTCGACCACCCGAAGAATCTCAAGTTATTGTTCGAGATACTGCTTTGGTATCATCGAAGAGCCTTAATGGATAAGGTACTACTTCAACCACCCGAAGAATCTCAAGTTTTGTTCGAGATACTGCTTTGGTATCATCGAAGAGCCTTAATGGATAAGGTACTGCTTCGACCACCCGAAGAATCTCAAGTTTTCTTCGAGATACTCCTTTGGTATCATCGAAGAGCCTTAATGGATAAGGTACTGCTTCGACCACCCGAAGAATATGAAGTTTTGTTCGAGATACTGCTTTGGTATCATCGAAGAGCCTTAATGGATACGGTACTGCTTCGACCACCCGAAGAATCTCAAGTTTTGTTCGAGATACTGCTTTGGTATCATCGAAGAGCCTTAATGGATAAGGTACTGCTTCGACCACCCGAAGAATCTCAAGTTTTGTTCGAGATACTGCTTTGGTATCATCGAAGAGCCTTAATGGATAAGGTATTGCTTCGACCACCCGAAGAATCTCAAGTTTTGTTCGAGATACTGCTTTGGTATCATCGAAGAGCCTTAATGGATAAGGTACTGCTTCGACCACCCGAAGAATCTCAAGTTTTGTTCGAGATACTGCTTTGGTATCATCAAAGAGCCTTAATGGATAAGGTACTGCTTCGACCACCCGAAGAATCTCAAGTTTTGTTTGAGATACTGCTTTGGTATCATCGAAGAGCCTTAATGGATAAGGTACTGCTTCGACCACCCGAAGAATCTCAAGTTTTGTTTGAGATACTGCTTTGGTATCATCGAAGAGCCTTAATGGATAAGGTACTGCTTCGACCACCCGAAGAATCTCAAGTTTTGTTCGAGATACTGCTTTGGTATCATCGAAGAGCCTTAATGGATAAGGTACTGCTTCGACCACCTGAAGAATCTCAAGTTTTGTTCGAGATACTGCTTTGGTATCATCGAAGAGCCTTAATGGATAAGGTACTGCTTCGACCACCCGAAGAATCTCAAGTTTTGTTCGAGATACTGCTTTGGTATCATCGAAGAGCCTTAATAGATAAGGTACTGCTTTGACCACCCGAAGAATCTCAAGTTTTGTTCGAGATACTGCTTTGGTATCATCGAAGAGCCTTAATGGATAAGGTATTGCTTCGACCACCCGAAGAATCTCAAGTTTTGTTCGAGATACTGCTTTGGTATCATCGAAGAGCCTTAATGGATAAGGTACTGCTTCGACCACCCGAAGAATCTCAAGTTTTTGTTCAAGATACTGCTTTGGTATCATCGAAGAGCCTTAATGGATAAGGTACTGCTTCGACCACCCGAAGAATCTCCAGTTTTGTTCAAGATACTGCTTTGGTATCGCGAAGAACCTTAACGAATGAGGGACTGCTTCGACCACCCAAAGAGGCTCGCTTATACTACTCTGGTATCATCGAAGAGCCTTAATAGATAAGGTACTGCTTTGACCACCCGAAGAATCTCAAGTTTTGTTCGAGATACTGCTTTGGTATCATCGAAGAGCCTTAATGGATAAGGTACTGCTTCGACCACCCGAAGAATCTCAAGTTTTGTTCGAGATACTGCTTTGGTATCATCGAAGAGCCTTAATGGATAAGGTACTGCTTCGACCACCCGAAAAATCTCAAGTTTTTGTTCAAGATACTACTTTGGTATCATCGGAGAGCCTTAATGGATAAGGTACTGCTTCGACCACCCGAAGAATCTCCAGTTTTGTTCAAGATACTGCTTTGGTATCGCGAAGAACCTTAACGAATGAGGGACTGCTTCGACCACCCAAAGAGGCTCGCTTATACTACTCTGGTATCGCGAAGGACCTTATTAGATAAGGGATTGCTTCGATCACCCAAAGAATATCAGGTTATCTTATTAACCCATTCATAGTACTTTTAACTCCTCTACCTGACAAATTTCGGGGTCTTCTGGTATCTAATTGACTTCCACCTTAAAATGAACGCCATGCAGCAGTTCATTCGCTCAGGTTTAAGACAATTAGATAGGGGCATCTGTCATACCCTATTTGTTCTACTTCGGTATTTAATGAATGTCTTACTGCCACATGACTTCTGGTTGTGACCCTCTAAGGTTTCGTTTATAAAGACCTTATGTGTGCTCATTGTGGTTATACTCCCTAGCAATTTATGCTGAATTCTTGTGGGAGGAGCGCGCCCCCAGCCCCTTACACCCAAACTCATGTGTGTCCTCGTTCTCACGATCAGACAGACATGATACAATGGCGTCAAATACATGATTGGACCCATTTCACAACACAATTACTGGTTTTCAAGAAATTTAAACCCGGTTTCAACTTTGTTACGAACTTCTCTAAAGTTGTTGAAGCATCGCTACAAGGTTCTTGTTATTATATGCAAGTTATTCAAAAATACTTCACATGATGCTTCTAGACGCGGTCGATTTAGCCTCAGACTTTGTTCGAATTGATTATAAGCGTCAAGCTATAATTGGATTTTAAATCAGTTTGTGACAAACTTAGATTTAACTTGCCAATTTCAAACCGTAATTGAATTAGAAAACCAGTTTGTGACAAACTTAGGTTTAGCTTGCAAAATTTCACGTCATAATGGGATTAGAATTCAAATACAATTAGTCAAGAAGATCATCAACTTGTGATGACATTAGAATAGCAAATCTAATATCATTACTAATCAACACGGAGTTAAAATTGCAAATAAGTAAGACTTTGTCACAATATGGACGCAAAAATACAAATGGATGTTGATAGGGCCACGTTTTATTGCTTGGGTTGTAAGAAAATAATAATACTACAAAGTGCACAATATGTTCATCCCGGTTGTTGCACCCCAAAATTTGACCAACATTTCTTTACCTAGCTTATGTTTCATTTCATTCACATTAGCATTATCATTTGCATTTCATTGACATGTATGCAGGAGATCAAGAGGTATGACTACCCATCAAGAGCTACACAAGAGTTTGAAGCTAGCTAAGAAGGTTATTCAAGTGTTCAAAGGTTGATGTCTTTGTCAGAGAAGAGAAAAGATCCTCATAGAGAGTGGTTGAAACCAAGAATGTATGCCTCCTAACTTGAGAGTTGTGGAAAGACCTCAGATGATTCTGAAGCCATGGATGTGGACTTGAAGCCTTGAGAGAGCTTATGAGATGTCTTGAAAGCTATCATGAAGCCTAGATAGGTCATTGTACAAGATTAAAGAGACCTAGCCATGAGTGGTGTAATTAGGGTTTGACTGGGTCAACGCTAAGTCAACTGATGATTTGAAGGTTGAGACCTAATCCAAGAGCCATGTGATCATGTATTGATGCATTAAGATGTTCTAAGGATGATTCCAAGGTTAAATCATCATGATTGAATAGTTTGAGAAGTTTTAGGCTAGGATTTCTAAGGCTTGACAGTGTAAAATCCCCTAGTTTGACCCCTATCTTCAGGGCAGTTTAGCTCAAGATGTGATTGTCATCTCATCTTTCCCACAACATGAATGTTGTAGAGCTTGTTCCTAGCTTTAATTTGAGTACAAGAAGTCCTTAATAGGATTTGTAGAGCTCAAGTTATAACTTTGACAAGTTACAGGTCATCTGAGGTATGTGAATCTGGGGTCTTGAAAGTTACCCAACTTGCATCAAACTTTTTCTTAAGTAGGATGATTCCTATGAACTTTTGGTCAACATGAATGTTGTTCCTTATCCTCTTAGATTTCTAGAGAGTACTAGAAGTCCTTTATAGGATTTGTAGAACTCAAGTTATGGCTTTGACAAGTCAAGGGCATTTTGGTTATTTGGAGATTACAGGTCATTTCAACCATAAGGCCATAACTCCTATTTCCAAGCTTCAAATGGAAAAACCTTCAACATCAAACTTGTTAAAAATGATGTTCTAAGGCTAGTAAGGAGGTCATGAGATGTTGAAAAGGCTTGTAGCTCCAAGTTGTAAAAATAACCTAAAATGAAGGCATAAGTTAAATAAGTCAAAGTTGGAAATTGATATTTTCAACCTACACATCCAAACCATGGCATGTGATATATCATTTTGACTCTAGAAAACATTTTAGAAACAATGGTTTAGCCACATTTTTGATTTGAGATTCAATTCATGGATTTGCTTTGAAAAGCACTTACTTGCATATTAAGTAACATGTGCATAACTTAAAATTGATGCATGGCATGATAAGTGATTCAAAATCTCATGACATGAGATGTGTAAAATCTAATTGGAAGGATCTAGAGGGTTCTAGATCATCCAAACTCCATCTATATATTGAGTGGAATGAATCCATGGCAGAGGTTGGTGATCATTGAAGGATTGAGCATAGTTTGGAATTGAGTTTCCATAGATTGCAATTGAAATTGGTTTCTTCAATTTCCTCCATTTCCTTCCATTTTCTTGATTGATTCTTCTTCCATGAGTATCAAGGATTGATTCCAAATCATTTCCAAGAAGAATTGATGGCTAGATCGTGTGGGAGCAAGTGATTTTCAGCACCTGCAACTCTTCATCGTGTTTCAAGATTGAAGCACTCTCCATTGAATCTTTTGCATACAGAAGCAAGGAGGAGGTTCAGTGATCGTGTCCAGAAGATTTGAGAGCTTGAAGTGAAGGTTTCGTGCATCTGTTATTCAAGAATTTCTAGGTTTGTAACCTTCTTCCTATAGCATGATTTAGGTAGAATTAGGTTGAATTAGGGTGCTAGATTAGTTGTAGAATGGCCTAGGATGGATTTCAGATGGTTAATTGTTGAATTAGAGACAAAATAGGAAGATCACCATTTTCGGTTGAGATGGGGAAATGATGATTCTTAGGGTTTCAGAATAAACTAGTGGCATGATCGAGTTCGTGGCAAGATTTAGAGTGTGTTTCATGTTTTGACCTCTTGGATTGGAGGCCTCTAGGAAGAGCTAGGGTTGAAGGAGACGACCGGAGCTCCATCGACGGTGGTCGGAGCTGGGCGCGAAGCTTAGAGCTTTGAATTGGAGAAGATGAAGTTCTCACCATCAGATCATGTTTTGACCATTGACCGGGAGAAGATCCAAGGGCTGTGTTTTAAAGCTGAGTTGTGAAGAGTTTCTGATGAAACGATGCGTTTCATTTATTTGGTGCTTTGGGCTTAATAATCTGAGCGTTATCCACACACCCCAGCAAGCCCAACCCACGTTTTGAACTGAAAATGAATGCTATTTACACTGCGCGCTTCATTATTTTCATTTGATTTTCATTTAATTTCCATTTATTTCATGATTCTTGGAAAATTCATAATAAATTGAATATTAATCCAATTCAACCCATTCTTTTTGCATATTACTCATGATTGAGTCTATTATTTTTTAGAGAAAAAATATTTTCATTTCATATAATTTCTAATTTAATTGGAATTTTGTATTTTAATTGATATTAAAATGTTTATGTTTGATGCATATTTTTGTAGAATTTTGTTTGATCTCATGGTGATGATTGTGAGCCTAATTTTTTTTGTGTGATTAGGTTAGATATGTATGATCCCATAGTAATTTTCTCACATTTTTGTGATGAAAATAGGTGTGCTTTCTAGATTGATATTTGGAGACCTCCTTTTTAGGGTTTTAGGTTGATACCTTGTAATGTGGATTTTAGTTCTAGGTCTAACTTGATGGTTTGATCTTTGAAATTAATGTGGTAGAGTCATGATTGACCTAGGTTCCCTTAGTAAATTTTGTAGGATTTTACAATTGATCTTAGTATTATAGTTAGGACTAACTTTAGTGCTAGGTTTTAGGTGATCCTAATCAACTAATTCAACTAGTTTAACTTCTCTAGTCCCCTTAGATTAGGGTTTGTGCTTGGTTTGCCTTTGGTTGAGATTGAAGACAAGTTGAAGACAAGGTGAGGATGCTTGAAGTTGCTTGAGGATGCTTGAAGCTTTGGATTTTGTGGGTGCCTGAAGGTGTCTGATGAAGATTAGGAGTTAGGACATAGGGAGAGCCTTGTAGTTAGAATGATTTATTTCACAAACATGGAAAGCCTCTTGTACTTCCATTCCTCCCAATGACTAAAAGTCCTTATCATATATTCACATCCCTCCTTTGGAAGGATGAGTGGCTTTATCTGGGAAGTAGAACTTTGAGGGAACCAGTCTCATAATGATGAACCCTTACAGGCTTCCTTTAGATGTCAGTAAGTTGTTTATCATTTCCCCTCATCCTTTTAAATCAATTATCTTCTGGTTTGAGTATCTTGAGAGATGTTGGGCTTGAGTTTGAAGATGAAGACTTCCCTGAAGAGTTTGGAAGAGGATGATTCCCTAAGTATTGCCATTGCAGCTGGAGCTTGAAGAGCAAGAATAACAAGTTGATACTTGAAGACCTAATGGATATTGAACGAAGAGCTGAGGCTAAAAGGATTGAATGATGAAGTTAACACTTCCATGTGATTAAAGATTACTCTAAGAAGCTGAAGCTTGTAGATGGAGAGAGAAGACCAAGTTGAGACTGGCAAAGCAAAGAAAGCTTGAGAAGCTTGAAGACTGAGTTGATACTTACTTGAGGATTCAGTTGAGATTGAGTGTAGAGCTAAGGCTTGAGGAATAAATGATGAGTTGATACTCACATTGATGTTTGAAGAGCCTGAAGGAATCAAGTTGATACTTGTAGTTAAGAGTGAAGCCTGAAGGTGGATTTGAATAAAAAGCTGGAGGCTTGAGGAAGAGAGAATAAGTTAAAACTTATGTTGATGGGTTGAAACCTGGAGAAGCAAGTTGATACTTGTCATGAAAGATGAGAGCCTTGAAGGGTGGTTGAAGTCTAAAGACTGAATTGCTGTCAGAAGAGCTGAAGCTTGGAATTGAGAGAGGGGTTGATCTATTTCTTTCTTGTCTGTTTTCTTTTCTGTGTTGATGTACCTTGTTTGACTTGCTTGATGCACTAGAATAAGTCCATGATTAGACTGACTTTAATCTAGGAGCATGATTGCACTAGAGGTTGAGTTGTTCCCTCTGCTTGTATTTTTACTGTATGGCTTTGCTTGCGGGTATTCGGTAGAGCCCAGCTCCCTTGCCCATGTGGTTTATTTTGCTTGATAGCAGGTTTTACTGTTACTGTATGATTGCAGTTTACTGTATTTAGCTTGATAGCATGTTTTATCTTTCTGTATGATTACTATTATTCATTCTGGCTTGAGGTTGAGATGAGCTTGTGGAGGCTGACACCCCACACACATTTCCTCCCTCACTTGCATTGCATGCATTTTACAGTCATTTACTGTATATATGTTTATTGTTTAAGCTGATGCTTTATCTGTCTCTGTTTATCATTGATATGATCCCTTAGGACTCTCATTTCCTTTGATAAGGAAGTGATGATAGAACTTTAGGTTGAAACCTATGCATGATAACTTCTAGGAGTTCCCTGTTTCAAACCTCAACCATAGGATGAATCCTTGGCATGACAACAGTAGGACTTGATAGTCTCCCCGTAGTTGAGCCTGCTCTCTTCTCATCTCAAAACAGCTTAAGATATAGTAATCATGAATGATTTCTTTCGTATGTTACGAGCCTTAAGCTATCTGAGAAAGGATTGTTGGAGAGCTTCTGTTCAACAGTCTGTATGTTTAGTATGGGACCCTTTGGGTGACATGCGACGCATTCACTCTCAGGTCATAGTCTTTAGTGCGATTGAAATTGCAAACACAATAAAAAACATTTCTTTCGTAAAAGACAGAAAACAAACTTCAAACCTTTTTTCCCCGTGGGCCCATAATTCAAAGGAAGCTTTTCTGAAGAAAAGAGTGTCGTTAAACTTCTGTTCTACCGCAAGCAGGCTTTGTCCCTAACTGCTGGAACTGCTGTTTAACCCTACTCGATAAAACAGATGAATCTGAATCCCCGTAATCCGTATTATCCCGAACTACATAAGCTCTGATCTCTCATACCTGTTGAGAGTACGTAGGCACAATACTGATGTATTGGCGAGCCACCCTCCCCATAACCCGTAGTTAGCCGAACTACGTTGACTCTGATTTCTCATTCTCTGATGAGAATACGTAGGCATAAAGCGCGACGCTTTGCCGAGTCATTTTCTTTTCTTTTGAAGCCAGCCTTGATAGGTAGATAGATAAAACCAACCCGTCCAGTAAACACAACAAGCGTGGATCCCGTCGAGTACGACGGACGTGAGGGGTGCTAATACCTTCCCCTTGCGTAACCAACTCCCGAACCCAGACAATGGTTGCGACGACCTTGTCTTACCCTTTTTGTCAGGTTTTTCCGATCGTTTCCTTTCCCGCTCCGAGGGATAAATAACGAAAGGTGGAGACTCTTCTGTTTTTCCGGCACCTTATTTTCGCGGAAGCGACAGCTGGCGACTCTGCTGGGGACTTGATAGTTTCCTGGGATCCGACGTCCCGTATGCGAGTCAGTTTGGGGATCCGACGTCCCCCGCGAGAGTCAATCCTAGCGCTTGTATGATTACTTGTTGGGTTGTGTTTATTTATCGCATTTTTATTTCCCGCACTTTATTTTCAGTATGATATGATTATCTATGCTGTTGTGGGAGGGGCATTCTGATGAGTGAGAAGTCAGACCCAGGCTTGAGTGTACCTAGCATTAGTTGTGGAAATTAGTGGGCGCGTGCTTGCTTGGCAGGCACTAGTGTCTCATGAAATCCACGCTCAGACGAGGTTCTCCCGGTTGACTTCTTTTTCAACCCTTTGGGTTGAGGGGGTTGTTGGTTTGGAGGATTGTCGACTCTGGGGACCGATCATTTGTGATTCAGCCGAGTGAGGCCGCTTCATGTGCTGGTGATGCCACACCTTCTGGGTATCGTATCGCCCCTCTTGAATGTCTGTGACACCGATGAACGCATAGGATGCCGAACTTGAGTCAGTTTAGGTCCATACCTGTGAGCAGGGTTGGGTTTATTGCAGGAAACTTTGACCTTCAAACTACCTGGTTTTCTTGACAGTGAATCAGTTTTGTTGATATCCGAGGGTCTCATCATCAGATATATGATTGTTCTTGACAGAGCAGATTTATGGTCCTGTATCATAGGTCCTTATCATCAGATGTGTGTTCTTGACAGAGCAGATTTATGATTGGGGTCTGAGGATCTCATCAGTAGATGTATGTGTGTTCTTGACAGAGCAGATTTATGATTGGGGTCTGAGGATCTCATCAGCAGATGTATGTGTGTTCTTGACAGAGCAGATTTATGAATGGGGTCTGAGGTTCTCATCAGCATATGTATGGTTGTTCTTGACAGAACAGATTTATGGTCCTGTATCAGAGGTCCTTATTATAAGATGGTTGTTCTTGACAGAGCAGATTTATGGTCCTATGTGTGTGTGTTCTTGACAGAGCAGATTTGTGGTCTGATACCAGGGTTTTTCTGCTTATCAGAGATAGTGGTTGTTCTTGACAGAGCAACATCATGGTTTTGTTGATAAAGAATCTTCGCAGCACAGTTGCCTTGATCTCCTGCTGCATGATTGAATTTTACATTGCTTTGCATACTCATTTGCATTTCATTAACGTGTGTCTGTGTTGCAGGTACCGTTTCCCCCCGATTCAGGATTTCTTGCCTCTTATTGTATTGTAATGGGTTCTCTGAGGAAGACCGTGGCTTACAAGCTCCCTGCCCCTGATGTGGTTCAGCTGACTGGTTTGATTGCTTTGGCAGATGATTCTGTGAAAGATGAGTTCAAAAAGTCTTACGGAAAATTGCTCAGTTTGGTTCGTAAACCTTCTGCATTCGAGTTGAATGGGTTGCACGCTCTGCTGCAGTTCTACGATCCTCCGTTGAGATGCTTTACTTTCCAGGATTTTGTTTTCGCACCCACGCTAGAGGAATATGCTGATTTTCTAGGTGTGCCTATCAAGAGGCAGATGCCTTTTGTTCATATGGATGCTGAGCCTAATCTGGCTAGTCTAGCTCCGTCACTTCATCTGGATGCCTCTGAGTTGGTATTGTCTAGTTGGAACAAGGTTCCCGGTTTCTCCTTGAAGTTCTTGGTGGGAAAGGCTCAGCAGTGCGCTAAAGACGGATGTTGGGTCGTGTTCAACGCCATTCTCGCTCTGTGCATATATGGCATCATTCTGTTCCCCATTATGCCCGAGTTTGTAGACTTCGATGCCTTCCGCATCTTTGCTTCAGGGAATCCAGTCCCTACCTTGATAGGAGATGTCTACCATTCCATCCATTACAAAAACGAGAACAGAAGGGGCAAGAATGTCTCATGCTGTGTGCCCCTGCTTTATAAATGGCTTGATAGTCATCTACCCAAGAGGGGTCCCTTCGTTTCATCTGCAGCCACAGCTGAATGGTCCGAGCGATTGATGAGTCTATCAGCAGAGAATATTGACTGGTTTGACAGGGATAGGTTGGGTACCAAGATTATCTTCAGCTGCAGCGGGTTTCCAAACGTGCCTCTGATAGGCAGGAAGGGCTGTATAAACTATAATCTGTCTTTGCTGGTCCAACAGTTTGCTTACGCTTTGAGAACTCCGCCGAAGGATGAAGAGGTGCAGGAATCTCTGTACCTCACTGGTCTTTTAGAGGGGGATCTGTTATCTAAGCTTCAGCGCGCTTGGAATGGAATCAGTAAGAGGGGAAAACCATTGCTGGGGAAAAGTAATAATCAAGCCTACCCTCCGTATGAGACGTGGATCAGAGCCAGAGCAGATGCTATAGGGATGCCGTTTCTTCCTGCCAAGCCAGAAAGCCCTCCAATGATTGAAGAGCCTACTACCGTGCCCATTCAGCAACATAGTCAGGTGTTAGCTGAGAGAGATGAATTGAAGAGGTCAAATGAAGAATTGGAGAAAGAATTGGCTCAGCTCCGGAGCGAGAGAAACGAAGCCGTTCACTCCTTCAAGAGGCAAACAGAGCTGGTGAACCAGCTGGGGACAGATTTGACTAAGCAGATAGCCGAGCGTGAGCGCATGGGTCAAGACTTCAAAGCTGTCAACGATGTACTGGCTACGAAGAAGCAGCACTTGGACGAAGCATATCAGAGGATATCCAAGTTCAACCAGCACTGGAAGGCCTCCCTAGCCACCAGGAAAGAGCGGAAGGATAAGTTGATGCTACAGATTTCCAAGCTGGAAGCCCAGGTGAAGGCCAGTGAGAAGAGGTTTGATGAAGAAACCGCTCGCAGATATGCCGCTGAAGGCCAGCTCAACAGAGCTCTCGCTAACCTGAAGGAGCGCAAACTGACGTTTGAATCCAAGAAGCGGAAGCTAGAAGATTGTTTCGGCGAAGGAGCATGGGAAGATTCGGTCGAAGGTCTTCAGTACACCATTATGCAGAGGGAGCTACTCGTCGAAGGGTTACTCACTCGGCCTGATCATCCAAAAACGAAGGGGTTGTTAGAAGAGTTTCGCTCCCGTGGCCGTACTTGACTATATTTGTATTCCTTTTGTTTGATCATCATTGTATGCTGACCATCACCAGGCTTGTTGGTCGAGGTCATGCTATTGGTTCTGCTTGTACTCACTGATGTCGTATGCTGCCTTGATGGGCTTTCTTTATATATGAGATGTTATTTCCATGATTGGACTCGGACTTCTTCTTATTATCAGCACTGGCACTCAGGCACTAGGATCGGGGGAAATCTCCCTAACGCACAGACACACGTTTGCATTTGCATGAAGCATTTGCATAACGAGCACTTTGTCGTTTTTTCCTAACCCTTTTGTGTTTCCAGGTTGTTTCAGGTTGATCCAGGATTGATCAGAGGCTTATTCACCGCTATCCGACCAGAGCAAATCAAACCAGAATCATGGAGCAAGTGCAAACTGATGTTCAGGAACTCCGCGAAAGAATGGACCGCTTCATGGAGCTCATGCAAGCGGTCGCCAATGGCCAGGATCAGCTCAGAACCTTGGTTCAGCCTCTAATTTCAAGGGTCGATAGCAATGGCGTACTCCATGGTGGGACCGTGCCTACTCCTCCACCAGTTGAAACTCCACAGAATGGCGTCCCCGTGACCGGGGGGAATGGCAGTGCCAACGGCAATGTGATAGCTACCATGGGAATCAACGGTAATACGACGGGCGTCGGTAATGGGAGTCTGGAAGCTAATGTCAATGTTGGGCTAGGCAACGGCAATGCAGGTGTTGGAAATCTGTATGGACCTCAGCCGTGGTTAGAAGACCGCCAAGATGATGTGTTCTCTCAGAGAGGTGCTGAAGGTGAGTTGACTGCTGAAGCACGTCTAAGGTTCAAGGCACTCGAAGATAAGATGAGAAATATTGAGAACCAGAACACCCTGGGTGTTGACATGTCCAAGTTGGGACTGATTGCTGATTTCAAGGTGCCTCCCAAGTTCAAGGTACCTGACTTTGAAAAGTATAAGGGCACCACTTGCCCTCGCGTCCATCTGAGATCGTATTACAGGAAAATGTCAGCTCATTCTGAGGACGAGAAGTTGCTGATGCACTTCTTTCAGGACAGTCTGTTCGGGCCCTCCCTCGAATGGTACATGAGTCTAGAGCCTACCAGTGTGCGCACGTGGAATGACCTTGCTGAAGCATTTGTGCACCACTACCAATACAACAGTGACTTGGCCCCGAACCGAGTCCAACTGCAGAATCTGTCGCAAAGGAACAACGAAGGGTTTAAGGAATATGCCCAGCGGTGGCGTGAATTGGCAGCCAGGGTTCAGCCGCCGATGGTTGAAGGTGAGCTCGTGCAGATGTTCGTAGCCACCCTCCCAGGGGTTTACTATGAGAAGTTGGTCAGCGGTATGTCCGGAACCTTCTCAGATCTCATTATCACGGGTGAGCACATCGAAAATGGGATCAAACTCGGAAAGATTCAAGGTGATTTGTCCTCAGTTGGAGGAGGCGGAAAGAAACCTTATAGTGGCAAAAGACGGGAAGAAGAAGCGAGCGTTGTGACCAACGCTCAAAGGAAGGGTAAAGGCCCTCACCAACAGGTGGCCAGCATAACCATCCCGGTAGTTCAACAGCCACAGCAGCAGCAGCAACAACAACCGAATCAACAAGGGTACAGAAAGTATCAGAATCGAGCACCTCTGTCGAGCCGTCACCTCGAGACACCGCCCATGTCGTACGCGCAACTATTGCAGACTTTGCTTCAGCTACAGTTGATCCAGAAGAGAACGCTGGCTCCTTTGACAGGGGCACCGCCGCCAGGTTACAACACAAATGCAACTTGTGAGTTTCACTCAGGGGCACCAGGCCACACAATAGAGAACTGCAAAGCCTTTAAGCATAAGGTGCAGGACATGGTGGATGCCAAGATCATCAACTTCTCGGATAATGTGCCAAATGTCACGAAGAATCCTATGCCGAATCATAGGGGAGGTGGAGTAAACGCCATTATTGAAGATGAGAGTTTGGATTTGTTGACTGACGTCAGAGATCTGAAGACGCCGCTTAACTTCGTTAAAGCTAAGTTGATGAAAAGAGGTTTCTTTCCAGGTTGCGGAGAGCTGTGTATGGACTGTGCCACACATTCTGATGGATGTGAACAGTTGGTAGAAGGAATTCAAAATCTGATGACTTAAGGGATTTTACAGTTTAGCCGGAGGGCCGAATGTGGATCAGGGGAGGTATGCTGAAGCAAGATGATGAGGTCGCCACCATCACCATCCCTCGCCAGACGATAACTATTTCTGCACCCAGATCGCCCATGATTACTATCACCAAAGCTAGGCCGATACCGTTCGAAAGCACCAATGCTGTCCTCTGGCATTATGGGGTTGAAGTCTACTGCAACGGACAGAAGTTAGAACTGGAACCATATGGGTCGGCTGTGGATGACCTTGCGAGAATCAGTGGTATCACTCGCAGCGGAAGAGTGTTTGCACCACCTGAGGTCGTGGCAGACAAAGCGGACAGAGCTGATGCAACTGATAAAGGGAAGAGTAAAGTCGTTGAAGAGACCCCTCGTGGGGTAGAAAAAGACTTACTTGTTAAAGACGCCGAAGAGTTTATGAGGTTGATTAAAAAGAGTGACTACAAGATTGTGGATCATCTCCATCAGACGCCCTCAAAGATTTCCATTCTGAACTTGTTGCTGTGTTCTGAAGCACACCGCAATGCGCTGCTGAAGGTGTTGAACGCCACATATGTACCGCGGGAAATATCGGTAAACCAGCTGGAAGAGGACGTAGCCCACGTAAATGCTGGAAATGGGTTAGGGTTCACTGACCTAGAGCTGACGCCGAAGGGGAGGAATCACAATAGCGCCCTGCACATCTCGATAGAGTGTAGGGGAACGATTATGTCGCACGTGTTGGTGGACAAGGGGTCGTCGCTCAATGTTCTTCCGAAGAAGGCATTAATGAAGTTGGATACTCGTGGAGTGATTTGCACACCCAGTGATCTGGTTGTGAAAGCGTTCGATGGAACCAAACGACATGTTTTCGGGGAGGTGACCCTGCCGATCCAAGTCGGGCCGGAAACATTCGACGCGATCTTCTACATTATGGACATCATGCCTGCCTATAGCTGTCTCTTGGGCCAGCCGTGGATCCATGTTGCGGGTGCCGTGACCTCCACGTTGCACCAGAAACTCAAGTATGCTATCGGAGGTAGCATCATGACTGTGTGTGGCGAGGAAGACATAATGGTGAGCCATTTGTCATCCTTCAAGTATGTTGAGATGGATGGGGAAATCCACGAAACCTTATGCCAAGCGTTCGAAGCTGTTAAAGTGAAGGACGTAGCTCCTGTAGTCACTGAGAAGCCAGAGATGACTCTCTCTTTGTTCAAGGAAGCTCGGGCCGTTGTTCAGGTCGGATCTACCCCAGGCTGGGGGCGAATTTTGGAGATACCTAACAAGCAAGATAAGTTCGGGTTGGGATATTCTCCTAGAGCTGAAGCTTCTTCTTCTAGCAGTGCGTCTCGAGGTAAAGGGCTGATCCAGTTTACCAGTGGCGGAGTGATTTTTGAAAGCATCAACGCAATGTCTGAAGACAGCAGAGATAGCGACTGTGACCTCGACTCTTGGATCCAGCCAAGCAAGCCAGGCGAGAGCCTCACCAACTGGTCCGTCCAAGATATCATCCAGATGACAAGCGAAGAGTAATGATTTACTTTTTCCAATCATTGTACAACCTTATGTCCTACCCGGGGCATAGTGGTTTTATTGTCAGGGCCTTGTTGGGTTATGTACATGCATTTTGTTAATAAATCAAAGGCGTTTTCTTCGTATTCAAATATTGTGATCTCTGTTATTCCTGTTTTATATTTGTTTTGAAAAACAATAAAATGGCAATGGGGTTTGTGCTAACCTGTACATCCTTGTTTTAAACTTAACCCTTGTTATTGCAGGATCCACATAACAGATGACATCGACTCTGGACCTTCTACGGCTCACTTCGACTTCGATTGCCCGATCTATCAAGCCGAAGAAGAGATTGATGAGGACGAAGACCTTTCCGAAGAGTTGGCCCGCTTGTTGAAACAAGAAGAGAAAGTTATTCTGCCTCATGAAGAGGAGATCGAGATTGTGAATTTGGGTTCTGAAGAACTCGTCAGAAACGTCAGGATAGGGGCTGCATTGCAGAGTGATGTCAAGCAGAGATTGGTCGAGATGCTAAGAGAGTATAGTGACGTCTTTGCTTGGTCATACGAAGATATGCCCGGACTTGACACTGACATCGTGGTCCACCACTTGCCGTTGCGAGAAAATTGTCCTCCCGTTAAGCAGAAGCTTAGGAGGACGCGACCAAATATGGCCATTAAGATCAAAGAAGAAGTGCAGAAACAACTTGATACTGGCTTCTTAGCGGTCACTACTTACTCTCCGTGGGTCGCCAACATAGTGCCTGTACCGAAGAAGGACGGTAAGGTACGAATGTGCGTTGATTATCGGGATTTGAATAGGGCGAGCCCTAAAGATGATTTCCCGCTGCCTCATATTGATGTGTTGGTCGACAATACAGCTCAGTTCTCCGTATTTTCGTTCATGGATGGCTTCTCCGGTTACAATCAGATCAAGATGGCGCCGGAGGACATGGAGAAAACTACGTTTATCACACCTTGGGGAACGTTTTGCTACAAGGTAATGCCTTTCGGTCTGAAGAACGCAGGGGCCACTTACCAACGAGCAATGGTCACTTTGTTTCATGACATGATTCATCATGAGATTGAAGTCTATGTTGATGACATGATTGCGAAGTCCCAAACGGAAGAGGGACATCTGGTCAATTTGCTGAAACTTTTTGAGATGCTTAGGAAATTCAGGTTGAGGCTAAATCCTAACAAGTGTACTTTCGGAGTACGGTCCGGAAAGTTACTGGGGTTTATCGTGAGTGAAAGAGGCATCGAGGTTGATCCTGCGAAGATTAAAGCGATACAAGAAATGCCAGTGCCAAAAACAGAAAAAGAAGTTCGTGGTTTCTTGGGCAGAATAAACTACATTGCAAGGTTTATCTCTCAGCTCACGGCCACGTGTGAACCGATGTTCAAACTGTTAAAGAAAGATCAGGCGATTATCTGGAACGAGGATTGCCAGAAGGCATTCGACAAGATAAAGCAGTATCTTCAGGAACCTTCAATCTTGATACCCCCAGTGGTTGGACGGCCATTAATCATGTACTTGACAGTTCTTGAGAATAGTATGGGGTGTGTTCTCGGTCAGCACGACGAGACGGGCAGAAAAGAGCATGCTATTTACTACTTGAGTAAAAAGTTCACAGATTGTGAATCTCGTTACTCGATGCTGGAGAAGACGTGTTGTGCACTAGCCTGGGCTGCCAAACGTTTACGACAGTACATGCTCAATCACACCACTATGCTAATTTAGAAGATGGATCTGATCAAGTACGTCTTCGAGAAGCAGGCTCTTTCGGGCAGGATTGCCAGATGGCAAATGGTGTTGACGGAATATGATATTCAGTACGTTTCCCAGAAGGCCATCAAGGGAAGCGTATTGTCTGAATACTTGGCCGAACAGCCGATCGAGGATTACCAACCGATGAAATTTGAATTCCCTGATGAGGATATCATGTTTCTTAAAGCGAAGGATTGCGATGAACCGTTGCCCGACGAGGGTCCAGATAGGAAATCCCAGTGGAAATTGATATTTGACGGGGCGGTTAACTCTTACGGAAGTGGCATTGGGGCGATCATCACGACTCCCCACGGATCCTATATCCCGTTCACTGCGAGACTGACGTTTCCAGTCACCAATAACGAAGCGGAGTACGAAGCATGCATCATGGGTCTGGAAGAAGCAATTGATTTGAGAATCAAGAACCTAGATGTATATGGTGACTCGGCACTTGTGATTAACCAGATTAAAGGGGAGTGGGAGACTCGTCAATCGAATTTGGTGTCGTACATGAACTATGCCAGAAGGCTACTTCGGTTCTTTGATCGAGTGGAACTCCATCATGTGCCCAGGGCCGAGAACCAGATGGCTGATGCCTTAGCCACGTTGGCTTCGATGTATAAAGTCAATTTTTAGAATGAAGCTCCAGGGATTGTCCTTTCTCGTCTTGATAGACCTGCATTCGTCTTTGCGATCGAGGAAGCCGCCGATGGCAAGCTATGGTTCCACGACATCCAGACTTTCCTTATGACTAAGGAGTATCCTGCGGGAGCGTCAACCCAGGATAAGAAGACTCTGAGGAGGCTATCTGGAAATTTTTATCTCAATCCTGATGGAGTGTTGTATAAAAGAAACCACGATCTCGTGCTACTCAGATGTGTAGATGAGAAAGAAGCGAGCATGCTCATGGAAGAAGTCCATGAAGGCACATTTGGTACGCACGGCGGCGGGCATGCTATGACGAGAAAGATCCTGAGAGCGGGATATTACTGGCTGACGATGGAGTCAGATTGCTTTAAATTCACGAGGAGATGTCATAAATGCCAGATTTATGCTGATAAAGTTCATGTGCCTCCGTGCCCGTTAAATGTCATGTCCTCCCCGTGGCCGTTCTCCATGTAAGGCATCGACATGATAGGCAAGATCGAGCCTACTGCATCTAATGGTCATCGCTTCACTCTAGTAGCTATCGACTACTTCACCAAGTGGGTGAAGGCAGCCTCATATGCTAATGTGACCAAGCAGGTGGTGGCTAAATTCATAAAGAGGGATATCATCTGTCGTTACGGAATTCCCGAGCGGATCATTACCGATAATGGTTCGAATCTGAATAACAAGATGATGAAGGAGTTGTGCCAGAGTTTCAAGATTGAACACCACAATTCATCTCCTTACCGGCCGAAGATGAATGGCGCCGTTGAAGCGGCCAATAAGAACATAAAGAAGATTGTTCAGAAGATGGTTGTGACCTACAAAGATTGGCACGAGATGCTGCCATTTGCACTCCACGGTTATCGTACGACGGTACGTACATCGACCGGGGCAACTCCTTTCTCCTTAGTGTACGGCATGGAAGTTGTCCTACCGTTAGAAGTGGAGATCCCTTCTTTGCGAGTTTTGGTTGACGTGAAACTCGACGAGGCAGAATGGATTAAGAACCGACTAAACCAACTCAGCCTGATGGACGAAAAGAGGTTGGCATCGATTGCGCATGGTCGTCTGTACCAAAGCCGAATGAAGAAAGCTTATGATAAGAAGGTGTGTCCTAGAAGCTTTCAGACGGGTGATCTCGTCCTGAAGAAGATTCTTCCTCCACACTCCGATCACCGGGGCAAGTGGACTCCTAATTACGAAGGTCCGTACGTCGTCAGCAAGGTCTTCTCGGGAGGAGCTTTGTTGTTATCCATGATGGATGGTGAATATTTTGCATCCCTAGTGAACGCGGACGCAGTTAAAAAATACTTGGCTTGAAAATGACCCGCTGGAAAGAAAAAGAATATCCAGGAAAAAAGGGGCATCCCGGCGAACCATAAAAAAGGAAAAAGGTTCGGGAAAAAATTAGGGATATAAATTGAAAAATGTACACCCGCAAAGCCGAAAACCCGGATGGGCGACTTTGGCAAAAAAGGGTATCCCGGTGAATTGAAAACCCGCAAAGGGCGGTTCACGCAAAAGTTAGGGATTTGAAAAAGCAAATGACTGTGTTCCGCGTGTGGCCTTTCATTGTTTAGTGGTTTGGAAGACCTGAGGGTCGTTCATCTGAATCAATCTCTTCTGAAGCTGAAGCGTCGGAGAAGTATCGAAGTCGAGTGGGTCATAGAGGGATCAACTCATGGTGTTCGTCTACGCCTCGTTGCCGACATTTGTATATACTGATGTATATTTATGCTTTATTTTTGCGCGGCTTCCTCATTCCAGGAGCTTGCATCCGTTGTAAAACATTTTTACCCATTCAGGGGTTTGTTATCAATAAAATGTATACTATTCAGCAATTTTGTTTGTCTGTTTAGCATTTATCTGTTTTGTGTGCGAAAAAGAACGCCGATGTTAATGCACATACATAAACTTACTGGCCTAGGCCACTGATTGTTGAAACAATGAATTACTTGAACATTGTCACAAGATGATAATCTTGACAGGTCCCTTTGAGAAGGGTATCTTGTCTGTTTGTTTGTTTTGCCGCAGGTGTAGCATATTCCAGGCAGCACGTCGTACGCGTCCCCGAGCAGGATGATTCCTTCTTCTCCAGCAAAGTTCAACAGTCTCTCCCCGCAGAGTCTGAACGTGAGATCGTAAGCATTGATATGCCGCCCCAGGCAGAGAAGATTCTCTCCCCAGTCAAGTACATCCTGAAGGAATGTCGTCTCCCCAGCTAAGTCATACTGAAGTGTGCAGTAATTGATAGTCCCAGACTGAAGTCCCCAGCGGAATTGAGATTCCCCACAGAGTCGTACTCTCCCCCGCAGCAGGATGATTTCTTCTTCCCCAACCGAGTTCGGAGATCCCTAAGGGAGCCGAGGCCTTGGGAAGCAGTTGGGACCATAAGTGGTTTTTCCCCAGTAGAGTGTTGAATAGCTGATGTTGTATTTCTCCACCGGAGTCGTTATCTCCAGGAGGGCTAGCCGTGAAGGCCGTGCAGTTTATTTCCGCGATTGACATCGCTTTCCTCAGCAGGTCTGGGTTCTCGTAGAGCTTCATTCCCCTGCAGCAGTCGACTGAAGTTTGCTTCCCCATGCGGAGTCCGATTGAGATTGGCGTGACTTCTTCTCCTCGGCAGGATGATTCCTTCCTCCACCAGAGTGGTTCTTTCTCCTTGACAGGAAGATTCTCTCGTCGGCATTTATTTTGCTGACGGGGGCCGTAGCATTTTTGCATGATTGCATAGCGTTTACCCTAAATGCGCAGCATTTCCACCGTGTGAAGCGTTGCACCGTTGCCGAAGCATATGCATATTAAACATGAGCTAGGTCGTTACCGCTTTTGTTTTGCAGGTGTTCCCCCGTAGAGTCGCTTGCTCAAGATGATTCTTGAAATTCCCCAGAAAAGTCGTTCGCTCAAGATGATTCTCGAATTCTCCAGCGAAGGCGTTCGTTTAAGATGATTCTTAAAATCCCCAGTGCAGTCGCCAGAGTTGGTTGCTCAAGTTGATGCTTACAGTCCCCGGCAGAATGTTTGCTTGGGATGATTCCCAAAAGCTCCAGCAGAGTTATTGGTTCAGGATGATTTTTGAAGTCCCCGCGGAGTTATTTGTTCAAGATGATTCTTGATGTCCTCAGCAGAGTTGACTCACCCAGAATGATTTCTGGATCCCCGAAGCAGAATTACTTAATAGTTCTCCAGAATCCCCAGCAGAGATGTGTCATCCCAAGCAGGTTCCGAGCAGTGAAGTTGAAGCTTCCCCTGAAGACTTGATGATTGAAATCCAACCATATTGACGAAGCAATTCTCTCAGCTGATGCGGAGTGCCTGATGGTAGAAGTTTGGATATCCCCAATTGGTTCATGATTGACTGAGAATTCTATTCCCGACTTAGTGATGAAGGTCGGTCGATGCCCGAAAATTTCTTCGAATGCCCGACGACATGGTTGACTTGATTGTTGACCTGATGGGTCCCGAGGAACCGATGCCTGACGGCATGATCAACCATGTACTACCAGTTACCGTGTGACCAATCCCCCAGCTAGTTGTCGTGCAGCTAATATTTCAATTTTCGAAGATTTGTTCACATCAGAGTACCGTGTACTTGTGCAGTTGGCAAATTTACGGGTTTGTCGGTATTCAACCGTCTCGCACCTTGATTGGTTGAGAGTCGTTCGCTTCTCACCCAGTCAGGTTCAAACCGTTTGAATAGGGGCAGCTGTTGCACCCCAAAATTTGACCAACATTTCTTTACCTACCTTATGTTTCATTTCATTCACATTAGCATTATCATTTGCATTTCATTGACATGTATGCAGGAGATCAAGAGGTATGACTACCCATCAAGAGCTACACAAGAGTTTGAAGCTAGCTAAGAAGGTTATTCAAGTGTTCAAAGGTTGATGTCTTTGTCAGAGAAGAGAAAAGATCCTCAGAGAGAGTGGTTGAAACCAAGAATGTATGCCTCCTAACTTGAGAGTTGTGGAAAGACCTCAGATGATTCTGAAGCCATGGATGTGGACTTGAAGCCTTGAGAGAGCTTATGAGATGTCTTGAAAGCCATCATGAAGCCTAGATAGGTCATTGTACAAGATTAAAGAGACCTAGCCATGAGTGGTGTAATTAGGGTTTGACTGGGTCAACCCTAAGTCAACTGATGATTTGAAGGTTGAGACCTAATCCAAGAGCCATGTGATCATGGATTGATGCATTAAGATGTTCTAAGGATGATTCCAAGGTTAACTCATCATGATTGAAGAGTTTGAGAAGTTTTAGGCTAGGGTTTCTAAGGCTTGACAGTGTAAAATCCCCTAGTTTGACCCCTATCTTCAGGGCAGTTTAGCTCAAGATGTGATTGTCATATCATCTTGACCCCAACATGAATGTTGTAGATCTTGTTCCTAGCTTTAATTTGAGTACAAGAAGTAATTGATAGGATTTGTAGAGCTCAAGTTATAACTTTGACAAGTTACAGGTCATTTGAGGTATGTGAATCTGGGGCCTTGAAAGTTACCCAACTTGCATCAAACTTTTGCTCAAGAAGGATGATTCATATGAACTTTTGGTCAACATGAATGTTGTCCTTATCCTCTTAGCTTTCTAGAGAGTACTAGAAGTCCTTGATAGGATTTGTAAAACTCAAGTTATGACTTTGACAAGTCAAGGGCATTTTGGTCATTTGGAGATTACAGGTCATTTCAACCATAAGGCCATAACTCCTATTTCCAAGCTTCAAATGGAAAAACCTTCAACATCAAACTTGTTCAAAATGATGTTATAAGGTTAGTAAGGAGGTCATGAGATGTTGAAAAGGCTTGTAGCTCTAAGTTGTAAAAATGACCTAAAATGAAGGCATAAGTTAAATAAGTCAAAGTTGGAAATTGATATTTTCAACCTACACATCCAAACTGTAACACCCATTTTAATTTTTTAGTCATTTTATTATTATTTTAAATATTATGTGTTGGTGTGCCCTTTGGTGGGGGTGTATTTGGTGATGTTTGGTGGATGTCCCTAATGTGGGAGGATTATTAGTGGTGTTTTGGTGAATATAATAATATAGTGTATAATATTAATATTGGTGGGAATATTATTATTATTATTATTATATTTATTATAGTTACTGTTGTTATTAATATTATTATTATTTTGGTGAGATAATAATAATATTATTATTATTATTATTTTATTAAGTTATTATTATTATTATTATTAAGTTATTATTATTATTGGGATTAGAGAATTAAAAATAGAGAATGTGAGGGGTTAGTAGTTTTTACGATACATTGTGAGAAGTTAGAGAAAGTGGAAAAAGAACGATAGAAAGGAGAGAAGTGAGAAGAACGGAAAAGGGAGCGAAGAACGAAGGAACAGGGGAAAATCAGAATTGGCCAAACCTTGGAGGGTTCTTTCATCGATCAAACGATTAACAAGGTAAGGGGGGAGAAACTTGATTGGGAATGGTTTATACATGTATAGGGTAGTTGGGGATTCCTTAACCCCGTAGGAAATTGATCGATATATGATTTCCTATATCGAAATGTTGTGATTGTTGATTTATCGTTGATAGTTTGGTGTTGATTGTTAATGAATTGTTGTTTTTGGTAAATTTGGCATATAGGTTGTTTTATGGTTTTTAGGGAAAGTTCTGTAGGGATTTTGATGTATCAATAAAGTGTCTAGGTGATGATTTTGGGATTGGGATTAGGAATCATTTAGGCTGAATTACGTGTAATGTTGGTACTGATGTTAAGGTGTGAATTGGGATAGGAGATTAGAGTTATTTGGCCTAGATAGCAATCTGCAGAACTGTCAGAAAAATTGGTAAATCGCAGCATTCGCTGGGCTTCGCCTGACGAGTGTTGGCGAAGGGAGGCGAGAGTTCGCCTGGCGAGCTGAGGCGAGTGGCAGCGAATAATTCAGAATTAAGTCCCAGACCTAAAGGGTAGGAACTTCGCCTGGCGAGTGTGGCCAGCAAAGGTTCGCCTGGCGAGTGAATGCTTCGCCTGGCGAATGCACGATAGTGGGAAGGGGGCTTCGCCAGCAGGTTCGCCTGGCGAAGGCTAGCGAAGGTTCGCTACGGGGCTTCGCCTGGCGAATGTCAGCGAACGTAGCAGAACCAGAATGTGAGTGTTGTGATATTTTGACCTTGAGCTCTGGACTTGTGTGATTCCTTTGGCCTTGATGCCATGTATGAATGATGACTGTGGTAATTAACTTGTGTACTCGGTGATGGTACATATTTCCCGTAATAATGACTGGTGGGCAATTAGTTGATGTATATGTGTGTAGTGATCAGTGGGATCGTGTATTCCCGAGTGTTGAGATGTGTTTATACTTGGTGTTAGAATGTGAGATTGCTCACTGTGTGAATTGATTTATATGGTGTTGGTGTATGTTATATCTGTACATATATGCATTGATGTATGATGATATGATCAGGAGGATCGTGTGCACGTTGAGTGCCTAAATATATTAGTTATGCATTGGTGTGTGCATATCATGGTGTTTTGGTGGGATGAATCATGTCTCAGGAGGAGCGTAAGTGATTCATCCGTACTCCTTTGTGGAGAATGGTGGGGGATAGATCATGTCTCAGGAGAAGCGTAAGTGATCTATCCAGGTTTGATTGAATGAACCAACGAGTCGGTACCGCATGCATGGTGTTTAGTTGCATTTTGCATTATAATATGTTACATTGTAATTTGAACAGTAGGTTCGTCATATGGTGTTGTTAGGGGTGGATCTTGGTGTGTTGGTGTGTTGTACTACCTTATTTACATGTATTACATTACCATTATATTTTTGATCATGTTTTCTCACCCCTTTGTTGTTGTTGTGGTATGTGCTTCTTCGGAAGTACAGATAATCCAGGTGCTTAGCTAGCTTGGATATTGGTGTGATTGTCGAGTCTAGGATGCTCTGATACGTAGCACGGGACTCGGGCGTTTTTATTTGTTTTATGTTGAACTTATATTTTATTTCCCTGTGAACGTATCAAACTTTTATTGAATTTTATTATTTAACATTCCGCTGTATTTGGAGAGAAACCTTTTTATAAGGAAACGTTGTTTTTATGTGATATCCCACTTGGGAGAATTGGAACTCTGATTTTGTTTATTTATAATGTTTATTAATTTAGATGATTTTGGGAAGTGGGGTGTTACACAAACCATGGCATGTGATATAGCATTTTGACTCTAGAAAACATTTTAGAAACAATGGTTTAGCCACATTTTTGATTTGAGATTCAATTCATGGACTTGCTTTGAAAAGCACTTACTTGCATATTAAGTAACATGTGCATAACTTAAAATTGATGCATGGGCAAGGAACTTGGCAAGCTGAACCCTTCCAAAATGACACTAGGGGAGAAATTGAAGGAGATTGAGATGAATTTCAAGTTGCAAACAGAATTGAGCATGGCATGATAAGTTATTCAAAATCTCATGACATGAGATGTGTAAAATCTCATTGGAAGGATCTAGAGGGTTCTAGATCATCCAAACTCCATCTATATATTGAGTGGAATGAATCCATGGCAGAGGTTGGTGATCATTGAAGGATTGAGCATAGTTTGGAATTGAGTTTTCATAGATTGCAATTGAAATCGGTTTCTTCAATTTCCTCCATTTCCTTCCATTTTCTTGATTGATTCTTCTTCCATGAGTATCAAGGATTGATTCCAGATCATTTCCAAGAAGAATTGGTGGCTAGATCGTGTGGGAGTAAGTGATTTTCAGCACCTGCAACTCTTCATCGTGTTTCAAGATTGAAGCACTCTCCATTGAATCTTTTGCATACAGAAGCAAGGAGGAGGTTCAGTGATCGTGTCCAGAAGATTTGAGAGCTTGAAGTGAAGGTTTCGTGCATCTGTTATTCAAGAATTTCCAGGTTTGTAACCTTCTTCCTATAGCATGATTTAGGTAGAATTAGGTTGAATTAGGGTGCTAGATTAGTTGTAGAATGGTCTAGGATGGATTTCAGATGGTTAATTGTTGAATTAGAGACAAAATAGGAAGATCACCATTTTCGGTTGAGATGGGGAGATGATGATTCTTAGGGTTTCAGAAGAAACTAGTGGCATGATCGAGTTCGTGGCAAGATTTGGAGTGTGTTTCATGTTTTGACCTCTTGGATTGGAAGCCTCTAGGAAGAGCTAGGGTTGAAGGAGACGACCGGAGCTCCATCGGCGGTGGCCGGAGCTGGGCACGAAGCTCAGAGCTTTGAATTGGAGAAGATGAAGTTCTCACCATCAGATCATGTTTTGACCATTGACTGGGAGAAGATCCAAGGGCTGTGTTTTAAAGCTGAGTTGTGAAGAGTTTCTGATGAAACGATGCGTTTCATTTATTTGGTGCTTTGGGCTTAATAATCTGAGTGTTATCCACACCCCCCAGCAAGCCCAACCCACGTTTTGAACTGAAAATGAATGCTATTTACACCGCGCGCTTCATTATTTTCATTTGATTTTCATTTAATTTCCATTTATTTCATGATTCTTGGAAAATTCATAATAAATTGAATATTAATCCAATTCAACCCATTCTTTTTGCATATTACTCATGATTGAGTCTATTATGTTTTAGAGAAAAAATATTTTCATTTCATATAATTTCTGATTTAATTGGAATTTTGTATTTTAATTGATATTAAAATGTTTATGTTTGATGCATATTTTTGTAGAATTTTGTTTGATCCCATGGTGATGATTGTGAGCCTAATTTTTTGTGTGTGATTAGGTTAGACACGTATGATCCCATAGTAAGTTTCTCACATATTTGTGATGAAAATAGGTGTGCTTTCTAGATTGATATTTGGAGACCTCCTTTTTAGGGTTTTAGGTTGATACCTTGTAATGTGGATTTTAGTTCTAGGTCTAACTTGATGGTTTGATCTTTGAAATTAATGTGGTAGAGTCATGATTGACCTAGGTTCCCTTAGTAATTTTTGTAGGATTTTACAATTGATCTTAGTATTGTAGTTAGGACTAACTTTAGTGCTAGGTTTTAGGTGATCCTAATCAACTAATTCAACTAGTTTAACTTCTCTAGTCCCCTTAGATTAGGGTTTGTGCTTGGTTTGCCTTTGGTTGAGATTGAAGACAAGTTGAAGACAAGGTGAGGATGCTTGAAGTTGCTTTAGGATGCTTGAAGCTTTGGATTTTGTGGGTGCCTGAAGGTGTCTGATGAAGATTAGGAGATAGGACATAGGGAGAGCCTTGTAGTTAGAATGATTTCTTTCACAAACATGGAAAGCCTCTTGTGCTTCCATTCCTTCCAATGACTAAAAGTCCTTCTCAGATATTCACATCCCTCCTTTGGAAGGATGAGTGGCTTTATCTGGGAAGTAGAACTTTGAGGGAACCAGTCTCATAATGATGAACCCTTACAGGCTTCCTTTGGATGTCAGTAAGTTGTTTATCATTTCCCCTCATCCTGTTAAATCAATTATCTTCTGGTTTGAGTATCTTAAGAGATGTTGGGCTTGAGTTTGAAGATGAAGACTTCCCTGAAGAGTGTGGAAGAGGATGATTCCCTGAGTATTGCCATTGCAGCTGGAGCTTGAAGAGCAAGAATAACAAGTTGATACTTGAAGACCCAATGGATATTGAATGAAGAGCTGAGGCTAAAAGGATTGAATGATGAAGTTGACACTTCCATGTGATTAAAGATTACTCTAAGAAGCTGAAGCTTGTAGATGGAGAGAGAAGACCAAGTTGAGACTGGCAAAGCAAAGAAAGCTTGAGAAGCTTGAAGACTGAGTTGATACTTACTTGAGGATTCAGTTGAGATTGAGTGTAGAGCTGAGGCTTGAGGAATAAAGGATGAGTTGATACTCACATTGATATTTGAAGAGCCTGAAGGAATCAAGTTGATATTTGTAGTTAAGAGTGAAACCTGAAGGTGGATTTGAATAAAAAGCTGGAGGCTTGAGGAAGAGAGAATAAGTTGAAACTTATGTTGATGGGTTGAAACCTGGAGAAGCAAGTTGATACTTGTCATGAAAGATGAGAGCCTTGAAGGGTGGTTGAAGTCTGAAGACTGAATTGCTGTCAGAAGAGCTGAAGCTTGGAATTGAGAGAGGGGTTGATCTGTTTCTTTCTTATCTGTTTTCTTTTTTGTGCTGATGTACCTTGTTTGACTTGCTTGATGCATTAGAATAAGTCCATGATTAGACTGACTTTAATCTAGGAGCATGATTGCACTAGAGGTTGAGTTGCTCCCTCTGCTTGTATTTTTACTGTATGGCTTTGCTTGCGGGTATTCGATAGAGCCCAGCTCCCTTGCCCATGTGGTTTATTTTGCTTGATAGCAGGTTTTACTGTTATTGTATGATTGCAGTTTACTGTATTTAGCTTGATAGCATGTTTTATCTTTCTGTATGATTACTGTTATTCATTTTGGCTTGAGGTTGAGATGAGCTTGTGGAGGCTGACACCCCACACACATTTCCTCCCTCACTTGCATTGCATGCATTTTACAGTCATTTACTGTATATCTGTTTATTGTTTAAGCCGATGCTTTATCTGTCTCTTTTTATCATTGATATGATCCCTTAGGACTCTCATTTCCTTTGATAAGGAAGTGATGATATAACTTTAGGTTAAAACCTATGCATGATAACTTCTAGGAGTTCCCTGTTTCAAACCTCAACCATAGGATGAATCCTTGGCATGACAACAGTAGGACTTGATAGTCTCCCCGTAGTTGAGCCTGCTCTCTTCTCATCTCAAAACAGCTTAAGATACAGTAATCATGAATGATTTCTTTCGTATGTTACGAGCCTTAAGCTATCTGAGAAAGGATTGTTGGAGAGCTTCTGTTCAACAGTCTGGATGTTTAGTATGGGACCCTTTGGGTGACATGCGACGCATTCACTCTCAGGTCATAGTCTTTAGTGCGATTGAAATTGCAAACACAATAAAAAACACTTCTTTCGTAAAAGACAGAAAACAAACTTCAAACCTTTTTGCCCCGTGGGCCCATAATTCAAAGGAAGCTTTTCTGAAGAAAAGAGTGTCGTTAAACTTCAGTTCTACCGCAAACAGGCTTTGTCCCTAACTGCTGGAACTGCTGTTTAACCCTACTCGATAAAACAGATGAATCTGAATCCCCGTAATCCGTATTATCCCGAACTACGTAAGCTCTGATCTCTCATACCTGTTGAGAGTACGTAGGCACAATACTAATGTATTGGCGAGCCACCCTCCCCATAACCCGTTGTTAGCCAAACTACGTTGACTCTGATTTCTCATTCTCTGATGAGAATACGTAGGCATAAAGCGCGACGCTTTGCCGAGTCATTTTCTTTTCTTTTGAAGCCAGCCTTGATAGGTAGATAGATAAAACCAACCCGTCCAGTAAACACAACAAGCGTGGATCCCGTCGAGTACGACGGACGTGAGGGGTGCTAATACCTTCCCCTTGCATAACCGAATCCCGAACCCAGACAATGGTTGCGACGACCTTGTCTTACCCTTTTCGTCAGGTTTTTCCGATCGTTTCCTTTCCCGCTCCAAGGGATAAATAACGAAAGGTGGCGACTCTTCTGTTTTGTCGGCACCTTATTTTCGCGGAAGCGACACCGGTGTTTATCAAATCAAGCTTACAAGGCTAAGTTCATGAGTGTTTGTACAATTCAAGTCCTCTTATCATTACTCAAGGTTGCAAAACTCCCACGTGCTAAATGAGAACAAAATTGTTGGAACCCATTGTAATGAGGAAAATGTCTTTTGTTGGAACCCATTGTACAATTCAAGTCCTCTTATCATTACTAGGCTATGAGAGTGGGCCAAGACATTTACAAGATTTCATCCATTGTAATGAGGAAAATGTCTTTTGTTTCATGAGGAGAAGAGTATAAGTAATATTCATTGGTTCCAAATGCAAGCTAAGATTGGTTTGAAAATGGAGACAAAGAATCAACATATCATTCAAGACTTTTCGTTTTGTTGTATTTAAAAAAAAGTTGAAAAGATCAATAGTATAGGGCCCAAAGGTTGCGTATCAGTAAAGTAGGGGGTGCAGCAATTCCCATCATCATTCATATTACAATTCCAATGTTAAGGATTTACAAACTCATTAAAATGCTTAAATTCAAAGCCAGTCACAAGAGTAATACAAATGGCCATACAAGCATGAAGTAAAATCCTACAAGTGACTACCAAGCTTTGCCATGAACTAAATAATCCATCCTCATATTGATATGTTTTCTTTTGAGCCAAATATGAATTACTGCAGGTTGTACGAGGCTATTCGTGTCTAAGTCTACAACAATAATAATACAGCCAAGGTTACATAACTGAGTCTCATGCTGCAAGTCGGAGAACAGCTTGTTGACCTCTTGGTGATCATTATCATGCGCCTGCTGCGTGTCCTCCATCCTGCAGGCTTCTAGCATTTCAGAAACGACCAGGTCTTGCATCAATCCATGTATCCTTAAATGCCCTCCATAGTGTTCATACTCACGCCATAAGAATTACCGTCGCCCAACAACAAGATTTCGCCAAGTCATCACAACTTCAAAGGTAGCTCTATCCATTATTGTGTTGAATTCATGTTGTTAAGCTCCTCATGTTAAAACCTATACACGTGATAACCAAAATGAAGCCAAAGTTAAGAGAGGTACCAAGAAGGAAATACAAGCAGAACAGAGAAATATTAAGAATAGAAAAGTTCACAGTACTAGGTGTATTAATAAGTGTGGAATTGTGTTAGTGGCCAGGAAAATGCTAGAACTCAGACAAAATTTTGTTTAAAGTTATTAAAGTCTCACCATTGTATTTCCACCAAAGCCTTCATCGCTCATCATGTGCCAAGTCTTCCGTTGCTAGGGCTATACCATGTTTCCTACAAGAAGGCATCTTCGTGTCTACGCCCTGCAAAAGAAGAACAAGGCAGTCACATGCCAAGACTTATACGAACTTTCGCAAAAGTAGAATTAAGGAAAGCATGAAAACTCCATTAAAAGGGATCAACCAAATTGCATTGATGCAAGACATGAAAAACCTACAGATTTAAGTATGCTTAAGAGTTGCCTTCCAAGTTTTGCATAACACTCACGGTTGTTTCTAAACTATTCCTCAATCCAAGATTGGAAATTTGATGCTGCAATGGAAAATCTTCTGTCAATGGTTCTTCTTTTTTAGTTCATACTTTAGAAGAACATCATGACTAGAATGTTCAAGCCAAAAGATATTTCCAAGTTGAACTCTTTTCCTAAAAGCCAACTATGCCCTTGTCGCACTTGTACATGAAACGAAAATTGAAAGAATGTCAGGAGCATATTTAAAGGATATACACACAGTTTTCAGTTACGTGACTGTTACCTCAGCAAATTCAGCAGCAAAGCATATCCTCAAATACAGGTCAGACAGCGAGAGTTGGTTGCATCCAGTTTAACATTCCGTTGGGATGGATGATCTCTACGCAAGCTTAACATTTGCACAAGCCACGGCTGCACCAAGTTGTTATGACAGTGGGCGTCGAAAAGAGAGCTTTGCACGGAAAAAAAAATAATAGCACGAAGAAAAGTTAGGCCAAATTATTGAAGTGTGAAAGAACTAACAGCAGGAATCAAAAGTCCAAATAATACAGGGCCTAATCTATCTATTTCAATTGTTCACACCAGTTAAAAGCTAGAGGAAGATACGACTGGCCCGTTAGTTAGAGAATACTCATGGCAATACCTTTGAGTTTCAAAATCATAAGTTACAAAAGATGTTGCTTCATCACAAATGAGTTTCAAGTGCAGCAGAGGAACAGCAGGGTACGCTACAGGATGTGCTACAGAATCACATATCATTTTCGTATCCTTATGAATCGTCACATAATTCTTGGAAGTCGTCATCATATCAAGATTCTGCAAAAATAAAAAACAGAAGTCAGGATGTTTTGTTAGACCCATGACAGTAAGATAATCTTCTGAGCAATAAAACTTAAGAGCAGCTGATGTTCATGGGCGCCATTCATTTGAGTTCCAACAGCACTCTGTCAAAGGCCATGGAAGTCACTAAAACTCATAGCAATGGCTGACATGCTGGATAAGATTAACCCTGTCAAAAGAAGGGAGTTGGTTATAAGGACTGAGTATATAGTTGTTGCCAAACTTAACAATAAGCAAGAGTCATAAGAAGAAATATTTACCTTTGCTGATTTTTACTCTAGCAAATCCTTCGAAACCGGTAGCATGGCTTTATTACAAGCAATGGATGAATTTGTTGAAACTTTGAGCTTAAGTTGTCACCATAATTCCTAGACATTTAAAAATGGCACCCTGCATTATTTTCAACAAAAGCAGCCAGAAAAGCAAGTCAGAAATGTTGACTACCAACAGCAGTAAAAGTTTACAAAATTCACAGTGAGGCAGTGAAAATTCGAGTAAAAACTAAGTCGTTCTAGAAGGTCACTACAGACAAACACAGAGGTCACTATCACCCAAATCCCAGAAAAGCAGAAATCGTGGTATAGCACATAACGGAATTGTACTACCAAATACACCTCATCGTCCTACCTCACACGAATCAAGCATTTTTCATCAGCAAATTTTAATTTCTCACACGTATCAAAAACCCTAAAAATCCCCTATAAATATAACCCCCAATCATTTGCAAAAGACACAAAAAAAAACCTAGCAAAGCTCTGCGAAATTCGATCCTCACAATACCTAAAATCACTCCAAAGTTCTGTCAAAAGGTTGATAGAGCTTCACATTGAAGCTCTAGCCAACTTGAACCTAGCCGCATCACTCAAATCCAGAAATAGGGCATAAGCAAAGAAGAAAAAGGTGAAGAAATATACAGCATGAACCAGTTACCTCAAGATTCGCCATTGGAGTAGCTCAAAGCTGGTGAGTTCCCTTTGCATTTGATTTTCGCTCGTCGTCATTTGAGCACTGTGATTTATCCGTTGAAATATGTTTTGATTAGGTTTTGATTTATGATTATGAGTGTGCTTGTTAGATGCGAGTTGGGATTAGGGATTTAGAAATTGATTTGGGGCTAGGATTCAGAAAGAATAAGGTTTGGTTGTGAATCGAGAGAGAAACTCATTGGGTATGAGATGAGAGAGGGAGGCGAAAAGCACGGATGATAGAAAGGGAAGAGTTTTCATTGCTTTTCACTTGGTATTGGGTAATATATAAAACTTGTTTATTTTTTGCTGGGAAGAACTAAGTTCATCGAGCCGTGTGTTTGGTTTTATTATCTGAATTAATTGACTATGTTCAAAAAATGAAAAGTGGGAGCTGTTGCGCTACCCTAGGGCCTGAACGGCTATCTCCAGCAGGTGTAGGATTCAAGGGTTTATCATTACCTTTTAGAAGTCTGTCTTTATTTATTTAATTATTTTTATGCTGTTTTTATATAGGTAGGTACGTAAAAAGAAAATGTGGATAGGGCATATGAATTGTAAGCCCTAGAGGTGGTTTAGCATGTGATACCTGCTGAGTTTTAGGATATTAGGGCATGCGGTGGTGATCCTATTAACCCATTTAGTTTCATTATATTATAATTGGGTTAGAGATTAATAAGTTAATTAAGGTTGGGACCAAAAGAAAAAAACATGTTCTTGTCTAGTAATAGGTTCGTAATTAATAATTTCCTTACCTCTAAACCAAGTTTTTTTGTTATTAATTTTTTATTGAGAATAAGTATTTATGGTACATTATTTCTTAAATTTAATTAAATATATCATATCTTATTTCAAATTATTCTATAATGCCTAAATAATATATACATATATTCTTTATTTGAGTCATGAGAATAATTATTTTCTTAATACAAACGACCAAATTTTTTTATGGAAGTGGTGGATTCTTGGAGTCTAGCACTCCTTGGGTCCTTAAGCGACTGCTCTCAAGGTGCACGTCTTGAGTTGTGATCTCTTCGTCTTTCATCATTAAGATACTCAATTTTGTTTAAGTATTTCAAAATAGATGAACCCTAATGCCTACCTTAGTTTAACCCACCTACGTTATTATCTTCTTAAATTAAAATTACGAAAGAATCGAATTCTTGGAGTCGTGCATTTCTTGAATTCGAGAGTGATTACTGTTGAGGCGTACGCCTTGTATAGTGTGTCATTCAAACTTTCTTTCCTAAAATACCTCCTATAATTATTTGTACAAGTATTCACTGTCCAACAAACATATTTCATAATTAACGAAATGAAAAAGATGTCGTTGAGATCTAGCATTCCAACGATATCCCGACTAGTTGATTACGAGGCCGACGTCTCGTTTATCGAGTAGTCGTCATTCCTCCTAATTTTTCAAACCATCTAATCTCGTTCCTCGATCGAGTCTAAACCCTAGTATGTTTCTAAAACATACGTCAAATCCAAATTATTTTCTTAACTAAATTGCGAAAGAATGGAATTCTTGGAGTCTCACACTCCTTGAATTCTTAAGTAACCACTCTTGGGGCGTACGCTTTAGGTTGTGGTTCGCTCAACCTTTCGTTTATAAAACATGTGCCCTAACTATTTGGACAAATATCGCCATTGTCCATTCAAATACACTTTCATAATTAATTGAATGAAAAAAGGTATCATTGGGATCTAGCATTCCGATGATATCCCGATTAATTGATTGCAAGGCCGACGTCTCGTAATCGTCATTCTCCTTTAAAATATTCAATCCAACTCTCTTCTCTCGCCCCCGTGCGATTAAAACTTTCTCAAACACTAATTTCGAAGTTAGTTGAATGAAAAAGGTGTTGTTGGAATCTAGCATTCCAATAATACCCCGATTAATTGATTGCGGGGCCGACGTCTCATTTATCGAATAGTCGTCATTCTCCATCAAATTACCTAACCATTCCAACCTCTTTCTTACCCCCGTACAATTGAAACCTTAAACCTATTCAAATCCATTCTCTTTCCCAAACCAAAACATCCAATACGATAAACCTAATTCCTCGCCCTCGTGCGATCTCCAGCCCAAACACTCTTAGAAAGAACATTGTTTAATCCCTTCTTCCGCGCATAACAAACTCGTGCTTCAGCCTCCCCTAGCGAGCAGACAAGCCAACGTTTAGCAGTTAGAATGCGACCTAAACTCTCGTTCGACTCAAATACACTTCTTCTCCAAGAACATTGTTTAGTCCCTTCTTCCGTGCATATGAACTCGTGCTTCAGCCTCCCCTAGCGAGCAGACAAGCCAACGTTTAGCAGTTAGAATGCGACCTAAACACTCGTTCAAATCCAAACCCTTTTACCGTAGTTAGCCGAACTACGGCTGCTCTGATTTCTCATTTATCAATGAGAATACGTAGGCACGAGATTGCGATGATCTTGGCAAGCACAATCCCCTCTTTTACCCGTAGTCCCACGAACTACGAATGCTCTGGTTTTCCACTTCTTACAAGTGAAGATACGTAGGCACAAGGGCCCCAATCCTTGGCGAGCACCCTATCTTAAAACTCCCCATTCCCCCCTATAGGAGAAACCTTAGAAGAAAACAAACAAGCGTAGATAACTTTACTCTCGAGTCGATCAAGAGGTTCCCGTTGAGTACAACGGACGTAGAGGGTACTAATACCTTCCCTCTGCGTAACCGACTCTCGAACCTAGAATATTGGTTGCGATGACCATGTTCTTATCTCCTTAAAGGTTTTATCGATATTTTCCTATTCCATCCTTGGAATGAATAAAGTTCGGTGGCGACTCTGTTTCGAACAGTATTTTCCGCGTCCATCGCGAGGATCGTATTTTTCGAGGTACGACAATGGGGCGCTGAAGTCCAAAGATTCAGTGTGGGGAGTCAACCCAGGCGCATGGTGGAAAGCAACTGAGGCCATTGGATCAAATGGTAATCATATCCAAGGGACATAAACAAAACACGTGGATCAAGCCAGGGCTTAAGTGAAACAGTGAGTTTTGTTGGGGATCACGTGTAGCAAGTCAAACATGGAACATGGTGTGTCTTAATCAGAACCGTGCAAATGAAAAGTAAGCGCATCCAAGAGACAGCAATGATACACGTGACTCAGGCGAGGTTCAAAAAGTGGAGGGAGAACCAGACGGCCGGAACCACTGTTTCGGTCGTCTTCTCCAGTGAAACCCTCAAACCAGTCACGGCCAGCAAACCCAGATGCCTCAAATCTTAACCAAAATGAGCAAATAAATATTCAAAATTGATCTTCATGTTACGTAGATCATGAATCCACTACCCATTTTCATTGATCAGGCTTAAATAAAGCAAAACGAAAAGAAATAGAAATGAGCTCAAATGAAAAAAGTTAACAAACAACCATGAAATCAATCCAGAAACCAACTACACATCAAGAGATTTACAAATACATGAAAATGACGTGATAAAAATGCTTAAACAGAGAGAAATTTTTAAAGAAAAGAAACCTAAAATCAAGATTCCACAGAGCTCATTTTGTTAGTGAAGCTTGCAATAAACCACCCAGAAATGTTCTATGAGTCTCAAGGAATGTTTTGAAATGTTTTATTTGGATTGAAACTCAGTGAAAGTTGAAAAAAGATTTTGACTTTTTCCTCTCTTTTTCTCAATGTGTTCTCACTACATCTCTCACCAAAACCAGTTCTGAAGACTTGTGTGTGATCTTGAGAATATGTATGAATGGATCTGGATTGAAAGAAAGCCCAATTCTATGCTCCTTTGGCCCAATTGGATTTCACTTTTTTCACCTTATGGCCATTTCAACAGTGCACGAAAATCACCTTGCCCAGCTGTAAAAATGGCTCATCTAGCTTGCATCTGAGGTAGGTTGATCAAAGGGCTGAGAATGGCTCCTTAATTTGGTCTTATGGCAAGGTTTGGATATGTTATTTAATCTTGAAGAAAGCTTGAAAATGTCCACCAAAATGAACTCAAATCTCAAATCCAAAGTTGGCATTGTGTTTGAAATGTATTTGGCACTCAAAAAATGCACAAGGTTGGTACTAAATGTTCCCAAATGATTTTAATTTGATTTTCCCTATTTAGGCCTTTTTCATGGAAATTTCATTAGGGATTCTTCAATCCAAGCCAAACCTTTGATGCCTTGATGTTTGGTTGAGCAAATGACCCCATTTGGAGCAAGTTTGAAGTTAGAAATATTTCCATTTGAAGTGTGCAAAGTGGTGAAATGGATCTATACTGAAAATGACCTGTAATCTTACTTTACCAAAATACCCCTGCCTTGCAAGCCTCATAACTTGAGTTCTACAAATTAGATGAAGGACTTCTAGTACTCTTTGGAAAGCTAAGATCATGAGGAACAACTTTCATGTGTATCAAAAGTTGAGGAGAAACATCCTTCTAGGTCAAAAGTGGCTTTGAAGTTGGTTGACATTTGTTGACCAAAATCACTTTCATCTGAGGACCTGTAACTTGTCTGCTTCATAACTTGAGTTCTATAAATCCAATAAAGGACTTATAGTACTAAAAAGAAATCTAAGAACATGCTCTACAAGTTTCATGTTGGGGTCAAGATGAGATGAGACTTGTATCTTGAGATAGGTGGTCTTGAAGTTAGGCACTGAATAGGGGATTTTACACTAAGAACCCTAATTCAGTGACTTTTAACACTCTTGCTTCTTGACGAATTGATCTTGAAATGATATCCCATGTATCTCAACATAACATTCCATGACCCTAAAGACATGTAATTGAGTCTTAATCTCCTTTGATTTCATAATTGACTGAGGGTTGACCAGATGAAAACCCTAATTGCACCATCTTCAACTGTAGCCACTTGAACTTGGTATAAACAATTGAATGAACTCCACAATGACATACAAGGCCTCCAATGAGCTTAAATGATAATCTCCCTCCATAATCGTGGGCTTGTGATCCTCAGATGATCTTCAAATGGCCTCCTAGACAGGAGGTGAGCCACACACACTTATCTGCTTATCCAAAGGGATTTTGACTTGTCTCTGATGATGATAACCCCCCTGTTGACTTGAATAATACCTCCTGATTAGACTTAGGACCCTTGGCAAATTCCTCTTGTTACACACACATCTCTTGATCCCCTTTAAAATGCAAAATGCTATGCAATGCAATATGTTAGAACAATGAAATGAAACATAAACCAAGTAAAGAAAAAGGTTGGGCAAATTTTGGGGTACAACACTATAGACTAAAATTTCAAGAATAATCTAAGTTTTGGTTTTGATATTGAACATCTAAAAAGAAGCTTAAGATCAGAATCTGAAGGATCAGAAGTTTAAGACCAGACTCTGAAGAAGTCAACGTTTGATGACCAAAGTCTAAAGAAGTCATCCTCTAAAGACCAGATTTTGAAGAAGTCTGCTTCTACAGATCGGAACCTGAGTTAGTAAAAGCGCAAGGATCAAGGTGACTCTAATAGGTCACTACCAGACTCTGAACCTACTTTGTCACAATAATACCTAAGCTCTATTTTTCTTCTAGAGTTAGCTGGGATGTAACTGATAATTCCTCTTATAGCAAAGGAATTTCAAACAAGCTTTCAACGATATTAAGCATTTGAAAAAACATATCAAAGTCTCTACTCAAGCTTCTTAAAGAATCTCATGTGCAAGATATCCAATGACTATTTTCCTTCTCTATATAAAGATCTGAAGACTTGAAGAACAACAATAAACTTTTGACTTTCACAGAATAATTACTTTGTCAAAGCAAAAACGCAAACTTAACTTAGGATTTCGTTTCCATATATATCTTAGAAATCCCTAAGTTTCAAAGAATCTATTGGTATTGTATTTTGTTTACACCTCTGATTGTATATCAAATGTATTACCTAAAAAATCATTTTATCTGTTAGGTAGATTGTTAAAAGTCTCTTACTTTGTGTTTGAGCATTTTAAGTCTCTTGCTTGTGTGCTTGAGCATAGAAGTATTTTGCTTGTGTGCTTGAGCATTGGAAGTCTCTTGCTTGTGTGCTTGAGAAAATTGTAATCTTGTGTGATTATAGTGAAAATATCTTGTAAGTACAAAGGGACTGCACTACTCTTAATTTATGAGAGGAACCAAGATAATTTTGTGTATCTCTTTCTTTCTTGCATTCCTTATTCACTGATTTTATCTCACTTCTGACCAGTTCAAATTTTATACTTTGTTTAGAATCTAACTAAAGCTTTAAAAAGAAAGAAAAAACCAACACAATTCAACCCTCTTCTTGTGTTTTTCTCACCTTCAGTCGTCATCAGAGCACAGTCTATGCTAAAAAATTAACAGTGGTGCATAAAAGATACTAAGAAAAATATATTAAAACATGTATGGAATTTCTCAGTCTGATACTGATACTCCTAATCCATATGCTGTTATTAATCATGATTATAACACCTCTGAAAAGAATAATTACACATTTAGACCTCCAACTTTCATTAGAGACTCTACCGAGTTTGAATAATGGAAGAGCAAGATGTATACTCATATCATAGGTCTTAATGATTAGTTGGAGGATATTCTAGAAGATGGAATTAATATTCCAATTAATGGAGTTGGAATGGTAACTAACACAAAAGCTCTCACACATGCTTATAAAAAGATTTATTGAAAATATCATAGAGTTAGAGACATTTTGGTTGATGCTCTACCTCACTCAGAGAAAATCAAGATTATTGATAAATCTACTGCTCACACCATTTTTTAATCCCTATGTGCTACTTATGAAGGGAATTAACAAGTAAAGGAATCTAAGGCTACTCTTCTAGTACATCAATATGAGCAGTTCAGAATCAAGGAAGATGTAGATATTGAAACCATGTTCTCTATGTTTCAAATTCTTGTGTTTGGACTTTACGTTTTGAACAAGAGCTACACTACCTCGGATCATGTAAAGAAGATTTTTAGGAGTATTCTTGTCATATAAAAACCTAAGGTGACAACTATCCAGGAGGCCAAAAACTTAAACACATTAAGCCTTGAAAGCCTTATCAACAATCTTCAGAACCACAAGATGAAGCTCAATGGATATGAACCTGCCAAGAAGTCAAAGTCCCTTGCTTTGAAATATGTTGTTAAGTCTGATAAGACTCCTTAAGTCTGGGAGTCTGAAAAAGCTTCTCATATAGAAGGTTCTGAAGAAGATTTAGACGATGAAGAGATGACCTTTATTATTAAAAGATTTCAATATCTAACAAATAAGAACAAGAGATTATTTGGTAGAAGTAGTGGCTTCAGATCAAGTTTAAGAGAAAAGAAGGATGATCAGAAGTGATGCTTCAACTGCAAAAAGCCTGGTCACTTCATTGTTGACTGTCTAGAGTTGCAGAAGTACAAGTCAAAGAAAGGAAGGTATCAGAAGGAAAACTTCAGAAACAAGTTCAAGAAGAGTCTCATGGAACATGGGAAGAACTTGATAAAGAAGATGAATCAGAAAAAGACGAGGAGGAAGCTAATCTAGCTTTGATGGCTTTTACTTCTTCAAAAATAGAATCTAACTCAGATTCTGGTCCAAAGTCTGAAGAAGAGAATGAGGTATTTTCTAAACTATATTTTTCTAATTTAATTAGTTTTATTTAATACCTTATTGTTGCACCCCAAAATTTACCTAACCTTTTCTTTACCTAGCTTGTGTTTCATTGCATTCATATTAGCATTATCATCTGCATTTCATTGACATGTATGCAGGAGATCAAGAGGTATGACTACCAATCAAGGGCTACACAAGGCTATGAAGCTACATAAGAGGTTTATTCAAGTGCTCAAGGGTTGATATCCTCACCAGAGAAGCCTAAGATCCTCAGAGAGAGTGGTTGAAGCCACATGTGTATATCTCCTAACTTGAGGGTTGTGGGAAAGTCATCTGATGATGTTGAAGCCATGAAGTTGGACCCAAATCCTTGAGAGAGATCATGAGAAGGATTGAAGTTCATCTTGATGCCTAGACATGTCATTATGCAAAGGATAAGGAGTTGTTACCAAGATTGGTACAACTAGGGTTTCATCTATTCAACCTAGGTTAACTAATGATTTGAAGAAGGTTGAGACCTAATTCAAGAGCCATGTGATCATGGATTGATGTATTAATATGCCCAAGGGATGATTCCAAGGTCAACTCATCATGGATTAAGAGTGTGAGGAGTTCCTAGGCTAGGGTTGCTATGCATGACAATGTAAAATCCCCTAGTTTACTGCCTAACTTCAAGACCACATAACTCAAGATGTGATTTTCATCTCACCTTGACCCCAACATGATTGTTGTAGAGCATGATCTTAGATTTAATTTAAGTACTAGAAGTCCTTGATAGGGTTTATAGAACTCAAGTTATGAGCCAGACAAGTTATAGGTCATCAGTGGAATGTGAAATTGGAGCTTGAAAGTCAACCAACTTGCATGACATTTTTGCCCTAGAAGGATGATTCTAATGAACTTTTGGCCAACATGAATGTTGTTCCTTATCTTCTTATCTTTCTAGAAAGTACTAGAAGTCCATGATTGGATTTGTAGAACTTAAGTTATGAGCTTTACAAGATGAGGGTATTTTGGGAATTTGGAATTACAGGTCATATTTGGTTATGGGTCAATTTCACCAACTTAGGCACCTCAAATGAACTTTTGACCAACTTGAAAGTTGTTCAAAATGGTGTTTTTAGTCTAACCATGACCCAAACATCCATTGATATGGATTGAATATGGAAGTGTATGAAGAAATTTGGAAAAAAGATCATTAAAAGGCATTAAGAAAGGAAATAATCAAAATAAATCATAATGGTTCAAAAAATCACAAATTGGTACACATTTTGATTGGAAATGACATTTTGAAGACAATTGCAATGTTACATTTTTGGTTTGAGTCATAATTCATGGACTTTGTTTAGGTTACTTACAATTGAAGTAACATAACCAATTTTGACCATAGGATCAAACCAAGCTTGCAATCTAATCCATTCATCTTCACCAGGTCATATGCAAGCCATTTGAGTGAAGTTTGAGATGAAACTGAACCAAAATACACGACTGCCATGGTTTCACTTTGAAGGAAAATGGAAATTTTGGATTAATCAAATTGGGCCATGATTGGGCCATGTTATGATCCAAATAGTTTTTATTTAAGTCTTGGATCATGTTCAGATCGTTTTTTGGAGAGCATTTGGAGAGAAAACGGTTATTGCAGTTGGATTTTTGGAGCTTCCAAGCAAAAAACGGTTTTAGAGTTTGAGGAAGATTCAAGAGCTTCTGAGTATCAAGAATCATTCAGCAAGCTTCAGTGAAGAAATCTGCACGTTTTGGCATCAAGATTTGCACGCGAAGACCTCCAATTTCAAGCTTCAGAACAGGTTTTTACTTCTCACAATTCCTCTTGATTTAAGCATGTTTAGACTGAATTTGGCATGTGGTTAGGTTGTAGATATAACATAGATCGTTTTAGGATTGGAATTGTGAAGATTAGTGATGATTCATGATGTGATGTGAATTCTGTTGAGGCTTATATCTGGATGATTCTTGAGAATTAAGATGAATTAGATAGTGATTCTTGATCCTTGAGAGGTGAGGAAGATTTCTGTGTAGAGAATTTGAAGTTTGATGACCTTTATGGAAATGGTGATTTTTCTGTTCATTATCGTGTTTGGAGGTTCATGAGGAATTAGTAAAAATGGAAGGGATCTTTGTGCTCAGGAAGACGAGTGATTTCGTATAATTTCCATTGAGTTTGGTTCAGTTTGATCTCAGAGCATGATTGCTCTCGCCGGAGAAGACGATGGAGCTCTTCTCCGGCCACCGTGAACTAGTTTCCCTCTTTGTTCGGTTTGAATTTGAGAAGATGCACGTGAACCGTTGGATTCGATGGAATTAGTGGACTTGGTCTTAGCATCTGGTGGATGAGGTTTAGTTTGACTAGGGTTTGGTGAGCTGGCACAACCTGGAGCATAGGATCAGAATACCTTTTCATTGGATGGACGTGATTAGGGAGTACCATAGGACTTAGTCAACTGAACCACACCCTGCTTACTAATCAAAACGAACCATTTCAATAAATGAGGTGGCACGCGCTAGTTCCTCTGATAAGTGGACTAGTAATCTGATCCAACGCCTGTGACATTTTCTGATTTCTTTTAATTGATTTTCCATTTTCTTTTATTGATTTTTCATGTTTAATTCATTTTAATTAGTTTTAATGATCAGAAAATTATGGAAAAAATATGTGGGTGATCCTTGATTAATTTCTGATTTTTCTATGCCTTTGGGTTTTATTTTGGTGTTGTTTTCAATTTAATGTCTATTTTTCTATTTTTGATAATTGATTAAAATGCATAAAATGACTTGTTGCTTGCTGATTTTATTACTAATTCTTGCTTTAGAATTTGGCGTTGATTTTTGGCTGGCTAGTTATAGACGCATTGATGAGATTATAGGATTTTTGTGGTGATTTTTAGGTAGCTCTAAGCATAGTTTTGAACTAGGTTTTTAGAGGCTTCCCCTTGTCGCCTTTCCCTTGACAACTTTTGGTTTAGAATTTCCTTAGTGCCCTTAAACATTGAATTAGGATCTGATCTTTTTACCACAAGTTCCCAATACCTTTAGGACCCTTTAAAAAATTTTATAGATTTTTAGGAGTTGATTTACTATTTTAGTTAGATTTTACATCTAGGCTGTGTTTAGGTTGCCTCTAGCATAGTACCTCCTATAGTTGAACTTTAAAAGTGACCTTTAGTTCATGATAAGTTTCCAAACCTTTTCTGATGGTTTAGTAGACATGTTGATACCTCTGTAGATTGAATCTCAAGGTTTTATTTGGTGTATTAGTTCCCTTTAGAGAGTTGCTTTTAGAGCTTAGGGAATTACGGGTTTTAGAGCCTTTAGGAGTTTCTTCCTTTTTCATAATTGTGGTTTGCTTTGGTTTGCATTCCATTTCCTATCCAATGATGCAAGGTTCCTTTGTGAGAGCCTAGTCCCTCCTTTGGAAGGACTAAAGGCCTATCACAAAAGGTAAAACCTTTGAGGATACCAATCTTAGATGAGTGGTTGAGTGCCATGATGGATTCCATTGGTTTCCATCATGCTTCCCCTTATCATGCAATAATCTTTGTGTTGATTCATATCATCTCTTGATGGAGCAAGTTGAAGCTTAAAGACGAAGTCCTTATTCCCTTTTCTCCTGATGGATAGCTTGGACAGATAACTTGGACTAGAAGACAGACTGTCAGACTGCTGGATTGTTGTTGTGCTGCTCTGCTGTGTTTGCTGTTGACTGTATTTGTGTGACTGTTTCTTTGGTGTGTTGCATTAGAATAGGCTTTCATGTAGTTAATGCTAGGCCTAAGTGCATTGAGAGGTTGAGCTTGCCTCCCTTTGCTTGTTTGCATGAGAGGTTGAGTCTGTCTCCCTCTGCTTGTCTGTTACTGTTTGGCTTTGCTTGTTGGCTGAAGGTTGAGTTTGCCTCCTTTACCTGTGTATTGTGTTGTTTTTCTTGATTGCTCTAGAGGTTGAGTGAGTCTCCCTCTGCTTGTATTGCCGCATCGTATGTGCATCTTTACTATTTATCTGTTTTACTGATGTTTAACTGATGCTTTGTCTGTTGTCTGTTTCCCATTGACATGATCCCCTAGGAATCTCACTTCCTTTGATAAGGAAGTGATGATTAGAAATTTAGGTTGAAACCTATGCATGATAACATCTAGGAGTTCCCTGTTTCAAACCTCAACCATAGGGTGAATCCTTGGCATGACAAAATTAGGACTTGATAGTTTCCCCTTAGTTGTGTCCGTTCTCTTTTCTCTTCAAACAAATCAAAATACAGTAATAAAGGTTAATTGATATCGTGCGTTACGAGCCTTAAGCTACTTAGGAAATGATTGTTGGAGGGTTTCCTTCTAATAATCAGGATGTATAGTATGGTACCCTTTGGGTGACATGCGACGCATTCACTCCTAGGTCATAGTCTCTAGTGCGATATTAGTTGCAAACATCCATAAAAAGCACTTCTTCCGTAAAAGACAGAAAACAAACTTCAAACCTTTTTGCCCCGTGGGCCCATAACTCAAGGGAAACGTTTCTGAAGAAAAGAGTGGCGTTAACTCCCAGTTCCACCGCAAACGGTAATGCACGAGTCTCTGACGAGCAAGCTGCATACACCAAACTGCTGGAACTGTTTGTTAACCGTACTCAGAAAAACAGATGAATCTGAATCCCCGTAATCCATATTATCTCGAACTACATAAGCTCTGATCTCTCATATCTTTTGAGAGTACATAGGCACAATACTGACGTATTGGCGAGCCACCTTCCCCGTAACTCGTAGTTAGCCGAACTACGTTGACTTTGATTTCTCGTTCTCTGATGAGAACACGTAGGCACAAAGCGCGATGCTTTGCCGAGTCATTTTTCTTTTTCTTTTCATACCAGACTTGATAGGTAGAGAGATAAACCAACCCGTCACATAAACACAACAAGCGTGGATTTCGTTGAGTACAACGGACGTGAGGGGTGCTAATACCTTCCCCGTTCCCAGACATGGTTGCGATGACCTTGTCTTATACCTTTTCGTCAGGTTTTTCCGATCGTTTCCTTTCCCGTTCCGAGGGATAAATAACAAAAGGTGGCGACTCTTCTGTTTTGCCGGCACCTTATTTTCGCGGTAGCGACACTTATGGGTTAGTGTCAATAGAAAGCTCGACACATGAAAATATTAAAAAAGCAATATGATCTTTTGAAAGATGAATTAAAATCTTCTCAAAACAAAAAAGAAGCTTTAGAAGGAGATCATATTGCTCTAGTAAAATAAGTATTTGATAAACCCCTTGATGAGCATGAAATGGCTCTTCAAGAGCTTATCATAAATGGCTTAAAATAAACTAAACTTGCATCCATAATTTATGGTGTACGTAGAAGCAAAGGAGAAGGTCTTGGTTACTCTCAAAAACCTTTTAATCCAAGGTTTGAAACCTTAATTAAACCAACGTATCCTTCTTCTTCAAGCTCTGATCAGAAAGGTCTAGACTCTTATTTTGTACATGTTGTTGGCAATGCAAATTTCTAAACTTGTCAAAACCTAAAACTGTTGCGTCAAGGTTTCTGAAGAAACCAGAATCTGAGATTCTCAAGTCAAATGTTCTGAAGAAATCAAAACCTGAAACTCTAAAGTCAAAGGTTCTGAAAAAACAAAAACGTAAGACATCAGGAGCTAAGGTTCTGAAAGGTTGAAAACCAAAGGCCAAGATACATTCAAGACAACAAAATTTTAAATCAAAAGTATTGAATGATCCCAAGCCTTACTAATGAGAGCTTGGGTACAAAGTAAGAAAAAACCTATCAGAACTAACCCCAAAGGACCCATAAGACTATGGGTATCTAAATCTGAAATTGTTTTGCTATAGATATGCTTGAAGGGAGAAGCAAAGTAGAAGTCATGATACTTATACAATGGCTGCTCACAACATATGACAGGGGAAAGTCATATGTTCCAAACCAAAACTCTGAAAGAGTGAAGAACTATGAGATTTGGAGGAAACAATAAAGTAAAGATCATTGGTATGGTTACTATTGGTAATTCCTTTATCTCTATTAATAATGTTTTGTTAGTAGATGAATTAAAACATAATCTACTGAGCATTAGTCAATTTTGTGACAGTGGTTATGAAGTCATGGTTAATAAGAACAACTATATAATGATGAATGAATATGACAAATCCATAATATTCAAAGGTAGGAGGAAACATGTTAAAGGATAAAAAGTGGCTCTGGCACAAAAGGTTAGGTCATGGTAACTGGAGATTAATCTCTAAACTTAGCAAGTTGAAACTTGTTAAAAATTTTCTAGAACTCAATCATCACTCAGATGCTCTTTGTGAAGCATGTCAAGTAGAGAGAAAATTAACAAAACTTCTTTTAAAACTAAAAACATTGCCTCTACCTCCAGACCCTTAGAATTACTTCACATTGATTTATTTGGTCATGTTAGTACTGCATCAATCAATAGGAAAAAATATGGATTAGTCATAGTTGATGACTATAGTAGATGAACTTAGGTTAAATTCCTTAGAACAAAAGATGAATCATATGATTTGCTGAGCATTTTCTACATACAAGTACAAAATTAAAAGGAAAAATAAATTTATAAGTAAGAAGTGATCATGGAAGAGAATTTGAAAATGAGTCACTCAAAACTTTTTGTAAAAAACATGGAATTCTCCATGAGTTCTCTTTTCCTATGATTCCACGGAAAAATGGAGTTGCAGAGAGAAATAATAGATCTTTACAAGAAATGCCCAGGACTATGATTCATGAAAACAATTTACCTACGTACTTGTGGACAAAAGATGTAAACACAACATGTTATGTTTAGAATGAAATCTACATTAGACATATTTTAAACAAAACTTCATATGAGTTGCTCAAAGGAATAAAGCCAATTTCTTATTTTTATCAGTTTGGATGTACATGTTACATCTTGAGCAATAAATTCTATCTAAAGAAATTTGAGGAAAAAGCTCAGAAGGGTATCGTTTTAAGACACTCTGAACGCTCAAATGCATATAGGGTGTATAACTCAGAAACTAATTTTGTTGAAGAGTCAATACACATCAAGTTTGATGACAAAAAGTTTGACAATAAAATGTCATAGCTAGTTCAAAGCTTTTCAAAAATCTCTATGTCTGAAGACACCTCAGAAGTTAAAGGTCAAGAAGTTGGAAGTTTAGAGCTAACAATCCATCATGAGCTGGATGTTCAGAAGTTATCATAACTTCAGTAGCTGGTAGTCTAGAAGATGATCCAACCTCTGAAGCTCATCCAGATGATAAAGATTATGAAGAAGCTCAAGATGGTTCCTCAGAAGCATCACAATCCAAAAAGGCCTTTAAATAAAAGTCTTCACATCCAGAAGAGTTAATTCTTGGTAACAAATATAGTCCTAGAAAGACAAGTTCTTTATTCCAAGATTAACACTCGATGCTAGGACTAATCTATATGACTGAACCTACTTATGTTGATGAAGCACTTTCTGATAATAGCTAGATTATGGAAATGCAAGAAGAGCTAAATCAGTTCCAAAGAAATGATGTATGGGATCTGATACCCAAACCTTATCAAAACAAAATTATTGGAACAAAATGGATATTCAGAAACAAGTTTAATGAGCAAGAAGAAGTGGTAAGAAATAAGGCTAGACATGTAGCTCAAGGCTACAGTTAGGAAGAAAGTATAGATTTCTCTAAAAGCTTTGCACCTGTTGCAAGGTTAGAGGTAATCTGATTACTTCTCTCTTATGCTATAAATCATAATATTATTTTATACCAAATGGATGTTAAGAGTGCATTTTTAAATGAAGTCATTTATAAAGAAGTGTATGTCAAACAACCACCTGGGTTTGAGGATTCCGTCCACCGAGATTATGTTTTCAAACTTAAGAAATCACTATATAAACTCAAACAAGCTTCCAGAGCTTGGTATGAGAGACTGTGTAATTTTCTATTAGAAAATGGTTTTTAGAAAGAGCAAGTAGACACTACATCTTTAAAAAGACACTGAAAAATGATATCTTAATTTTCCAAGTATATGATGATGATATTATCTTTGCTTCTACTAATGCTTTTATTTGCAAAGAATTTTCAAAGTCTATGCAGGCTGAGCCTGAGATGAGTATGATGGGAGAGCTAAAGTTCTTTCTTAGTATTCGAATTAATTAATGCAAGGATGGAGTCTATGTTCATCAGACTAAATATACAAAGGAACTTCTGAAGAAGTTCAAGCTAGATGATTTCAACTTCATGACAACTCGTATGCATCCAACCCACAACTTGAGCAAAGAGGAAAGTAACACCAAAGTCTGTCTGAAGTTTTATAGAGGTATAATTGGTTCTTTACTTAACTTAACAGCTTATAGACCAAATATTTTATTCAGTGTCTGCTTGTGTGCAAGATTTTAGTTAGATCCTAGAGAGACTCACTTAACTGTTGTTAAGAGAATCTTTAGGTATCTGAAGGGAACAACCAATCTAGGATTGCTGACTATGTTGGGGATAGAATTGAGAGAAAATCCACTAGTGGAAACTGTCAATTCATAGGTGAAAACCTTATATCCCAGGCTAGTAAAAGATAAGAAACTATTGCTTTGTCTACAACAGAAGCATAATGCATCTCAGCTGTAAGTTATTGCACACAGCTACCCTGGATGAAATATCAGTTGAAAAATTATCAGATAAGTGGAAGCAATATTCCTACTTTCTACGAAAATACCACTATTATCTGTTTGACAAAGAACCCTATTCAACATTCAAGAATCAAGAACATAGAAATAAAACATCATTTTATTAGAGGCTAGGTTTAGAAGGGTGTGATAGATATACAATTCATTGACAATGATCATCAATGAGATGATATATTTACCAAGCCTTTTACTATTGAAAGATTTGATTTTATTAAAAGAATCTAAACATGTATTTTGTAAAAGAATAATGTTTTCCTCTGAATGAAGGATCAGAGTCTGATAATGATCAGAAGCTACTATGATTAGAAGCTCTAAACTATCTACTGAAGAAGAATAGCCTTTAAAGAAACCCAGCCTCTGATGCTCATTTTATGATTAGTTCCCTCTGATAATGATCATAAGCTACTATGATTAGAAGCTCTGAACTAGCTTCTGGTGAATAGTAGACTCTAAAGCAACTCAACCTCTGATACTCAGAATATGATTAGTTGCCTCTGATAGCATATAAGTGAAAAAAATTTAACACATGTCCACTTATGCGTCATGATTCTGAAAAGTTTTATGACACATGGTTTCTTGACTGTTGGGTAATAACTATGGGATAATGATGTAATTGTGTTTGAATATTGTGTCATGCGCCCATGTTAAGACTTTGACCAGAAGAATGCGAAAGAGGTTAACATGATAAAGAACGATGATAATGAGTGAATTTAAGACCAGATGGCTATTAAGTCACTCTTCAAGGACTTTTATCATAACTTGTATACAACTGATGTGGAGGTTGAAGATTGATCACATATTACTTAGTCATATCCAACACCAGAAAACTCCATGGTGAATGAGTTAATTGAAGACCTAAGCCCGGAAGAAATAAAAATGATGTTTTTGATATGGCACCCTGGAAATATCCAAGACTTGATCGCTTTTCTATAGGATTCTCCCAAAAATCTTAAAGAGTTGTCTAGAAAAATGTTATCAATTTAATCACCTTTGGAAGAATCCTCACAGTATTGTAGAGGTAAACAAGACAAACTTGTGTTTGATTCCTAAAATTCCTAGTCCACAATTTGTTTAGCAGTTTAGACCCATTTCCTTGTACAGTTCTATCTATAAGATGCTTAGTAGAGTTATTGTGAATAGGCTGAAGAAGGTTATTGAGCACATTATTTCTCCTTTTCAAATAGGTTTTATACTTGGTAAGTGTTTTCGGGAAAACACAGTTGTACCTCAAGAAATTATCCACAACATGAACACGCTTGGAGGGAAGAATGAATCCTTTCTTATAAAATTTAACTTAGTAAAAGCTTATGATAAAATGAGTTGGAAGTTTGTGAACAAGGTGGTAATTGAAAAGTGGTTTTCTTGATTCAGATCAGGAACCTAATCATGGAGCCCATTTCTAGTGGTTAAATGTATGTGCAATGGAAAGGTCAAAAGGATGACTATTTTAAAACTCAAAAAGGTTTTAGACAGGGTGATCCCATTTCCCCCTATCATTTTGTGTTATGCACGAACAAATTAACCCATATGATAAAAGATGAAATTGAGGAAGGAAGGTGGAAGTTCCTGAGGGCTGGAAGAAGAGGGCCAAAGATCTCTCATCCCATGTTTGCAGATGACTTACTCATCTTTGGAAAAGCATCAGAAGATCAAATAAAAGTTATCAAAATCACATTAGATAGAATTTTCTCTGAGTTGGGACAAAGGATCAGCTACAGTAAATTAAGTATTATCTTTTCTAAAAATACCTTCAATAATATCAAGAGGCGGATTTTGTAGGTAGCTGGCATTAAGGAAACAAAGACTATATGTGTTTATCTTGGTGTCCGTATGATAGGTAGAAGTCCCAGGTGATTGACTACTAGAGACTTTATGGATCAATTCAAGATGAAGCTCACTAATTGGAAAGCTAATCAGCTATATGTGGCAAGTGGAGTTACCATCTCCAAATCAAGGCTGGAAGCGATTCCAAATTACTCTGTAATGAGAAGACACTACAAAAAATACAGCCAGTTCTCACGTGAAAATCACGTCACTAAGGCAAAAATCACATCATTAACCAAAACTAGCAACGTGGGTAAACCACGTCGCAGGAGCACCCGTGGCAACTTTTGCCACATGATTATCACGTCACTTAATTGTGACATGGTTGGCACGTCGCAACATAAAAAAATATTTGGATTTGGTTCCCACGTAAAAAGCACATCACTAAATTTGGGCAAGCTTTCTATGTCGCAAAATATTAATTCTGAAGCGCGCAGGGTTATCGGTCTTAACATGCAGTGATGTGAATATCACGCCACTAACTTAGTGACATGGATCACACCTCAGAAAACATAAATTTTGAAGCACATATAGTGATGTGAATATCACGTCACTAATTAGTGACATGGAATTCACGTCACAAAAGTCAAAACTATTATAATTTAGTGACGTGAATATCATGCCACTGATGAATTTTATTTTTCAATCGGCTACCTACATGATATTTATTTCACATCTTAATAATTTAATTAAAAAAATTAAAAAATTGTAATTTAAAAATATACAAAAATTAATAATTAATAAATAATAAAATGCAAAAATTAAAATAATTTTCGATTAAAAAAGTCAAATTTTCTAATAATTATAATCATTAAAAAATATAAAAGTATTAGTCACAGGATATTCACGCCACAAATATAAATAGTAATAAAAAAATTTATTCATCATCACTACTAAATATATCTTCTTCGTCTTCATCTTCCTGGACAGGATTCGATTGTGAGGGAAAAAATTGTCGCATTTTCTCTTCCATCTCAGATTGTCTCTTCTTCATTTCCTCAATTTTGACCTTTAGCGCCGCCTCACGTGCCTCCATGTCGCGCCTCACCTCCGCCTCGTGTTCTTCTGTATCGCATCTTGCCTCAGTTAGAGTCAGTTGTCTCACTGTCTCCATCATTTTGGGTGTCAATTCTTGTGGACAAGATGTTCCTTCCCCATCTTCAAGTCTTTGAAATAAAGTTTTATCCCCTTTTTCTGTAGTCGGCAGTCAAAGATCCCAGACCAAAGAAACATTCATTATCTTGTTTTCCGCCAGTTGATAAATCCCAAATATAAAGATCCCCACGCAGATCAAGCAGATCATTCCCGATCGGAGTATAATGAGGAATATCAATTAGAAATTGGGCGAGCAGTTTCTGATACACCTCCTACACATGCATAAAAAATTAAATTAAATATTGGTTAAACAATTTAGTTATATAAAATAATTAAATAAAATAATGAAATATAAACAAGTTGCCAAAGCTAATTTGGAATGGGCGTCAACAAACTCCCCTAATTTTTTGGTTCGGGTCTTCATAAATAGCTCCCTAATTCGTGGGTGTCTCCCCAAATCCTTTTTCTATTTAAAATAATTGAGTTGAATTAAATAAATAAATATATATAACAAATAAATTATCAAAAAACAACATTAAAAAAATAGTTATATGTACCACTCGTTGAGCATGTTCGTTGATACTGATACTTCATACTGTATTAAGGCAGCCCTCTGATTCAGATGCTCTTTTTTTTTTTGCATGTTCAAATTTTTTCTTAAAATCTTTTGTCTTCCAATACTCAATAAGTTCCTCAAAAAATTCTTGTCCTATCCAGTTATGATGAATTTATTGCTCCTTCTAATGTAATCTCGCACGACTAAGCATGTCAGATAGTCGTCCATATGTCTTACTTCTATTTTTTTTAAAAAAATTTTATACTCGTCCATGAGGTTCCACGTACACCTTTCCCACAATGTTATAATTTTTTAATGATTATAATTATGACTATTTTAATCAAAAATCATTTTAATTTTTGCATTTTATTATTTTTGTGACGTGAATAACTTTTGTATATTTTTAAATTACAATTGTTTTTATTAGATAATTAACCTGCGACATAAATATCATGTGGCTGCCAGATTTGAATATAAAATTCATTAGTGGCATAACAATCACGTCATTAGATTTTATAGTTTAGAACTTTGTGATGTGAACTCCATGTCACTAATTAGTGACGTGATTTTCACATCACCAAATGTGATTCAGAGTTTATGTTTTGTGATGTGGGATTCATGTCACTAAACTAGTGACGTTGTTGCGGTGAGAATCAGATATCAAGCTATTGATTAACTTTAATATTAATTCATTGAAATTCACCACCGAGCTTTGATTTATCCAAAGGAAAGGTTAAAGAAAGAAAAACCTTCTGCGCGATGTAACAACAACGCTAGAGTTTCGGGGATCGGGGGTTGGTTATGCCTAGGGTAGTTATTCACATCTTGAACATCTGTAGTACTCTACAAGAACCTTTTGTATATATATATGCTAAGTTATCTAAGTTGTTATTTGTTAGGGTCATGGGATCAAGGTTAAGGTAAAGTTTGAGGTAAGGACCTAAGGATAGTTCTAAGTTTGCTCGCAAAGACGTCGCATCTTATGCCTACATATCCTTACTAGGATAGAATCTCTAGGAAATGGTGTTACAGAACTTTGGTAAGGCCTTGGACAGTTCAAACAACTTATATGGAGAGTGTTTGAAGTGCTAGAAGGATTGGAAATGGCCTAGACAGTGACTTGGCTTTGAAAGTGCAGAAAAGTCAAGATTTTAAGGTATAAGGAATGACTTTCTGTTCTAGCAGGTTTTGGATGGTTTTAAGGGTTTGGACACCTCTAACACATGTTATGTGATGTGTTAGAGTGATTTTCTTGATGGTTTTGTGTTTGAAAAGAGTTTTGGAAGAGTTTATGCAAAACAAATTTTTGCTTCACAAGGAGGTCACTTCTAACACTTGCAAGAAGGTTGTGATCAGAGAAGTGAGAGAGATCCAACTTGGTTTCTAGTTAATTTTAGTGTAGTTTGGGTGTTATTAGTGTGTTCTATTTATAGTCAAGCTTGGAGAGTGAGAGGTATGGGCAGATTTTGCAAATTTGCCCAGTTTGCCCTTCTTGGAGGCAAAAATGAGCAAATCCATCTTGAGATCTCTTTTCTGAGCATGAGCCACTTCCCTATGTTTTTCATCACTATCAATATCCTACAAATAGTTGACATAATATGAAGGAAGAGAGTAGCTGATGTGGTAGCTGAGATATGGCAGATTTTGCATAACGTTTCTCTCTCCTTGCCACTTGCTTGTACTTGCTAGAATAAACAATTCAAAGTAATCCAAATCTGGTTTTTGCTCGTAAAAAAGCATTGTAATCTCATAAATTAGGTCCCTAAGCATCAAAGGATGAATTAAGCAAGTGTTTATAAGATTTTTGAATGGCTTATGCATCAAAATGCAAGTGCTGAACTTGGTTTTGTGACATGAAAAACCTCCAACTTGTCCTCATTGATTCTCCCTAACCACAAAGGTTGAGAAAATGATCTTGTACTTTTTAAAAATGACCAAATATGATCTACAACATTCATGTTTGGCCAAAGTTCAAATTCCAAAGGGAACTATGTCAAAAATCCTCATGAAGTTTGTTGCAAAAGCTGACTTACAAGCCAAGAAACATGGAATTTTTCTAAGTGTGGAAATCCTTCACAACTTGATGAGCTCATAACTCAAATTCTATGCATTTTTTGACCCCAACCCCCTAGGACACTTTTGTAGGACTCCTAAAGAGCTTTCCAACCAGATTTGGATCATTCAACTTGGATGTGTGGTTTGAAAGTTATGACCAATCCAAATTAGCTTGTAATTAGGGTTTTTCATAAACCCTAATTTCTTGATTCACAAGTTATCCATCAATTCTTGATTAAATATTCACCAAACTCACTAGTTAGGCATAAAATGATGTTGGAAACTTTGACTATTTTAATTTGGGATTAAAACCCTAAAATTTAAAGAGTTGACTTTTCAGACAAACAAACCGAACTGTTGAAATCTTCAGGATCGATCCTTAGTGTTATGGGGTTTGTTGAACCCTTTATACTTCTTGAGGGGAATTCAATAAGGCATAGAAACATCATGGACCATGGTTCAAGCTTTGGAAACCCATCCAAAAGTCAAACTACAATTGACTTTTTCAACTAGAAACCCTAATCAGGGTTTTGCACAACACTACTTCAATTCTCTTGGTAACAACCTCAAATAGCACTTGTTCTTGGTAAGATATGAACCTTTTGATGATATGAAGACTTGATATGTAGAAGATAAATCCAAAACCTTGTCTGATCAGTCCACATGATTCTTGATTTTAACAGTGTGAAACCCTAATTCATCTGCATCTTGACAAAGACTAACTTGAAAGAGGTTAGGGTTAGATAACATATGCTTGATTCACCTATAATGATAATGAAATCTATAGGTCAAAATTTGGGGTATGACAGACGTGATATTCACTTCACTCCATGCCAAGTCTGACACCCCTGCGCGTTTCAGAATCCATAGTTAGCGACGTGAAAAACTTGTCACAATTAAGTGACGTGTTTTTCACATGGGAACAAAGTCTAATATTTTTGTATATTGCGACGTGATTTCCATGTCACAAATTAATTACGTGATATTCATGTGACCAAATGTTTCCACGGATGCTCTAACGATATGTTTTCTTCTACGTCGCTAATTTCAGTTAGTGATGTGATTTTGGCCTTAGTGACGTGATTTCCACGTGGGTACTGACAGTATTTCTTGTAGTGATCAAACCTTTTCTATTTGTTTTAAAATATTACCATTTTTGTTTTAAAATTTCTAGTTATTAGATATTATAATATCTAGTTATTACATATTTTTTCTATTTGTTTTAAAATTTCTTTTTTTTTATTTAAAATTAGTTTACAAATTTTGTTCGTTTTAAATTTGTTTTTTAAAAATAAATTTGTTCATAAAAATAAATCTATTTTTTAAAAATATCAGTTTTAAATTTTATTTTTTTTAAAATAAATTTGTTTATAAAAAAAACTTTATATTAATTATTTTCAAATTAACATTTTTTCTATTTTTCTGTTTTTTAATTTGTTTATAAAAATAAATATATTTTTCAAAAATATTAGTTTTTAAATCTAACAATATTATTTTATATTATGTTTTTAATAAAGATATAATATATTTGTTTTTAATAAAATATAATATATTTTAAATATAAAATATAACATAAAATCTTTTTTAGATAAATCTATATATATTTTTAAAATAATATATTATTAAAATAAAATATATTTTCATATTAAATAATATATTAACATTTTTATAATATATAAATCTAATATTATAATTTTTTACTTAATAAAAATCTAAGAAAATTTAATAACAGCTAAAAAAAATTACACAGCAACAACCAACAACCAAATAATTTCATTCATACAAATGTAAAAAAAAATTGAAATTGCAATAATACCTCAATGAAGCAAGCAACCACAAAGGTTTAACAATAATTTTGAGTCTTGAGTTCTTCAATCTTCTAAATATTACTCTTTGAACAAACAAAGATTATAAATTTAAAATCAGAAAATATCAATTAAAAACTTTAAACTAAAATTAAAAAAAAAAGAAAGAGAAAAAAAGAAGAAATAAATGAAGTTCATACCTTTAAATATATAGGGGAGGTTGCAACGTGGGTAGCATGTCGCATGTTCAGCCACGTGTTTCCCACGTCGGAAACTTGCAACGGTAATAAACTCATTAATTGCAAGTTAGGTTCACATTTCCCATTTCTTTTTATTTTATTTTTGAATTTCATTAGCGACAGGGAAGCCACGTCGAAAACTACCCATATGTTTTTCATGTCTCAAAACTATAATGTTAATAATTTGTTCAGACCCATCAATTCGTAGTCAGGGTCATGTTTCCCAATTTTTTTTTTAAAATTTTGAATTTTACTAGCGGCGTGATTCCCACGTAGGAAATTACCCATGTGTTTTCCACGTCGCTAATTGGAAACATAGAAAAATAGTGATGTGGTCTTCATGTCACTACATAAAAGGTGTCAAATCATCAATTTCAATACAGTCATGTTTCACACTTGCTGATTTTTTTTTTTTTGAATTTAGGTAGCGATGTGAATTACACGCCACAACATAAATTTTGAAAAATTCAAAATTCCCTTCACTTGAAAGCGTAACGTTTTGATTTTCTAGTTTTACTTTTATGTTGTGACGTGGAAACCACATCACAACTATTTTTTTATAAAAAAAATTATGACTTTCTCATGTTCAGACGTTATCTCTATTTTTTAATTAATATAAATATCTAGTAACATGATATACACATCACAACCCTTTTTTTTGTCACATGTATATCACGTCACTAAATTACATGGGTAATGATATCTTTTCTTGTAGTGAGAATAGTCTCTAGAAGCATATTGAAATAAACTCAAGAGGTTCAAAGGCAGTTTATTTGGGGTGATTATGCATGAAGCAAGCATATACATACATTCAGGTGGAAAAACATAGCTAAACCTAAGGATCAGAGAGGTCTTGGTTTGAGGGATCTCGTGAGCATGAACAAAGCATGCATTAGGAGTGGTGATAAAGCTCTGTGAAGTGATGTTCTCAAATGAAAATATGGAAGGATAAACTCTTCATCAGGAAGCTTGGAAGCTAAAGGGAAGGACTCTACTTTGTGGAAGAGTATGGCTCAAGTTAGGGCTCTAATAAATAACATGGTGTATTAGGCTATTAGTAGTGGAAGGAAAATTGATGTGTAAGATGATAGTTGGGTGGCACTAGGGTTAGTCTTAAAGGATCGTATGACAAATTCAAATCAAAACCAAGATGATCTCACTGCAGCTGATTTGAAGGCAGAAGATGGCAATTAGAATTGGAGTCTTCACAATATGAGGTTTGATCAAGATATTCTGAAGAAGATAAAAGTTATTCCTCCCCCAACAAACAATAATGATACTGACATCTGCTTATGGATAGATACTACAAATGGTGAGTTCACCATAGCTAATGCATTCTCGATCCTCAGTAGCACTTAAAAATCTATAAGTTACAAAGAGTGGAGGGTGAGTTCACGCCCCGAAAAGAATTTGCATGTTGATTTTACTTGTCAACCATGATGGCATAAAAACTAAACTGATTTTGGCTAGAACACAGTTAAGTGATCCTTACTGTACTGAGTGCCTTGGAACAAAAGATTCCACCATTCATGTGCTGCAAGATTGCAATCCAACAAGATAGGTTTGGCTGAATCTTGTAGGACCGGAGTAGGTTTGGCTGTGTTTTGTCAAATTCGCAAGGAGTTGGGTTAGATTATGGAAGTTTGAGTGGTGCACGTGTACTGCGAAGCCAACCATTGTACTAATAGTCTTGGAAAACTTGGAGTTATGTCTAAAGTAAGCATAAGAAATTATGATAGTTATCCACAAGAAATTCTGGACATGTATGTAGCAATCTCTCTTGACAAATCCTCTATGAGGATAATATCTTTGTAGTTTTCTTGAGCTTTTGACCTCCTTAATCCAAAAAAAAAGTCTTCTGATCCGTTTGTTTCAGTTTCTTAAAATCGTTTTCATCTTGTTACATGTTTTTGTTAAAAAAATTTTAAAAAATTTTAAATAAAAATTTAATTTAAATAATTATTCTTAAAATATTATTTTACATATTTCATCATTTTAATATAATTTTTTTTAATACTATTTTTAAAACTAAAATAAACTACCCCTTATTCAAACACTTATATTTTATTTCAGTACTCCAACCAAGTTATTTTATTTTAGTACTCCAACTTTAACTCATTTACAACATTTGGTTGTTTTAGTGGGCAAGTTACTTGTTTTTGCAGTTTAAAAAACTTCATAATTTTAATAATGCTTTTTTTTTACATGAATAATGATCATTCAAACATATTATATTCATTTATAATTTTATCTTTTTGTCTTTAATTTTATACTTAATTGTTTACTCATAATTTATACGTCACAATTTCTTCTTTGATCTTATTTAGACAATGTTATTTATTTTATTATTTCAAAATCATATTTTTTATCAAATGCATCTCAATTAATATATATATATATATATATATATATATATATATATATATATATATATATATATATATATATATATATATATATATATATATATATATATATATATATATATATATATATATATATATATATATATATATATATATATATATATATATATATATATATATATATATATATATATATATATATATATATATATATATATATATATATATATATATATATATATATATATTAAAAATTATACATATTTAACATTTAATTTCGATTAGTGTTGAATTTTTTTTTCTAAAGGAGAAAAACAAGATAAGTTATTCAAAGAAGACTTGCCAAAATAAAATTCACACAGCCGTTATCAAATTAATTCGATAAAATAATTAGAACTTTTATTTAGTTACATGTTAATTTGACGAATATTTTATAATATTTTATTTATATACTCTCTCTTATAATATTTTATTTATATACTTTCTCTTATTTTATAAACAAGTTTTTAAATATATTAAATTATTAATATATCTAATTTATATATAGATCAGATATATTAATTATTTAATATATTTAAAAAAAAATAAAATTTGCTAATATAGAAAGTATAATTTAACCCTAATAAATTTTGAAGTTGTGGGAGATAATATGTCTTACAGAACTTTTAAAACTATCCGACAAAACTCTGGAAGTGGTTTAAGTCTTTTCTAATTAGAAATTTCACTTTCATAGAGTTTGAGCAATTAGACTTATGTTCTTAATTGAATTGCGCAAATACCAATATAGTAATTGATTGAAATTATACCATGCAAAGCAATGGCATATCATGATATATAAATGATAATTATTTAGAGTATAGAACATTAATTTTCTTTCATTCAACATTTCACATTTCACGTAAATAGTACAAAGATAAATTATAGTAGTAGTTTAAAAGCATCCTCGTAACCATATCTTATTCTTAGGAGGAGCTAGGTTTTCATTCATAACACTGATTTTCTTGTACTTCAAGGATAATATCCACCGTGGCCACCGCCTTCTCCACCTCCTGCACCACCACCATATCCTCCACCATGGGCACCTCCACCACCTCCACCTCCACCAGAGCCACCACCTGCCCCACCACCACCTGCTGCTCCACCCCCATATCCACCACCAGCTCCTTCACCACCACCATATCCTCCTCCATGTGCTCCACCAGCACCCCCTCCTCCACCACCTCCACTTCCACCTCCACCACCATATCCACCTCCATGTTCTCCACTATATCCACCTCCTGCTCCGCCTCCTTCTCCACCTCCATAACCACCACCAGCACCTCCACCACCAGCACCTCCACCACCACCGCTACCACCTCCACCACCACCGGCATAACCACCACCATGTGAAGCACCACCTCCATATCCTTCCCCACCACCTTTCCCAGCCCCTCCACCATATCCACCACCTTCAACCTCACCACCACCTCCGCCACCTCCACTTCCTCCTCCACCACCTCCAACAACACCATCACCTCCATATCCACCACCACCTGCACCTCCACCTTCACCTCCACCAGCTCCTCCTCCATATCCATCTACACCACCATGCCCTCCACCTCCACCTCCACCACCACCATAACCTCCACCTCCACTCACACCAATGTCCCCATGGTACCCTCCACCAATGCCATGATCTACACCGAAGGTAAGGAGTGTTCTAGCGGCAGAACATATGCCAAAACCTAACAACACAAAGAAAAAAACACTTAGAACTTTCAAAGTTGTCATATTTAAAAATGTTGAAATGCCACAATTGAGGTTTCACTTCATAAGATATGGGGGTATTTATAGGAATTGAATTGGACCAATGAGACTATAAAAGCGCGTTTTGTGTTGTCCCATGAAGTAGAGATAGTGATATAGATATATAGAATAACATGACATGTTTCTGTACAACACTAAGATATTCTTTGTGCCGAGAGTGGCCAAAGCACATGCAGAGAAGAAAAATATGACTGTCCCCACAAGGTGGATACAAACAAGTACACACTCACGCTATATTACACCAACTTTAGTGTGATTATGCTGTCACACATTAACTATATCTTATTCACACTGTGCTCGACGAGAGCTATGTTAATGTAAGACTAAGGTTTCAATAAAAGTGTAGTCATTTTTCAGTCACCACCTAATGGCTTTTGCGATTTCGGTAGGTATAAATATTATAATGGTGATTGTGATCGTTACATTGAGAATTAATTATAATTTATTATTTATCATAAAAACTGTGAATAATAGTATCAATATCGGTAAACTTTCAGATATCATTTTGTCATTACCATTTTAGTTGTGTAATACATATTTCTTTAAGTTCCCTTTATCTCATGAAACACGTTTTCTAATCCCTTCGATTAAACAATAAAATACTCACAAGTATATAAGCATAAAATGCTTGTAATTTGTCCTAATTTTTGTTATAATTGGATCACTGAGAATATTATGTATGAAGTTTATCTCCATTAATAACTACAGTTTTTTAATGAGAAAAATTAAAGCGTGTCATCTTTATCCCTTATTCAAATCAATTAATATTGATAGCCTTTACATGGAATCGCTTTTTCATTGGTTTGCGTCACTAAGTGCTTTAAGCTTCGAAATCCAATTACATTCCTATTACTAATGGTACAATTACCAACATAATTAAAGATGAACTTTCTTGTATACATTCAAATTAATTGTTATCATAACGTCAAATCAATTGATATCACATTATCAAACTTTAATGTTATCTTCGATTTTATTTATTAAAAAAATTACCTCTGAAATGTATAATGAATCAAATAATTGATTATTTAATAAATAATAAATTTGTTTTTCTCTTATAAATAAGACCAAAAAGAATATATAATATTTTTAATTGACTTATCCATTTTAATCGAACATTTAACTTTGAGATTAATATTAGTATCATAATTTTTTTTAAAAAAATTCATATTAATTCACTAACTAATTTAAAATATATTATGTTAGTCTTTTTTTTCTAATTAGTAACGAAAAACTTAAAAATTTATCGTTAAATTTATTGCTAATTATACGAAAATGACAAACATGATATATTTTAAAGAGTTAAGTGACCAATATGAACTCTTTTTAAGTAAAGAGACCACTGTGAACCTTTAGATTAACATATTGTTAAATATGTAATTCATTATTTTAGAAAGATTTGATTTGATTCAGAAAGATCATATTTGATTTAGAAAGATTAGATTATATATTTTTGGTCTTTTATAATTTGGTTTTTGGTTTGGGGTGCAGGTTAACATAAATCTATAAATAGGGAGAAACCCTTATTTTGTAAACATCTCATCTCATCTCATCATATTTTGTAATTCACAGTTTGCAGCTGCAAGTGAAATAATAGAATTTCCACAATTTGTAGGCTGAGAGTTCTCTGCAGAAAATTGTTCATCTTCTTATTCTCCAACATTTACATTCTTTCTTTCTTTCTAAACTTTTATATCATTGTCATTATGTGAGTTGAAACAATCTTGAGATCAAGATTGATTGAGTGAAATTCTCCATAGGTTGTGGTTGAATTTTCAACGTCTGGTACCTAGAGCTCCGATTACGATTCAAGGAAGGAAAATTGCGATGGCGACGAATCATCCAAACGGGCACTTTCCGACAAAGCTTCCAATTCTCAAGAAAGATAACTATCAGAATTAGTGCAAGCATATTAAGGTGGTTTTCTGTTATCAAGATCTTTGGGATCTTATGAAAGGAGGAGTAACACCGCTTGCAGAAAATGCGACGGATCAAAAAAATGTTGCATTCAAAGAATTGAAGAAGAAAGATTATAAAAATCTCTTTATAATCCATCAATATGTAGATCCAGATAATTTTGAAAAGGTTAGTGATGTAGAATCGACGAAGGAAGCATGGGAGATTCTTGAAAAGTTGTTTGGAGGCACAGAAAATGTGAAAGATGTGACATTACAAACTCATAAGAGAACCTATGAATTGCTTCAGATGGAAGAAAGTGAAAGTATATTAGATTTCTTCACTATAGTTACAAAGCTAATGAATCAAATCAAGGTATGTGGAGAAGTGTTGACATAAAAATCAGTTGTTGCAAAAATCTTGAGGTCGTTGACTCCAAAGTTCGACCACGTGGTAGTAGCCATAGAAGAGTTGAAAGACTTATCAAGGTTGACGAAGGAAGAGCTTCAAGGGACGCTTGAGTCTCATGAACAAAGGATGGCTGAGAGAGTTGCAGGAAATTCGAAGAATGATATGGCTTTGCAAGCGCAGTCAGAAAAGGAAAGGAAAGGAAAGGAAAAGGAAGTTGGAATGGCAACAAAGGTAGAGGAAGCTACAACAATTCAACTAGTCGAAATCAGCAGGAAGGAAATTGGTCGAATCAAAGAAAACCCTAGAACTAAGGCAACCAAAGTGATGGTACTGCGGGTAGATGAAGAGGTGTGTCACTACCGCGAAAATAAGGTGTCGGCAAAACAGAAGAGTCGCCACCTTTCGTTATTTATCCCTCAGAACGGGAAAGGAAACGATCGGAAAAACCTGACGAAATGGTATAAGACAAGGTCATCGCAACCATTATCTGGATTCGGGAGTCGGTTACGCAAGGGGAAGGTATTAGCACCCCTCACGTCCATCGTACTCGATGGGATCCACGCTTGTTGTGTTTATCTGACGGGTTTGTTAAATCTATCTACGCTAAGGTCTGGTCTAAAAATAAAAGAAAATGACTCGGCAAAGTATCGCATTTTATGCCTACGTATTCCCGTCTGGAACGAGAAATCAGAGTCAACGTAGTTCGCCTAACTACGGGTTATGGGGGAAAGGTTGCTCGCCAAGATATCGCATCTTGTGCCTACGTACTTTCATACAGCATGAAAGATCAGAGCAAACGTAGTTCGGCCTACGAAGAACATATGTTTGTTTAATCAGTCATTTCGCATATCATCTCATCTGTGCATTTGCTAACCATTAACAAGTCATGGAGGTGTTTGTTTTGCAGATTTGGTTCCAGGGGTATTTTGGTCATTTTACGCAAATTCTGCTAATTCCTTGAAGACGGGCTGTTATTAAGTTCTGAGGCATTTGATACACTATTTTTGAGGCATTTATTTATCACCGGGTTTGATTATATCAAGGCGCCATTTCCATGTGTTCGGTATCAAAAATTGTCGGGCACAACTGGATTTAAGATCCATTTCATCACTCATGGTTTACTTCCAGAGCACTTCAGGTTCTGTTAATAAGGCACAGTCGTAATTGGGTATTATTGGATTGTGGCTCTTGGCATTTGGTCAGTGGAATTTAATTACGAGTAATGTTATTGTTGATGCTGAAACTGTTGTGATTACGGTGCACATCCGCGTTTGGTTATGAAATGGTTGGTTAGCATTTAAATTGGATTTTAATCAGATGATGAGATTAAGATTACAAATGAGACAAGTGCACGAATAAGAATATCATTCGGGAATGTTTATGGTTTATGACTATGTTAATGAATTTAAATATTTGTGGATTTATTCACAAATGTTTATAATTTTTTTAACTAGAAATAAATATAAATAGATTCAAGTTTTGGGAATTTTATTTCATAAAGATCTCATTATACAAGAAGGAGGAGATTGTTTCACATTTTCGAAATGTTGTTACAAGGAATTACATTAATTCTAAAAGTTCTAAGTCCTAAATCCTAAAGACTTCTAAGTGTCCTTCGCGGTGTCCTTTGAGCTTCTCCGCAAAATCTCCGATCAACCTGCACATCAAAAAATAGCAAAGCAGAATAGAAAAATGTTAGAGTTTGTTTTCGACACTCTCAGAACAGCGTCATCATCGAGTGCCGGGAGTGGCACAACCGAAGCTGCGTCCTACCCCCGTTACCGGCCCGCGCCGTTGGCGTTAGATCGGATAGTATCTATTCTTATCATAAGGGACGTCCGAGAGATAGAAGTAATAAAAGAAGCGGGACTGATTCGTTTTGCCGCAATTGGATTTCCAAACTGATACGAGAGTAAGGCAACACGGTCAATCTGGACCCAGACCCGGATGCCGGCAGGTCTGAGTCATTTTTTTCCACACCTGAAAGTCCACAACAGCATCAGTACAAATTGATGACAGAAACTCAAAAACAAGACAGTTCATAAGCTACTGAAAATTCACAACCAAAAACACCATTGATTCTGAGTTCAAGAAAACCAAGTAAAGGCTGCTGCTGGATTACAACTGCTACCACAAAGCAGGTTCAAACAGAACAAGAAAATGAAATACAAAAACAAGTTGTATCAAGCTGCATCAAACAATGTACCAAAGGTCAGAATTGTCAGTTAGGGGCAAGCTTCAACCAATTCAGATGGCAAGTCACAAAAATGTGAAATAACTACACCGAGTTGCAGCACAAACCATAGCGCAGACAAGGGCTCAGTTCAGAGCATCATTGCCCCAACAAACGAGTCACGAAAATCAGTTCAAAGTACGAGGGTAAACCGCATCAGTTATCGCACATCATGGCTTCACAATCAGTCTGAAAGCCAATAACCAATAGCAGCCCAGAACTCATGTTCTGAATCCAATCAAGCATCGAAAGTAACCGATCTCGAAGGCAACCGCGGCGTAGTAGCGATTCTGAAAAAAGAAGAAAGGTCGTGAAGATCAAACCAGATGGACATCCAAAACAAAATCTGTATCAGAAAGAGAAACAAGTGTTCTGAACCACATTCCACAGAACACAACAGAAGGCAATCACAGCGTCATCAAAGAATACAAGCGTCGAGGGCTCAGATAAACATCATCGCCGTATACCATTCTCAGCATCGTTTGACTCGACCTAAGCCTCAGTATCAGCCCTCTCTGAAAGAAGAAGAGGAAAAGCTAACTGCATCAAAAAATCAAAACAAATCGAAAACGAATCAGTGCAGTTCAGATGAAATCAAACAAATCAAAACGAATCAGTCAAACAAATTAATTTCAGATATCAAACAGATCAAATGAAATCCAATCAATGTCAGATAAAACCAGGATCGCATCAAAATCCCAATCAAATCTTAAAAAAGGAAATCAGATTCAATCAGATCATCAAATCAGAAAGTAACGCAAATCCAACATCCAAGGCCCAAAAGATAAATCAGAGTATATAAAAAGGGAAGATACCACCTGATGAAAAAAAAGACGAAGAAAGGATAGCGAAAACCCTAACGAACGAAATCGCGAAAGCCCCAGAGGAACGAACGAAATCGCGAAAGCCCCAGAGGAACGGACAGTCGCGAACAAACCCTAGGCGGCACAAGAAGGAGGCGGCCGAGACTCAGAGGGACCGATACCCTCATCATCGTCTTTGTAAGAAGTAGCAGCGAACATCATCGACGGCGACAACAAACATCACCGAACAATCAATATCATCCGCGAATCACACCGAACTGAGAAGATCGCCATCGCCGTTCGTAGCGCCGGCGGGCAATCAACTCTCAGCCTCAGCTTTACATCATCGGCTAAAGATAAAAGTAAACTCATGCATTAACCCGTTTTTATTCCATTTTTCATGTTTTGTAGAAGAAGACGCAGAGCATGCGAGAGAGAAGGGAAGGGAAGAAGAACAGCGGCGCCGCGAAAGGATCTTAGGGTTTCGAAACCCTAACCTCTGCTTTGACATATTACTAACAAACTGGGTTGGGTCCGGGGTGATGACCGGCCCAACCCCTTTATTTTTATTATTTTTAAAAATAGTTTTTTTTTGTTTTTTTTGCTTTTTTTTAAAACCATTTTATAATTAAAAACTGTTAAAAAACCTTTTTGTTAAAAAATATTGAAATTGTTTTAAAAAAATAAGTAAGAACTTTAATGAAATAAAAAAAATCCTCTTTTTATATAATAAAAAAATAAAACCTTTTTTAAAATATTAAACTTTTTTTAAGATAAGAATTAAACTTTTTTTCAAATTTAAATCTCCTTTTTTAAAAACTAATATTAATTTCTTTTTTAAATTTACTCTAAAAATCTTTTTGCATTTTTATATTCCCCTTTAATATTATTTGTTTTCATCTAACCCTTTCACTAACGTTTTTCAGTTTCTCTCTGCAGATTAAATTTCAATTCATTATTATATATATGTATCTGTTTCCCGGTTGTAACTTTGCGAGACAATTGTCGCATTATCTTTTCTTTCCAGTACTTTATATTTCATAACCGTGCATTTACTCACCTACCATCACATTTTACATTTATCAATTATTCTGTCACATCACACACATCCGAAGGTTAGGTCTAGCTTTTGGCCGCCGCGCCAATAGTCCGTAAAACTTCACACATTCAACTCAAAACCTCAAAACTACACCCTTACAACTCTTACAAACCCTAATTTTCACAAATGCCTCGCCGCAGGCAAAATTACAATTTTACCCCTAGCATTAGGTCAAAGAGCCGCCGCGCTCATTTTAGGGTTTCCCGCCATGGAATCCCTAACCTAACCTAACCCTAATTACGACTTAACAATTCAACGTAGAGATTTGGAGTTTCTACACTCCATGTAAGCGTGTCCCTAAGATACGTTTATTCCCCATTGAAACCTTGGCCACAGTCAAGAAGTCTCTAACCTCCCTTTTGAGGGGAACTACGATTACTCTGATTCCACTCCCGTAAGGATACGTAGGCACAAGATGCGATGTCTTGCCGAGTAAACTTAGAATTAACCCCTTAGGTCTCTTTTCTCACTTTTAATCCTTTGTACATATACCTTAAGCAAATAAATAAAGCAAATAGTAAACATCTGAACAAAAGGTTCCTGTAGAGTACTACAGAAGTTTAGGGTGCTAATACCTTCCCTAAATTTAACCAACCCCCGAACCCTAGATCTTTCCCCGCATTGTGTTTACGATGCAAAATAGGTTTTCCCTTTTTGACCTTTTCCTTCGGATAAATCAAAGAGCGGTTGTGAATTGAATTGCGATTCAAACTCATTAATAGTTTGTGATCCTATTTCCACCGCAACAGAAAAATGGCGACTTCACTGGGGAATCTAAACTTTTGAGGGTTACCCCTAATTTGTTCATGTTTATTACTATTTGCTTTACTATTCATTTACATGTATATATTGTACTCTGATTTTGGGATGGTTCCTTGTGTTGTGAGATAAGTCCTACGCCCGGACTAGTGACATTATTATAGGATGGGGATATATTCGATGAGGCTTATAGGGAGTTGAATCCCGACCAAGCTGATTCGAGAATCACCGCTCAGTTGAGACCTTTTCGAAAATGGTTCGGTTGAACGAGTAATCGTGAAAACTTTTTCCATGGTCGATTGGAGTCTGTGATATTGAGGACCGTAGTACCTTAACACCACCTCGGCCTTATTTAGGACGTAGTGCGGGAACTATGTGGGAGTAGTCCTACAATGGTTGCTACGCGATACTACACTCAAAAGAGGTTCTCTTGAGAATATTATTAATCCCCGAGTCAATCGGAAGGTTGATAATATCCGAAAGATGGGCTGATGACTTTGGGCACTTTTTAGAACCTCGTTCTGCAGGTACAACTAACCTATAGTACACTCCTTTTGGGGATGGGTAGACCTTAACTCCGCTCACGTTCCTTTAACCTAGGACTTTATGTGTTTTCATGCATTGCATTCATAAAGCATCATATTACATTAAGACTTCATGGAATTCAAACTCTATTTATGAATATTGCAGGATACCATGGATCACTCTAGGAAGCATACTTTGAAATTTACTTTTAAGGGTTTTAATTTGGAAGTCCTAGAGAAGCTAAGAGATTTGGTTCAAGATCAAGAAAAGTTCCAAAACAGATATGAAAGGCTATTGTCTTTGTTGAAGATTCAAGTAAACGAAGGACTTCTTGTGACTTTGCTACAGTTTTATGATCTAGATTATCACTGCTTCACCTTTCCAGATTATCAGCTTTTACCTACCTTAGAAGAGTACTCTCAGTTGGTGGGATTATCTATCTTGGATAAGTCTCCATTCCCCTTCTTGGAGGAAGACCCTAAAGAACGAGATATTGCTAAAGCCATTTGTCTAAGGATATCCGAGGTCAAAAACAATATGATCACCAAAGGGGGGACCTCCGGTTTTCTCAGGGACTTCCTAATTAAGAAGGCCCAATTTTATGCCGATCATAAAGACATGTTTGCCTTTGAGACAATATTTGCTTTGCTTATTTATGGGTTGCTGCTTTTTCCTAGTTTTGAGGGGTTTGTGGACCTTAATGCAATCAAGACCTTCATGAGGAGAAATCCAATTCCAACGCTATTGGGTAATACTTATCATTCAATACATCTTCGAAACTTTCATGGTGGAGGAATGATTACATGTTGTGTGCCATTACTATACAAGTGGTTTATTTCTCACTTACCCAAGTTCGGTCCGTTCTGGAGACCTAATCAAGAACGTTGGTCGCAAAAAGTCATGGCTTTAACTCACTCTGATATTGATTGGTATAATCGCATGTACGATGGGATATCGATCATTGATAGTTGCGGAAACTTCAACAATGTGCCTTTGCTCAGTTTCAATGGAGGAATTAGCTACAATCCAGTCCTAGCTCGCCGACAGTTGGGATACCCCTTGAAGGAACCACCTAAAGGTATTCATGTGGAGAAAATCTTTTTCGAAGACGACAAAAAGCTTCAAGATCAGATTCTATCCTCTTGGAATCATCTGCATAAGAAGGACAAAGAAAGTTTGGGAAGACCTAATTGTGTGTCCATGGAACCATACCTTCAATGGGTCCGAGGAATAGCTATTGAGTTGAAGATGCCTTACTCTCGCCAAGATCCTTTACCTCAAAGAGAAGAACCTGTTCAGTATTTGATGACTGAAGCTGAGACCTTGAAGATCGCTTTGAAGAGATCACAACGCGAAACAAAATCATGGAAGAACAAATACCATGTGATGGCCAGCGAGTACGAAGAACTTCAAAAGCAGATTCAGTCGAAGAATGATGAGATACAATCCTACAAGAAGATAAGGCTCTACGAATATTTATTTTCCTCCGGATCTCCGTCTGCTCACTGAAGTTGTGGAAGATGCTTCTCTAGGATTTTCTAGGCTTTTATTTAGCTGTTTCGGTTGCAAGAATATTATTTGTAATTTGTCTTCAATAAATTAACAAAAGTTTCCTGGGTATTCCGCAATATTCGTAAATATTTGAATTCCATGAAATCTTCATTTGCATTCACATTTTAGCATCATACTTTTGCATTGCATGTGTCTCCCGGTTTCTCATACGCGGTTTTCTCACCTTCCAGTTTTGTCACCCTAAGTTCTCTGCATCAATACGACCCTTCAAAAGGATGGAAGATCAAAACCAAGAGATCAACCGTGTCAGCCATGAACTCGAAGATCTTCGAGGAAGTGTAGGGCAGATTTTGGAGATGCTACGAGCTCTTAGTGTGAAGGTGGATGCTCAGTCTACTGTTGTTTTTGAGACTACTAATACTGTTATGGAACCTCAACCAGCTGTTACTGTCGAGAATGTACCTCCTCACGGTCTTCAATCCGGTTTGGTGCCTCCTAGTGCTCAACCAGTTCGACGAGCTACCCCTCCCAAGTGCAAAACTCCTAACTCCGACCATGGTAAAGGACCTGCACGTTCGAGGAACCGCAAAATGGCTACTCCTCAACCTTGGCAACATCAGCAGAGTTATGTTCAAGGTTATCCGTTTCCATATGTCCAGCAACCCTATGTAGCTACTATTGCACCTCCTTTCAATCAGCAGTTTCCTACATATCAGTCTGCGCAGTCAGCTCTGGTGTATCAAGCACCGGTTTATCAACAACCTTCCGGTTGTTCGCCTATGCAAGTTCCTGTCGACAGTCAACGAGTGCCCAACGCTCCTGTTCATCAACAATCACAGGATCAGGTTCCTTATCCCCGTAAGAGTCAGTATAAGCCTTGTCCTCCAATTCCGATGGCTTTCACTGAGTTATACCCCCATTTGGTACAACAGGGTCTGATTACCACCCGTGCTTTGGGTCCTCCGCCTAATCCGTTACCTGCAGGTTACAACGCTGCCGCTCATTGTTTATTTCATGAGGGGGCGCCCGACCATGATCTAGAGAATTGCTATGCTCTTAAGAAAGTTGTCGGAAATTTGCTAGAAGCGAAGAAGTTGTCTTTTAAGCAATGCTCAACCGAAGATCGAGATTCCTCTCGGGGTCCCTCACTTGTCGAGTTCGAATTCTGCAAAGTATGTTGACCTCTCAGCAAATCAGCTGAATCCAGTCATTATTCAAAGGCCTAGCTCGCTTCATTTCAGCAATCCTCAAGATGATATGACCGGGATCAACAAAGAATCTGGGAAAGTTATTTTGAAGCAACGACTGAAAACTGTTGAAGATGTGACCAGCATAACTGGGGCGAGCCATGACGACTCACAGTGATCATAAACCAGACAGTCCTTTCCATTGAGGCTCCGCCAAAGGAAACTGTTACTATTGAATGCAAGATTTCATAAACATTTAGAAGGATTTTTCCGACAGTTCATTTGTTTATTTATATGTATTTCTCTTTGATTAAGCATATTTAGCATGCACGAACTTGTTTATCTTTGATTAATTAATGCAACGTGTAATACCCCAAATTTTACCCTTATATTTAGTCAGTCATTTCGCATATCATCTCATATGCTAATCACTAACAGGCTATGAAGGTTTTTTTTTGTTTTGCAGATTGGGTCTCAGGGGTATTCTGGTCATTTCACGCAAATTCCGCTAATCTCTTGAAAACGGGCTGTTATTACGTTCTGAGGCATTCATTGGCCATTTGGGTCAAGGTGCCGGTATGTGTTGTCATAAATATGATTGGACTCGGGACCGCGTCTTATATGATGTTGAAACATTTCTAAAGCAGTTTTGTTTCCTTTTAATAAGATGAAGTTGGTTTGAAAAAGAAGTAGGCACTGTTATGGTTACTTTGAGAAGTGATGTGATCAGCAAGATTTTAATTTGAACTTGTTTGGATATAACTATATGGCGGGATATCATTTATAAAGGCAAAAGAGAAATAAGTTTGAACTTTGTGTTCATAAGTACTTATAAGCTACAACTCAAGAAGGAATTTAGTATTCATGGATAATTTGAATTTACAAGTGAGAAAGTAAATATGAATATTTGTTGAATTTCATTTCATAAATATTTATAATTTACAAATTGATAAGTGAATTTGAACTGTTTCACAAAGAAATTACATTAAGTCAATAAGCATCTATCCTAAATCCTAAAAGTTCCTAAGGGTCTTCATGCTGTCTTTAAGTTTCGCCGCAAATCTCGACTAACCTGCACATCAAAAAGAAAACAAACAATGTAAAAAAAATGTTAGAAGTTTCTTGACACTCTCAGAACAATGTCATCATCGAGTGCCGGGAGTGGCACAACCGAAGCTGCGTCCTACCCCCGTTACCGATCCGCGCCATGGGCGTCAGATCAGGTAATGCTTGTTCTTATCGATACGGGACATCCGAGAGATAGAAAAAATAAAAGAAGTGGGGCTGATTTGTTTTTCCGTGATTGGATTTCCAAACTGATACGAGAATAAGGCAACATGGGCAAGTTTGGACTCAGACCCGGATGCCGGCAGGTCTGAGTCGCTATGGTTCCGAAGTTTCCAACACCTGAAAAGCCACACACGCATCAATGTCAGATTCAGAATTTGGAACTCAAAGCCTAAATAGTTCATGAGCAGCATCAGTTCTGAACCATGTACAGAAGAATGAGACACACAACAAGCTGCAGCAAAATAACATAGGACAAGGTATCAAAGATTCAGCAACCCCAAGTTCATAACAGAGTTTAAAACAGTACAGCTCAAGAAATAGGCAACAAAACCGTAGAACCAATATCAACTACAGCAAGCAAAGAGAAGCAACACGAGTTACAACCTGCAATAACAGGGTAGTATCAGCTGTAAGCATCACAGTGCAACAACAACAAGTTTTTTCACATCAACAATATCAGCTACGAGCAAGCATCATTCGCAAGCACCAACATTGCAACAATAGCCTCTAAGAAACGGTTCAGATTCAAGAATCATCATCACCGTTTCAAGTTCCCCCCGACAATAGCAATTTCTGAGCTACAAACAATAGCAGCAACGGATATCAGTTGCAAACAACGCCGACTGCAACACAGCGAGCAACACCAGTTCAGCATCTGCAGGTATCAATTGCAAGCAAAACAAGTCGACTAGCAGCTGCAAACAATTTCAAGAGCAACCATTAGTAACACCAACAGCGGTACAATCAATATCAGTCACAAACAGGTAGCAAGCGAGGCGAGCTACGAACACAACAACCCTTATCAGAAGAATTGAGTTCGAGCAAATCAGAGAAGCATGTTTCAGTTTATCACGAAGCCGTTCAAATGGAATCAGAATAAAAATCCAGTTAACCAAGACGAAACAGATGTACGGCAAAATCACAGGGGTAGCCACAAACGAACACATACACGGCTCAGCTCAACATGATAGCTAATCGTCCCCACCAATTCAATCAGAAGCAGTAACATAAGCGAAAAACTAGGATTATAGCATACCGCTCCAAATGGTTCAGACTCAGCGTCATCATTACCGCGTACCTGTCTCGGCGGCTAAGACCAACACAACATCAAGCCCTCTCTGAAAGAAGAAGAGGAAAAGAATCTGAGCTGCATCAAAGAAACGAATCAATCAAAAAAGTGAATCAGTTCGAGATCGATAACAGAGCAGAAAAACGAATCCTTCAAGGAATTCTGTGAATCAAAATCCGATATCAATCAATCCAATCTGAAAGCAAATCATATCAGAAAAACAATAGAAAGATTTTGATTCCCAATCTGAATCAATCAAACAAATCAGTTCGAAATCAAGCAAATCAGTTCGAATTAATTCAGATATCCAACAGGTCAACAGAAATCCAAAGGCAATCCAATCCATCTGCAAAAATCCAACAAAATCGAATCAATCAAGGAATTCTGGAAAAGGAAGGTATGAAGGAGTAGGGCAAACTATATCAGAGAAAGACAGAAAACAAATTTGACATCGAATCAGGGATGGAATAAATCGTATCAAGTGAATCAAAACGAGTTCAGAATCATATCAAGAGAAATCCCAATCAAATCCTAAGAGGAGAAATAGGATTCAATCATGTATCAGCAAGAACCAAATCGTATCCCATTGGAATGTATTTTGAATCAATCAACGAACTAGTGTCAAATTCATACCAGAAAAATGAATTAAGATCCCAATCGTCTCAGAAAGCATCGCATTAGAACTCAATCTGGAAAATCAAAATCAAATAATATCACAACAAAATCAAATCTCAGAATAACGATAGTTTAAGGCCCAAAAAGAGAGATAAAAGAAATTATAAATAGGGGAATACAACCTGATGCAAAGGGGAGGAGAAACCCTAGCGAAGAAATCGCACACAGAAAACCCTAAACAGCGTGAGCTCAGACGAAGCAATCGTCATCATCGCTCAGAGATCACCATCACTGAACGCGAATCCATAACATCAGAGAGATCACCTTCATCGTTCACAAAGAACGACGGGCAATCAACTCCACGGCCTCAGCTTCAGCATCATCGGCCAAATCAAAGGTAAACGTATTATCTCACATAGTTTCGTGGTTCGTTTCAGGAACAGAGAAGGTCACGGCGTGAGGAAGAAGAGAGCATCGAGGAAGAAGAAAGAGAAGAGGAACGATAATATGAGAAGAAGAGAAAAGATGCGCGCCGTTAGGGTTCTGGGGGGGGAACCCTAATCCCCTTCCAATTTGTGATCCGTTTGGGTTGGGTCCGGAAGTGATACCCGGCCCAACCCTCTTTTATTTTATTTATTTTATATTTTATTTGTTTATTTGTTTATTATTTTTAAATTTTTATTAAAACTTTTTTTCTAAAAATTAAACATTTGTTTTTTTTAAAAAAATAATATAATTTAAACTTAGCTTAAACTCTTTTAGAAAATGATAACATAAAAAATAAAAACTTTTTAGATAGTTAAATTAAACTATTTTGTTTTTAAAAAATTAAACTTAATCTTTTTATTTTAACATTTTTTTAACTTATTACGCATAAGCAATAAAAAAAAATCTCCGATCTTGCACTTTTGTCTCATAATTCATCCGTTGATTGTCTGATTCGGTTTATTAACAGTGTTTCCTCGTTCTGTAGCTTGTTACGCTGCCAGTAGTTATTTTTGTGTATTTTTAATTCAAATTTTCATTATCCTATTGTATCTGCTCCTATCATGTAATCTCGCGAATCCTAATAATCGCGCTTTAATTTCTGCCTTTAAATTTCTGCTTACATGGTTGAATTGTGACATTATCTCTCTGTTTGCATGATTCAATTATCTCACGCGTTTACCACTGTTTCTGTCACACTACACACACCCGAGGGTTAGGTCTAACCGTTTGGCCGCCGCGCCAATAGTCCTCAAAACAACTTCAAACCCTTTCACCTTGCAGACCCTAAATTTTCCACAAGTGCCTCGCCGCAGGCAAGATTACAATTGTACCCCTAGCATGAGGTCAAAGAGCCGCCGCGCTCATTTTAAGGTTTCCCGCCGCGAAATCCCTAACCTAATTTAACCCTAATTACAACTTAACATTTCAACGTAGAGATTTGGAGTTTCTACACTCCGCGTAAGCGTGTCCTTAAGATGCGTTTATTCCCCTTGAGACCTTGACCACAGTCAAGAAGTCTCTAACCTCCCTTTTGAGGGGAACTACGATTACTCTGATTCCATTCCCGTAAGGATACGTAGGCACAAGATGCGACGTCTTGCCGAGTAAACTTAGAATTAACCCCTTAGGTCTCCTTTCGCACTTTTAATTCCTTTGTACATATATCTTAAGCAAATGAATAAAGCAAAATAGTAAATATTTGAACAAAAGGTTCCTGTAGAGTACTACAGAAGTTTAGGGTGCTAATACCTTCCCTAAATTTAACCAACCCCCGAACCCTAGATCTTTCCCCGCATTGTGTTTACGATGCAAAATAGGTTTTCCCTCTTTTGACCTTTTCCTTCGGATAAATCAAAGAGCGGTTGTGAATTGAATTGCGATTCAAACTCATTAATAGTTTGATATCCTATTTCCACCGCAACAGAAAATGGCGACTTCACTGGGGACTAACTTTAACTTTTGAGGGTTATCCCTAACTTGTTCATATTTATTACTATCTGTGTTATTATTCACTTGCATGTATATATTGGTGCTTTGATTGTGGGACTGTTTCTTGTGCTGTGAGATAGGTCCTAACCCGGATCTAGTGTACCTTAGGTAAATGGCAATAGACCAAGGAAACTGTACGACGTATATCGATGCGGTTGATCTGGTGGCCATAGTTAGTGCGACTTCTTGGTTGGTGCTTATATTCCTTAAGTCAAGTTGAGGATAATATTGAGGCTGCCATATGTTGTCAATGCACTAACTGACTTTTAGAACCCTAGTTAACTCATCTTGGCCTTTAGAAAGTAGTGAGGTAACCGGCTTTGGTGCAGACTGAAGTTGGTTGACACTCGATACTACGCTCATTGAGATCTTAAACTTGGAGGGTTTTGGTTGGCAAGTAAGTTGCCTTCTGAACAACCACCCTTGTGAAGGATCAATGATATTGAGATCCCTTAGAACCTGGTTACTTTTGTAGGACAGGATGAACCATCTAACTTCAGGGGAGGGTATTTGCCTTTGAACCTCATGCAAGCTTTTAACCTAGGACTTTGTGTGTTTTCATGCATTGCATCCATAAAGCATCTCATTGCATTGTATTTCATGGAGTTCAAATATCATTTATGGATATCGCGGGATACCATAAATAAAATAAAAAAAATAAAATGAAAAAACAAGAAAAAGATTTCTTTGGTACCCCACGACATTCGTAAATGTTTTAAATTCCATGAAATCTTCATTTACATTCACATTTTAGCATCATTTACTTTTTTTTTGCATTGCATGTGTCTCCCGATTTCTCACACTCGGTTCTCTCACCTTCCAGTTTCGTCACCCTGAGTTCTCGGCACCAATACAACACCAGAGCTCAAACTCGGAAAAGAATGGAAGATCAAGCAAAAGAGATTGATCGCCTTAGCAATGAACTTGAAGACCTTCGAGGGGGTATGGGGCGTATGATGGAATTGTTACATGTCATGAATGCTAAGATGGATACCCAGCCCACTGTTGTTTCTGAGATTACCGGCGTTACTGTGGACCCTTCACCAAGTGTGACTGTAGCAAAGGACCCACCTTATGGTCTTGCTCCCGGTTTTGTGCCTCCTCAAGCCACTGTTCCGATTAATCAACCTGTTCAGCAAGCCGTGCCCTTCTGAAGTTTCTAGGGGGGGCTCCTATCTTTGCACCACCTGTTGTACACACTCGTGCGCAACCGTACTTCAATGAGACAGTTTTTGATAATCTTGATGAGAATGTTGAGGGTTATGAGAAACATGATAAGCTTCGTGAGGAAGTAAACACTATCGTCCAGAGATTGAAAAAGGTAGAGGGTGATCAAATTTTTGGGACTGCTGCAAGGGATGTTTGTTTGGTCTCAGGTTTGGTTATTCCCCCGAAGTTCAAAACTCCGAACTTCGATCGTTATGAAGGTGCCACCTGTCCTAAGAGTCATCTGATCATGTATTATCGCAAAATGGCTGCCCATGTTGAGAATGATAAACTGATGATTCATTGCTTCCAAGACAGTTTGAAGGGTGCTTCTTCCAAGTGGTATTTAACTTTGGACCAATCCCGCGTTAAGAGCTTTCAAGATTTATCTGACGCTTTCATCAAACACTACAAGTACAATATGGATCTGGCTCCTGACAGAAGACAGTTGCTGAGTATGTCACAAAAGAATTCTGAGTCATTCAAAGAATATGCCCAAAGGTGGAGAGAGACTGCTTCGCAGGTAGAACCTCCTTTGACCGAGAAAGAGTTAGCTGATTGGTTTGTCGACACAGTCCGTCCAGAATTTTACGAGAGAATGGTGGGTAGTGTGACTTCAAATTTCTCCGACATCGTTGCTGTGGGTGTCAAGATTGAATTGGGTATGAAGAGTGGTAAAATGACAAATAATCATGGTACTTCTAAGGATCAGCCGAAGAAACCTCCGTATAGCTCCCAGAAAAAGAAGGAGAGTGAGACTAATGCTATATCCTCTGGTAGACCAAGGGAACGCTTTTATCGACATCCGCAAGGTTATGCTCAACCTCAAGGGTACCCAGTCCAATATGCTCAACAACCCTATGTGGCAGCTATTACACCTTCTTTCAATCAACAGGTTCCCATGTATCAACCTATGCAACAACCTCCTGTTCATCCACCTCCTGTCAACTACCTACAGGCACCCAATACTCCTGCTCCTCAACAGCCAAAGAGTCCGGCTCCTCGCCAGAATATGCCGAATAGAAGAACGTATAAGCCTTGTCCGCCGATTCCAATGACTTTTACCGAGTTGTATCCCTCTTTGGTCAAGCAGGGTCTCATCACTACTCGGGCTTTGGGTCCGCCTCCTAATCCTCTACCCGCCAATTACAACGCCGCTGCTCACTGTTTATTTCATGAGGGTGCGCCTGGTCATGATCTGGAGAATTGTTATGCTCTCAAAAATATTGTCAGGGACCTATTGGAAAAGAAGATTTTGTCATTTGAAGATCCTCAACCAAATGTTAAGAAGAACCCTTTTCCTAACCATGAGAGTGTCAATGCCGTTAGTGTTGATTCGGGGGATGGTTATGCCCTTGACGTTGAACAGATTAAGACTCCTCTCAAGATGTTCCATTCGAAACTGTTTGAAGCTGGTTTAGTAGATACTTCCCACGTTGCATGCGTAAGTTGTGAAGCCAGTACTAAGGGTTGTGTGTTAGTTCAGAATGATGTTCAGAGGCTGATTAATGAGGGTGTTTTACAAGTAACAAGCCAAGCCAAGAAGGATGTAGTCGCTGTGGTTGAGCCTGTTTTCCATCAGCCTGAATCAAAGGGTAAGGTACCCGTGTTTAATTTATCAGGGGCAGGCTCCGCCAACCTCGTGTTCGATATACCAAGGTCGTATATCCCTGAAGTGAATCAGCCTAAGCCTATAGTTATTCGAAGACCGGGTCCGTTTCCTTTCAGTGACCCTAAAGTCGTGCCTTGGAAATATGACGTGACGGTGATCGACAAGGAGTCTGGGAAGGTTATTCCAAATGAAGAGGGTAAGGATACTGTGACCAATATCGCAGAGGTAAGCAGGATGACCCGCAGTGGCCGTGTGTATACTCCCCATTCCAATGAGGTCCCACCTAAGGAGACCACTAATATCCCAGTGCCTGCCAAAGACAAGGGTAAGGGAGCTGTTACGAATGATGAAGATGCCGAATTTTTGAGGATCATCAAGAAAAGTGACTATAAAGTTATTGATCAACTTCATCAGACTCCTTCCAAGATCTCAATTCTATCTCTGTTAATGAATTCACCCGCTCATAGGATGGCCTTGCAGAAGGTTTTGACTCAAGCGCATGTGGATCAAGATATTAGCACCAGTCGGTTTGATAGTGTGATTGCCAATTTAACCGCTTGTAACACCCTCAGTTTCAGCAATGAAGAGTTACCGAAGGAGGGTCCGAACCATAATCGTGCTTTACATATATCGGTAAAATGTCAAGAGGACAATTTAGCGAGAGTGCTAGTGGACACCGGCTCTTCTCTGAATGTTCTACCCAAGAGGGTTCTTGATAAATTGGCTTGTAAAGAGACTGTGTTGAAACCTACTCCTTTGGTTGTCAAGGCTTTCGATGGCTCTCGCCGGTCGGTAATGGGGGAGGTTGAGCTTCCTATCCTGATTGGTCCGCAAGTTTTTAATATCACGTTTCAAGTCATGGACATTAATCCCAACTACAGTTGTTTACTCGGAAGGCCGTGGATTCATGCCGCTGGGGCAGTGACCTCAACGTTACATCAAAGGATGAAGTTCGTGATCGATGGAAAGTTGGTTATTATACACGGTGAGGAGGATCTGATGGTCAGTAACCTGTCCTCTTTCCGTTACATCGAGGCCGACGAGAATGCTTTAGACATTTCCTTTCAAGCACTTGAAATCGCCAATGCTGTTCTGCTGGAGGTCGAAGAGACAGTGGGTCAGGGTAATCCATCTTTTGCATCTCTGAAGAGTACCAAATCAACAATTGACAGGGGCATTCCTGAAGGTTGGGGAGAGGTAATTGATGTCAAGACCAAGACTGATCGCTCTGGGTTGGGTTACAAACCAACTCAGAATGGAGCTGCCACCACTGTCGAAGGGCGTCCGAAGGTTATCCAAGAAGTATTTGTCAGCGGAGGTTTCCAAATCAATGCCATCGGCGAATGTGAGAAAAATGAAGAGCTGAGCAACCTGGTGTTTAAGGGTGATGCAGTTTTGAACAACTGGGAGGCCGTAGAGATCCCTGTTATTTTTCCCTTGTCAAAGTAATTGTTTTTTAAAAGTTTCATTTACATTTTCAAATAAAAGTCTGTAGCTCTGCCCAAGGCTATAGGGTCGTTTTGTCGGGCCACCTTTCATTTCTAAAAAGATATTAATAAAAGCATTATGTTCAATTCCACTTTGTTTCATTTGCGTTTTTTCGTTTTCACCTTTAAAAATGAAATTGGCAACCTTTCTTCCAATAATAAATAAATAAAAAAAAACAGCATTTCATTCTTACATATCTTCGAGCATTTTAATTAAGTAAGCCTTCCATCATGCAGAGATATCGTAAACCTTGTTGGATCCAATGACTTTACTAACACTCCTGACTGGGATGCACCCATCAATCAAGCTGAGGACGAGGGTGAAGAAGATTTTGAAGTACCCGCTGAACTGACAAGATTGATTGAGTACGAGTACACAGAGCTTCAACCGCATAAAGAGCAGGTGGACCTAATTAATCTCGGTACAGACGAGAACAAAAAAGAGGTCAAGATTGGTGCAATGCTTGGGACAGAGATTAGGCCGAGATTGATTGAGTTGTTAAAAGAGTATATTGATGTGTTTGCGTGGTCGTATCAAGATATGCCGGGCCTAGACACGGATATTGTTGTTCACAAGTTGCCGCTTAAGCCAGATTGTCCGCCTATCAAACAAAAGCTTCGAAGAACGAGACCCGACATGGCTTTGAAGATTCGAGATGAGGTTAAAAAGCAGTTGGACGCAGGTTTCTTGGCAGTCGCAAAATATCCAGATTGGGTTGCCAACATTGTGCCAGTGCCCAAGAAGGACGGTAAGGTTAGGATGTGTGTAGACTACAGGGATCTGAACAAAGCAAGTCCAAAGGACGACTTCCCACTGCCACATATTGATACACTTGTAGACAATACAGCCAGTTTTGCGTTGTTTTCATTTATGGATGGTTTCTCTGGCTATAATCAGATCAAGATGGATCCCGATGATCGAGAGAAGACTACTTTCATTACTCCTTGGGGAACTTTCTGCTACAAAGTCATGCCCTTCGGTTTAAAGAATGCAGGGGCAACTTACCAACGTGCTATGACCACTCTTTTTCATGATATGATGCACAAAGAGATTGAGGTGTATGTGGACGATATGATAGCCAAATCTCAGAGTGAAGAGGAACACCTAGACCATTTGGTGAAATTGTTTGAACGACTCAGGAAATATCAGTTGAAATTGAATCCTGCAAAATGTACCTTCGGTGTCAGATCCGGAAAATTGCTTGGTTTCATTGTTAGCCAGCGAGGGATTGAGGTGGATCCTGACAAAGTCCGAGCCATTCAAGATATGCCGGCTCCGCGAACCGAGACGCAAGTTAGGGGTTTTCTGGGGCGTCTGAATTACATTTCCAGGTTTATCTTTAATATGACCGCTACTTGTGAGCCGATATTCAAGTTGCTTTGCAAGGGGCAGACAGTTGAGTGGAACCCTGATTGTCAGAAAGCGTTTGAGAAGATTAAAGGTTATTTGCAAGATCCCCCTATTCTGATCCCGCCCGTACCTGGAAGACCGTTGTTTATGTACCTTACTGTTCTCGAGAAGTCTATGGGTTGTGTGCTTGGACAACATGATGAGACCGGGAAAAAGGAACATGCGATTTATTACCTGAGCAAGAAGTTTACCGATTGCGAAAACAGATACTCGCCATTAGAAAAAACTTGTTGTGCATTGGCATGGGCCGCTAAGCGCCTTCGGCAGTATATGGTCTGTCATACCACGCTATTGATTTCTAAAATGGATCCGATCAAGTATATTTTTGAAAAACCTGCTCAAACCGGGAGGCTAGCCCGTTGGCACATGTTGTTATCCGAATATGACATCCAGTATGTACCCCAGAAAGCGATTAAGGGTAGTATTTTATCCGATTATCTTGCAGACCAGCCAGTTGAAGATTATGAGCCTCTTAAGCTCGATTTTCCTGATGAGGATATTTTGTTGATTAAAAGAGATTGCGAAGAGCCAGATCCGAGCGAAGGCCCAGAACCAGGTCTTTGGTGGAAGATGATGTTTGATGGTTCCTCAAATTTCAATGGGCATGGTATAGGCGCTGTTTTGATGAACCCAAAGGGTGGATTCACTCCATTTACAGCAAGGTTGGACTTTGAGTGTACTAATAACGTCGCAGAGTATGAAGCATGTATCCTCGGCCTCGAAGCGGCGATTCACCTCCGAATCAAACTTCTTAAAGTAAGTGGTGACTCAGCTTTGGTTATTTACCAAGTACAAGGCAAATGGGAAACGAAGAATGAGAAGTTAATCCCTTATAAAGACTATATTATTGAGCTGATCAAGTATTTCGACGAGATAGAGTTCGAGCATGTCCCTAGATCCGAGAATCACGTTGCTGATACTTTAGCCATGTTGGCATCCATGTGGAAAGTTAAGTTCGTTAATGAAGCACCTCTTATCCATATTGAGCGCAAGGTTGAGCCCGCTTATTGTCAGATGGTCGAAGAAGTTGAGGTGGATGAAAAGCCTTGGTTTCATGATATCAAGAACTACCTCGTCAAACAGGAATATCCCGATGGTGCTACTGGTCTGGACAAAAAGACATTGAGAAGATTGGCGTCCAAATTCTTTATCAGTAATGGTGTGTTATACAAGAGAAATCACGACATGGTCCTGCTCAGATGTGTTGATAAACGAGAAGCGGACATGTTACTACAGGAAATTCATGAGGGGACCTTCGGAACCCATGCCAATGGTTATGCTATGTCCAAGAAGATGTTAAGGGCTGGGTATTACTGGTTAACCATGGAAGCCGACTGCATCCAATACGCTAGAAAATGCCATAAGTGCCAAATTTATGCGGATAAAATACACGTACCTCCGTCACCGTTGAATGTTTTGTCTTCACCATGGCCGTTCTCTATGTGGGGCATTGACATGATTGGGGCAATCGAGCCGAAAGCTTCTAATGGACATCGTTTTATCCTCGTTGCTATAGATTATTTCACTAAGTGGGTAGAGGCAGCCTCCTACGCCAACGTGACCAAGCAAGTGGTTGCCCGATTCATCAGGAAAGAAATCATCTGCCGTTATGGAGTCCCAAGCCGGATAATAACTGACAATGGCACCAATCTGAATAATAAGACTATGAAAGAGTTATGTGATAACTTCAAGATCACTCACCATAACTCTTCTCCGTACCGTCCTAAGATGAATGGGGCCGTTGAAGCTGCAAATAAAAATATCAAGAAGATCCTGCAAAAGATGGTTGTGACTTACAAAGATTGGCATGAGATGTTACCGTTTGCTTTGCATGGATACAGAACCTCAGTAAGAACTTCGACAGGGGCAACACCTTTCTCACTGGTATATGGAATGGACGCCGTGCTCCCCATCGAAGTAGAGATACCTTCGCTAAGAGTGTTAATGGAAGCTGAACTTGAGGAAGCTGAGTGGGTTCAGGACAGATTGGATCAGTTGAATCTCATTGACGAGAAGCGCTTGACAGCCATGTGCCATGGGCAATTATATCAGAAACGGATGAAAAGAGCGTTTGATAAGAAGATTCGTATCCGTGAGTTCCGTCAAGGAGAGCTCGTACTCAAAAAGATCTTGCCAGTACACAAAGATATGCGTGGAAAGTGGATGCCCAATTATGAAGGCCCATTCGTTGTAAAGACTGTCTTCTCCGGAGGGTCTCTAATACTTACGACAATGGACAGTGAAGAATTAGCACATCCCGTGAATTCTGATGCAGTCCGAAAATATTATGCCTAAAAACCCGCTAAGTCGAAAACCTGCAAAAGGCGACTTAGGCAAAAGTAAGGGTTGAAAAAAAATAATAATAATAACAAAAGCTCGCTAAGTTGAAAACCCGAAAGGGCGGCTTAGGCAAAAAAGAGCGTCCCGGTGGATTGAAAACCCGAAAGGGCGGTCCAGGCAAAAGTTAGGGACAAAGGCATTTCATTGCATCAGAGGACACTGATTATCTCGAACACACTTTCCGCATGAGAGCCATGTTTCAGTTCTTTCATCCTTGCCCAAAGCAGGATTCTGGATTAGTCTTAGTTATTAGTGTCAGTAGGTGTCGTTGGATTCGATGTAACTTTTCCCATGTTGCCAATTTCAAAACATAATCATCTGTGGAGCTATGCCTTCAGCAAGTTATCACCCTTTAATAAAAGATACCATCTCGTTACTTACATTCCTTGGTGCATTGCTCTTTATTTTCTATTTGTTATGCAAAATGCGTTTATTCCTAAAATTTGAAAATGAAAGGTGCATTGTAGATTTTTCAAAGCTGTTTTTTCAAAAAAACAAAACAAAATTGAAATGTAATAAATTACTTTGACTAGTGGAAATTCCGACAGGATCTCTTCATTCCCCGGAAACATCATTATTGCAGAAACACTTTCAAACCATTGCCCAGTGATAGTCCCCAGAGAGACTATAAGCTGACAACTTTTTCTTGGTTAACTCAAAAGTGTCCCTCAGGTTTTCTTCTCCCCATGTGAAGACGTGATACTGTACGCCCGAGCAGATTATCTTCTCCCCAGAGAATTCAGAACTTTAAAACCAGACTTGGTTCTACCATTGATCTTTCTTACCCATGATTGACGTATTGGTTGCAGAGAACGCAGGGTATTTCCGTCGAGATGTTTATTTCATCTCTCGTCCCGTCTCTAGTCTGTTTCGTCAGCATACGCAAGGGCATAAGCATCACATGCCTATTTCATTTCATATTCATTACATATTCATTACATACTCATTACATACTCATTTCATAACATCTTGCATACATAAACATTAACATACATAGACATTAACATACATTCACATTAACATATGCATTAACATATGCAGTAGCATTCACAGGTTCATTGTGTTTCACCATCATTTGGTTGTTACCGCCGAGTAACTGGGTTCGTCCATTCTCTCCAAATAGATTGTCAGCCCTAAGCATAAAGTACTTACTTGTTTCCAGTTTCCCCACGGAGCTCGATCCTCGTGGATGACGGTTACTTCAGCTATCTTTCCTCGCCAGGATTAGGTATTTACCCTCCGAGTTCATTCCCTCGATGGAGTCTTGATTACCAGTCTTCTTTCTAGCTCGATCCTAGAGTGAATCTCAGTCTTGTCGGTCGTCAAGCCCAACCGGACGTGCATTTATTTTGCACCATCTAAAGATTTTCACCATACCATGACAGATACGCGACTATCTCGCTTGAGAAGTTTATCACTGTACCCGGACGTGCATTTATTTTGCACTATCTTTCAAGAAAATCAACTACAATCCTTTACAGATACACGCCAGTTCGCGCCTGGAAAATATATCAGTACAACACTTTACAATCCTACATGTTACAACCTTTTACACTTTACATTTTACAGCATCAACATACGACATTTCTCACCTAAGAAGTCGATCATATCCTCGTCACGACTCGCAGCAAATGGCCATCTCCATAGAGCAGTTGGGCTTCCATTTATCTGCCGTCTTGAGGTACGAACCAATTCGTATTCAGGAGAGCACGATCTTGAGTTACGGGGAGGTTTGAGCAGTTTCATATTCAGGAGAGCACGATTCTGAGTTATGAAGAAGTTCATTTATCCTTTAGTAAAAGAAGGAACGGAATCATATTCAGGAGAGCACGATTCTGAGTTATGAAGAAGTTCATTTATCCTTTAGTAAAAGAAGGAACAGTTTCATATTCAGGAGAGCACGATTCTGAAATATGAGTATATTCAGTCATCCAGTTTCATATTCAGGAGAGCACGATTCTGAAATATGAGTATATTCAGTCATCCAGTTTCATATTCAGGAGAGCACGATTCTGAAATATGAGTATATTCAGTCATCCAGTTTCATATTCAGGAGAGCACGATTCTGAAATATGAGTATATTCAGTCATCCAGTTTCATATTCAGGAGAGCACGATTCTGAAATATGAGTATATTCAGTCATCCAGTTTCATATTCAGGAGAGCACGATTCTGAAATATGAGTATATTCAGTCATCCAGTTTCATATTCAGGAGAGCACGATTCTGAAGTATGAGGAGGTTCAGTTTACCCTTTTCATGTTCAGGAGAACATAATCTTGAAGCATGAAGAAGTTTATTTATCCTTCAATAGGAGAAGAATCAGAATCGTATTCCAGGCGCCGACCTTAAATGCGAGAAGATTTATTTATCAGATAAACAGCAGCCTCTTTATTTAAGTGCTTATCCATTTTTTGCACATAAGTCCCTTCCAGCGATAAGTGACAGTTCTCCCTCGAGAAGCTTATCAGGGCAATTCCCATCAAAGTCCATTTATTTTGGCATACAGTCGGTCTTTACCCTGTATATTTGCTACGGAGTTCCGAAAGGTCCGTCTGATCGTGTCACGAGAGATAGTTTACAGAAGCTTGGATGTTATTCCTTGCTCATTGCTCCAGCATTTTGTAATCGATCTTACAATCGTGCGTGATCCAGTTTTATTTTTGGATTCCCCAGTGGAGACCGTCTCATAGGTACCATCCCCCTTCGAGGATCTCGTTCCTTTTCTAAAAAGTGACAATTGGTTATTCGCACCAGTTGACTATCTTTTTTTAGAATTCCCCAGTGATGTACTGTGTCTCAGCGCGTCATTTTCCCCAGTGTGTTTCTTCTCGTGGCGTCTGTCCCAGTGTCGTCATGTTCGGCAGCATTTTCGCATTCATTATTCCAGCATACGCAGCATATCACGTCCAGGGCATCATCTGCATTAAGTAGTTCCAGTTTTGTCCATAACATTGCATATCATCGCATATAAGGGCAAAATTTTCGGTTATCTATATTTAAATCTCTCCACCACGATTTCTCGAGTCTCTGTCACTCAAATCGTCCGGCGTAGCTATTTAAATAGGGGCAACTGTAATACCCCAAATTTTACCCTTATATTTAGTCAGTCATTTCGCATATCATCTCATATGCTAATCACTAACAGGCTATGAAGGTTTTTTTTTGTTTTGCAGATTGGGTCTCAGGGGTATTCTGGTCATTTCACGCAAATTCCGCTAATCTCTTGAAAACGGGCTGTTATTACGTTCTGAGGCATTCATTGGCCATTTGGGTCAAGGTGCCGGTATGTGTTGTCAGAAATATGATTGGACTCGGGACCGCGTCTTATATGATGTTGAAACATTTCTAAAGCAGTTTTGTTTCCTTTTAATAAGATGAAGTTGGTTTGAAAAAGAAGTAGGCACTGTTATGGTTACTTTGAGAAGTGATGTGATCAGCAAGATTTTAATTTGAACTTGTTTGGATATAACTATATGGCGGGATATCATTTATAAAGGCAAAAGAGAAATAAGTTTGAACTTTGTGTTCATAAGTACTTATAAGCTACAACTCAAGAAGGAATTTAGTATTCATGGATAATTTGAATTTACAAGTGAGAAAGTAAATATGAATATTTGTTGAATTTCATTTCATAAATATTTATAATTTACAAATTGATAAGTGAATTTGAACTGTTTCACAAAGAAATTACATTAAGTCAATAAGCATCTATCCTAAATCCTAAAAGTTCCTAAGGGTCTTCATGCTGTCTTTAAGTTTCGCCGCAAATCTCGACTAACCTGCACATCAAAAAGAAAACAAACAATGTAAAAAAAATGTTAGAAGTTTCTTGACACTCTCAGAACAATGTCATCATCGAGTGCCGGGAGTGGCACAACCGAAGCTGCGTCCTACCCCCGTTACCGATCCGCGCCATGGGCGTCAGATCAGGTAATGCTTGTTCTTATCGATACGGGACATCCGAGAGATAGAAAAAATAAAAGAAGTGGGGCTGATTCGTTTTGCCGTGATTGGATTTCCAAACTGATACGAGAATAAGGCAACATGGGCAAGTTTGGACTCAGACCCGGATGCCGGCAGGTCTGAGTCGCTATGGTTCCGAAGTTTCCAACACCTGAAAAGCCACACACGCATCAATGTCAGATTCAGAATTTGGAACTCAAATCCTAAATAGTTCATGAGCAGCATCAGTTCTGAACCATGTACAGAAGAATGAGACACACAACAAGCTGCAGCAAAATAACATAGGACAAGGTATCAAAGATTCAGCAACCCCAAGTTCATAACAGAGTTTAAAACAGTACAGCTCAAGAAATAGGCAACAAAACCGTAGAACCAATATCAACTACAGCAAGCAAAGAGAAGCAACACGAGTTACAACCTGCAATAACAGGGTAGTATCAGCTGTAAGCATCACAGTGCAACAACAACAAGTTTTTTCACATCAACAATATCAGCTACGAGCAAGCATCATTCGCAAGCACCAACATTGCAACAATAGCCTCTAAGAAACGGTTCAGATTCAAGAATCATCATCACCGTTTCAAGTTCCCCCCGACAATAGCAATTTCTGAGCTACAAACAATAGCAGCAACGGATATCAGTTGCAAACAACGCCGACTGCAACACAGCGAGCAACACCAGTTCAACATCTGCAGGTATCAATTGCAAGCAAAACAAGTCGACTAGCAGCTGCAAACAATTTCAAGAGCAACCATTAGTAACACCAACAGCGGTACAATCAATATCAGTCACAAACAGGTAGCAAGCGAGGCGAGCTACGAACACAACAACCCTTATCAGAAGAATTGAGTTCGAGCAAATCAGAGAAGCATGTTTCAGTTTATCACGAAGCCGTTCAAATGGAATCAGAATAAAAATCCAGTTAACCAAGACGAAACAGATGTACGGCAAAATCACAGGGGTAGCCACAAACGAACACATACACGGCTCAGCTCAACATGATAGCTAATCGTCCCCACCAATTCAATCAGAAGCAGTAACATAAGCGAAAAACTAGGATTATAGCATACCGCTCCAAATGGTTCAGACTCAGCGTCATCATTACCGCGTACCTGTCTCGGCGGCTAAGACCAACACAACATCAAGCCCTCTCTGAAAGAAGAAGAGGAAAAGAATCTGAGCTACATCAAAGAAACGAATCAATCAAAAAAGTGAATCAGTTCGAGATCGATAACAGAGCAGAAAAACGAATCCTTCAAGGAATTCTGTGAATCAAAATCCGATATCAATCAATCCAATCTGAAAGCAAATCATATCAGAAAAACAATAGAAAGATTTTGATTCCCAATCTGAATCAATCAAACAAATCAGTTCGAAATCAAGCAAATCAGTTCGAATTAATTCAGATATCCAACAGGTCAACAGAAATCCAAAGGCAATCCAATCCATCTGCAAAAATCCAACAAAATCGAATCAATCAAGGAATTCTGGAAAAGGAAGGTATGAAGGAGTAGGGCAAACTATATCAGAGAAAGACAGAAAACAAATTTGACATCGAATCAGGGATGGAATAAATCGTATCAAGTGAATCAAAACGAGTTCAGAATCATATCAAGAGAAATCCCAATCAAATCCTAAGAGGAGAAATAGGATTCAATCATGTATCAGCAAGAACCAAATCGTATCCCATTGGAATGTATTTTGAATCAATCAACGAACTAGTGTCAAATTCATACCAGAAAAATGAATTAAGATCCCAATCGTCTCAGAAAGCATCGCATTAGAACTCAATCTGGAAAATCAAAATCAAATAATATCACAACAAAATCAAATCTCAGAATAACGATAGTTTAAGGCCCAAAAAGAGAGATAAAAGAAATTATAAATAGGGGAATACAACCTGATGCAAAGGGGAGGAGAAACCCTAGCGAAGAAATCGCACACAGAAAACCCTAAACAGCGTGAGCTCAGACGAAGCAATCGTCATCATCGCTCAGAGATCACCATCACTGAACGCGAATCCATAACATCAGAGAGATCACCTTCATCGTTCACAAAGAACGACGGGCAATCAACTCCACGGCCTCAGCTTCAGCATCATCGGCCAAATCAAAGGTAAACGTATTATCTCACATAGTTTCGTGGTTCGTTTCAGGAACAGAGAAGGTCACGGCGTGAGGAAGAAGAGAGCATCGAGGAAGAAGAAAGAGAAGAGGAACGATAATATGAGAAGAAGAGAAAAGATGCGCGCCGTTAGGGTTCTGGGGGGGGAACCCTAATCCCCTTCCAATTTGTGATCCGTTTGGGTTGGGTCCGGAAGTGATACCCGGCCCAACCCTCTTTTATTTTATTTATTTTATATTTTATTTGTTTATTTGTTTATTATTTTTAAATTTTTATTAAAACTTTTTTTCTAAAAATTAAACATTTGTTTTTTTAAAAAAAATAATATAATTTAAACTTAGCTTAAACTCTTTTAGAAAATGATAACATAAAAAATAAAAACTTTTTAGATAGTTAAATTAAACTATTTTGTTTTTAAAAAATTAAACTTAATCTTTTTATTTTAACATTTTTTTAACTTATTACGCATAAGCAATAAAAAAAAAATCTCCGATCTTGCACTTTTGTCTCATAATTCATCCGTTGACTGTCTGATTCGGTTTATTAACAGTGTTTCCTCGTTCTGTAGCTTGTTACGCTGCCAGTAGTTATTTTTGTGTATTTTTAATTCAAATTTTCATTATCCTATTGTATCTGCTCCTATCATGTAATCTCGCGAATCCTAATAATCGCGCTTTAATTTCTGCCTTTAAATTTCTGCTTACATGGTTGAATTGTGACATTATCTCTCTGTTTGCATGATTCAATTATCTCACGCGTTTACCACTGTTTCTGTCACACTACACACACCCGAGGGTTAGGTCTAACCGTTTGGCCGCCGCGCCAATAGTCCTCAAAACAACTTCAAACCCTTTCACCTTGCAAACCCTAAATTTTCCACAAGTGCCTCGCCGCAGGCAAGATTACAATTGTACCCCTAGCATGAGGTCAAAGAGCCGCCGCGCTCATTTTAGGGTTTCCCGCCGCGAAATCCCTAACCTAATTTAACCCTAATTACAACTTAACATTTCAACGTAGAGATTTGGAGTTTCTACACTCCGCGTAAGCGTGTCCTTAAGATGCGTTTATTCCCCTTGAGACCTTGACCACAGTCAAGAAGTCTCTAACCTCCCTTTTGAGGGGAACTACGATTACTCTGATTCCATTCCCGTAAGGATACGTAGGCACAAGATGCGACGTCTTGCCGAGTAAACTTAGAATTAACCCCTTAGGTCTCCTTTCGCACTTTTAATTCCTTTGTACATATATCTTAAGCAAATGAATAAAGCAAAATAGTAAATATTTGAACAAAAGGTTCCTGTAGAGTACTACAGAAGTTTAGGGTGCTAATACCTTCCCTAAATTTAACCAACCCCCGAACCCTAGATCTTTCCCCGCATTGTGTTTACGATGCAAAATAGGTTTTCCCTCTTTTGACCTTTTCCTTCGGATAAATCAAAGAGCGGTTGTGAATTGAATTGCGATTCAAACTCATTAATAGTTTGATATCCTATTTCCACCGCAACACAACGCATATGTTTGTCTTGAATAAATCCATTTGTTTCACTCATTCAAAAAACGTTTTCATAAATTACAATGCCAACTTTACCCGATCTCTTGTTCTGATGGAGAATTGGGAGGAGGATGACGAACCCAAAACGTCAGATTTCTTGTCGTATGCTTTCAATTGAAACCCGCTGATGATGTAAGGCATTGTTTCAAGTCCCAAACACTGGAGATATAAGGATGTTAATCCCTCGTTAACCTCTTTGAGCCTTGAAGTAGGAGTTTTTCTTTCTTTTTAAGAACCTTCATCCTAACCTGGGGCAGGGTAGGTTTCAGTTAAACCGATCGAGCGCTTAGACTCTTAAAAAGGAAGAGCCAACCTTCGAGAATTTATCCTTAGCATCTTAAGAAGTCCAATACAATGGCTATCCCTCGGTTACCTAAGGAGTGGGGCAGTCACGAGCCTTTCGAAAGATTTACACGACTTGTGCATAAAAGAATATTCAAAAAAATAATAAAAGCCCGCTAAGTCAAAACCTATGAAGGAGACTTAGGCAAAACTGGGGCATCCCGCTGGACTCCAAAGTCAAATCAAAAGACGCCGTCCAGGCAAAAGTTAGGGAATAAAAGCAAAACAAGAGGGTACAATAAATAATCCCTAGTAAAGAACAAAGTCGTGTGACCAATTGCCATTAGAAATAGGTGAGTGACTGCCATGTCCAAAGCCTTGATAAGTTCTCGACCATAGCAAATCCGCTTGAGATATGAGCGTTCGTATCCGATTAACTGAATTAGGATTGGAGAACATCACGAAGAATGGGTGGGTACAAATATAACTTTGAGCCTTTATCCTTTGTTTCTTAAACCGTGAACCGAGCCACGATACAACCTTTAAAAGACCTAATTGAAGTAGGACTTCGGTTGAAAGCATACTTGACAAGATCACGTTTCCTGACTCCTACGAGCTATGCTAAAAAAAAATTCATGTTGGCATTATAATTAAAACTTATATCCTGACTAGTGATTTCGGTCACAAGTTATCGCGATATCTTTTTTCAAAACAAAAATTCAGGACAAATATATGTGTACATTGACAAGCTCAGGATAGGCATTTCAGGCATGACAACTTTTCTTGATATCTTAGAGATTTACATATGAACATAACCCGTGGAACTTGAAGATCCTGCTGAACAGGGGCAGGCAGTTTCCCAATTCGCTTACCAACGCGAGTCTGACATTCTTAAGAGCTATTTCCCAAAGATTTCGTCGTAACACGATTAATTTGTGCCAGTTACGTCGAGACCTGACAAATCTCTCAAAGAGTTTGAGAACAATGGGGCAACCGGACTCGGTGTTCTCTATAAAATCCTCTTGAGATGACCCTACCTCGCAACGCAAGTATCCTGGGGCACCATGTTTTTAAAGGAAACAAATGGCGACTACTACAAGATCCTTCAAGATCAAAACTATGTGGTTTCACAACTTTTCCTCATACACCCAATGGATTTTACTCGCAGCGGCCTTCATTCCCCAATGAATCTCAGTGTTGCAACAGGCTCCTAAACTATTGCCTCTTCATAGTCCCCAGAGAGACTATAAGCTGACAACTTTTTCTTGGGTAACTCAAAAGTGTCCCTCAGGTTTTCTTCTCCCCATGTGAAGACGTGATACTGTACACCCAAGCAGATTACCTTCTCCCCAGAGAATTCAGAACTTTAAAACCAGATTTGGTTCTACCATTGATCTTTCTTACCCATGATTGACGTATTGGTTGCAGAGAACGCAGGGTATTTCCGTCGAGATGTTTATTTCATCTCTCGTCCCGTCTCTAGTCTGTTTCGTCAGCATACGCAAGGACATAAGCATCACATGCCTATTTTACATATTCATTACATATTTCATTACATATTCATTACATATTTCATTACATATTCATTGCATATTCATTACATATTTCATTGCATACTCATTACATACTCATTACATACTCATTTCATAACATCTTGCATAGACATTAACATACGTTCACATTAACATATGCAGTGACATATGCGTTAGCATTCACAGGTTCATTGTGTTTCACCATCATTGGTTGTTACCGCCGAGTAACTGGGTTGGTCCATTCTCTCCAAATAGATTGTCAGCCCTAAGCATAAAATATTTATGTGTTTCCAGTTTCCCCACAGAGCTCAATCCTCGTGGATGACGGTTACTTCAGCTATCTTTCCTCGCCAGGATAAGATATTTACCCTTCGAGTTCATTCCCTCGATGGAGTCTTGATTGCCAGTTTTCTTTCTAGCTCGATCTTAGATTGAATCTCAGTCTTGTCGGTCGTCGAGCCCAACCGGACGTGCATTTATTTTGCACCATCTAAAGATTTTCACCATACCATGGCAGATACGCGACTGTTTTCGCCCGAGAAGTTTATCACTGTACCCGGACGTGCATTTATTTTGCACTATCTTTCAACTAATCCTTTACAGATGCACGCCAGTTCACGCCTGGAAAATCTATCAGTACAACACTTTACAATCCTACATTTACAGCATCGGTATGCAACATTTCTCACCTAAGAAGCCGATCCTATCTTCGTTATGACTCGCAGCAAATGGCCATCTCCATGGAGCAGTTGGGCTTCCATTTTTCCTGACGTCTTGAAGTATAGGGAGGTTTGTACCAAATCGTATTCAGGAGAGCACGATCTTGAAATACGGGGAGGTTTGAGCAGAATCATATTCAGGAGAGCACGATCTTGAATTATGAAGAAGTTCATTTACCCTTTAGTAAAAGAAGAAACCAAATCGTATTCAGGAGAGCACGATCTTGAAATACGGGGAGGTTTGAGCGGAATCATATTCAGGAGAGCACGATTCTGAAGTATGAGGAAGTTCAGTTAGCCCTTTTCATATTCAGGAGAGCACGATTCTGAATTATGAGGAAGTTCATTTACCCTTTAGTGAAATAAGGAGCGGAATCATATTCAGGAGAGCACGATCTTGAAGTATGAAGAAGTTCATTTACCCTTTAGTAAAAGAAGAAACCAAATCGTATTCAGGAGAGCACGATCTTGAAATACGGGGAGGTTTGAGCGGAATCATATTCAGGAGAGCACGATTCTGAATTATGAAGAAGTTCATTTACCCTTTAGTAAAAGAAGAAACCAAATCGTATTCAGGAGAGCACGATCTTGAAATACGGGGAGGTTTGAGCGGAATCATATTCAGGAGAGCACGATTCTGAAGTATGAGGAAGTTCAGTTAGCCCTTTTCATATTCAGGAGAGCACGATTCTGAATTATGAAGAAGTTCATTTACCCTTTAGTAAAAGAAGGAGCCGAATCCTATTCAGGAGAGCACGATTCTGAAGTATGAGGAAGTTCAGTTCACCTTTTCATATTCAGGAGAGCACGATTCTGAAGTATGAAGAATTTCATTTACACGAAGGAGCGGAATCATATTCAGGAGAGCACGATTCTGAGGTATGAGGAAGTTCAGTTAGCCCTTTTCATATTCAGGAGAGCACGATTCTGAAGTATGAAGAATTTCATTTACCCGAAAGAGCCGAATCATATTCAGGAGAGCACGATTCTGAAGTATGAGGAAGTTCAGTTTACCCTTTTCATGTTCAGGAGAGCACGATCTTGAAGCATGAAGAAGTTTATTTATCCTTCAGTAAGAGAAGAATCAGAATCGTATTCCAGGCGCCGACCTTAAATATGAGAAGATTTATATATCAGATAAGCAGCAGCCTCTTTATTTGAGTGCTTATCCATTTTGGCACATAAGTCCCTTCCAACGATAAGTGACAGTTCTCCCTCGAGAAGCTTATCGGGGCATTTCCTATTAAAGTCCATTTACTTTGGCATACAGCCGGTCTTTACCCTGTATATTTGATACGGATTTCCGAAAATCCATTCGATCCCACCACGAGGGATAGGTTATAGAAGCTTGGATGTTATTCTTTGCTCAATGCTCCAGCATTCTGTGATCGATCTTGCAATCGTGTAGGTCCAATTATTATTAGACATTCCCAAGTGGAGGTCATCTCATAAGTGCCATCTCCATTTAAGGATCTTATTCTCAAAGTCCATTTATTTTGGCATACAGCCGGTTCTTTTTTACCCTGTATATTTGCTACGGATTCCCGAAAAGTCCGTTTGATCCTGTCACGAGGGATAGTTTACAGAAGCTTGGATGTTATTCTTTGCTCAATGCTCCATGCATTCTGTGATCGATCTTGCAGTCGTACATGATCCAGTTTTACTTTTAGATTCCCAGTGGAGGTCGTCTCACAGGTGTCATCTCCATTTGAGAATCTCGTTCCAAAATGATAATTGGTCGTGTTCGCACCAGTTGACCATCATTTTAGAATTCCCCAGGGTTGTACTGTGTCCCAGCGCGTCACTTTCCCCAGTGTGTTCTTCTCGTAGCGTCTGTCCCGGTGTCGTCATATTCATCATTTCAGCATGCGCATCATATCGTATTCATGGCATTATCTGCATTAAGCTGTTCTCACTTTGTTCATAGCATTGCATATCGTCGCATATAAGGGAAAAATTTTCGGTTATCTATATTTAAATCTCTCCACCATGATTCCTCGAGTCTCTGTCACTCAAATCGTCTGGTGCAGCCATTTAAATAGGGGCAACTGTAATACCCCAAATTTTACCCTTATATTTAGTCAGTCATTTCGCATATCATCTCATCTGTGCATTTGCTAACCATTAACAAGTCATGGAGGTGTTTGTTTTGCAGATTTGGTTCCAGGGGTATTTTGGTCATTTTACGCAAATTCTGCTAATTCCTTGAAGACGGGCTGTTATTAAGTTCTGAGGCATTTGATACACTATTTTTGAGGCATTTATTTATCACCGGGTTTGATTATATCAAGGCGCCATTTCCATGTGTTCGGTATCAAAAATTGTCGGGCACAACTGGATTTAAGATCCATTTCATCACTCATGGTTTACTTCCAGAGCACTTCAGGTTCTGTTAATAAGGCACAGTCGTAATTGGGTATTATTGGATTGTGGCTCTTGGCATTTGGTCAGTGGAATTTAATTACGAGTAATGTTATTGTTGATGCTGAAACTGTTGTGATTACGGTGCACATCCGCGTTTGGTTATGAAATGGTTGGTTAGCATTTAAATTGGATTTTAATCAGATGATGAGATTAAGATTACAAATGAGACAAGTGCACGAATAAGAATATCATTCGGGAATGTTTATGGTTTATGACTATGTTAATGAATTTAAATATTTGTGGATTTATTCACAAATGTTTATAATTTTTTTAACTAGAAATAAATATAAATAGATTCAAGTTTTGGGAATTTTATTTCATAAAGATCTCATTATACAAGAAGGAGGAGATTGTTTCACATTTTCGAAATGCTGTTACAAGGAATTACATTAATTCTAAAAGTTCTAAGTCCTAAATCCTAAAGACTTCTAAGTGTCCTTCGCGGTGTCCTTTGAGCTTCTCCGCAAAATCTCCGATCAACCTGCACATCAAAAAATAGCAAAGCAGAATAGAAAAATGTTAGAGTTTGTTTTCGACACTCTCAGAACAGCGTCATCATCGAGTACCGGGAGTGGCACAACCGAAGCTGCGTCCTACCCCCGTTACCGGCCCGCGCCGTTGGCGTTAGATCGGATAGTATCTATTCTTATCATAAGGGACGTCCGAGAGATAGAAGTAATAAAAGAAGCGGGACTGATTCGTTTTGCCGCGATTGGATTTCCAAACTGATACGAGAGTAAGGCAACACGGTCAATCTGGACCCAGACCCGGATGCCGGCAGGTCTGAGTCATTTTTTTCCACACCTGAAAGTCCACAACAGCATCAGTACAAATTGATGACAGAAACTCAAAAACAAGACAGTTCATAAGCTACTGAAAATGCACAACCAAAAACACCATTGATTCTGAGTTCAAGAAAACCAAGTAAAGGCTGCTGCTAGATTACAACTGCTACCACAAAGCAGGTTCAAACAGAACAAGAAAATGAAATACAAAAACAAGTTGTATCAAGCTGCATCAAACAATGTACCAAAGGTCAGAATTGTCAGTTAGGGGCAAGCTTCAACCAATTCAGATGGCAAGTCACAAAAATGTGAAATAACTACACCGAGTTGCAGCACAAACCATAGCGCAGACAAGGGCTCAGTTCAGAGCATCATTGCCCCAACAAACGAGTCACGAAAATCAGTTCAAAGTACGAGGGTAAACCGCATCAGTTATCGCACATCATGGCTTCACAATCAGTCTGAAAGCCAATAACCAATAGCAGCCCAGAACTCATGTTCTGAATCCAATCAAGCATCGAAAGTAACCGATCTCGAAGGCAACCGCGGCGTAGTAGCGATTCTGAAAAAAGAAGAAAGGTCGTGAAGATCAAACCAGATGGACATCCAAAACAAAATCTGTATCAGAAAGAGAAACAAGTGTTCTGAACCACATTCCACAGAACACAACAGAAGGCAATCACAATGTCATCAAAGAATACAAGCGTCGAGGGCTCAGATAAACATCATCGCCGTATACCATTCTCAGCATCGTTTGACTCGACCTAAGCCTCAATATCAGCCCTCTCTGAAAGAAGAAGAGGAAAAGCTAACTGCATCAAAAAGTCAAAACAAATCGAAAACGAATCAGTGCAGTTCAGATGAAATCAAACAAATCAAAACGAATCAGTCAAACAAATTAATTTCAGATATCAAACAGATCAAATGAAATCCAATCAATGTCAGATAAAACCAGGATCGCATCAAAATCCCAATCAAATCTTAAAAAAGGAAATCAGATTCAATCAGATCATCAAATCAGAAAGTAACGCAAATCCAACATCCAAGGCCCAAAAGATAAATCAGAGTATATAAAAAGGGAAGATACCACCTGATGAAAAAAAAGACGAAGAAAGGATAGCGAAAACCCTAACGAACGAAATCGCGAAAGCCCTAGAGGAACGAACGAAATCGCGAAAGCCCCAGAGGAACGGACAGTCGCGAACAAACCCTAGGCGGCACAAGAAGGAGGCGGTCGAGACTCAGAGGGACCGATACCCTCATCATCGTCTTCGTAAGAAGTAGCAGCGAACATCATCGACGGCGACAACAAACATCACCGAACAATCAATATCATCCGCGAATCACACCGAACTGAGAAGATCGCCATCGCCGTTCGTAGCGCCGGCGGGCAATCAACTCTCAGCCTCAGCTTTACATCATCGGCTAAAGATAAAAGTAAACTCATGCATTAACCCGTTTTTATTCCATTTTTCATGTTTTGTAGAAGAAGACGCAGATCATGCGAGAGAGAAGGGAAGGGAAGAAGAACAGCGGCGCCGCGAAAGGATCTTAGGGTTTCGAAACCCTAACCTCTGCTTTGACATATTACTAACAAACTGGGTTGGGTCTGGGGTGATGACCGGCCCAACCCCTTTATTTTTATTATTTTTAAAAATTGTTTTTTTTTTGTTTTTTTTGCTTTTTTTTAAAACCATTTTATAATTAAAAACTGTTAAAAAACCTTTTTGTTAAAAAATATTGAAATTGTTTTAAAAAAATAAGTAAGAACTTTAATGAAATAAAAAAAATCCTCTTTTTATATAATAAAAAAATAAAACCTTTTTTAAAATATTAAACTTTTTTTAAGATAAGAATTAAACTTTTTTTCAAATTTAAATCTCCTTTTTTAAAAACTAATATTAATTTCTTTTTTAAATTTACTCTAAAAATCTTTTTGCATTTTTATATTCCCCTTTAATATTATTTGTTTTCATCTAACCCTTTCACTAACGTTTTTCAGTTTCTCTCTGCAGATTAAATTCCAATTCATTATTATATATATGTATCTGTTTCCCGGTTGTAACTTTGCGAGACAATTGTCGCATTATCTTTTCTTTCCAGTACTTTATATTTCATAACCGTGCATTTACTCACCTACCATCACATTTTACATTTATCAATTATTCTGTCACATCACACACATCCGAAGGTTAGGTCTAGCTTTTGGCCGCCGCGCCAATAGTCCGTAAAACTTCACACATTCAACTCAAAACCTCAAAACTACACCCTTACAACTCTTACAAACCCTAATTTTCACAAATGCCTCGCCGCAGGCAAAATTACAATTTTACCCCTAGCATTAGGTCAAAGAGCCGCCGCGCTCATTTTAGGGTTTCCCGCCGTGGAATCCCTAACCTAACCTAACCCTAATTACGACTTAACAATTCAACGTAGAGATTTGGAGTTTCTACACTCCATGTAAGCGTGTCCCTAAGATACGTTTATTCCCCATTGAAACCTTGGCCACAGTCAAGAAGTCTCTAACCTCCCTTTTGAGGGGAACTACGATTACTCTGATTCCACTCCCGTAAGGATACGTAGGCACAAGATGCGATGTCTTGCCGAGTAAACTTAGAATTAACCCCTTAGGTCTCTTTTCTCACTTTTAATCCTTTGTACATATACCTTAAGCAAATAAATAAAGCAAATAGTAAACATCTGAACAAAAGGTTCCTGTAGAGTACTACAGAAGTTTAGGGTGCTAATACCTTCCCTAAATTTAACCAACCCCCGAACCCTAGATCTTTCCCCGCATTGTGTTTACGATGCAAAATAGGTTTTCCCTTTTTGACCTTTTCCTTCGGATAAATCAAAGAGCGGTTGTGAATTGAATTGCGATTCAAACTCATTAATAGTTTGTGATCCTATTTCCACCGCAACACTTAGGATTAACCAGATGAAACCCTAGTGACCTCCATTTCAACTGTGGCTCTTGCACTTGATAAAATGACTTGATTGAGCTCCATCATGACCTTCAAGGCACTTCAATGAGCTCTACTCACACATCCTCTTCCTGATCAAGGCCTTACAATCCACTGTTGATCTTTAACTGGCTCCTAGGGAGGAGATGAGCCCCATACAAGCACTCAAACTTCTCAAAAACTCAACCCTCTGTCTCGTGACCCTGATAACTTCTTAAGCTTGAATAATACCTCTGGTTAGGCTTCTCTTGATATGTATCACCCTTGATCCCCTGTTAAATGAAAGATGCTATGCTATGCAAATGCTAGAACTATGTTATGCCAATGCAATGAAACATAAACCAAGTGAGAAAAAGGTTGGGCAAATTTTGGGCTGCAACAACTGCCCCTATTCAAGCGGCTTGGACCCGACTGGATGAAAAGCGAACGGCTTTCAAACAATCGAGGTAGAAGACGGTTGAATACCAAATAACCCGGAAATTTGCCAACCGCGGAAATAAACTGCGCAAAACTGTTTGGAAAGCAATATATAGAAAACTGAATCTGGTTGTCACGGAGACAATTGATCAATCATCTGATAAAAACATGATTTCAATATCAAACACCTGCGTGACGCCACAGGTGTCGAGTCAACTAACTGGATTACCACCATCAATCCTCCCGAACTATGTCACAATAAGCGGGCATCGTCAAAAGACCGTATCTAAATATCGTCCTCGACCTTCTTTTCCCGAAGAAGCGGGAAAAACACTACTCAAAGCACAAACCGTCGAACCATCACGTCGACCGAATCACGGGCTCAAAGTGCGAACGGTTGAACCATCACGTCAACCAAATCACGGGCTCAAAGTGCGAACGGTTGAACCATCACGTCACCCAAATCACGGGCTCAAAGTGCGAACGGTTGAACCATCACGTCACCCAAATCACGAACTCAAAGTGTGAACGGTTGAACCATCACGTCAACCAAAGCATGAACTCAAAGTGCGAACGGTTGAACCATCACGTCAACCAAAGCATGAACTCAAAGTGCGAACGGTTGAACCATCACGTCAACCAAAGCATGAACTGTCGAACCATCACGTCGACTGTTGTACGATCACGTCAACTGTTGAACCATCACGTCAATTGTTGAACGAAACTCAAAGAGTGAACTGTCGAACCATCATGTCGACCAAAGCACAAACTGTCGAACCATCACGTCGACTGTTGCACGATCACGTCAACCGTTGAACCATCATGTCAACTGTTGAACGAAACTCAAAGAGCGAACTGTCGAACCATCACGTTGACTGTTCAATTCCTAAGAAGTGGGAAAAGCACTAAATAAAAGTGCAAACTCGAAGACTTGAACAAACAACTCTGCGGGGAAATTATGACGCTACCGGAATTTGCACTACATAAAGCGCGAACTTGGTTAACAACTCCGCCAACACGGGTAAAACTCTCCGTCTACACGGGTAACAATCTCTGTCAATCACAGGTAACTTCTCCGTCCATCACGGGTCAAAACACGTAAAATCTCCGTCAACACGGGTAAAACTCTCCGTCTACACGGGTAACAATCTCTATCAATCACAGGTAACTTCTTCGTCCATCACGGGTACCTTCTCTGTCAACACAGGTAAATTCTCCGTCCATCACGGGTAACAATCTCTGTCAATCACAGGTAACTTCTCCGTCCATTACGGGTAACAATCTCTGTCAATACATGTAACATCTCCGTCCATCACGGGTAACAATCTCAAGATTTTCAAAACTGTTGTACGGCAGTCTGAAGAATACTTTGCTGGGGAATAAGAGAAACTTAACCAAGCAACTCTGATGGGGGAAAAACTCTACTGGGGAAGTCACGAGTAACAAATCTGAAAGTTTAAACCATGAAATCTTTTAACGCTGACGTAATAGCAACCTAAGAAGAATTCCGCTGGGAGAGAGAAGAGAGACTTAACCAAGCAACTCTGCTAGGGGAGCATATGACAGGTCGAACACTATCATCACATATCTCGCGCCACAAATATGAATATCTGGACACTTTCTTGAACAATAATCTCAATTATCTGCAGGGAAAAACACCTGAAAACAAAGAGGTAACCAACCTGGCTTATGTTCCAAAATGCATATGTTTTATGATGGCATAATGCTCCATACAACATGGAAATGCTACGCGTGGGTAGATGCAAATATGATGATATATGCAAATGCAAAGGGATGCTCCAGCAAAATAAATGCTGAAGACAAAGCCAAGTCCGCTGGGGATAACCGGGTATCACAGATATATTCCAGCAAAATAACTGCCGGAGAGGTGAAACCAACTTTGCAGGGGATAACCATCTTGCTGGGGAATGGCTCACAAGCTTGAAATTTCAAACTCTATTGAGGATGATCATCCTATCGGAGGAAAAACAACTTGCTGGAGAACAGAAAAGAAGGTCCTGCGCGGGGATGCTCCTTTCAAACCACTGATCCTGATTGTGCTCTGTGGGGATTAACCCTGTTGGGGATACTCAGCTGGGAACTGATCTGCATACTCTGATTGTACTCTGTGAGGACTCTCTCTGGGGAATAAATGCGCTCATAACCAACCTCCGGGAACGCATGCTCCGCTGGGTATATCAATCTCGACCCGTTGGGGATGACTTTATCCTGCCGAATAAGTCAATCTTGAATTGTCGAGGATAATCTGATCCTGCTCCGATGCAATCCCAACTCTTCTGGGGATAAAACTTCAACTTCCGTATGCCGGGGATGAAGAGCAAATTCCGTCTGCTGGGAGGAATAAGTTTCACATAGAGCCGGCTCCTGTGTTAAAGGACTCTGGCTGGGGAACATGATCCCTTGGATATCTGCTACAAAGGTGACAACAATGCCCCAGTCCAAACATTTCAACTTGAAAAGACAAACTTGCCACAAACCGACTTCGAGATGGCTTGCCCCTGACTCTGTGTCAATTTCTAGTAAACCCCGATAAAACAGAGAGGAACATTTCCTTCGCTTCTACTTTTGCTCCCAGCTCATGGGATCTTCGTAAAAATCTTCCCCTAAAAGGGTACTGCAATCTCCGTAACCTGATGGTTAGATATGAACTATTTTCGCATTTTGAACCTTAAAGGGGTGCTTCAAATTGGTCGCCTTCTGATCAACAATAGCCTTCATGCTCTCAGGGTGGCCTGCCCCAGTCTTGTAACAACTTTGCCCCTGACTGGCTGATTCGTAGTAGTGCTTCCGACTACGAGAGATTTACCGAATCTCGACCTGATTGCCTCAGATGGCTGACTTCATTGGGGATCATTTGATACGGCTAGCCCCGACTCAACTGAGTATTTGGCGTTCTGCATTCTATCCTGATCAAACTTTCCACTGTGGAAACTTCCCCGCTGTCAAGCGCTTACTCGCGAGTAAAACAAATTGTTCTGCATAAAAGATATATTAAATGCAATGCATATGACAGTTTTGAAATCCAAGTCTGTTCACTGGAGAGAAATTTTATGACATAAATGAATCAACTATCAAGATGTCAAAATTAATACAACGCTGCAAGAGGAATCCTTTTAGGAGTCAGTCTCGATGCGGTCTTCACCGAAGTATGCTCTCGAAATAAACCTGCTTCAATTAGGACTTTTTCAGGTTGTAACGTGGTCGGGTTCACGGTTAACAAGAAAGGACATAAGGCTCAAAATTCTTTTTTACCCCACCCATTCTTCGTGATGTTCTCCGATCCTATGTTCAGCTAATTCGACCTTAGCGCTCACCTTTCAAAGGTTGTATAGGAGTGATAGTTCAGGACATCACACGTTTTTGGAGTGACAGTCATTCGCTTTTCATCTTTGGACGTCTGAGTCACATGATTTCGTTCTTGTTTGAGGATTTTCCTTTTGCAATCCTTTTGCTTTTCGGTTCTTCTCGTTTTTCCCTAACTTTTGCTTGGACTAATTCCTCTGAATTTTCGATTTTAAAGTCCAGTGGGATACCCCCATTTTTTCCTAAGTCCCTTGTTTTCAGGATTCGATTTAGCGGGTTTTTCCTTCTTTTTTTTCTTTTCGAACAAGTCGTGTGACACTAGTTGTCTGACTCTTTAGGGAATAAATGTGACTGTTTTACTCTTGACGTTTAACCATTGTGGTTTTTTAGGCACGACCTCTAGAGGTGTGATTGATCCTCGAACGGACACTCCTTCTGTAATTTGGACGCTCGGTCAAATTAGCTAACACCTACCCTACCCCAGGTTAAGATTGAAGGTTTTTCGTTTTCAGAAAGAACTCCTACTACTAGGCTCAAAAGGGGTTGACAAGGGATTATCTTCCTTATATCTCCGGTGTTTGGGAATTGAAACAATGCCTGTACATCATCAACAGGTTTCATTCAAAAGCATACATTCAGAAGCTCTGCGTCTTTCGACTTTCGTCATCCTCCCCGGATTCCACTTAAACAAGCGTTAGAAATAAATGAAAGCAATAGAGTGAACACGAATGGATTAATTCAAAACATTCATATTTATTTCATTATCAATATCAATTGAAAAACAACAAGTTTTACAAGCGAAAATTTGCAATTCTAACAGGAAAGAAACTACAAAATGTAAAGAAATGGCATGTTAAAATGTAGATTGCCAGCTTTTAGGCCCTGGGCTTTCACATCTGTCTGGCTGCTGAACCAGCCCTCCTCAAGTTTCTTATTGAAACCACTCTGCTTAAAACGGCAACCAGGTGAACTGTCTCTTTGACTTCATTGGGTTTTGCCTATCACGCAAGTTTGGCTGATAATGATAAGGCTACTAACCCTGGAGAGGAGCTGAAGTCTGTTGCAAAGACTGGACAGATTGTTGACTTTGAACAAATTGCTGATTCTGAGCAGTTGAACCACATGGAGGTTGAGTTTGAATTATCAGGGATTCCTTTTGTTCAGGCGCCTTCATCCTCAGGCTTGATCTAGGCACAGGTAGTAACTGAGGACAAGGGGATTCTGACACCATTGAGTTCCGGATATACTCCTAACCCACTGCAGCTTCGGGAACATCCATCACCCTGGAAGCAGCTGGAATAGAACCAGTAGGTATAGTTATGCCGCTTGGCGTGAATTCAATAGCTTTTGAGTCAATCAGGTCTTGAACTTTATGCTGAAAAGCTTTACAGTTTTCAATGTCATGCCCCGGTGCCCCAGAGTGGAAATTGCAATGGGCATTCCCATCATATTCTGGTGGAGGGATACCAGGAAGCGGAACTAGAGTCCGAAGTTTGACCAATTGAAGTTGAAACAGGACCTGTAGCAACTGAGCATATGTCATTGGGATTTGGTCGAAAGTTCTTTTAGCTGACATTACCCTCTGGGCGTTCCCCCTCCTGGTCGCATGGTTACCCCGAGAAGCAATGCGTTGGAGAGAAAAATTCAAAGCTCTTTGTCGCCTATTAGACATCGTAGGCTTATCAACCCTGGGCACAGGTTGCACATGCACCGGTTCCACAGACCCGAACGGATTAAGCATCTTTACTGCGGTTTCAGGTAGCTGATCATCTTTTTTCCTGAGCACATCCTTTAACACCTCCATGATCAAGCCCACTTGGGTCTTCAGCTGATTGTTTTCATCTTTGAGTGCCTCATGCTCTAGACGCAACTCTTGCATGTCTCCCATAACCCGCCTCATCTGGCCTCGGACCTCACTCAGCTCTGCTCTTACCAGTTCCATAGCCTTGTGGGGACTTATGTACTCTTCTCGATCGGGTCCTGAGATAACCTGCATCAACATAGGGTTAGGAGACATAGTACGAGGCACCTGCTATGCAAATGATTTATGTAAATGCAAACACATATCCATGCATTCTGAGGAAGTCCCCTTCGATTCTAGCTCCAAGACAAATAAAGTCTACCGTCCAATCATGGAAAAGAAATCCTCATATATTTATGAAAAGCCCTCTTGGGTAGCGTACAACAAAAGAAAATTACAACTGAAGCAGCGGCATGACCCCAACCAACAAGCCTGGTGGTGATCAACATATAAAAGGTACAAAGAAATACAAAGAAAATCAAGTGCGGCCACGGGCACGGAAATCCTCTAGTAGCTTCTTCGTATCAGGATGGTCAGGCTGAGTGAGCAAGCCCTGGATCAACAGATCTCTTTGCCTGATGGCATCCGGGAGGTTCTCAGCAATGCTCCCATACACACCTTCCTCAGAATGGTTCTCCACCCTGCTTCTTTTAGCGTCAGCCCGGAGTTGATAATCCAGTAAGTTATCTTTGAGCTCAACTACCTTATATTGGGAATCTCGTCGGAGTGAAGCTTCAGCTTCTATCTTCTTGTTTTTGGCCTCAACCTGTGCTTCCAACTGGACTATCTACTGCTTCAGCTTTTCTTCCCTTTCTTTGTGGCTAGTCAAGGTACTACTCCACAGCTTCTCGGACTAGGTCAACTTCCGGTATACCCTATCTAGATCCTACTTCTTGGTAATCAATACCCCGTGCACTGCCTTTAGGTCCAACCCAAGACGCTCTCGAGCATCGATCTCTTTGGTCAAGTTGGCACCCAGGTGGTTGATCATCTCGGTCTGCCTCTTGCTGGTGTAGACGGCTTCACTTTTTTCTCTTCGAAGCTGAGCGATCTCGTTTTCCAATTCTTCATTGGCTTTGACTAGCTCTGCATTCTTGGCTTGAAGCTGCTCGTACTTCTGGATTTTGATCATGGTAGGCTCAGAAGGTTCGTCTTGTTTGACAGGAGGAAAAGGCATCAACACTTTCGCTGCTCTGTTACGAATCCAGTCCACATAAGGAGGATAAGCCTGATTGTTGCTTTTCCCTAATAAGGTCTTTCCCTTTCGATGAACGTTATTCCAAGTGTGTTCAAACCTAACCAAATCATCCCCTTCTAATACGCCAGTGAGGTACAGAGATTCCTGTACCTCTTCGTCTTTAGGAGGTCCTCTCAAAGCATACCCGAATTGTCTGATAGCAACAGATGGATTATAGTTGATACAGCCCTTCCTACCCACAAGAGGGACATTAGGAAAGCTCCCACAGTTGTAAATAATTTCGCTCCCCAAACGATCCCTATCAAACCAATCGATGTCTTCGACAAACAAGCTCATCAGTCGCTCTGACCATTCCTTCGTCTCTGCCGTCTTTATAAAAGGACCATCCTTTGGTAGATGAGTGACAAACCATCTGTAGAACAATGACGCACAATAGGATACACCTTTGCCTCTTCTATTTTCATTTTTGTAGTGCACCGAATGGTACACGTCTCCGAGCAAGGTCGGGATTGGATTCTTTGAGACGAAGATGCGAAGAGCATCCACATCCACAAAATCTGGAATATTAGGGAACAACATGATGCCGTATATGCACAGGGCCAATATAGCTTTGAACGCCACCTAACATTCCTTTTTGGCGAAGTGTCGGGCTCTCTCGGCTAGAAAAGATAGTGGGAATCCCCAGGCTCCATTTCTCTTGACAGCCTTTCCCTCTAACTCAGAAACATCAATGTGCAGAGCTGGAGCAATCTTAGCCAGATCTGGCTCCTGATCGATAGGCCAAAAGGGTACCTGCGCAAGAATGGGTATCTCCAACAGGACAGAGAACTCTTCCAAAGTGGGGGCCAGCACATAGCTCGGAAATGTGAAGCAACGTAGCGGGGGATCATAAAACTGAAGTAGGGTCTGGAGTCCGTTCAATTCATACACCAACGGTTTGCACACAACACTGAGCAGCTTCCCATAGGTTCTTCGGAAATCTCCCATCACTTCTTTACCAGGCAAGGAAATCAAACCCCTCAGAGTAGTAATATTCGGAGTAGGAAATTTGTAGGCCAAAGTTCTTCTCACACTGGGCTCCATGATGGACACAGAAAGGACAAGATTGCTAGAATCAAAGGGGAACTGCACACCTGCAACATAGATACATGTTAGATGCAATGCAATATGAAAATGTAAATGCATATGCAAAATGCAGCAGGGGATCAAGTGATGTGCTGTGCTGTGGAGTGCTGTGGCAGATCATAATTTAGCTTCAGCAAGAAAATACCACACTCTGATAATACATGACTACTGAAACCCACAAAACTGATTCACTGACACGAAAACCAGGTTGTCTGAAGGTTACGTTTTCCTGCAATAAACCCGACCCCGCTCACTGGTATGGACCTAATCACTGACAAAGGTACGACATCCTATGCGTTCATCAGCGTCACAGACTTTCAAGAAACAATGATACGATACCCAGAAGGTGTGGCATCATCATCTCTTGAAGTGGCCTCACTTAGCTGAATCACAAATGATCGGTCCCCAGAGTCGACAATCCTAAGATCTGAAATCCTTTCAACGGCCCACTGGGCTGGAAATGGAAATCAACTCAAAGAACCTCGTCTGAGTGCAGATTTCGTGGGAACTAGTGCATGCCTAACATACAGGTTCACCACAAATATGCGTCTAAATCTATGTAGTTCTCAAGCCTGGGTCTGGCTTATCACTCATCAGAGCCCCTTCCCACAACAGCACAATAATAATAATATCATACTGAAAATAAAGTGCGGAAAGTAAAAGCGATAAATAAACATAACTCAACAGGTATATGTAAGTTCAGAGTATGCCTAAGAATGGGGTGAATTAGGCCTTTTAAAACTTTTTCCGGTTTTTATACTTTCTTGAATTTTGCTGGTTAATGATCTTAAAAAGGAAAGCAGTAATGGCAGAAAGTAAGAAGATGACACGGTGATTTATAGTGGTTCCCTTCACAATCCGAAGGTACTCCACTCCCCTTTCCACACGAAAGAGAGTTTTCACTATTGTTTTAGAAAGTACAACCTATCACACCATCAACCGGTGAGGCCCACAATCTAACAACAAAAAAAACTAGTATGCAAGAACAATCCTCTTGCAAACACTAACCCTTGTGTCCAACAATCCTGGATCACAAGTCACAACAGACTATTCTGTAATTCTTTTTATAATTTAAGAGTACAATAGTAATATCAATACAAAGATTGATCTTCTCCTTTAATCAGAATTCACAACTTAATCTCAATACAAGTGTTCAAACAAATGGATGTGAAAGGTTATGCAAGTATGAACACTTTTAAATGTATTTGAAATTATTTGAAAAAGTAGTGAATATGATTCAATGATTGTTTTTGAAAATTGTTGGAGGTGTTTTTTTTTTCAAAAAGAAATTTTCAGAATTTATATTATTAAAAACACCCATTTAAAAAGGTATAAATATGTGTAATTCAAAAGATGAAATGGTATAACAATCACACAACATTTGAATTCAAAACAAAGCAATTTTTCAGAAAACTTTCAGTGTTATTCGGTTAACCTATATGGTTAATCGGTTAACACTGGAACGTTAGGCCAGAAAATTGAAGTTTTGAAATGGTTAACCGGTTAACCCATATGGTTAATCGGTTAACACTATTATTTTTCAGAAAAATACTTAATAAAACAATGTTATACCAATTCCAATTGTTTCAAAAACATGTTCATGCACTATGATCAAATGATAAATTTTTTGAACACTTGTATATCAATTAAATTAGAGAATTTTGATATACCATAGCTTGTGTCCAAGTCTTGAAAGATGATCGAGCAAATGTACATGAAGCTTGAATGTTGATCACTTCCATAATACTTTGATCTTGGTCTTTTGAAATCTTTTGACTTTTTGCACAGATGAAATGAGCTTGAGTCTTGTTGTTGACGTCATCAAAACCTTGAGATGAAGCATGCTTCTACAATCTCCCCCTTTTTGATGATGACAACCAGTTGAGTCTTGTGCAATACTTTAACGATTTTTGGTCTTGGTCTTGTTTCTCCCCCTATGTCCATGAACTCCCCCTTTCTAAAACAGAGGCTAAAAACAGAGGCAAAAATTCTGCACACATAGACATTAGAAAGCCAAAACTCTTCTCCCCCTTTGTCTTTAGCAAAAAGGAAGGAGTTTTCAAACAAAACTAGAAAATATCGACAATTATGAAAGCAATCAAAAGAATAATCAAGTAGGTAAGCAAAACATACTGAAATAAAATTAAACATGCAGCAGAGTGCAACCAAAATAGAGTATGAGTACAACGCAAATGAAACAAAGTTAAGAACATAAACTTAAAACTTAATGACTAGAAAGCAATAAAAGACAGCAACAACAGCATATTCTCTAAATGTCCTCATTATCCATATCCTCATCATCTTCTCCCTCTTCTTCACTATCATCCGCTTCTTCAATCTCGTCTTCCACGACCCTGGTGGTTGAATGTTGAGGATTAAGGATGAGGTTGCAGAGAGAGGCAATGGCTCGGGAGGTTTCGCGGTGCATATTCATGGATTCCCTATGCTGGTTCATAATGGTAGTATAGAGAAACTCATTGGTTAGACCTCCTTCAGGAATAGGATGGGCTTGATTGGCAGGACCGTCATCTGCATATCGGTATGTTCTGTTAGCTTCTTTGATGATACCCGTATTCTTAACAATGGTGATCTCGTTGATTTCATTTGTGGTAGGTTTCATCTTGGTGGACGGTTCTTTGTTGAGGTCCAATTCTGTCAATTCCAGAATCCTTGAAATCAATCGTGCATACGACAGCCTTGTTATGCAATGAAGTTGTTGCTGAAGATGGTACATGATAGTCAAAATCCAGTTCACCTTAATTCTGTTCTTGATTGCATACATAAGTTGCATCTCCAAGTCATTAATTTGGGAATGATTTGAATCCTTGGGTATCAGAACATAACAGATCATATAGTGCAGCATTCTATCGGAAACCGTCAGGTTTTTCGCATAACACAGCATGCGGGCGGTCCGAGAGTTTGCTATGACCGTCTCTTTGGGGAACCGGCAGATTTGATAATAATACTCCATTTTGTCATAGTTTGACCATAGTCCATCAACATGGTTGACACCCTTCCTTAAGAAACAGCCTCTTGAAGGTATTTTGAGGTGTCTAGCAATGGTGGACAGTTTCTCAGTAAACTCATTTTCTCTAACCACATAACTGATCATATGATTTTCATCAATATCCAGATATACAGCCAATTTATTCATAAAAGCTTTAACCAAGTCTGGGTAAATGATACCAGAATCTGAAACAAACTTATCTATGTGTTGATACTCAAGCAGTGCAGGGAAATCAAATGAAGATGCTGGAAATGCTTTAAGATTCACATGCTTTACCGGCAGAAGTTGTCGGACACGAACCTTGAAATCCATTCGCCTCTTCTTGGTAGTCTCCATGGGAATGCTGTCGTCTTCAGAGGCAGAAGCATATTCAGGAAGTTTTCCCTTGCCCTTGTGTGAGGATGCCATGGATGAAAGTTTGAGAGGTGTTGAGAGATTAGGGTTTGCTGAATTTTTAGGGTTTGAAGTTGTGAGGAGAGAGTGGTAAAGGTGTGGCAATATATATCAGAGAGATGAGAGTGGGGTTTTAAAGTTTTAGGGTTGGAAGTCTAATATCCAATAATGAGTCAAAGAAGAGGAAGAGTTCCAAGGATATGAATTTGGACACTTAAGAGAATATTGACCACATAAAAATGCATTTAACACATACTATGTTTCAAACATTCTAATTAATTTTCGTTTCTGATTTTTAGAAATTTGAACACTGTTAATCGGTTAACCATATAGGTTAATCGGTTAACACATTAAAAAATTGAGTCAGAATTGAAAATTTAACAGTGTTAATCGGTTAACGATATAGGTTAATTGGTTAACACATGAGAATTTTGGAAAAATTGTGAAAAACAGAATGCAAACATAATTGAAAACATATTGAAAACATACATAATATCATGCATACATAAAATAGCAAAAGGTCAGATGTCACCTTCATCAAGAATCCCAAGTTCTCGCCGAATTTTGTAGAATGGTTCTTTCGCCAATGGTTTGGTAAAGATGTCGGCGAGTTGATTGTGCGTGTCGACGAAAGTAACATCTACATCTCCATTCAATACGTGATCTCGAAGGAAGTTATGCCGGATATCTATATGCTTTGTCCTCGAATGCATGACCGGATTCTTCGTGATGTTGATGGCACTTGTGTTATCACATCGAAGAGGAATGCAACCGAGATCTACACCGTAATCGAGGAGTTGTTGCTTGAGCCACAGAGTTTGAGCACAACAACTTCCTGCTGCAATATATTCTGCTTCGGCTGTACTGAGAGCCTCACATGCTTGCTTCTTGCAGGCCCATGACACTAGTGCATTCCCGAGAATGTGACACGTACCACTTGTGCTTTTTCTATCGGTCTTACATCCTGCATAGTCAGTGTCAGAGTAACCAACTAAAGAACAAGTACTACCTTTAAGATACCATAATTCGACGTTCATTGTCCCTTTGAGATACTTTATGATTCTCTTTACGGCTGTGAGATGCGATTCCTTCGGACTTGCTTGAAAGCGTGCACACAAACAAACGTTAAACATAATGTCAGGACGGCTTGCCGTCAAATATAGTAATGAACCGATCATACCTCGATATTTTGTAATATCAATTGGAGTACCGGATTCATCTTGATCAACGTACATTCCGGATCCCATAGGAGTGGACATCACCTTGCAACTGTCTGTTGCACCCTAAAATTTGCTCAACTTATTTCACCTGATTTTATGTTTCAATTGCTTTAGCATTTGCATCTTAGGTCATGTACACAATTCATTCATCTGCATAGCATAGCATGGGCAAGCCATCCAACAAGGGACCAAGTACCATTCTTATCTCTATGAGCATATCAAGAGGTTCCTATTCAAATTCAATCTTAGCCAAGTCATCAGAAAGAAATTGAAATCTGAGAAGTTAGTGGACCAAGCAGTGGATCTATCTCCTATCTTGAGGGTATTTGAAGATCATCAAAGAAGTCGTGAGCAAGGAATTGAGGTCATGGAGTGCATGTAGACACCATGGAAGACCTAGAGGGTCATTTTGAAGATGAGACAAGTCATTGATGTGATTACAAGAGCTGCAGTTGAAGACAGTCAACTAGGGTTTCATCTGGGTCAACCCTGGGTCAACCCTAGGTCAAATGCTTGATTGAAGGGCATCAAGGCCTGTTTGAAATATGTGGGATGCCTCATGTGACATGTAGATATGGATGTGGTGTTGTGTCAAGGAGGAATCAAGAGAATTCAAGAAGAAGAGAAGTTTCTGAATTAGGGTTTCTGTGTAAAATCCCCTAGTTTAGGGCAAACTTCCAAGCAAGATAATTCAAAATGCAAGCTTCAAATGGATCCTTGGCCAACATGAAACTTGTAGAGGATCTCAAGTCCTTTAATTTGAGTGGTGGAAGACATAAAGGATATTTATAGAACTCAAGTTATGGTTCTTGCAAGTTACAGGTCCTTAGAGGCATCTGAATTTTGTCTGTGAAAGTTACTTGACTTCCAAGCAACGTTTACCCCTCAAGGAGCTTTCAAATGGATTTCTGGCCAACATGAAAGTTGTTCCTCATGATCTTAGCTTTCTAGAAAGGTATGGTATGCCTTCATCTTATTTGTGGAACTCTACTTATGACTTTGGCAAGCAAAGGGCATTTTGGTCATTTGGAAATTATAGGTTATTTCAAGCATATGGCCATATCTCCTACTTCCAAGCTTCAAATGAAAAAACCTTCAACATCAAAGTTGCTTAGAATGATGTTTTAAGGCTAGTAGGGTGGTCATGAGATGTTGGAAAGGCTCATAGCAAAAAGTGATAAAAATGGCCTAAAAATGAGACATAAGTTAATTCAAGTGAAATGGAAAATCCTAAAATCCAAGTTCCAAATCCAAACCATGGCATATGATAGGTCATTTTGACTCCCAAGGACATTTTAAGAACAATTGTTCAGCCACAATTTTGATTTGAGGCTTAAATCTTGGGGTTGCTTTGTAATTTGCTTGCTTGCATAATGGCATACCAAACCAAAACAAGGAAAAGCTTAATAAACAAGGTGTTTAAGCATTGCATATTGTCCTAATTCTCATGTAAGGAGAAAATGAAGATAATTACTCAAGTTTTAAGGTTTTTGTCATGATATCTCATGTGGTGGGAAGTGAAGTGCAAAGTATCACTTCATGAAAGTTCAAGTTTCTACTAGAGTGATCTAGATGGTTCTAGACCTTTCCAAATGAGTCTATATATTGAATACAATCTCCATTGGTGAGAGGTTGGTGATTGTTGATGTTAATGGTGGTAGAGAAAAGAGTTTGAACCAAAAATTCTCCATTTGCAAATTGAATTGAAACTTCATTTTTCTCTTCATTACCCTTCCATTTTTTTCCACAAATCATCACCACAAACCTCCCTGAACATGTTCATGCTAGAGTTAGCTTCCATTATTGATGAATTGAAAGCTTTCCAAGTGAAGTTGCAAGAGAGAAAAAGGGATTGGATCTGAAGATATAAGTCATCTCCATCAAATCTTGTGCAAGAAGAGTATTGTTCATCACCTGAGGACCATCCTTGAAGATCTACAAGGCCTGATTCGAAGCTTTTCAACACCTACCATTGCAAGGGTCAAGGTATGCAAAATCTTTCCCACACTTTGATTTAGGCATGGCTAGGGTTAGTTCTTGTTGTGAAACCATTAGAGACCATTAGGGGATTCATTTGGATGAGTTTAAGACCAATTAGTGAGGTTTCATTAATGGAGGTTGATTCTTGATGGAGGTAAAACACACTATTTAATGGATGATAATGCACGAATTTTGGTTGGTTTTAATCAGCATGGCATAGGGATTAATTCTATATAAAGATTGTTGAGTTTTGTGATGGTTGAAAATTGAAGAAAGTTTGGATCCATGGTGTTGTACTGTTCGGGTAGGATGATAGAGAGAGTTTTAATGCAAACCATTGCCACAGTTGGATTCTACGTAAAATTCTAGACGAAATTGGTTCTTGGATCATGTAATTTGGTGGAATAATGAGAGAGAACGAAGAAGATGAAGTTTCATGCATGGAGTTGTATTTTCATGGTGTTTATGAAACCCTAACATCCAAAGGTTGAAGACAACATGAGGACCGTAGGATTTGCGCTTGACATTTGACCAAGAAGACCATCCAACGGTCCGTAATCAAAAAACGAAATTGGAGGGAGATGAGCTGCAGCAAAACGCAGCGTTTTGCTTAGTGAATCTTCATGGGCTTAGCGTTTTTGATTTCCCCACCCCCTTGTCCAAGGCCCATTTGTTTTTTAACTGCAATTTCTGCTATATGCACCGTTTCTGTTTTTTTCTTTTCTTTTCATTTAACGTTTTTTTTAGTATTCGCTGGGCCCAAGCGCCTGCTGCTAGACGCACCCCCCCCATGTTCTGGGCCCATCCAATTTAACTGCATTTAACACTTCTTGCACCCCTCATTCATTTTCACATTAAATATTACTCCAAATTTCATCAAACTTTAAAAATTCATAACAAATTGAAAAATGCATATTTTTTAATGAGAATTTTTTTCCTATTTTCTATTTTTTGTCTAGAAAAATATAAAAACATAAAATTGTCATTTTATTTCATTTTCATATTTTTTGCATATTTTTACATTTAATAGCTTTTTTTAATTCTTTTGGTTTATGCTACTATTTGTTGAATTTAGTTTAGGAGATTCCTTTAGGATTTTTACCCCATTCTTTTTAGTATAACTAGATATGGATATTAGGTGCCCCCCTGATTTTTATGCTATTTTTTAGGATTTATTTTAGGTAGTTTAGTTAGAAACTATTAGGATAGTCAATTAGGGTTGTGAATATAATATAGGTATAACAAAAACAAGTTTCTTTTTGGGTTTTCTTTAGGACAAATTAGAAGATGGGACTATAGGGGTATTATGGGTAAGTGATAGATCCCTTAGAAAATGCTAGACTTCCCCTATTATATTAATACTATTAATATATTCTGTAATTGATTGATTGTGTGGTGTGCCCTCTCTAGGGTTATTTGTTTGACTGTGTGGGGTATTGGGCCTGCTTGGGGTTTGGGTTTGAGCTGAAGACTTTGATGATGAAGCCCATTGAAGACAAGGAATGAGGATCAATTTCTAGAGTTGATGAAGAGTATATCTTGCTGGCAGCTGTTGAAGAGTATAGGAACTAGGAGCTAGGTAGAGCTCTAGAATAGAAACTTGATTCACAAACATGGAAGGTCTTGTTTGCCTCCATTCTTTCTCTATGATTCAAAGTCTCTTTTAAATACCCACCTCCTTCCTTTGGAAGGATTAGTGAATGTATTTAAAAGATAGAACTTTTGAGAGAAAACTGTCTGTATCATGTTAACAGTCAGTAGGCCACCCTTGGTAGGCAACTGACTGCTTAACATCCAATTCATCTTGTTGACTGCTACTCATCTTGGAGAGTGAGACTTGAATAAAAGCCATTGAAAGATTGAAGATAGAGACCTTGCTTGAAGGCTATGAAGAGGAAGACTGATGCTTGCTTGAAGCTTGTAGATGGTTGAAGATGACTTGAAGATAGATGTTGATGAAGACTGTTGTTTGCTGTTTATTTTTGTTGTGTATAATTTTTGATGTATTGTTTGAATTTCTCTGACTGTATTAATTGCTAATTGACCTGTTAGGTTGAAAGCGAATTTTGTTCGCTTTTGCCTGTTATTTTCTAGGTTTGAGGTTGAGTGGGACTCCCTTGCCTCGCTTGTATTGCTGCATCCATGTATTTTACTGCTTTATTGTATATATGCGATTGTTTCTGTTTCCGTTTATCCCTTAGGATCTCTGTTTCTCTCTGCGCAAGAGAGGAACATGATAAACACTGGGTCTTAACCCATGCATGATAACACTAGGTTAGTTTGACTCCCTTTTCAACCATAGGTTAGAGTTCTGTCTCTTCTTTCTCAAAACAAACAGAAAAACACAATAAGATTTCAAACACAATAAAAGACACTTCTTCCGTAAAAGAATGTGAACTCATCAAAACGTCAATTTTTGTCCGCTTGGACGCGTAATCAGAAAAACCCTTTTTCAGAAGGAGATAAAAACAATCAAGACAGACTTGTGTCGTACGTGGCCCGAACTACGTTTGCTCTGATCTTTCATGCTGTATGAAAGTACGTAGGCATAGGATGTGATATCCTAGCGAGCAACCTTCCCCTCCTTTCCCGTAGGTAGGCGAACTACGTTGACTCTGATTTCTCGTTCCAGACGGGAATACGTAGGCATAAAGTGCGATACTTTGCCGAGTCATTTTCTTTTCTTTTAACCCCAGACCTGTAGAATAGATAGAATAACAATTCGTACTAGAAAACAAGCGTGGATCCCGTCGAGTACGACGGACGTGAGGGGTGCTAATACCTTCCCCTTGCGTAACCGACTCCCGAATCCAGGATTTGGTTGCGATGACCATTCCTTTCCCCGTTTTGCGGTAGGTTTACCTCGAGCGTTTCCTTTCCCCTCTTTGGGATAAATAACGCACGGTGGCGACTCTTCTGTTCAGCCGGCGCCGATTTTCGCAGTAGCGACACTGTCCATATCGAATTTCTTCAACAATTCCTTGCAATACTTGGATTGGTTGAGGAATATGCCATCCTTTGTTTGTTTGTTTTGTAGTCGAAGAAAATAATTCAATTTTCCCATCATGGATATCTCGAATTCTCCTTGCATCATAAGTGAAAAATCTTCGCAAAGCTCTTTGTTTGTTGATCTGAAGATGATGTCGTCGACATAGACTTGAACCAATAAGGTGTTTCCTTTGATCTTCTTTATGAACAATGTCTTGTCAACCTTTCCTTTTGTAAATCCCTTCTCACATAAGAAATTGCTAAGGCGGTCATACCATGCTCTTGGTGCTTGTTTTAGTCCGTAGAGTGCCTTTTTCAGTTTGTAAACATGCGAGGGATTCTTGAAGTCTTCAAAATCCGGAGGTTGTTTGACGTAGACTTCTTCATTGATGTAGCCATTCAGGAAAGCACTTTTGACATCCATCTGGAACAACTAAAAATTCATAGAACAAGCGTAAGCAAGTAATAATCTAATTGCTTCTAACCTTGCTACCAGAGCAAACGTTTCATCAAAATCAATTCCTTCCTCCTGGTTGTAGCCTTGTGCGACCAATTTTGCTTTGTTACGAACTATGATCCCATTCTCGTCAAGTTTGTTCTTGAACACCCATCTTGTTCCTATGATGTGCTTATGGTCTGGTCTTGGTACAAGACTCCAAACTTGATTCCTTTTGAATTGATTGAGTTCTTCTTGCATCGCTACAATCCATTGGTCGTCGCCTAAGGCTTCATCAATTTTTGTTGGTTCAATTTGAGACACAAAAGCCATGTTGAGACATGCATCCTTAAGATTTAGTCGAGTTGCAACGCCTTGGCTAATATCACCAATAACTTTATCTATCGGGTGATCTCTATGCATTCTCCATTCCTTCGGAAGATCTTGATGTTCTTCAATGATTTGAGTGACATCTTCTTGTGATATTCCTTGATTCTTTGAAGTCTCTTCTTGTTGTTGTGAAGAACCTACTATATCATCATCATCATTCAAAATAATATTATCCTCTTTCGAGGGGTTATTCTCATCAAATGAAACATGAATGGATTCTTCAATAGTAAGAGTTCTTTTATTAAAAATTCTAAAAGCTCTACTAGAAAGAGAGTAACCAAGAAATATACCTTCGTCAGACTTCTCATCAAACTTACCGAGATTGTCCTTGTGTATCGAGAGAAATCATCAACAATAACTAAAGCATAAATACTACCTCCGAAACTCTTCGTTCTTGATGGACCAAAAAGATCCATATGCAACAATTGTAGTGGTCTTGATGTAGAAACCACTTGCTTGGATTTGAAAGTTGTCTTGGTCTGTTTCCCTTTTTGACATGCATCGCATAATTTATCCTTGATGAATTTTATCTTTGGGAGTCCAACAACTAGATCATGCTTTATCAATTTGTTTAGATGCTCCATGTGGATGTGAGCAAATCTTTTATGCCAAAGCCATGCCTCGTTGTTGTTTTCCATAAGACACTTTACCTTCAAGGAAGAGTCATGAAAAGAAATCATAAAAATGTTATTATATCTTTTACCTTTTAGCAAAATGTCATGAATGACTTCGTGTTCTATCAAGCATTCCTCCTTTTTGAAGTTGATTCGGAACCCTTTGTCACACAATTGACTTATGCTAAGTAGGTTGTGTTTAAGGCCTTCCACATAAAGAACGTCTTCGATGATTGTACATGGAGGTGCACCAACAGTTCCAACTCCAAGAATTTTTCCTTTATTATCATCACTGTAAGTGACGTATCCTTTGGCCTTTAATGATAGACTTGAAAATTTGTTTATGTCTCCCGTCATATGCTTCGAGCAACCGCTATCAAGATACCATTGATTATACGTTGTCTTGAAGCATACCTACAACACAAAATTAAGTAGTGTTAGGTACCCAAATTGCTTTGGGTCCTTGATAGTTAGTACCTTTTTCAACCCACACATAATGCCCTTTAGCAACACCAATATTGCGCACATAGCAAGCATTAGGTGTATGGCCTTTAATTCCACAATAAAAACATGTAGGCTGAAAATGACTTCTATATCTAGGAACATAATTCTTTTTCTTATAAATTCTTTTCTTTTTATGAATTTGATGCATAGTATTAGAATTGTTTGTCTTTTCTTTAACAACTTGTTCACTTGCTTTCACAAAAATGGTTTCATTGGTACTTGGTTTGGAAAACTTAGAATATCCTAAACCACTTTTATCATTAGGATATCTTTGGTGCCTAAGAAATTCCTCCAAGCCAACTTGACCTTTTTCGTATCTTTCTAAAATTCTTTTAAGTTGAACAATTTGAAAAGATAAGGATTCACAATTTTTGCATACAAGACTTTGTTTTTCATTTTCAATATTTTTTATAAAAACGGTATTTTGTTCTTCCAAAAATGAAATTCTTTTCTTTTGAGATGAAATGCTTTTATACAAAGTCTTGCACTCTTTTAGAAGTTCATCTATGACTTCTTGTGCATCATTGTCATAAACTGAAAAATTGCTACTAACCTCATCAATTTCTTCATTGGAATGATGTGATGCCATGAGAGCCATATTTGCACATTTGTCGCTATTTGATTCCGATGATGAGCTTATCTCGTTATCTTCCCATGCAACATAGGCCTTCTTAGTTTTGAAATCCTTCTTGCCTTTGAATTTTCCTTTATTTGCGAGTTTCGGGCAATCCGGCTTTATGTGACCTTGTTTCCCACATTCGTAACATGTAACTTCTTGATTTGATGTGGATACCTCCTTTTTCCTGAAATGTCTATTCTTTTTAGAAAAAGAGGAATTTTTATTATTATTAAAAAACTTACCAAGCTTCTTTACTAGAAGCATGAAATTTTCGTCTTCGGAAGATTCGTCATTTTTGTCATCCTTTGTGTCAATCTTCAAGGCAATTCCTTTGGACTTCTTGTCTTGACTTTCATGCTTCTCAAGCCTTCCAAGTTCCAGTTCATGCTCTTGAAGTTTGCCAAATAAGGAAGTGGATGTCATCGTTGAAAGACTCTTCTTTTCCGAAATAGCAGTCACCTTCGGTTGCCATTCTCTTGTTAAGGATCTTAGGACTTTCAAGTTGAGATCATCATTGGTGAAGGTCTTCCCGAGAGCAATCAAATGATTTGTTAGATGAACGAATCTCTTTGGTAAGGCAACAATGGATTCACCAGGCTGCATACAGAATATTTTATATTCTTGACTTAAAGTATTATGTCTTGATCTTTTTACTTCGGTTGTTCCTTCATGCGTTTCTACCAAGGTGTCCTAAATCTCCTTTGCCGATTTACACTGTGATATACGGAAGAATTCGTCCATACTGAGAGCGCTTTGAAGTATGTTGATTGCTTTCTTCTCATTCAAAATTCTCTTCTTGTCATCTTCATCATATGAGGGTTTTATCTTTGGAGTTCCAACACCATTTACCACACTTGTAGGAACATGTGGACCAGTTTCTACGGTTTCCCATATACCGTCTCCTTTAGCCTCAAGATGTGCCTTCATATGGATTTTCCAAAAATCGAAATATTCTCCAGAAAAGAGTGGTGGCTTGTTACTACTTCCACCATCTTTGAAAACTGGGTTGGTACTTGCGGAAGTCATACTGAATCGTTAGGAACATGTTACCTTAAACTGCTCTGATGTCAATTGTAAGTTCAGAGTATGCCTAAGAGGGGGGGAGGGGGTGAATTAGGCCTTTTAAAATTTTTTCCGGTTTTTATACTTTCTTGAATTTTGCTGGTTAATGATCTTAAAAAGGTAAGCAGTAATGGCAGAAAGTAAGAAGATGACACAGTGATTTATAGTGGTTCCCTTCATAATCCGAAGGTACTCCACTCCCCTTTGTTGCACCCTAAAATTTGACCAACCGGTTCTCCTATCTGGTTCATGGTTTAATTCGTATTCGCATATCAGATGCATGACACTTGTGTACAGACAGAGGATGTCAGGGTTGCAGCTTGGTTTTCATCTACCGGATATTTCAGATCCAGTCTAGATAATCAGGGTTTCATCTTCGGGAAATTATGCACTTCTCGGTGTTTTCAGCTTACATGGTGGTTTTTGGGATATTCTGATGCCCGGGGTTTACTGTTGCTTCGATCTGGTCTCGCGCTCTCTTTTATGTTGGTTATTTGCCTCTGTTTGCATTTTTTAGGGTTTAATAGCCTTTTGTAGATTTTAAATAGGCTTTATAGATTTTCAGAATTTAGTTTTTTAATGTTTTTAATAGTTTTAAATCCTTTTTAGAATTTTATAAATTGTTTTAATAGAGTTTATTTTTTAATATAGATTTAATCTTTTGTTAGATATTAATTTCTTTTAGGTTTAATATAGGTTAATAGTTTTTTATAGATATTAATAGATATTAGTTTTTGTTTTAATATAGTTTTTTTCTATAGAAATTTAATAGAATTTTAAATAGAAGTGATTAGAGTTTTTCATTTTTATTAGTTAATAGTTTTTTTAGAAGTTAATTAGATATTAATTCTCCTTAGTAGAGTTAATTAGGATTAATAGAGTTTTTATAGTTAATTCCCTTTTAATAGAGTTTAATTAGGATTGTAATCTTTTAATTAGAGTTTGTTGGGTTTAATTAGGATTAGATTAGTTATTTGTCATTTAGCATATAATCATTAGTTAATTAGTTAATTAGGTTCATTTAGTCTTTAATTAGTTTTAATTGGGTTAATCCATTTTTAATTCAGAATTTTTTGGGTTTATTGAACTCATTTTTCGTTTGGGCCCAGAGTCTCTTTTTTTGGAGGCCCAGTTCGTTTTTGTCCATCTTTCAGTCCAGAAATTGCCATGTGTCCGTTATATAAAGCTGCCACGCGTTCAGCTTCAGAGGCCCCACCTCATAACTCCAGACTCTCCCACACACTGACACCTCACCCTGACCCACTCATTCTCTCCCTCTGCCAGTACACTCACACGCGTCCTCCATGCGCTTCAATTCCCCACCATGTGTCTTTCTCACATCTTCCCTTTGCATGCAAGCATGACACCTAGCCCTCACCGGAATCCCTCATCGCCGACCATGCAGCCACCGGCCCGAACACTCTCCTCCACCGCAACGGTCACCGGAAACCGTTAAGATCTCCGGAAACTGCAAATTTTCCAGCAACCCAGATTTCACCCAATCTCCTTTGGATCTTCATCTTCTACCTCCATCAACTTCCTCACCGGAGCCACCGTCAAACTCGCCGGAAGCTTCATCAAGATCTTCGTTTCTTCCAGATCGTCACAAATCACCAGAACTCGTCTCGTGATAGTAATCTCCTCCGATCGTCCTCATTAATCTTCTCAGATCCAAGCTCCGATCGCCAACAACCATGAAGATCCTCCAAATCTTCCTCGAGTTCATCCGTGATTTCCAGGCCTTCATCCATTAGATCTCCATTGAAGGCTTCAAGAAGCTTCATCATCAGCTTCATCTTCGAGAACGTCTCCAGAACTTCTTCGCCAAGAACGCCATTGTAACGGATTCTTTAATCTCCAAGCCTGCTGCATCTTGTTCATAGTAGATCTTCAAGAAGTGTTCTCCAGAAGCCTCGTCGTATCCGTTGCTTCACTCCAGGTTTTGTCCCTTTTTGTTACGCCTCCATTGTTGTTCATTCAGTGATTTAGGGTTTCTCGTTTTAAGATTTGAGGTTTAGTTTTAATTGATGGGGATGATCTAGGTTAGTGTGAGCTGAACAGTTTAAGGATTAGAGAGAGGTTGCTGTTTGAATTTGTGTTTGGTTGATTAGGGATTCGAGAGTTTTAGAAAGTGTTGGAGAGAGGTTTGTGAGGGGAGTTCAGAGAGAAGCATGAGCAGCTAGGGTTTGGCGTGATGAACAATGATTGAAATTTTGGAGAAGAAGACTGGTTTTGTTGGGTGATGATTGGGATAGGGTTTGGATTGGGTTAAGCCCAAGTCTGATTTGCTGAAGCGCACCCCCTCTTTGCTCGTTGCCCCCCCTGTGTGAGAATGCTGAATGGATTTAGGTGTGGGCTTAAGCCCCAATTGATACGCGCACCCCCCCGTGTTTAGCCCAATGTGAAAACAACTGAAGCGTTTTGCTATTTCCCCCCCCCCCCCCTGTTTTATTTTCCTTTTTTAAATTCTTCATTTTGTATCATGTTAGAAAATAATCCATAAAAAATAGTAGGAGTATCCGATTAATTCCCTTCTTTTTTCTGTAGACTCATAATTCAATTTAGAATTTTATAGTGCAAAAATATTGAATTGATCATGCATTTTCATTTTTATTTGCATTTTTGTATTTTAATTGGTGTTGAATAATTGGTTTGTGATGTGTCTGCCTTGTTGATTTTAGTTCTTTCATTTGGTATTGATTTTTGCTTTAGTTTTTTAGTATGTTATACTAGACTGATGCATGCTCCCCATAGGATTTTTGTGGTTTTTTTAGAGATTGATTGATGTTGTTTTAGGGTTAGAGAGTAGAGACCTCCTAACTTGCCGGTTAACCCTTGACCATTCACATGTTAGGGATTGTCTAGTAGCCTTAGAAGTTGACTTAGGATTTGAGATTTGATCTTGGGATCATAGAGGCATGTAGGTTTCCCCTAGATTTTTGGTAGATTTTTATAGGGTGTTCTGTTATTTTTGCTTGAGCTGGAGAATAGGAGAAGTCTTGAGGGCTTCTGACTTTGAAGTTCAACTGTGGTTGAACTTTAGAGATAGTTTCTTTTGGTTTGAGGGCCTGTGGTTTCTTCTTGAAGATGGAGGCTGGATGAAGACTTGATGGAGCTTGCAAGGATGTATAGATTGAGGTCCTAGTCTAGGAGCTTGCTCTCTGTTTGTGAGGTTTGAGACCCTGAAGTTTGAGGGAAATTCATGGTACTTTCCTGAGGAAGGCACTATGGATGTCTTTCATTCTTTCTTCTCACCTTCTTTCTCAAGTATCCAATGATGTTGGAGCCTTCATGTGAGTTTAGTTTCTCCTGAGGAGGAATGTAAACCGTTCACAGTTGTTGAGCCACATGGGATATGATTCCTAAGTGGAAGCCCCCTAGTACTTTCCTGAGGAAGGCACTATGGGTCTGTTCACTTAGTTCCCTTAGTTCATGTAGGATTTCTCAAGTATCCAAGGATGTTGGAGCCTTCATGTGAGTTTAGTTTCTCCCGAGGAGGAATGTAAACCGATCGCAGTTGTTGAGCCACATGGGATATGATTCCTAAGTGGAAGCCCCCTAGTACTTTCCTGAGGAAGGCACTATGGGTCTGCTCACTTAGTTCCCTTAGTTCATGTAGGATTTCTCAAGTATCCAAGGATGTTGGAGCCTTCATGTGAGTTTAGTTTCTCCCGAGGAGGAATGTAAACCATTCACAGTTGTTGAGCCGCATGGGATATGATTCCTAAGTAGGAGCCTCCTAGTACTTTCCTGAGGAAGGCACTGTGAGTCTGTCTACTTAGCTCCCTTTCTTTGTTAAGCTTGTCTTAAAGCTTGAAGACTGGGATTGATTCCTCTTGTGTAGGGTTTTGCTTTAGGGATTTGCTTAGAGATTTGATTAGAGATTTGATTAGGGCTTTGCTTAGAGTTTTGATTAGGGTTTTGCTTAGGGCTTTGTTTTAGGGTTGTTTAGGGTCTTGCTCAGGGGTAGTTTCATGCTTTTGGATAGGAGTTTGCCAGGCTGGTTAGCCTTCTCTTCGTGTTGTTTGACTTGTTTGGTGTTGTGCTGCATTAGACTTAGGGGTTCATCTAGATATTTCTGAGATAGGTGCATCTTAGAAATAGGATCTGTGTGCATGAGAAGTTGAGGTGGCCCTCCTTATGCTTGATTGTTATTGAGTGGCTTTGCTTGCTGGTATTTGGTAGAGCTGAGCTCCCTTGCCTCTGTGGTGTGTGGCCTTTGTGCCTGGCTTGTTTGGTTGTTGCATTCATGCATATTTCCAGTATTTCTTTACTTTGCAGTGATTCCTGTTTGCTGTTTAGTGTTGTTGCCATGATCCCTTAGGAGCTCTAACTTCTCTGTTGTGGAGGAGTTATGATAGACATTAGGTTGGTCAACCAGGCATGATAACATTAGGTAGATTCCCCTTTTCAACCATAGTTTTAGGGTGTCTCTTTCCTTTCTCAAAACAACAGAAAAAAACTTAATAAAGGATAAAACAAAAGTGAACTCATTTCTTCCGTCAAAAGATTTGAACAAACATCAAAACATTTTGTCCTCCTGGACTGTGAAAACCCTTGGTTAAGGTGCATTTTTCCATATAAAACACTTGAACAGCTTGTGTCGTTCGTAGTCGAACTACGTTTGCTCTGATCTTCCATGCCGTGTGGAAGTATGTAGGTACAGGACGCGATGTCCTAGCGAGCAACCTTCCCCCCATCTAGACGTAGGTAGTCGAACTACGTTGACTCTGACTTTCCCATTGCACGAGGGAGTACGTAGGCCCAGAACAGCGTATGTTCTGTCGAGTCCTGTCCTTTTCTTTTCTTTTCAGCCTGACCATTAGTGTAGATAGATAAACACACCCTTTTCCTTATAAACACCAAGCGTGGATCCCGTCGAGTACGACGGACGTGAGGGGTGCTAATACCTTCCCCTTTGCGTAACCGACTCCCGAATCCAGGTTTTGGTTGCGATGACCATACCTTTTCCCATTTTTTCGCGAGGTTTACTTCGAGCGTTTCCTTTCCCTCCGTTGTGATAAATAACGCACGGTGGCGACTCTTCTGTCAGCCGGCGCCGATTTTCGCAGTAGCGACAGCTGGCGACTCTGCTGGGGACTTGTAGCATCTAGGGACTTTTCCCATCCCTTATGCTGGGACCGTTTCCCATCCCCTACGCGAGTCAATCCTAGCGCTTGGGTGTTTATTTGTTAGGTGTTGTGCATATGTGTTTTATCTTTCCGCACTTTACTTTCCCGCACCTTTACCTTTCCGCATTTACTTTCAGCACTATATTATTATGATTATTGTTGTGGGAAAGGGAGGTTACTATGAGTGAGAAGCCGGACCTGGGCTTGAGTATGCACCTAGACATAGTTGCGGAAAGTAGTAGACGAACCTGTCTGCTGAGCAGGCACCGTTCCCTACGAAATCTGCGCTCAGACGAGGTTCTCTCCGAGGTGCTCCTTTCCGGTCCTGAGGATCTGAGGGGAGTCCAGACGTGAGGATTGTCGACTCTGGGGACCGATCATTTGGAAGTCAGCTAAGTGAGGCCTCTTTATGACTTGATGATGCCACTCCTTCTGGGAATCGTATCGTCACTCATGAAAGTTTGTGACGCTGATGACCGCATAGGATGCCGTACCTTTGTCCGTGGATTAGGTCCATACCTGTGAGAAGGATTGGGTTATTGCAGGAAAACTGGCCTTCAGAAACCATGATTCTGTATTTATCAGATAGTTTTCTCGGCTCGTTAACAGGTGTGTTGTTTGGATCAGATGGGTTTCTTGTTTGAGGTTGATACTATTATCAGATGGTTTTCTCGTCAGATACAGAGGTTCAGATGGATTTCTTACCAGGGGATTGGTATTTTGAGTGTCAGATGATAGTTAGTGTCATGAAGTTCTGGTGACTGTGGTGGTTTTCTGCTCTTGACATCACAGAGATGTTCCTCTTCAGGCTACAGCATGGCCCCTGTGTTCACTGATTGCATCATTTATCATATTGCATTATTGCATCACCATTTGCATCCAACTAACGTGTGTGTATTGCAGGTACATATTTTCCCTCCCAGTTCCGGTGTTTGTTTCCTAGCAAGACATGGAAGCCATGAAGAGAGTGTTACCCTACAGATTCCCGTCTCCAGATATCAGTCTGTTGTCAGAGTTAATTACTATTGCTAAGAAGAAGGTGATGGGAGATTTCAGGAAGACATATGGGAGGATCCTGACTTATGTTTACCAGCCCTCGGCTTATGAGATCAGCGGCATTTACACCCTGTTGCAGTTTTATGATGCTGAGCTCAGGTGTTTCGTATTTCCTGACTTTGTCTTGGCTCCTACCCTGGAGGAGTATTCTGCACTCTTGGATATACCGATTCACGAGCAGATGCCTTTCTATCACACGGGCGCTAAGCCTAATCTGGCTGAGCTTTCTGCTATTCTGTACTTAGGAGAGTTTGAGCTGACAGGGAACATGATCAGAAGAGGAGATGCGTGGGGATTTCCGTTGGTTGTTTTGGTGGAGAAGGCTCGGGAGTATGCCAAGAAGGGTGGCTGGGTTGTTTTTGACGCCATCCTTGCTGTGTGTGTTTATGGCATTGTATTGTTCCCAAACCTTCCTGATTTTGTTGATGCAGATGCTTTCTATATTCTGGCTGCAAAGAACCCAGTTCCTACCTTGCTGGGAGATATCCACCATTCCACTCACTACCAAAATGAAAAGCGGCGAGGAAGGAATGTCTCTTGCTGTGTACCTCTACTGTGCAGGTGGTTTACTAGTCATATGCCGAAGTCAGGGCCTTTCGTCACTTCTATTGATTCTTTAGGATGGCCTGAGCGCTTGATGGGGTTGACTTCTGAGAATGTGGTGTGGGTTAATGAGGAGGTGTTAGAAGTTGAGGTCATATACAGATGCGAAGGATTCCCTAATGTTCCTTTGATAGGAAGGAGAGGGTGTGTCAATTACAACCCTTCCTTATTAATCAGGCAGTTTGGGTATGCACCTCAGGAAGCGCCGAAGCCCGAGGAGATACAGGAATCTCTGTATCTCACTGGGGCAATATAGGAAGAGATGTTGCTCAAGCTTGAGAAAGCATGGAAGAACCTGCATAAGAGAGGGAAGCCTTCATGTAGCAAAGGGGGTACTCGGGTTCTTGGTCCGTATGTGGAATGGATTCGTGAACGAGCTACGAAATTCCTTATGCCTTATCCTGCAGTTCGGCCATTGTATCCTTCTCCGGTGGAGGAGCCCACCACTATAGACATACAGGTATACAAGCAGCTGATGGCGGAGAAAGAAGAGTTAGCAAAGGTTAAAGAAGCTTTAGAGAAAGAGAACGCCCAGCTTCGTCATGAAAAGATTGAAACAGGATATTTTTCCAAGCAACAGGCCGAAACTTCGAAACATCTGAAGACTACTTTATTGGAGTTGACTGAAACCAAGAAGCGTCTAGAGTTAGATGTAGACTCAGTTAGCAGTGTATTGGCTACTAAGAAACAAGAGCTGGAAAGGGCCTACACGAAGTTAGCTAAGTTCAGAGAGCACTGGGATCTTACTATGGCCAAACGCAAAGAACGGGAAGAAGAGCTAAAGATACAGGTTGCTCAGTTGGGAGAACAGGTTAAAGTGAAGACTGAAGAGCTTGAAGAAGAAGCATGCCGTCGATACGAGGCTGAACGCAAACTGATTGATGCCATGAAGAATTTGGAAGATTGTCAGCGCAGAGCAGACACCAAGAGGCCCAAACCTGAGGATGGTGCCCAGGATAAGGCTTGGGAAGATTTTGTCAGAGATATCCATGGAACGGTCAGGAAAAGGGATCAGTTGATAGAAGTCTTGATTTATCGACCGGATCACGCAGAGACGAAGAAGCTGTTCGAGGATTTCTGCGACCGTACCCGCACTTGATTTTTTTTCTTGTATTCTACGTGTTGAGATCACCACCAGGCATGTTAGTTGGGATCCTCCTTTATTATATCAGTTGTATGGAGTATAGTTGTGTAACGCCTTGACGAGACTGTTTTTCCAATATATAAGGGTTTTTCTAAATATTGTCTTTATGGTTTCTTTTGTCTTGCCACCTTGACACTGGAATTGGAGGGGAAATATCCCCAACGCACACATGCACGTTAGCATTTTTACATTGTTGTTTGCATAAATCACATTGCATTACAGGTTTGTGATCCATGTTCCTTATCATTCTTCATCCATATACCCAGGTATTTTCAGGATTGCAGAAAAGCGGGTCCACCGTTACTCTACCAGAACTAATCACAAGAAGATCATGGACAACGTGCAGAGTGAAATGCAAGAAATGCGTGACAGGATGGCCATGCTCATGCAAACCATGGAGACCATCGCCAAAGGACAAGAGAAGCTGCAAAATCTGGTTCAACCGATAGTCGCACGGGCTGAAAACAACGGGACACCGCATGGTGAAAATATTGCTGCTTCTCCCCGAATTGAGAATCGTCAAAGTGCTGATGCTATTCCCGTAATCGGTTTGAATGCTGGAGAAACTGGTCCTGCAGGCGGAGGTGGGAACGCCGGTAATATGAATGCCAATGCAGATACTGCTGGGGTATTTGTGGGTAATGTCAACCAGGGTTTCAATGGGGGCGTTGAGAATGTCGAAATGAATGGTAATAATGGTAACCAGGGCTTCAATGGTGTGAACATGGGGTATGGCAACACTGCTGGCACCAAGGCTGGGTTTGGTGACTATGGTTATGGTAATCTTGGATATGGAACTGGTGCATACAACGCTCAAGAGATGGGCAATCTGAGGTATGACCCCAGGTACTTCCAAACAGGTCCGGGCCGTGATGCAGATTATGTTGGATACGATGCAGTACCTCGCTGGGAGGATCGTCAGGAGGATGTGTTCTCTGGTTAGAATGAGGGTTATGAAAGAGCTAGGGATGACAACCATCGGATGAGATTGCTAGAAGAAAAAGTGAACGAATTAGCCAGCCAGAATGCTCTTGGGCTGGATATGTCAAATATGGGGCTGGTCCCAGGGTTGAGGGTCCCGCTGAAATTCAAAGCCCCGTCATTTGATAAGTACAAAGGAGATACCTGCCCTAGGGTGCATGTGCGCGCGTTTTACAGGCGTATGTCCGCGTATTCTGAGGATGAAAAGATGCTAATGCACTTCTTCCAGGATAGCCTGTCAGGGTCGTCGCTGGAGTGGTACATGAGCTTGGAGCCTACTCAGATCAGGAGTTGGAAAGAGCTGGCAGAGGCTTTTGTTCGACATTATCAATATAATAGTGATCTCGCCCCTAACCGAGTCCAGCTGCAAAGCATGTCTCAAAAGTCTAGCGAGAGCTTTAAGGAATACGCCCAGAGATGGCGAGATCTGGCTGCTAGGGTACACCCTCCGATGGTGGAGCGCGAAATGATGGATATGTTCATAGGAACTTTTTCTGGAATGTACTATGACCGGTTGCTCAATTTTTCGATGAGTACTTTCTCTGAGTTGATCTTGATGGGGGAGCGCATTGAAAACGGGGTGAAGATTGGTAAAATTCAAGCGGGTGAGTCCAGTACTGCAGGAGGTAATAAGAAGATGTTTGGTGGTAAAAGGCAGGGTGATACCAACACTGTATACAATGCTCGACAGAGAAATAGAAGTCAGAACTGGCATCAGCAGTCGCAAGTTGCAAGCGTAACCATTCCAGGGCCTTCTCAGCAGCAGAGACAACAACCACAGCAGCAGGCTCAACAGCAGCCTAATAATAATCAGCGCAGACTTCAGAACCCACGACCGAGGAGAGTATTCGAGGTACCGCCGGTATCATATGCAGAACTCCTTCAAACTTTGTTGAAATTGCAGCTAGTCGAGAAGAGGACCTTAGCCCCACCAACTGGCCAGCCACCAGTCGGGTATGATGTTAATGAGCATTGTGACTTCCATTCGGGTGCGCCAGGGCACAATATTGAAAATTGCCTAGCTTTCAAGCATAAAGTACAGGATTTGCTTGATAGTACGGCTATTAACTTCGGGAAGGACGGTCCTAATATCACGCAACAGCCAATGCCCAAGCATGGTGGGGCTGGGGCCAATGCAATCCTGATTGATGATGAGTTGGACTTGGTTTCGGAAGTGAGCAAGCTGAAAACCCCTTTGAGTTATGTAAAGCAGCACTTATTGGAGGGAGGTGTCTATCCCGGATGCAGTGAAGAGTGTGCTGACTGTTTGGTTCAACCTGGGGGCTGTGAGAAGTTGAAAAGGGGAGTTCAAGGTTTGATTGATGAAGGAGTCCTGCAGTTTGACAGGTCTGTGGGGCGAGAGAAGTCTGTTGAGACAGAATCTGGAAAAGAGCGCAGTGAGGTCGCTACGATTACCATTCCGTTCAAATCAGTAACGATTTCGGCATCATCGAAAAGGCCGACCATTACTATTACCAAGGCTAAACCAGTCCCTTATGAGAGCACAAAGGCAGTCTCGTGGTGCTACGGTGCTGAAGTGTATTGCAATGGGGAAAAGATTGACTTGAATGATCCGCCAGCGGGATCCGTAGATAACATAGTGGGAGCGGGTGGTATAACCCGGAGCGGGAGAATTTTCACTTCACCTGAGGTCGAGGCAGAGAGGCTCGCCAGGGGTAAGAACAAAGTTGTTGAGGGGGAATCTTCGGGGAGTAAGGAGAAAGAACCGATAACCAAAGAGGTGGAAGAATTCATGAGATTGATTCGCAAAAGTGACTACAAGATCGTAGATCACCTGCAGCAGACCCCGTCAAAGATCTCCATATTATCGATGTTGTTGTGTTCTGAGGCGCATAGAAATGCCCTGTTGAAGGTACTTGAGACATCCTTCGTGCCGCAAGAGATTTCAGTTAATCAGCTGGAGGGAGTTATGGCACTTGTTAGCGCTGGGCATGGTTTGGGATTCACGGATTTTGACCTAACGCCTAGAGGGCGTGATCACAATAATGCCTTGCACATCTCTATCGAATGTCGGGGCACTATTTTATCCCATGTGCTGGTAGACACTGGGTCCTTGTTGAATGTGTTACCAAAGAAAGCCCTGTTGAAATTAGATACCCATGGGTTGTTGTGCACCCCTAGTGATTTGGTGGTGAGGGCCTTTGACGGAACAAGGAGGTCGGTATTCGGGTCAGTAACGTTACCCATCCAGGTAGGTCCAGAGGTGTTTGATACAGTGTTTTACATCATGGACATCTAGCCTGCATATAGCTGTTTGATCGGGAGACCTTGGATTCATGCCGCTGCGGCAGTAACTTCTACGCTCCACCAGAAGCTAAAGTATATGGTTGAGGGGAGTATTGTGACGGTGTGTGGCGAAGAAGATATCCTAGTCAGTCATTTGTCTTCCTTCAAGTACGTGGAGGTAGATGGAGAGATTCATGAAACGCTGTGTCAGGCGTTCGAAGGGGTGAAGGTTAAAGAAGAAGCTCCGGTGAAGAGTGAAGGGCAAGAGGTGACCGTCTCCTCATATAAAGAAGCCAAGGCGTTGGTGCAAGCGGGAGAGACTCAGAAGTGGGGGCAGATTCCAGACATACCAGTGAAGCAAGATAGGTATGGCTTGGGGTACCGCCCATCTCCCTCACAGAATGCGCCTAAGTACAAGGGACCTGTCGTGTTCACGCCCGGAGGGGTTAGCTTAGAAAGGATTAATGCCGTGTCTGATACGGAGGAAGTGGATAGCGACTGCGACATGGACGCATGGATTCGACCCAGCACGCCGGGGCAAAGCCTATGCAACTAGTCCATCCAGGACGTCATCCAAGTCACCAAACAGTAATGCGTTGTTTTTTCAATCATTGTATGATCGCATGCCTTGCCCGGGGCATCGTTGACCTCGTCTTAGGGCCTAACTGTTTACCTGTATGTTTGCATGATCAATAAATGACGACGTTTTTTACATTCAAATGTTGTGATCCTTTTCTCTCTGTTTTTATTTTTTCAATAAAATGGCAGCGTGGTTATGTATTTCGCTTGTATATCATTTTGAAGCACTTAACTGTTTCCCTCGCAGGATTCATGAATTTTCAGATGACATCGACCAAAGACTTCCTATGACTCGTTTAGACTTCGAGCATACGATCTTCCAAGCTGAGGAAGAGATTGTTGAGGATAATGAATTACCAGAAGAGCTGAGTCGGTTGTTGAAGCAAGAGGAGAGGGTCATTCTGCCTCATCAGGAAGAGATTGATATTGTCAATTTAGGGTCTGAAGAATGCGTCAGGAATATCCGTATAGGGGCCGCGTTGCAGGTTGACATCAAGCAAGAGCTTATTGAGATGCTGCGTGAATACAGTGATATATTTGCTTGGTCCTACGAGGACATGCCAGGTTTGGATACCGACATGGTCATTCATCGTCTTCCGTTGAGGGAAGATTGCCCACCCGTGAAGCAGAAACTCAGAAGGACTCGTCCTGACATGGCTGTAAAGATAAAGGAAGAAGTGCAGAAGCAATGGGATGCTGGATTCCTAGCTGTCACCACTTATCCCACTTGGGTCGCGAATATCGTGCCTGTGCCAAAGAAAGATGGCAAGGTTCGAATGTGTGTTGATTATAGGGATCTAAACAAAGCGAGCCCGAAAGACGATTTCCCGCTGCCGCATATTGACGTGTTAGTTGACAACACAGCTCAGTTTTCGGTATTCTCTTTCATGGATGGATTTTCGGGGTACAACCAGATCAAAATGGCTCCGGAGGATATGGAAAAAACGACCTTTATCACCCCGTGGGGAACCTTCTGTTATAAGGTGATGCCCTTTGGTTTGAAAAATGCTGGGGCAACGTACCAGTGGGCTATGACAACGCTTTTTCACGACATGATGCACAAAGAGATTGAGGTGTATGTCGATGACATGATTGCCAAGTCTCAAACGGAGGAAGAACATTTGGTTAATCTGCTGAAGTTGTTCAAGAGGCTGAGGAAGTTCAGGCTGAGGCTGAATCCCAACAAGTGTACCTTCGGAGTGAGATCCGGGAAGCTACTGGGGTTCATTGTGAGCAAGAAAGGAATCGAGGTCGATCCTGCAAAAATAAAAGCAATACAAGAGATGCCAGCACCGAGAACAGAAGAAGAAGTCCGTGGATTCTTAGGGAGATTGAACTACATTGCTAGGTTCATCTCTCACCTAACGACCACGTGTGAACCTTTGTTCAAACTGTTAAAGAAAGATCAAGCGGTGGTCTGGAACGACAATTGCCAAAGGGCATTTGAAAAGATAAAAGAATACTTGCAGGAACCTCCGGTGTTGATACCCCCAGTAGCAGGACGACCATTGATTATGTATCTGACGGTTCTTGAGAACAGTATGGGTTGTGTTCTCGGTCAACATGACGAGACAGGACGGAAAGAGCATGCAATTTACTACCTGAGTAAAAAGTTCACGGATTGTGAATCTGGATACTCTATGCTCGAAAAGACGTGTTGTGCATTGGCGTGGGCTGCCAAACGTCTAAGACAGTATATGCTGAACCATACAACCATGCTGATATCGAAGATGGATCCGATCAAGTATGTGTTTGAAAAGCAAGCGCTCTCTGGAAGGATTGCTAGGTGGCAAATGGTATTGACAGAATACGATATCCATTATGTTTCCCAGAAGGCCATTAAGGGAAGTGTTATGTCCGAATATCTTGCCGAACAGCCGATTGAGGATTATCAGCCTATGAAGTTTGAGTTTCCTGATGAGGACATAATGTACTTGAAAGCTAAAGATTGTGATGAGCTGTTGCCTGGTGAAGGTCCTGAGCGGAGTTCCCAGTGGCGATTGATTTTTGATGGGGCTGTCAATTCGTACGGTAGTGGGATTGGGGCAATCATCACAACTCCCCACGGGTCGCATATCCCGTTTACGGCTAGATTGACTTTTCCAGTGACGAATAATGAAGCCGAGTATGAAGCTTGTATTATGGGGTTGGAGGAGGCTATCGATCTGAGGATCAAGAATCTGGACGTATATGGGGATTCAGTATTGGTTGTGAATCAGATTAAGGGAGAGTGGGAGACACGCCAACCTAATCTGGTACCGTACATGAATTATGCGAGAAGGTTGTTACCTTTCTTTGATAAGGTGGAATTTCATCATATACCCCGGGCGGAGAATCAAATGGCAGACGCCCTTGCAACATTATCCTCGATGTATAAGGTCAACTACTGGAATGAGGCTCCCAGGATTGTCATATCTCACCTTGATAGGTCGGCCTTTGTGTTTGCAATTGATGAAGCATCTGATGGTAAACCTTGGTATGTCGACATACAGAATTTCCTGAAGAACAAGGAATATCCGGCTGGGGCATCCAGTCGTGATTAGAAGACTCTAAGGAGATTAGCAGGCAACTTCTATCTGAATCCCGACGGCGTTCTGTATAGAAGGAACCACGATTTGGTACTCCTCAGGTGTGTAGACGAGAAGGAAGCCAATTTACTCATGGAAGAGGTCCATGAAGGAACTTTTGGTACACATGCTGGTGGGCATGCTATGACCCGAAAGTTGTTGCGGGCGGGGTATTATTGGTTAACGATGGAAATGGATTGTTTCAAGTTCGCCAAGCGGTGTCACAAGTGCCAGATCTATGCTGATAAGATCCATGTGCCACCCAGTCCACTGAATGTTATGGCTTCTCCGTGGCCTTTCTCCATGTGGGGAATTGATATGATTGGCAAGATTGAGCCTACTGCTTCTAATGGGCATCACTTCATCCTAGTCGCGATTGATTACTTCACCAAGTGGGTGGAAGCAGCATCTTATGCCAATGTGACGAAACAGGTGGTGGCCAGATTTATCAAGAAGGATATAATTTGCAGATACGGTATTCCTGAACGGATCATTACTGATAATGGTTCGAATCTGAACAATAAGATGATGAGGGATCTTTGTCGGGAGTTTAAGATCGAGCATCATAATTCATCTCCGTACAGACCCAAGATGAATGGCGCTATTGAAGCAGCCAACAAGAACATAAAGAAGATTGTTCAGAAGATGGTGGTAACGTATAAGGACTGGCATGAGATGTTGCCGTTTGCGTTGCACGGTTATCGCACGATGGTGCGTACATCAACCGGGGCAACACCATTCTCATTAGTGTATGGCATGGAGGCAGTCCTGCCATTGGAGGTTGAGATACCATCTTTGAGGGTTTTGCTTGATGTTTAGCTTGATGAGGCAGAATGGGTGAGAAGTAGATTGAACCAGCTGAGCTTGATAGACGAGAAGAGACTGGCATCAATTGCACATGGTAGGCTGTATCAGAGCCGAATGAAGAAAGCGTTCGACAAGAAGATTCGACCTCGAAGCTTTCAGACGGGTGATCTTGTGCTGAAGAAGATCCTCCCACCGCAATCGGATCACAGGGGCAAATGGACTCCCAATTATGAAGGTCCGTACGTCGTGAGGAAGGTCTTCTCCGGAGGAGCCTTATTGTTATCCACCATGGATGGTGAAGACTTTTCGTCCCCTGTGAACTCGGACGCAGTTAAAAAATACTTTGCTTAAAAAAATTGACCCGCTGGACAGTAAAAAGAGAGTCCAGGCAAAAATGGGGCATCCTGGCGAACCAAAAAACAGAATAAAAAGGTTCGGGCAAAATTTAGGGATAAAATGGAAAAAATGTACACCCGCGAAGTCGAAAACCTACACTGGGCGACTTCGGCAAAAAGGGGTATCCCGGTGAATTGAAAACCCGCAAAGGGCGATTCACGCAAAAGTTAGGGATTTAAGAAGCAAATGACTGTGGTCCAAGTTTGATTGTTTAGTGGTTTGGGAGCATCCGGGGGTCGACTATCCAAAGCAATCTCTTCCGAAGACGGAGATCGGGAAAGCGTCAGAGTCCGACGAGTCATAGGAGGATCGGTTCATGGTGTTCGTCTGTAACACGTTGCCGACATGTGTACAAATTTTATTCTGTATCTTTGTACATTTCCGCATTTTGTTTATGTGTGACTACCTCTTTTCAGGAGTTGCATCTGATGTACAAATCTTGCCTATTCTCAGGCCGTTATCAATAAAGTGTGTTATTCAGTGTAGTGTGTGACTTTGGTTTTAATTTTTACAGTTTTGTTTGTAAAAAACGCCGATGTTTTTGATAAACTTGCATGCGGGTAAACAGGCGGGCCTCGGCCGATGATTGTTAAAACGGGAAATTACCTGAATGGTTGTCATGGGTGATTACCAAGATGTTTCTTTTTGCATAGATTGCCTTGTGTTTGTTTGTTGACTTTTGCAGGTATTCAAAAGCTCGCAAAGTTCCCCGCCAGAGTCCATGGCAGGCTGGTACCCTCTCCAAAGGATGAATGTTGTGTCTTTCCCCGGTGTAGTCGCCCCAGGTAAAATTGAATGTTGTCTCCCCAGGAGAGTGGAGGTTGCGTCAAAGGAAAAGATCAATGTATCTTCATTAGTCCAGAAGTGGTTTATCAAGCAGAGCAGAGTCCTCCCCAGCGAAGGTCGAGACGGATATGATTAACTTCCCCAAAGAGTTTCTTGTGTAGTGCGAATCAGAGCACGCCGGTCAATCCCCAGCTCGGTGACAGCAGGATGAATTATCCCCACAGGGCGTAATCAGAGTGTTGATACCTTTTGAAAGCAGTTTCCAGGATTGCTTTTCTCTTTCCCCAACAGGTTGATCCTTCCTCGTCAGGACGATCATTTTCAGCAGAGTTTGAAGTTTTGAGTTTGTAAGCTACTTTCCCAGCAGGATGGTCATCCCCAGCGGAGTTAGTTCATCTTTCCAACATTTATTTTGTTGGAAGTGTTCCGGTAGTATTCCGGTCATCCCCAGCGGATCCAGTTTGTCTTCAGCATTTATTTTGCTGAAGTAATTCTTTGCATAAGCATGCATCATAAGCACTTGCATTTTACACGAATATGTAGCATTTCCATGCAGTATGGAAACATTACGGCATCATCAAACATGTGCATTTGGAAGCATAAGCAGGATTGATTACCCGTCCAGCCTCAGGTATTTTCTCTGTCGATAAGTGAGATCGTGGTTTGCAGAGATGTGTATGTTTTGTTTGCGGCACAGAACGCGCAATGATCGTGTTTCCTCCGGTCAAGAGGGTTGTGGAACAAGACGCGCAATGATCGTGTTTTCTCCTGTCAAGAGAGTTGTGGCGCAGGGCACGCAGTGATCGTGGTCATCGTTATGTTGTGGGGATTTGTGGTAGAGTACGCAGTGATCGTATTCGTCCTTTATGTTTTGTTTGCAGCACAGAGCGCGCAGTGATCGTGTTTCCTCCTGTCAAGAGGGTTAGGGCGCAGGGCACGCAGTGATCGTGGTCATCGTTATGTTGTGGGGGTTTTCGCGGAAGAGGTACGCAGTGATCGTATTCATCCCGTATGTTTTGTTTGTGTGAAGTACGCAGTGATCATGTTTCCTCCGGTCAAGAGGGTTGTTGCGCAAGGCACGCAGTGATCGTGTTCATCTTGTTATGAGGATTAGATAGAGGGTCGTTGCGCCATACACACAGTGGTCGTGTTCGTCATGTCATATTCCCCTAGCAGAGTTTGCTTGGTCAAGCACTTTTTTCCCCCCAGTTGAGTCTTTCTCAGGATGCTGCGGTGTCAACATTGGAAGATGGTAATGCAGATTTTTGGGTGGTTACCTGTAGTTTCCCCAGAAGAGTTATATTCCCCAGCAGGGTGTTACTTCAATGAGTTACTTGGTTAAGTTCCTCGTATTCCCCAGTAGGGTATTCGCCACGGAGTTGCTTGGTTAAGTTTTTCGTATTTTCGCCAAAGTTATTCTCGTCGAGTGGCTTGGTCAAGTTCTCAATTTCCCCAGCGGAGTGTTTTCAGGATACCTATTGCCAAAATAGGTATTTGACGACTGTCGTCAGAATTGTCCTCTCAGAGTTGCTTGGTTAAGTTTCTCGTGTCCTCGCAGGGCTGCTCGTTCAGGTACGAACGGAAGGTTGATAAGTGAAATCAACATTTTCTCGCTGTTAGTGGATGCTCGTTCAGGTACGAACGGAAGGTTGGTAAGTGGAATCAACATTTTCTCGCTGTTTAGTGGATGCTCGTTCAGGTACGAACGGAAGGTTGGTAAGTGAAATCAACATTTTCTCGCTGTTAGTGGATGCTCGTTCAGGTACGAACGGAAGGTTGGTAAGTGAAATCAACATTTTCTCGCCGTTTAGTGGATGCTCGTTTAGGTACGAACGGAAGGTTGGTAAGTGGAATCAACATTTTCTCGCTGTTTAGTGAATGCTCGTTCAGGTACGAACGGAAGGTTGGTAAGTGAAATCAACCTTTTCTCGCCGTTTAGTGGATGCTCGTTCAGGTACGAACGGAAGGTTGGTAAGTGAAATCAACATTTTCTCGCTGTTTAGGGGATGCTCGTTCAGGTACAAACGGAAGATCGGTAAGCGAAATCAACATTTTCCCGCCGTTTAGTGTTTGCTCGTTCAGGTACGAACGAAAGGTTGATAAGTGAAATCAGCATTGTCTCGTTTGGTTAAACGTTTGCTTGTTTCTTCAGGATACGAAAGGCGGATAAGAGAGATCAACAATTTTGCTCACTGATCAGTGTATGCTCGCTTCTTCGGAATGGGATGGTCTATGGACAATATCAGATTATTTCATAAGCAGGTTGATGGATAGGTGTTTAGTCGCCGCTGTGGCAACGAAAATCAGTTCCCTGGTTAATTCTCCCCAAGCAGTGGTGTGCGCAATTTATTTTTGCGGTTGGCAAATTTCAGGGCTTCATTGGTATTCAACCGTCATTTACCTTTGAATGTTTGAAGGTTGAGCGCTCTTCACCCATTCAGGTCCAAGCCGCTTGAATAGGGGCAGCTGTTGCACCCTAAAATTTGACCAACCGGTTCTCCTATCTGGTTCGTGGTTTAATTCGTATTCGCATATCAGATGCATGACACTTGTGTACAGACAGAGGATGTCAGGGTTGCAGCTTGGTTTTCATCTACCGGATATTTCAGATCCAGTCTAGATAATCAGGGTTTCATCTTCGGGAAATTGTGCACTTCTCGGTGTTTTCAGCTTACATGGTGGTTTTTGGGATATTCTGATGCCCGGGGTTTACTGTTGCTTCGATCTGGTCTCGCGCTCTCTTTTATGTTGGTTATTTGCCTCTGTTTGCATTTTTTAGGGTTTAATAGCCTTTTGTAGATTTTAAATAGGCTTTATAGATTTTAAGAATTTAGTTTTTTAATGTTTTTAATAGTTTTAAATCCTTTTTAGAATTTTATAAATTGTTTTAATAGAGTTTATTTTTTAATATAGATTTAATCTTTTGTTAGATATTAATTTCTTTTAGGTTTAATATAGGTTAATAGTTTTTTATAGATATTAATAGATATTAGTTTTTGTTTTAATATAGTTTTTTTCTATAGAAATTTAATAGAATTTTAAATAGAAGTGATTAGAGTTTTTCATTTTTATTAGTTAATAGTTTTTTTAGAAGTTAATTAGATATTAATTCTCCTTAGTAGAGTTAATTAGGATTAATAGAGTTTTTATAGTTAATTCCCTTTTAATAGAGTTTAATTAGGATTGTAATCTTTTAATTAGAGTTTGTTGGGTTTAATTAGGATTAGATTAGCTATTTGTCATTTAGCATATAATCATTAGTTAATTAGTTAATTAGGTTCATTTAGTCTTTAATTAGTTTTAATTGGGTTAATCCATTTTTAATTCAGAATTTTTTGGGTTTATTGAACTCATTTTTCGTTTGGGCCCAGAGTCTCTTTTTTTGGAGGCCCAGTTCGTTTTTGTCCATCTTTCAGTCCAGAAATTGCCATGTGTCCGTTATATAAAGCTGCCACGCGTTCAGCTTCAGAGGCCCCACCTCATAACTCCAGACTCTCCCACACACTGACACCTCACCCTGACCCACTCACTCTCTCCCTCTGCCAGCACACTCACACGCGTCCTCCATGCGCTTCAATTCCCCACCACGTGTCTTTATCACATCTTCCCTTTGCATGAAAGCATGACACCTAGCCCTCACCGGAATCCCTCATCGCCGGCCATGCAGCCACCGGCCCGGACACTCTCCTCCACCGCAACGGTCACCGGAAACCGTTAAGGTCGCCGGAAACTGCAAATTTTCCAGCAACCCAGATTTCACCCAATCTCCTTTGGATCTTCATCTTCTACCTCCATCAACTTCCTCACCGGAGCCACCGTCAAACTCGCCGGAAGCTTCATCAAGATCTTCGTTTCTTCCATATCGTCGTAAATCACCAGAACTCGTCTCGTGACACTAATCTCCTCCGATCGTCCTCATTAATCTTCTCAGATCCAAGCTCCGATCGCCAACAACCATGAAGATCCTCCAAATCTTCCTCGAGTTCATCCGTGATTTCCAGGCCTTCATCCATTAGATCTCCGTTGAAGGCTTCAAGAAGCTTCATCATCAGCTTCGTCTTCGAGAACGTCTCCAGAACTTCTTCGCCAAGAACGCCATTGTAACGGATTCTTTAATCTCCAAGCCCGCTGCATCTTGTTCATAGTAGATCTTCAAGAAGTGTTCTCCAGAAGCCTCATCGTATCCGTTGCTTCACTCCAGGTTTTGTCCCTTTTCGTTACGCCTCCATTGTTGTTCATTCAGTGATTTAGGGTTTCTCATTTTAAGATTTGAGGTTTAGTTTTAATTGATGGGGATGATCTAGGTTAGTGTGAGCTGAACAGTTTAAGGATTAGAGAGAGGTTGTTGTTTGAATTCGTGTTTGGTTGATTAGGGATTCGAGAGTTTCAGAAAGTGTTGGAGAGAGGTTCGTGAGGGGAGTTCAGAGAGAAGCATGAGCAGCTAGGGTTTGGCGTGATGAACAGTGATTGAAATTTTGGAGAAGAAGACTGGTTTTGTTCGGTGATGATTGGGCTAGGGTTTGGATTGGGTTAAGCCCAAGTCTGATTTGCTGAAGCGCACCCCCTCTTTGCTCGTTGCCCCCCCTGTGTGAGAATGCTGAATGGATTTAGGTGTGGGCTTAAGCCCCAATTGCTAGGCACACCCCCCCGTGTTTAGCCCAATGTGAAAACAACTGAAGCGTTTTGCTATTTCCCCCCCCTGTTTTATTTTCCTTTTTTAAATTCTTCATTTTGTATCATGTTAGAAAATAATCCATAAAAAATAGTAGGAGTATCCGATTAATTCCCTTCTTTTTTCTGTAGACTCATAATTCAATTTAGAATTTTATAGTGCAAAAATATTGAATTGATCATGCATTTTCATTTTTATTTGCATTTTTGTATTTTAATTGGTGTTGAATAATTGGTTTGTGATGTGTCTGCCTTGTTGATTTTAGTTCTTTCATTTGGTATGGATTTTTGCTTTAGTTTTTTAGTATGTTATACTAGACTGATGCATGCTCCCCATAGGATTTTTGTGGTTTTTTTAGAGATTGATTGATGTTGTTTTAGGGTTAGAGAGTAGAGACCTCCTAACTTGCCGGTTAACCCTTGACCATTCACATGTTAGGGATTGTCTAGTAGCCTTAGAAGTTGACTTAGGCTTTGAGATTTGATCTTGGGATCATAGAGGCATGTAGGTTTCCCCTAGATTTTTGGTAGATTTTTATAGGGTGTTCTGTTATTTTTGCTTGAGCTGGAGAATAGGAGAAGTCTTGAGGTCTTCTGACTTTGAAGTTCAACTGTGGTTGAACTTTAGAGATAGTTTCTTTTGGTTTGAGGGCCTGTGGTTTCTTCTTGAAGATGGAGGCTGGATGAAGACTTGATGGAGCTTGCAAGGATGTATAGATTGAGGTCCTAGTCTAGGAGCTTGCTCTCTGTTTGTGAGGTTTGAGACCCTGAAGTTTGAGGGAAATTCATGGTACTTTCCTGAGGAAGGCACTATGGATGTATTTCATTCTTTCTTCTCACCTTCTTTCTCAAGTATCCAATGATGTTGGAGCCTTCATGTGAGTTTAGTTTCTCCTGAGGAGGAATGTAAACCGTTCACAGTTGTTGAGCCACATGGGATATGATTCCTAAGTGGAAGCCCCCTAGTACTTTCCTGAGGAAGGCACTATGGGTCTGTTCACTTAGCTCCCTTAGTTCATGTAGGATTTCTCAAGTATCCAAGGATGTTGGAGCCTTCATGTGAGTTTAGTTTCTCCCGAGGAGGAATGTAAACTGATCACAGTTGTTGAGCCACATGGGATATGATTCCTAAGTGGAAGCCCCCTAGTACTTTCCTGAGGAAGGCACTATGGGTCTGCTCACTTAGTTCCCTTAGTTCATGTAGGATTTCTCAAGTATCCAAGGATGTTGGAGCCTTCATGTGAGTTTAGTTTCTCCCGAGGAGGAATGTAAACCATTCACAGTTGTTGAGCCGCATGGGATATGATTCCTAAGTAGGAGCCTCCTAGTACTTTCCTGAGGAAGGCACTGTGAGTCTGTCTACTTAGCTCCCTTTCTTTGTTAAGCTTGTCTTGAAGCTTGAAGACTGGGATTGATTCCTCTTGTGTAGGGTTTTGCTTTAGGGATTTGCTTAGAGATTTGATTAGAGATTTGATTAGGGCTTTGCTTAGAGTTTTGATTAGGGTTTTGCTTAGGGCTTTGTTTTAGGGTTGTTTAGGGTCTTGCTCAGGGGTAGTTTCATGCTTTTGGATAGGAGTTTGCCAGGCTGGTTAGCCTTCTCTTCGTGTTGTTTGACTTGTGTGGTGTTGTGCTGCATTAGACTTAGGGGTTCATCTAGATATTTCTGAGATAGGTGCATCTTAGAAATAGGATCTGTGTGCATGAGAAGTTGAGGTGGTCCTCCTTCTGCTTGATTGTTATTGAGTGGCTTTGCTTGCTGGTATTTGGTAGAGCTGAGCTCCCTTGCCTCTGTGGTGTGTGGCCTTTGTGCCTGGCTTGTTTGGTTGTTGCATTCATGCATATTTCCAGTATTTCTTTACTTTGCAGTGATTCCTGTTTGTTGTTTAGTGCTGTTGCCATGATCCCTTGGGAGCTCTAACTTCTCTGCTGTGGAGGAGTTATGATAGACATTAGGTTGGTCAACCAGGCATGATAACATTAGGTAGATTCCCCTTTTCAACCATAGTTTTAGGGTGTCTCTTTCCTTTCTCAAAACAACAGAAAAATACTTAATAAAGGATAAAACAAAAGTGAACTCATTTCTTCCGTCAAAAGATTTGAACAAACATCAAAACATTTTGTCCTCCTGGACTGTGAAAACCCTTGGTTAAGGTGCATTTTCCCATAAAAAACACTTGAACAACTTGTGTCGTGCGTAGTCGAACTACGTTTGCTCTGATCTTCCATGCCGTGTGGAAGTACGTAGGCACAGGACGCGATGTCCTGGCGAGCAACCTTCCCCCCATCTAGACGTAGGTAGTCGAACTACGTTGACTCTGACTTTTCCATTGCACGAGGGAGTACGTAGGCCCAGAACAGCGTATGTTCTGTCGAGTCCTGTCCTTTTCTTTTCTTTTCAGCCTGACCATTAGTGTAGATAGATAAACACATCCTTTTCCTTATAAACACCAAGCGTGGATCCCGTCGAGTACGACAGACGTGAGGGGTCCTAATACCTTCCCCTTTGCGTAACCGACTCCCGAATCCAGGTTTTGGTTGCGATGACCATACCTTTTCCCGTTTTTTTGCGAGGTTTACTTCGAGCGTTTCCTTTCCCTCCATTGGGATAAATAACGCACGGTGGCGACTCTTCTGTCAGCCGGCGCCGATTTTCGCAGTAGCGACATCCTTTCCACACGAAAGAGAGTTTTCACTATTGTTTTAGAAAGTACAACCTATCACACCATCAACCGGTGAGGCCTACAATCTAACAACAAAACAAACTAGTGTGCAAGAACAATCCTCTTGCAAACACTAACCCTTGTGTCCAACAAATTCTGGATCACAAATCACAACAGACTATTCTGTAATTCTTTTTATAATTTGAGAGTACAATAGTAATATCAATACAAAGATTGATCTTCTCCTTTAATCAGAATTCACAACTTAATCTCAATACAAGTGTTCAAATAAATGGATGTGAAAGGTTATGCAAGTATGAACACTTTTGAATGTATTTGAAATTATTTGAAAAAGTAGTGAATATGATTCAATGATTGTTTTTGAAAATTGTTGGAGGTGTTTTTTTTTTCAAAAAGAAATTTTCAGAATTTATATTATTAAAAACACCCATTCAAAAAGGTATAATTATGTGTAATTCAAAAGATGAAATGGTATAACAATCACACAACATTTGAATTCAAAACAAAGCAATTTTTCAGAAAACGTTCAGTGTTAATCGGTTAACCTATATGGTTAATCGGTTAACACTGGAACGTTAGGCCAGAAAATTGATGTTTTGAAATGGTTAACCGGTTAACCCATATGGTTAATCGGTTAACACTGTTATTTTTCAGAAAAATACTTAATAAAACAATGTTATACCAATTCCAATTGTTTCAAAAACATGTTCATGCACTATGATCAAATGATAAATTTTTTGAACACTTGTATATCAATTAAATTAGAGAATTTTGATATACCATAGCTTGTGTCCAAGTCTTGAAAGATGATCGAGAAAATGTACATGAAGCTTGAATGTTGATCACTTCCATAATACTTTGATCTTGGTCTTTTAAAAGCTTTTGAATTTTTGCACAGATGAAATGAGCTTGAGTCTTGTTATTGACGTCATCAAAACCTTGAGATGAAGCATGCTTCTACAGTAAACACACAAGCGCTAGGAGTGACTTGCATAGGGAATCAGAATCTCCCCAGCAGAGTCGCCAGCTGCTGGGGATGACCCAGACAGCTAGGAAGAAAATCCAAGGCGAGACTCACATAGGGAACCATCGCACTCCCCAGCAGAGTTGCCAGCTGTTGCTACCGCGAAAATAAGGTGTCGGCCAAACAGAAGAGTCGCCATCTTTCGTTATTTATCCCTCAGAACGGGAAAGGAAACGATCGGAAAAACCTGACGAAATGGTATAAGACAAGGTCATCGCAACCATTGTCTGGATTCGGGGGTCGGTTACGCAAGGGGAAGGTATTAGCACCCCTCACGTCCATCGTACTCGATGGGATCCACGCTTGTTGTGTTTATCTGACGGGTTTGTTAAATCTATCTACGCTAAGGTCTGGTCTAAAAATAAAAGAAAATGACTCGGCAAAGTATCGCATTTTATGCCTACGTATTCCCGTCTGGAACGAGAAATCAGAGTCAACGTAGTTCGCCTAACTACGGGTTATGGGGGAAAGGTTGCTCGCCAAGATATCGCATCTTGTGCCTACGTACTTTCATACAGCATGAAAGATCAGAGCAAACGTAGTTCGGCCTACGAAGAACACAGGTTTGTTCAGCTGTCTTTTATCCAAGTAAAGTTAACAAACAGTTCCAGCAGTTGGTGTTTGTAGCTCGATCCTTGGAGAATTATACGTTACCGTTTGCGGTAGAACTGAAAGTTAACAGAACTCTCCTTCTGAAAAAGGGCTTTTCCTGATTAAGGGTCCAAGAGGACAAAAAAGATTTGAGTGTTTGTTTTCTGTTTTTTTACGGAAAGAAGTGTTTTTTAGTTGTCTATAGTTTGTACAGCACTAGAGACTATGACTTAGGAGCGAATGCGTCGCATATCGTCCAAAGGACATATACTAAACACTCTAGACGATTGAGAGGAGATCGCTCAAACATCATTTCCCAAGTAGCTTAAGGCTCGTAACGCACTTGTACAAACTTGCCTTTATTATGTTTTTTTTTTCTGTTGTTTGAGATAAGAAGAGAGACAGACTCTCTACGAGGAAACTGACTCGATCCTACAGTTATCATGCAATATTCGTCCTACGGTTGAGGTTAGAGGGGAAACTAACTAATGTTATCATGCATGGTTAGAATTCTAATGTCTGTCGTAACTTCTCTTGATGAAGAGAAGTCAGAGTTCCTAGGGGAACATGGTAAAAGAAAGCAAACAGTAAAAGAAATAACTGTAAAGAAATTACTGTAAAGATGCATGCAATGCAAGTGAGGGAGGAAATGTGTGTGGGGCAAAGCCTCCATAATCTCATCTCAACCTCAAGCCAGATATGAATAACAGCAAAGATAATAGAAGAAAGTAAATGCAATCAAATAGACCACAAACCACACAGGCAAGGGAGCGGAGCTCTACCAAATACCAGCAAGCAAAGCCATCCAGTAAAAATACAAGCAGAGGGAGAAACTCAATCTCTAATGCAATACAAGCAAGGGGAGAAACTCAACCCTTAGGATGCTCTTAGGCCTATGCAACACACCAATCAAGTCACATCAATACATATCAATATAGTTAAGCAAGAAGAAAACAGACAGGGAAAACAAGCCAGCAATCTCCACAGCAGAGCAATCTTCTGACAGCAATCCAATCCAAAGTCTGTATCTGTTCTTCAAGTCCACCATCTTCAAGAGAAGGAACTCATGACAAGCAATCAAACAAGCTTCTACCCTAAGGAAGTAAATTGGGTGTTGGGAGGCAAGGGTAAGCTCCACAGGAGCTTATCCCAGGCACTCAACCAACAAAAAGATCTTTGGGGAAACCTAAGGGTTTGGCTCCTTCAAGAGGTGTGCCATATTCCCACCACAAGAGGGACTGTGCTACCTCAAGAAGGTTCCTAAAGAGGAAAGAATGAGAGAATTTTAGGAGAATGGAAATGAGAAGCAAGGCAAGTTCCACAGGAACCTGCCACAGACACTCAACCAAATCCATTTCCTTAGAGAGCTTGCTTAGGTTCAACTCCAATGTGAAAGGCAGGGAATTCCTCCACAGGAGGAATTATACCCACAATGAAGGATCCTAATTAAGCAAAGGAGTGTTTGAAAGGGAACTAATCCTAAGGAAATATCATCACCTATTTGAATTGCTAAAGAACATCAAATGTTACCTCCTAATGATCATCTATTCTAAGGTCAATTTGTAAAATAGGGAACTAAGGGAAAATCCATCCTAAAAAATCTAAAGAAAATACCGCATCACCTTATATATGTCAACATTCTATGGTAGAAAAATCAGAAGTTAAATCTAAACCAAAATGCTCAAATTAAATCCAAAGCTCAAGGGTGCACCAAAGGAATTCACTAAAGAATGCTCCTAAACAACTACCCTAAAGTCCTATTTAAAATCATCTAAAAATCAAAACAAAAATCATATAGCAACATTATCATATATAAAGCCAGCACAAAAAATTCCAAGATCAAACTCAAAAAAATGAGAAAGAAAGAAAATGCACAAATTCAACATACCATTATTTCATTATTAAAAGTGCACTTAAAAGAAAATATGGAATAAAATGTAGAATGCATGGAAAATTAAAATGCAAAACATGATAAAATTCTAAACATTTAAATCTATAACCACCATTTTTTCCAGAATTTATTCATGATATTTACTATTTTTTATGAATTAATTTCTCACAAGCATAAAACAGAAAATAAAGAAAAGCAATTGAAACAATGAATATGGAAGGGGTGTAGTCAGCAGGGGAAATAAAGCACACACGCCTGGGCCCAAGAAATGGGGGTTCAAAGAGCATAAGGGTGCTGGGCCCAAGTGAGTGAGAAATTCAGCAAAAAAACATTTCCAAATAACGCCCAGGGAGGGTGTATCTGGCAAGAAATATACTTGTAAATCATGTTGGGGCTAACTAGGGGAGGCGTGAATAGCATAGAAACAGCCAAAGCCCAACATGATAATTCATTCAGTCCTCATCAAAATTAAATCAAAAAAGAGTCACAAGAGGGATCAAACTCGTGTTCTCTAGGATCACATAGCGCGCAACAAAGAGCTTGGACCCTCACTAATCAAAACATCGTCGCATGGGGGAGGGGGGACGTGGCGCTTTCGCCGCCCTTGGATGCGTGGAATAAGTCCAATTCTCATCACGCATGAACGGAGGATATTGTGTCTTCTCCATTTTGAATTCTTCTGCAAAAAGAATGAAGCCCGCGCGCAGCCATGGCCGGACGGGAATGAGGTTTTTCCGGCCAACTTCACGTGACCCTAACTCCCTCAATACTCAACCAATCGCAATGATTTTTGAATGAAAATCGCACGAAATTTCGAGAGGATTCCAAATATACTACTTAAATGATCTAAAATTCCAAGAATCAAAAGTTCTACATCCTAACCGAAAATGGATCTCATCTTACATCGTCACTATTCCTCAAAATAATTGTCAAGAAATCATCTATGACCTAAGGTAAACCTAACCACATGATTCTAATGCATTGAAAACACAAGAATTGGGTGCAATTTCAAGAAGTAAGAACCTGAGTTCAAGCTTCAATTTGAGGCGTTTCTGGCTTGATTCTTGCTCCAAAACATTCCAGATCCAATCAATGATGATGTTAGAAGAAGATTGAAGCTTCAATTGCTCTTGAAATGGCCACTAACAGAAATTCGATCTTTCACTTTTCTTCTTCAAGCTTCAATGGTGATCTTTGCTCTCAGCCCCAATCAATCACCAACCTTGTTTCTGATGAGTTCCTAGACACTTATAGGATTGTTTAGAACCTTCAAGAGCTCAGGCCCAAGCCCAAAATCAAAAATCCAAATCCAACTTTCCTTCAAAAATTTGATTATGGCATCCCTCAATTTCCTTCAATAACTTGCTTGGGGAGCTTTGGGCATCATACACTAACCTCCTTGAATGGATCCAACTTGGTTAGGGCCTTGAATTTGGCTTTAGGAATGATTTGTGTGATGTAACTTTTATGTGAAGAAATCTTATGAAAGGCCATGAATTGTGCTTCAAATGAAAAATCCATAATTTCCAATGTCTTTAAAATATAGTTTCTGATTAAAATGAGTGGTTATTTGGCTTGTTTTGGACCCATAATCATTTATTTCAATTTCCCACCAAAAATGCCTTTGAATTTCTTCTTTATTCAAACCACTTCACACCAATCTTTGATATGAGCCAAATAAATTCACCATGAGTTCTTGGTTAACCTAAAAACCACATTTTAAACAAGTTCCATGTTGAACAAAAATCCATTTGACAAGTGCAAGTTGGAGATTTTGACCTATGATTGAAAATGGCCTACAATCTCACTTTCCCAAAATACCCCTAACTTATAAACCTCATAACTTGAGTTCTACAAATCAGATGGAATACTTATAATACAATTTGGAAAGATATGATCATGAGGAACAACTTTTATGTTGGCCAAAAGTTCAGGTGAAACGTCCTTCTAGGTCAAAAATATCTTGGAAGTCAGATGGTTTTCACAGACAAATTTTAGAGGCATCTGAGGACCTGTAACTTGTCTGGACCATAACTTGAGTTCTATAAATCCAATGGAGGACTTCTAGTACTCAAATTAAAGCTAAGAGCATCCTCCACAACATTCATGTGTAGGCCAAAGTCATATGAGACTTGTATCTTGACTTACATGGCTTGGAAGTTTGGCACTAAATAGGGGATTTTACCCTAGGAACCCTGACTTAGCAACTCCAACCACTCTTGATTCATCTCAACTTGATCTTAGAACAACTTCTCATATGCCTCAACACATCATTTCATGATTTCAATGACCTAGAATTAGGCTTTGATCTTCTTCAATTGCTTATTTTGGCTTAGGATTAACTAGATGAAACCCTAGTGACCTCCATTTCAACTGTGGCTCTTGCACTTGATAAAATGACTTGATTGAGCTCCATCATGACCTTAAAGGCACTTCAATGAGCTCTACTCACACATCCTCTCCATGATCAAGGCCTTACAATCCACTTCTGATCTTTAAATGGCTCCAAGGGAGGAGATGAGCCCCATACACGCACTCAAACTTCTCAAGAACTCAACCCTCTGTCTGGTGACCCTGATAACTTCTTAAGCTTGAATAATACCTCTGGTTAGGCTTCTCTTGATATGTATCACCCTTGATCCCCTGTTAAATGAAGGATGCTATGTTATGCAAATGCTAGAACTATGTTATGCTAATGCAATGAAACATAAACCAAGTGAGAAAAAGGTTGGGCAAATTTTGGGGTGCAACAAGGTGGTGGGTGAAAGCCTGACAAAAGTCACATGCAGTGTTTCACATGTCAAAAGTATGGTCACTATTTTAGTGAATGTCGAGAAAAGAAGAAGAATCAAGAAATTGATGCAAAGATGACGAAACATAAAGAAGAAGAGATGTTGCTAATGGTTACAACAAGAGACGAAGAGAGATTCCAAGACCAATGGTACTTGGACTCAGGATGCTCATCACACATGATTGAAAGGAAATATTGGTTTATCAACATGAAGCCCTCGTCGAAGAACATGGTGAAATTTGCAAATGACAATACTCTAGCAGCTGAAGGTATTGGAGATGTTTTGATTATGAGGAAAGATGGCAAGAGGTAAACAATTTCCAATGTGTTGACATACCAGGCATGAAGAGTAATTTGTTCAATATAAGACAGCTAGTTGAAAAGAACTACAAGGTGTCGATCAAATAAAAAATGATAAAAGTTCTCGACACTGGTGGTAGGTTGATCTTGAAGGCTCCAATGTCTCAGAATATGACCTTCAAGATTGAACTCAATGTGATAGAGCACAAGTTCCTAGCAACTGCAGCCAGCAGAGATGAATGGTTATGGCATTTTCGACTAGGCCATCTCAACTTCAATGACATCAGAGAGCTAAAGAGGAGAAATATGGCTTCAGGATTACCTGAAATCGACATTCCAAGTGAAGTTTGTGAAGAGTGTGTTCAGTCAAAATAACACAAGAATAGCTTCAGCAAGGATGCAGGAAGGAAGTCGAATGCAATTCTGGAAGTCATATACTCTGATGTATATGGTCCAATCCAGGTGAATTTAACTGCAGGCAGCAGATACTTTGTCACGTTCATAGATGATTATAAGGAAAAGCTATGAACTTACCTCATTAAGAAGAAAAGTGATGTGATCGAGGTATTTTCCAGACTCAAATCTATGGTCGAAAGACCGAGTGGTCGAAAGCTGGAAATATGTTGAAAAATAAGGGATTGTGTATGAGGTGGTGCCACCCTACACTCCACAAAAAATGGAATTGCAGAAAGAGAGAACATAACCATCATGAACATGGTGAGAAATATGTTGAATGGAAAGCATCTACCCAAAGAATTATGGGGAGAACCGGTTTCGATAGTAACATACATATTAAACAGATGTCTGACGAAGAAGCTTGAAGGAATCACACCAGAAGAATGTTGGCCTGGTGTCAAGCCTAGCCTCATTCACTTGAAGGTGTTTGGATATATAGTACACATACATGTGCTAGATTAGTTGAGAAGGAAGCTTGATGACAAGTAGAATCAGATGATATTGATAGGATATCATTTGACTAGAGGTTACAAGTTGTTCCACCCAGTGAATAAGCAAGTAGTGATCAGCAGGGACATGATCATAAATGAGCTTAAAGAATGTGACTGGAATGAGAATGTCATGAAGGATTCAGTGATAATCTCTTGTGAAGAACCAGCCACTGAAGTCGAAAGAGAAGTTGGACATGAACAAGTAAGAGATGAAGCTGGCCCAAGTAGACCTCGACGAACAAGACACGTGCCTGCAAGGTTGCAAGAATATGTGATTACATCAGATGATGTGGTCGATGAAGAAGGTGAGCTGGTACATTATGCTTTCTACACAGATGTCGAACTAGTCAATGCAGTTGAGGCATTGAAAGATTTGAAGTGGGTGAAAGCAATGAGTGAGAAGTTAGACTCCATCAAAGTCAACAACACCTGGTCACTTGTCAATTTGCCTCAAGGCAAGAAGTAAATTGATGTGAAGTGGGTTTACAAGGTGAAGGTGATTCCTAAAGGAGAAGTAACTCGACACAAGGCGAGACTTGTGGAAAAATGATTTCTTCATAAGGAAGAATCCACTTCGACAAAGTTTTTGCACGTGTTGCTAGGATCGAAACAATTAGATTGGTTGTTGGTCTAGAAAATATGAACAATTGGCACACATGTCAGATGGACTTGAAGTGTGCATTCCTTAATGTCCCCTTAGACAAAGAAGTTTATATTGCACATCCAGCTAGGTTTGTGAAATGAGGCAAATAAAGAAAGTTGTACAAGATGCATAAAGCCTTGTATGGACTTAAGTAAGCTCTAAGATCTTGGAATAAGAAAATCGACAACTTCTTAAGGGAGAAGGAATTTGTGAAGTGTACGACTGAGCATGGAGTGTACATAAGAAGAAGCAATAGTGAACTTTTTATACTATGCCTCTATGTCGATGACCTGTTGATAACAGGAAGTTGCAAGAAGGAGATCGAAGGCTTCAAATATAACTTGAGTGTGGAGTTTGAAATGTCAGACTTGGGAAATCTCTCTTATTTCCTTGGCATCGAATTCTACAAGATTAGTAGAGGATTTATAATGCACTAGAGAAGATATGCAGATGAAATACTCAAGAAATTTGAGATGCAAGATTGCAACCCAACTTCGACTCTAGTTGAGACCAAATTGAAAATGTCGAAGGACATATGAAAATGATTTAGACCTAACCCAATATAGAAGACTTATTAGGTTACTTCGATACCTTTGTCACACAAGGCTTGACTTAGCATACAATATAGGTACGGTAAGTAGATTCATGTAGAAGCCAAAGGCATCACACCTAGCAGTGGCGAAGAGGATAATGAGGTATCTTAAAGGGACTCTCGACTACGACATTTTGCTTCCGGCAGCTGATGAAGGAAAAGAATGCAAGTTAATGGGATACACCAACTCTAGTTGGTGTAGTGATGTTGAAGATAGAAAATCTACAGCTGGCTATGTGTTTATGTTAGGTGGTGCATCAGTTGCTTGGAGTTTGAGAAAGGAGCTACTAGTGGCATTGTCATCATGTGAAGCAACCTGGATGGTGAAAATGGTCGAAGAGATCACAACCAAGATTCATGGAGCAATTACCATGAAGATCGACAGCATGTCAGCTATCAACTTGGCGAAGAATCCAATAACTCACGGTCAAAACAAGCCCATCAAAATAAGGTTCCATTATCTTCAAGAGCAGGTAGTAGAAGGGAAGATGAACTTGGAACACTGCAGAACTGAGAATCAGACTACAGACATCATGACGAAGGGAGTGTCATTCGAAGTGTTCAAGAAGCTAAGGTCTATGATGAATGTAGATAGTTTAGACGCAATGAATTAGGTGGTGTGTTAAATATGTAATTCATTGTTTTAGAAAGATTACATTTGATTTAGAAATATTAAATTAGATATTTTTGGGCTTTTATAGTTTGGGCTTTGACTTGGGGTGCAAGCTAACCTAAATCTATAAATAGGGAGAAAACATTATTTTGTAAACATCTCATCTCATCTCATCATATTTTGTAATTCACAGTTTGCAGTTGCAAGTGAAATAACAGAATTTTCACAGTTTGTGAGCAGAGGTTCTCTGCAGAAAATTGTTCATCTTCTTCTCCAACATTCACTTTATTTCTTTCTAAACTTTTCTTTCATTGTTATTACGTGAGTTGAAACAATCTTGCGATCAAGATTGATTGAGTGAAATTCTCCATAGGTTGTGGTTGAATTTCCAACACATGTGAGTATTAAACCTTTTTTTATAAGAAAAGATAATATCAAAGGAGTGTAATAGATACTCAACCCAATACACAAGAGAACACTACAAATTCCTTACAATACAAGGCAAAGGATTATAACACCAATTCAAAAAAATACAATCACCACACCTCTCATTCCTAGAAGCATATTACTCCCAAGAAGCCAATTTAACACAATCCAACATTTTAGAGGCATCCTTAAAACCTCCATTAAAAATTAATTCATTCCTACCATGCATAATGACCAACAAATAGTCAACCATAATAAACTGTTAGAAATAATTTATATTTTATAAAAGTTAGTCACTAAGCTTTATTATAGGGTAATTTTGTACTTTAGTATGTTGCCTATGTAACCTTCGTTTCCTGTGCATAAATAGACTAGTGGTAGATGTCATTTTGTAATTCTTCCTTACAAATTTGTAGTCGTCACTTGCAGAATATAATTCTCTCATTCTATTTCTTCTCTTTTAACCTTGTGCACCAACAATTGGTATCTAGAGCTCCGATTCGGATCCATTGGGAAACACAGGAAACACGAGTGAAACGGTGAGGTGTTGTGTGATTGATTTAGTTTCTTGAATTCATGTTGAATCTTGAACGGAATCGTAATAGAATCACATTCTATAATTTTATGGGATTGGGATACATTGTGTTTGGTGAGATCTGAGTGATTGTACAAGGTTGAAGATGAATGGAAACGGTGGTCTGAGCACCAAGCTTCTAGTGTTTGATGGAAAAAATTGGACTTGTTGGATGATTCAGATGTGTGTACTGTTCAGTACTCAAGATGTTCTTGATCTTGTCACTGAAGGTTACGTTTCAGTTGTAGCAAATGCAATAGAGGAACAAAAGAACACGCAGAAAGATACGAGAAAGAAAGATCTGAAAGCATTGTTCTATATCCATCAGTGTGTAGATGCAAATGTGTTTGAGAAAATTATTGATTCAACGACGGAGAAGGTTGTGTGGGATACACTGGTCAGGTGTTATGATGGTGACACATCAGTGAAGAAGGTGAAGCTTCAGTTCCTACAAAAGTAGTATGAGAATCTCAACATGAAGAACAATGAGAAGGTATCTAAGTACATATCTAGAGTGATTATGATCACTAATATGATGAAAGCTTATGGAGAAACCCTTTCTGAGCATGTAATCATTGAAAAGGTATTTAGATCCCTTACCCCTCAGTTTGATTACATTGTGGTACCAATAGAACATTCTAAAAATCTGAGCACCATAAGAATTGAAGAGTTGCAAATGAGAGAACTTCTGAAAGGGAAGTAGAGCAGCAGGCTCTGAAAATAGTTTCTAGTAAGAAGCATTAGAGACAGTCTTGTTCAAAAGCCAGGAGAAGATCTGATGGTGTTCAGAAGTCAGAAACCTCAACTTTTGATAGGCAGAAGAATGCTCAAAAGGGAAAAGAGAGGTATGCCAAGAAGAAAATCCAGTGTTACTGTTGTAAGAAGTTTGGCCATTTTACTGCTGATTGCTGGTCAAACAAGGAAAGGAAGTAAGAAGAAGAAAATATAGACAAAAGTTCTGATGATGAATCTGTGCTACTTATGGCTTCTGAATCTCATGATACGAATTTGGCAGACTGGTGGTATATGGACACTGGCTGCTTAAATCATCTTACTAGAAATAAAAAATGGTTGGTTGACTTTGACTCTGGTAAGAGGACAAAGATCATGTGTGATGATGATAAATATCTCAACGTTGAAGGTATGGGAAATGTCAGAGTTGTTTTGAACAATGGGAAAACAACATTGATTCATAAAGTGTGGTATGTACCTGTCGCACCGTCATTACCACCCAACTTTTCATATCATGAATTTGCCAGCAGCAGCATCCTTGGATGTTTGAAGAACAGAGATTGACAAGGATAGGTTTTTTGTCTCTTCAAAGCACTAGAAAGGTCCTAATGAAATTAGGGTTTGAGCTATTATAAAACTTGGGAGTCGAGAAACTCAGAGTAGTCTTGGCTCACTCTTGATTAATTTTGAGGAATACAAGCTTCAAGGAGTTTTTCACCTATGCTTGGTTCAAGGTCTTTCTTGATTAAGATGAGGATGTTGAACTTTGGAGTATTTTCTTTTAACTTAATAGAAGATTCATGATTGTGAGGGTGAGATTTTCAAGTCCACAACAAAAGTTCACTTTCTTGCCAAAAAAAGTCTGATATTCTAATCCATTCATCCCTTTGCAAAATCCAAATCCATGTCAATCCTAGAATTTTAAGCTTGTAATAAATCCAAATTCATTCTCATTCCAAATTCCATGTCAAGTTTTTTTATGACAAGATGTTCCAATTTCTGTAATCCATTTCTATTTAATTTTCAAGTTCGAAAAAAAATCTTTCATGTTCAAGATTCTAATTTAAGTGTCCATTTAAATGCAAGTTTTAAGTTTCTTGTTTCATGTTTTAAGTTTCCATCTCATATTTATCAATTTCAAGTTCATTCCCAATTCAAGTTTCAATTTGATCTAAGTTTATTTTAGTTTTCATGTCCCAAAGTCATAAAAATTCAAATTTAATTGTCAAACATTCCAAGACTCAAGTTTGCAATTCATGACCAATTTTCATTTCCAAACTCATCTCAAAATTCTAAGTCATAACCAATTTCCCTCATTTCATTTCAAATTACAAGATTCACTTATCATGCCAAATGACAATTCAATGTCAAGTTTTAACTTGAATTTTCCATTTGAATTTTCTTCCTAAATTCATTCAAAGAAATTCAATTTCCATGCCAATTTATTTTCAAAGTGCAAATCTTTCAATTTCAATTACTTAAAGTTTTCAATTCATGTGCAATTTCAAGATCTATTTTAGTCCAATTCCATTTTTCTTTCAAGTGTCAATCCTAATCCAAATTCAAAAAAAAAAAAACTAATCCAAAATCAATGCAAGACATTTCACATTCTAACTTCACCCATTTCAAATTCAAAACTACCAAGTTTTCACTTTATGGCATTTCAAACTTACAATCAAGTTCTCTTTTCAAGTTCAATACCACTTAAGTTAAATTTAAAGGACCAATTCTCATCAAGTTCAACTTCATTTTTCAAATTTCCATCCATAATTCAAATCTCAATTTCAAACTACAATTTTCTTTTCTATTCCTTTTCAAAGTTATTACAAATCCATATCAATACCGATTTTTTTTTCATTTACAATTTTAGGTTAATTACAAAGTGTGAGAATTTAAGTGACAAGCCATGAATTACACAAATCCTAAGTCTAAAATCAAAGAACTTCTTTTTCAACCGCCACCATGCCAAAGTATCTCCAATTCAAGCTTCATCCAAACCATGCCAAAGGTCTCCAAGTCAAATTCATCCAAGTCTTGCCTTCAAGCTTGATCCAAGCCATCCAAGCATACCTACCAAAACAAGCAACATGTCAATTTTTCCAACCCTTTAAGTCACATCCAAAAGAAAACCAATTCAAGTTTCATTACAAAAAAAAAGATTCATGTTTAAATTCATTTCAAATTCCCATTCAAGTTTCAAGACAAAGATCTTTTCAAATCCAATTCAAGTTTATTTCAAGCGAAAAATAATTTCCAAATTATCATTCAAACTCACTCCAAATTCATTCAAGGACAAAAAAAAACATTGTCACATTCAAAGTTCAAACTCAATTTGTGTCACGCCACAACAAGTCATCAATTTCAAGATTCCAATTTCAAGTCATTCCAATCTCAAGTCATACACACCAATTCATGTATTGCATTCATGATTCAACTCATATGTACACTCCATTATATTCATGTCAAAATTAAAAATCATTCAAAATACAAACCAAAAATCAAAACCATTCCATGTTTGAGAAGTCACAAACCAAAACGTACAAGTGTCATGACCACAATTCAACTGATGGATTAAATTCAATTTCAAATGATTTCTGAAAACATCAAAATTCAGATTATATTTCAAGCATGGTCAATTTCATCAAACCTATTCACTACTACAATTTTTCAAAACAGGACTCAATACCTACACTCAACCCAAATTCATACCAAGTTCAAATTCATTATAAAGCATATGACTAATTCAAAATTTCCATTGCATATCATGTCTATTTTCGTGTAAAAATCATGAGCATACACAATGTTATCCAAGTTTTTCAAACAATAACAACAAGACAAGTTCAGTAGGGACCACATGAGAGCAAAAGGCAGAATTAACGAAAATGGAAAAACAAAAGCAACAACAAAAGTTCATAGTACCATAACCTTAACACAAAGATGGAAAGAGACAAAACTACAGCAAGAACCACACAACCAGAGCAGAGCAGTATATTCAGAATTTTTCACATGGTTTTGTTAAGGAACCCTAGTTGAGTTAATATATAAAGGAGTTTCATCTCAAAGAAAAGGGGATAAGTTTTGGCTATACAAAAACCCTAATGGTGGTTGTGAAGAGAAGGGTAAGAAGAAACGAAAGGGAAGCTCGTACCTGCGTTTTTTAGTCTTCAAGGGTGAGTCACTTCACTTCAATCTCCTTTCTTCGCGAACCTTTGTTAGCCTGATTGTATTGCATCTTTTATTTGCATTTTCGCCATATGATTTAACGAAGCTTGGGTTAGGGTTTTGAAAGAGGGAAGGTCTGATTCAGTTGATTTATTAGTATTTCGTTGAAATAAGAGGTGGATTTGGGTTCAGGAGATCGTTTTAGAGGGGGGAGTGTTTAAACCGTAGCGAGGGGACGTATTGCCGCCAAAGAAGACGACGGTTTCCGCCGCGGCTTGTTTCTTTAGTTTTCCAACGAGTTTTGTTTCTAGTGAGAGATGATACACTTTAAGAGAATGAGCGTTTTATTTAAGCCTTGCTGTAAGTTTTACTTTCCACTTAAATGGTCTATTGTGTTCTATTTCAAAAAATAATTTAATTCAGTGTTTTAAAACTCGGATCGAACCGGTCGGTCAGACCAGTCTGACCGGAAACCGGCCTAGTACCCGGCTTGGGTTACTAGTTCGATCGGCTATGTCTTCAACCCGGTAAAAATCGGGGAAACCCGGGTTGGACAGGTAAAAACCGGTTTTATGGTTGGACCGGTTCTAATGCATTTTTTATTTTTTAATTAAAATTTAAATGTAAAAGTTATGAAAATTAAAATAAAAAAACGTTTCCAGGTCTTTCTCCACCATTCGTCTTTCTTTCTCCACCACCGCGCAAGTTTGTTCTCTCCGCTGCAATATACCAACGACTCGCCATTTCGGTTTCTGTATCGTTTCAAATTTCCAGGTTCAATGCTCCTCTCTATTTTCATTTAACTTTGTTTCGTTGAAATTAGGGTTCAATGCTCCTCTCTGTTTTCATTAAATTGTTGAAGATTAAATTAGGGTTCAATGCTCCTCTACATGTTTGATATTAATCTTCTGATGAAATTGTATTGTTAAATTGATTTCGTATGAACCCAGAAAGGGTTTTACAGAAATATGAGCAGGTGTTGTTGTTATTATTGCTCAGAGAGAATTGCGAGAACTCTTGAGAATTTGCAACTCTAAATCTGAGAGTGAGGGAATGATTATATAGGGCTTGATTTCTAACCAATTAGGGTAGGCTATGGGCAGGGTTTGTTTGTAGTTCGGGAAGTTAACTTTTGTTAGATTTCTAAGGGAAATTTTGTTAGAAACTAGTAACGGTCTTAGCTTCTGTTAAGCCTAGTTGCCATTAGAGTTATGATATTGGATTTAGTTTAGTTCAAATGTATCTGTTAGGAATCAGCAAGACAGTCTTAACTAGAAGGAAGTTAATGAAGTTATGTTAATGAAATCAAATTTCGCTAGGTGACCCCTGTTAAAATATGCAATTGGTCTGACTTCTGAGTTTGTGTAATTGAAAATGTTAAAAAATTGTTAATTGTTGTTATTATCTATAATTGATTTGTTTGATTTGGTGTAGAGAAATTATGGTGAAATTTTACTGAAATTGAAATGCTGACAATTAGTTATGAAGTGGTTTGGAATATCAGTTACTGAAATTGAAATGTTGAACATGTTAGTGATTCTTTTTTATGCTATGCATTTCAAATATTATCACAGATAGTCAGATATATTATGGATCTAACTTTGATGCTGTGCATTTTACATTTCACTTTGTTCTACATGCTGCAATAAGTAATGATTCTAAGTAAAGATTCTAATTGCTTTTCTGTAAAAAAAATATACTTATTATCGAAACGCTTGCATTTTTTAAACATTCCTTGTATGATGTTATCATCGAATCCTCTATCTTTTAAAAACCACATCATGTTACTACTGTTATTGCCGCTACTAGTTTCCATTTTACTCTACAAATTGTTTATTGAAAAAATATACATTTAGTTTACACAATTTCATAGTAATATATTTGCGTTTTGTTTTGAATTGATATGCATTTCAGTTTGTAATATAATTTAGAGTTCATGAATTCTATTATAGGTTCTACATATAAAGTTTGAAATTTTCATTGAGTAAAAAAAATAAGGTGAAATCTTGATATGCATTTCTGTTTAATGAAATCTTGAACTGTTTTGGAAATATATTCTTTAAAAAATATAAAGATTCTAAATGCTAATAAGATGAAATATATTCTTTAAAAAATATATTTTGTTTAATGAAATCTTGAACTGTTTTGAACTTTTGATGCTAATAAGATGTTTTGATGGAAAATCTTGAATTGTTTTGATGGAAAATCTTGAACTGTTTAATGCTAATACGTGAGACTAAAGTGTATTTTAATGTAGCAATTTTAAACTGTTTTACAAGAAAATGGCATCTTCTGAAACACCATCATCACAACCCCCATCACAAGAAGCTTCTTCAACTCCTAATTTAGTTCAACATAATGTTAGACAAAAGACTGATATAGCTTGGGCACATTGTACTAAAAGTCCTGATGGAAAAAGTCTTGTTTGTATTTGTTGTCACAAAGCGTTTGGTGGAGGTGGAATTCATAGGGAAAAGCAACACTTAGCTGGAGTAGTAGGAAATGTTGAAATTTGTAAATTAGTTCCTACAGAAATTCGTTTTCGGATGAATCAATATCTTAATGAGCGGAGCAAGGAAAGAAAAACTCCAGATGTGGCTGAAAGTGAGTCATTTTCTACAGAGGGGGGTGAATTGAAAATGCAAATGCACCCACGAATTGGTGCATCTAAAAAGAATGATGCTCACATTGGTACTTATTTTTTACCCAGAACAACTCTGGGAGCTCAACCTACTTTAAAAAGTGTGATGCAAAGTAAAGAAGTGGTAGAAAAGTGTGATCTTGCTATTGTGAAGTGGTTTATTGATGCGTTTATTCCTTTCAATGCTGCAAATTCTCCTTATTTTCAACCAGCAGTTGATGCTCTTTGTTGTATGTGTGCTGGATACAAAGTTCCTACTATGCATGCTCTTCGTGGTAATTTGTTAAATAAGTGGGTTGATGACGTGAAGATACAGCTAGAGCAATATCGTTCTATTTGGAAGGATACAAGTTGTACTCTTATGGCAGATGGGTGGACTGATCGTTGTAGAAGAACTCTTATCAACTTTTTAGTTTATTGCCCCAAAGGAACTGTTTTCATAAAGTCTGTTGATGCCTCTGGTGCTTCTAAAACTGCAGACACATTGTTTAAGCTTTTCAAGGAAGTAGTGTTGTATGTTGGCCCAGAAAACGTTGTTCAAATTGTTACAGATAATGCTGCAAATTATGTTGCTGCAGGAAAGTTGTTGGAAAAGGAGTTTCCTAAGTTGTATTGGTCTCCTTGTGTAGCACACTGTATTAATTTGATGTTGCAAGACATGGGGAAATTAGAGGAAGTAAGTGGGACAGTGTCACATGCTTAAAAAATTACCAAATAAATATATAATCATTATTTTGCATTGTATTTAATGAGACAAAATAAAGGTGGAAGAGAAATACTTCGTCCTGCTCCAACCCGCTTTGCTACTAATTTTATTGCATTGCAAAGTATTTTGTCTCATAAAGATGCACTAATAGCCATGGTAACTTCCAAAGAGTGGACAACTACAACTTATTCCAAAGATGGCAACGTAAAGCAATTTGTGGAACAAGTACTAGACTCAAGCTTTTGGTCTACATGTGTTGACATAGTGAAAATTACAGAACCTCTTGTACGTGTGTTACGCCTTGTTGATAGTGAAGATAAACCGGCTATGGAATATCTCTATCGAGCTATGTATAAAGCAAGAGAGGAGATTGAGAAGAGGTTTAGAAGAAATAAGCTGAAAGTAGAGCCTTATCTGAGGATCTTAGATAACCGTTGGGATGCACAACTTCGTAAAAATCTTCATGCTGCTAGTTATTGGTTAAATCCATCTTGTAGATTCAGTCAAGAATATGAAAAACACAAGTCTACTACCCAAGGTCTTTTGGATGTCATTGAAAAGTATGCATATGATAGTAAGGACTTGCGAACTAAATTAATTGTTGAGATGAGTTTATTCAAAAATTGTGAAGGTAGTTTTGGAAGGACAACTGCCGTAGAAAATTGAGATGAAGTTTTGCCAGGTAAAATTAGATGATAAACTTTATGCATTTTATTATAATTTCAATATGAATTTTAAAATGTTTTCTAATTTTTTCACATGCACTATTCTAGATCAATGGTGGGAAACTTATGGAACCGAAGTGCCCAATTTGCAAAAGTTGGCTATTCAGATTTTAAGCCAAACTTGTAGTGCATCTGGTTGTGAATGAAATTGGAGTGTATTTGAGCACATTCATTCAAAAAAAGAAATAGGTTGGAGCATCAAAAGCTTAATGATCTTGTCTTTGTTCGTTACAACCTACGACTACAAAACAGGTATTGCACTTATTATTATTTATATGCTATTGCTTATATACTTATGTTGTTTATGACTATGAATGATGAAAATTGGAAACAACTATATGTTGTTTGCTTATGATATTGTTTAGACTACTAGCTATTGCTTGATATGTAGAAACTTGTTAATTTATTTTTCAATCTCAAAAAATAGTACTGAGATTGATTTGGAACATTTAATTAGGAATTTGAGCATATGCTTTGGTTGTTGCTATTGCTTAATATGTTGCATTTTAGTACAATGTTAATATATATTTTATATTATTAATTTTTAAGCTAGTTAAGTTAGTTATATACTACTAGTTTTTAAGAATATTAATGAGTTTTATGTTTGACATTATCGTTAATGATTTATAGAAACAAGAAGAAACAAAATTATGATCTTATCAATTTTGAAATATTTGGTGATCATTCTGATTGGGTGTTGGAGGATTCACCACCATTCTTAACCATTGAGGAGGTGGAAGCACTACGCAAAGATCTTGCTAGTATGACAATTCAACCTATGTCAAATGATATTGGTATGATATTAGTTATTCTGATAACAATTTTGTTACTTTAATTTATTACTATATGTTAATTGTTTAACTCTCTAATTTATTTGTTGTTACAGATCAATTAAATTTGGATGAGGTTGATGTCGAGGATGATGAACAACTTAATTCTGGAGAAAACAACCAAAATAATAATATCATTGATGGGGAAAATGTTGCAAATGCGATTGATTTTACTGCAGATGGTTTTGATATTGAAGAAGGAGATCCCAATATTGAAATAATTTTACCTCCTTGGAACTAAACTTAAGTAGACATTGGAGTTATTTTGTTATAAATTATTCAATTATATTATGTTGCAATTAGATTTTGTAATTTTGTATTATTTTGTTATGTGTGATACATTTGTTTAAAATTTGAATTTAAATTATGAACTTGTGAATTTAAATTTGAATTTAAATTATGAACTTGTGAATTTATTTTCAAAAAATTTAAATACTAGTTATATTTTTTTAGAAACTAAATCATCCGGTTCGACCGATTTTATATTTATATTATGACAGGTCTATTCAACCGAGTTATCCGGTTTAATCCAGTTTAGTCATGCGGTTCGACCAGTGACCCCATGGTTCGACCGATAAACCAGTGACCCAATACCCTCACCGGTTGGTCTGATTTTTAAAATACTGATTTAATTAACACATTAATACATTACTGATCTCAATTTTTTTTCCCATGAATTTTCATGATAAAAGGCAATCAATGACATTTAAAATGGGTGAACGAAAATGTTTTGCATTAATTTAGTTGCTTCCAATTTCTTTTCTTTTTTTTTCATAATCAATTTTAATAATCGTAAGAGTTACTACATGAGAAGTAAAAAGGGAAGGGTGGATTTCACATGTGTTTCTCAACTTTAATTTTTTGTTTTTTTTACTTTTAATATTAGTGTTAAAATTAGTATTAATTTTTTAAAATTAATTTTATTTTTTTTAGAATTAGTTTTAATTCTACTTCTTTTAAAATTATTAATCCAAGAAATAAACCAAAAAAAAATTAGTTTTGATTCTTAACTTTTTAAAAGTTTTAGAATTAGTTTATATTTTTAGTTTTAGTTTTAATTTTTTTTAAGATCATTAACCTAAAGAAAAAATAACTCAAAAAGGATTATTTTTTTTTAACTTTTATTTTAATTAGTTTGCTTTTTAGATTTTTTTTTTAAATTTTTAAGAATTAGTTTATCTTTAAATTTGATTTGATTTTGAGCTTTTATTATAATTTTTAGGATTAGTTTATTTTTAGATTTTTTTATTTTTAGAATTAGTTTATCTTTAGATTTGATTTTATCTTGAGCTTTTATTATAATTTTAGTTTACTTTTTAGATTTTTTTTACAATTAATTTATCTTTAGATTTGATTTAATTTTGAGCTTTTATTATAACTTTTAGAATTAGTTTACCTTTTAGATTTTTTGTATTCATTTTTAGAATTAGTTTCTCTTTAAATTTAATTTAATTTTGAGCTCTTATTATAATTTTTAGAATTGGTTTACTTTTTTGATTTATTTTATTTATAAAATTAGTTTATCTTTAGAATTGATTTCATTTTTAACTTTTATTATAATTTTTAGAATTAGTTTACTTTTTAGATTTATTTTATTTTTAGAATTAGTTTATCTTTAGAATTAATTTCATTTTTAACTTTTATTATAATTTTTAGAATTAGTTTACTTTTTAGATTTATTTTATTTTTAGAATTAGTTTATCTTTAGATTTAATTTTATTTTTAACTTTTATTGTAATTTTTTGAACTAGTTAACTTTTTAGATTTATTTTATTTTTAGAATTAGTTTATCTTTAAAATTAATTTCATTTTTAACTTTTATCATAATTTTTTGAATTAGTTTACTTTTTAGATTTATTTTATTTTTAGAATTAGTTTATCTTTAGATTTAAATTCATTTTTAACTTTTATTATAATTTTTAGAATTAGTTTATATTTTAAATTTATTTTATTTTTAGAATTAGTTTATCTTTAGAATTAATTTCATTTTTAAATTTTATTATAGTTATATTTTTTTTTAGATTTATTTTATTTTTAGAATTAGTTTATCTTTGGAATTAATTTCATTTTTAACTTTTATTATAATTTTTATAATTAGTTTAGTTTTTTGATTTATTTTATTATTTAGAATCAATTTATCTTTAGAATTAATTTAATTTTTAACTTTTAAATCATTTTTAGAATTAGTTTATTTTTTAGATTTATTTTTTTTAATTAGTTTAATTTTTAGATTTAGTTTAATCTTTAGAATTAGTTTAATTTTTTAGTATGAGTTTAATTTTAGAATTTGTTTATTTTTACCTCTTTTAACATAACCAAATAATAAATAAGGAGAAAAGGGTTTATTATTATTTATATTAAATATATTTATTTAATATTAATTAATTCAAGTGTTAATTAACTTTATTAAATATTCAGTTTAATTTAATTAATAATTTGTGTGTATAACTTTGTGACTTTTGACTTGTGTTCTCGAACCGACTAACTTGACTTTGTCTTACTCGTATTGTATGCTTATATCGTGATGATACCACTTTGACTTTAGTTTTCCAAACCATTTTCAAAATAAATTATCGATTCAACGTCGAGCCATTTTTCACCCTTGTAAGTCGATCGCTTTTTAAGCATCGCCATGAACCTTTTGATCACCATACACAACATTCATAGCTTACTCTTGGGCTTCCTTACAGTGAGACCTATTCGATCAACTATTCCTAGTTGGTCGTTTAGAAGACGAGTCCACTTTGCTAGTGCACATGATTAAAATTTAATTCAATTGCTTTCATTTACTTGTATGATGGTTCGAGTCGAAACCCTAAAATTCGATTCATTAACTTTTTCGTACGCAAAATTTAAACCTTGATCAACATCGAGCATTTTATAAAAGTCAAATCAATTTACTTAACCAACACTTAGATTGTAAAAGATGAAAAAGGAGTTGGAATGGAGTCTCTGATTTCTCTCCTCAATTGTTTGGGCCCGATGAGCCTTTCTTACGCTCGAACAATTGTCTTCTCCAAGATATTTACAACCCGATTCAATATCAAATCTATTTTCTTAATTACTAAGATGAAAAAGAGAGAATCAAGTCTTTGATTCACTCTCCCGATTGCTTGGACCCGAGGAGCCTTTCTTAAGCTCTAAGTAATCGTCATTCACTTAAAATACTCTAGCTATATCAAATCTATTTTCTCAATACTAAAATGAAAAATAGAGAGAGTCAAGTCTTTGACTCATTCTCCCGATTACTTGGGACCGATGAGCCTTTCTTAAGATTCAAGTAATCCTCATCTTTTTAAGATACCTTAACTATCTTCCATTGTTCAAAACATTCCTTAAACACAACCTCTTTTTGAGATGGAAAAGAGAGCGAGTCAAGTCTTTGACCCACTCTCCCGATTACTTGGGCCTGAGGAGTCTTTCTTAAGCTTCAAGTAATCGTCATCCAAATAAAACATCAACATATTAATTCAACTTCTTGCCGCCGTGCGAACCATCAAACCTTTTTCATAAACGTGAGATATGGTATCTTGAGAATGACGCAAACTATTGCTTCGTCTGTAACCTATTTGAGTCGAGATAAGTGGCGTGTTTCCCATGAATGTTGATATATGGAAATCTATTCAAAGTGATTCAAGCTTCCTCTCCTCACCCATTTGGGTACAACAATATTTTTTGTCGAATGCGACTAAGTATCTTTCGATAAAATCAAACCAATATCCGTAGTTCGAACTACGCACACTTTAATTTCTCATTTGTCAATGAGAATACGTAGGCATAAGATTGCGAGATCCTAGCGAGAAACCTCCTCTATTTCTCTCGTAGTCTCACGAACTATGAATGCTCTGACTTTCCCATTGTACGAGGGAATACGTAGACACAAGAACTCTAATCCTTGGCGAGCACTCTAATCTAAAACCAACCCATTTTCTCCTTAGCAATCTAAATCCTTTTACCTTATCTTTTATCTTAGAAAGAAACAAACAATCTGGCCTAACTTTTCTCGCGAATCGAATCAAGAGGTTCCCGTTGAGTATAACAGACGTGAGGGGTGCTAATACCTTCCCCTCATGTAACCAACTCCCAAACCTAGAACTTGGTTGCGATGAACATGTTATTTTCCTGAAGGTTTTATCGATATTTTCCCTTCCCTCTTTGGGATAAATAAAGTTCAGTGGCAAATCTGTTTTCCGTGACCATTCACGAAGGATTGTGCTTTTTTTGAGGTACGACAGTACCTGGCATGAAAAGTAATCTGATGAGTGTCGGGCAACGAATTGAGAAAGGTTTTTCAGTTACCATGAAGGACAATCTTATGAAGCTGTATGACTGTAATCAGAAGCTGATTATGGATTCAGAACATGGAAGGAATAGAACATTCAAGGTGAATGTAAGAACTGTAGACTCTGAATGTCTTAGTACAATAAGTGTTGTGAAGGAAAGTGAGATGTGGCACATCATATTTGGAATTCAAAGAAGCTGGTACATGGAATTCCTACAATTAAAAAGCCTGAAAAATCATGTAAAGTATGCATGGAAGGAAAGCAACCAAGATTTCCATTTGCGTCAGAAGTAGCTCCAAGAGCAAAGTATGTCTTGGGAGTAGTGCATTCTGATGTGTGTGGTCCATTTCCAATAGCATTGATTGAAGGGAACAAATACTTCGTGTAATTTGTTGATGAACTCAAAAGAATGACATGGGTATCCCTTATAAAGTTCAAATACGAGGTGTTTGCTGAATTCAAGAAGTTCAGAATGAAGGCTGAGAATCAGAGTGGTCAGACTCTGAAGATTCTCAAAACTGATGGTGGAGGTGAATATAAGTTCACTGAGTTCAGAAAGTTTTGTGAGGAGAATGGAATTGAGCATGAGGTTACTGCTCCTTATACTCCTCAACACAATGGTCTTGCTGAGAGAAGAAATCATACTTTGCTTGATATGACGAGAAGCATGCTGAAGGAGAAGAAGCTTTCTCATACCTTATGAGGAGAAGTTGTTGCCACCACAGCATATGTGCTTAATAGATGTCCAACAAAGAAGCTGAAGGAAATAATTTTTATTCAGAAGTGGGCCGGAGATAAGAAAAGTGTTAGCCATCTGAAGGTATTTAGTTTTGTATGTTACAAACATGTTCCAGAAGCCAGAAGACGGAAGTTGAATGATAGAAGCAAAGTAATGTTACTAGTGGGATACCATAGTACAAGTGTGCACTGTTAGAACACAGATTGGTTCTTAGTTATATCTCTATGTTTTAATGATAACACTAATGAAATTTTGTATTAAGAAATTATATACTCTAAATTTGTTCAAGTATTTTTCCTGCAGGTATTAAGGTTAATATTCTTCTGAAAGCAAAAATGAATCTAAAAATTGAACTACGCAAGGCTCTGAGCGTCAGAAGCATCTCGTTAGAAGACTCTGAGCGCTGCCTAAAGAAGACTCTGAAGCAGAAGCTACAGAAGCATCTGAAATGTAGCTGTAGACTTTGTATGAAGAGTTTCAAGCATTGTTTTTCATAAGACTCTCATAGTACTGTTCGCTGCAAGTACTGAGGATTTGATCTCCAAACTCTGCTCTGAATGTTACTCACGCTGAAGCACACTTGCTGCAACACTCTGATACAGAAACTCTGATAACATCAAGACTCTGATCACTCAAGGCTCTGATGTTGACTACTGTGAGATAGAAGCTTGTTGAAGAAGATTATTCAAAGATATATCTGTTGGCATATTCCAAACGACTCTTTCCTCTTTTATGCTAGACACAAGAACTCAGGAAAAAAGGATTTCTCTGAACGTTCTACTTCTAGGAAAGGTCAAGTCATGTGAAGACAAAAGGCTACAGCTACTTTACAGTACACGGTCTTCAAGCTTGCAACGTCTTGGATGTCTTTGTCTATAAAATAAAGCCTTCAACAACTTTCTACAGTTGACGGAAATTGACGAATATTGACTAATCTATTGAAAACTCTCTCAAAGCTCTCATACAAATTATATTTCTTTGTTGAATAGTTTCTTTTGTTCTTAATCTTAAGTGTATAAATCACAGTTATGATATAGCTTTCATAGAAGCATTTTAAAAACTTGTTTAGTTTACATTTGATTGTAAAAGTTCCTTAAGAAGACCAAGTTGTGGTCAGTAGTTCTTGAGAAGACTAAGACAGTTGTTATTAGTGGTTGACATTGTAATTTGTTTAATTATAGTAGATTAAGTCCTTGTGGAGAAAGGAAAATCACTCTTGATAGGGTGGACTGGATTAGTTGAGTTCAACGAACCAGGATAAAAATCATTGTTTTTTATTGCCATAATTATTTTGAAAACCCTTATTCACCCCCCTTCTAAGTATTTTCTCACCTTCAGTTGGTATCAGAGCTCCGGTTTTGTGTGTGCTATCACTTCACCGTAAACAGAAAAGATCCAGTTGAGAAAACTCTTGATATATTTTGGTTGATACATTATGGCTGAAGCTTCAACATCCAACAACAACAGGTATGAAGACAGAGATAGAATCAACACTAAACCCCGTATGTTTGATGGGGAAACGTTTGACTACTGGAAAGACAGGATTGAAAGTTTCTTTCTAGGATATGATGTTGACCTTTGGGATTTAGTTATTGATGGCTATGTTCAACCCACTGACGGGGATGGCAAAAAGGTAGACAGAAAATCTATGACTGAAGCTCAGAAGAAAGAATTCAGGAATCATCATAAATCTAGAACCATACTTCTAAATGCTATATCTCATACTGAGTATGAGAAGATTACTAACAGAGAAACGGCATTTGGTATGTTTGAATCTTTGAAGATGACTCATGAAGGGAATTCTCAAGTCAAGGAGACTAAGGCTCTGGCGCTGATCCAGAAATATGAAGCCTTCAAAATGGAGGAATTAGAATCTATAGAAGTTATGTTCTCAAGATTCCAGATTCTCACAACTGGCTTAAAAGTTCTGGACAAGGGTTACTCCACTACAGATCATGTTAAAAAGATCATCAGAAGTTTGCCAATCAGATGGAGACCAATGGTCACTGCTCTGAAGCTAGCTAAGGATCTGAACAAGATCACATTGGAGGAACTGATCAGCTATCTGAGGAGTCACGAGATTGAATTAGAGGAAGACGAACCCCAGAAAAAATTTAAGTCTATTGCTTTAAAGTCTAACAAATCTGCCAAAGCTTTGCAGGTTTTAGAAGAAAGTTCTGAAGAATCCTCTTCTTCTAAAGAAGATGAATTGTCCATGTTGTCCAGAAGAATCAACAAACTCTGGAAGCATAAAGGAAAGAAGTTCAGAAACTTCAAGAAGCCAGATCAACGCAAAGAGTCCTCTGGACACAAAAGATCTGGAAAGAAAAAGGTTGTCTGCTATGAATGCAAGGAACCTGGTCACTACAAGAACGAATGTCCAAAGCTTCTGAAGGAAAAGCCAAAGAGGAAGTTTGACAAAAAGAAGAAGGTTCTAATGGCAACCTGGGATGATTCAGACGAATCTGAATCTTCATCAGAATCAGATGAAGAATGTGTCAACATGGCACTGATGGCAGACGTGGAAGATCAGGATAAAGGAACATCTGGATTTGAATCTGACTCAGAATAGGTAATTTCTGATCTCTCTAGGGAAGAACTTATTGAGGTTTTATCAGAAGTTCTGAACAACTATAACCAGATTAAGCTCAAGCGCAAGAAGCTTAAATGCAATCTTGAATCTGAGAATAGTCTGTTAAAGTCAGAAGTTGCTGAGCTCAAAGAAAACAATTTGAAAATGAAAAACAATTTTGAAAAAGCTCAACAAGACTCTGAATCTGAAACTAAGTCAAAATGTAAAAATATTTTAGAAGAATATGACTATAGTTTTCAGAAGTTTTTGGCTAGAAGCATAGATAGAAGCAAGATGGCTTCAATGATCTATGGAGTTAGCAGAAACAACTGGAAGGGAATTGGATATGAATCTTCCTCTGGAAAGGATTTAAATCCAATACCTGTTGATAAACTTATCATTAAGAAGACTCCCTTTATATTCTCATTTTAAGTTTGGTCATCTGAATGATGTTAAACACACACGTTCTGATCAGAACATTCCTGTGTTTAAACCGAAAGTTAGTCAGAACAAACCTGTTGTAAAAAGACAGAAGTTCAGACAAACTTTTAAGGCAACTAACCCAAAAGGACCCAAAAAGATCTGGGTACCTAAGGATAAGATAATATCTGTTGCATATGTATTTAGCAGCAAAGTCAAGACGCCAATCATGGTACCTGGACTCTGACTGCTCACGTCACATGACGGGAGAAAGATTTATGTTCCAAAGCCTGGAGCTTAAATCTGGAGGAGACGTCAAGTTTGGAGGGAATCAGAAGGGCAAGATAATTGGCTCTGGTACTATTGGCAATGGTAACCTTCCCTCTATATCTAATGTTTTACTTGTAGAAGAATTAAAACATAATCTATTGTCCATAAGTCAATTAAGTGACAATAGTTATGACATAATCTTTAATAAAAAATGTTGCAAAGCTGTCAGTCAAAAGGATGGCTCAATCCTATTTAATGGAAAGAGGAAGAACAACATTTACAAAATCAATCTTTCAGAACTTAAGGTTCAAAATGTAAAATGTCTTATGTCTGTTAATGATAAGCAATGGGTCTGGCACAGAAGATTGGGGCATATTAATATGAGACGTATATCTCAGATTAATAAACTCAATCTGGTCAGAGGACTTCCTAAGTTAAAGTTCAACTCAGATGCTTTTTGTGAAGCATTTCAAAAAGGAAAATTTTCAATATCTTCTTTTAAAACTAAAAATGTTGTTTCAACCTCAAGACCATTAGAGTTACTTCATATTGATCTGTTTGGACCAGTGAAAACTGCATCCATCAGAGGCAAGAAGTATGGATTAGTCATTGTTGATGACTACAGCAGATGGACGTGGGTGAAATTCCTAAAACACAAGGATGAGTCACATTCTGTGTTCTTTGACTTCTGCAAACAAGTCCAGAATGAAAAAGATTTTAAAATTGTTAAAGTCAGAAGTGATCATGGAGGCGAATTTGAAAACAAATTTTTTGAAAAATATTTTAATGAAAATGGCATTGCTTATGATTTCTCCTGCCCTAGAACTCCACAACAGAATGGAGTTGTAGAGAGGGAAAATAGAACATTGCAAGAAATGGCCAGAACCATGATCAACGAGACTAATCTGGCAAAGCATTTTTGGACAGAAGCAATAAATACAGCTTGTTATATTCAGAACAGAGTGTCTGTAAGACCTCTTCTTGAGAAGACTCCCTAAGAATTGTGGAGGAATAGAAAGCCCAAAATTGCTTATTTTCATCCTTTTGGATGTATATGTTATATGTTGAACACTAAAGAGAATCTGAACAAGTTTGATTCTAAAGCACATAAGTGTTTCATGCTTGGCTATTCTGAACGCTCTAAAGGCTACAAAATATACAACACTGAGACTAGGGATGTAAATGGATATCCATGGGGACGGATACTATGATATCCGTATCTGCCCCGTTAGATAAATATGATATCCATATCCGCTCCATATCCATGCAGATATATCTTAAGCGGGTAATCCACAAGTTTTACGGTATCCACAAATATTTACAGATATCCATGGTTAATACTTTTTTAGAAAAATTATTTTTAACTTCTTTTAAAGACACAAAAATTTATTATCACATAACATCCATACAAAAGGTTCGACAGAGGAATGATGGAAGATCAGACGATAGAGGAGTAGGAAGGGAGACACTAGTTCGACAGAGGAATGCCGATATTAGTTGGTTGGACTGTGAAATTGATAAAGTGAGGTATGAAGTATCAAAGAGTTTAAATATGAAATGACTAATAGAATTTAAATGAAAAGTGAAAGGTTTTCTTCAAAAAAAATTTTTAAAAAGAAAGAAGTATAAGAAGACTAATTTTTTTAGAAGATGCAAAGATAAGGTATAATAAACTAATGATATTTAAATAATTTTTATAATTTATAAACGGATATGGATATCAGCGGGTATGGATATCATTAAACCCATATTTATATCCATTAACAAACGAGTATTTAAATATTCATTTATTTTATCCATGGATATCCGCTAAGCTACCTGCCCCATATCCGTGGCAGATTTTATCCATGGATATCTGCGGGTATGGATATTTTTTCCATCCCTAACTGAGACACAAATTGTGGAGGAATCTATACATGTTAGATTTGATGATAAGCTTGGCAATCAAAAGCCAAAACAGCTTGATATTTCTGCAGATAGAGAAGTAATTCTCACAGACTCTGAAGACTCAGAGGCAGATAAGGCTCAAGTGAAGGAATCAGAAGCAACGCCAGATGCAACTCCCTTGGCTGCTCAGATGAACAATTTGAATATTTCTAAAGAACCTAATGTTAAAGGATCATCTTCTAGAATTAAGGCCTCCCACCCAGAGGATGTGATAATTGGAAAGAAGGATGGCCCTATAAGAACAAGGTGCTGCAATGTCACTTTTTGGGTTGGTGTTTGTCATTGAACCAACTTCTGTTGATGAAGCTCTGGAAGACAATGATTGGATTCTTGCAATGCAAGATGAGCTAAATCAATTCACCAGAAATTAAGTTTGGGATCTGGTACCAAGACCAAAAGGATTCAATATAATTGGAACTAAATGGGTCTTCAGAAACAAACTTAATGAGCAAGGAGAAGTTGTAAGAAACAAGACAAGACTAGTTGCTCAAGGGTATAGTCAGCAAGAAGGAATTGACTACACAGAGACTTATGCTCCTGTGGCCAGGTTAGAATCTATACGCCTACTCATTTCTTTTGCTGCACAAAATAACATCACTCTATATCAAATGGATGTTAAGAGTGCCTTTTTAAATGAGAATATAGAAGAGGAAGTCTATGTTCATCAACCTCCTGGTTTTGAAAGTGATAAATTTCCAGAACATGTTTTAAACTTAAGAAATCTCTTTATGGTTTAAAACAAGCTCCCAGAGCTTGGTATAGGAGATTAAGTAATTTTCTTCTGGAGAAAAATTTTATCAGAGGCAAAGTGGACACAACTCTCTTCTGTAAAACATTTAAGAAAGATCTATTAATTTTTCAAATATAGGTAGATGATATTATATTTGGATCTACCAATGTTACGCTTGGAAATGAGTTTGCTCAATGTATGCAGGCTGAATTTGAGATGAGCATGATGGGAGAATTGAGATTCTTTCTGGGAATTCAAGTCAACCAAACTCCATATTGAACTTACATTCATCAGACTAAATATTGAAAAGAGCTTCTGAAGAAGTTCAACATGACTGATAGTAAGTTAGCAAAGACTTCAATGCATCCAACAAGCACTCTTGGTAAGGAAGAGGTAAGTAAGAAAGTAGATCAGAAACTCTACAGAGGTATGATTGGATCTCTTTTATACTTAACTGCTTCTAGACCTGGCATTTTATTCAGTGTATGCTTGTGTGCTAGATTCCAATCATATCCTAGAGAATCACACTTAACAGTTGTTAAGAGGATTCTAAGGTATCTGAAAGGTACTACTAATGTGGGTTTGTGTTACAGAAAATCTGATGAATTTAAACTAGTTGGATTCTGTGATGCTGATTACGCTGGAGACAGAGTTGAAAGAAAAAGTACTTCTGGAAGTTGCCAATTTCTGGGAAGTAATTTAATCTCCTAGTACAACAAGAAACAACCTACAATTGCTCTATCAACTACAGAAGCAGGATATATTGCTGCTGCTGGATGTAGCACACAGATGCTCTGGATGAAGAGTCAACTAGAAGATTATCATATCTTTAAGAGTAATATTTCTATTTTCTGTGATAATACTTCTGCTATATGCTTGTCTAAAAATCCAATTTTACACTCTAAAGCTAAGCATATAGAAATTAAACATCACTTTATTAGAGACTATATTCATAAGGGTATTTTAAGCTTAAACTTTGTTGATACAGACCATCAATAGGCTGATATTTTCACAAAACCCCTTGCTGAAGATAGGTTTAAGTTTATTCTGAAAAATATTGGTATGGACTTCTGTCCAGAATAATATTTATCAGAAGCAGATTTCTCATATGCAAAATGTTTAAAACTCTGAAGTATTTCATCTGTCATTTATTTAAATTCTTGAATTATTATTTCTGTGTGTATCTGAACTAACAAGTCTCAGAGGATCTGAACATTGACTAACGTTTCATTTCTCAAAGAGTTTTCAGAAGCACATGCAAGCAAACATGTGTAACTCAGAATCTGAAAAGATGGAGTGCACAATACTGAAAAGACATTTGAGGTACTGTTTGAATATTTGGTTTCTCGTTTTTCCCCCAAATTGTCAGAATCATTAATGCTTGAAATGATTATTTTCTTTTTATTAAATGCTATTAAATGCTAAATGTGAACGTGCTGAACATGTGACTTTTGTGTGCCCTAATTTGTCTCTATAAATTCCACAACTCACAATATTTCACACTTTTCACTCTCACGAACACTTGTATGCATTTCTGCTTATTCTATCGTTTTCATCTCTCTCCTAAACCCAAAATCGCTCGTAAACCTAATCATTCATCTTCTTCAACAATGGCTACTTCTTCATCAACCTCTGCTCAGTTCCAATCTACCATGTCAGCTGTATCATCTTCTAATCTGGGTGATGTTCCTTTCAAGGAAACTGTTAGAACAAATCTCACACCTGTTGAGAAACTGGAAGTTTTGTGTGAATCCTTGGTGGATTTTGCTTCATTGGCTGCAAATGGATTTAATCTGCGTTCTATCATTGATGCTCAAGGATGGACAAAGTATTTTGATAGACTGTTTGGGCTAGCTTATCCAGTTTTGGTAAAAGAATTTTGGATTCATGCTAATGCATATCCCATGTTCATTGTGTCATCTGTTCTGGGAAAAGAAATTGTGATTACTTAGGATCTTATAAGGAAACTCATAGGATATGAAGAAACTGATGGAGTTTCTCATATGCCAGCTGGGCGTGTTAACATGGAAGAAGTGTATGAAGAAGTGATGTCTTCTGGAGAACCCTCTAACAAGTTCAAAGATTTGAAGCCAAATTACAAGATCTGGGCTAAAATCTTCATGGGTTGCATTCATCACAGGAAGTCTACAAACTCTCCTGACTATGTGAATAATGATCAACTTTACTTCATGTTCTGTCTTAGTCAGAGCATAAAGGTAGATCTGCCTCATTTGCTTTTCTCTCATCTATGGAATCATGTCAAGGCATCTAGAGAAGACATGAAGGCAAAACAGGCAAAGGGTAGAAATTGGATCCCTTGTGGAAGATTGATTTCAGACATTCTGACAGAGAATGGTCTGGTGGCGCATCTGCATGTGGCTGGACTGAAAGAAGAACTTACATCCATTCTTGGAAAAGTTCTGAATGCTAAAAGTTTACAGAGGCTAAAAGTAATAGATTTTGTTCCTGACAAACTCAATATAGAAGAAGTAAGCAAACGAATAATTCTTGTAGATAATTTTCCAACGTTTTATGCAGAAGAACTAAAGGAAGTTCTGATCAAGTATGTTGGCTCATGTACGGAACAAGGAATTCCAGTTCCAGAAGGATTTCTAAACCGTGAACCTATGCCAGATCTCTATGAGGAACATAAGAGGCAAAGAAAACAGGCTTTAGAAGAAGAAAGAGCTGCAGGCACGCAGCAGAAAAAGCAGAAAACTTTTGCAGAACCTCAGAAGAAGAAGAAAAGAAAAGCTTTTGGAGAAGTTCCTTCTGCTCCTATCAAACGCATTAAGAAAACAGGTACTAAATCATCCTTAACTATTATTTCTGAAATTGCAATAGAATCATCAACAATTAGCTCTGTTCCTGAACCCCCATCTTCCCAAACTCAAACCACTTCTGAACCATCTCTATCATCTATACAACCACCTCCATCTTCTAAACAAACTGTATCTGATACCACACCGTTACAATCTTCTGAACAATCTGAACAACCAAAAACCTCTGAAACAAAACAATCTGAACCTCAAGATCTAACACCATCAGCATAACAACCACAACCACAACCAGAACAATCCACTCCTTCTAATCCTGAACCAGAACCTATCCAATCCTCTGAACCTTTCATACCTGATTCAGAAATTCTGGATATCCAACCCCTCAAAACTCTATTTGACGTTTCTTCCACATCTTGTCATTCATCTGAATCATCTTATTCTTCTGAGTCTGATGTACACCTAGAAGTAAACTCACCCCCATCTCTTCGTGGCTATGAACCTAGACAACCAGATACATCTACTTCATCTGATGTTATCATTCCTACACCCTCTCCAAAACCTAAACCAAGATCATCTAATTTTGTTTCATTTGCATCCTTGAAACCTTTACCATCTGATCCCCTTCCCTCTGGTTTAAAACTCAAACACTTTGTGATAAAACCAACGCAATCTGCCTTCATTCCATATTCCTTTAATCCAAGAACTATTATTCCATCTATACGCAGAATAAAACCATTATTTCGCCTCATGCCTACTCAATCAAAACCACCATATCCTCGTCCTCTGTTCATTATCCCAACATTTACCATACCACCCCCACCAGTTCAATCCAAACCATCAACTCTGGAAACCTTTCTTAAACCTAAATCTAGGCTAAATGTTGATGTTTTATTTGCTACTTTCAAGAAAGAAATAAGGATAAGTTTAGAATCTGTGAAGAAGAGATGCCTCTCAAGCATGAATTCAGATGAATCTGATGCTATTTGGAATCGCTTCATCTCCAGATTCAACACTGTTGCTTTAAATCTGAAGTGTGTCTGCTCTGATGATGCGAAGATCAGATTCGCTGAAATTGCCAGAACCATGCTATGGAATGTGAAAAGATCTCCAACATTGCTTATTGAGGATGCACCCTCAACTTCTGGAGTGTCTGCTACTTCTGAGACTATTGAAGGATCTGCTTCTGAAGTCATTTTGGAAGAAAATCCTTTAGCTCTGACGATTGTGGACCAACCATCTGAATCTGTGGCTCCAGAATCTGCAACTGCAATGGATATTGACTCTGCTCCTACTCCTGCTTCTGAATTTGCTCCCTCTACTTCTTCTGAAGTTAAGAAAGAGAATTCATACTTAGAAGACAAGATTATTGTGCTGGAAGCTGGTCAATCTGAGATAAAATCCTGGATGGCAAGGCAAGATCAGAAGACTGACAACATTGAGAAATGGATGTCCAAGCAAGAACAATCTTCATCTGAAATTACCAACCTTCTGAAGATGCTTCTCTCCAAACAATCTTAGCTTTATGTTTTTTATCTGATGTTTGAGCACTTGTTTGCATTTCTCATCTGATGTCTTTTCTATCTGAATATTTTAATGAATGAATCTATGAATGTTTTCTTTATATGATTATATCTTTTCTCTTTGTTTCCTTTTATTTGTCTTTAAAAAGTTTCTTTTTGATTATGACAAAAAGGGGGAGAAAATGAAATTCTGATTATTCAAATAAACTTTACCTGAATGGAATCAGACATATCAAATCATAACTAACATAAATTTTTAGTCTTTCAGAACTATAATGATAAATCTGACAAAATTAATTAAAGTAACTCTGAGATCCCTAAATCAAGTTTTAACCAATCAGGCTCTGATTATGAAACGTTCATCCAAATCAAGCTCTGATTCTAAAAAGAATACTCATACAAAAAGGGAAGTTTCTATTCTTTCTTAGTATTCAATTTAGGGGGAGATTCATAATCTCAGGGGGAGTTACATTTATCTATTTATTGAGCAAGATTTCCTATGTTTTTGTCATCATCAAAAAGGGGAAGATTGTTAGAACACAGATTGGTTCTTAGTTATATCTCTATGTTTTGATGATAACACTAATGCAATTTTGTATTAAGAAATTATATACTCTAAATTTGTTCAAGTATTTTTGCTGCAGATATTAAGGTTAATATTCTTCTGAAAGCAAAAATGAATCTGAACATTGAACTACGCAAGGCTCTGAGCGTCAGAAGTATCTCGTTAGAAGACTCTGAGCACTGCCTACAGAAGACTCTGAAGCAGAAGCTACAAAAGCATCTGAAGCGTAGCTGTAGACTTTATATGAAGCGTTTCAAGCATTGTTTTTCAGAAGACTTTGATAGTAATGTTCGCTGCAAGTACTGAGGATCTGATCTCCAAACTCTGCTCTGAATGTTACTCACGCTGAAGCACACTTGCTGCAACACTCTGATACAGCAAACTCTGATAACATCAAGACTCTGATCACTCAAGGCTCTGATGTTGACTACTGTGAGATAGAAGCTTGTTGAAGAAGATTATTCAAAGATATATCCGTTGGCATATTCCAAACGACTCTTTCCTCTTTTATGCTAGACACAAGAACTCTGGCAAAAAAAATTTCTCTGAACGTTCTACTTCTAAGAAAGGTCAAGTCATGTGAAGACAAAAGGCTACAGCTACTTTGCAGTACACGGTCTTCAAGCTTGAAACGTCTTGGATGTCTTTGTCTATAAAAGGAAGCCTTCAACAACTTTCTACAGTTGACGGAAATTGACGAATATTGACTAATCTATTGAAAACTCTCTCAAAGCTCTCATACAAATTATATTTCTTTGTTGAATAGTTTCTTTCGTTCTTAATCTTAAGTGTATAAATCACAGTTGTGATATAGCTTTCATAGAAGCATTTTAAACACTTGTTTAGTTTACATTTGATTGTAAAAGTTCCTTAAGAAGACCAAGTTGTGGTCAGTAGTTCTTGAGAAGACTAAGACAGTTGTTCTTAGTGGTTGACATTGTAATCTGTTTGATTATAGTGGATTAAGTCCTTGTGGAGAAAGGCAAATCACTCTTGATAGGGTGGACTGGATTAGTTGAATTCAACGAACTATGATATAAATCATTGTGTTTTTATTGCCATAATTATTTTTGAAAACCCTTATTCAACCCCCCCCCCCCCCTTCTAAGTATTTTCTCACCTTCACGCACAAGCTCTATTGTCCATAAACTAATAAAGTTGAATTCAACAGAGACGTCATTGGAAAGGAATCAGAAACTTGGGATTGGAACAGGTCTCAATTTAACTCTGATGTGAGAACTTCTGAAGAAAGTTCAGAATTTGAAGTTTCTGAAGATGAGTCAGAAACTAGAGAAGATTTTGAAGCTAGAGTAGACCCTAATGGTGATGGAGACTCAGAAGGTGAAGATGATTCTGATCCAGATTCTGGTGGTGATTCATGTAACACCCCAAATTTATTGGAATATTTATTTAATTTATTTAAATATAAATATTCGTATTTTTGGTGATTTTCGGTGGTTGGTGTGAAATATTGACAATTATAGATTTTAGGTTATTTATTTAAATAATAGTATATAATATGAATATATTGGTATTATTATTAATTTAAATAAATATAAATTAACTAAGGGCAAATTGGAAAATTAAGGAGGAGTTAGTGAGGGTAATATTAGAAAAACCCAATTTATAGGCCCAAAGTTAGGTTTAACAAAAATGAATTTTGAGGGAATTGTGATTCATTCTTGTTAGACCGTGAAAAGGGAAGAAATAAAGGCTAGAGCTTTGAGGAAGATGATTGAGGAAAAAGCTTCGCGAGGTTTCCAAGAATCAAGGAGAAAGGCTTAGAGTCGGCAATTAAGGTATGGGGAGTATTGCATTCATTGTTTTCAATATATGATTCAATCTATTTAAAGCTGATTTAAGGGTTTAAAGGGTTTGAGGCTGATTTGAGATAAAGAAAATTAGACCTTCATGGACAAAATATATTATTGAGGTTTTAACCGTATAGGGGGTTTGAACTGATGGTCTGATAGGTTTGAGATCGATTTGGGTTTGAGAGAAAGTAGACCTTCATGGCCAAAATCTATTATTGAGATTTTAACCGCATAGAGATTTGAACTGATGGTCTGATAGGTTTGAGGTTGATTTGAGAGTAAAGAAAATTAGGCCTTCGTGGCCAAAATTTGTTGTTGAGGTTTTAACCGTGTAGGATAATTAGATAGTGAGTACTCTAATGACTGTGGTGCAGTTGTAAGAAAATTATGGGAATTAGAGGCAAAAATATGACACGGGATTGAACTTATATCCCTTAGTTTTAAAGGTTTTAGGCATAACCTTAAAATAATAATTAGATGGTTTAACTGTGTTAAAATTGTAAATTTACTTGAGATAATTACACTATTGAATGGGTTATAATTTTCTGAGAGTTTGGGTTTTTATGAAATCGAAATCGGAGGTCTGGAAGACCTCCAACGGTGAAAAACGCAGAAAATTTTGCATGCTGTCCATCACGGTTGTTCATGTTTTCGGTCGAAATTGTTTTGGACATAACTTTTGATCCGTAAGTCCTTTTTGGTCATCATTTGAAGCAATGTTTTAAAAACCGGACCGGTCATCGAACCGGTGAGGGTACTGGGTCACTGGTTTATCGGTCGAACCACTGGGTCACTGGTCGAACCGCATGACTAAACCGGATTAAACCGGATAACTCGGTTGAATAGACCTGTCATTATATAAATATAAAACCGGTCGAACCGGATGATTCGCTTTCTAAAATAATATAACTACTACTTAAATTTTTTGAAAATATCATACATAATTTAAATATAACAAGCTCATAATTTAAATTCAAATTTTAAACAAATGTATCACACATAACAAAGTAATACAAAATTACAAAATCTAATTGCAACATAATATAATTGAATAATTTATAACAAAATAACTTCAATGTTTGCTTAAGTTTAGTTCCAAGGAGGTAAAATTATTTCAATATTGGGATCTCCTTCTTCAATATCAAAACCATCTGCAGTAAAATCAATCGCATTTGCAACATTTTCCCCATCAATGATATTATTATTTTGATTGTTTTCTCCAGAATTAAGTTGTTCATCATCCTCGACATCAACCTCATCCAAATTTAATTGATCTGTAACAACAAATAAATTAGAGAGTTAAACAATTAACATATAATAATAACTAATAAATTAAAGTAACAAAATTGTTATCAGAATAACTAATATCATACCAATATCATCTGACATAGGTTGAATTGTCATACTAGCAAGATCTTTGCGCAGTGCTTCCACCTCCTCAATGGTTAAGAATGGTGGTGAATCCTTCAACACCCAATCAGAATGATCACCAAGTATTTCAAAATTGATAGGATCATAATTTTGTTTCTTCTTGTTTCTATAAATCATTAACGATAATGTCAAACATAAAACTCATTAATATTCTTAAAAACTAGTAGTATATAACTAACTTAACTAGCTTAAAAATTAATAATATAAAATATATATTAACATTGTACTAAATGTTTTCAAATCTCAGTACTATTTTTTGAGATAGAAAAACAAATTAACAAGTTTTTACATATCAAGCATAATAAAGCAAACAACATAAGTATATAAGCAATAGCATATACAACATAATAAGTGCAATACCTGTTTTGTAGTCGTAGGTTGTAACGAACAAAGACAAGATCATTAAGCTTTTGATGCTCCAACCTATTTCTTTTTTTTGAATGAATGTGCTCAAATACGCTCCAATTTCGTTCACAACCAGATGCACTGCAAGTTTGGCTTAAAATTTGAATAGCCAACTTTTGCAAACTGGGCGCTTCGGTTCCATAAGTTTCCCACCATTGATCTAGAATAGTGCGTGTGAAAAAATTAGAAAACATTTTAAAATTCATATTGAAATTATAATAAAATGCATAAAGTTTATCATCTAATTTTACCTGGCAAAACTTCATCTCGATTTTCTACAGCCGTTGTCCTTCCAAAACTACCTTCACAATTTTTGAATAAACTCATCTCAACAGTTAATTTAGTTCGCAATTCCTTACTATCATAAGCATACTTTTCAATGACATCCAAAAGGCCTTGGGTAGTAGACTTGTGTTTTTCATATTCTTGACTGAATCTACAAGATGGATTTAACCAATAACCAGCAGCATGAAGATTTTTGCGAAGTTGTGCATCCCAACGGTTATCTAAGATCCTCAAATAAGGCTCTACTTTCAGCTTATTTCTTCTAAACCTCTTCTCAATCTCCTCCCTTGCTTTATACATAGCTCGATAGAGATATCCCATAGCCGGTTTATCTTCACTATCAACAATACGCAACACACGTACAAGAGGTTCTGTAATTTTCACTATGTCAACACATGTAGACCAAAAGCTTGAGTCTAATACTTGTTCCACAAATTGCTTTGCCTTTACATCTTTGGAATAAGTTGTAGTTGTCCACTCTTTGGAAGTTACCATGGATCTTAGTGCATCTTTATGAGACAAAATACTTTGCAATGCAATAAAATTAGTAGCAAAGCGGGTTGGAGCAGGACGAAGTATTTCTCTTCCACCTATATTTTGTCTCATCAAATACAATGCAAAACAATGATTATATATGTATTTGGTAATTTTTGAAGCATGTGACACTGCCCCACTTACTTCCTCTAATTTCCCCATGTCTTGCAACATCAAATTAATACAGTGTGCTGCACAAGGAGACCAATACAACTTAGGAAACTCCTTTTCCAACAACTTTCCAGCAGCAACATAATTTGCAGCATTATCTGTAACGATTTGAACAACGTTTTCTGGGCCAACATACAACACTACTTCCTTGAAAAGCTTAAACAATGTGTCTGCAGTTTTAGAAGCACCAGAGGCATCAACAGACTTTATGAAAATAGTTCCTTTGGGGCAATAAACTAAAAAGTTGATAAGAGTTCTTCTACAACGATCAGTCCACCCATCTGCCATAAGAGTACAACCTGTATCCTTCCAAATAGAACGATATTGCTCTAGCTGTATCTTCACGTCATCAACCCACTTATTTAACAAATTACCACGAAGAGCATGCATAGTAGGAACTTTTTATCCAGCACCCATGCAACAAAGAGCATCAACTGCTAGTTGAAAATAAGGCGAATTTGCAGCATTGAAAGGAATAGACGCAACAATAAACCACTTCGCAATAGCAAGGTCACACTTTTCTACCACTTCTTTACTTTGCATCACACTTTTTAAAGTAGGTTGAGCTCCCGGAGTTGTTCTGGGTAAAAAATAAGTACCAATGCGAGCATCATTCTTTTTAGATGCACCAATTCGTGGGTGCATTTGCATTTGCAATTCACCCCCCTCTGCAGAAAATGACTCACTTTCAGCCACATCTGGAGTTTTTCTTTTCTTGCTCCGCTCATTAAGATGTTGATTTATCCGAAAACGAATTTCTGTAGGAACTGACTTACAAATTTCAACATTTCCTACTACTCCAGCCAAGTGTTGCTTTACCCTGTGAATTCCACCTCCACCAAACGCTTTGTGACAGTAGATACAAACAAGATTTTTTCCATCAGGACTTTTAGTACAATGTGCCCAAGCTATATCAGTCTTTTGTCTAACATTATGTTGAACTAAATTAGGAGTTAAAGAAGCTTCTTGTGATGGTGGTTGTGATGATGGTGTTTCAGAAGATGCCATTTTCCTGTAAAAGTAAAACAGTTCAAAATTGCTACATTAAAATACACTTTAGTCTCACGTATTAGCATCAAAACCGTTCATATTAGCATCACACCGTTCTCAAACGTAATGGTTGAATTGTTAATTAGCATCACAACATTCTCAATCATACTGTGTTTAGTCATTCTCAAACATTCGTAGTTTGCGGCAACTGCCAGCATCGGGTGAGAAAAACAGAATATTATCCCTAGTAAATGGAAAATGCACAGCAGAGATTTTATTCACAGCAGAGGAAATATCTAATATACAATTGAAATAATGGATAGTGCACCTTGAGTATGCATATGGAGGAAAACTGCACTTAGCAAGTGTTTTCATGTTATTATTGTTGTTACCTGTATCCAGGATTGAATCTCCAAAAGCAAACACTGCTGGAAATGAAACATTTGGTGGAATTTCAATAGCATGAGTTGTGTATGTAACAATTCCTCCCAATAATATGAAACATAGCAGCAAGTTATACATTGAAGAATAATATGTCTAGCTATAATTCTTGCAAGTGTTTCTACTTTTCTTCCCTCATTTTTCATCTGAATTTAAGTTAGATATCATTTTAGCTTTCACTCATTTATTGCTTCCATGAAAATTGAAATCACTTCATCTAACTTTTGACTGTACAAACTATTTTGTCAGTTTTATTTTTTCATATCAATCTTACAAATTTAATATTGAATTTAAGCAAACTTAAACCTCCACTGCAGGGTATTCTTTTTAAATAAACAAGGAACACGAGTCATTTGGTTTATACTAATTATTTATAATTTATGTAATATGAAATCAATTTTCCATGCACAGTAAGTGAAATGTGTCTTTGCAAAATCCTGTGTAATATGAAAACAATCACACCTGGGTATTAACACGAGTCATTTGGTTTATACTAATTATTTATAATTTATGTAATATGAAATCAATTTTTCATGCACAGTAGGTGAAATGTGTCTTTGCAAAATCCTGTGTAATATGAAAACAATCAAACTTGGGTATTTAGGATTAAGCAAAATCCAGATGGTTCAGTTCTCAAATACAAAGCCAATAATCATATATCTTGAACTAACCCTAATTTAATCTTCAATAATTTCAACATAACAAAGTTAAATGAAAACAGAGAAGAGTATTGAACCTGGAAAATTGAAACGATGCAGAAACCGGAATGACGAGTCGTTGGTATATTGCGGCGGAGAGAACGAACTTGAAGTTGGTGATGTAGAGAAGATAAGTGATAACAACCGTCGTGCGGTGTGGAGAAAGATGAAGGCGCGGTGGTGGAGAAAGAAACGGCCGATGATGGTTGTCTGCTTGCTTTGGTGGTCTGCGTGCGGCGTGGAGAAGATAAGTACTTTTTCACCGTGTTTTTACTCACTCTGCAACTATTCTGCGTTTTGGATCAAAACAATTATAATAATTTTTTTTTTTTAATTTTTATAATTAAATTTTAATTAAAAAAATAAAAAATACATTTGAACCGGCGGTTTCCGGTTTTCGATTTTACCCGGTTCAACCTGGGTTTTACCGGTTTTCGCCGGTTGGATGACACGAACGATCCAATTAGTGAACCAGACCGGTTACTAGGCCGGTTCCCGGTTCAACCGGTCCGACCGGCCGGTTCGGTCCGGTTTTTAAAACACTGATTTGAAGCGTTGGAAAGCTAATGAACAGAGCTATAGCATGGTATAGATAAGAGAACTGGTTTTTCAATATTTGTATATCTAATATGTTTGGGAAGTCAATTATGTTCTGGTTCAGTGATGTCTTGATGCTTTGATGCTGTGATTTTCTGGGTGAATTACCATGAGTATAACTGTGATTCCTATGTGATTAAATGAATGTATGATGAATTACCATGAGTATAACTGTGATTCCTATGTGATTAAATAAATGTATGATGAATTATCATGAGAATAACTGTGATTTATATGTGATTAATACATGATTGCATGATGAATTCCCACGAGGAACTGTGATGATTTGTGATGTCGATTCCATGAGTTTTGATGATTCTATGATGACATGATTCTTATGATTATTTTGATGAATAATGATGCACCTAATGAGATTATTATGAGGATGATATTGACGTGTGCATCATGCATTCATGTGCATCCGGACTTCGGTTCAGGACCTTGATTTCTTTGGCTTCAGTCCCATTGTGCGGATGTGAGGTATTTTGATGTGCTCCGGTTTTTGTATAGAATCGATCCTATTGATGAGGGTATATGGAGGGTTGATGGCCCAATGTCCATTGAGTTGTGATGATTGGTACCACATGCATGAGTCTTGTTGCATTTGCATTTATGTGACAATTTGATGTAATTTATAATGTTGTGACCTTTGATGTTCCTTGATGATTATGATGATGTTGAATATGAAAATGACATTGTTTTATATATTGATTCCTATATTGATTATTATGAATCGTTTTACTCACCCTGCCTGTTTGAATGTTGCCTTCACGTGGGTAACGTGCAGATGACCAGGTTTAGCCGTTGAAGACTTTTGAAGTTTTTAGGTCATTGGCCATTGTGGTTGACTTAGAGGGTCTTGCTCTAATAGTGTAACATCAGGTTGGGGTCCTTGAGTCAAACTATTTTATTGAGTTTTTGTTATGTTGATTTTCTTGCGGTAAAAGGAAAACTTTGGATTTTTGCCTTTTTGAGTTCCGCTGTCATTTGAGCACTTTTGAGTAATTTTGAGAAAACCCGTTGCTTACGGAGCATTGACCTTGATTTGAATTTATTGAGAAATGTACGCCCTTTGAGGTGATTTTTATGGTGTTTAAAATTTTACTATGATAAATTCTATCATTTTGCCATAATATTCGTGGGGTAGAAAAGGGTGTTACAATTCAGATTCTAGGAATATTCCAGACTCTGAAGGTGGTAAAGGTTCTGGAGGAGGTCAAACTTTTGAAGTAAGAGCTTCTGAAGATAGAACATCTGGAGTTCAAGCATCCGAAGGAGATTCTGAACAAGGTCAGAGGCCACAAAGAATCAGAAACATTCTGAGAAGATTTGCAGAGATTGACATGCTACAAGACACTAAAGTAGATTCTGAAGGAGAAGTTATTCAGTGTGCCATGTTAGTAGACTCTGAACCTGTAAGCACAGAAGAGGCTCTTGAGCAGAAAGTCTGGCTGAAGGCCATGAAAGAAGAACTTGATGCCATAGAGAGGAACAAGACTTGGAAGCTGACAGAACTTCTAAAGGACAAGAGAGCCATCAACGTCAGATGGGTTTTTAAACAGAAGCTAAAGCCAGATGGATCAATTGGCAAACACAAAATAAGGTTATTAGCCCGAAGATTTTTGCAGAAACCTAGGTTAGATTATTTTGAAGTGTTCGCACCTGTAGCAAGACATGAAACAATCAGATTGGTGATTGCAATAGCTGCTAATAGGAATTGGCCTCTAATGCATTTAGATGTGAAATATGTATTTCTGAATGGTCCATTATAAGAAGAGGTATATGTGTCACTGTCGCTACTGCGAAAATCGGCGCCGGCTGAACAGAAGAGTCGCCACCGTGCGTTATTTATCCCAACGGAGGGAAAGGAAACGCTCAGAGTAAACCTACCGCAAAGACGGGAAAGGAATGGTCGTCGCAACCAAATCCTGGATTCGGGAGTCGGTTACGCAAGGGGAAGGTATTAGCACCCCTCACGTCCGTCGTACTCGACGGGATCCACGCTTGTTTTCTGGTACGGATTGTTATTCTATCTACTCTACAGGTCTGGGGTTAAAAAGAAAATAAAATGACTCGGCAAAGTATCGCACTTTATGCCTACGTATTCCCGTCTGGAACGAGAAATCAGAGTCAACGTAGTTCGCCTACCTACGGGAAAGGAGGGGAAGGTTGCTCGCTAGGATATCGTATCCTATGCCTACGTACTTTCATACAGCATGAAAGATCAGAGCAAACGTAGTTCGGGCCACGTACGACACTAGTCTGTTTTGATTGTTTTTATTTCTTCTGAAAAAGGGTTTTTCTGATTACCAGTCCAAGCGGACAAAAATGACGTTTTGATGAGTTCACATTCTTTTACGGAAGAAGTGTCTTCTATTGTGTTTGAAATCTTATTGTGTTTTTCTGTTTGTTTTGAGAAAGAAGAGACAGAACTCTATCCTATGGTTGCGAAGGGAATCAAACTATCCTAATATTATCATGCATGGGTTAAGACCTAGCGTCTATCATGCTCCTCTCTTGCGCAGAGAGAAACAGAGATCCTAAGGGAATAGATGGAAACAGAAACAATAGCAGATATATACAGTAAAGCAGTAAAATGCATGGATGCAGCAATACAAGCGAGGCAAGGGAGTCCCACTCAACCTCGAACCTAGAAAACAATAGGCAAAAGTGAACAGGATTCACTTTCAACCCAACAGGTTAAACAGCAAACAATACAGTCAAGAAAACCAATCAATACATCAGAAATAAATAATCAGCAGAATAAACAGCCACAGCAGCTCTGCATCAACATCTGACTTCAAGTCATCTCCAAACAGCTACAAGCTTCAGCAAGCCTCAGTCTCCATCTCCACAGTCTTCAAGCAAGGTCTTGGTCATCAGTCTTCCATCTTCATTGGCTTTTCTTCAAGTCTCAATCTCCAAGCTGAGGAATCAATCACAAGAGTGAATTGGGTGTTAAGCAATTAGTTGACCACCAAGGGTGGCAAACAGACTGCTAACAACACATAGAACGTTTCTCTCAAGAGTTCTATCTCTTATACACTATCACCAAGCCTTCCAAAGGAAGGGGGTGAGTGTCTTAGAGAGACTCTGCATCACATAGAAGGATGGAGGCAATCAAGACCTTCCATGTTTGGGAATCAAATTGTCTACTCTAGGGCTCTGCCTAACTCCTAGATCCTATAGACTTCAGCAGCTGCCAGCAAGAGATACCCCTCATCAACTCTGGAAGTTGGTCTTTAATCTCTGATTCTTCAAATGGGCTTCCTCATCTCAGGTCTTCAGCTCTCCCCAAATCCCTAACAAGCCCAATACCCCACACAGACAAAAATAATAACCCTAAAGAGGGCACACCACACAGTCAATCAAATATAAGCAATGCCAATAGCAGTAGGGGAATCCTAGTATTGTCTAAGGGATCTATCCTATACCCATAACCCCTATAGTCCCATACCCCATAAATCAAATCAAAATCTCTAAAAGAATTAATCTACTCACATATGCTCACCTAAAACCCTAATTTTGATCACACTAATATCGCCTAATAAAATCACCTAAAATTAAATTCTAAAATCATGAATTAAATCCTATACACAAGTTGAAGTCCTAAACTAATCAACCTAAAAAGAATGGATTAAAAATGCTAAAGCATCTACTCAAAATAAAATCACCAAATTTGAGTACTAAACTAAACTCAATAAAATGCTATTTACAAGAAAAATGCATGAAAAATATTAAAACAAAATAAAATTCCAATTTTATTATTTAATATTTTTCTAGACAGAATTATTGACCTAGAGAAAAAAGAACCAATTAAAAACAAGCCATTTTCCATTTTTTATGATTTTTTAAAGATGAGAAAAATATAAAAGAAAATAAAATCACAAAATAGAAATAAAATGGGAGGGGGTGCTATAAGCATACACGCCTAGTTATAATTGCAGATGGGCCATGATGAGGGGGCGCGAATATCAATTGCACTAAGGCCCAGCACGCTTCAGAAAACAATTGAAAAATAAAAGAAAAAAAATTAAATTCACGGTGCGAAAAGCAACAAATCCCAGTTAAAAATCCATTGGGCTCGCTGATGGGGGTGGGGATATGAATTTGAGTCCAAGGCCCACGCGTTTTAATTAGTAAAACGCTGCGTTCCACTTGGAGATTTCCCTCCGTTTCTCTCTTCAAATCTGGACCATTGGATGGGTTGAAAATGTCAAATATTTGGCACGATCGAACGGCCCTTGGATCGTCTTCTCCAATCAAACCTAGGGTTTGCAGAATAAATCCTGCACACGAGCTCGACACAACCAGCTTCCAGCAATCATATCTCCCTCGTCTCTCCATGAAAGGCCACGATATAAACACCAAAGTTAACCCAAATTTCACGTAGATGACAACTGCACCATTAGTTTTTGTTGAAGCTTAATCAAATGCCAGACCCGATGGTATACAACCTTCATGGACACTCAAAATTCACCCTCACCAAACTTCAAACTCTTGCTAACAGAACCAACTCTACACTTCCAGGGTCACTCTAAACTAATCCATACTAATTATCACGCTCTATCCATCAAGTTCTAGATCAAAACCTTTTTGGTGCATGCATGAAAATCTTCACCAATCAATGCCAAAATTTCCAGGATTCATCCTCTTACTACCTAGGTCTCTAATATACTAGCAATCCTATGCCATGATCATTATTCTATCCAATTCGAAGGAAAACGTACCTGGTGCAAATTCTTGAAAACAGATGTAGACTTCTTGAATCAACAGCCACCAATGCTCTGATCTTGATCAACACTCTTGATCCTTGCTACTGTATGCAATAACCTTTGATCCAACGCTCTGAATATGGTGCTTGAACTCCTTTTGCGCTTTTGATGGTGAAAATTACAGCACACGAGAATGAACTCAACTCAGCCAGATCTTGATGAATTTTGGTTCTATGATGATTGTAGAGTAGATTAGGGTCAAGAACTTTGTGAATTGATGGAATTTTGTGAGAGATTGAAAGCAATTTGCAAAATTGGAAAGATGGAAGGAAACTATGTATTCTTGCCAAATGAATCACCAACCAAATTTTGGAGCCACTCTTGTGTTTATATAGATGATGATGGCCAGATCTAGAAGGTTCTAGATTGATCTAGGAAAGTGTGGAATGTGATGGAAAGTTATGGAAGTTCTCATGTGATGATACTTTGAAATATCTCATATCATGCTTGCATCCTTTCTAAACTTGTGTCAAAATCTCTTATCATGAGTTATTGAAATGGTATGTGTGAAAAAACCAATCTCCTTGCCTTGAAATTTCACTTATGCCAAGTTTCCCATACTTGCCTTATGATGCAAGTAACAAAAATACAAAGCAAGTCCAAAACTTAACCCCTAACTAAAAAAAGTGGCTGAACCAATGTCTCTAAAATGATGTTTAGAATCAATTTGGTATATTGGATGACCCATTTTGGATTTGCAGATCTCTCAAACCAATTTTTCATTTCAACTTTTTCAACTTATATGCCTTTTTTAGGTCATTTTCCACCAACTTTGGTCAAGTCTCATTCTATGCATTTCCAAACTTCCATGACTTCTTTTCTAGACTTAAAATGGCATTTTGAGCAACTTTGATGTTGTGAAGTTTTTCATTTGAAGCTTCCTTGTATGCGTTTTAGGCATAGGCTAAGAATGACCTATAATCCTCAGATGACCAAAATACCCTTTGCTTGCCAAGACCATAAGTAGAGTTCAACAAATCATATGAAGGAATACCATACCATTATAGAAAGATAAGACAATGAGAAACAATTCTTATGTTTACCAGAAATCCATTTGAAATCTCCTTGAGGGGTAAAAATTGCTTGGAAGACAAGTCACTTTCACAGACAAAATTTCAGATACCTCAGATGACCTGTAACTTGTAAGGACCATAACTTGAGTTCTATAAATCTCCTTAATGTCTTCCACCACTAAAATTAAAGGTCTTGATATCCCCTACAAGTTTCATGTTGACCAAGGATCCATTTGAAGCTTGCATTTTGACTTATCTTGCTTGGAAATTTGACCTAAACTAGGGGATTTTACACAGAAACCCTAATTTAGAAACTCCTCTTCTCCTTGATTTCTCTTGATTTCTTCTTAGCACAACAACATATCCTTCTTTACATGTCAAATTATGAACCCCACATCTCTCCAATAGACCTCAATGTCTTTCAATCAATCAATTGACCTAGAGTTGACCCAGGGTTGACCCAGATGAAACCCTAGTTGACTGTCTTCAACTGCCATTCTTGTGACTACACCAATGACTTGTCTCCTTCTCCAAATGACTTTATAAGTCTCCCATGATGCCCACATACTCTCCATGCTCAATCCACAGCTCACAATTTCTTTGATGGTCCTCAGATACCCTCAGATAGGATATAGATGCACTGATTGATCCATTGACTTCCTAACTTTCAAATTCTTTCTGATGACTTGAATGAGATTGAATTAGAATAATAACCTCTTGATAGGCTCATAGAGATGAGAATAATGATTGGTCCCTGCTGGATGATTTGCTATGCTATGCTATGCAGATGATTTGGCTATGTACATGACTCTATATGCAAATGCTAATGATATTGAAACATAAACCAAGTGAATAAGGTTGAGCAAATTTTAGGGTGCAACAGCTGCCCCTATTCAAGCGACTTGGACCCGATTGGGTGAAGAGCGAACGGCCTTCAAACATTCGAGGTACGAGACGGTTGAATACTAAGAACCCGAAAATTTGCCAACCGCATAAATAAACTGCACCACTGCTTGGGGACTATTCGTCAATTGAATCCGACTGCTTACAACAACCCATTGATCCATTAGCGACCGTGCTGGGGGTTATTTTCATCGGCCTGAAAAATGTTCTATCATCAAAACCTTGTCCACATTAGGACTCCTGTTTTGTCAACACAAAGCAATCTCAACTAAACTTGTCCACGTTAGGACTCCCCCTGCTGTCAACCCGAAAAAACCTCGACAACTTCACTGGGGATGGCTCGTCTGCCTCTCGCCAGAAATACATCGTCCATGTTAGGAATAAACTCTTCCACGTGATGAATAAACTCTTTTGTACCTGTCTACGTCAGGACTAAATTCTTCCAAGTCAGGAATAAAATCTTTCCACGTTAGGAATACCTCTTCTTTTCCACGTAAGGAATCACCTCTTTCCACGTAAGGAAACCAACTCTTTTTCCACGTAAGGAAACCAACTCGTCTTAATCTGAATCTGTCCGCGTCAGGACTAAACTTTTCACGTAAGGAATACATCGCTCTTCCACGTAAGGAATCAGTCTTTCCACGTAAGGAATCACATTTTGATTCGTCCACGTGAGGACTCCAACTTGTTCCACGTAAGGAATCACATCTTTCCACGTAAGGAAACCACAATCTTTCCACGTAAGGAAACCACTCTTTCTAATTTGTCCATGTAAGGACTCCCATCTTTCCACGTAAGGAATCCGTCTTCTTTCCATGTAAGGAAACCAATCTTCTTCCACGTAAGGAATAAAATTCTTGATCTGTCCACGTAAGGACTCCAAGCTTTCCACGTAAGGAATACATCGCTCTTCCACGTAAGGAATCAGTCTTTCCACGTAAGGAATCACATTTTTATTCATCCACGTGAGGACTCCAACTTGTTCCACGTAAGGAATCACATCTTTCCACGTAAGGAAACCAATCTTCTTCCTTTGTCCACGTAAGGACTCCAGTTTTTCCATGTAAGGAAACCGTATCGTCTTGATTTGTCCACGTCAGGACTCACCTCTTGACTCGCTGAGGATAAAAACTTGTCCACGTCAGGACTTGCGTATCTTCGACTTGCTGGGGAAATCAAATTCGTCCATGTCAGGACACCCACGCTTCGCCAACAGCGCGAAGAAGGATACATTTGTCCACGTCAGGACTCTCGTATCTTGTCATCACAAAGGACTATAAACTTTGTCCACGTCAGGACACACCTTTCACCATTACGAACAGAGATATCTGCTGGAAATAAATTGTCCACGTCAGGACACCAACACGAAGAGTAATTAACTTTGTCCACGTCAGGACTTCACATTCCATCAATACTGAGAAATCAAATCTGTCCACGTTAGGACTAGTACATATCGTCAACTTGAGGAAACGTCCACGTCAGGACTCCACGTTCCATCAATTCTGAGAAATCGAACCCGTCCACGTTAGGACTAGCACCTCCTATCAGCTCAGGGAAATAAAACTGTCCACGTTAGGACCCCCACTTTTCTAGCACAAAGAAAACCTGTCAATAAAATTGTCCACGTCAGGACTCATCCTTCCATTGGTCCCAAACCACAAACTTCTTATCACTGACGTGACAGCGACTTTGAAGCGGACTCTCCTAGGGATGTTTGGAAACCAAACTACCGGACGCCTGTTCTGATAACCGGCGGCAACCTCTGAAATTCCGATTCCTGAAACCCTTTGACGACAAATAACTCTGCTTGGGAGTGAAGAGAAATTTTGCCTACTAACTCTGGCGGGGAAAACACGAGAAATTCACAAATAACTCTGTTCGGAAACAAATAAAATTTCATCATAATAACTCTGTGGGGAATAGTGCCAAAGCTGACACTTTCGCTGAATGTCTCACGTCGAGATCTTGAATGTTTAGGTAATTCATTTGAGCAAGAGCTCTCTCTACCTGCAAGAGAAACAATACTTGAAACAAACGGTTAGCCAACCTGGCTTATGTTTCAAAATGCATGTGTTTGACAATGACGCAATGCTCCATTTGACATGGAAATGCTGCGCGTTTTTATTTGGGAGATGCAAATGTGACACTATAGGCCGATGCAAATGCAGACTCGAACTGCTGGGATACAGGGACTGCTTCAGCAAAATAAATGTTGAAGACAAGGCCGACTCCGCTGGGGATAGCCAGGTGCTACAGAATTATTCCAGCAAAATAAATGCTGGAAGAGTGAAGTCGAATCAGCTGGGAAATTGGGAACTTAAACCAAGCACCTTATTGAAGTAACACCCTGCTGGGGCCTATAACTCTGCTGGGGAATATCAGATGCGCACAGTATGATTGGACTTCTGCTGGAGAGTGAACTGATATCACACGGTGTTCCGACAAAATAAATGCCAAGACACGCAACCAACTCTGCCGGGGAGAGTCTTAATCTTCGAGTTCCACTGGGAGGAATGAAAATACTTGCTGAAAAGGGAACTCCATCGGGGATGGAACGATCCTCTTGGGGAAAATCAACTGACTCCGCTGGGGGAGAGTAAATGACCTTGCGGGGAAAAGGTAAACTGTCTGAATACAGCTCGCAAATATTAATCTTCTGAGGCTAAACCAACTCTGCTTGAGATAAGAAACCCTTCTGGGTGGACACCCCACTGTCTGGACACAGTCTACAATCCTGGAATCGCCACATTCTGCTGAGAATAAATGACTTGGCTGGAGAATGTCCTTTGGATAAGCTACGACTAGTTGAGAATTTGATCCTTCTTTAGTAAGGAGCATTGCTATCTTAGGATCGCGACCTGCGTGGGGGTCAAGTCTTTTGTTACTGCCATCTTTTGATCGTCCTCTTCATGCGGCTATGAACCCTGCAACAACGCAAACAAGATAATACAAGCCTACACAACCAAATCTATTCAGGTTAGCGTTAGTGACCTTATTTTCAGTTAATTCAAAGTTTTAGCAATTGCTGGAAAGGGCCAGTAACGTTATACACATGCTAGTTTCATTAAACTTAGGCGTTCTATCATGCACAAAACAGTAAAGAACCAGCATCAAGTACTGAATAACATATTTTATTGATTGGGCCCCTGAATGGGCAGAGTTTTGTACACGGGATGTAACTCCTGAAAAGAGGAAGCTACGCAAAGCAAATATACAAGTATGCACAGGAAGCATAAATATATTGACAAATTAAATTTGTACACATGTCGGCAACGGGATGCAGACGAACATCACGAACTGATCCTCCTATGACTCGTCCGACTCTAATGCTTTCCCGGTATCCACACTTCCGAAGAGATTGTATCCGATAATCGACCCCTCAGGCATATTCTCCCGCGCCAATGCTCAATGCAGTATTGAATTCGGACCGCAGTCATTTGCTTTTCAAATCCCTAACTTTTGCGTGAACCGCCCTTTACGGGTTTTCAGTTCACCGGGATACCCTTTCTTGCCGAAGCCGCCCAGTGTAGGTTTTCAACTTCGCGGGTGTACATTTTTCAATTTTTATCCCTAATTTTTGCCCGAACCTTTCATTCTGTTTTTTGTTCGCCAGGATGCCCCATTTTTGCCTGGACTCTCTTTTTTTGTCCAGCGGGTCAAATTTAAGCAAAATATTTTTTAACTGCGTCCGAATTCACAGGCGACGCAAAGTCTTCACCGTCCATGGTGGACAACAATAAAGCTCCTCCTGAAAAGACTTTTCTGACAACGTATGGCCCTTCGTAGTTGGGGGTCCACTTGCCCTTGTGATCTGCCTGCGGCGGGAGAATCCTTTTCAGCACAAGGTCGCCCCTCTGAAAGCTCCGAGGATGTATCTTCTTATCGTACGCTTTCTTCATTCGGCTCTGGTACAAACGACCGTATGCTAGAGAAGCTAGCCTCTTCTCATCCATCAAACTCAGTTGGTTCAACCTGTCTTTCACCCATTCTGCCTCATCTAGTTGAACATCTCGCAATACCCTCAGAGAAGGGATCTCAACTTCCAATGGTAGTACTGCTTCCATTCCGTATACTAATGAGAACGGGGTTGCCCCAGTTGATGTGCGTACCGTCGTACGATAACCGTGCAAAGCAAAAGGTAGCATCTCATGCCAATCCTTGTAGGTCACCACCATCTTCTGAACGATCTTCTTGATATTCTTATTGGCCGCTTCAACAGCGCCATTCATCTTGGGTCGGTAAGGGGAGGAGTTGTGATGTTCGATCTTGAAATTCTGACAGAGCTCCTTCATCATTTTGTTATTCAGGTTTGAACCATTGTCAGTAATTATCCGCTCGGGGATCCCATATCTGCAAATTATATCTCTCTTGATGAATCTAGCCACCACCTGCTTAGTTACATTTGCATAAGACGCCGCTTCCACCCACTTGGTGAAATAATCGATTGCTACTAGAATGAACCGGTGTCCGTTAGAAGCTGTCGGCTCAATCTTTCCAATCATATCGATTCCCCACATTGAGAATGGCCATGGCGATGACATCACATTCAGAGGACTCGGAGGCACATGGATCTTATCAGCATAGATTTGGCACTTGTGGCACTTTCTCGCAAACTTAAAACAATCAGTTTCCATAGTCAGCCAAAAATAACCTGCCCGCAGCAGCTTTCTCGTCATAGCATGTCCACCAGCATGCGTACCAAATGTACCTTCATGTATTTCCTCCATGAGCAACTTCGCCTCTTTTTCATCTACACAACGCAGTAGCACCAAGTCGTGGTTTCTTCTGTATAAGACACCATCCGGATTCAAATAGAAACTACCCGCCAATCTCCTGAGAGTCTTCTGATCTTGACTGGATGCCCCAGTCGGGTACTCTTTGTTCTTTAGGAAATTAAGGATATCGAAATACCACGGTTTGTCATCGGAAGCTTCGTCAATAGCAAATACGAAGGCTGGTCTGTCAAGTCGAGAGATAATAATTCTGGGAGCTTCGTTCCAGAAGTTGACTTTGTACATGGAAGACAAAGTGGCAAGGGCGTCAGCCATTTGATTCTCTGCCCTCGGTACATGATGCAATTCAACCTTGTCGAAGAAAGGCAACAATCTCCTTGCATAATTCATGTAATGTATCAAATTGGGCTGACGTGTCTCCCATTCCCCTTAGATTTGATTCATCACCAGAGCTGAGTCTCCGTATACGTCCAGATTCTTGATTCGCAAATCAATGGCTTCTTCAAGCCCCATGATACAAGCCTCGTATTCGGCCTCATTATTGGTAACTGCAAAGGTCAATCGGGCAGTGAACGGGATGTGCGACCCGTGTGGAGTAGTGATGATTGCCCCTATTCCGCTACCATAAGCATTCACAGCTCCGTCAAAAATCATCTTCCACTTGGAACCCAACTCTGGTCCTTCGTCTGGCAACGACTCTTCGCAATCTTTCATCTTTAGGTACATGATATCCTCGTCAGGAAAATCAAACCTCATCGATTGGTAATCTTCAATAGGCTGCTCCGCCAGATACTCAGACAGCACACTCCCCTTTATAGCCTTTTGCGAGACATACTGGATGTCATATTCGGTCAAGACCATCTGCCAGCGGGCAATTCTCCCTGATAAGGCCTGCTTTTCGAATACATATTTGATAGGATCCATCTTCGAGATGAGCATGGTTGTATGATTCAACATGTATTGCCTCAAACGCTTGGCGGCCCAGGCTAGCGCGCAACAAGTTTTCTCAAGCATTGAATATCGAGATTCACAGTCAGTAAATTTCTTACTCAAGTAATAGATCGCATGCTCTTTTCTTCCCGTCTTGTCGTGTTGACCGAGAACACAACCCATGCTTCCCTCAAGAACTGTCAAATACATAATCAAGGGTCTCCCTGCCACTGGGGGTATCAAAATAGGAGGCTCCTGCAAATACTGCTTTATTTTATCGAACTCCTTTTGACAATTCTCGTTCCACGTTACAGCTTGATCTTTCTTCAACAGTTTGAATAATGGTTCACACGTAGCCGTTAAGTGAGATATGAACCGAGCGATGTAGTTCAACCTCCCTAAAAACCCGCGCACCTCTTTCTCTGTTTTAGGCGTCGACATTTCTTGAATTGCTTTTATTTTAGCAGGATCAACCTCTATTCCCTTTTCACTTACGACAAACCCCAGCAGTTTACCCGATCTCACCCCGAAGGTGCACTTGTTAGGGTTCAGTCTCAACCTGAACTTCCTAAGCCTTTTAAATAACTTCAGCAGATTCACCAGATGCTCTTCCTCCGTCTGGGATTTGGCAATCATATCGTCAACATAAACTTCGATCTCTTTGTGCATCATATCATGAAAAAGAGTCGTCATCGCACGCTGATACGTTGCCCTAGCATTCTTCAGTCCGAAGGGCATCACTTTATAACAAAATGTTCCCCAAGGCGTTATGAAAGTAGTCTTCTCCATGTCCTCTGGCGCCATTTTGATCTGGTTATAGCCCGAGAAGCCATCCATGAAGGAGAATACGGAGTATTGAGCAGTATTATCAACTAACACATCGATATGAGGAAGTGGAAAATCGTCTTTTGGGATCGCTTTATTCAAATCCCTATAATCCACACACATTCGAACCTTGCCATCTTTCTTTGGCACCGGTACGATGTTAGCGACCCATGAGGGATATTTTGTCACAGCCAGGAAACCCGCGTCCCACTGTTTTTGAACCTCTTCTTTGATCTTCACTGCCATATCGGGTCTTGTTCTGCGAAGCTTTTGTTTGACCGGCGGGCATTCTTCTCTCAATGGCAGACGGTGCACAACCATATCTGTATCGAGCCCTGGCATATCTTCATACGACCAAGCGAACACATCATTATACTCTCCGAGCATTTCAACCAGTCTTCGCTTGATGTCGCTCTGCAGCGCGGCTCCTATACGAATATTCTTCTCAACCCCTTTCGACCCCAAGTTGATAATTTCGATGACCTCCTCGTGAGGCAGAATGACTCTTTCCTCTTGCTTCACCAACCAAGACAGTTCTTCGGGAACGTCACCCTCTTCAACAACCTCTTCTTCGGCCTGAAATACCGGGTGTTCAAAGTCGGGACGAGTCATAGGTGGTTCAAGGATGTCATCTGAAAATGTTATCCTGCAAAAGAATGGTTAAATGCTTCAAAATGCGTATAAAGCGAATAACCACGTTGCCATTTTATTGAAAAATATAAAACACGAAAAACAGAGATCGCAATATTTGTACATGAAAAACGCCTTTTATTTAATGATAAACACGCAATGTTCATAACAGCACAGCCCTAAGAAAATCATGATGCCCCGGGCAAGACACCAGATTGCTCAACAATTAATAAAACAAAGCATTACTGTTTAAGAGTCACAGGAACAAGCTCCTGAATAGACCAGTTGCACAAGCCCTGTCCTGGCGTGCTTGGCTGAATCCAAGCGTCCATATCACAGTCGCTGTCTCCTTCGTCAGACTCCGAAGCAGCGTTGATGGTCTCATGACATACTCCACTAGCAGAGATGGTTATTGGCCCTCCGAAACGGGGTGCCCCCACAGCAGGTGTTGACGACGACGGTTGGTACCCCAGTCCAAACCGGTCCATCTTCACAGGAATGTCCAGCACTTTGCCCCAGCCCTTGGCCTCACCAGCCTCTACAAGAGCTTGAGCTTCTTTATACGACGAGACGACTATCTCCGAAACTTTGCTCGGCCCGGGACCTTTGTCCTTGATGCGCAACCCTTCAAATGCCTGGCAGGGTGTTTCGTGAATCTCTCCATCGACCTCCACATATTTAAATGACGACAGATGGCTGGCCAGGATGTCTTCTTCTCCGCATACGGTGACCACGCTGTCTCCGACCATATATTTCAATTTTTGATGCAGGGTAGACGTGACTGCCCCAGCCCCATGAATCCAAGGTCTTCCAAGGAGGCAGCTATATGCAGGCTGGATGTCCATGATATAAAATTCCGTCGCGAAAACCTCCGGCCCCACCTGTAGAGGCAATGTTATCGATCCAAAGACTGTTCTTCGCGTCCCATCGAATGCCCTGACTACCAGGTCGCTGGGCGTGCACAGGATTCCTCTAACATCTAGTTTCATCATCGCTTTCTTGGGCAGCACATTCAAAGACGATCCAGTGTCTACCAGTACATGCGACATGACTGATCCTCTACACTCGATAGATACGTGCAGCGCCATATTGTGATCTCTCCCCTTAGGGGTTAAATCGAAATCGGTAAAGCCCAAGCTGTGGCCTGCATTCACATGTGCTAACACTCCCTCCAGCTGATTTACGGAAACATCCTGGGGTACGAAGGAAGTATCCAGGACTTTCAACAAAGCATTTCTGTGAGCTTCAGAACACAATAACAATGACAGTATAGAGATCTTTGACGGTGTCTGCTGCAGATGCTCCACAATCTTATAATCACTTTTACGGATCAAGCGCATGAACTCTTCTACATCCTTCGATGCCGCTTCTTTTTCGCTTGCTTGCACTGGGACATTCTCAACCATTTTACCTTTCCCCTTTGCCAGTCTTTCGGCCTCCACCTCAGGCGATATGAAGATCCTACCACTCCTTGTCATACCTCCAGTACCAACGACATTGTCTACAGTCCCGGCTGGCTGCTTATTAACATCAATCTTTATTCCGTCACAATACACTTCCAACCCATATGACCATGGGACTGCCTTTGTGTTCTCGTACGGGATTGGTCCGGCCTTAGTTATGGTGATCGGTGGTCGCTGGGCCGGTGCCGTTATAGTGATTGTCTTTCGAGGGATCGTCACAGTGGCCACATCACTCTGATTATCTGCTAATGCCCCTGCAGGCTCTTCAGTTGCTGCTCGGTCAAACTGCAATGTGCCTCCATCAATTAAAGCCTGAATGCCTTTCTTCAAATCATCACACCCCCCAGCTAGGGTCCAACATTCCAAGCAGTACTCGTCACATCCCGGATAGACACCCCCTTGCAATAATCTGCCTTTTATCTCGCTCAACGGCGTCTTTAAATCATCGACATTCATAATCAAATTCAAACCCTCCTCAGTCAGAATGGCGTTTGCCCCATGATTGGGCATGGGCTTCTGCACTATATTCGGACCCGCCGTTCCGAAATTGATAGCCTTGCTATCCAATAAATCCTGCACAACATGCTTAAAAGCATGGCAACCCTCTACATCGTGGCCCGGAGCCCCAGAGTGGAACTCACAGTGCCTGCTTGCATCATAGCCATACGGAGGAGCTCCCGTTATAGGTGCCAGAGTTCTCTTCTCTACCAAGTTCAAACCCAACAACGTCTGTAACAAATCCGCATACGTTGAAGGAGGCTTCCCAAACACTCTCCTTGGTTTACCACCCTGGAATCTTCGCTGAGTAGGCTGTGCCCCCTGTTGTGGCTGCTGCTGCTGCTGTTGTTGCATCGGCTGTTGCATTGGTTGTTGTTGGAACAGAATAGTAACACTCGCCACCTGCTGCGGTTGATTATACTGGTTCCGACCTCTGCCCCGGCCTCTGCCTCGGCCCCCAAACACTGCGCTTGAATCGCCCTGACGGCGCCCACCAAAAGCCTTCCTGTTACTGCCAGATGCAGTTGATTCCTCAGCTTGGAATCTTCCTTGTTTAATGTTGTTTTCAATCTTTTCTCCCATCAGAATTAAGTCTGAGAAACTGGCCAAAGATGTGTGAAACAACTTGTCATAAAACATGCCTGTGAATGTTCCGATGAACATGTCATTCATTTCCTTGTCTTCTAGAGGAGGACGGACCCTGGCAGCCATGTCGCGCCATCTTTGCGCATACTCTTTAAAGCTCTCACCCTTCTTCTGAGATAGCCCTTGCAATTGGACCCGATTGGGCGCCAAGTCGCTGTTATACTTATAGTGAGCTACAAATGCCTCTGCCAGCTGCTTCCATGTCTTTATATTCGTTGGCTCCAACCCCATATACCACTCGAGGGAAGGACCTGACAAGCTATCTTGAAAGAAGTGCATTAGCATTCTCTCATCAGTTGAGTACGCAGACATCTTTCTGTAGTAAGCCCACACGTGCACTTTCGGACAGGTGTCCCCTTTATACTTATCAAATGTAGGAGCTTTGAATTTGATTGGCACCCTCAAGCCAGGTACCAGACCCATTGTTGACATGTCCAATCCCACAGCACTTTGGTTCAGGACCCCCCTCATCTGCTCTTCTAGCATTCTGATCTTCTGGGAGTCGTCCATCGGTCCCTCGAAACCTCCACCGGAGAAGGCATCCTCTTGCTGATCCTCTTGCCAGATACCATTCCCAGTTCCATACCCATCGTACCCATTATTACGGCCAGCTCTGATCTGATTCATCACCGGGCCTCGCCCTCTGTTGCCGTATCCCGGAGCAATTCCAGCAGGTCCAAAAGTCATTAACCCAGCGCCGTTTCCATTTCCGAATCCTCTGTAACCCTGATTGGTCACACCAAAACCGTCCTGCCCAAAGCCTTGAGCATTGAAGCCATATTTCCCAGCATTATCGAATCCCTGATCCTTGAACCCGAATCCAGCATTACCGAAGCCGTTGCCTCCTATATTATCACCCAAGTTGATATCACCAAGCCCAACGTTATGGACAGCAGTCTCGTTCCCAACTCCAACGTTACCGTTCCCAGCAGCAGTAGCGTTGTTGACATTAACAGCAGGTGGTGCCACTGGTGTGGGAGTGCCATCCCCATGAACAGTGTCGACTCGCACAGACTGATGATCCTCATTACCGTGACCAGCATTTCTGACCAACAGAGGCTGCACCATAGCTTGCAAATTCTCCTGACCTTTTGCAATAGTCTCCATGGTCTGCATGAAGAGCGCTAGCTTCTCGCGCATATCTTGCATCTCGTTCTGCATTTGATCCATGATTCTTCGGCAGTTGGTGCGAGTGGAATATCTGTGCGGGCGCTGATCTGCAATCCTGAAAATACCTGGTACAGAGCAGGAAATAAGATACCATCCAATGATTACCTGTAATGCAATATGAATGCGAATGCAATGCAGTGTGCGTCTGTGCGTTAGGGAAGAGCATTCCCCGATTCTAGTGTGAAGGTGCTAGTGCAGTGACAGTGCTAGCAATATAAAGATCGGAGCTGAATCACAGAAAGCCTCATATATGGTAGAGAAAACCAATAAGCCAAGAATACAATATCAGAGTGCACAATAAGAAAGCATGACCTCAACCAACAATCCTGGTGATGGTCAGCGCTATGCAAATAAAGCATACAAGTTAATACATGAAGTGATCAAGTACTCCCATAAGCCCGGTACTCTTCTATCAACTTCTTGGTCTCTGGGTGACCTGGTTGGGTAAGCAGCCCTTCAACAAGTTGGTTTCTTCGCTTGAGAACACGTCGCACGTCGCCAGCGGTTTCTTCCCATGCCCCTTCTCCGAAGCGATCCTCTAGTTTACGCTTCTGAGACACAGCTTCATCCCTGCCTTTGATGGCCTTGTTCAACGCATTCTGGAGACCATACCTGGACATCACCTCTTCTTCATACTTCTCGATGCTAGACTTCAACTGCTCTTCTAGGTCGGAAATTTGCTGCTTCAACTTGTCTTCCCTCTTTTTATTGTTGGTGAGCGTAGCATTCCAAGTCTTATTACAAGAAGAGATCTCCCGGTGTGCGGCGTCGAGTGCTTTCTTTTTGGACTCCAGCATGTCATGGGAGCTTCTGAACTCTTGCCCCAGACATTCGCGCTTCTTCTTCTCCTCAGTCAACTCAGCCCCTAGTCTATTTACTAGCTCGATCTGCTGTTGGAAAGCATGCACGACCTTGTTTTTCTCACTGCGTATCTGAGCTAGCTCTTGCTCTAGCCCTTCATTGATCTTCATCAAGGCTTCTTTTTCTTTCACAACTTACTCGTAGGCTTCCCTAGAAACAGTAGTTGGCTCTGCTACCGGAATAGGAACAAGGACTGGTGCATCTGGAAATGGCATCCGCAATTGACTTGCTCTCTCCTGGATCCAAAATCTGTATGGTGCATAAGCCTGACAGTCATTTTTCCCTAACAACGGCTTCCCTCTTCGGTTAATACGCGTCCAGGCATGTTGCAGCTTGGCTAATAACTCTCCCTTCAAATCACCGGTGAAGTACAGAGATTCCTGTACTTCTTCCTCCTTTGGTGGGTTCTTCAGCGCATATCCGAACTGACGGATAAACAGAGATGGGTTGTAGTTGATACACCCCTTTCTTCCTATCAACGGAACATTAGGGTACCCAGAACAACTAAATGTAAGCTCAGACCCCAGCAGGTCTCGATCAAACCACTCAATGTCTTCAGAAGTTAGCCTCATCATACGCTCTGGCCAGTCAGATGTAGTTGCACTATCCATGAAAGGTCCCTTCTGGGGAAGATGGCTCTTGAACCACATGTACAGCAAAGGCACGCAACAAGAGACGTTCTTGCCTCTCCTGTTCTCATTCCTGTAGTGCGTCGAATGGTAAAAGTCCCCGATCAGTGTTGGTACTGGGTTACCGGCAGCAAATAGATGAAATGCGTCCATGTCCACGAAGTTTGGGAAGTTGGGAAACAACACTATCCCATAAATGCATAGAGCCAAAATAGCGTTAAAGACCACCCAACACCCATTCTTGGCGTACTCTTGAGCCTTACCAACTAGAAACTGGAGAGAGAAACCTGGAACCCCTCGCCAAGAAGTCATCAACAGCTCAGAAGCATTCATGTGCAGGGCCTTAGCTAAATCCTCCAACTTGGGCTCAGCGGCAGAATGAATAAAGGGAACTGCATTCTGTACTGGCAGCTCAGTAAACTCTACATACTCCTCCATGGTAGGCCCCAAGATAAAATCAGCAAACGTGAAACATCTCAAAGCCGGATCATAGAATTGCATCAGCGTATACAGCCCATTCAATTCATCATCAGTGGATTTGCGAACTAAACCCAACAACCGTCCGTAACTCTGCCTGAAGCTTCTACGGACATCCTCATCAGCAAGAGAAATCAGACCCAGGAGGGGAGCAATATCAGGGATAGGTAGCTTATAAGCAACTGTCATCCTCAAACCGGCCATGATCAATACTCAGAAATCCAGACACTAAAACCGGGGAATATGCAAATGTACCTGCAGCACAGACACACGTTAATGGGATGCAATGATAATGGGTATGTAAACATTGCAATGCAAGTAACATGCAACAGGGACTAAATGCCGTAGCTGAATAGCCTGAACCATATCAAGAAGTCTCAGATAGACCCTCTAGAACTCCTCAAACCCTGGTCTCAGATAGACCTCAAAACCAATCTCCAACTAGTCTCTGACAGACCCCATAACTCTCCAACTGGTCTCTGACAGACCTCAAAACTCTCCATAAATACCCAGGATCTCAGATCAAGAAATAACCGGTATCTGAAGGTCTAGTTACCTGCATAACCCCAAACCCTCTCACAGGTGGATGTCCTAGTAACTGACAAAGGTATGGCATCCTATGCGGTCGTCGGCGTCACAGACTTTCAGGGTTGATGATACGATTCCCAGAAGGAGTGGCATCATCAAATCCTGAAGAGGCCTCACTTAGCCAACTTCCAAATGATCGGTCCCCAGAGTCGACAATCCAACTAACCAGCAACCCGAGCCACCCAAAGGGCAGGACAGGAGGCCAACCAGAAGAACCTCGTCTGAGTGTAGATTTCGCGGGACACTAGGACATGCAAAGCACGTGCGCGCCCACTAATCTCTACTCTAAGTCTAGGTGCACTCAAGCCCAGGTCCGGCTTATCTCTCAATCAAAGAACACCCGTCACCCCCCACAATACAGCAATAATAACCAATATATATAATGCTGAAAATAAAGGTCAGAAATATAAATCCATACAAAATCCTCGACGGGAAAACAAGCGTTAGGATTGACTCTCTTAAGGGACGTTGGATCCCAAATGCATAAGAACTATCGCAGTCCTTAGCAGCCAGGGGACGTTGAATCCCCAGCAGAGTCGCCAGCTGTCGCTACTGCGAAAATCAGCGCCGGATGAACAGAAGAGTCGCCACCGTGCGTTATTTATCCCAACGGAGGGAAAGGAAACGCTCAGAGTAAACCTACCGCAAAGACGGGAAAGGAATGGTCGTCGCAACCAAATCCTGGATTCGGGAGTCGGTTACGCAAGGGGAAGGTATTAGCACCCCTCACGTCTGTCGTACTCGACGGGATCCACGCTTGTTTTCTGGTACGGTTTGTTATTCTATCTACTCTACAGGTCTGGGGTTAAAAAGAAAATAAAATGACTCGGCAAAGTATCGCACTTTATGCCTACGTATTCCCGTCTGGAACGAGAAATCAGAGTCAACGTAGTTCGCCTACCTACGGGAAAGGAGGGGAAGGTTGCTCGCTAGGATATCGCATCCTATGCCTACGTACTTTCATACAGCATGAAAGATCAGAGCAAACGTAGTTCGGGCCACGTACGACACTAGTCTGTTTTGATTGTTTTTATTTCTTCTGAAAAAGGGTTTTTCTGATTACCAGTCCAAGCGGACAAAAATGACGTTTTGATGAGTTCACATTCTTTTACGGAAGAAGTGTCTTCTATTGTGTTTGAAATCTTATTGTGTTTTTCTGTTTGTTTTGAGAAAGAAGAGACAGAACTCTATCCTATGGTTGCGAAGGGAATCAAACTATCCTAATGTTATCATGCATGGGTTAAGACCTAGCGTCTATCATGCTCCTCTCTTGCGCAGAGAGAAACAGAGATCCTAAGGGAATAGACGGAAACAGAAACAATAGCAGATATATACAGTAAAGCAGTAAAATGCATGGATGCAGCAATACAAGCGAGGCAAGGGAGTCCCACTCAACCTCGAACCTAGAAAACAATAGGCAAAAGTGAACAGGATTCACTTTCAACCCAACAGGTTAAACAACAAACAATACAGTCAAGAAAACCAATCAATACATCAGAAATAAATAATCAGCAGAATAAACAGCCACAGCAGCTCTGCATCAACATCTGACTTCAAGTCATCTCCAAACAGCTACAAGCTTCAGCAAGCCTCAGTCTCCATCTCCACAGTCTTTAAGCAAGGTCTTGGTCATCAGTCTTCCATCTTCATTGGCTTTTCTTCAAGTCTCAATCTCCAAGCTGAGGAATCAATCACAAGAGTGAATTGGGTGTTAAGCAATTAGTTGACCACCAAGGGTGGCAAACAGACTGCTAACAACACATAGAACGTTTCTCTCAAGAGTTCTATCTCTTAGACACTATCACCAAGCCTTCCAAAGGAAGGGGGTGAGTGTCTTAGAGAGACTCTGCATCACATAGAAGGATGGAGGCAATCAAGACCTTCCATGTTTGGGAATCAAATTGTCTACTCTAGGGCTCTGCCTAACTCCTAGATCCTATAGACTTCAGCAGCTGCCAGCAAGAGATACCCCTCATCAACTCTGGAAGTTGGTCTTCAATCTCTGATTCTTCAAATGGGCTTCCTCATCTCAGGTCTTCAGCTCTCCCCAAATCCCTAACAAGCCCAATACCCCACACAGACAAAAATAATAACCCTAAAGAGGGCACACCACACAGTCAATCAAATATAAGCAATGCCAATAGCAGTAGGGGAATCCTAATATTGTCTAAGGGATCTATCCTATACCCATAACCCCTATAGTCCCATACCCCATAAATCAAATCAAAATCTCTAAAAGAATTAATCTACTCACATATGCTCACCTAAAACCCTAATTTTGATCACACTAATCTCCCCTAATAAAATCACCTAAAATTATATTCTAAAATCATGAATTAAATCCTATATACAAGTTGAAGTCCTAAACTAATCAACCTAAAAAGAATGGATTAAAAATGCTAAAGCATCTACTCAAACTAAAATCACCAAATTTTAGTACTAAACTAAACTCAATAAAATGCTATTTACAAGAAAAATGCATGAAAAATATTAAAATAAAATAAAATGCCAATTTTATTATTTAATATTTTTCTAGACAGAATTATTGACCTAGAGAAAAAAGAACCAATTAAAAACAAGCCATTTTCCATTTTTTATGATTTTTTAAAGATGAGAAAAATATAAAAGAAAATAAAATCACAAAATAGAAATAAAATGGGAGGGGGTGCTATAAGCATACACGCCTAGTTATAATTGCAGATGGGCCATGATGAGGGGGCGCGAATATCAATTGCACTAAGGCCCAACACGCTTCAAAAAACAATTGAAAAATAAAAGAAAAAAAATTAAATTCACGGTGCGAAAAGCAACAAATCCCAGTTAAAAATCCATTGGGCTCGCTGATGGGGGTGGGGATATGAATTTGAGTCCAAGGCCCACGCGTTTTAATTAGTAAAACGCTGCGTTCCACTTGGAGATTTCCCTCCGTTTCTCTCTTCAAATCTGGACCATTGGATGGGTTGAAAATGTCAAATATTTGGCACGATCGAACGGCCCTTGGATCGTCTTCTCCAATCAAACCTAGGGTTTGCAGAATAAACCCTGCACACGAGCTCGACACAGCCAGCTTCCAGCAATCATATCTCCCTCGTCTCTCCATGAAAGGCCACGATATAAACACCAAAGTTAACCCAAATTTCACGTAGATGACAACTGCACCATTAGTTTTTGCTGAAGCTTAATCAAATGCCAGACCCGATGGTATACAACCTTCATGGACACTCAAAATTCACCCTCACCAAACTTCAAACTCTTGCTAACAGAACCAACTCTACACTTCCAGGATCACTCTAAACTAATCCATACTAATTATCACGCTCTATCCATCAAGTTCTAGATCAAAACCTTTTTGGTGCATGCATGAAAATCTTCACCAATCAATGCCAAAATTTCCAGGATTCATCCTCTTACTACCTAGGTCTCTAATATACTAGAAATCCTATGCCATGATCACTATTCTATCCAATTTGAAGGAAAACGTACCTGGTGCAAATTCTTGAAAACAGATGTAGACTTCTTGAATCAACAGCCACCAATGCTCTGATCTTGATCAACACTCTTGATCCTTGCTACTGTATGCAATAACCTTTGATCCAACGCTCTGAATATGGTGCTTGAACTCCTTTTGCGCTTTTGATGGTGAAAATTACAGCACACGAGAATGAACTCAACTCAGCCAGATCTTGATGAATTTTGGTTCTATGATGATTGTAGAGTAGATTAGGGTCAAGAACTTTGTGAATTGATGGAATTTTGTGAGAGATTGAAAGCAATTTGCAAAATTGGAAAGATGGAAGGAAACTATGTATTCTTGCCAAATGAATCACCAACCAAATTTTGGAGCCACTCTTGTGTTTATATAGATGATGATGGCCAGATCTAGAAGGTTCTAGATTGATCTAGGAAAGTGTGGAATGTGATGGAAAGTTATGGAAGTTCTCATGTGATGATACTTTGAAATATCTCATATCATGCTTGCATCCTTTCTAAACTTGGGTCAAAATCTCTTCTCATGAGTTATTGAAATGGTATGTGTGAAAAAACCAATCTCCTTGCCTTGAAATTTCACTTATGCCAAGTTTCCCATACTTGCCTTATGATGCAAGTAACAAAAATACAAAGCAAGTCCAAAAATTAACCCCTAACTCAAAAAAGTGGCTGAACCAATGTCTATAAAATGATGTTTGGAATCAATTTGGTATATTGGATGACCCATTTTGGATTTGCAGATCTCTCAAACCAATTTTTCATTTCAACTTTTTCAACTTATATGCCTTTTTTAGGTCATTTTCCACCAACTTTGGTCAAGTCTCATTCTATGCATTTCCAAACTTCCATGACTTCTTTTCTAGACTTAAAATGGCATTTTGAGCACCTTTGATGTTGTGAAGTTTTTCATTTGAAGCTTCCTTGTATGAGTTTTAGGCATAGGCTAAGAATGACCTGTAATCCTCAGATGACCAAAATACCCTTTGCTTGACAAGACCATAAGTAGAGTTCCACAAATCATATGAAGGCATACCATACCATTCTAGAAATCTAAGACAATGAGGAACAATTCTTATGTTTACCAGAAATCCATTTGAAATCTCCTTGAGGGGAAAAAATTGCTTGGAAGACAAGTCACTTTCACAGACAAAATTTCAGATACCTCAGATGACCTGTAACTTGCAAGGATCATAACTTGAGTTCTATAAATCTCCTTAATGTCTTCCACCACTAAAATTAAAGGTCTTGAGATCCCCTAAAAGTTTCATGTTGACCAAGGATCCATTTGAAGCTTGCATTTTGACTTATCTTGCTTGGAAATTTGACCTAAACTAGGGGATTTTACACAGAAACCCTAATTTAGAAACTCCTCTTCTCCTTGATTTCTCTTGATTTCTTCTTAGCACAACAACATATCCTTCTTTACATGTCAAATGATGAACCCCACATCTCTCCAATAGACCTCAATGCCTTTCAATCAATCAATTGACCTAGAGTTGACCCAGGGTTGACCCAGATGAAACCCTAGTTGACTGTCTTCAACTGCCATTCTTGTGACTACACCAATGACTTGTCTCCTTCTCCAAATGACTTTCTAAGTCTCCCATGATGCCCACATACTCTCCATGCTCAATCCACAACTCACAATTTCTTTGATGGTCCTCAGATAGGATATAGATGCACTGATTGATCCATTGACTTCCTAACTTTCAAATTCTTTCTGATGACTTGAATGAGATTGAATTAGAATAATAACCTCTTGATAGGCTCATAGAGATGAGAATAATGATTGGTCCCTGCTGGATGATTTGCTATGCTATGCTATGCAGATGATTTGGCTATGTACATGACTCTATATGCAAATGCTAATGATATTGAAACATAAACCAAGTGAATAAGGTTGAGCAAATTTTAGGGTGCAACAGTCACAACCTTCTGGATTTGTTAAATAGAATCAGGAAGGGGTGGTGTACAGATTACCTAAAGCTTTGTATGGATTGGAGTAAGCGCCCAGAGCCTAGAATCAGAAGATTGATTCATTTTTTAAAGAGCAGGGGTTTCAGAAATGTGAGATGGAGTGCAATGTTTATGTTCAGCATACTTCTAAAGGCAATATGATTCTGGTGTGTTTGCATGTTGATGACATACTGCTGACAAGGAGTTCTGAACAATAAATATCTAAGTTCAAGAAGGTGCTGATGAATAAGTTTGAAATGAATGATCTCGGGAAAATGACATATTTTCTAGGGATGAAGTTTATATACTCTAAGAAGGGTATCATTTTGCATCAACTGAAGTATGAACTTGAGCTTCTGAAGAGATTTAAGATACATAATTGTAAGGCTACTATCACACCTACAGATACAAATCAGAAAATGGATTTTGATTCTAATGGTGAGGATGTGGATGTTATAACTTTCAAACAGTTGGTTGGTTCTCTGAGGTATCTGTATAATATCAGACCTGATATCTGCTATACAGTTGGAATGGTTAGTAGGTTCACGAGTAAACCTAAGTGGTCCCATTACCAAGCTATTGTCAGAATTCTGAGGTATATCAAAGGAACTCTGAAGTATGGAGTGTTATTCCCTTCTGGAAGAAAGATTGAATCAGAACTTCTGAGTTATTCAGATTATGATTGGTGTGGAGATAGAGTTGACAAAAAAATTACTTCTGGGTACTTGTTTAAGTTTTTGGGAGGTCCTATTTCTTGGTGTTCCAAGAAATAACATGTTGTTACGCTGTCAACTTGTGAAGCTGAATATATCGCATACATTGTGACTGCATGTTAAGCTGTGTGAATTCTGAACTTACTGCAGGATCTGAAGATCAAAGTTTACAAGCCTTTGAAGCTGATGATTGATAATAAGTCTGCAATCAATCTTGCCAGGAACCCAGTGCTACATGGGAGAAGCAACCATATTGAGACTAAGCATCACTTTCTGAGAAATCAGGTTCAGAATGGAGTGCTAGAAGTCATGAACTGTAGCACCCAGAAGCAGTTGGCAGATGTTCTGACGAAGGCTATCAAGACCAATCAATTTCTTCGCTTAAGGGATGGAATTGGTGTTGTTAGTTTTGGGCAAATATAAATTAAGGGATGGTGTTAGAAATAATTTATATTTTATAAAACTTAGTGATTAAGCTTTGTTAGAGGGTAATTTAGTACTTTAGTATGTTGCCTATATGACCCTAGTTTTCTATGCATAAATAGACTAGTGGTAGATGTCATTTTGTAATTCTTCCTTACAACTTTGTAGCTGTCATTTGCAGAATATAATTCTCTCATTCCATTTCTTCTCTTTTAACCTTGTGCACCAACATAAACCACTAGTGCCATTTTTGAATATGCCTTTTAATTTCCTGTGAAATACCCTGAAGATTTCTGAAAGTGAGCCTGCAAGCCCTTTCGAAGCCATAATAATTTAGATTAAAACTTGTTGCCACAACTGACTTACAACAAAGTAATATATTCTCGTTCTTTAAAGCGAAGAGGACAAGACAAATTTTTACACTAAGCAAGCTCTTATTGGCTAGCAACATTATAGTTGGCAGTCTATCAAGCCATAATCTCCAACAACAAAAAATAAATATCTTATCTGTCACTTTTAGTTCCCATAACTTATCCAATTCCTGAAACAAATTATCGGCCACATCTACACCTACATTCAAAGTCTCAACGAGCATATAAATTCATTAAGTATTCAAAACGTATTATGTTAGTCTTTTTCTTCTAATTAGTAACGAAAAACTTAAAAACTGATTGTTAAATTTGTCGCTTTTTATATGAAAAGTACGAACATGATATGTTTTAAAGAGTTAAGTGACCAAAATGAACTATTTTTAAGTTAAGATGCCACAATGAACCTTTAGGTTAATATATGAATATTAAACCTTTTTTATAAGCAAAGATAATATTAAAGGAGTATAATGGATACTCAACTCAATACACAAGAGAGCATTACAAGTTCCTTACAATACAAGACAAAGGATTAGAACACCAATTCGAAAAAAGACAATCACCACACCCTCTCATTTCTAGAAACATACCATTCCCAAGAAGTCAATTTAACACAGTCCAACATTTTAGCGACACCCTTAAAACCTCCATTAAAAACACTTCATTCCTACCATAATGACCAACAACAGCCAGCCGTAATAAGCCACTAGTGCCATTTTTGAATATGCCTTTTAACTTCCTGTGAAATGCCCTGAAGATTTCTGAAAGTGAGCCTGCAAGCCCTATCGAAGCAATAACAATTTAGATAAAAACTTGTTGCTACAACTGATTTGCAACAGAGTAATATACAAATAGGTGTTGAAGTGATTCTCATTCTTCGAAGCAAAGAGGACAAGACAAAAGTTTCCACTAATCACACTCTTATTGGCTAGCTCCACTATTGTTGGCAGTCTATCAAGCCATAATCTCCACACACACAAAAAATCTTACTTGGCACTTTTAGTTCCCATAACTTGTCCAATTCCTGAAGCAAATTATCGGCCACCTCTACACCTGCATTCAAAGTCTCAACAAGCATATGATAGAAGGATTTTAGTGAAAATCCATTAGGATGTCTCAACCAGACAAATCTATATTCTTCTTGATGCTTCAAATTGACCTCCTACATAATGGTGAGTAAATCCTCAGCCTATCAACACTTACATGAATATACCAGACCACATATTACTACACCACATTACCATGTCAACAACTTTAGCATTAGCAAAATTCGTGCAAGAAAAAAGGCCAGGATATAGACTACACAAAGCCTTATTCCCAAGCCAAATGCACGTTTAGAAGTCAATATTAGTACCACTCTATTACCTTTCTCTTTTATTCCTAGAGAAATAATTTATCTCCTCATAATGAGATTTCATTATGGACTTACTAGCTTCAAATCCATCCACCATAAAGATTCTTTCATATCACCATACCTAAAAGTCAACAACCTTTTCCGAAATGGCTCATCCTCATTGAGGATTATTCATTTCCATTTACCCAGGATCACTAAGTTAAACAATTTACAATTCTTAACACCTACCCATCATGCCTTCTTATACATACACATATTGTTCCAACTCACCCAATTAATCATTATCCTTCCTTCCACACATCCCTATAGGAAACATTTTTTCAAATTTGATATCTCTTAAATTACAAACTTTGGAGCCTTAAAAAAAGAAAAGTAGTAAATAGGCAAGATATTTAATACCGAGTTCATAAGAAATACCCTACCACCAATAGACAACCTCTTTCCTTTCCATACAGAGTGTCTTCCCTAAATCTTGTTCAAAATATGAGTCCCAAGTTGATATCCTCATAGGATTGGCTCTCACATATAGTTCTAAAAAGAAAATAGGAATACTGCTAACACTACTGTTAAATATGTAATTTATTGTTTTAAAAGATTAGATTTGATTTAGAAAGATCATATTTGATTTAGAAAGATTATATTAGATATTTTGGGCTTTAGATTGAGATGCAAGTTAACCTAAATATATAAATAGGGAGGAACCCTTTTTTATTGTAATTATCAAGTTTGATAATCACGGTTTTGCAGTTGCAAAGTGATAATAAAATTCCACAATTGTGGGCAGAGAGTTACTCTTCAGTTCATACTCATCTTCTTTAAATGTGTTCTTGGTTTTGTTTATTATCATTACATAACAATCTTGAGATCAAGATTGAGAAGAATTCACCATAGGTTGTGGAATTCCAACATATGGTATCTAGAGCTCCGATTTTGATTCAAGAGAAGAACAACTGTGATGTCGATGAATCACCTGAATGGTCACTTTCCAGAAAATCTTCCAATTTTATAGAAAGATAATTATGAGAATTGGTGCAAGAAAATTAAGGTGGTTTTCTGTTACCAAGATCTTTGGAATCTTGTGAATGAGGGATTATCATCGCTTGTAGAAATTGTGATAGATTAGGAGAAAGCAGCATATAAAGAGTTGAAGAAGAAAAACTATAAAGCTCTCTTTATAATCCATCAATATGTTGATCCAGATAACTTTGAAAAGGTTAGTGATGTAGAATCAACAAAAGAAGCTTGGGAGATTCTTGAAAAATCGTTTGGAGGCGCACAGAAGGTGAAAGAGGTGAGGTTACAAACTCATAAAAGGACTTATGAATTGATTCAGGTGGAAGACAATGAAAGTATAAAAAATTTCTTCACTAGAGTTATAAAGCTGGTGAATCAAATCAAAGTATGTGGAGAAGTGTTGACATAAAGATCAGTTGTGTCAAAGATATTGAGGTCATTGGCTCCAAAATTCGACCACGTGGTAGTAGTCATAGAAGAGTCGAAAGACTTGTCAGTATTGACGAAGAAAGTGCTTCAAGGGACGCTTGAGTCTCATGAACAAAGGATGGTTGAAAGAGTTGCAAGAATGTCAAAGAGTGATATGGATTTGCAGGCGCAATCAGAAAAAGTAAGGAAAGGCTAAGGAAGCTGGAATGACAACAAAGGTAGAGTAGGCTACACCGATTCGACTGGTCGAAATCAGCATGAAGAAAACTGGTCGAATCAGAGAAAACTCTGGAATCAAGGCAACCAAAGATGTGGTACTGCAAGTAGAGGAAGAGGTGGTGGTCGAAAACCTGACAAAAGTCATATTTAGTGTTTCAATTGTCAGAAGTATGATCATTATTTTAGTGATTGTCCAGAAAAGAAGAAGAATCAAGAAACTGATGCAAAGCTAGTGAAACATGAAGAAGAAGAGACGTTGCTGATGGTCACAATAAGAGATGAAGAAAGATTCTAGGACCAGTGGTACTTGGGCTCAGGATACTCATCACACATGACTGGAAGAAAAGATTGGTTTGTCAACATGAAGCCCTCGATGAAGAACATGGTGAAATTTAAAAATGACAATACTCTAGTAGCTGAAGGTATTGGTGATGTGCTGATAATGAGGAAAGATGGCAAGAGGTCAACAATTTTCAATGTGTTGTACATACCAGGCATGAAGAGTAATTTTCTCAGTATATGGAAGCTGGTCGAAAAGAACTACAAGGTGTCAGTCGAAGGCAAGATGATGAGAATTCTCGACGTAGGTGGTAGGTTGATCTTGAAGGCTCCAATGTCTTAGAATAGAAGCTTCAAGATTAAACTCAATGTGGTGGAGCACAAGTTCCTAGCAATTGCAACCAACAGAGATGGATGGTTATAGCATTTTTGACTAGGCCATCTCAATTTCAATGACATCAGAGAGATAAAAAGAAGAAATATGGCTACAGGATTACCTGAAATCGACATTCCAAGTGAAGTTTGTGACGAGTGTGTTCAGTCAAAACAACACAAGAATAACTTCAGCAAGGATGCAAGAAGGAAGTCAAAGGAAATTCTGGAAGTCATATACTTTGATGTATATGGTCCAATCCAGGTGGATTCGATTGTAGGAAACAAATGCTTTGTCACGTTCATAGATGATTACAGTCGAAAGCTGTGGACTTACCTAATCAAGAAGAAAAGTGATGTAATCAAGGTATTTTCCAGATTCAAATCTATGGTCGAAAGATAGAGTGGTCGAAAGCTGAAAATTTTGAGGACATATGGTGGTGCAGAGTATGTGACAAAAGAGTTCGATGCATTATGTGAAAAAGAATAGATTATGCATGAGGTGGTGCCACCCTACACTCCACAGCAAAATGGAATTGAAGAAAGAAAGAACAAAACCATCATGAACATGGTGAGAAGTATATTAAATGGAAAGCATCTACCCAAAGAATTATGGGGAGAAGTGATTTCGACAACAACATACATATTAAACAGATGTACGATGAAGAAGCTTGAAGGAATCACACCAGAAGAATGTTGGTCTGGTGTCAAGCCTAGCCTCAACCATCTGAAGGTGTTTGGATCTATAGTACATAGACATGTGCCAGATTAGTTGAGAAGGAAGCTTGATGACAAGTCGAATCGATGATCTTGATAGGATATCACTCGACTAGAGGTTATAAGTTGTTTGACCCAGTGAATAAGTAGTGATCAGTAGGGACATGATCATAGATAAGCTTAAAGAATGAGATTGGACATAGAATGTGAAGAAAGATTCAGCGAGAATATTGTGTGAAGAACCATCTAGTGAAGTCGATAGAGAAGTTCGACAAGAAGAAGTTCGAGGCGAAGCTGGCCTAAGCAAACCTCAACGAACAAGACACATGCTTGCAAGGTTGCAAGAATGTGTGATTACATCATATTATATGGTCGATGAAGAGGGTGAGCTAGTACATTATTCTTTCTATGCAGATGTCAAACCATTCAATATAGTTGAGGCATTGAAATATTCGAAGTGGGTGAAAGCAATGAATGAGGAGTTATACTCCATCGAAGTCAACAACACCTGGTCACTTGTCAAATTGCCTCAAGGAAAGAAGGAAATTAATATGAAGTGGGTTTACAAAGTGAAGGTGAATCCTAAAAGAGAAGTAACTTGACATAAGGTGAGACTTGTGGCGAAAGGATTTTTAGAAAGAAGGAGTTGACTTTGATGAAGTGTTTGCACCTGTTGCTAGGATCGAAACAATCAGGTTGATTGTTGGTCTAGAAAATATGAACAATTGGCACACATGTCAGATGAACGTAAAGTATGCATTCCTTAATGTCCCCTTAGATGAAGAAGTTTATGTCGCACAACCAGCTGGGTATGTGAAATAAGGCGAAGAAAGAAATGTGTACAAGCTGCATAAAGCCATTTATGGGCTTAAGCAAGCTCCAAGAGCTTGGAGTAAGAAAATCGACATCTTCTTAAGGGAGAAGGAATTTGTGAAATGCACAGCTAAGCATGGAGTATGTGTAAGGAGAAGCGATAGTAAATTGCTTATACTATATCTCTATTTCGATGACCTATTGATAACAGGAAATTACAAGAAGGAGATTAAAGATTTCAAACATGACCTAAGTGAGGAGTTTGAAATGTCAGACTTGGGAAATCTCTCATATTTCCTTGGCATCGAGTTCTACAAAAGTGGTAGAGGTTTGATGATGCACCAAAAAAAGATATGCAGGCGAAATACTTAAGAGATTTGAGATACAAGATTGCAATCCAACTTCGACTCCAACTGAGACCAAATATCAACTGTCGAAGGATTCAGATGAAGATGATATTGATCCAACCCAATATAGAAGACTTATTGGGTCACTTAGATAACTTTGTCACACAAGGCCTGACTTAGCGTACAGTGTGGCTATGGTAAGTAGATTCATGCAGAAGCCAAAGCTATCACACCTAGCAACAATGAAGACGATACTGTGGTATCTGAAAGGGACTCTCGACTATAACATTTTGTTTCCTGCAGCTGATGAAGGAAAATAATGCAAGTTAGGGGGATACACCGACTCTAGTTGGTATAGTGATGTTAAGGATAGAAAATACACAGCTGGCTATGTGTTTCTGTTAGGTGGTATACTAGTTGCTTGGAGTTTGAGAAAGGAGCCAGTAATGGCATTATAGTCATGCAAAGCAGAGTACATGGTTGCTTCTCTTTGTGCATGTCAAGCAACATGGATGGTGAATCTGGTCGAAGAGATCACAGCGAAGAGTGGCCGCGTGACACTGACTGTCTGCTGGATAATAACTACAAATATACAGTTCTTCGTTTAGTTTTAAAAGGTTGTCGAACCCACAGGGGTTGATAATCAAACTAATGTTATCTATTGTCACTGTGCAAAGCTAAAGCTCATGGTTAAAACGTCAAGAACGGGAACAAAAATACTAATTACTAAAGGTTTGAAAACAATGAAGAAAGGAGTCCGAAATATGAATTCCGCGCCCTAAAGGACTTGTAGAATTATGGTGCTAATTACGAGCAAATCTAGTTTCATAGAAAATATCGACCTAAAGACTTTGTCTCACACTCTCGCGCTATTGATAAGAACCATGCTTCCTAACCACAGAATTTTACTCTCGCTCGCCCGTTTCAATTAAAAAGCGAGTTTTAAAAGTAAAAAAGATTCTAAATGATTCCTAAAGCGCTCTCGCTATTTTTAAGATCATTTCCTATTTTCCAGTATCCGGTTCATTCCTCAAACTCTCGCGCTATCAGCTTGAACCTTGGTTTATTTTTCACTCTCGTGACAAAACAACATATATCATGGAAAATGGAAACAACAACAACTAAAACAACACATAATCATAATTTTGCAACTAACATTTCTACTGAGTCCCGTCGGTAACAACGATCCTCATACGCCGAACTCAATTAATTTAACAAGACATAATTTTATCTACAACTAACATGTTCACAACAATTATACTTAGAACTAGCATGTTAAGCAAATTTAAAGTAATAAAAAGTACAAGTAAAAATCAGAAATAAACCTGAAAGTTAAATAACTGAAATTTTAATTAGAATGTCGGCAGGCTTCGTTTGCGATCCAAGAGTACAACAAATGGAATAAAAAAATAATAACAATTGTGACAATCCTTTGATGTGAGTTATTGTCGCTTTTACAAGTGATTTATGCCTAAACACTAAACGGAATTCATGCAGCACTTCCGCACGTCTTGGATGCCTCGAAAACTGCCCAGGAGGGTTTATGTATAGAGGAACAGGGTTTGGTAACTCCTCAGGTCGTGCAACATGATGGAGGGAAGAGCAGTTGAAAAACTGCTGAGAAACTGCCCACTAACGCAGAACTATCACCTACGAAATAATGGCGAACGCTATCTTGGGGCAATTGTGAACGCCATTGCCTCTTCACTAGTCTGACGTGGCAATGGCGACTGCCATCTAGGGGTGGCAAACGCCATATCAGCATAAATGGCAAATTATTCAATTTTTGCTGCTCTTTTTCTCTTTTAGCTCCTCTTTATGATTTTTCTCTCGAATCCTCCATGAGCGGGGCCGACAACTGCAAAACAACAAAAATGAAGTAAAAGTAACAAAACATAATAAAATACGGATGAAAACATGTACGCTATAGGCCTAAAAACATGATATGATTCCTCGCTATCAAACTCCCCCACACTTAATCGTTGCTTGCCCTCAAGAAATCTCTCAACTCGATGAAAACAGTAAGCACAACGTCAGAAGCATAGGCACTATATATACGATGCTAGTAGGATAATTCTAAACAGATAGGTACCAAACATCGATAACAATGACACCGTAATGACACACATAAACATTATGTGGACAAGAACTCCCCCTTATGCGATACCAATCCAAATCATGCTATTATAACTCGACTTACATTCTTCGTTCTCTTTCACCTCTTTTTCATTCTCGTGCAATCACATTAAGCTCGTTATCCCTGCACTCACATGGTAAGTGAACCTGTTAGTGTTTAATGATCTCAATATCTAATTTTCGCACTTTTCTTTTCGTAATACCCTAATTTTTACCCCTAAGATCCCACATGTCATTTGCATCTCATATCACAAACAAGATCCCAAGCTTTAGTACTCCTACCCTCCTCTATGAATATTGTTTCTGAGGGAGATCATCAAGTACCTTTGTGTTTCTTACTTGCTTTATGTTTGTTTATGTTTATCGACCTCTAACCAAAATATTAAAAATATTTTGCAATTTGCTTGTTTATTTTTCTCTGTGTGTTTAAGGTTTTGCAGGGAGGTTAATGGCAAGAGTCTGGCTTCAAGTCAAGTGTGATTGATCATTCTAATCAAGATCAGATGGAAGTTTGACCTATTTTTGGTCAAACCATCAGAGGATTGCTTGAATTGCAAATTGGTCGTGGTAGTGGTCCATTTCTCAAGCAGTGACTGTTCAAGGTCAAGTTATCTTGTTTTGAAATTCATCAGGTTTTCAAGCAGACAAAACATGAGAAGTTTGGTTAAAAATCAGAGATTCAGAGGATCATGGAAAAGTTCAAGTTGATTCAAGTGGCCATTGCTTCAATTACAAGTTATTTGGTGGTTCATCTATGGATTTATTTTCCTCAATGTTGATCCATAATTAGTTCAAAATCGATTCAAATGGTTGTTGCTTCAAGTGCAAGTAATTCACTGGTTCAAGAACACCTATGTTCATTTTTATCAAAGATGTGTGGAACACAGTGCAAGTTAATTTTGAATTGAAATCGAGAGTTCATAGTTGCGTGCGTATGGATGGAAACCAAATTTATAATACCAAATACATATCATCCAGTTTCAATACTTTTGTAATATCCATTTCATTATCCATTAAACCAATATCCATTCAATCCAAATTTTACTCCACTTCCATATCCATTATCATTATCAATCAAATCTACATTTTTTTTATCCATAAATCCAATTTTGTTCATGTTCATAACCAACTGTTTCCAATTTATATGTTTCTAACCATTTGTCCATTATTAAAGAAGCATTGTCCAAAAAACCAACATTCCCACTTGTAACGATATGCTTCATGAAATCAATTTTTCCAATTGGCAACCTCAAACGGAAAACTATTTACCTTTGGTAATGGAACATTTGGTGTTAAGGTTATTTGTGGAGTATGGCATACTGCAGCTATTGTTGAGGTTATTTTTTCAATCGGGTTCAAATGTTTCATCATGGAAACTCTTCACATGGGGATGATGATAAACATTGTTTAGGCCATGGAAACAAGGAAAACCATCTCCAACTGAAATGTGTTTCGCCTCTTCTTGAATATAATTTTCAGCAGATAACATGTGGACACACCAAGACTGTTGCAGTGAGGCAGAAAATGGACTTGGTGTTTTATACGCTGCAACTTGGTTTCTTTGACATGGATTTTGATCTAATTTCCAAAAGCATTGATAAAGCTAAAAGCTTGATTGAAGAAGTTGCTCATGCTGGAAAGAGGCTTTTGTCAAATGCGAGAGGAATTTTGGTTGTTCATAAAATAATTATATTCTGTCCCAGCAATTCTGATCCAGACCGTGTCCCACTAATATTTGAGCATGATCACAGGACTCCTGCAGGCTGCAGTGCTACGGATTGGCAATACAAGGAAGTTACCAGTTGAGCATTTTGATCCACAAAAATATAGCCCGGTTGAAGAAGCGACAGTTTTATCATTCTCACAAAGCTCAGGCAATGTCACTTTAAGAAGTTCTATCAAATTATGATAGTGAGGAAAAATTTGATGATGAAGTTGCCGATATTGAAGAGTGGAGGAAGCTTGATCTTCATCCATTGAACAAAGAAGAGAAGCAATTCATGTTTAGGTGGAACTCATTTATTCAGAAGCATCGTGTGCTGATAGATTCTCACATTCGTTGGGCATGGCTCTGAGATTGTCGAATCCCGTAAATTAACTTGGTATTGGAAGAGATGAGGGTGTTGGTGATGAAGAACTTGTTGCACCAGTTGTTTCACTTTGTCAATCTCAGAAGATCAACCACACATTGAAAGTGTAGCTCTTCACTACACTGTTTCTTGATATAAAAGCTTGGAGTTTATGTAATTACAGAATAAAGAAGAAGCTTCTATCATCATTCGCAGACATGGTATTCACCGAATCTGCAGTGATGAGAGATGCCAATGTCATTCAGATGCTTCTTGATAACTACAGAAGATGCTACTTGACTATTCCTAAAAAGGACTCAGTAGCTGGAGAAACAAGGCCAGTGGGTGAAGTCAACGCTTTGGTTGATTAGCTTTTGGTAGTGATTGAGCTTCTAATAGTAGCAACATCTCCTTCATTGGTCTCTGATGATGTCCGCTGTTTACTTGGGTTCTCGGTTGACTGTCCACAACATGGTCAGATTTTTAGGGTACTACATCTCTTCTACAGGTCGGTTGTTCATCCAAACACATCTAGAGCTCACACATTTGTAGAAGCATTCCTATCATGTGGCGGGATAGAAACTCTTCTCGTTCTTCTCCAAAGAGAGGCTAAAGCAGGAGAAATTGTTGTCCATGAATCAGTTTCGAATTTTCTAGACTTCAAAAAAATGAAACTGATGCTAGCTTTGAGATCATGAAAACATGCCAGGATGATGAAGGGTCAGATTTAAAAAGTGAATCCATTATACAACAATGATCAAGGTTCTGAATTTGTTAATAGTGGCAGCAACTTTGGTCCCGGTTCTCCTGATCTGAATATTGAAAGAACGACGTCCAACTCTGAAATTCCTCATATTAGGAATTTGGGAGGCATTAGTCTTTCAGTCAGCGCTGGCAGTGCTAGAAAAATGTTTATAATTTTGATAAAAGTGATGGCATAGTTGTTGGGATCATTGGTCTCTTAGGTGCTTTAGTAGTTTCTAGGAATTTGAAGTTTGGCTCTGATGCTGTTCCTGAAGCAACAAGCAACCTTATGGGTGTTGGATTGAATGACGGATGTGGTGCAATGTTTGATTATAAGGTTTCTCTTCTTCTTTTTTCCTTACAGAAGGCTTTCCAAGCTGCACCCAACAGGCTAATGACTGACAATGTTTATACGACTTCATTGTCTGCTTCAATAAATGCTTCTTCAAGAGAGAATGAGATGAACCTCCATGATTCAGGTCATCGCTTTGAGCATTCGCAACTTTTGTTGGTGCTTTTGCGTTCCCTTCCATTTGCACCTAGGCCTCTTCAGATTAAAGCATTACAGGATCTTCTATTTTTGACTTGCAGTCATCCAGAAAACAGAGGCAGGTTAACAAATATGGAAGAATGGCCTGAATGGATTCTCGAGATTATGATTTCAAACTATGAGTTGGGTTCAAGCAAACCATCTGACGTGACAAGCCTAGGAGACATAGAGGACCTTTTACATAACTTCCTTATCAAGGTTCTAGAGCATTCAATGCGTCAAAAGGAAGGATGGAAGGATATTGAAGCAACAATTCATTATGCAGACTGGCTCTCGATTATTGGTGGATCTAGCATAGGAGAAGCTGGCCACCATGTCATCATCAATCGGAACTGGATGGGATAAAATTGTTCCCAATGGAAATGAGAAAATACGCGTTGGTGACAATGGTTTCCGCGACATTAATGGAAAACCACATTCAGAAAATAACTTCTGAAAGCAGCATACTGGTTCCGCCACTTACTTGCAAGCGTAGGTTTATTCCGTTTTGTTATAAGCCGTGCCTACACGTCCAAGCTGAAACGAATTTGTATGAGCTATAAGAAGTCCACTTCATTTTTTAAATACAATCTTCAAAATGAGCTTCCAAGACGTCACATGAGCTGCAAGAGAAAATTCAAAAACAATCGACTTCACATGTAAACTACAAAGAAAATTCGAATACTTGACATGAGCTGCAAATGAAGTGAGTAAAATGACATCAAAATTTCATCAAGCAACAAAGTCCAAAATGACATGAAAAATGAACATGAGTCACACGCGGTTCACACAACACATCCAATTGAAACGCAACAGAATTTCCAAAATGGCAAATCGTTTTCACTCATTCTCATTTATAAATACAACACACAATTCACTCATTTTTCTCAAGCTTTCAAGCCAAGAAATCTCTGCTAATTTTCCTCTTCAATTCCTCACTTCGAAACCAAATTTTTCTCTTCTACTTTCTTCTTCAAATTCAACTCAAATTAAAACAGAATTTGAGGCAGAAATCATCCAGAAGAAGAAGAAGATTTGCACACTTGCTTGAGCCATTGAAGGTAGTTCGATGCTTTTTGTCATTTTTCGTCTCAATTTTTACTCCGTGTTCACAAGACCGAGACGGTTCAATGTCTTACAATGTTCAAGCAGCATTCTTGCCAGAAGGATTTTTTAGGAAGCCCGGACACCTACCAAACATCCCTGAAGGATGGAACAACGTGACGAAGAAGGCGGCGAAAGTGTAGAGGAAAATCTGGGAAGAGAACAAGGAGATCTCTAAAAAGAAATAGAGATTGTGTAGTGTTCTGCATTGTGATATTTTGGCATAATTTTCGAGCTTCGCCACTGCTGGATTGAGCTCCGGCGCGACAGAGAAAGTGCTAGCTCAAGCTTTGTTCTCTTTTATGTTCACATGAGCTACATGGAGAAGATGATGAAAGACATTTTTCTGATTCACCTCTTTTGTTTGTTTTTAAAACTTTCATTCTATCTTGGGCGTGTGGCTTTTTACCATCATCACCTCCTATTTTTCTTTCAAAACCTCCCCCTGTTATTTGTTTTTTCTAAATCTCTTTTAAATTTTTTTCTTAATTCAAATCAATTTTTTTGGTACTATTTTCCTTTATCTTTTATGACTTCTTTTTGAAATAGATTTTAATCTTTTTTTATTGATCTTTGTATCTTGAATTTTTTTTTGAAAAACTTAAAAAATCATTTGAAATTACTATATTCTTGATCCTATTTTGATTTCTTATATTGCTTTTTGAAAAACATGGTGCTCTTAACTTTATGATTATTCTCTTGAATTATTCTTAAACCTTGGACCTCTTGGATCATTTTTAGACCCTTGGACTTAGTATTAAAACTATTTTCCTGTGTTTGGAGTATTATGAATTTTTTCCTTTATTTAGTTTGCTCATTAGCTTATGCTTCAAATCAGATGGAATTCTTATTTCGCTATCTATGAAGTGTGCTGAAATTTGGTTAGATCCTTCTTATCTCTAACTTTTATTTTTCTTTCTAGGGTAGTCACTTCATCTTCTCCCCTTTTTAAATTTTTAAAATCTTCTCCCTTTTTCAGAAACCTTCTTGTTTTCGAACTTCAAACCGCTTTCACAATAAAACCTTGACTTTTGTCAAGTGATTTTAAAACTTTATTGTCTTTAATAAATGTCAATCAATGTTAATCATATTTTGACCAATTTCAAAAAGACTTAAAAAATACAAAAACTCATTCAAATCTTTTGTGCCTTTGTGCATTTTTCATTTTAAAAATTTTCATAAAGTTTAGACATGAGTACTTTCATAGTTGAGATATAATTCTCCTATTCCCTATAGTATTTAAGATGTTGACATTTTCCACTTAGATGTTGAGTGATAAACTTGTTGATTTTAATTCAAGAAAAATCCTCCATCTTTAGGTGATGCAAATGTTGTCTTATGCTTGTGGGCGACTAGTCGTAGTTTTCTCCTTAAAATCACGACTTGTATTTTCATTTAAAATCAATCAAAACAAACAAACTTTTGTTATTTGTACCATGAACTACGAGGTTTTGATCCAATATTGCACTTTGTGGGTACGTAGGCATGAGGCGATAAGTCTCTCCAAACACAAAAATCTTAAAAATAATTCTCTTCCCACCTCCCCAATCTCCTTTCAAGCAAACCTTTTTCAAACCAAAAAGCGTAGATACTTCAAAGGGCTCCTATAGAGTAGTATAGACGTTTTAGGTGCTAACACCTTTTTATTGGTAACCAACCCCCTTACCTATTCTCTGTTTGTTCTTGTTTTTAGAACTTGTATAGGTTTTGTTCGCTCTTTTTCCTTTCCTTTTGGATAAAATAAAAGTGCGGTGGCGACTCTTGCATTTTGAATTAAGTTAATCAATATCTTACACTCACAAATTTCCCCGCTACACTTTTCTTTTTCTTTTGAATTGCAAGAGTCCGATCGGTTGGGCTAAATGGTTGGGTGAGGACCACCTAACTTTGAGGGATCATATCCTCTCATTCGCTTATTCTATAAAATCATTTAATTCAATTTTTGAGATCAAACACGTATCTGCATCAGTTTATTACTTAGTGTATGCTTTAGGATGGTACTGATTGCTAGTATAAACTACTCAAGAGGCTACTACAAAAACTCAGAACTCAAGGTCTCGACATAATAATTATTCAAATCGATGCCACATACTTAGGGAGTTCGGGGTGTTAGGACGGTACCGATATTTCGAAACTTTCTCAAGTGTACCTAACATAGCCTAACAATGAGAAACAACCTATACTCTCAGAGTGTCATGCCATTGAATCAGAACAATTTTTTTTATTAGGGGTCAATTTTAAGGGAGTTTTCTAACAAAAAGGAAAAAGTAGCATGCAAAAGGACTCAACAGCGCACATATGACTCGATCACACAAACATAAAACAAATTAAAAGAAACTGACTAGAAAACATAAAAAAAGACATAAAAACAAAAGAAGTAAAATGGGGAAAAATAAAAATAAAGCAGTAAAACTCCTCCCCCGTACTTGAACAAACATTATCCTTAATGTTTCTGTACAAGGTGAAAGATGGAGTAGAAAACCTGATGTGAGGCTTAGTGATGTCGGCCTCGGCGATGTCCAAATGCTCTACCATATCCAGGTTGTGGCACATGCTGCATAAGCTCTCTCATATCCATCACCTTCATCCTCAACCCGTTCATCTGCTTAGTGAGGTCATCCATATCGTGCTTGATCCTATCAGCAAAATCAATCTGTTGTTGGCTGACCTGGTCAATGGCAACTCTCAGTTCCTCCTGTTGCCTCTGCATGCTCTGAAGGAGTAGATTATGCTCCACCTCCATATCATTCTGATGTCTAAGCTCGGACAGGATGTCATCAAGGGAGTTCCGGATGGAAATGTAGTTGTACTTCTCGCGGGGCTGGTATCCGGCTGAGGTACCTACAAAATGGTCAGAAAAAGCATGTGTGGTGTGTGCACGATTGCTAGGCTCGGGAGCATCAGCGGTGCGGGCACGAGTGCCAGTATGACGAGCATCTCGTCCCATAAGGTTATCATAATCTTGGTCAACCATCTCCTCATCATGATCAGGGGCCTCAGCATTAAAGATCCAGTTAGTACTAACACGCATGTTAATGCGTATTGCGCAAGGTAAAGTAACACTCCTAAACTCTCGATTACTAATCATCAAATAATATATGCCGCCTGGTTTGTTCTTAATAAGGTGCATGGCGTGGTAGTAGTTAAAATCAACAAAGCGTGTTCTTAAGGCTCAAGAGTATCCAAATTGGTTTGTAAGTTTAACGCAAGGGATATAGAGGTAATCAACCCGCCAACACATATAGGACCTCATGTTCTACTGCTGGCAGAAGAGAGGCGGTGTCAGGTTAACTTTAGTCTCAGAAAGTGCGTAGTGAATAACGAAGAGATCCTTGGAATTCACATTCCCTGTGTTTGAAGGTGAGAAAATACTTAGAAGGGGGCTTGAATAAGTATGAAGATAAAACTTAGAAGTAAAAACTCAAGTATTTTTATCTTGGTTCGTTGAACTCAACTACTCCAGTCCACCCTATCTAGAGTGATTTGCCTTTCTCAAACAAGGACTTAATCCACTATTTAATCAACTGATTACACTAGTAAGCACTAAGAACAACTGTTCAAAGTCTTCTCAAGAACTATTGATCCCAACTGGATCTTCTTAAGGAACTATTACAATAAAATGTAAGATTAATACAAGTGTATGAATGCTTCTAACAAGCTTTATCACAACAGTTATTTTTCACTTAATGTTAAGAACAAAAGAATAAACTCAGCAATAAGAATATTTTATGAGAGCTTGTAAGAGTTTCTATCAAAGATTCGTTTTTTGTTCATGTCTTGAAGAAGATCATGAAGACTTGCTTTTATATGCACAGTAGTCCACAAAGTCTTGACGTTGGAGGCTGTGTACTGAAAAGGCCTAAACCTTTTTGTCTTTACATCACATGACCTTTCCTGGAAGTAGAATGCACAGAGAAATGCTTTTGGTCTGTGTTCTAGTGTCAAGCATGAAAGAGGAAAGAGTCGTTGAGCCAAATCAAAAGATATTACTTTGAATTCTTCTTCAACAAGTATTTCTTTTCAGCAAGGTAACCATCAGATTTTGCTGAATCAGAGTCTTGGATACCCATCAGATTTTGCTGAATCAGAGTAATGCAGTAAGTGTGCTTTAGCGTGTAGTTCTATCAGAGTAGAGTTTTATGAATCAGATCCACAATACATACAGTGTGTAGTACTCTCAGAGTCTTCTGAAAAACTGTGCTTCTTAACTCTCATACAAAGTTCTTCAATGCTTTAGAGTCTTCAGATCTTATTAGAGTCTTCTGCTTCAGAGTCTTCTGCAACTTCTACTTCAGATTCTTCTGTAGCTTCTGCTTCAGATCCTTCTGCAGACAGCGCTCAGATTCTTCTATAAGATGATTCTGACTCTTCAGATCCTTCCATAGTTCTATGTTCAGATTAATTTGCTCTTGGATGTATATATACTTTAATCATCTGCATCAACTATTCATGAACCAATTTTAGAGTATATAATTCTTTAATACAAAATTTCATAAGAGTTATCATCAAAACATAGAGATATTACTAAGAAACAATCTGTGTTCTTACAATCTCCCCCTTTTTGATGATAACAAAACATGAGAAATTTTGTTCAATAATAAAAAAATAATAATAATTATAACTCCCCCTGAGATTAAGAATCTCCCCCTGAAATGAATACTCTAAGGAAAAGAATACTTCCCTTTTTGCTTGAGTGTATTTCAGAATCAGAGTCTGATGACTTCTTTCAAACACAGAATCTGGTTAATCAGAGTCTGATGACTTCTTTCAAACATAGAGTCTGGTTTTGCGTTTAGACTCAGAGTACAATTTGCTTCAAGAATCAGAGTCTGGTTGGGTAATTCTCAGGATAACTTCAATGAATTTATTTTGTCAGATGAAACAATAGAATCTGAAAGACTTAAATTCAAAGATAGTTAATAATATGTCTGAATTTTTTTTTAGTATTTGCTTATGGATTGAACAATCAGATTCTTTTTCTCCCCCTTTTTGTCATAATCAAAAAGATGTGTAAAGACAGAAAAGATAATAGAAGAAAAGTAAAGCAAACAATTTCATTCATTCAGATGGTTCACATAACAGATGATAAAAAAAACAAGCAAGAGAAAACAGATGCAAAACAACAGTGCAAAAAACATGAAAAGAAACTAAGGTTGACGAGATGCAATCAGGGTCAGAAGACCTGTGATCTTTGTAGTAGACTCTTCTTGCTTGGCCATCCAAGTCTTAATCTCTTCAGTGGTTTGCTCTTGTTTGATCTTCCAGGACTTGATTTCCTTAACTTCTTTCACAAGTTCTGAATTGTCAGCCTTTACTTCAGATGCAGATGCATCAATGTCCATATCAGATGCAACATCTTCAGATGGAGAGTCTTCAGTAGGAGCAGCTTCCAGAAGCAGCACTGGTGGTTTGGGAATGCTCATCAGAGTCTGTCTTACCAACTTAGTAAACTTCGTCTTAGCATCTTCAGCATAGACTGTCTTGAGATGAGAGGCCACCACGTTGAACTTAGAGATAAATTTATCCCAAGCAGCTTCAGACTTAACAGGGTCTATACTGAACAGACACTCTTCTTCCACACGTGCAATCCCCATACGAACTTCCTTTTTGAAATTTTCAAACAATTTATCAACATCTGATCTAGGGTTGGGGTAAAGAAATTCCTCAAGAGTCACTTTCTCAACAGATTCAGAGTTTGGCTGAGGTTGTTCACAAGTGGTGTTAGGAGGTGTTGGATCAGATGATGGTTGTTCAGATGGTTGAGGTTCGGATGGTTGAGGTGCAGATTGTTGAGGTGCAAATGGTTGTGGTATGGTGAGTTGAGGTGTAGGGGTTGGTGAAATTTCAGCTTCAGATGATGAATTTTGAAAATCTGAGAGGGTGAATTTTGAACGAAGTGAAAGTCTACGATTTATTTGGTCAGGTGCTGATAGATCAAAAAATGCAAGTTTGAGTGGATCAGGAATGTGTAAACAAGAGGGTGAGTGAACTTCTGATTCAGAATCAGATGAATCAGTGGAGTGACATGAGGTGGATGACAAGACAACCATGGTTGCAAGTGGTTCCAGATCAAGAATGTCATTTGAGGGTTCTGGAACAGGTAACAGTTGTTCTATTATTAAGGGATGTTCATATGGTGTTGGTTGGGGAGGTTCAGATGAAATGGGTTGAGATTGATGTTCTGGCAGTTGTTGTTGTTGTTCTGGTTGTAGTTGTTATTGTTGTTGAGGTTCTGGTTGTTGTTTTTGTTGAGGTTCTGGCTGAGATGGTTCTTGTTGTTGATGTTCTGGTTGTATTTCTGTTTGAGGTACATAAGATGGTTGAGAAGGTGTAGTTTGAGATGGAGGGGGTTCAGATGTATGAATTCCAGATGATGGTGGTACAAATGATTGTGGTCTAGAAGGTGATGGAGGAGGTGAAGGTAGTGGAGAATGAATGGTTGGAGTTGGATCAGATGTTAATACATGCTTGATAGTTTCTCTTATGTCTTCTAGACTTGCTTCTGGAGGAGTGGGTTTCACTTTCTTTACCTTCTGAGGCTTAGCAGCAGCTTCAGAGGCTTTTCTCTTTGGCTGAGCCTCAGATCCTTCTTCAGCAATCTTCTTTGAATGCCTTTCTCTAACAGGATTAGGCAGAACTTCTCCTTCCTTCTAGACGATGCTCACAGGCTGAGGAACACCATTTAACAGACAATCAGCTATGTAGGATAAGATGATCTCCCTTGGTTCGTCAGCAGTGAACATTGGAAAATCTTCAACAGGAATCTTTCTGTTGTTGACATCCTTAGTAGCAATTTTCTTAGGTTTGCCGGCAAGCTCTGTGATGACTTTCATCCTCTTCAGAGTATTGCCATTGATGACAGAACCTATGACATATGACAGATCCTCTGTCAATCCAGTATCATACATATATTTCACAAGACCATTCTCTGTTAGAATGTCTGATATCAGTCTACCCATAGGAATCCAATTCCTAACTTTTCCAGTTTTGACTCTTACATCTTCTCTTGTTTCCTTTATATGATTCAGAAGGTGACTGAACAGAAGATAAGGCAAGTCCACCTTCTTTCCCTTGCTCATACAGAACATAAAGTATAGTTGTTCAGCACTGACATAATCTGGGGAATTTGAAGTTTTTCTGTGAAAGATGGAACTCATGAAAATCTTGGCCCAGATCCTGTAGACTGGCTTCAGTTCCCTTACTTTGCTAGTTGGTTCCCCAGTAATAGTAACTTCTTGAAACACATCAGCAAGATCCACACGAGTAGATTGTAGACTGGTTTCACCATCAGTTTCAGAGTACCCAATGAGTTGTCTGATCAGCTTCTCAGTAATCACAATCTCCTTTCCAAGGACAGAAGAGTGGATAAATTTAGGGCACACCTGAGCATGTATCCAGAATTCTTTCACCAAAGTTGGATAAACAGGACCCATAAGCCTGTCAAAATACTTTGTCCAACTCTGAGTTTGGAGGGTTAAGGAAAGATTAAATCCTTTTCTTCAATGGAATCAAAACCTATAAAGCATTCACTCAGAACTTCCAGTTCTATAGTTGGAGTGAGAAGAGTTCTTACAGGTTCTTTGTAAGCTTCAGCATTAGGAGCAGAAACAGCAATGGTTGATTGCATCTGAGCAGATGTTGATGAAGAAGATGTCATTGATGTTCTTGAGGGAGAGGTTTTAGGTTTAGGGTTTTGGTGAAGAGCAAAGAGAAGACAGAACTGCATAAAAGGTTCCTGAAGTGAAAAGTGTGAAATGGTGTGATTTGTGGTATTTATAGATAAAATCAGGCACACAAACAATCACATATGCATGCTTCACATAAAATTAAATGAAAAAGTAAAAACATCATTGCACAGCAATTATGATTCTGACAGATGGGGGGAAAATCAAGAAAAGTCATATTTTCAAAGCAGTACTTCAAACGTTAATTCAGTAAAGTGCACTCTACCTTTTCAGTTTCTGAGCTACACGTGTTTGCTTGCTTGTGCTTCTGAAATCTCTTGAGAAATGAAACGTTAGACAACGTTCAGATCCTCTGAGCATTGTTAGTTCAGATTTACACAAGTAAAATAATTCAAGAAAATGAATAAATTAACAGATGAAATACTTCAGAGCATTAAACATTTTGCATCTGAGAAGTTTGCCTCTGATAAATATTATTATGACAAAAATCCATACCAATATTTTTCAGAATAAACTTGAACCTATCTTCAGCAAGGGGTTTTGTAAAAATATCAGCCCATTGATGATCTAAATCAACAAAAGCTAAGTTTATAATACCCTTCTGAACATAGTCTCTGATGAAATGATGTTTAATTTCTATATGTTTTTCCTTAGAGTGTAAAATTGGATTTTTAGACAAACATATAACAGAAGTATTATCACAGAAGATAGATACATTACTCTCAAAGATCTGATAGTCCTCTAACTGACTCTTCATCCAGAGCATCTGCGTGCTACATCCAACAACAACAATGTATTCTGCCTCTGTTGTAGAAAATGCAATTGTGGGTTGCTTCTTGTTGTACCATGAGATCAGATGACTTCCAAGGAACTGACAGCTTCCAAAAGTACTTTTACGCTCTACTCTGTCTCCAGCATAGTCAGCATCACAGAATCCAACTAATGTATATTTATCAGATCTTCTGTAACACAAACCCACGTTAGTAGTACCTTTCAGATACCTTAGAATCCTCTTAACAGCAGTTAAGTGAGATTCTCTAGGATCTGATTGGAATCTTGCACATAAACATACATTGAACAGAATGTCAGGTCTAGAAGCAGTTAAGTGTAGAAGAGATCCTATCATACCTCTGTAGAGTTTCTGATCTACTTTGTTACTTACCTCTTCCTTGCCTAGTGTACTAGTTGGATGCATGGGAGTCTTTGCCATCTTACTATCAGTCATGTTAAATTTCTTCAGAAGTTCTTTAACATATTTGGTCTGATGAATGTAAGTGCACTCTGGAGTTTGGTTGACTTGAATTCCCAAAAAGAATCTCAATTATCCCATCATGCTCATTTCAAATTCTGCCTGCATAGATTGAGCAAACTCCTTTCCCAGCATAGTATTGGTAGATCCAAATATAATATCATCAACATATATTTGACATATTAGAAGATCTTTCTTAAATGTTTTACAAAAGAGTGTTGTGTCCACTTTGCCTCTGATGAAGTTTTTCGCCAGAAGAAAATTACTTAATCTCTCATACCAAGCTCTGGGAGCTTGTTTTAAACCATACAGAGATTTCTTTAGTTTAAAAACATGTTCTGGAAATTTTTCACTCTCAAAACCAGGAGGCTGGTGAACATAAACTTCTTCTTCTATAATACCATTTAGAAAGACACTTTTAACATCCATCTGATATAGAGTGATGTTATATTGTGCAGCAAATGAAATAAGAAGGCGTATAGATTCTAACCTTGCCACTGGAGCATAAGTTTCAGTGTAATCAATACCTTCTTGTTGACTGTACCCTTGAGCAACAAGCCTTGCCTTATTTCTTTCAACTTCTCCTTTCTCATTAAGCTTGTTTCTAAAGACCCATTTAGTTCCAATTATGTTGAATCCTTTTGGTCTTGGAACTAAGTCCCACACATCATTTCTAGTGAACTAATTTAGCTCTTCTTGCATGGCAATAATCCAGTCATTGTCTTGCAGAGCTTCATCCACAGTGGTTGGTTCAATTACTGACACCAATCCAAATAATGATGCTTCAGAGGATCTGAGGAAGGATCTTGTTCTGATAGGGTCATCCTTCTTTCCAATGATCACATTCTCTGGATGAGAAGCTTTGATTCTGGAAGATGATCCTCTAACAGTTGATTCTTCAGAAATGTTTAAGTTGTTCATCTGAGAAGTCAAAGGAATTGCATCTGGCGTTGCTTCTGGTTCCTTCACTTGAGCTTTGTCTGCCTCTGAGCCTTCAGAGTCTGTTAAGACTACTTCTCTATCTGCAGAACTTTCAAACTGCTTTGGCTTTTTAATGCCAAGCTTATCATCAAATCTAACATGTATAGATTCTTCCACAATCTGTGTTTCAGTATTGTATACTCTGTAGCCCTTAGAGCGTTCAAAATATCCAAGCATGAAACACTTATGTGCTTTAGAATCAAACTTGCTAAGATTCTCTTTAGTGTTCAACATATAACAAATACATCCAAAAGGATGAAAATAAGCAATGTTGGGCTTTCTGTTCCTCCACAATTCATAGGGAGTCTTTTCCAAAAAAGGTCTTACAGACACTCTGTTCTGAATGTAACATGCTGTGTTGATTGCTTCTGCCCAAAAGTGCTTTGCCAGATTAGTCTCATTGATCATGGTTCTGGCCATTTCTTGCAGAGTTCTATTTTTCCTCTCTACAACTCCATTCTGTTGTGGAGTTCTAGGACAGGAAAAATCATGAGCAATGCCATTTTCATTAAAATATTTTTCAAAATATTTGTTTTCAAATTCACCACCATGATCACTTCTGACTTTTATAATTTTGAAATCTTTTTCATTCTGGACTTGTTTGCAGAAGTCAAAGAACACAGAATGTGACTCATCCTTGTGTTTTAAGAACTTTACCCATGTCCATCTACTATAGTCATCAACAATGACTAATCCATACTTCTTGCCTCTGATGGATGCAGTTTTCACTGGTCCAAACTGTTGCGGTGGAAATAGGATATCAAACTATTAATGAGTTTGAATCGCAATTCAATTCACAACCGCTCTTTGATTTATCCGAAGGAAAAGGTCAAAAAGGGAAAACCTATTTTGCATCGTAAACACAATGCGGGGAAAGATCTAGGGTTCGGGGGTTGGTTAAATTTAGGGAAGGTATTAGCACCCTAAACTTCTGTAGTACTCTACAGGAACCTTTTGTTCAGATGTTTACTATTTGCTTTATTTATTTGCTTAAGATATATGTACAAAGGATTAAAAGTGAGAAAGAAGACCTAAGGGGTTAATTCTAAGTTTACTCGGCAAGACATCGCATCTTGTGCCTACGTATCCTTACGGGAGTGGAATCAGAGTAATCGTAGTTCCCCTCAATAGGGAGGTTAGAAACTTCTTGACTGTGGTCAAGGTCTCAAGGGGAATAAACGCATCTTAAGGACACGCTTACGCGGAGTGTAGAAACTCCAAATCTCTACGTTGAAATGTTAAGTTGTAATTAGGGTTAAATTAGGTTAGGGATTCCGCGGCGGGAAACCCTAAAATGAGCGCGGCGGCTCTTTGACCTAATGCTAGGGGTAAAATTGTAATCTTGCCTGCGGCGAGGCATTTGTGAAAATTAGGGTTTGTAGTTGTAAGGGTTGAAGGTGAGGACTATTGACACGGCGGCCAAATGCTAGACCTAATTCCTTCGGAGTGTGTAAGGTGACAGAAATATTGCAATACATCAGCAGAAATTTAAATCATGCAGAAATTTAAATGCGAAAAGTAAACGCGATTATTAGGTTCGCGAGGTTACAATTGAGAGACAGATACAAGTATAAAGGAAACTTAAATGAAAATCAACACAATAGTAATAAATATGAACTGCAAACAATGAACACCCGTTAGTAGGCAGAGTTAGGCTGCAATGAGTTACGAGAAGATGTAAATTGAGACTTTACTATTGTTTTATTTAAAGAATTTAATGATTTAATGTTAGCTTACAAGAGAAGTTTTTTAAAAAAGGGTTTTATTTTTATATTTTTAAAAAAAGTTTTCCTTATTTTATTTAAAAAAGTTTTTTATTTTTATATTTACAAAAGTTTTAATTTTATATAAAAAAAAGTTTTAATTTTAAAAAGAGGTTTTTTATTATATTATAAAAGATTTTTATTTATATATACTATCTTCCCAAAAAAAAGTTTTTAAAACACTTTAAAACAAATAAAACATAATTTTTAAAATAACAAAATAAATAAAAAATAAAATAAAAAACATAAGGGGTTGGGCCGGTCATCACCCCGGACCCAACCCGGTTAGTGGCTTAATTGAGAAACGATTAGGGTTCTGGGAACCCTAATACTCCTTACGGCGCCGTTCACACATTCATCTTCTCTCATCTCTCTCGCTTCTCTTCACCGTCTCTCTTGCTTCTCCTCGCCATAATATCCCTCGTTCTTCATTTTTCTGCAACAAAAAATAAACATGCAAGATGATTTATGAAGAGGTGGATGATTTACGTTTTGTTCTTACGCGCGATTAGCGGCCAATGATGAAGAAATTCTGAGGCTGGATGGTTTGATTGCCCGCCGTTTGAACGGCGAAGGTGATCTTCCTTCGTTCGGTGGCGCGGTTGTTGATGTTGGTTCGTCGGAGACGATGATGAGGGTGCCGGTCCCTCTGAGTCTCGCGATTCTCGTTCGTTAGGGTTTCTGCGCTTTGGGTGTTCTTCGTTCTCTCTCTCTCGCGGTTACCAGCTAGGGTTTGTACCCGATTCCCCCTCTTTTCATCAGGTTGTATCTCCCCTTTTATATACGCTTTGATTTATTTTTTGGGCTTTCAATCTGTATTGGATTTGCATTACTCTGAGATTTGATTTCGTGTTGATGCGATTTGATTTTGATTTTGATTTTTCAGATGTTGATTGAACCCTGTTCCCTCTTTTAGAACCTGATTGGGATTTTGGTGAGATTGAATTTCATTTTTCTGGTATGAATCTGATACTGATTCGTTTGATTGATTTAAATTGAGTTCCACTGGGGATGTTTCCTGATACGATTTGGATCCATCTGATACATGATTGAATCCTGTTTCCCCTTTTAGGATTTGATTAGTCTTTCTGATTTCCAGCTGATTCTTCTGACCCTATTCGATTTAATGACCTGAACTGATTTGTTTTGATCTGTTTTGGGATTGATATCAAATCAAAATCTCTATTATTTTTCTGATATGGTTTGCCTTCAGATTGGATTGATTGGTATCTGATTTTGATTCACATAACTCCTTGATGGATTCGTATCTCTGTTTGATATTTTCGATCTCGAACTGATTTGTTTTTTGATTGGTTCGTTTCTTTGATGCAGCTCAGATTCTTTTCCTCTTCTTCTTTCAGAGAGGGCTTGATGTTGCGTTGGTCTTTGCCGCCGAGACGGGTACATGGTAGTGATGACGCTTAGTCTGAACCATTTGGAGCAGGGTGCTACAATCCTGGTTTTTGCTTATGTTGCTGCTTCTGATTGAATTGGTGATGATGACCTGTTTCAACTTTTAATCTTCAGGTCCCCAACTTTCTGTTTTAGGACAATGATGTTGAACTGAGCCCTTCAGAGAAGATGCTATGATCTTGTTTGTTGCTCGTGTTGTGAGCAGAATGGCACGTTGGTTTGTCACGATGACTTGCCATCGTTAATTGCTTTTTCTGGTATGACCAAGTTTGATGTTGTTGTGCTTCTTTGGATTCTGCTGAGTACTTTTTCTGTCACGACAGATTTGTAGGATGCTTTATTATGGCCCTTTGCGCATGAACTTGCATTTTGATGCATTATTTGATGGTTTGTGATTTCTGTCCTGTTTAGAACTGATGCAGCTTGATGCCATAGTTTGGTTTCTCTTGTTCTGCTTTGGACTTGATTTTCATTCTGTTTAGACCATTGGCCTTCATTCTGCCTTGGACATTGGCCTTCATTCTGTTTGGTAACAGATTTGTTTCTTTGGTGGCTTTTCATACTTGTATGGGCACGAGTTCCTTCTTACCTAGTTTTGTTTATGCTTTGAGTTCTGTTGTACTGATGACGCATGTGGCTTTTCAGGTGTTGGAAGTTTTGAAACCAAAGTGACTCAGACCTGCCGGCATCCGGGTCTGAGTCAGAACTTGCCTATGTTGCCTTATTCTCGTATCAGTTTGGAAATCCAATCGCGGCAAAACGAATCAGTCCCGCTTCTTTTATTACTTCTATCTCTCGGATGTCCCGTATCGATAAGAACAGGTATTACCTGATCTGACGCCCACGACGCGGATCGGTAACGGGGGTAGGACGCAGCTTCGGTTGTGCCACTCCCGGCACTCGATGATGACGTTGTTCTGAGAGTGTCAAAAACATCTTCTAACATTTTTCTATACTGTTTGTTTTCTTTTTGATGTGCAGGTTAGTCGAGGATTCGTGGAGAAGCTCAAAGACAACATGAAGACACTTAAATGTTCTTAGGATTTAGGATAGATACTTTAATGTAATTCCTTAGGATTTAGAACTTTAATGTAATTCCTTGTAACAGTACGTATAAAATGTGAAGCAATCTCCATTTCTTGTATGATGAGATTTTTTTTATGAAATAAAATTCCCAAAATTTGAATTCATTTATATTTTATTCTTAGTTAAAAAAATATAAACATTTGTGGATAAATCCACAAGTATTTAAATTCATTAACATAGTCATAAAACATAAACACTCCCAAGTGATATTCTTATTCGCACTCGTCTCATTTGTAATCCTAATCTCATCATCTGATTAAAATCCCATTTAAATGTTAACCAACCATTTCATAACCAAACACGTATGTGCACCGTAATCACAACAGTTTCAGCATCAACAACAACACTACTCGTAATTAAATTCCACTGACCAAATGCCAAGAGCCACAATCCAATAACACCCAATTACGACTGCGCCTTAATAACAGAAACGGAAGCGCTTTGGAATGGATCTTAAATCCAGTTGTGCTCGGCAAACTTTAATATCGACCACGTCAAATTGGCACCTTGATACGATCAGACCTGGTGATAGATAAATGCCTCAAAACAATAACGTATCAAACGCCTCAGAATTTTAATAACAGCCGTCTTCAAGGAATTGGTAGAATTTGCGTAAAATGACCAAAATACCCCTGGGACCAAATCTGCAAAACAAACACCTCCATCACTTGTTAGTGGTTAGCAAATGTACATATGAGATGATATGCGAAATGACTGACTAAATATAAGGGTAAAATTTGGGGTATTACAGTTGCCCCTATTTAAATAGCTACACCGGACGATTTGAGTGACAGAGACTCGAGGAATCGTGGTGGAGAGATTTAAATATAGATAACCGAAAATTTTGCCCTTATATGCGACGATGCAATGCTATGGACAAAGCGAGGACCGCTTAATGCAGATGATATGAATATGATATGATGCGTATGCTGGAATGGTGGATGCGAAAATGATGACGAATACTACGACACAGACGCTACGAGAAGAACACACTGGGGAAAACGACGTGTTGAGACACAGTACAACACTGGGGGATCCTAAAATGATGGTCAACTAGTGCGAACACGACCAATTGTCATTTTGGGGACAAGATTCTCAAATGGAGATGACACCTGTGAGACGGCCTCCACTGGGGAATCTAAAAGATAAAACTGGATCACGTACGATTGCAAGATCGATTACAGAACGCTGGAGCATTGAGCAAAGAATAACATCCAAGCTTCTGTAAGCTATCCCTCGTGACAGGATCAAACGGACTTTTCGGAACTCCGTAACAAATATACAGGATAAAGACCGGCTGTATGCCAAAATAAATGGACTTTGATGGGAAATGCCCTGATAAGCTTCTCGAGGGAGAACTGTCACTTATCGTTGGAAGGGACTTATATGCCAAAGTGGATAAGCACTCAAATAAAGAGGCTGCTGCTTATCGGATGAATAAATCTTCTCGCATTTAAGGTCGGCGCCTGGAATACAATTCTGATTTTTCTCTTACTGAAGGATAAATAAACTTCTCTATGCTTCAAGATCGTGCTCTCCTGAACATGAAAAGGGTAAACTGAACTTCATCATACTTCAGAATCGTGCTCTCCTGAATATGACTCGGCTTTTTCGTGTAAATGAAACTCTTCATACTTCAGAATCGTGCTCTCCTGAATATGAAAAGGGCTGACTGAACTTCCTCATACTTCAGAATCGTGCTCTCCTGAATATGATTCGGCTTTTTCGGGTAAATGAAATTCTTCATAATTCAGAATCGTGCTCTCCTGAATATGAAAATGGATAATTGAACTTCCTCATAACTCAGAATCGTGATCTCCTGAATATGATTCGGTTGTTTCTTGTAAATGAAATTCTTCATACTTCAGAATCGTGCTCTCCTGAATATGAAAATGGATAATTGAACTTCCTCATACTTCAGAATCGTGCTCTCCTGAATATGATTCGGCTCTTGAAATTTCTTCATTCTTCAGAATCGTGCTCTCCTGAAAAATGGCCAATTGAACTTCCTCATAACTCAGAATCGTGCTCTCCTGAATATGATTCCGCTCCTTCTTTTACTAAAGGATAAATGAACTTCTTCATGCTTCAGAATCGTGCTCTCCTGAATATGATTCCGCTCAAAACCTCCCCGTACTTCAAGATCGTGCTCTCCTGAATACGATTTGGTTCATACCTCCTATACTTCAAGACGACAGGTAAATGGAAGCCCAACTGCTCCATGGAGATGGCCATTTGCTGCGAGTCATAACGAAGGTAGGATCGGCTTCTTAGGTGAGAAATGTTGTATATTGATGCTGTAAGATGTAAAGTGTAAAGTGTTGTTGTAACATGTAGGATTGTAAAGTGTTGTAATGGTAGATTTTCCAGGCGTGAACTGGCGTGTATCTGTAAAGGATTGTAGTTGATTTTCTTGAAAGATAGTGCAAAATAAATGCACGTCCGGGTACAGTGATAAACTTCTCAAGCGAGATAGTCGCGTATCTGTCATGGTATGGTGAAAACCTTTAGATGGTGCAAAATAAATGCACGTCCGGTTGGGATTTGACGGCCGACAAGACTGAGATTCAATCTAGGATCGAGCTAGAAAGAAAACTGGTAATCAAGACTCCATCGAGGGAATGATCTCGGAGGGTAAATATCTTATCCTGGTGAGGAAAGATAGCTGAAGTAACCGTCATCCACGAGGATCGAGCTCTGTGGGGAAACTGGAAACACATATGTATTTTATGCTTAGGGCTGACAATCTATTTGGAGAGAATGGACGAACCCAGTTACTCGGCGGTAACAACCAAATGATGGTGAAACACAATGAACCTGTGAATGCTAATGCATATGTTAATGCGTATGTTGATGTTTATGTATGCAAAATGTTATGAAATGAATATGTGATGAACATGTAATGAATATGTAATGAAAATAGGCATGTGATGCTTATGCTCTTGCGTATGCTGACGAAACAGACTAGAGACAGGACGAGAGATGAAATAAACATCTCGACGGGGATACCCTGCGTTCTCTGCAACCAATACATCAATCATGGCGAGAAGGATCAATGGTAGAACCAATCTGGTTTCAAAGTTCTGAATTCTCTGGGGAGAAGGTAAATTGCTTGGGGGTACAGTATCACGTCTTCACATGGGGAGGAGAAAACCTGAGGGACACTCCCGAGTTACCCAAGAAAAAGTTGTCAGCTTATAGTCTCGCTGGGGACTGTGTTAGAGCAATGGTTTGAAAATGTTTCTGCAATAATGATATTTCCGGGGAGTGAAGAGATCCTTCCGAAATTTCCACTAGTCAAAGTAATTTATTATATTTCAATTTCACTTTTTTTTTAAAAACAATTTTTTTTGAAAAATCTACCATGCACCTTTCATTTTCCAATTTTAAGAATAAACGCATTTTGCATAACAATAGAAAACAAAGAGTAATGCACCAAGGAATGTAAGTAACAAAATGGTATCTTTTATTAAAGGGTGGTTGCTTGCTGAAGGCATAGCTCCACAGATGATTATGTTTTGAAATTGGCAACATGGGAAAAAGTTACATTGAATCCAATGACCCCTACTGACACTAATAACTAAGACTAATCCAGAATCCTGCTTTGGGCAAGGATGAAAGAACTGAGACATGGCTCTCATGCGGAAAGTGTGTTCGAGATGATCAGTGTTCTCTGATGCAATGAAATGCCTTTGTCCCTAACTTTTGCCTGGACCGCCCTCTCGGGTTTTCAATCCACCGGGACGCTCTTTTTTGCCTAAGCCGCCCTTTCGGGTTTTCAACTTAGCGAGCTTTTTATTATTATTTCTTTTTTCCAACCCTTACTTTTGCCTAAGTCGCCTTTTGCAGGTTTTCGACTTAGCGGGTTTTTAGGCATAATATTTTCGGACTGCATCAGAATTCACGGGATGTGCTAGTTCTTCCCCGTCCATTGTTGTAAGTATCAGAGACCCTCCGGAGAAAACGGTCTTTACAACAAATGGGCCTTCATAATTGGGCATCCACTTTCCACGCATATCTTTGTGTACTGGCAAGATCTTTTTGAGTACGAGCTCTCCTTGACGGAACTCACGGATACGAATCTTCTTATCAAACGCTCTTTTCATCCGTTTCTGATATAATTGCCCATGGCACATGGCTGTCAAGCGCTTCTCGTCAATGAGATTCAACTGATCCAATCTGTCCTGAACCCACTCAGCTTCCTCAAGTTCAGCTTCCATCAACACTCTTAAAGAAGGTATCTCTACTTCGATGGGGAGCATGGCGTCCATTCCATATACCAGTGAGAAAGGTGTTGCCCCTGTCGAAGTTCTCACTGAGGTTCTGTATCCATGCAAAGCAAACGGTAACATCTCATGCCAATCTTTGTAAGTCACAACCATCTTTTGCAGGATCTTTTTGATATTCTTATTCGCAGCTTCAACGGCCCCATTCATCTTAGGACGGTACGGAGAAGAATTGTGGTGAGTGATCTTGAAACTATCACACAGCTCTTTCATAGTCTTGTTATTCAGATTGGTGCCATTGTCAGTTATTATCCGGCTTGGGACTCCATAACGGCAGATGATCTCTTTCCTGATGAATCGGGCAACCACTTGCTTGGTCACGTTGGTGTAGGAGGCAGCCTCTACCCACTTGGTGAAATAATCAATGGCAACAAGGATAAAACGATGACCATTAGAAGCCTTCGGCTCGATTGCCCCAATCATGTCAATGCCCCACATAGAGAACGGCCACGGTGAAGACAAAACATTCAACGGTGATGGAGGTACATGCATTTTATCAGCATAAATTTGGCACTTATGGCACTTTCTAGCGTATTAGATACAGTCAGCTTCCATGGTTAACCAATAATACCCAGCCCTTAACATCTTCTTGGACATAGCATAACCATTGGCATGAGTTCCGAAGGTCCCCTCATGAATTTCCTGCAGTAACATGTCCGCTTCCCGTTTATCAACACATCTGAGCAGAACCATGTCGTGATTTCTCTTGTATAGCACACCATTACTGATAAAGAATTTGGACGCCAGTCTTCTCAATGTTTTCTTGTCCAGACCAGTAGCACCATCGGGATACTCTTGCTTGACGAGATAGTTCTTGATATCATGAAACCAAGGCTTTTCATCCACCTCAACTTCTTCGACCAACTGACAATAAGCGGGCTCAACCTTGCGCTCAATATGGATGAGAGGTGCTTCGTTAACGAATTTAACTTTCCACATGGATGCTAACATGGCTAAAGCGTCAGCAACGTGATTCTCGGATCTAGGAACATGCTCGAACTCTATCTCGTCGAAATACTTGATCAACTCAGTAATATAGTCCTTATAAGGGATTAACTTCTCATTCTTCGTTTCCCATTTGCCTTGTACCTGGTAAATAACCAAGGCTGAGTCACCACTTACTTTAAGAAGTTTGATTCGGAGGTGAATCGCTGCTTCGAGGCCAAGAATACATGCTTCATATTCTGCGACGTTATTAGTACACTCAAAGTCCAATCTTGCTGTAAATGGAGTGAATCCACCCTTCGGGTTCATCAAAACGGCGCCTATACCATGCCCATTGAAATTCGAGGAACCATCAAACATCATCCTCCACCAAAGACCTGGTTCCGGACCTTCGCTCGGATCTGGCTCTTCACAATCTCTTTTAATCAACAAAATATCCTCATCAGGAAAATCAAACTTAAGACGTTCATAATCTTCAACTGGCTGGTCTGCAAGATAATCAGATAAAATACTACCGTTAATCGCCTTCTGGGGTACATACTGGATGTCATATTCGGATAACAACATGTGCCAACGGGCTAGCCTCCCGGTTTGAGCAGGTTTTTCAAAAATATACTTGATCGGATCCATTTTAGAAATCAACAATGTGGTATGACAGACCATATATTGCCGAAGGCGCCTAGCGGCCCATGCCAATGCACAACAAGTTTTCTCCAATGGAGAGTATCTGTTTTCGCAATCGGTAAACTTTTTGCTCAGGTAATAAATCGCATGTTCCTTTTTCCCAGTCTCATCATGTTGTCCAAGCACACAACCCATAGACTTCTCAAGAACGGTAAGGTACATAAACAACGGTCTTCCAGGTACGGGAGGGATCAGAATAGGGGGATCTTGCAAATAACCCTTAATCTTCTCAAACGCTTTCTGACAATCGAGGTTCCACTCAACCGTCTGCCCCTTGCAAAGTAACTTGAATATCGGCTCACAAGTAGCGGTCATGTTGGAGATAAACCTGGAAATATAATTCAAACGTCCCATAAAACCTCTAACTTGCGTCTCGGTTCGCGGAGCCGGCATATCTTGAATGGCTCGGACTTTGTCAGGATCCACCTCAATCCCTCGCTGGCTAATAATGAAACCAAGCAGTTTCCCAGATCTGACACCGAAGGTACATTTAGCAGGGTTCAATTTCAACTGATATTTCCTGAGTCGTTCAAACAGCTTCACCAAATGGTCTAGATGCTCCTCTTCACTCTGAGACTTGGCTATCATATCGTCCACGTACACCTCAATCTCCTTGTGCATCATATCATGAAAGAGAGTGGTCATAGCGCGTTGGTAAGTTGCCCCCGCGTTCTTTAAACCGAAGGGCATGACTTTGTAGCAGAAGGTTCCCCAAGGAGTAATAAAAGTAGTCTTCTCTCGATCATCGGGATCCATCTTGATCTGATTATAGCCAGAGAAACCATCCATAAATGAGAACAACGCAAAACTGGTTGTATTGTCTACCAGTGTATCAATATGTGGCAGGGGGAAGTCGTCTTTCGGACTTGCTTTGTTCAGATCCCTGTAGTCTACACACATCCTAACTTTACCGTCCTTCTTAGGCACTGGCACAATGTTGGCAACCCAATCGGGATACTTTGCGACTGCCAAGAAACCTGCATCCAACTGCTTTTTAACCTCATCTCGAATTTTCAAAGCCATGTCGGGTCTCGTTCTTCGAAGCTTTTGTTTGATAGGCGGACAATCCGGCTTAAGCGGCAACTTGTGAACAACAATATCCGTGTCTAGGCCCGGCATATCTTGATACGACCACGCAAACACATCCATATACTCTTTTAACAACTCAATCAACCTCGGCTTAACCTCTGTCCCAAGCATTGCACCAATCTTGACCTCTTTCTTGTTCTCATCTGTACCGAGATTAATTAAGTCCACCTGCTCTTTATGCGGTTGAAGCTCTGTGTACTCGTACTCAATCAATCTTGTCAGTTTAGCGGGTACTTCAAAATCTTCTTCACCCTCGTCCCCAGCTTGATTGATGGGTGCATCCCATTCAGGAGTGTCAGTAAAGTCATCGGATCCAACAAGGTTTATGATGTCTCTGCATGATGGAAGGCTTACTTAATTAAAATGCTCGAAGATATGTAAGAATGAAATGCTGTTTTTTTATTTTTTCGGAAAAAAGGTTGCCAATTTCATTTTTAAAGGTGAAAACGAAAAACGCAAATGAAACAAGGTGGAACTGAACAAAATGCTCTTATTAATATCTTTTTAGAAATGAAAGGCAGCCCAATAAAAAGCGACCCTGTAGCCTTGGGCAGAGCTACGGATTTTTATCGAAAATGTAAATGAAGCTTTAAAAAAAAAAATTACTTTGACAAGGGAAAAATAACAGGGATCTCTACGGCCTCCCAGTTGTTCAAAACTGCATCACCCTTAAACACCAGGTTGCTCAGCTCTTCGTTTTCTTCACAGTCACTGATGGCATTGACTTGGAAGCCTCCGCTGACAAATACCTCTTGGATAACCTTCGGACGCCCTTCGACAGTTGTGGCAGCTCCATTCTGAGTTGGTTTGTAACCCAACCCAGAGCGATCAGTCTTGGTCTTGACATCAATTACCTCTCCCCAACCTTCAGGAATGCCCCTGTCAATTGTTGATTTGGTACTCTTCAGAGATGCAAAAGATGGATTACCCTGACCCACTGTCTCTTCGACTTCTAGCAGAACAGCATTGGCGATCTCAAGTGCTTGAAAGGAGATTTCTAAAGCATTCTCATCGGCCTCGATGTAACGGAAAGAAGACAGGTTACTGACCATCAAATCCTCCTCACCGTGTATAATAACCAACTTTCCATCGATTACGAACTTCATCTTCTGATGTAACGTTGAGGTTACTGCCCCAGCGGCATGAATCCACGGCCTTCCAAGTAAACAACTGTAATTGGGATTAATGTCCATGACTTGAAACGTGATATTAAAAACTTGCGGACCAATCAGGATGGGAAGCTCAACCTCCCCCATTACCGACCGGTGAGAACCATCGAAAGCCTTGACGACCAAAGGAGTAGGTTTCAACACCGTCTCTTTACAAGCCAACTTATCAAGAACCCTCTTGGGTAGAACATTCAGAGAAGACCCGGTGTCCACTAGCACTCTCGCTAAATTGTCCTCCTGACATTTCACCGATATATGTAAAGCACGATTATGGTTCGGACCCTCCTTCGGTAACTCTTCATTGCTGAAACTGAGGGTGTTACAGGCGGTCAAATTGGCAATCACACTATCAAACCGACTGGTGCTGATATCTTGATCCACATGTGCTTGAGTCAAAACCTTCTGCAAGGCCATCCTATGAGCGGGTGAACTCATCAACAGTGATAAAATCGAAATCTTGGAGGGAGTCTGATGAAGTTGATCGATAACTTTATAGTCACTTTTCTTGATGATCCTCAAAAACTCAGCATCTTCATCATTCGTAACAGCTCCCTTCCCTTTGTCTTTGACGGCCACTGGGATATTAGTGGTTTCCTTAGGTGGAACCTCATTAGAACGGGGAGTATACACACGGCCACTGCGAGTCATCCTGCTTGCCTCTGCGATGTTGGTCACAGTGTCCTTAACCTCTTCATTTGGAATAACCTTCCCAGACTCCTTGTCAATCATCGTCACGTCGTATTTCCAAGGCACAACTTTAGGATCACTGAAAGGAAACGGACTGGGTGTTCGAATAACTATCAGCCTATGCTGATTCACCTCAGGGATAGACGACTTTGGTATATCGAACACGAGATTGGCAGAACCTGCCCCTGATAAATTAAACACTGGTACCTTTCCCTTTGATCCAGGCTGATGGAAGACTGGCTCAACCACAGCGACCTCATCCTTCTTGGCTTGGCTTGTCACTTGTAAAACACCCTCATTAATCAACCTCTGAACATCATTCTGAACCAACACACAACCCTTAATACTGGCTTCACAACTTACGCATGCAACGTGGGAAGTATCTATCAAACCAGCTTCAAACAGTTTCGAATGGAACATCTTGAGAGGAGTCTTAATCTGTTCAACGTCAAGGGCGTAACCTTCTTCCGAATCAGCACTAATGGCATTGACACTCTCATGGTTAGGAAAAAGGGTTCTTCTTAACATTTGGTTGAGGATCTTCGAATGACAAAATCTTCTTTTCCAATAAATCCCTGACAATATTTTTGAGAGCATAACAATTCTCCAGATCATGACCAGGCGCACCCTCATGAAATAAACAATGAGCGGCGGCGTTGTAATTGGCAGGTAGAGGATTAGGAGGCGGACCCAAAGCTCGAATAGTGATCAAACCTTGCTTGACCAAAGAGGGATACAACTCGGTGAAAGTCATCGGAATCGGCGGGCAAGGCTTATACGTTCTTCTGTTCGGAATATTCTGGCGAGGAGCCGGACTCTTTGGCTGTTGAGGAGCAGGAGCGTTGGGCGCCTGTAGATAGTTGATAGGAGGCGGATAAACAGGAGGTTGTTGCATAGGTTGATACATAGGAACCTGTTGATTGAAAGAAGGTGTAATAGCTGCCACATATGGTTGTTGAGCATATTGGACTGGGTACCCTTGAGGTTGAGCATAACCTTGCGGATGTCGATAAAAGCGTTCTCTTGGTCTACCAGAGGATATAGCATTAGTCTCACCCTCTTTCTTTTTCTGGGAGCTATACGGAGGTTTCTTCGGCTGATCCTTAGAAGCACCATGATTATTTGTCATTTTACCACTTTTCATACCCAATTCAATCTTGACACCCACAGCAACGATGTCGGAGAAATTTGAAGTCACACTACCCACCATTCTCTCGTAAAATTCTGGACGGACCGTGTCGACAAACCAATCAGCTAACTCTTTCTCGGTCAAAGGAGGTTCTACCTGCGAAGCAGTCTCTCTCCACCTTTGAGCATACTCTTTGAATGACTCAGAATTTTTTTGTGACATACTCAGCAACTGTCTTCTGTCAGGAGCCAGATCCATATTGTACTTGTAGTGTTTGATGAAAGCGTCAGATAAATCTTGGAAACTCTTAATGCGAGACTGGTCTAAAGTTAAATACCACTTGGAGGAAGCACCCTTCAGACTATCTTGGAAGCAATGGATCATCAGTTTATCATTCTCAACATGGGCAGCCATTTTGCGATAATACATGATCAGATGACTCTTAGGACAGGTGGCACCTTCATATCGATCGAAGTTCGGAGTTTTGAACTTCGGGGGAATGACCAAACCTGAGACCAAACAAACATCCCTTGCAGCAGTCCCAAAAATTTGATCACCCTCTACCTTTTTCAATCTCTGGACGATGGTGTTTACTTCTTTACGAAGCTTATCATGTTTCTCATAACCCTCAACATTCTCATCAATATTATCAAAAACTGTCTCATTGAAGTACGGTTGCGCACGAGTGTGTACAACAGGTGGTGCAAAGATAGGAGCCCCCCTAGAAACTTCAGAAAATAAAGGCACTGCTTGCTGAACAGGCTGATTAATCGGAACAGTGGCTTGAGAAGGCACAAAACCGGGAGCAAGACCATAAGGTGGGTCCCTTGCTACGGTCACACTTGGTGGAGGGTCCACAGTAACGCCGGTAATCTCAGAAACAACAGTGGGCTGGGTATCCATCTTAGCATTCATGACATGTAACAATTCCATCATACGCCCCATACCCCCTCGAAGATCTTCAAGTTCATTGCTAAGGCGATCAATCTCTTTTGCCTGATCCTCCATTCTCTTCCGAGTTTGAGCTCTGGTGTTGTACTGGTGCCGAGAACTCAGGGTGACGAAACTGGAAGGCGAGAGAACCAAACATGAGAAAACGGAAGACACATGCAATGCAAGAAAGTAAATGATGCTATGATGCAAATGAAGATTTCATGGAATTCAAACATTTACGAATGTCGTGGGGTACCGAGGAAATCTTTTTCTTGTTTTTCATCTTATTTTTTTATTCATGGTATCCCGCGATATCCATAAATGGTATTTGAACTCCATGAAATACAATGCAATGAGATGCTTTATGGATGCAATGCATGAAAACACACAAAGTCCTAGGTTAAAGGAACGTGAGCGGAGTCAAGGTCTACCCATCCCAGAAGGAGTGTACTATAGGTTAGTTGTACCTGCCGAACAAGGTTCTACAAAGTGCCCAAAGTCATCAGCCCATCTTTCGGATATTATCAACCTTCCGACTGACTCAGGGGTTAATAATATTCTCAAGAGAACCTCTTTTGAGTGTAGTATCGCGTAGCAGCCGTTGTAAGATTACTCCCACATAGCTCCCGCACTACGTCCTAAATAAGGCCAAGGTGGTGTTAAGGTACTACGGTCCTCAATATCATAGACTCCAATCGATCATGGAAAAAGTTTTCGCGATTACTCGTTCAACCGAACCATTTTCGAAAGGGTCTCAACTGAGCGGAGATTCTCGAATCAGCTTGGTCGGGATTCACTCCCTATAAGCCTCATCGAATATATCCCCATCCTATAATAGTGTCACTAGTCCGGGCGTAGGACTTTATCTCACAACACAAGGTACCGTCCCAAAATCAAAGCACAAATATATACATGTAAATGAATAATAACACAGATAGTAATAAATATGAACAAGTTAGGGATAACCCTCAAAAGTTTAGAGATTCCCCAGTGAAGTCGCCATTTTCTGTTGCGGTGGAAATAGGATATCAAACTATTAATGAGTTTGAATCGCAATTCAATTCACAACCGCTCTTTGATTTATCCGAAGGAAAAGGTCAAAAAGGGAAAACCTATTTTGCATCGTAAACACAATGCGGGGAAAGATCTAGGGTTCGGGGGTTGGTTAAATTTAGGGAAGGTATTAGCACCCTAAACTTCTGTAGTACTCTACAGGAACCTTTTGTTCAGATGTTTACTATTTGCTTTATTTATTTGCTTAAGATATATGTACAAAGGATTAAAAGTGAGAAAGAAGACCTAAGGGGTTAATTCTAAGTTTACTCGGCAAGACATCGCATCTTGTGCCTACGTATCCTTACGGGAGTGGAATCAGAGTAATCGTAGTTCCCCTCAATAGGGAGGTTAGAAACTTCTTGACTGTGGTCAAGGTCTCAAGGGGAATAAACGCATCTTAAGGACACGCTTACGCGGAGTGTAGAAACTCCAAATCTCTACGTTGAAATGTTAAGTTGTAATTAGGGTCAAATTAGGTTAGGGATTCCGCGGCGGGAAATCCTAAAATGAGCGCGGCGGCTCTTTGACCTAATGCTAGGGGTAAAATTGTAATCTTGCCTGCGGCGAGGCATTTGTGAAAATTAGGGTTTGTAGTTGTAAGGGTTGAAGGTGAGGACTATTGACAGGGCGGCCAAATGCTAGACCTAATTCCTTCGGAGTGTGTAAGGTGACAGAAATATTGCAATACATCAGCAGAAATTTAAATCATGCAGAAATTTAAATGCGAAAAGTAAACGCGATTATTAGGTTCGCGAGGTTACAATTGAGAGACAGATACAAGTATAAAGGAAACTTAAATGAAAATCAACACAATAGTAATAAATATGAACTGCAAACAATGAACACCCGTTAGTAGGCAGAGTTAGGCAGCAATGAGTTACGAGAAGATGTAAATTGAGACTTTACTATTGTTTTATTTAAAGAATTTAATGATTTAATGTTAGCTTACAAGAGAAGTTTTTTAAAAAAGGGTTTTATTTTTATATTTTTAAAAAAAGTTTTCCTTATTTTATTTAAAAAAGTTTTTTATTTTTATATTTACAAAAGTTTTAATTTTATATAAAAAAAAGTTTTAATTTTAAAAAAAGGTTTTTTATTATATTATAAAAGATTTTTATTTATATATACTATCTTCCCAAAAAAAAGTTTTTAAAACACTTTAAAACAAATAAAACATAATTTTTAAAATAACAAAATAAATAAAAAATAAAATAAAAAACATAAGGGGTTGGGCCGGTCATCACCCCGGACCCAACCCGGTTAGTGGCTTAATTGAGAAACGATTAGGGTTCTGGGAACCCTAATACTCCTTACGGCGCCGTTCACACATTCATCTTCTCTCATCTCTCTCGCTTCTCTTCACCGTCTCTCTTGCTTCTCCTCGCCATAATATCCCTCGTTCTTCATTTTTCTGCAACAAAAAATAAACATGCAAGATGATTTATGAAGAGGTGGATGATTTACGTTTTGTTCTTGCGCGCGATTAGCGGCCAATGATGAAGAAATTCTGAGGCTGGATGGTTTGATTGCCCGCCGTTTGAACGGCGAAGGTGATCTTCCTTCGTTCGGTGGCGCGGTTGTTGATGTTGGTTCGTCGGAGACGATGATGAGGGTGCCGGTCCCTCTGAGTCTCGCGATTCTCGTTCGTTAGGGTTTCTGCGCTTTGGGTGTTCTTCGTTCTCTCTCTCGCGGTTACCAGCTAGGGTTTGTACCCGATTCCCCCTCTTTTCATCAGGTTGTATCTCCCCTATTATATACGCTTTGATTTATTTTTTGGGCTTTCAATCTGTATTGGATTTGCATTACTCTGAGATTTGATTTCGTGTTGATGCGATTTGATTTTGATTTTGATTTTTCAGATGTTGATTGAACCCTGTTCCCTCTTTTAGAACCTGATTGGGATTTTGGTGAGATTGAATTTCATTTTTCTGGTATGAATCGAATACTGATTCGTTTGATTGATTCAAATTGAGTTCCACTGGGGATGTTTCCTGATACGATTTGGATCCATCTGATACATGATTGAATCCTGTTTCCCCTTTTAGGATTTGATTGGTCTTTCTGATTTCCAGCTGATTCTTCTGACCCTATTCGATTTAATGACCTGAACTGATTTGTTTTGATCTGTTTTGGGATTGATATCAAATCAAAATCTATATTATTTTTCTGATATGGTTTGCCTTCAGTTTGGATTGGTTGGTATCTGATTTTGATTCACATAACTCCTTGATGGATTCGTATCTCTGTTTGATATTTTCGATCTCGAACTGATTTTTTTTTTTGATTGGTTCGTTTCTTTGATGCAGCTCAGATTCTTTTCCTCTTCTTCTTTCAGAGAGGGCTTGATGTTGCGTTGGTCTTTGCCGCCGAGACGGGTACATGGTAGTGATGACGCTTAGTCTGAACCATTTGGAGCAGGGTGCTACAATCCTGGTTTTTGCTTATGTTGCTGCTTCTGATTGAATTGGTGATGATGACCTGTTTCAACTTTTAATCTTCAGGTCCCCAACTTTCTGTTTTAGGACAATGATGTTGAACTGAGCCCTTCAGAGAAGATGCTATGATCTTGTTTGTTGCTCGTGTTGTGAGCAGAATGGCACGTTGGTTTGTCACGATGACTTGCCATCGTTAATTGCTTTTTCTGGTATGACCAAGTTTGATGCTGTTGTGCTTCTTTGGATTCTGCTGAGTACTTTTTCTGTCACGACAGATTTGTAGGATACTTTATTATGGCCCTTTGCGCATGAACTTGCATTTTGATGCATTGTTTGATGGTTTGTGATTTCTGTCCTGTTTAGAACTGATGCAGCTTGATGCCATAGTTTGGTTTCTCTTGTTCTGCTTTGGACTTGATTTTCATTCTGTTTAGACCATTGGCCTTCATTCTGCCTTGGACATTGGCCTTCATTCTGTTTGGTAACAGATTTGTTTCTTTGGTGGCTTTTCATACTTGTATGGGCACGAGTTCCTTCTTACCTAGTTTTGTTTATGCTTTGAGTTCTGTTGTACTGATGACGCATGTGGCTTTTCAGGTGTTGGAAGTTTCGAAACCAAAGTGACTCAGACCTGCCGGCATCCGGGTCTGAGTCAGAACTTGCCTATGTTGCCTTATTCTCGTATCAGTTTGGAAATCCAATCGCGGCAAAACGAATCAGTCCCGCTTCTTTTATTACTTCTATCTCTCGGATGTCCCGTATCGATAAGAACAGGTATTACCTGATCTGACGCCCACGGCGCGGATCGGTAACGGGGGTAGGACACAGCTTCGGTTGTGCCACTCCCGGCACTCGATGATGACGTTGTTCTGAGAGTGTCAAAAACATCTTCTAACATTTTTCTATACTGTTTGTTTTCTTTTTGATGTGCAGGTTAGTCGAGGATTCGTGGAGAAGCTCAAAGACAACATGAAGACACTTAGATGTTCTTAGGATTTAGGATAGATACTTTAATGTAATTCCTTAGGATTTAGAACTTTAATATAATTCCTTGTAACAGTACGTATAAAATGTGAAGCAATCTCCATTTCTTGTATGATGAGATTTTTTTTATGAAATAAAATTCTCAAAATTTGAATTCATTTATATTTTATTCTTAGTTAAAAAAATATAAACATTTGTGGATAAATCCACAAGTATTTAAATTCATTAACATAGTCATAAAACATAAACACTCCCAAGTGATATTCTTATTCGCACTCGTCTCATTTGTAATCCTAATCTCATCATCTGATTAAAATCCCATTTAAATGTTAACCAACCATTTCATAACCAAACACGTATGTGCACCGTAATCACAACAGTTTCAGCATCAACAACAACACTACTCGTAATTAAATTCCACTGACCAAATGCCAAGAGCCACAATCCAATAACACCCAATTACGACTGCGCCTTAATAACAGAAACGGAAGCGCTTTGGAATGGATCTTAAATCCAGTTGTGCTCGGCAAACTTTAATATCGACCACGTCAAATTGGCACCTTGATACGATCAGACCTGGTGATAGATAAATGCCTCAAAACAATAACGTATCAAACGCCTCAGAATTTTAATAACAGCCCGTCTTCAAGGAATTGGTAGAATTTGCGTAAAATGACCAAAATACCCCTGGGACCAAATCTGCAAAACAAACACCTCCATCACTTGTTAGTGGTTAGCAAATGTACATATGAGATGATATGCGAAATGACTGACTAAATATAAGGGTAAAATTTGGGGTATTACACAAACAGATCAATATGAAGTACTTCTAATGGTCTGGAAGTAGAAACAACATTTTTTGATTTAAAAGATGATTTTGAAAACTTCCCTTTTTGACATGCTTCACAAAGAGCATCTGAGGTGAACTTCAACTTAGGAAGTCCTCTGACAAGATTAAGTTTATTAATCTGAGATATACGTCTCATATTAATATGCCCTAATCTTCTGTGCTAGACCTATTGCTCCTCATTAACAGACAAGAGGCATTTAACATTCTGAACCTTAAGTTCTGAAAGATTTATTTTATAAATGTTGTTCTTCCTCTTTCCACTAAATAGGATTGAGCCATCCTTTTGACTAATAGCTTTACAACATTTTTGATTAAAGACTATGTCATAACCATTGTCACTTAATTGACTTATGGACAATAGATTATGCTTTAGTCCTTCTACAAGTAAAAAATTAGTGATAGAGGGAAGGTTACCATTTCCAATAGTGCCAGATCCAATGATCTTGCCCTTCTGATTCCCTCCAAATTTCACGTCACCTCTAGATCTAAGCTCCAGACTTTGGAACATAGACCTTTCTCCCGTCATATGTCGCGAGCATCCAGAGTCCAGGTACCATGACTGGCGTCCTGACCTTGCTGCTAAGAACATCTGCAACATGAATTATTTTACTCTTAAGTACCCAAATCTTCTTGGGTCCTTTTGGGTTAGTTGTTCTGAAGGTTCGTCTAAACTTCTGTTTTTCAACATAAGGTTTATTCTGACTAGCCTTAGATTTAAACACATGAATGTTCTTTTCAGAACGAGTGTGTTCAATATCATTCAAGTGACCAAATTTAAAATTGGAATATAGAGGAGTCTTCTTGATGATAATTTTATCAATAGGTTTTGGATTTAAATCAGAGGAAGATTTATATCCAATTCCTTTTCTGTTATTTCTGCTAACTCCATAGATCATAGAAGCCATTTTGCTTCTGTCTATGCTTTTAGAAAGAAACTTCTGAAAGCTGTAGTCATACTTTTCCAAAATATTTTTGCATTCAGACTCAGTTTCAGAATCAGAGTCTTGTTGAGCTAACTCAAAATCATTTTTCATTTTTAAGTTCTTTTCATTTAGCTCAGCTACTTCTGATTTGAGAATATTATTCTCAGATACAAGATTGCTTTGACGCTCCTTGTATTTGAGCTTAATATTATTATAGCTCTTCAGAACCTCTGATAACACTTTGATAAGTTCATCTTTAGTGAGTTTAGCCATTACCTCTTCAGCGTCAGAGTCAGATTCAGATCCTGAAATTCCTTCCTCCTGATCTTCTATGTCTGCCATCAATGCTACGTTGGCACATTCTTCTTCTGCCTCAGATTCAGATTCAGATGTATCTGAATCATCCCAGGTTGCCATTAGAACCTTCTTATTCTTATCAAATTTTCTTTTAGGCTTTTCTTTTAGAAGCTTTGGACAATCATTTTTGTAATGCCCAGGTTCTTTACATTCGTAGCAGATAACCTCCTTTTTGCCAGATCTTCTGTGTCCAGAAGATTCCTTTCTTTGGTCATACTTCCTGAAGTTTTTAAACTTCTTTCCTTTATGCTTCCAGAGTTTGTTTATTCTTCTGGACAACATGGATAATTCATCTTCATCTTCAGATGAGGATTCTTCAGAGCTTTCCTCTATTACCTGCAACGCTTTAGCAGATTTTTTAGATTTTAAGGCAATTAACTTACCTTTCTTTTAAGGCTCATCTTCCTCAAGTTCAATTTCATGACTCCTCAGTGACCTGATTAGTTCCTCCAAGGAAATTTGGTTCAGATCTTTAGCCATTTTCAGCGCAGTCACCATAGGTCTCCATCTGGTAGGTAAGCTTCTGATGATCTTCTTCATGTGATCAGCAGTAGAGTAACCTTTATCCAGAACCTTTAGTCCAGCTGTAAGTATTTGAAATCTGGAGAACATGGCTTCAACAGATTCAGCTTCTTCCATCTTGAAAGCTTCATACTTCTGAATTAGAGCCAGAGCCTTTGTTTCCTTGACTTAAGAGTTTCCCTCATGAGTCATTTTCAAGGACTCAAAAATGTCAAATGCAGTTTCTCTATTTGTGATCTTTTCATACTCAGTGTGAGATATTGCATTTAACAATATTGTTCTAGCCTTGTGGTGATTTCTAAATTCCTTCTTTTGGGCTTCTGCCATAGATTTTCTATCCACTTTCTTTCCATTCCCATAAATGGGATGAACATATCCATCTATGACCAAATCCCATAAATCAGCATCATAACCAAGGAAAAAACTTTCAATCCTGTCTTTCCAATAATCAAATTTCTCCTCATCAAACATAGGGGGTTTAGTACTGATTCTGTCTCTTTCTTCATACTTGTTAGATGTTGAAACATCAGCCATTATAAACAACCAAATATAAGTATCAAAGTTTTTCTCACTGGATCTTTTCTGTCACTGTGAAGTAGTAGCACACACAGAACCGGAGCTCTAATGCCAACTGAAGGTGAGAAAATACTAAGAAGGGGGGGGTTGAATAAGTATGAAGATAAAACTTAGAAGTAAAAACTCAAGTATTTTTATCCTGGTTCGTTGAACTCAACTACTCCAGTCCACCCTATCTAGAGTGATTTGCCTTTCTCAAACAAGGACTTAATCCACTATTTAATCAACTGATTACAATAGTAAGCACTAAGAACAACTGTTCAAAGTCTTCTCAAGAACTATTGATCCCAACTGGATCTTCTTAAGGAACTATTACAATAAAATGTAAGATTAATACAAGTGTATGAATGCTTCTAACAAGCTTTATCACAACAGTGATTTTTCACTTAATGTTAAGAACAAAAGAATAAACTCAGCAATAAGAATATTTTATGAGAGCTTGTAAGAGTTTCTATCAAAGATTCATTTTTTGTTCATGTCTTGAAGAAGATGATGAAGACTTGCTTTTATATGCACAGTAGTCCACAAAGTCTTGACGTTGGAGGCTGTGTACTGAAACGGCCTGAACCTTTTTGTCTTTACATCACATGACCTTTCCTGGAAGTAGAATGCACAGAGAAATGCTTTTGGTATGTGTTCTAGTGTCAAACATGAAAGAGGAAAGAGTCGTTGAGCCAAATCAAAAGATATTACTTTGAATTCTTCTTCAACAAGTATTTCTTTTCAGCAAGGTAACCATCAGATTTTGCATGATCAGAGTCTTGGATACCCATCAGATTTTGCTGAATCCGAGTAATGCAGCAAGTGTGCTTTAGCGTGTAGTTCTATCAGAGCAGAGTTTTATGAATCAGATCCTCAATACATACAGCGTGTAGTACTCTCAGAGTCTTCTGAAAAACTGTGCTTCTTAACTCTCATACAAAGTTCTTCAATGCTTCAGAGTCTTCAGATCTTATTAGAGTCTTCTGCTTCAGAGTCTTCTGCAACTTCTGCTTCAGATTCTTCTGTAGCTTCTGCTTCAGATCCTTCTGCAGACAGCGCTCAGATTCTTCTATAAGATGATTCTGACTCTTCAGATCCTTCCATAGTTCTATGTTCAGATTAATTTGCTCTTGGATGTATATATACTTTAATCGTCTGCAGCAAATATTCATGAACCAATTTTAGAGTATATAATTCTTTAATACAAAATTTCATAAGAGTTATCATCAAAACATAGAGATATTACTAAGAAACAATCTGTGTTCTTACAGTGTTCTCCCGACCAAAGATTGTGTTAGCTAAGGTACGATGCATGTATCTAATGGCTAGGTTATGAATGGATGTGGCTTTAAGACCTTCTAAGGTGATGGTGATTTTGCCAGTTATTTGCCGCCAAAAGCTGAAATCACTAGGCTCCTAGTTGCTATCAAGAGGGGCTTGGCAAGCATACTCTTCTCCACTAGGGAACTAAAAAATAACGCCTATTTGGTCTTGGGTAAGTGTGAAATTCCTATTAAACATCCTAAAGACAACAATACCAGTGGTGCGAGGAGGTTCGATAGAATATTGAAAAGAACTTAAAAAACTCGTAAATAGGCCTAGTGTATGTGGGGCTGGTTAAGGAACAGAAATGAGACATACCTAGGTTGTTAAGCATCCAGTTGACGCTGTCGGATAGGCCTAAGTCTCGCACAACAGCAATATTGGGATACCGTGTTGCGAAGACCGGCTTCATGAACAGCTTACAATACTTTACTTTCTGATGCTCACCATCGATTCCTTCCGTGAAAGAAATGCCCATGTAATTGATATCTCTTGCTACTTTTGGAGGCATGGTAAAATTTGGATGGAATATGGAGATTTGGAAAGTGTGAGTGTGGAAGATTTGGGCTAAGAAGAATGGTTTGTGAAGTGAGAAAAATGGGAGGTTATGGTGTTATATAATGATTAGAAGGAAGTTAGATGGTTGGGGGTTGGAGTAGGAGTTAATGATGATTAGTGAGGGTGTTTATGGGAGGAGTTAAGAGATTTGAATGAATTTTTATGGAAAAATGCACAAAGGCCGATTGGAAAACGGAAAGTTGTCTGTTTTCCTGATATGGTGAACACCATTTAAACATATGGCGAATGCCATGTGCTTTGAACATTAAATATTTGAAATTTTAAACCAATGGCGAATGCTATGTAAACCCAACAGCATAACAGCGAACGCCATTACACTAAAATACGCAGTTTTAAGTTTTAGTTCAGATTCACTGCAATTCTTGGTTCTAAACAAAATAAATACATTAAATTAAATAAACTTGTGATATAAAATAAAAATAAAGTAATCGAAAAGGGAAATTATATTAGATTAAACAACTGCAACACATGTTCGCTTCGATGGCTCGACGATAATGTAAATACAAACAGTCAGCAAAGGAAAAAATACATAATGAAAACCAACAATACAAACTAGAAAATAGGGAAATAGTGGTACATCCAATACTACTAGCCTCCATGGCGCCTAATGTTAGACTCAGTGAAACTCCTCATCAAATAGACTTGCTGGAATAGGTGATCAAAATACTCATTTGCAACGTCCATAAAACAGAGGTGATCAACTCGAATAGAGGTGATATCTCCTCTAACGGAATCAACCTCAGACCGTAGAGCAGAGATAGCAACAACAACATCAATAGGACAATTAATAGCATGAGCACCAGAGATGTGAGAAACAACATTATGGAGAATGGCATCCGAGACTTCATAAGGCTGAGGGTTGTAAGGTGGAGTAAGTGACTCGCTTTGGCCTTCTAAATCATGTAGCCAATTATCCCGGTTTGAACATTAGTTTTCTCATGGTTGGGAAATGTGAAGTTATGAACCACTCGGTTGTCAATGAGGAATTCAAACTCTGCATGTCCTAAATTAGCAATAATGCCACGGTTAAAGCAAAAGTTCAGGTGCATGGGACGGATCCCTCCAAAGGTACGAATATGGTTAAAATGGTATCTTAGGCCAATGGCATCGGCAATCATAGTGACTAACCCTCCTTTAAGAATGATACTCTGGGTTTCATAGGCAGTTCTGTTCAGGTTGGCTAACATATAGGTAGCGGCATTCACGGGTCACCCCTGAGAGGCACAATATATTATAAAAAACTCATCATTTGACACAAAAGTAATGTTATCATCCTTACCAAATAGTGTCTGGGCTAAAATCTTATGGAAATAGCGGATGGCGGGGTTATGGATATTCTCTGAAAGCAGGGTGTGTGGCTTAGGGTGGTAGTTTCTAGTTATGGTTTCCCAAAAGTAGTCAAGGTCAAAGTTGGTAAAGGCATCATCAGGAGTTATGGTATAATCATTAGGACCATTTGGAAATTCTAAAAGATCGGTCATCTCATGGTGGGCGAAGCGGTATTTGGTTCTACACAATTTGAAGGTAGCTAAGCCTCGGCCAAACCCAAAAGCTCAGTTAGGATCATAGTAAAGGGAGCTCAGAAACTGAAGGGTGAGCCTGCGATACAAGGTAAACCTCTTTCTCACAGCAAAATTACCCCAACCTATTTGGTTGAGAAGGTAGATCACACTGTCTCTGATTCCTAAAGTGGTCAAGGTAAGTCCATCAGGATAAATCGGTAATGCCATCTCCCTCTGGGCCAAAACTTTGAAACGACGCTTTTGAGCTTCGTTCCTAAAGGCAACTTCCATATCATCAATAGGATCCATTCTCCTAAGTTAGTGACAAGCTATCCTAAGCTATGCTAGTCTGAATTTAGACAAAGATTACGCTATTAGAGGATTGTACCGCAAGGAAGTGTTAGAGTAAATAATAATAGTAACAATAATAATAATAATAGCAAGAACAAAGCACGAAAGTAATAGTCATAATAAGAAAATTAAAAAAAGAATAAAAACTAAAGATCATGGGTTTCCTCCCACATAGTGCTTCGTTTAATGTCGGTAGCTCGATATTAGATCGGGGTTGGGATATTTTTTCGAAAGAGTGGGCAACTCTTCTAACTTGTAACTTATGCAGGAATCCTTGTTTTCTATGTTGTGGTAAGGCTTAAGCCACTGCCCATTTACAACGAATGTCTCGTTGGATTTTCCTTTTACTTCTACAGCCCCGCTTTGGAAAACTCTTATAACCTCGAAAAGGCCAGACTATCTAGAATGAAGTTTGCCTGGAAATAATTGAAGTCGAGAGTTAAAGAGAAAGACTATGTCACGCTCGTTGAATTCTCGTCTCGATATTGATTTATCATGCCACTATTTAGTTCTTTCCTTGTAAATTCGGGCAATTTCATAGGCATCTAGTCTAAGTTCTTCTAGTTCATGGATATCCAAAATTCTCTTTTCTCTTGCAGCTGTGTAATTTATATTTAGGGTCTTAATGGTCCAATAAGCCTTCTGCTCAAGTTCGGCAGGCAGGTGACATGATTTACCATAAACTAATTTGAATGGAGTGGTTCCTATCAGAGTTTTGTAAGCTATCCTGTAAGCCTATAAAGCTTCATGAAGTTTTGCAGACCAATCCTTCCTAGAAGTCGCAATGGTTTTCTCTAATATCTTCTTAATTTCTTTGTTAGAAACCTCAACTTGTCCACTTGTTTGGGGGTGATAAGGTGTTTTTACTCGGTGTCGCGCTTCACATTTGAGTAGCAATTTTCCAAAGATATTTGAGATGAAATGGGATCCACCATCGCTATGACAACTCTCGGCACACCGAATCTAGGAAAAATCACATTCTTGAAAAGTTTGATGAATACTCGTGCATAATTAGTAGGAGAAGCTACTGCTTTGATCCATTTTGACACGTAATCAACTGTGACGACTATGTATTTGTTGCCAAAAGAATACGAGAAAGGACCCATGAAATCTATGCCCCAATCATCAAAGACTTCTACTTCCAAAATACCCTTCAGTGGCATCTCATCACGTCTCGAGATATTGTCAACGTGTTTGCATAGGTCGCAATTTGTAACTGTGGTATGGACATCCTTCCAAGGGTTAGGCCAAAACAGGCCAAATTGTAAGATTTTTGCACAAGTATTTGAAGTGCTTGCATGCCCTCCATAGGGTGCAGAGTGGCAATGAGATATGATATCCTTTACTTCTGATTCAGGGACACATCGACAGAAAATCCCATCAGTGCCTCTCTTGAAAAGTAGGTGCTCATCCCAATAATAATGTTTAAGATCATGGAATAATTTCTTCTTTTGTTGGTAGGATAAGTCTGGTGGAAGTACCCCAACTGCTAGATAGTTGACAAAGTCAGCATACTATGGCAGTGTGGTTTTGGTGTAAATCGATTCCACAACTTCATTCATTTCAGCGTCATGATAAATTAAAGAGCATTCACTTGTTTCACTTTAACTTAACTAAGCTATAAGTCGACCATAAGGAAACTCATCATTGATGGACACTTGTTCGGGTCCTTGGTCCTCAATTCTAGAAAGATGATCTACTACTACATTTTCAATCCCTCTCTTATCTTTGATTTCTAAGTCAAACTCTTGTAAAAGAAAAATCCATCTTAAAAGTCTCGGTTTAGCATCCTTCTTACTCAACAGGTACCTAATTGCGGCATGATCGGTATAGACAATTATATTTTCTCCTACCAAGTAGGAACAAAATTTATCAAAAGGAACACAACATCTAGGAGTTCCTTTTCTGTGATGGCGTATTTTATTCGTGCATTGTCTAAGGTTCTACTTGCATAGTAAATAGCATGAAGCTTTCTATCCTTTCTTTGCCCTAAGACAACACTGACGGCATAGTCAATAGCGTTACACATTGTTTCAAATGGTTTACTCCAATCAGGTGGTTGCATAATAGGTGCAGTAATAAGAGCACTTTTCAGATATTTGAATGCTTTTAAGCAGTCCTCATCAAATATGAATTCAACATCTTTCATCAACAAGCCCGTTAGTGGTTTGGTTATTTTAGAGAAATCTTTAATGAATCGTCGGTAGAAACTAACGTGTCCCAGAAAAATACGAGTTTCTCTAACGGTTTTCGGAGGTTGAAGATTTTCTGTAATTTATATCTTTTCTTTATCCACTTCAATTCTTCGGTCGGATACTACATGTCCAAGCACAATTCCTTCTCAGACCATGAAATGACAATTTTGCCAATTCAGCACTAGATTAACTTTAACGCAACATTCAAGCACCATTTCCAAGTTCGATATACATCCTTCAAAACTTTGCCCACAAACAGAGAAGTCATCCATAAATACTTCCATTATGTTGTCTATAAAATCAGCAAAGATTGACATCATACATCTCTAGAATGTTGTGAGTGCGTTACACAATCCAAACTGCATTTGACAATAGGAAAATGTACCATAAAGACAGTAAAGGTAGTTTTTTCTTGGTCATCAGGAAGAATAGGAATTTGGAAGAATCCTGAGTATTCGTCTAAATAACAAAAGTGAGAATGTTTATCCATTCGCTCAAGCATTTGATCGATGAAGGGTAAAGGGAAATGATCTTTACGAGTGGCCTTATTCAATTTTCTATAGTCTATGCACATTCTCCATCTAGTTTGAGTTTGTTTTGCTATGGATTTGCCCTTTTCATTACTAACAACTGTAACACCTCCCTTCTTCGGTATAACATATACAAGACTGACCCAGTTAGTATTAAATATTGGGTATATAATTCCTGCTTCTAGTAGCTTTTATACCTCCTTTTTTACTACATCACTCAAGATAGGATTTTTTCTTCTTCTCTGATGCTCTCTAGAGGTTTTATAGTCCTCCTCTAGCATAATGCAATGCATACATATAGAGGAACTTATTCCTTTTAGGTCCGAGATATTATACCCCAGTGCTTATGGATACTTTCTTAGAACATGTAACAATTTTTCGGTTTCTATATGTCCTAAGTCAGCATTGACTATTATTGGTCATTCAAGCTCGGTGTCTAGGAACTCATTCCTTAGATTTTTGGGCAGAGTTTTAAGTTTTATGGAAGGCTTCTTCGGGCACGACATTGGATCGGACGTTAATGTTAGACATTCCCTCAGACTGTCATCTACATATGGCTTGCGCCAATTATTATCTTCGAATATAGGAGGTGCTGGAATCTTTAGTACTTCAATATACTTAGATGGTTCCATCTCCATTTCTTTCACGCATTCTTCGATGACGTTTAGGAAGAAAAATGAATCATCTATAACTAGGGCCTTTAAGATTTGAGCTAAAATGAATTCGATTTTTTCTTCACCAACCTCAAAAGTTAGATTTCCTTTCTTGACATAAATGATAACTCCGGCTATAGCTAAAAAGGGTCTTCCTAAAATAATAGGAATGTTGGAATCCTCTTTTACGTCCATCACTACAAAGTCCATAGGAATATATAATTGACCTATACGAACGAACATGTTCTCTAGCATACCTATAGGAAATTTAACAGAACGGTCCTCTAGTTGTAGAGACATTTTCGTTGGTCTTAGCTCTCCTAAATCGAGTTTCTTTCATATGGATAAAGGCATTAGACTAACACTGACTCCTAAGTGTAGCACCTCAAAATTTGCTCATCCTTTTTCTTATATCTTGGCTTATGTTTCATATCATTTTGCATTGGCATTTGTGCATAGCATTGGTTTTAGGGAGGGGATCAAGGTATCTTGTTCAATACTCAAGAGAAGAGCTTCATCTTCAAATCTAAAGAAAGGGTTCATTCATAACCTTTTTATGTTATCAAGTCACAAGGTCTTCATCATCATCAAGACATGTCACACAACCACTTGAATCAAGGATTCAAGCACTGGCCACCTCTTCCTATCTTTTGGGCAACTGGATTAGGGTTTTGGTTCAAAAGGCATTTGTGGCTAGCTCTTTGGTCAAGACATGATTCTAAAGCTCAATACATATCTTGAGGGTCCTCTACATGGATAATGTGTCATCACAAGCCATCACAATTAGTAGAAATGATCCTAGGGTTTCATTTGATCAAGGAAGGTCAATTGTGACTCCATAAGGTCAAAATCTTGGTTTTCAAGGTTAACTAGGGGCATGCTATGTATTCTCAAGTGTCCTGATGTGTTTGGAACAAGAAAAGTCAAGAGGATCATAGAATCAAGAGGTTTCCAAATTAGAGTTTTAGAGGTTTCTAAGTTTAAAATCCCCTATCTTGGCACCTAACTTCCATGACAAGTTTCATTATGATATAAGCTCCATCTTATTTTTCATTACACAGAGATTTGTTCCTTGTTCTCCAAGCTCTGTTTTGAGTACAAAAACTCCCACATTGGATTTACACATCTCAAGTTATGATGTCTTCAAGTTGGTGTTTTAAAGGTACCCAAAGGCAATCCACTTCTAAGACAAATTTCACATGGATCTAAGCTTTTCCATAACTTTCTTCAAACACAAGAGTTCTTCATTATCCTCCAAGATTTCCCAAAAGTGCAGAACTAATCATTCTCATATGTGTAACTCAAGTTATGGTCCTCTTGAGTCATTTGCATTTTTGGATGACTTAGCCTTGGTTATCTTGTTCAAAGCCAAAATTTATGAACTTCAAAGCTTCAAATCAAGTTACCTACAACATGAAACTTGTGCCTCAAGGTCTTGCCTTCACCGTGACCTTAAATTCCATTTTACTTAATGTTTTATGATGCAAGTTAGGGCATGGTGAACAAGCATAGCTGATTATGTAACATGTTTTGGGTTTTCTTGCTTTTCAAGTCACAATTATGAACATTTTTGTTTCTCTTTTGTACCATATCATCATCATCACATGACCACACAAAATTTTACCCAAAATAAGCAAACATTCATTCATACTTTCAAGCATTTTCAAACCTTTTACACCATATATGATAAATCACCAAATCATCACACAAGATCATTTTCTTTCCTCCAAAACATTGTTATTCATTTCACCACCCTCCTTGATACAAATTGCTGACCCAAGTCACATGAGAAGAGAGAGAACCCCATGTGTACACTCACATTTGTTTTTTTTGGCAAGTTTGTGAAACAACTCATACACTCATTACGGGCCTTCAAAAACCACCCTAACCCACTCTATTTAACTCCATGAAAACCTTAGACGTGAGAAGGAATTGGTTTTGCTGCAGAAGAAGCTTGAAATAAAAATTCTCAAATATTCTCTCACTTCGAATCTGAAGTTTTCTTGAGGTTCACTTCCATTATTTGCTTGATTCTTACTCAGTGAAGCTCAAGGAGTTCATTAGAGGGCTTTCTTTGAAGCTTAGAAACAATTTGAAGGACCAACGAAGTTGCTCCATTTAGGTAAACTATCTCATTTTGAATCTCTCATTTTAGGCAAAAACATAGGTTCATTTTGGTTGCATATGAAGCCCTACCTTGTTTAGGCAATGTTTGAATGCTTGATGTGCCTTTTTAAGTAACTTTCAGCTTGTGCGTCAAAACTTTGTGCTCTGGTTTTACCATGTTTGAGAGAGCTTGGTGATAAATCATGGCCATATTCGTTTTCTGCTTGATCTTCCCTTCAAAATAATGTAGTGGGTTTTCATTTTTATCATGTTTTACAGTCTTCTTTGGCGGGACTGGCCGGAGAAGATGTTGTTATTACCTTATTTTGATGTTGCTACTGCCTTATTTTGATGTTGCTACTGCCTTATTTTGTGCCTCATTTTTATCATGGTTGGACATGTTATGATGTTGCTACTGCCTTATTTAATTGCTCATCTAATTTGACATCATTTTACTTTGATTTGTGTTTAATATTGCTTCTTGTGAAATGTTTGAATCCTTTGATTGTGTGCGGGTACTTTGTTTTGCCATTGTGCTTTTATTTGCAAATATTTGATTTGGTTTGACATGTGGATGCATCTTTGATATGCTGACATGATGTTGATGTTCACCTTATTTTATGAGATTGAGATGTGTGTGTTTGATACTTCTTTGTCATTTGAACTTCCATGATTTTTCTTTTTGATTGTATCTTCCTTCTTCTCCTAATTTCTTCTTCATCCTCTTCTTTTTGAGACTTGGTTAAATTTAAATTTTGTTTTCATATGTGATTGAGTTGGATAGTGTTTACTTGTGTTTGCTCACATGATCCCTTAGGATTCCTAGTCCCACTTAATTTCTAATTAAGGGGGGAGTAGGAGAAACACTAGGCTTTCAATCCTTTGCATGATAACAACTAGGATAGTCCCTATTTGACCACAACTTTAGATCCATCATTTGTATGATAACATTAGGTAGACTTCCCTTTTATCCTAACCTTAGGACCATTTTGTATGATAACATTAAGGTTTTCAGTTCCCTTTAGTGTTGTCTTTTTTACTCTTTTCTTCTCATCTCAAAAAACTCTAAGACACTTAATAAAGAATGATGAACATTGTGCGCCACAAGCCTTAAGCATATGGAAAATGATGAGTGGGGGGTTTCTCCTTACTTGTCTAGAGTGTTTAGTGTATGCCCCTTGGGTGATATGCGACACATTCACTCCTATATCATAGTCTTTAGTGCAACGTGAATCTCAAACAAATTTAATTCACTTCTCTAAAACTCTTAAACCAAATTCAAACCTTTTTATCCTTCGGGATTTGTTTCAAAATCATTTTCCGAAAAGAGTATGTTACTTTTCCGTTCTACCGCAAACAGGCATCGACCCTAACTGATGGAATGAGAACTTAACGTCTCTCATAAAAAACATTTAAACAACCTGTGATTTAGTATCCCGAACTACGTTTGCTCCGATTTTTCATACCAGATGAGGATATTTAGGCGCAAGACGATGATGTCTTGGCGAGTAACCTTCCCCCATCACCCGTATTCTTCCAAACTATGTTGACTCTGACTTTCCTATTGCATGAGGGAATACGTAGGCATAGGGTGGCGATGTCCTATTGAGTCTCCTTTTTCTTTCCCCGTCCCCGTTTAGCAGTAGCTTTTAGATAACACACCCTTTGAGTAGACAACAAGCATGGATTCTGTTGAGTACAACGGATGTGAGGGGTGCTCATACCTTCCCCTTGCATAACCGAATCCCAAACCCAAGATTTGGTTACAATGACCTTGTCTTCTCCTTTCTTTTAGGTTTTCTTTGATTGTTTCCTTTCCCTCTCTTTGGGATAAATAACGTTCAATGGCGACTCTTCTGTTTGTTTCCGCCGATTATTTATCACAGTTGCGACAACTGGCGACTCTAGTTCCCTATGCGAGTCAATCCTAGTAATTTTATGTTTTATATCTTTGGGTGTGTATAGTTGTGCATATGTGTGTTGTATGTGTATGTTTACTGTTGTATTATATTGCATTTGCATTTTACTTTATCATTGTTATCATATTATGTTGATGTGCTGTTGGGTGGGTTGTTCCATGAGAGATAATCCCAATACCCAGGCGTGAGTATACACCTAGGATTAGTGTGGAAAGTAGTATAGACTTGTGTGGCATCTTGACACGCAAGAGTTTGCATTAAATTCACGTCCAGACGAGGTTTCCTTTGAAGACATCCTATCCAGTGCATCTTGGACAGTTGAGGGGGTGTTGGATTAGAAAGCTAACGACTCTGGAGACCGTTCATTGGGAAGTTAGTTAAGGCCTCATTGATTGACCATAATGCTAAACCAGAATTGGTGAACATATCATCGTTTCTCAACCTGAGAGTCTATAATACTAATGACCTACATATGATGCCTTACCTTTCAAAACTAGAACCTACATGTGAGAGGGATGGGTTTTGTAGGAAACTTTGACCTTCAACCAACCCAGGTTTTTGGTTTTATTATCAGAGCAGACTTTTGACCTTGGATATTATGGTTTTCTGTTACATCAAGTTTTAGATTTCTGGGTTTTTTTATTTGAGCGGAGCTCTAGTTTTGTTCAGTCAACAACACAACAACATTGGATACTTTGATCCTTCTGTCTGCATTTGCATATTCATCCTGCATATTAATATTGCATGTGTGTGTGTTCTCAGGTTCTCGTCTTTCCTTTGATTCTAGTGATCTGGTCTGCTATTGAGATGGAGGATGAGAGAAAGAAGATCATCATATATAAGTTTCCATTGCCAAAGTTGGGACCTTTATTTGGTCTGATTGTTATGGCTGACCCTGGCGTTCTCGAAGACTTCAGAAAATATTACGGGAGAATTTTGAGTCTTGTTCGTAAGGTCACGAACTATGAGCAAGGAGCCATTCATGCTTTACTACAATTATATGACCCTCCAATGTGCTACTTCAATTTTCCAGACTATGTATTGGTTCCTACTTTGGAGGAGTTTTCTTTTATTTTGGGAGTTCCAGTTCTAGATGAAGTGTCCTTCTTTCATTTAGAGGAAGATCCTGATCTTAAGAAGTTTGCTAATGCTCTTTATTTGAGCAAGTCTGAGTTGAGTGATGACGTAGTTTGCAGAAATGGAGTTTCTAGCTTTACCCTATATTTCTTGGTGGTTAAAGTTCAGAAATATGCCAAAGAGGGGTGTTGGCTGGTTTTTAGCGCTATTTTGGCTTTGTGTATCTATGGCATTGTACTATTCCCTAATATACCAGACTTTAATGATATGGACGCTTTTCGTATCTTTGGTTCCAAGAATCTCGTACCTTCTCTTCTAGAAGACTTATACCATTCAGTGCGCTATAAGAATGAAAAAAGGAGAGGAAAGACTAATTATTGTCGTACACCGATTTTTCACAAGTGGTTTATAGATCACCTCCCTTGTTCCAGAGCTTTTGTTGATGCGAGGATTACGTTTGGGTGGTCTAAGAGACTCATGGGTTTGATAGCTAAGGACATTGTCTGGTTTAATAGAGATCTGCTGGTAAGGAGATTATCTACAATTGTGGTAGCTTCCCCAATGTATCTCTTAAGGAGGAAGAAGTGCAGGAATCTATGTACTTTACTGAAATAGCTGATCCAGACATTCTGGAAAGAGTTGTGGAAGCATGGATAAAAGTTCACAAAAAGGGGAAGCTCTCCTTGGGTAAGGGTGATTGCAAAGCTTATGATCCTTACATATAATGGATTTACAAGAGAGTTGAGAAGATACTGTTGTCTTCCCCTATGGAAGAACCCTTATATCCTTTGATAGTTGAGGGGTCTACAACGGTTGATATCCTAAGATATAATAAGCTTTGGGCAGAGAAGGAAGAGCTGCATAAAGGAAGTGAAGAATTGAAAAAGGAGATCAGCCAGTTGAAGAATGACAAGAACGGGGTTTTCTACTTGGCAAAGGTGAAGTCAGAAGCCTTGACCGAGATGGAAAATGAGTTGTCTAAGGAGATCCGAATACGAGGGAGAGTTGGTCAGAATTTGAAGAGTACTGGTAGCATTCTGAAACACATGAAGAAGGAGTTAGACAGAGCTTATCTAGAGATCTCCAAATTCAATGATCAGTGGAACGCTACAGTAACTGCCTACAAAAACAGAGAGGATGAGCTTCACATCCAGATTGACAAGTTGAAGACATATCTCAGAATCAAAGAAAGAGAGGTTGTAGCAGATTCATCTCATAGATGTACAAGTGAACAAGGGATATGAGAAACCTTATCAGCTTTTGAAGAACTCAAGGTTAGGGAAGAGCTGAAGAAACCTAAGCTTGAAGACGTCTTTGGTGATGATGCTTGGGAGGAATATAGTCAGGATTTGAAAGATTTCATTCGTAGAAGAGACTTTCTCATCCAAGAACTGATTTCAAGGCCGGAGCTCCAGATACAAAGAAGTTGCTCGAGGAAGCTCAGACTTGGCGCAGAGACCATAGTGGTTGAGAAAGGCTATTTTCAGTGATGATGTATCTCATGAGTTTCTTTTCCTTTCTTGTATTTTGACCATCATCAGACTTATTGGATGAGGTCACAAGCACTTATGTTTAGTTGTATTTCCCATTTGTGGATTATGTATGCTAATTTCTTATTCTCATTTTATTTATGAGCAAGGCTTTTGGTTCTTCCATCTGTCTCTACCATTCTCTTATTTGTGAAACTAGAATCAAGGGAGAGATCTCCCTAAAACACATATACATGTTTGCATTTTGCATTATCATTTTCATTTGCATAACAGGTGTTCCCGGAGGCTTCACTCTTATCTCTTCTTAGTTTTCTATATCAGTTGACAGGATTGCGGAATCAGGTTTTTGATAGATACTTTACTCGGGGAAATCAGCAAAGAGTTATAGATCAGGTTCAGAACGAGCTTTAGGAAGTCAGAGAGCGCATGGCTCAATTTATGAACTTGATGCAGAACATGGACAACGAACAAGAACAATTAAGGACTCTGGTCTAACCATTGATTGCACAGGTTGATGAATATGGTATTCTACATGGAGGAACTGTTGTTATTCCTCCACTTGTTGGTAGCAATATTCCACAAGGCAATGGTATTTCTACAGTTGTTAACCCTCCGAGAAAAGGTCCTCATGATGGAGTTCAAATAGGTGGTGCTGGAGCTAGTGTGTGGTACATGGGGCTGCTGGTCCCCAATGGGAGGAAGATAATCAGGATGACATCTTTTCAATGAGATATAAATGTTGGTCTCCCATCAGAGGTTGACAAAAGATTCAAGTTTATTGAGAAAAAGATGAAAGCCTATGAGAGCCAAAATTCTTTGGGTCTCGATATATCGGATATGGGTCTAGTTCCAGGGGTCAGAATTCCCCCTAAGTTCAAGGTGTCGCTACTCGAAAATGCAACGACGGAGAGGCGAGAATGGAAGGACAAAAGAGTCGTCATCGAACTTTATTTATCCCAAAAAAGGGAAGGAAAAACATCGAGAAAACCCCAATAAAGAAATAGATAAGATGACCTCGCAACCAAGAGAAATGGTTCAGAAGCCGGTTATGCGAAGGGAAGGTATTAACACCCCTCGCATCCATCGTACTCGATGGGAACCATTTATTTGTCATATGCGTGAAGGTATATGCCAAAGGGTATTGCTTTCTAAGAGTGTTCCAAGGGGAGAGAAGAAGGTTATAAACAGGGAAAAGAGACTCGGTAGGACTTCGCGGTTCTATGCCTACGTATTCTCAACAGGTATGAGAAAGTTAGAGTCAACGTAGTTCGGAGAACTACGAGTAAGAGACAGAAGTATGCTCGACAAGGATTGGGGCCCTTGTGCCTACGTATCTTCACTTAAAAGAAGTGAAGAATCAGAGCAGCCATAGTCCGGCCTACGGTTTACTGGTATTTTTATGGATGATGTTAGTGTGCGCATTCTAGCAGTTAGGTTTATTGCCGCTCGCTTGTGGAGTCTTAGGCATTACCTGTTTGCGGTAGAACGGATGTAACATATCCTTTTGAAAAGAGATAGTTTTCGCCATCGAGGCAAGATGTCACATTTGATTTATGGAAGTTATTTTTAGGGATGAAATAGGTCCTCGGATAGCAATCCCTTGCGGTTAGTACCCAATTCTTTATCTCAAAAGATTTATTGTGAAATGGTGTGGCGAATATAGTCACGTCTTCGTATTGAAAGATGAGTATCGAGACCACACACTCTAAAGTGAGTATCCTAACACTCGGAGAGGAAGACGTATGCACTCAATCCTCTCTCTTTAGTTCAATACAAAGAGAACTTCATTCTCTTATTAGATGTTTTGATCTTGAATGGTAAGTGCTTTACGATAGTGAACCCTAAAGGTAATGTCAAGCACTCAGGATAGGAGAAGGCCTTCGCCTATCCACTCAACGACCATCCAAGTTTATTAGGAAAAGAATTTTGAAAATGTGCCTGGTACGAGACCAAGGTTTTTAGACTCAAGGAGACAAAAAGAAATGGAGAAAAAGTTTTGAAAAAAGAAAAGGTGGTGAACTGGTTTAACAGTTTGTTGAAAAAAATCCGCTTGACATTGGATCAAGGGTTTGACTTATATTTGAATGCAAAACCGTGGTGGAATGGAAGTGGGTTTGAAAATGGCTCGACGACGAGTCGAGGGTTTTGATTGAAAGTGGAATCGGCTTGACGACGAATCAAGGGTTAAGGTGTGAGAAACAATACTAGTCTCTAGGGGTGCTCATAATCTCGAAACCACAATGAAGTGTGACAATGTGTGCGATAGGTTTATGGCGAATCTGGACAGGCACTCGACTTATAGAGGGGTGTTTGAAAAATGGCTCGATGACGAATCGAGAATTAGTTTGAAAATGGTTTAATCTACGCTAGTCCCTAGGGGTGCTCCTAGAAGATAAACCACAATAAAAGAAATACGAAAGCGTACATCGAAAATGGGAGAGGGATACGTGCAAGTTACACAGGATTGCACGAAATGAAAGGTCTCATTGTCAGGTAGCCCAAGAGGAAGCCGTGTGTGTGCAATGTGTCCTAAACTAAGCCTTGAGTGAAAGTTAAACACAACTCCAAGCTAGGGTTTCTGACAAAGTCCAAAGATCCGTCACTCGGACAAACAACCAACAGTCCACCAATTTATAATTTTATAGTTTCGATAGTTGTTATGTGTTTTGAGAGAATGTGAATAAGATGAAAAAATGAATATGATAATAATATAAACAAGATATGAATAATATACAAGTATATAACAATATAAACAAGATAAGATTCACAATAATATATCAAGATAAATATTAATAAGTATGTGAACAAGATAATATAATCGGGATAATATTGACCAAATATAAAGTAGTTGTATATTGACGGAAAATAAAGTTAGTGGTTAGTCGATTTGTGAATTGAATTGGGACGAAAATATAACGCTAAACCGTCGTAACTCGACTTATGACGAAAGTCGAACTATAGGAGGTCGCATAAATTGATATCCGTGTTATAAATAAGATAGAGAAATGATATTGAAGATCATTCTCCGATTTTATCGTGTCGCACAAACAAAAGAAATGTGGGATCTCGTCTTAATCACAAACTCGTTCTCTCACGATCCCAAAGTATAGGAAAATGATCCAAATGATTATTTTCTACAGATTTGAAATAATGAAGGTTGAACAACTTCGAAAACTAACATTCGTGAATCCAAAGACTTCATAGATTCAAAAATGAAATAAAATCGAAACGAAGAAGAAAATGAGAAGAGAAAAAGAAGGTGATCTCGGATAAACGGCTATTTATCTATAATTTGACCAATAACAATTTCGGAGGTCTCGTCATCGACCCAAAAAATGAAACTAAAATAAAATCCAAGACTAGATCAAGATAAACTGAAGAAAGCGGTATAAAATAAAATCAAGAGTGATTTAATGAACCAAAATCAAAATATTTAGTAAAGTGTTTTTTTATATATACAAAAATTACTAACTAAAAATAATTAAAACTCTTTATTGAAAACCTAAAAAAAAAAAACTAAAAATAATTAAAAGAAGAGGGGTGTATTTTGAAATGGGGGATGTGAAATGATGGGTCATATGAGCTAAACAAAGCCCAATCATTAGCATGGACCGCAAGGTAAAAACAAAAAAAAAACATGACATAATATAGTAAAAACGGTTTTCCACTTTCAAAACAAAAATGAAAATAATAATAAAAAACATAATTAAAGGCTGATACGGCTCCCGTCCAAGCTCCTTTTTTGCAACATTAAAAGAATGAAGAGCCTAACAAAGCAAGCTGATGAACACGGTTATAGCGTCAGACCTCTTCTTTCTCCTAAAACAAGATGTGAAACAACAACCACAACAACAAACCGACCCATCCTTCTTTCTTGCGAGAATTGCTCTTCTCAAACTTTCTGCTTTGGCTTTAGATTTGGTTTTGTTTCCGAGGGTTCTTAGTCCGATCTCTCTCTCTCTACTTCTTCTTTTATTTTGTTTCTGTGATCTTGGTTGGGTCCTGATGCGTTTTCTGGGACCGATGGTGTGAAGGTGATTTGAAGGGATTTAGGGTTTTAAAGGATTGTTGTTGCTGCGATTTGTTTAGGTTTGGTGAGGGTTGTTTTTAGGAGAGATTGAAGTAGCGATTGAGAGAAGTATCAAGGGGTGATATAACAGATCTTTGGAGAAAGGGTTTTGCAGAATATTTTTTAGGTTTGAGTGAGGCTTTTCTCCCCAAATTTCTTATTCCATCTGCGCCCTTTTGTGGAACGAATGTTGAGGGGTCATTAAAAGGAAACTATGAAGGGTGTTTCTAGAAAGACCTAGTGCTGCTGTCGTTCTAGTGTTTTTTTTTCCGTTTTTAATGTGGGGTAATATCAACGGCTTATAGTCGCTGCAATGGTTACGCGAAATTTTCCGTACTGTACGAATGTTATCCTCCTTCCAAACAGAATATTAATTGTTTTGCAAAATTTTCGAAGGGTGGGAATCACGTAAAGGTTTTTCCTTTGGCATTTGATAAAAGGTGATTAGGGGCGCGTAAATGTTGTGGCTATTGAACATTCAACATATTGTTTTACTTTGGCAATTGGCAGGATGATTGCAAGTTGTTTTGTGAAAGTTTGTTTTGGTTTGAGTTGTGAATTTCTTAGCTGGCTTGTGAGCTATTCTAGTGCAGCTAGTAGCATGAAGTAACAAGAACATATGGGCTGAGTTTATTTTCCTCCGTTATTTTTGTAATTTGTTTGTAAAAGGTAATGGGTAATGTATGTAAATGGGCTTCACTTTTTTTCTATTTTTTGTAATATGAATTCTTTGTAGCAAGGAAGTGTAATGAACTTGTAGAAAAAAAATGGTTATAGACTTGCAATAAAAACGGTACTAACTAAAAAAGAAAATCGGCCTTTCCGTGAAAAGAGTATAGACTTGCATGGTAATGTGACATGGAGTCTTGAATGTGAAACTTGACATTTTGAATTTTGAAACCATGAATGAAGTTAAATTGACAATAATATTGAACATGAGACTTGAATTGAACAAAATTGGAATTAAAATCGAATTGGTTTGAAATTGGAATAGAAACTCGAATGGTTTTGAAATTGAAACTTGAACACGGAACTTGAATTCTGAAGATTAGTTTTGAATTGATGTGAATTGAATTGTAATTGAAGCTTAGAGAAAAGTGTAACTTGAACTAAACCAAGAATCTCTTCCAAAGAGGAGACACGAGAACCTACGTTTGAAACTTTGAATCAACTTCACCATATCCTGATCTTATCTCGAAACAAATCGTTGCTTGATTGACAACTTAAGTAGTAACCTTTGAAACTCAAGACTACTGCGTCTATTCTTGCTCTGATGCATCTCAATGATACTTATCTTGACTGGATGCAAGACCCTAACTAGAATCTCATGTACAATCACTTGAATCAATTGCGCACATGCCTTGACCTCGAAACAAAACCTCTTGCCTGACCAAAAGTAGGTCAGAATCAATGAATCTTAATCAACATTGCACTTATCCCTGACTTGACATCCTCAACTGAATCTCATTTCCCTTCAACCTAACCTTTTAAAGCTGAGTCTGGACAACAAGCAGAAACAACATATGTTTTGGATTTTGAATAACTGTCAGTGGGCGAATGTACAGAATGAAAATCATATATACAAGTAGGACTAATTTAGAGTATGACACAGGTACCAGACTTTGATAAGTACAAAAGGGACAACCTGTCATAGAGTACATATTCGGGCGTATTACAGAAAGATGTCTGCGTATTCCAACGTTGAAAAGTTGTTAATGCATTTTTTCCAAGATAGCTTGTCAGGGCCGTCATTGGAATGATATACGGAGTCAGAGAGAACCAACATTAGAAGCTGGAGGGAGTTAGTGGAGACTGTCGTGTGTCATTATCAATATAACAGTGATCTGGCACTGAACAGGGTGCAACTACAAAATTCGTCATAGAGAAGTAACGAAGGTTTTAAGGAGTACGCCTAGAGGTGGCGCGAGTTAGAAGCTAGAGTACAACCTACGATGATGCAGCGGGAGCTGATTGATATGTTCATGGCTACATTACCAGAAACATATTATGAGAAGCTAGTAGGTTGTATGTCGGGAAGTTTTTCGGACCTGGTTATGGCAGGAGAAAGAGTGGAAAATGGTATAAAGACTGGGAAGATACAGAGCGGAGGAGGATCCTCATCCAGAGGAATGAAGAAGCCGTATAATGGAAATCCTAAGAAAAGGGAGGGAAACTCAAGTTCTATATCTTCTTACAGAGGTAAGGGCCGAGCGCAACCGCATTATCAACAACAAGTTGCTGCTGTAGCCATCCCGGCTGCACCTCAGCAACAAGCCAATGCCTCTCGTCCTTACGCTGGCAGACCGAGAATGACCAACAGACAGTTTGAGATAACTTATTCAAAAGGGGACCTTGGCACCTCTCACTGGTGCATCTCCTTCAAGTTACGATGCAAATGCAAGGTGCGAGTTCCACTCAGGAGCTCTTGGACATCACATTGACAACTGCAAAGCGTTCAAGCATAAAGTTAAAGATTTGCTTGATTCGAAGGCCATCAATTTCACCAATGAAGGCTTAAATGTGAACCAGAACCCGATGCCGAATCATGGGGTTGCCAAGACGAATAATGTAATGGAAGGTGAGAGGTTAAATTTGATAATGGATGTTGAAGAGCTGAAGACACCTTTAATTTTTGTGAAGGAAAGGTTGTTGAAAGCAGGAGTTTTTCCAGGATGTTCGGTTGATTGTTTAGAGTGTGCTTTGCAACCAGAGGGTTGTAGTTTCTTAAAGAATGGTATTCAGACTTTGATTAATGATGGCATTTTGCAATTCGACAGATTTTTTGGGGAGGACGTCAAGGATAGGTTAAGTAATGATGGGTTCAAAGTCGCCACGATTTCAATCCCCTATCAGACAATTAATATTTCAGTGCCTTCCTGACCAGCTCCGGTGATCATTACCATTCCAGGACCCGTTCCATACGAGAGCACTAAAGTCATCCCATGTAATTATGGGGAAGAAGTGTTTTGTAATGGGCAAAAATAAGAGTTGACTAGTTCATCATATGGTAATTCAAGTGTTGAAAACATAGTGGGGGCAGGTGGTATCCCTAGAAGTGGAAAAGTATTTTCCCCACTAGAGGCTAATACTACAGGGTTACCAAGGGAAAAGGAAAGGTGGTAGTTGAGGAGAGTACGCAGCAACAAGCCTGTAATGACAATTCATTCTCTAAATACGTCGAGTAATTTATGAGACTCATTTGCAAAAGTGATTACAAGATTGTAGATCACTTAAATCATACTTCGCCAAAGATTTCTATTCTGTCATTGTTGTTGTGTTCTAAGGCACATCGAAATGCATTGTTGAAGATCCTAAATTCTGCATATGTACCACAGGAAATTTTGGTTAACCAATTGTCGCAACTGCGAAAAACACCCGGCGGAAAACAGAAGAGTCTCCACCTTTCGGTATTTATCCCAAAGAGAGGGAAAGGAAACGATCGGAAAAACCTGACGAAAAGGAAAAAGACGAGGTCATCGCAACCAAGTTCTGGATACGGGAGTCGGTTACGCAAGGGGAAGGTATTAGCACCCCTCACGTCCGTCGTACTCGATGGGATCCATGCTTGTTGTCTATCTAGGGGTGTGTTTAAACTATCTACGCTACAGGCTTGCGGGACAAAAAAGAAAAGAAAAGAGAGACTCGGCAGAGCATCGCAGCTCTGTACCTACGTACTTTCATCTGGTATGAAAGATCAGAGTCAACGTAGTTCGACTAACTACGGGAGAGAAGAGGGAAGGTTGCTCGCCAAGACGTCGCGTCTTGTGCCTACGTACTTTCATCTGGTATGAAAGATCAGAGCAAATGTAGTTCGGGATGACACGAAACCACAGACTAATTAAGTGTTTTAACCGAGTAAGGTTAAACATCCGTTCCAGCAATTAGGGACTAAGCCTGTTTACGGTGGAACCGAAGTTTAACAACACTCTTTTCTGAAAAAAGGAGTTTCCGATTAATCCCGAAGGAAAAAGGTTTGAACTTTGTTTTGTGTTTTTTGTGAAGTGAATTAATTCGGTTTGTGATTCACGTTGCACTAAAGACTATGACATGGAGGCGAATGCGTCGTATATCACCCCTAAACGGGACGTATACTAAACATCCTAGATAAGCGAGAGAAGACCCCTCACTCATCATTCCCCATGTATCTTAAGGCTCGTAGTGCACAATGTTTATCGCCTTTATTAGATGAATTAGCATGATTTTGAGATGAGAAGAGAGACGCACGGAAGGTCTAAGTGAAGCTCGGCCCTAACGTTGTCATGCAAAGTGGTCCTAGAGTTCAGATGAAAAGGGGAAACACCTACCTTAATGTTAGCATACTTGGATTGAACACCTAATGTCTCTCCTACTCCCATCCCAAACAGAGGGACTAGGAATCCTATGGGGATCATGGCAAAAAGCACAAGAAGAACAAAGGAAGAATCAATCACAAGTAAAGAATGCAAACATGAAAATGCACACTTAGAATGGTGGGAGGGAGGAAAAATGTACGGGGCAGCAGCCACCACAAGCGCGTCTCGACCTCAACAGCGATGTAAGAATGATGCAAACATGTGGAGAAAAGCAAGAGATGAAAGCAAATGAACATGCAAACAAATGATCAATTCGAACCACATACACAAGCATGCAAACAATGGGAGAATGAACATACATGTCAACAACTTCATGATTAATCAACCACAAACAATGACAATTATCCAAAACAATTCAATCCTAATGCATCACACTGATCTATGATGATTCGAATCGATACGGTATGCAAACATGCAAGCAAAACAGCAAATATTACATTCTGGCACAGTGTTAATCGGTTAACCTGTGTAAAACAAGTGAAAATCTGGAAATTCATAGGTGTTAATTGGTTAAGACCAGGCGTTAACCGGTTAACACCCTGAAAACTTTGAAAAATTTGAATATTTGAATTGGTTAACCGGTTAATCATATACGTTAACCGGTTAACACTATACCAGAAGCCAAAAATAGCAGCAGAAAATCACTTCTAGCACCAAAACAGCTTATCCAAGGTTCCAACAGATCAACTTATCAAATAAGCACGAAATTAACAACAGAAAACAGAGATCCGACATCATGGATACACAATTGCACAGCAACAACACAATTCGAACGGATCGAAATCAACAAAATTCAATCGAATATGAAGATTAACATGATAGGCTCAAAAAATTAAATCGGATCGAGAATTCCAACCTTCGAAGCGGAGATTTGCTTCGGTAAATGTTGATCAACTAAATTTGAGCAGATCAAATGCTAGAAATCCGAAAAACTTCAAGATCCACAATAATTTTTGTTGTATGAATGAAGATCCACCAAATTTGAGTAAAAAAGCTTCAAATAATCACTTCTAGATCCAACTCCAGATTCAGATCCAAGCTTCCACGAAAATTGAAGATGGGAATTGATCCAATGATGATGGTAAATGGAGGTTTATGCTCAAGAATCCATTGATTCCAATGAAGAATCAAGAATTCCAATGAAAAAGAGCTTTGAGTGAGTTTTGGAAATGGAGAAGTTGAGAGAATTTGAGAGAATTCTGATCAATTCTGAAAAATGAACGTGAGAAATGAAAATTGGATGGTGAGGTTTGAAGTGGATCACTTAAATACTCTCTTGGTATGGATCCCAAAGCAAGGATTGGAATTTGGGTTGGAAATCAAGGCTTGGAATGTGGAATGGGATTTTGGAGGGAAATCTGAAATTTAAAGGTGTTTTAGATCCTTCCCACATGAAAATTTGAATTCCAAAGTGATCAAAATTGGACCCCAAGTGCAACTGGCTTGCAAAATCACATACAGGGCAAGATCTGCTATGGTTAACCGGTTAACCATATGCGTTAACCGGTTAACACTGTTAAAACTTCAAATCTGGGCTGATTTCCCTTTGGTTAATCGATTAACCATATAGGTTAACCGATTAACACCTTCAAATTTTGAATTTTGGCGCCTTTTGGTGGGAAATCTGTCAATTTGCCCTGTTTCAACTGTTTGGAGCTCTGTTTAGCCGCTGAACCTCATTTTTGAACGTTATCACTGCGAAAATGCTTGTTATGAGCCTGAGTGCTGATCCTACTCTGAAATTAACATGCAAAACAGAATAAAATCGATTGCTCGATTGCTGGGCAAAATAAATGCCGAAGCCTCTGATGCTCGCTGTTCAGTTGCTTGCACGAGAATGAAACCTGAGCCACGGGAACCTTGATCCCCTGCCTCGAGAACAAATGCTATGCAAATGCACGAATGAAAAAAATGCAAAATGCAAAGAAACAAAAGCCGGCCAAGAAAAAGGTCGGGCAAATTTTGGGGTGCAACACCAATTAGAGGGGGTAGTATCGCATGTCAATGCTGGAAATGGTTTGGGTTTTACAGACGTAGATTTAACTCCTGCTCAGAGGAATCATAACCATGCTTTACACATATCCATGGAGTGCAGAGGGTCCTTACTGTCACACTTCTTAGTTGACACAGAGTTGTCTCTCAATGTGCTACCCAAGAAGGCGCTGATGAAATTGGATACTCAATGACTGATTTGTATGCCAAGTGATTTGGTTGTGAGGGCGTTTGATGGCTCAAAGAGGTATGTATTCAGAGAGATTACCATGCCAATCCAGGTTGGACCCGAGACCTCTGATGCAACCTTTTACATAATGGATATCCAGCCAGCATACAGTTGTTTGCTTCACCGATCATGATTTCATATTGTGGGAACAGTCACGTCAATGTTGCATTAGAAGTTAAAGTATATGATGGAGGGTAAAGTTGTTACGATGTGTGGTGAAGAGGATATTATGGTAAGTCAGATGTCGTCGTTTAAATACGTAGAGGTGGATGGAGAGATCCACGAGATGCTCTATTAGGCTTTTGAAATAGTGTAAATTAAGGAGAAGCCTTATGTTGAAGTTAAAATCCCAGAGGTCTCAATGTCATCGTTTAAAAAAGCTCATGCTATCGTTGAATCTGGATCTTCCCAGAGGTGGGGCCAAGTGCTTGATGTTCCCGTCAAACAGGACAAGTTTGGCCTAGGGTTCAAACCTTCCAATTCTTCTTAGAATACTCCCAGATACAGGGGACCTGTGCAATTCACCAGCGATGGAGTTATCTTCGACAATATTAATGCCATAGGAGAAGACGAAGGTGATAGAGATTGTGACATGGTTTCCTGGGTCCGTCCTTGCATTCCTGGACAGAAGCTATGCAACTGGATTGCCAAGGAAATTGTTCAAGTCACCTATGAAGAGTAATTTCTACTTGCTTTTTATTATGTCTAGTCCTACATTCTGTCCAAGATGTAGTGACTCATTCTGTAGGGCCCCCTTTTGTCATTTTCAAACATTATCATGAATAAAAGGACGTCTTTTTTGCATTCAAATATTTTGATCCCTGGTTTTCTTTTTTACATTTTGATTAAATAGAAAAATGGCAATGTGTTTGTGTTTGTTTGCATATCATAATGAACATAAAACATCAATCATGCAGGTCTTATATCTCAGATACCATCGATCCTGATTCGGCTATGGCTAAATATGATTTCGATAATCCTATCTATCTAGCTGAAGAAGACATTGACAAAGACTGTGACCTGCCTAAGGAACTAGCCAGGTGTTGCGGTGAAAATTAGATATCAAGCTATTAAATTAACTTGAATCTTTAATTCTTTTTACAACCGAACTTTATTTTATCCAAAGGAAAGGTCTAAAGAAAGAAAAACCTTTTTTTGCAATGTAACGACAACGCTTAAGAGATTCGGGGATCGGGGGTTGGCTATACCTAGGGAAGGTGTTAGCACCCTAAATATCTGTAGTACTCTACATGAACCTTTTGTTTGATTGCTTGCTAAATTTGTGATATGTACTATGGATTGGGATAAGTAAAGACCTAGTTGGTTTTCTAAGTTTGCTCGCAAAGACGTCGCATCTTCTGCCTACGTATCCTGACTAGGATAGAATCAGAGCAATCGTAGTTCAACTCACAAGGGGAGGGAGAACACTTGATGGTGATCTAGTTTCATAGGGGAACAAACATGACAATGTTTGTGCGGAGTTTGACAAAACTCCCTATTCTAAGTTGTAATATTCAAAAGGGACAGTAAGAAATCATGACGATGATTCTTACACAGAGTTGACAAACTCTTTCCTAGGGTTCTAGTTGAAGAACACTCCTAGTACAAGTGGGTCTTTTAGACTTGAAGCAAAGTCTAATGGCTTCTAATCTAGGGTTAAAGTGACTTAACAAAGTCAAGAGAGGGATGAGGGTCAAATGGACAGACTTTTCCTTTGGAAGTAGACAGGGGAGGCAACAAGATGAGAGCTAACAAGCTTCATCACTTGGGGAAAGAAATCAAAAAGAAAATTAACAACATGATAAAGGCATATTCATGGTGACAACCATTAAATGAGTATATAATATTGATAAGCATAAAAAATGCATTGATGACAATCAAAGCAGGTAAGCAGAACAGGAACTGTGACGACAGATCGAGTTAAATTAAGCTAACAGATGAAGTAACATGACCATGGTAATAACCAAAGATGAAGTCCTAACATGTTAACAAACATTTAATAATGAGAATGCAAACAAGTATCACAAATAATTATAAGTACATCAGGAGAAAATTCATCTGCATACGTCAAAACGATCACAGAAAATACACAACTTGCACATAGTCAAAAGAGATGAAAAATTATGAAAACATGAAAATAAAAAATATGAAATGAAATTAGACATCAATATGAACACAATGCAAAAAGAATGGGTGAAAAATGATTAAAATTGAGAGAGATATGATTTTTTGAATTTGGAGTGAAAAATGACAAAAAATAATAAAAGAGTTGCCCTCCTCAGGGGTCGAACTCAGGCTTGCGAGGTCAAAGGCTTGTTTTGGCATATGGTCTTACCACTGGGGTGGCTATACATCCATTGATGGAAGCCACCCCATAAATACATAGGGCGTGTTTCAAAACCAGTTGGTCATAAAAGCAAGGCAAAAATCATGATTTGCATTTTGGGCATAACTTTCTCAAATCTTCATCTTTTTTGACAAATTTATATGTAACTTGACGAGAAAAACATGAGGAACATGATGGTGCTGTTGGTTTTTCAAAATTCATTTTCCATTTTAAAATCCGATAATGGTTTCCTTTGGTTGTTTGAAAATGCAATTTGAAATGAATCCCTGAATCCAATCATTTTCCAATCAAAACAATTGTACACACATGACACAAATTTGCTATGGAGTAAGTATGAGCACAAAAGAGATTTGAAAACAGGCTGTAATGCAAACTGCTATGTGAGTTTCAATCATGTGCTTTGTGAAATGCATGAGTAAGTTCAGTTCAGGTTTCAAGCCATTCTAGGTAAAGCAAATCATGTGCACATGTCATATTTATGCTCTTGAATGAAAACACACAAAGAAACAAGTTCAAAACATTTTGGAAATGAAAATGACATAAGAGTTGCAAACATGGTATGTTCATAGCATGAAGATGTCAATTCATGGCTGCAGCTGGTTTCAATTCAATTCAAACATACTTACATGCTACAAATGTTCATTCAAATGAATTCAAATGGTTAAATTGATGCAAGGCAAAGCAGTGTGAGGTTTGGTGTTCATGTTGTTTTACACGTGTTTGTGAAAGTGCTAGATGATGAGTAACTCACTTCAAAATAGTTTCAGGTCACTATAGTCACATACACACATTGCATATAAGATATTAGATGAGATTGAACACCATTTGTAGCTTAAACTGGCTGTGGTGAAAAAGTGATGCTTCATGTGCAAGCTTTATGTGTGTGAAGTGCAGCAGGATGTGGGATTCAAGTTCAAAACAGTTTCAAGTCATTCTAGCCATACATAAACAACACATATATGATATAGAGTGAATGCCAACAAAAATTAGGATTCAAAACAGCCTGAACTTAGAAGTGGTATGCTAGCTGTCATTTGGCTTTTCAATTGTAAGTGAAAAAAAACAGGATGATGCAATAGGAATGCCAAATCAAAGTTGATGCAAAATTGGAGCAGGGTAGCTTCATACACATATTATATACACATTATCAAGAGTGTCCACATATCAAGAAGTATTCAAAACAGGCTGAGGAAGAATTTGGCATTCAAACTATCATTTGTCATTTTGACCAAGCATGAACAAATCAGAAACAAAGGCAAAAACAGTATGAGGCATCTTTGAACACAATCAAACACATACACATGTTACTTATATGCATACAAGTGAGATCCAAACACAATTTTAGTGCAAACAAACTGGTGTGAAAAGTATGTGCTTCATGTGCAATTTGGTGTTGGTGAAGTGTAGCAAGCTGGTATAATTTTTTTTATTTTTAGGCACCAAATGATCAAGTAATTCACTCATACATATCACATATATGGAAACACACATGTTCATGTAAAAGAAACATGCACCAACATATTAAAACACAATTTGGCATGTGAATGCTTATGTAAGGTTATTTTGGGACAACATGACCTCAAATTTACAAATCATGGTAATGTAAAACATGAGAGAGTTTTTCAAGGTCACATACCTCTTGTAGATAGCTTTGAACAAGTGAAATTACTAAGAAACCCAGAGAACTTCAACTTCCTCTTTGACTTGAGACTTTTCTTCCTTTTGAAGAAAAACACCACTTTTATGACAGTTGAAGAAATAAACTTCTCCTATCACTCCCAATGCTTTGGACAGTTGAAAAACAATATATAAGAGGTGTTTGAATGATTGGAACACCAAGGGAATGCTTAAAACAAGATTTGGTAAAATTTGTGGCTTTTGGCCAAAGTAACTTGATGTGGAAGTTGACTTTTTGCAAAATGAGGTTTTTGAGTGGTTTAAGGTCTTGGACACCTTCTATATCATATTTAGAGATTGTGTGGATGATTGTTGAGGTGTTTTAGTGTATAGAAATGATTTTGGCAGCCCTAGTAGCAAGGCAGATTTTTTGTGTTTTTGGTGGAAATGGTGATTTTGGTTTTGAAGTTTTTTTTTTGAGGCAAGGTGCAAGGGCAGAGGTTTCTTCTGGTTTTTTAGAAGATTGTTGATGATGAAAATGAGGTGAGGGAGAGTCCTATTTATAGGAAAATGAAGTGGCTTGGGCAGATTTGAAGTTTTTTCACTTTGAAGAAAGGTTTTGAACTTCCAAAATCAAACCCCCTCAAGTGGGTTTCCTTGATCTGCAAGACCAGCCTCAATAGTCAAAAAACATGATGAACTTGAAGTGTCTAAATGCATGCTAGAGTGTAGCATCATGGCTGTTACAGAACTTGGCTTTACACCTCATGCTTACTTTTCACCTTTGAAGGCAAGTTGCAAAGCTTGTCTTTTTTCCATATTTCTGCATTTCCTTGGTCCTCTTGGATTACAAACTTTCTACATATCAGATACAATAGGATTCACAAGTTAGAATGGATCAATTTCGATGAAGGAAGTGATTTTTTGAATTTGGGCAATGTGGGACTAAAGTGAAAAACCACCAACTTGCCATGACCATAACTTTCAGCTCACAAATCCTTTTGAGATGTGCTAGTACTTTTTAGAAAGCCCTCACATAGATCTAAAACATTCATGCTTTCATGAGTTTCAATTTTCCAAAGGAACTTGGCCAAAAAGCCCCCCAAAATTGCTAAAAAATGAACTTAAAAATGAAATGTTTCTAAGTCTTTTTCCCCTCTAGAAATGAATTTGATCATAACTCGAAATCTATGCATTTTCTGACCATGGACCACTTAGGGACTTTTGTAGGACTTGTCAAGAGCTTCCAAATGAGCTTTGAACCAACTCAATTGGATGTGTGGTTAAGGAGTTATGGTTTAGCCCCTTTCAAAACCCTAATTTCCCGATTTTTCGATTACTCCTTCATTCTTGATCCAATGGTAATGAAAATTGATATGAAAGTCCAATATGACATAAGGAAAAATTGTGTTTCACAACTTGAAGTCCAATTCCTAAAATTTGGGGTGTTGACTTTTTGGTCAACCGTACGACCGATCGGTGACTACCGAGTCGCCTGTTGACATTCTGGGCTCCCTGAGACTTTGAAACTTCTTGGATGAACTTTATTAAGCTATATGAACTTCATAAATCACAATCCCACCATTTAAACATCTTCCAACATCAAAGTCAAACTACGGTTGACTTTTACTAGTCCAAAACCCTAATCGGGTGCTCTGAAATGCACTGCTCTGAACTCTGGGGTAACAACCTCACATTGGCTTCTCAATTGACATTATATAATACCCTTGAACTTGTTCCCTATTTTAATGAGCTCAAAACATTGACTAATCACAAACCCTGAAGTTTCGATTTTGACTGCACGAAACCCTGATTCATCTGCAATTTGACAAAGGCAGACTTGCACTGGGTTAAGGTTAGAAAATTCATGAATATGATCCTAAAATGATAATGAGAATCTAAGGGGTCAAAATTTGGGGTGCAACAGTTGCCCCTATTTAAATATCTTCACTAGATGGAACTGAGAGATAACGATCCTCGTAGAATCGCAGTGAAAGGTATTTAAATATAGAAAACCGAAAATTTTGTCCCTTAGATCCGATGATATGCAAAAGGGCAGGTCATGATATGCCATGAATTCTAAATGATGTTTCATGATGCTTGGATGCAAGACATATGCAGAAGACAGAAAAACAAAACAACGAGTAACTACTCGTGGGGACCTGGCATAGTGGATCCGACACTAGGGAATACCGAGGTATAACAATCAATAGTTCAAACATGACTGGTGGTAACTGAGAGGAAAACTTCATATGAGGATGCACAAAGTCTAATGAAGATGACAATCTTACTGGGGAAAAGCAAACACTTCACCAGGGAAAGAGGATAGATTTCCACCGGGGACACGAGCGACTTTTTACTGGGGAAATTAAAACACAAACCTCACTGGGATGATCAGATGAGGAGCTTATTATAGTGAAGAGTTCAAACGGGATCTTCAGGAATGGGCTAGAAACAAAGACAAAACATATTGGGGATACTAGTGACGACTAGATCTCCGAGACTTGTCTGGGGAGGAAGATTTCACTAGGGATAATGATGTCACCCAGTTTTAACAAATGGCTCAGGCAGTGCTAGTAACCACTAGATTTCCTGGAGGTAATGGTACGACCAACCTGAGGTAACAACAAATGAAATTTCAAATCCAATCGGTAATACAGGACTCCGACTGGGGAAATTGGTGACAGCCAAATTTCAAGCAATGCCAGTAACCACTGGACTTAAAGAAGATTGGTAACGACCAAGTCCGGGTACCAATGACGATTGGTTTTTCAAGCAATGTCGGTTACGACTGGACTTCAGAAGAAATACATGGTGACGACCAAATCATGGTAAACCGACACATGTGGTTACGAGAATGCTAGCAAGCTACTAGGCTTTAGCTGGGGAGGTTGGTAACGACCAAACCAGAAAATACCAATAACGATTGGATTCCAAGTGATGTAAGTTATGACTGGACTTCCATGGGGACAGTTGGTAACGACCAACAAGACACCAATGACAATTGGATTTCGAACATCTGCCAGTTACGACTGGGTTTAAACGGAAAATCAACTAGTAATGACCAGACTTCACAGGGGATTCGCTAGTAACGACTAGACTTCAGAGGGAAAAAGGTTGGTAACAACCGAACCAAAAGGTAATAACGAGTGGAGTTAAGACAACGCCAGTTACGATTGGGTTTCAAGGGAAAGTATGGTGACGACCAAAAGAATACCAATGACGATTGGATTTCGACCATTACCAGTTACGACTGGACTTTAAAGGAAAAAGGTGGTGACGGCCGAATCAAAAGATTCCAACTAGTGGATTTTGAGGCAATGCCAGTTGCGACTGGTCTTAGCAAGAAATATGGTGACGACCAAAGAACTACCAATAACGATTGGCTTCTAAAACAATGCCGGCTACGACTGGTTTTTAAACAGAAATTCACTAGCAGTGATCGGTCATTCACGGGGAATCGACAGATAGCACACCGAACTTGAGAGACAAAATGAATCACACTGAACCCCGGCTGAAAAGGTGTATGTAGTTCTTTGAAAATAGATCCAATCTTAACAGGGGAACCAAGCTTTCTAAACAAGCTATTCAGAGATGATAAAGTAAATTCAAGTGCTCAGATATTTTCTACTGGGACGAGTCTTCACATCATCACAAGAAGTTCTTTGAGAGACAGTCTTCAAGTTTTGATACCCACACATGACCAAAGGAGAATCAGTAGTTTGACTTTGCTTACACTTCAATGGGGAATGTAATTGGATTGCATATCAAAGCTTCCGCTACCCTAAGGTTTCGGGGAAGTATGATTTTCCTCAACTTTTTTTCCATGAGTTGAAGTTTTTTACGTTTGTTAATCTTTTCAAGTTTTATTCAAATAATTTGACCCTAATGCTTTCAAAATTATCGTTGATCAACGAACAATATTTTGCATAACAAAGAAAATAAAGGAAACGATAAATTTGCAAAGGAAGGAATGACTCAAAACTGATTTTATTCAAGGATGAAATCTTGCAAATGACAAAATTCCATAGAAATTTTACAAGTGAAAAGTGGCAAAGTGGACAAGGTTACATTGAATCCCATGACCAAACTATCCCTAAAGACTAAAATTCCCCGAAATCCTTGCTTCTGACGAGAGCGGTTGGAGTGAATTTTTATAGGACTTTCTGCGTTAGTGACAACTCATCTGATGTAGTGAAACGCCTTTGTCCCTAACTTTTGCCTGGATCGCCCTTTCGGGTTTTCAATCCACCGGGACGCTCATTTTTGCCTAAGGTTATTTTGAAAGCATACTACAGCAAGGTTGCGTAAACTGACTCCTAAAGATTTTTGTAAATCAACTATTTTGGCAGTACACCTTTGCTTTAAACATTGAGTGTCTTGAACCGCCGTGTTCTGACCAATGACTTTTTTACTTTGCATCTTTCAAAAATGGTTTTGATTTCAAAAAGTTGCATGAACTTTACATTACCATGTTTGTATGAACACTTTTGTTTGCAAATTAGCTTTTCTCTCAAGGAATTTTCAAGCATTGAGAAACTTGGTCAAGTGATCCTATCAGGGGGCAAGTTCCTTTTACATCCTGTCAAAGAACCAATTCAATATTTGTTCAAGATATGGTTTTCTCAGATTAAGTTTATCCAGAATATGTTTCAAGACTCAGACTGGGGCAAGATCTCCAAGCACTCAGTAAATCAGTCATCTTCCAACCTCAAGACAAACTGAAGTTATCATCAGTTCATCTACAACAGACAGTTAAACTGGGGCAGTCTACTTGAGGGATCCCTAAGCAGCTATTTATCCTTCCTACAAGGATCATCAATTTTATACAATTTATCAGTGTGGCAGAAATGTGTTCAACAATAGCATCTTCAGTCCCCAAGCAGATTGAAAGTGATCTTCGTGTTGAGGAATCAGTTATCCAGTCTCGTCTTCTCACCAAAAGAGTCGAGCCTTGTCGTCGACATTTGCATTTACATTTGATCATATGTCATCTGAATAATCTATACATGCATAATTCATACGCATGTGTATATCAGGGGTGCTTTATTCCCCATTTTCTCTTTCTCCCGAGGTCGTGTTTTACTCGCATTTTTACCTTGTGGACGAGTTTACCTTACTTGGGTGTTTTACTCCCCATTTACCCGGCATCATGGTGTTTTACTCCCATCTGCTCCTTTCTCCCGAAGTCGTGTTTTACTCGCGTCTTACCTTGTGGAAGATTTTACCTTACTTGGGTGCTTTATTCCCCATTTACCTCCTTTCTCCCAAGGTCGTGTTTTACTCACGTCTTACCTTGTGGATGAATTACAATTTCCTTGGCATCATGGGTGCTTTATTCCCCATTTGCCTCTTTCCCCCGGTGTTGCTGTTTTCCCCAATGAACTGTTACTCTTTGTTTTACCATTTTGTTATTTTTTTTGTGTGTCTGCATGGTGTCTTGCAACGTAAAGCATCATAAGCATCATTAGGAATTCATGGCATATTCGCATTTGTCCTTTTGCATACCATTAGATCTAAGGGGCAAAATTTCTGGTTTTCTATATTTAAATACCTTACACTAGGATTCTGCAAGGATTATCATCTCTCATCCAGTGAAAGATATTTAAATAGGGGCAACTGTCATACCCCAAATTTTGACCCTTAGATCTTCATTATCATTTTAGGATCATACTCATATGATTATCTAACCCTAACCCAATTCAAGTTTTTCTTTGTTTAAGATGCAAATGAATTAGGGTTTCACGCGGTTAAAATCGAAACTGTGAGGTTTGATCAATCAATGTTTGAATGAATTAAATCATGAAACAAGTTCAAGAATGCTATTTGATGTCAAATGTGAAAACAATTTGAGGTTGTACCCCAGAATCAAGAACAGTGCAGTGTGGAGCCCCGATTAGGGTTTTTGACTGATAAAAAGTCAACTGTGGTTTTACTTTTGTGATGGGAGGTGTTTTAATGAGGAAATTGTGGTACATGAAGTTCATATGGCTAAATGAAGTCCATTCAATAAGTTTCAAAGTCTCGAGAGGTCCAGAACGTCCACAGACGACTCGGTATTCACCGATCGATCGCGTCGGCGACGAAAAATCGACTTTTCAAATTTAAGGAATGAGACTTCAAGATGTGAATAAAAAATGTTCCATATGTCAATATAAGCTTGCTCATGAAATTTCATGGTCATTTGATCAAGGATGAAGGAAGAATCGAGAAAATCAGGAATTAGGGTTTCAAAAGGGGCTAAACCCTAACTCCTTAACCACACACTCAATTGAGTTGGTTCCAAGCTCATTGGAAAGCTCTTGATAAGTCCTACAAAAGTCCCATACTAGTCCACAACCAGAAAATGCATACTTTTTGAGATAGAAGCAAAAACATTCCTAGAAGGGAAATAACTTAGAAAATTTCGAAGTTATTTTCACTATAAAAGCTTGTGTGCAGCCAACTTTGAGGGGATTTTTCACCTAGTTCCAATTGGAGTTTGATTTCTTGACAAACATGAATGTTTTAGAGCTATGTGAGGGCTTTCTAAATTGTACTAGAACATCTCAAGAGGAGTTATGAGCAGAAAGTTACATAGGTGCAAAGTTGGAGGTTTCACATGTTAAGTCCCACATTGGCTGAATTTTCAAAATGACTTACTTCACTAAATCTGCCAAAATTTCTTGATTCAACTTGTTTTATGTGATATATCAGATGTGTGTTGCATGAAGCAAGAGCAAGTTGTGGAGAAATATCACAAAATCAAAGGATTGAGTTCATTGCCATACAAGTGGGCAAGTGGACAATTTGAATTCTCCAAGCATGAGGTGGAAAGGTAAAGGCTGTACCAGCCCCTTCCCTATGGTTTCTAGGCTGAAAATCATCTCAGAAATTCAGTAGAAATGTTGGAAAAAATGGTCTTGCATCAGAACAAGTGGAAAACCCTCCAAGGGAGGTTTGCTCCAAAATATCCAAAGCTTGCTTCATGGTGAAGAAAGGTCCCTAGCAAGCACCTCAATCTCTTTTCCTATAAAAGGTGGACTCATTCACCTCATTCAAAACACAATTAATCTGATAGAAACCACAGAGAATCTCTGTTATCACAATTTCCACTCTTTGCTTCAAATTCTCAAAAACACCAAATCCTTCAAAAACCACTAAAATGTCACTTTGTATCTTTTACACCAGAACTTTCTCCAAACCTTAAACACTTCAAGGACCACATAGACAACCTTAAAATGACCCTCTGAAGCTTTTCCAACCATTAGTTCTCTCAAAAAACCAAAGGATCAAAAAGTCAAATGTCCATGCACCATAGTTTGACCTTTATGCATTTTTCTTGACAAATCCTTACACAAAGCTATTCCCACCATTCCAACACTTGAGACACCTCATATTAATGATATCCAAGCTGTTCAAAGTCTCAAAACGCAGCTGGAAGATCATTTGTTCAAACTAGCCAGAAGAGTGCATTTTGCTTTCAAAAGAAGAAAACTTCAAAGCAAAGAAGTGATTGAAGATCTTTGGGTTTCTCAGCCTATTTTGTTTCTTCAATATTGTCTACAAGAGGTATGTGATGCCCTAATTGCCTAGAAATCATACATTATCATGTTTACCATTTTGAGGTGATTTTGGTTATAATGTAGTCTAGCTATCCTATTTGGAGTGTTTTGCAAGAACCTTTGTTTTTGGTCATTGATATATTGTTGTGTTATAATGTTTTCATATGCAAATGACATGTAGAATGTATGTGCATAATAAATTTGACTTGAGTAGGACAGAACATAGCTTTGAGTTTATTCATGCCTTGTTTCAACATGACCATTACACTTGCATTTTTCACATATTTGCAAGCATAACACCAGTTCTGGTTTTTGATATACTTTAAGCTCATCTAGTTGTTAAAACACCTCATGTGCATCATTTCAAACATGCCTAAAACTTGGTTTGAAGGTTACAACAAATACATGTGGATTTTGAATTTCAAGTGTGTGTTTTCAAGCATTTCTCTGCATCAACATGACAGATTTGGTTCTAGAGCATTTTTACTTAAATTACTTGTTTAGACACCTCAAATATATCATTTCAAAGATGTTCAAACCATTACATAAGTGTTATAGCAAGTACTTTAAATTTTCACTTTCAAAATGCAAGTTTTACATGTATTTTTGCAAATCACTTTCAATTTTCACAAGCTGACAATTTCAATGATGTTTGAACTTATAGACTCATTTCATATGATATATTAGAGGTGTAGGACATGACAAATTGAAGAGAAATGGTCTGAAACCAAACTGTCAAGATTTCATCTTTGAAAATGTCACTTTTTGCTCCAAATTTGCAAATGCCTTGTTAACTGTCATGATAATTGTTTTTTTGCATACAATGATGATTGGTACACTTTCTATGGATTATTTGTAGCATGTTTGCATAATCATTTTATTAAAAATCACCCTGTCATGAAGAATCACTTTGCAAATGCATGATTGTTACATACACATCCACACACACTAAGCCACTTTTTGCATAACTCACTTTTTCACTCAAACCACATTGCACACACTTCACTTTGAACATTCTTGAGGTGCTAGAATGATCATTTTGCTCAGAAATACATTGCTATGAAATTCCATCTTTCAAATGCTCATTTTTCATAAAAAAGAATACATCACTATACCAGTTTTGGAGCAGGCTTGTTTCTGAACAAAATGATGATTCTAACACTTCATACTCATCCATTATAGCATGCCTACATGGTTACTTTGCATCAAAACTTGCTGTCATGGAATTTCACTCTTGAATTGCTCACTTTCTTCACAAAATAGCATGTCACACACCAGTTCGTGCCTCAGCTTGTTTTGTGTTGATTTGTTTGTTCTAACACCTTGTGTTAATCATTTGAAATATGTTTGCATTGGTCTAAAGCTTTGAAACCACCTGAACACCAACACACACCACATAATGCACATAATCACATAATGAGCATGTTGAACACCAAAACCATACACAGCCATCACAGTCCTTTGAATTTTACACAAACACACTTATAATCATGTAATACATGTGTTTGAAAGGTTGTTTTGATCAGCATTGCCTTGAAACTTGAAGTACCCACTGTCATGCATATCATTTATGTATTGTTTGCAACTTGAACTTGGTTTCTCACAATAGCTCAGTTCTGGCCTTGGGGATGTTTTGAATTGATTCATTATCATTTATTTGTGATGTGTGTGTGTTTTTCATGGTTTGAATATGAATGTTTGAAGCTACACATATGAAATTGCATTTTTGAGCCTAAAAGAGGGACACTATCGGGTTTTGCAGAGGATTAAGAATTTTGAAAAATTAAAACCACCATTGAATTCTTTGTGTGATTCTACCCCAAATCCATATAAATTTTGTGCCGATCCGATTAACGGTTAGGAAGTTACGATACAAAACGTAAATCCATTTGTTGTGTGTTTTTGCCCAGAAAGAAAATTGTCACTTTTTATACTAAACTTCCACCAGTGGAAGTTACTTGTAAAACTTGTCATTTTTCACTCCAACTTCAAAAATTCATAACTCGCTCGTTTTTTTATCGTTTTTCGCCCGTTCTTTTTCCGTTGTGTTCATATTAATGTCTATTTTCATGCTGTATTTTTATTTTTCATGTTTGAATTTTTTATCATCAAGTTTTTTTATGTACAAGTGTGCGCGTTTTCACGATCGTTTATGTAATTGCAGATGAATTTTTAATTGTTTCCTTTCAATATTTTTCTTGAAACTTGTTTAAATCCATGCCTATATATGTTAGTTAACATGCTAGAATTTATTTCTTGGTTGTTACCATTTTTATCTGTTGATTTCCATTAAATGCGAACTGTTGTCACAGTGTCGATTACTTCATCTGTTAACTGTTACCTCCTGAGTTATGAGGTTAAACTGATTCACCTGTACATATTCATCTGTACATAACAACAAGCTTCCTTTCTTACACGAGTCGCCGTACTCACTTTTAACCGTCCCGCCGTGGAAATTCTCCCCTTTTATCCTAGCCTTAGGATTTGAGTCGTCGTACTCATGTTTACCGTCCCGCCGCGGACAACCTTTACTCCCCTTTATCCTAGCCTTAGGATTTGAGTCGTCGTACTCATGTTTAGCGTCCCGCCGTGGACATTCTCATAACAATTTTAACTTAGAAAAGGAGTCGCCGCACTCCATGTAAGTACTTCACTATGAATACTTACTTCCCTTTGGGAGCCTTGACCACATTCAAGAGATCCTCATCCCTAGATAGGGGAACTACGATTGCTCTGATTCCATTCCCGTCCGGATACGTAGGCACGAGATGCGATGTCTTCGCGAGCAAACTTGTACATACCTTTATAATTTAGATTTTTACCTTAGCACTTTTCCCTTTTAGCAAGCAACTTTAGCAAACACCAATATTGACAAGAGGTTCCTGTAGAGTACTACAGATGATTAGGATGCTAACACCTTCCCTAGGTATAACCAACCCCCGAACCTTTAGATCTCTCTTTGCTCAGCTTTAGGCCTTGCCTTTTGCTTTGCATTCTTATAGGTTTTTCTTTCTTTAAACCTTTCCTTTTTGGATAAATTAAAGTCCGGTTGTAAATGAATTAATATTCAAGTTAATCAATAGCTTGGTATCCAGATTTCACCGCAACAGAAAAATGGCGACTTCACTGGGGACTCTTCCCTAAGAGGGTTAAGCCCACCTTGTTTGTATTTGTGCTTTCTATATGTTTGCTTGCTTATATATTTGTACATATACCTGCTTGTACTTGGGCTCTTCTGTATGCAGGGTTGTTACTTCAAGTGGTGAGACAATCCTATACCCGGACTCGAGTGCACTTATGATAGGATGGTGGTATATTCAAGAAGGCTTATAGGGAGTTGATTCCCGACTAAGCTAACTTGAGAAAACCACCGCTCAGTGGAGGCCTTTTTGGAGAGTTGGTGTTGTTGATCGAGTATTCGTGAAAACAATGCTACTTTCTATAAGAGCCCATGACACTGAGGACCTTTAGATTACCTACTACCCCACTCTGGCCTTATTAGGACGTAGTGCGATGGCTATAAGGGAGTATTCTCGAAATAGTTGATACGCGATAATACACTCAGACGATAATCTCTTGAGAATATTATTGATTTCCAAGTATTTGGTGTGTCGATAATATCCGAAAGATGGGTTGTTGACTCTGGGAACTTTGGTAGAACCCGTTGTGCAGGTACTTTGCCCCTAGTACACACCATATGGTTGGTTCTTCACTCAGACTTCATGCTGTAACCTGGAGCCTTTGATCCTATTATGTGTGATTTGCATCTTCTCTTGCATCGCATTGCATTGCATTTGCATCTTTGCATGGTTCCTTGCATACCTCTGTTTGCCCGGTCGCTCATGTCCAGCTTTCTTCATTATCCAGTATACCTTTGAGTTGTCAAGCTGATTCCTCGACACCGATATCGGACTAGAGCAAACTATAGACGCAAGATGTCAGAACAGGAAGTACACAATGCAGAAGTTCGAATGTCGATCGATGAATTGAAGTCAGACATGACTAAACTCACTGAGATGCTTCAAGTATTGATTGACCGAGGAGAGCCATCTCAAAGAACTGTTATTCAGGAAGTTTCTAGTACTGACCCCCCTCCTGTTCAGATGCCACAATCAACTTGGCCAGAGTTTGGTTTACCTCCCAACTATTCTCCACCTCTTGCATCTACTTCCATGATTGGTCAGACTGTCAGACCAGTTTTTCCAGCTCCCGTCTTTACAGAGCCCAGACTGTGGTCCACACTGTTGCTCAGAACGGCCAAGCTCACTTTGAGACTCCTTTCTTTGACTACAATGCTGCTAGTGCTCAAGATGAAGACCATGACGATTTTGTTGAGCCTGAGATTGTCCGTGAACAGTTTCATAATATAGACAAGAGACTCAAAGCCGTTGAGGGTACTGACTTCTTCAACATTGATGCAGACAATATGTGCTTAGTTTCTGGTCTGGTTATGCCTGCTAAGTTCAAAACTCCAGAATTTGTGAAATATAAGGGGCACTCATGTCCAAGAGCCCATTTGGTTATGTACTACCGAAGAATGGAGGCCTACACCAACAATCAGAAGTTGCTCATCCATTGCTTTCAAGACAGCTTAAGCGGTGCTTCTCTCAAGTGGTATATGAATTTGGAACATAACAGTGTCCACTGCTTCCAAGATCTCACCAATGCCTTCATGAGACAATACAAGTACAATCTGGATATGGCTCCTGACCGTCGTCAACTTCAAAACATGTCTCAAAGTGAAAGAGAATCATTCAAAGAATACGCTCAACGTTGGAGAGAGTTAGCTTCCCAAGTTGAACCCCCTTTAGCAGAGAAAGAATTAACTGGAATGTTCATGGATACTTTATCTCCTTTCTATTGGGAAAAGATGATTGGAAGCGTGTCTTCAAACTTCACAGATCTGGTGACTATTGGTCAAAGGTTAGAAGAAGGGCTGAAAAAGGGTAAGGTATCCAAAGCTGTTGAATCTTCTAATGGTGTAAGGAAACCCTTTGGGAATTTCCATAAGAAGAAAGAAGAACACACCAATGTTGTCATGGCTGAAGCGAGGAAGCCTCATCCCCGACCTCAGTATAATCACAACACTATTGCTGCTATTACCGCTCCACGACCAGTTCAAAATCCTCAGCGTCCTGCTATAAGACAGAACCAATATCAGAATAAGAATCAGTTTGATCCTATTCCTATGACTTATACAGAATTGTATCCAAGCCTGGTTCAACAAGGATTGATCACTACAAAGACTCTGCAAACTCCTGATCCTCCTCCAGCTGGATTTAGAGCTGATCTCCATTGTGCTTTTCATGAGGGTGCCCTAGGCCACGACTTGGAGCATTGTTTTTCATTGAAAGCTAGGGTGCATGAATTGATTAGAACTGGGATCCTTGATTTTACAGACAGTCAGCCAAATGTTCAGAAAAATCCTCTACCAGAGCATCAAAAGTGAAACTTCAGTCTGACTTCAGCAGACCATCTTTTTGAGCGCCAGTGTTTCAGACAGGACAACCCATCTTTGTACTGATTTAGTCACTAGGCCTTTTTGTTTCTCATTGTTTGCATTCTCCTTATTTTGCTTAAGCTGTTTTTTTTTAATTAGTGTTTGTACTTTCATCTTAATGAATGAACATTACAACTTTTGATTTCAATTCATCTATTGCGTGCACTTTTGTGCTTTAACTTTCAAATATTTACTCCTTGTCCAAATTTTTGATTATGCAAATATTGGAGGGAGGATGATGAAAACGTTATACCCATAATTGCTGTTAGTATGCTTTCAATCAAACTTTGTTGACGATGTAAGGCATTGTTTCAACTCCCAAACACTGGAGAAATAAGGAAGATAATCCCTTGTTAACCCCTTCGAGCCTAGAAGTTGGAGTTTCTTTCTTTACAAAAACCCGCAATTTTAACCTTGGGGTGGGTAGTTCTCAGTTAACTCGGTTGTGTGTTCATACAAGACACCTTTCATATAAAGGATGCAACTACATTTTTTCCTTCGTACACAACAAATAAGTGTCGAAGATGTTTTCCAAGCCAAAAGTCGATGATGGTTCACCTTGATCATTAAGGTAGGTGGCCATTTTATTTATAAAAAAAAAAAAGAAGAGAGAGATATCAAAGAAAAAGCCCGCTAAGTCAAAACCTATAAAGGAGACTTAGGCAAAACTGGGGCATCCCGCTGACTGTAAAACTCTAAAAGAAACAGTTCAGGCAAAAGTTAGGGATAATAAAAGGAGGAGATCTTTAAAACCTTCATCATGAAAATCCTCAATGAGTTCAAAACAACCAAATGTTGTAGAAAAGCAGTGACTACCTTTTCAAAAAAGTTTGTTAACTTCTGAACCATCATCACTATCATCAGTGCAATTCCTAATCTATGGGAAACTGAGCGCATAGTCTGATTTAAACTGAGCATAGGACTGGAGATCATCACGTAGATGGGGTGGGCACCAAATAAACTTTGAGCCTTTATCCTTTGTTTCTTAAACCGTGAACCAGGCCACGCTACAACCTTCAAAAGACCTAATTGAAACAAGGTTATTTTGAAAGCATACTACAGCAAGGTTGCGTAAACTGACTCCTAAAGATTTTTGTAAATCAACTATTTTGGCAGTACACCTTTGCTTTAAACTTTGAGTGTCTTGAACCGCCGTGTTCTGACCAATGACTTTTTTACTTTGCATCTTTCAAAAATGGTTTTGATTTCAAAAAGTTGCATGAACTTTACATTACCATGTTTGTATGAACACTTTTGTTTGCAAATTAGCTTTTCTCTCAAGGAATTTTCAAGCATTGAGAAACTTGGTCAAGTGATCCTATCAGGGGGCAAGTTCCTTTTACATCCTGTCAAAGAACCAATTCAATATTTGTTCAAGATATGGTTTTCTCAGATTAAGTTTATCCAGAATATGTTTCAAGACTCAGACTGGGGCAAGCTCTCCAAGCACTCAGTAAATCAGTCATCTTCCAACCTCAAGACAAACTGAAGTTATCATCAGTTCATCTACAATAGACAGTTAAACTGGGGCAGTCTACTTGAGGGATCCCTAAGCAACTATTTATCCTTCCTACAAGGATCATCAATTTGATACAATTTATCAGTGTGGCAGAAATGTGTTCAACAATAGCATCTTCAGTCCCCAAGCAGATTGAAAGTGATCTTCGTGTTGAGAAATCAGTTATCCAGTCTCGTCTTCTCACCAAAAGAGTCGAGCCTTGTCGTCTACATTTGCATTTACATTTGATCATATGTCATCTGAATAATCTATACATGCATAATTCATATGCATGTGCATATCAGGGGTGCTTTATTCCCCATTTTCTCTTTCTCCCGAGGTCGTGTTTTACTCGCGTTTTTACCTTGTGGACGAGTTTATCTTACTTGGGTGTTTTACTCCCCAATTACCCGGCATCATGGTGTTTTACTCCCATCTGCTCCTTTCTCCCGAGGTCGTGTTTTACTCGCGTCTTACCTTGTGGAAGATTTTACCTTACTTGGGTGCTTTATTCCCCATTTACCTCCTTTCTCCCGAGGTCGTGTTTTACTCACGTCTTACCTTGTGGATGAATTACAATTTCCTTGGCATCATGGGTGCTTTATTCCCCATTTGCCTCTTTCCCCCGGTGTTGTTGTTTTCCCCAGTGAACTGTTACTCTTTGTTTTACCATTTTGTTATTTTTTTTTTTGTCTGCATTGTGTCTTGCAACGTAAAGCATCATAAGCATCATTTAGAATTCATGGCATATTCGCATTTGTCCTTTTGCATACCATTAGATCTAAGGGGCAAAATTTCTGGTTTTCTATATTTAAATACCTTTCACTACGATTCTGCAAGAATTATCATCTCTTATCCAGTGAAAGATATTTAAATAGGGGAAACTGTCATACCCCAAATTTTGACCCTTAGATCTTCATTATCATTTTAGGATCATACTCATATGATTATCTAACCCTAACCCAGTTCAAGTTTTTCTTTGTTTAAGATGCAGATGAATTAGGGTTTCACGAGGTTAAAATCGAAACTGTGAGGTTTGATCAATCAATGTTTGAATGAATTAAATCATGAAACAAGTTCAAGAATGCTATTTGATGTCAAATGTGAAAACAATTTGAGGTTGTACCCCAAAATCAAGAACAGTGCAGTGTGGAGCCCCGATTAGGGTTTTTGACTGATAAAAAGTCAACTGTGGTTTGACTTTTGTGATGGGAGATGTTTTAATGAGGAAATTGTTGTACATGAAGTTCCTATGGCTAAATTAAGTCCATTCAATAAGTTTCAAAGTCTCGAGAGGTCCAGAACGTCCACAGACGACTCGGTATTCACCGATCGATCGCGCCGGCGACGAAAAATCGACTTTTCAAATTTAAGGAATGAGACTTCAAGATGTGAAGCAAAAATGTTCCATATGTCAATATAAGCTTGCTCATGAAATTTCATGGTCATTTGATCAAGGATGAAGGAATAATCGAGAAAATCAAGAATTAGGGTTTCAAAAGGGGCTAAACCCTAACTCCTTAACCACACACTCAATTGAGTTGGTTCCAAGCTCATTGGAAAGCTCTTGACAAGTCCTACAAAAGTCCCATACTAGTCCACAACCAGAAAATGCATACTTTTTGAGATAGAAGCAAAAACATTCCTAGAAGGGAAATAACTTAGAAAATTTCGAAGTTATTTTCACTATAAAAGCTTGTGTGCAACCAACTTTGAGGGGATTTTTCACCTAGTTCCAATTGGAGTTTGATTTCTTGACAAACATGAATGTTTTAGAGCTATGTGAGGGCTTTCTAAATTGTACTAGAACACCTCAAGAGGAGTTATGAGCAGAAAGTTACATAGGTGCAAAGTTGGAGGTTTCACATGTTAAGTCCCACATTGGCTGAATTTTCCAAATGACTTACTTCACTAAATCTGCCAAAATTTCTTGATTCAACTTGTTGTATGTGATATATCAGATGTGTGTAGCATGAAGCAAGAGCAAGTTGTGGAGAAATATCACAAAATCAAAGGATTGAGTTCATTGCCATACAAGTGGGCAAGTGGACAATTTGAATTCTCCAAGCATGAGGTGGAAAGGTAAAGGCTGTACCAGCCCCTTCCCTATGGTTTCTAGGCTGAAAATCATCTCAGAAATTCAGTAGAAATGTTGGAAAAAATGGTCTTGCATCAGAACAAGTGGAAAACCCTCCAAGGGAGGTTTGCTCCAAAATATCCAAACCTTGCTTCATGGTGAAGAAAGGTCCCTAGCAAGCACCTCAATCTCTTTTCCTATAAAAGGAGGACGCATTCACCTCATTCAAAACACAATTAATCTGATAGAAACCATAGAGAATCTCTGTTATCACAATTTCCACTCTTTGCTTCAAATTCTCAAAAACACCAAATCCTTCAAAAACCACTAAAATGTCACTTTGTATCTTTTACACCAGAACTTTCTCCAAACCTTAAAACACTTCAAGGACCACATAGACAACCTTAAAATGACCCTCTGAAGCTGTTCCAACCATTAGTTCTCTCAAAAAACCAAAGGATCAAAAAGTCAAATGTCCATGCACCATAGTTTGACCTTTATGCATTTTTCTTGACAAATCCTTACACAAAGCTATTCCCACCATTCCAACACTTGAGACACCTCATATTAATGATATCCAAGCTGTTCAAAGTCTCAAAACGCAGCTGGAAGATCATTTGTTCAAACTAGCCAGAAGAGTGCATTTTGCTTTCAAAAGAAGAAAACTTCAAAGCAAAGAAGTGATTGAAGATCTTTGGGTTTCTCAGCCTATTTTGTTTCTTCAATATTGTCTACAAGAGGTATGTGATGCCCTAATTGCCTAGAAATCATACATTATCATGTTTACCATTTTGAGGTGATTTTGGTTATAATGTAGTCTAGCTATCCTATTTGGAGTGTTTTGCAAGAACCTTTGCTTTTGGTCATTGATATATTGTTGTGTTATAATGTTTTCATATGCAAATGACATGTAGAATGTATGTGCATAATCAATTTGACTTGAGTAGGACAGAACATAGCTTTGAGTTTATTCATGCCTTGTTTCAACATGACCATTGCACTTGCATTTTTCACATATTTGCAAGCATAACACCAGTTCTGGTTTTTGATATACTTTAAGCTCATCTAGTTGTTAAAACATCTCATGTGCATCATTTCAAACATGCCTAAAACTTGGTTTGAAGGTTACAACAAATACATGTGGATTTTGAATTTCAAGTGTGTGTTTTCAAGCATTTCTCTGCATCAACATGACAGATTTGGTTCTAGAGCATTTTTACTTAAATTACTTGTTTAGACACCTCAAATATATCATTTCAAAGATGTTCAAACCATCACATAAGTGTTATAGCAAGTACTTTAAATTTTCACTTTCAAAATGCAAGTTTTACATGTATTTTTGTAAATCACTTTCAATTTTCACAAGCTGACAATTTCAATGATGTTTGAACTTATAGACTCATTTCATATGATATATTAGAGGTGTAGGACATGACAAATTGAAGAGAAATGGTCTGAAACCAAACTGTCAAGATTTCATCTTTGAAAATGTCACTTTTTGCTCCAAATTTGCAAATGCCTTGTTAACTGTCATGATAATTGTTTTTTGCATACAATGATGATTGGTACACTTTCTATGGATTATTTGTAGCATGTTTGCATAATCATTTCATTAAAAATCACCCTGTCATGAAGAATCACTTTGCAAATGCATGATTGTTACATACACATCCACACACACTAAGCCACTTTTTGCATAACTCACTTTTTCACTCAAACCACATTGCACACACTTCACTTTGAACATTCTTGAGGTGCTAGAATGATCATTTTGCTCAGAAATACATTGCTATGAAATTCCATCTTTCAAATGCTCATTTTTCATAAAAAAGAATACATCACTATACCAGTTTTGGAGCAGGCTTGTTTCTGAACAAAATGATGATTCTAACACTTCATAATCATCCATTATAGCATGCCTACATGGTTACTTTGCATCAAAACTTGCTGTCATGGAATTTCACTCTTGAATTGCTCACTTTCTTCACAAAATAGCATGTCACACACCAGTTCGTGCCTCAGCTTGTTTTGTGTTGATTTGTTTGTTCTAACACCTTGTGTTAATCATTTGAAATATGTTTGCATTGGTCTAAAGCTTTGAAACCACCTGAACACCAACACACACCACATAATGCACATAATCACATAATGAGCATGTTGAACACCAAAACCATACACAGCCATCACAATCCTTTGAATTTTACACAAACACACTTATAATCATGTAATACATGTGTTTGAAAGGTTGTTTTGATCAGCATTAACGGTTAGGAAGTTACGATACAAAACGTAAATCCATTTGTTGTGTGTTTTTGCCCAGAAAGAAAATTGTCACTTTTTATACTAAACTTCCACCAGTGGAAGTTACTTGTAAAACTTGTCATTTTTCACTCCAACTTCAAAAATTCATAACTCGCTCATTTTTTATCTTTTTTCGCCCGTTCTTTTTCCGTTGTGTTCATATTAATGTCTATTTTCATGCTGTATTTTTATTTTTCATGTTTGAATTTTTTATCATCAAGTTTTTTTATGTACAAGTGTGCGCGTTTTCACGATCGTTTATGTAATTGCAGATGAATTTTTAATTGTTTCCTTTCAATATTTTTCTTGAAAATTGTTTAAATACATGCCTATATATGTTAGTTAACATTCTAGGATTTATTTCTTGGTTGTTACCATTTTTACCTGTTGATTTCCATTAAATGCGAACTGTTGTCACAGTGTCGATTACTTCATCTGTTAACTGTTACCTCCTGAGTTATGAGGTTAAACTGATTCACCTGTACATATTCATCTGTACATAACAACAAGCTTCCTTTCTTACACGAGTCGCCGTACTCACTTTTAACCGTCCCGCCGTGGACATTCTCCCCTTTTATCCTAGCCTTAGGATTTGAGTCGTCGTACTCATGTTTACCGTCCCGCCGTGGACAACCTTTACTCCCCTTTATCCTAGCCTTAGGATTTGAGTCGTCGTACTCATGTTTAGCGTCCTGCCGTGGACATTCTCATAACAATTTTAACTTAGAAAAGGAGTCGCCGCACTCCATGTAAGTACTTCACTATGAATACTTACTTCCCTTTGGGAGCCTTGACCACAGTCAAGAGATCCTCATCCCTAGATAGGGGAACTACGATCGCTCTGATTCCATTCCCGTCCGGATACGTAGGCACGAGATGCGATGTCTTCGCGAGCAAACTTGTACATACCTTTATACTTTAGATTTTTACCTTAGCACTTTTCCCTTTTAGCAAGAAACTTTAGCAAACACAAATATTGACAAGAGGTTCCTGTAGAGTACTACAGATGCTTAGGATGCTAACACCTTCCCTAGGTATAACCAACCCCCGAACCTTTAGATCTCTCTTTGCTCAGCTTTAGGCCTTGCCTTTTGCTTTGCATTTTTATAGGTTTTTCTTTCTTTAAACCTTTCCTTTTTGGATAAATTAAAGTCTGGTTGTAAATGAATTAAGATTCAAGTTAATCAATAGCTTGGTATCCAGATTTCACCGCAACACCAGCCCTTAAAATCTTTTTAGACATAGCATATCCATTTGCATGAGTACCGAACATTCCTTCGTGAACGTCTTGCATTAACAACTCTGCTTCCTGTCTGTCAACACATCTAAGCAGGACCATATCATGATTCCTTTTGTAGAGCACATCATTACTGAGAAAGAACTCGGATGCTAATCGTCTCAGAGTTTTCTTGTCAAGTGACGTAGCATCTGTTGGATACTCTTGTTTTAACAGATAATTTTTTATGTCATAGAACCATGGCTTGTCATCAGTTTCTTCTTCAACCATCTGATAGTAGGCGGGCTCGGTCTTGCGTTCAATTCTGATGAGAGTGGCATCATTGTCATCCCTGACTTTCCACATCGAGGCTAACATGGCTAGGGCATCGACAATGTGATTTTCAGATCTCGAGACATGCTTGAAAGTGATTTCATCAAAATACTCCATCATTTTGACGATGTAGGCTCTATAAGGAATCAAATTCTCATGTCTAGTTTCCCATTCTCCAGTAACCTGATAAATAACCAAAGATGAATCCCCACTGACTTCAAGAAGTTTGATTTTGAGGTCGATAGCTGCTTCGAGGCTGATAATGCATGCTTCATATTCAGCGATATTGTTTGTACAGTCAAAATCCAACCTGGCTGTGAATGGAGTGTAACCACCTTCCAGATTTATTAACACGACGCCTACACCATGCCCACTGTAGTTGGAGGAACCATCAAACATCATTTTCCACCAAAGATCTTCCAGTGGAATTTCATCAAGACTTGGCTCTTCCCAATCTTTTACTACCATAATGTCCTCATCTGGGAAATCAAATTTGAGAGGTTCATAATCTTCCACTGGTTGATCTGCAAGATATTCTGACAAAACACTACCCTTGATAGACTTCTGAGCTACGTACTGGATGTCGTATTCTGATAATAACATATGCCAACGGGCGAGTCTTCCAGTCTGAGCAGGCTTCTCAAAAATATACTTTATTGGATCCATTTTTGAAATCAACAAAGTGGTATGACAAATCATGTACTGCCTCAAACGTTTGGCCGCCCATGCCAAAGCACAACAAGTTTTCTCCAGAAGCGAGTATGGGCTTTCACAATCAGTAAACTTCTTACTCAAATAATAGATAGTATGTTCTTTCCGTCCAGACTCGTCCTGCTGACCTAACACACAACCCATTGAATTCTCAAGCACTGTTAAATACATGAAGAGAGGTCTTCCCGGGACAGGAGGTATTAAGATCGGAGGTTCTTGTAGGTAACCCTTGATCTTATCAAATGCTTGCTGACAATCTGAATTCCAAACGACCGTCTGGTCCTTGCGTAATAATTTGAAGATGGGCTCGCAAGTAGGCGTCGTATTGGAAATAAACCTGGATATGTAGTTCAGTCTTCCAAGAAAACCTCTGACTTGCTTTTCGGTTTGTGGAGCTGGCATGTCTTGAATGGCTCGGACTTTGTCTGGATCTACTTCAATCCCTTGGTGGCTGACAATGAAACCGAGTAATTTCCCAGATCTTACCCCAAAGGTACACTTGGCTGGATTCAGTCTCAACTCATATTTTCTGAGTCTCTTAAACAATTTCAAAAGATGTTCCAAATGGTCCTCCCCGCTTTGAGATTTGGCTATCATATCATCAACATATACCTCTATCTCCTTGTGCATCATATCATGAAATAAAGTTACCATGGCTCTTTGATAAGTAGCACCTGCGTTCTTCAGACTGAAAGGCATAACTTTGTGACAGTAAGTCCCCCATGGTGTAATGAAAATAGTTTTTTCCATGTCATCGGGATCCATCTTAATCTGATTGTAATCGGAGAACCCATCCATAAATGAGAAAACTGCAAAACGAGTCGTATTATCCACCAACATGTCGATATGCGGTAAAGGGAAATCATCCTTCGGACTGGCCTTGTTTAGATCCCTGTAATCCACACACATTCTAACTTTCCCATCCTTTTTCGGTACAGGTACAATATTGGCTACCCATTCGGGGTATTTGGACACTGCTAAGAAACCCGCATCAATCTGTTTTTTCACCTCATCTCGAATCTTGAGAGCCATGTCAGGTCTTGTTCTTCGGAGCTTTTGCTTAACTGGTGGGCATTCTGGCGGGAGCGGTAATTTGTGAACCACTAAGTCAGTGTCTAAACCCGACATATCCTGGTATGACCAAGCAAATACATCCACATATTCTTTCAAAAGTTCTTCTAGTTGCTGCTTGACTTCTGCCCCTAGAGCTGCCCCAATCTTAACTTCTTTCTTGTCTTCTTCAGTGCCAAGATTAATGACTTCTACATGTTCTTTATATGGTTGAAGCTCTGCTACTCATGGTGTGCCAACTTTACCAGTTCATCAGGTATTTCAAAATCTTCATCCTCATCTTCAGCTTGGTATATTGGTGAATCAAAGTCAGGAGGAAATGCAAAGTCATAGGATTCAATGGGTTTTAGGACATCACTGCACGTTGGAATGGCTTATTTTATTAAAACCCACAAAGACAAATGCAGCACACAACAGAGAAAAATGTTTTGGGTTTTTTAAGATTGCCATTTTTCTTTTTAAAATGAAATCAAAAGCAGTAAAGGAAATAACACAAGGAATTTAACAAAATAGTTCATTTTTCATTGATTTTCTTGAAAGCTTGGGGCCCTTACAAAACATTCCTATAGCCTTGGGCATGGCTATGGAGATTTAAAACAAAAACACGACAAGAAAGACAAACAAATTACTTTGACTCAGGAAAAACTAAAGGAATCTCAATAGCTTCCCAGTTGCTCAAGGCAGTGTTGCAATGATACACTATTTGTTCAATGTCTTCACCTTTAAAATCTTCTTCCACAGCACTGACTTGGAAACCTCCGCTGATGAATACTTCTTGTATAGTCTTCGGGCGTCCTTTGTCATGTGTCGATGCTTTATCATGAGTTGGTTTGTAACCCAACCCTTGGCAATCCATCTTTGGCTTTACCTCAATAACCTCTCCCCAACCTGCAGGAGTTCCTTCTTCCAGTGTAGACTTGATGCTCCGAGCGGATGCAAAAGACAGACCAATTTTAGCCACTGTTTCTTCCAACATCACTGCATTAGCTATCTCGAGTGCTTGAAAGGACGTTTCTAACGCACCCTCATCTGCTTCAATATACTTGAGCAATGACAAATTGCTCACGATTAGGTCCTCTTCACCGTGTACAATCACTAACTTATCATTCACAACAAATTTCATTCTCTGATGTAAGGTGGGCCCCAGCGGCGTGAATCCACGGTCGTCCCAATAAACAACTATAAGCTGGGTTAATGTCCATGACTTGTAATGTAATATCGAACACCTGAGGTCCGATCATGATTGGCAGTTCTACCTCTCCAACAACCGTTCTTCTTGAACCATCAAAAGCTTTTACAATCAAAGACGTTGGCTTCATTTCTGCCCTTGCATATGCTAACCTTGCGAGCGACCTTGCAGGAAATACATTCAATGAGGATCCAGTATCGACTAAAACTCGTGCCATTGTGTCTTCCTGGCACCTGACAGATATGTGCAATGCACGGTTGTGATTGCATCCTTCGTTTGGCAACTCAGCATCACTAAAGCTCAGGGTGTTACAGGCTGTAATGTTGGCTATTACTGAATCAAATTGTCCGAGAGTTATGTCTTTTATCACATGTGCCTGCTTCAATACCTTCTGCAGAGCCTCTCTGTGGGCTGGAGAATTCATTAAGAGAGACAAGATCGATATCTTCGATGGGGTTTGGTGAAGTTGATCAATAACCCTGTAATCACTTTTCCGAATAATCCTCAAGAATTCTTCGTCGTCTCTTTCAGTTCCTGGTACCTCTTTTTCTTTTTTCGCAGCAGGGGTAACCTCTTTTGGAGCGACTACTGTCATTTTTGGTTGATAGATTTGACCACTACGGGTCATTTTGCTTGTACCTGCAATGTTTGTTACGTCCACTTGGTCGCCCTTTACTGTCTCTTTCTGACTAACCTTTCCAGTTCCTCGGTCTATCACAGTCATATCATATTTCCATGGAACAGCCTTTGTGTTTTCAAAAGGAAACGGTCTTGGTTTCTGAATAATAACCGGTTGAGGTTGATCGATAGTTGACTTGTTGAAAACGGGCTTCACACCTTTGTTGATCATTTTGAACACCGGAACTTTCTCACCTTTCTTTGGTAAATTGAAAATAGGCTCAATTACTGAAACTTCTTCTTTCCTCACCTTACTGCACACTTGTAATATTCCTTCATCAATCAACCTTTGTATACCTCTTCGTACCTCATCACATCCTCTAGAATCACTAGGACATTTTTCACAAACATTATGGGTATTCTTTATCAATCCTGCTTTCAGTAGTTTCTCGTGAAGAAACCTCAACGGGGTTCTAATCTCTGACACATCTTGGACCATTCTTTCATCTAACACTTCTTCTACTGCATTGACCCCTACATGGTTCGGCAATGGATTACTTTTGACATTTGGGGGTACATCATCAAAAGACAAGATCTTCTTTTCCATCAACTCCCTGACAAGATGTTTTAAAGCAAGACAACCTTCTAAATCATGACCGGCAGCACCTTCGTGAAAGGCACAATGAGCATTTGGATTATAGTGAGGAGATGTAGTGTCTGGATTTAATGGTCGTGTTGTTACCAATCCCTGCTACACTAAGGAGGGATACAACTCTGTGTAAGTCATCGGTATCTGAGGAAGTGGAGGTTTTGTTGTCGGTCTCCGATTTTGGTAGTTTTGTCTGGGTGCCTGAGCTCTAGGCTGATGATGTTGTTGATAGGGTGGAGCGTTGGGCGCCCGTTGATACCCTTGTTGAATTGGCTGATATACAAGTGCTGGTTGCACTGTCTGATAACTGGGAACAGGATGACTGAAAGCCGGAGTTACAGCTGCCACATAAGGTTGTTGGGCATACTGCAACGGATACACTGGTCGTTGTTGCTGGGTTTGCTGAACATAACTCGCTTGAGGCTGCTGAACAAAGCCTTGCTGAGGTTGTTGAACAAAGCCTTGCTGAGGTTGTTGAACATAACTCTGCTGATACTGTTGGTAAGGTGGTCTCCAGGTGCGATTCTTTCTTCCCACGGTTACTGCATTTGTCTCCCCTTCCTTCTTTCTATGAAAATTACTGCTGAGATTTTTGACATTGTTGTTACCAGAACTGCTGGAACTGCTAGCCACCTTCCCATTCTTCATTCCTAACTCCACTCTTACCCCCACTGCTACTATATCTGAAAAACTGGCGGTTACACTACTGATCATTTTCTCATAAAACTCTGGTCTCACCGTATCGACGAACCAATTTGTTAACTCTTTTTCGCTCAAAGGAGGTTCTACCTGAGAAGCAGTTTCCCTCCACCTTTGTGCATACTCTTTGAAAGATTCCGAACTCTTCTGTGACATACTCAGTAACTGTCTTCTATCAGGGGCTAAATCCATGTTATACTTGTAATGTTTCACAAAAGCATCAGCCAAGTCTTGGAAACTATGAATACGAGACTGATCCAAGCCCAAATACCATTTAGCGGGAGCTCCTTTCAGACTATCTTGGAAACAGTGAATCATTAACTTATCGTCTTCTACATGAGCGGCCATTCTTCGATAATACATAATCAGATGCGTTCGAGGACAAGTAGCCCCAGAATACTAATCAAAATTAGGAACTTTGAACTTTGGCGGAATTACCAACCCGGATACCAAGCACATATCTCTGGCATCAGTACCAAAGATGTCATTTCCTTCCATTGCTCTGACTTTCCTGCCTATAGTCTCTACACTTTCTTTCAACTTATCATGTCGTCCGCTCTCTTCTTCATACCTATCAAGACCTTCGTACACTGGTGAAGGATTATGAAAAACAGGGTGCGCTTGAACCTGAACAGAAGGCTGAGTGTAAGTAGGAATAGCTTGAAGAACTTCTGGCCCCAAAGGAACCGCTTGTTGATTAACTACTGGTGGAGGTACAAAACCAGGCGATAACCCATATGGTGGATCATTTGCAACAGTGACTGCCGTTGGGATCGGCTCTACAACTATGCTAGTGATTTCAGAAACAACAGTGGCTTGAGTGTCCAACTTTGCACGAATGACTTGTAGGGCTTCCATGATCTGCCCCATGCCTCCTCGTAGCTCTCTGAGTTCATTATCAATTTTGTCCACATCCAAATTTTGTCCTTCCATTCTTAGGCGAGCTTGGGCTCGGGTGTTGTATCGGTGTTGAGGATTCAGTGTGATTCTTTCTGGAGACAAGACATTGAGATGAGACACAACACAAGAACATGCACATGCAATGCTTATGAATGCAAAATGCAACAATGCAAAATTAATCATTCAAGGAATCCAAAGAAATATTTATAATAACGGGTAAAAAAGTCCTTACGGATTAATAACTAAGAATTTTACAACAATGATTCTTTAGTTCCTTGAATGATTAATTAATGCAAATGCAAATACAAAAGGTTTCATGGAACTCAGATCAAAACATCATTTCATTTCATTGATTTTCAAGATTTCATTACAAAATATCTAGTACATTTTACGAAAGTCCTAAATATGAGGCTGACAGTATTCTAAATAAAAGTCTTATTTTGCTTTGAGCTTCTTGATTTCTTCCTCCATCTGAGTCTTCTCGAGAATAAGTTTGTCCACGACTAGCTTCCATGGAGTTGGCTGAGAGATGGAAGAAGATAAACCTTCCTGTGTCTTCCTCTTCTTATAAGCAATCATTTCTTCGTCCTTCGCCTGTAGTCGTCTACGGAGTTCATCATTCTCTTCCATGGCCACTTGGTACTTGTATTTCCAGGCTACTTCAGTTTGTTGTGACTTCCTCAAGGCAATCTTTAAATTCTCTTCTTCAGACATAAAGATCATTGTGTGTTCCTCCTCTAAAGCCATGGGTTTCTGCTGAGAATAAGGCATCTTCAGCTGAATAGCTCTCTTTCGGACCCATTGGAGATAAGGCTCGAGAGAGACGCAATTAGGCTTCCCTAAGTCTTCCTATCCTTTCTTGTGTATATGTCCCCAAGCTTTTAGAATTTCTCCCTTCAATTCTGAGCTTCCTTTAAAGAAAATATTCTCCACATGAGCGCTGTTTGGTTTGTCCTTCAAAGGATATCCAAGCTGACGGCGAGCGAGAACATGGTTATAACTGATTCCTCCATTTGTACCCAGGAGAGGTACGTTGCCACAACTATCAATGATTTTTATCCCATCGTAACTACGGCTGTACCAATCAATATCAGAGTGAGTAAGAGCCATAACCTTCTGAGACCACCAACCTTCATTCCAAAAAACGTGAGCCTTAGGTAAGTGAGAAATAAACCACTTATATAACAAAGGGACACAACAGATAATCATTCCTCCTTTATGCAAATTCCTCGGATGAACAGAATGATAGGCGTCAGCTAATAAAGTAGGCACAGGGTTTTTCTTTAAGAAAATTTTAATGGCGTTGAGATCCACAAAATTATCAAAGCTTGGAAACAAGAAGATCCCATAAATGAGCAAGGAAAAGATAGCTTTGAATGCATCCATACTCAAGTGATCAACATAGTATTGTGCTTTTCCAACCAAGAACTCTGCAGTCAAACCAAAGACTCCTCCCTTAGTAGCCATATTTTTCTGAATATCCATCATTCCCAAACGCGTAGCTTTAGCAATTTCTTCTTCCTTAGGGTCCTTCTCCATGATTGGAAAAGGAGAGTCTTCAAGAATAGGCAAACCAATCAAGCAAGAATATTCCTCAAGTGTAGGTACCAGCTGATAATCAGGAAAAGTGAAACAATGATAGAGTGGATCATAAAACTGGAGAAGTGTGGAGAGAAGTCCCAGATCCATCTTCCTTTTTACCCTCAACAGTGACAATAAATTCCCATACCTGCTCTTGAATCCTTTTAGATCTGTTATCAAAGTGCTCAACCTTTCTATGTCATCCAAGTTAGGACTTTTGTAAGTGTACTTCATTGTTTTGTTTTTTCCACTATCCATGATGATCCTAATGTTTACAAACAAGAGATCTGAGTTCCATGAAACTTTTTATGATATGATGTTCATGAATGCATGAATGCAGAAACACAGGTAAGCACAAATATATACACTGATAAAAAGATAAAGGTTTTGGTTTGGAGAACATGAGTATGGAGTCAAGGTCTACCCACCCCAAAGGTATGTACTAAGGCTTTCAAAACTGTAGAGCAAGGTTCTAAAAGAGTTCCCGGAGTCCTCGATCCATCTTTCGGATATTATCAATTTCCCAAATACTTGGTGGTCGATAATATTCTCAAGAGAGTCTCGTCCAAGCGTAGCATCGCGTATCAACTACTTTGGAATTACTTCCTTATAGTCATCGCACTACATCCTAATAAAGCCATAGTGGGGAAAAGGTAATCTAAAGGTCCTCAGTATCACGGGCTCCTATGCAGAAAGCAACATTGTTTTTACGAATACTCGATCAACAATACTAACTCTCAGAAGGGCCTCTACTGAGCGGAGGTTTTCTCAAGTCAACTTGGTCGAGAATCAACTCCCTATAAGTCTCCTTGAATATACCACCATCCTATCATAAGTACGCTCAAACACGGGTATAGTGTTGTCTCACCAATCAAAGTTCCCAAGAACCAACAGAGCACATATGCACATATTTACAAGTATTCACAAATAAGCAAGTATTCAAACAAGATAGGCTAAACCCTCAAAGCAATAAAAAGCATTTTCCCCAGTGAAGTCGTCATTTTCTGTTGCGGTGAAAATTGGATATCAAGCTATTAAATTAACTTGAATCTTTAATTCTTTTTACAACCGAACTTTATTTTATCCAAAGGAAAGGTCTAAAGAAAGAAAAACCTTTTTTTGCGATATAACGACAACGCTTAAGAGATTCGGGGATCGGGGGTTGGTTATACCTAGGGAAGGTGTTAGCACCCTAAATATCTGTAGTACTCTACAGGAACCTTTTGTTTGATTGCTTGCTAAGTTTGTGATATGTACTATGGATTGGGATAAGTAATGACCTAGTTGGTTTTCTAAGTTTGCTCGCAAAGACGTCGCATCTTCTGCCTACGTATCCTGACTAGGATAGAATCAGAGCAATCGTAGTTCACCTCACAAGGGGGGAAGAACACTTGATGGTGATCAAGGTGCAGAGGGGAACAAACATGACAATGTTTGTGTGGAGTTTGAAAAAACTCCCTATTCTAAGTTGTAATATTCAAAAGGGACAGTAAGAAATCATGACGATGATTCTTACACAGAGTTGACAAACTCTTTCCTAGGGTTCTAGTTGAAGAACACTCCTAGTACAGGTGGGTCTTTTAGACTTGAAGCAAAGTCTAATGGCTTCTAATCTAGGGTTAAAGTGACTTAACAAAGTCAAGAGAGGGATGAGGGTCAAATGGACAGACTTTTCCTTTGGAAGTAGACAGGGGAGGCAACAAGATGAGAGCTAACAAGCTTCATCACTTGGGGAAAGAAATCAACAAGAAAATTAACAACATGATAAAGGAATATTCAATGTGACAACCATTAAATGAGTATATAATATTGATAAGCATAAAAAATGCATTGATGACAATCAAAGCAGGTAAGCAGAACAGGAACTGTGACGACAGATCGAGTTAAATTAAGCTAACAGATGAAGTAACATGACCATGGTAATAACCAAAGATGAAGTCCTAACATGTTAACAAACATTTAAGAATGAGAATGCAAACAAGTATCACAAATAATTATAAGTACATCAGGAGAAAATTCATCTGCATACGTCAAAACGATCACAGAAAATACACAACTTGCACATAGTCAAAAGAGATGAAAAATTATGAAAACATGAAAATAAAAAATATGAAATGAAATTAGACATCAAGATGAACACAATGCAAAAAGAATGGGTGAAAAATGATTAAAATTGAGAGAGATATGATTTTTTGAATTTGGAGTGAAAAATGACAAAAAATAATAAAAGAGTTGCCCTCCTCAGGGGTCGAACTCAGGCTTGCGAGGTCAAAGGCTTGTTTTGGCATATGGTCTTACCACTGGGGTGGCTATACATCCATTTATGGAAGCCACCCTATAAATACATAGGGCGTGTTTCAAAACCAGTTGGTCATAAAAGCAAGGCAAAAATCATGATTTGCATTTTGGGCATAACTTTCTCAAATCTTCATCTTTTTTGACAAATTTATATGTAACTTGACGAGTAAAACATGAGGAACATGATGGTGTTGTTGGTTTTTCAAAATTCATTTTCCATTTTAAAATCCGATAATGGTTGCCTTTGGTTGTTTGAAAATGCAATTTGAAATGAATCCCTCAATCCAATCATTTTCCAATCAAAACAATTGTACACACATGACACAAATTTGCTATGGAGTAAGTATGAGCACAAAAGAGATTTGAAAACAGGCTGTAATGCAAACTGCTATGTGAGTTGCAATCATGTGCTTTGTGAAATGCATGAGTAAGTTCAGTTCAGGTTTCAAGCCATTCTAGGTAAAGCAAATCATGTGCACATGTCTTATTTATGCTCTTGAATGAAAACACACAAAGAAACAAGTTCAAAACATTTTGGAAATGAAAATGACATAAGAGTTGCAAACATGGTATGTTCATAGCATGAAGATGTCAATTCATGGCTGCAGCTGGTTTCAATTCAATTCAAACATACTTACATGCTACAAATGTTCATTCAAATGAATTCAAATGGTTAAATTGATGCAAGGCAAAGCAGTGTGAGGTTTGGTGTTCATGATGTTTTACATGTGTTTGTGAAAGTGCAAGATGATGAGTAACTCAATTTAAAACAGTTTCAGGTCACTATAGTCACATAGACACATTGCATATAAGATATTAGATGAGATTGAATACCATTTGTAGCTTAAACTGGCTATGGTGAAAGAGTGATGCTTCATGTGCAAGCTTTATGTGTGTGAAGTGCAGCAGGATGTGGGATTCAAGTTCAAAACAGTTTCAAGTCATTCTAGCCATACATACACAACACATATATGATATAGAGTGAATGCCAACAAAAATTAGGATTCAAAACAACCTGTACTTAGAAGTGGTATGCTAGCTGTCATTTGGCTTTTCAATTGTAAGTGAAAAAAAACAGGATGATGCAATAGGAATGCCAAATCAAAGTTGATGCAAAATTGGAGTAGGGTAGCTTCATACACATATTATATACACATTATCAAGAGTGTCCACATATCAAGAAGTATTCAAAACAGGCTGAGGAAGAATATGGCATTCAAACTATCATTTGTCATTTTGGCCAAGCATGAGCCAATCAGAAACAAAGGCAAAAACAGTATGAGGCATCTTTAAACACAATCAAACACATACACAAGTTACTTATATGCATACAAGTGAGATCCAAACACAATTTTAGTGCAAACAAACTGGTGTGAAAAGTATGTGCTTCATGTGCAATTTGGTGTTGGTGAAGTGTAGCAAGCTGGTATAGTTTTTTTTATTTTTAGGCACCAAATGATCAAGTAATTCAGTCATACATATCACATATATGGAAACACACATGTTCATGTAAAAGAAACAGGCACCAACATATTAAAACACAATTTGGCATGTGAATGCTTATGTAAGGTTATTTTGGGACAACATGACCTCAAATTTACAAATCATGGTAATGTAAAACATGAGAGAGTTTTTCAAGGTCACATACCTCTTATAGATAGCTTTGAACAAGTGAAATTACTAAGAAGCCCAGAGAACTTCAACTTCCTCTTTGACTTGAGACTTTTCTTCCTTTTGAAGCAAAACACCACTTTTATGACAGTTGAAGAAATAAACTTCTCCTATCACTCCCAATGCTTTGGACAGTTGAAAAACAATATATAAGAGGTGTTTGAATGATTGGAACACCAAGGGAATGCTTAAAACAAGATTTGGTAGAATTTGTGGCTTTTGGTCAAAGTAACTTGATGTGGAAGTTGACTTTTTGCAAAATGAGGTTTTTGAGTGGTTTAAGGTCTTGGACACCTTCTATATCATATTTAGAGATTGTGTGGATGATTGTTGAGGTGTTTTAGTGTAGAGAAATGATTTTGGCAGCCCTAGTAGCAAGGCAAATTTTTTGTGTTTTTGGTGGAAATGGTGATTTAGGTTTTGAAGTTTTTTTTTTGAGGCAAGGTGCAAGGGCAGAGGTTTCTTCTGGTTTTTTAGAAGATTGTTGATGATGAAAATGAGGTGAGGGAGAGTCCTATTTATAGGAAAATGAAGTGGCTTGGGCAGATTTGAAGTTTCTTCACTTTGAAGAAAGGTTTTGAACGTCCAAAATCAAACTCCCTCAAATGGGTTTCCTTGATCTGCAAGGCCAGCCTCAATAGTAAAAAAAAATGATGAATTTGAAGTGTCTAAATGCAGGCTAGAGTGTAGCATCATGGCTGTTTCAGAACTTGGCTTTACACCTCATGCTTACTTTTCACCTTTGAAGGCAAGTTGCAAGGCAACTTGCAAGCTACTTGCAAAGCTTGTCTTTTTTCCATATTTCTGCATTTCCTTGGTCCTCTTGGGTTACAAACTTTCTACATATCAGATAAAATAGGATTCACAAGTTAGAATTGATCAATTTTGATGAAGGAAGTGATTTTTTGAATTTGGGCAATGTGGGACTAAAGTGAAAAACCACCAACTTGCCATGACCATAACTTTCAGCTCACAAATCCTTTTGAGATGTGTTAGTACTTTTTAGAAAGCCCTCACATAGCTCTAAAACATTCATGTTTTCACTAGTTTCAATTTCCCAAAGGAACTTGGGAAAAAAGCCCCCCAAAGTTGCTAAAAAATGAACTTAAAAATGAAATTTCTCCAAGTCTTTTTCCCCTCTACAAATGAATTTGATCATAACTCCAAATCTATGCATTTTCTGATCATGGACCACTTAGGGACTTTTGTATTACTTGTCAAGAGCTTCCAAATGAGCTTTGAACCAACTCAATTGGATGTGTGGTTAAGGAGTTATGGTTTAGCCCCTTTCAAAACCCTAATTTCCCGATTTTTCGATTACTCCTTCATTCTTGATCCAATGGTCATGAAATTTGATATGCAAGTCCAATATGACATAAGGAACAATTTTGTTTCACAACTTGAAGTCCAATTCCTAAAATTTGGAGAGTTGACTTTTCGGTCAATCGTACGACCGATCGGTGACTACCGAGTCGCCTGTTGACATTCTGGGCCCCCTGAGACTTTGAAACTTCTTGGATGAACTTTATTAATCTATATGAACTTCATGAATCACAATCCCACCATTTAAACATCTTCCAACATCAAATTCAAACTACGATTGACTTTTACTAGTCTAAAACCTTAATCGGGTGCTCTGAACTCTGGGGTAACAACCTCACATTGGCTTCTCAATTGACATTATATAATATCCTTGACCTTGTTCCCTATTTGAATGAGCCCAAAACATTGACTAATCACAAACCCTGAAGTTTCAATTTTGACTGCACGAAACCCTGATTCATCTGCAATTTGACAAAGACAGACTTGCACTGGGTTAAGGTTAGAAAATTCATGAATATGCTCCTAAAATGATAATGAGAATCTAAGGGGTCAAAATTTGGGGTGCAACACCAGGCTTCTAAAGCAATAGGAAATGGTTACGTTGCCTCGTTAGGAGGATATTGAAGTCATCAATCTGGGTACTGAGGATGAGAAAAGGGAAGTCAGAATAGGGGATGCTTTGGAAGATGATGTCAAGAGAATATTGATTGAGATGCTCCGTGAGTACATGGATATCTTCACTTGGTCATACAAAGACATGCTTGGGCTAGATACAAATATAGTAGTGCACCGGCTGACTCTCCAAGAAGAATGAGGCCTGACATGGCAGTCAAGATCAAAGAATAAGTTCAAAAGCAGTTAGACGTTGGGTTTCTTGCTGTCACCAATTACCCTCTGTGGGTCGCTAATATTGTTCCTGTGCCTAAGAAAGATGGAAAGGTCAAGATGTGTGTTGATTACAGAGATTTGAATAGAGTAAACCCGAAAGATGATTTCCCGCTCCCTCACATTGACGTGGTGGTTGATAACACCGTGAAATATTCTGTGTTTTCCTCCATGGATGACTTCTCTGGGTATAACCAAATCAAAATGGCCCTAGAGGACACGGAGAAAACTACCATCATAACACTGTGGGCGACATTTTGCTATAAAGTGATACCTTTTGGATTGAAAAATGTTGGGGCAACTTATCAGCGAGCAATGGTGACTCTCTTTCATGACATGATTCATCAATATATTAAAGTATATATTGATGACACGATTGCAAAGTCACAAACGGAGGAAGGACATCTGGTCAATCTTTTGAAACTTTTTGAAAGACTAAGGAAGTTCAAGCTGAGGTTGAATCCTAATAAGTGCACCTTTGGAGTGAGATCTGGGAAGCTGCTAGGTTTCATTGTCAGTGAGAACGATAATGAGGTAGATCTGCAAAGATCAAATCTATTCAAGAAATGTCTGAACCAAGGACGAAGAAAGAGGTTTGTGGTTTCCTGGGGAGATTGAACTACATTTCAAGGTTCATTTCTCACTTTACAGCCACTTGTGAGCCTATATTCAAATTGCTGAGGAAAGATCAGGAAGTCGTTTGGAATGAAAATTTCCAAAAGGCTTTTGGGAAGATAAAAGAGTATTTGCAGGAACCTCTGATACTAATGCCTCCAGCTGTACGAAGACCTCTGATTATGTATTTAATGGTTCTTGAGAATTCAATGGGTTGTTGTCGCAACTGCGAAAATCGAGGCCGACAATGACAGAAGAGTCGCCACCATGCGTTATTTATCCCAAGAGAGGGAAAGGAAACGCTCAGAGAAAACCTAACGGAAAGAGGGATAAGATCGGTCATCGCAACCAAATCTCGGGTTCGGGAGTCGGTTACGCAAGGGGAAGGTATTAGCACCTCTCACGTCCGCCGTACTCGATGGGATCCACGTTTGTTGTCTATCTAAAAGGGTGATTGAAACTATCTAACTACAGGCTTGACGACAAAAGAAAAAGAAGTGACTCGGCAAAGCAACGACGCTTTGTGCCTACATATCTCATCTGAAGTGAGAAGTCAGAGTCAACGTAGTTCGGCTAACTACGGGTGAGAGGGGGGAAAGGTTGCTCGCCAAGACATCGCGTCTTGTGCCTACGTACTTTCATATGGTATGAAAGATCAGAGCAGACGTAGTTCGGGCTAAAAGGGACCACAGGTTGGTTCAAAAGTTTTTAAGGCCCGAGTAGGGTTAACAAGTAGTTCTAGCAGTTGGTGTATGCAGCTCGACCATTGGATACTTAGGCGTTACCGTTTTCGGTAGTACTAAAAGTTAACGACACTCTTTTTATCTGAAATGATTTTCCTGATTAAGATCCCGAAAGATGAAAAAGGTTTGAAGTGTTTTTGTGTTTTTTAGAGAAGAAGTGTTTTGAATTGGAGTGTTTATAATGCATGTTGTACTAAAGTCTAAAACCTAGGATCGAATGTGTCACATATCGTCCTAAGGACGTATACTAAACACTCTAGGCAATTGAGAGGTGGCCCCTCAATCACCATTTCCCAAGTATAAGGCTCATGACACAACATCCATTATCTTTATTAAGTGTGTTAAGATGGTATGAAGATTAGAAGAGAAGGGACAAACAAAAGGGGGACTAACACATACCTAAAGTTGTCAGGCAATGGGAATCCTAAGATTGAGATTCAAAAGGGGACTACCTAATGTTATCATACATGGTTAAAATCCTAATGTCTACCATAACCTCCCAAGAGTGATTATAGATCCTAAGGGGAAGGAGCCAAAAGAGGAACAAGAAACAACATTAATATCCAAGGATGCAAACAAGGAATGCAAATGAGGGAGGGAATTGGTGTGGGGCAATAGCCTCCACAAGCTCATCTCAACCTCAAGAAACAATATGATAAATGTAAGAGATGAAAGGGAAAAGAAATACATCAAAAGAAACACACAAGTGCACTAAAATAGGATGAAATGGCCTAAACCATTCAAACATCAACCACAATGCCACAAAGCAAACAACATGAAAAGAGAAAAGAAATGAACCCTAACCCAAAGAGGGATTATAACAAGAGAAGAAAATAGCAAGTCATCCTCAAATATCATTCAACCAAAGCATCACCATGATTTGTGCAAAACGATGCAACAAAAGTGTCCTCATGGCTCACCATTCAAGTCATGTTTCAAGTATCTCCAAAGGAGGGACTAGACAAACCTAAATGGTGTCCCAAATTCCTTGGACAGCAAGGGAAATGAAATAAAAGTTCTCAAAAGCAAAAGCAAGTAAGCCACAAGGAAATGCAAGCAAATTCCCAAAGGAAAACAAGCATGTTTCACATAGAAACCCTAATTGGAAACTCAAAAGTAAACAACCAAATAAACAAGCAAAACACTATATAATGACCTAAAAATGAGCAAGCATCATCATTAACATGTTAGAAACATGAATCAAAAGGCATTGAGAGCTCAAAGGATCCAAAAATGTCATATCCAAGTCAAACTAGGTCAAGATGTATGTATGAACCTCCCTTTGGGTAACTTGACTTGCAAGTTACCCTAAAATTAGGAAAATGATTCAAAAATTATCAAATAAAATGTAAGAAGCTCATAAACATGTTGGCAACCATAGGCCAAAAGGTTACAATCAAAATCACTTCCCAACATCACCATAGAAATTGATTCACAAGGGTGCTCCATTGTGAAGGAGGATTGTTTAGGGTCAAATGAAGTGCATCAAAAGTCAACCAACAGGGGCAAAATGGTCCTAAAAAATTCATCAACTCATCATTGATATGAGGATTGCATTTTACTCATTGGATCAAAAGGAAATGAGAGAAATAAAAATAAAAACCAAAACATGTCAAGATTTAAGTCAAATAAAACACTTCCAATGTTAAATTCCATTTTTAATTGAAAAATAATTAGAAAAAATAAAATAAAAATTTCATAAAATAAAAGACATCTCAAGGAGTCTAAAACATATTTTTGTGGAATTTTATCACTCTTGGAAGTACTTTAAAAATGATTTAAATATGAACAGATATAAAATAAAAAACAAAAAGAAAAAAATAAAATAAAATAAAGGGTCGGGGGTGCAGAAAGCAGCCCAGAAGCGTTGGAATCCAAATGGGCTTCACAAAAGGGGTGTGAATAGCGCGCCCAGCCCATCAGCAAAAAAGGAAAAAAAAAATGTGTGCTAGCATTTGGTGTGGTCAACAGAGGCCCATGATGTGATGCGCTCTGGACAATTGGATCAGAAAGTATGCCAATCTAAGGATTCACAAAGCAACACGTGGCCAGGCACAGAAAAATATATGAAATGATGAGTTTTGTTGTGGATCATGTGCGTGCAGTCAACCAAGGAACATGGTGTGTCTTAATCTGGAGCGTCAAATGAAAAAGTAATCAGATCAAACGAATATGAGCAACACACGTGGCTGGGAAAACATTCAAAACCTGGGGGGAAAACCAGACGGCCAGAACCACTGTTCCAGTTGTCTTCTCCGGCGCCCCAAGCGAACCAGCCACGGCCAAAAATGCAAGTGCCTCAAAACTTGATCAAAATGAGTAAAATAAAAGCCAAAAATGATCTCCAGGTTACGTGAATTTCAAATCCACCATCCATTGTCATTGATCATGCTTTAATAAGACAAAACGAACAGAAAAAAAATAAGCTCAAATGAAAAAAGTTAACAAACAACCATGAAATCAATCCAGAAACCAACTACACATCAAGAGGTTTACAAATGTATAAAAATGGCGCAGTATAGATGCATAAACAGTGATATATTTGGATTAAAAGAAAACCTAGAATCAAGCTTCCACAGAGCTCAGTTTGTTAATGAAGCTTGAAATAAATCACCCAGAAATGTTCTATGAAGCTCAAGGAATGTTTTGAAATCTTTGGTTTGGGTTGAAACTCAGTGAAACTTAAAAAACGTTTTTGACTTTTTCCTTACTTTCTCTCAATGTGTTCTTGCTCAAATTCTCACCAAAACCAGTTCTGAAAGTTTGTGAACAATCCTGAGAATATGTATGATGAATTTGGATTGAAAGAAAACCTAATTTTGTTCTCCTTAAGCCCAATTGGATTTCACTTTTTTACCTTATGGCCACTTCAAAAGGAACACGAAAATCACCTTGTCAAGCTGTAAAAATGACTCAGCTAGCTTGCATCTGAGGCAGGTTGATCCAAGGGCTGAGAATGGCTCCTTAATTTGATCTTATGACAAGGTTTTGATAAGTTACTTAATCTTAAAGAAAGCTTGAAAATCGCCACCAAAATGAGCTCAAATATCAAATCCAAAGTTGGCATTGTGTTTGAAATGTATTTGGCACTCAAAAAATGCACAAGGTTGATCCAAAATGATCCCAAGTGAATTTACTATGATTTTCCCCTTTTAAGGCCTTTTTCATGGAAATTTCATTAGGGATCCTTCAATCTAAGCCAAACCTTTGATACCTTGATGTTTGGTTGAGAAAATAACCCCATTTGGAACAAGTTTGAAGTTGGAAAGATTTCCATTTGAACTGTGCAAAGTGGTGAAATGGACCTATAATGAAAATTACCTATAATCCTGCTTTCCCAAAATACCCCTGCCTTGCAAGCCTTATAACTTGAGTTCTACAAATCAGATGAAGGACTTCTAGTACTCTTTAGAAAGATAAGATCATGAGGAACAACTTTAATGTTCATCAAAAGTTGAGGAGAAACATCCTTCTAGGTCAAAAGTGGCTTGGAATTTGGTTGACTTTTGTTGACTAAAATCACATTCATCTAAGGACCTGTAACTTGCCAGCATCATAACTTGAGTTCTAGAAATCAGATGAATGACTTCTACTACTCAAAATAAAGCTAGAAACATGCTCTACAAGTTTCGTGTTAGGGTCAAGATGAGATGATATTTTTATCTTGAGATAGGTGGTCTTGAAGTCAGGCCCTAAATAGGGGATTTTACATTGTCAGGCTTAGAAACCCTAGCTTAGTAACTTCTCACACTCTTGATTCTTGATGAATTGATCTTGAAATGGCATCTCATGTATCTCAACACAACATTCCATGACCATAAAGACTTGGAATTGAGTCTTGATCTCCTTCCATTTCACAGTTGACTCAGGGTTGACCAGATGAAAACCCTAATTGCACCACCTTCAACTGTAACTCTTCACACTTGGTGTAAACACTTGAATGAACTCCACAATGACCTACAAGACCTCCAATGAGCTTAAATGATGATATCCCTCAATAACCATGGGCATGTGATCCTCAAATGACCTTCAAATGGCCTCCTAAACAGGAGGTGAACCACATACACTTATATGCCTATCCAAAGGGCTTTGACTTGTCTAAGATGATGGTAACCCCCCTGTTGACTTGAACACAAACTCTTGATTAGGTTTAGAACCCTTGGCAAATCCCTCTTGTTAAACACACATCTTTTGATCCCCTGTAAAATGCAAAATGCTATGCAATGCAATATGCTAGAACAATGAAGTGAAACATAAACCAAGTAAAGAAAAGGTTGGGCAAATTTTGGGGTACAACAGTTTCCCCTATTCAAACGACTTAGACCTGAATGAGTGAAAAGCGAACGACTTTCACACCATCCAGGTAAAAGAAGGTTGAATACCAAAGAACCCAGAAATTTGCCAACCGTAGAAAATAAAACTGCAAACAAGAATCTCCAGAGATAACTGCTCTGATTACAAACATGCCCCGCTGGGGGGAAAGAGAACTTAACGAGTAACTCTGCTTGGGCAAAACTATAAAAAGGGGAATACTTAAAATTGTCGGAATCTGGATATTCAATGAACCAAATGAATCAATGGAGTCTGTTGGAGCCTGGACACTCAACGAGATGAGGAGCACATCAACAAATGAAAATTGGTCGGAGTACGAACACTCATCAAAGCAAACCAACCGGAGCCTAAACACTCAACGAAACAAACCAACCGAAGCCTAAACACTCAGTGAAACAAACCAACCAGAGCCTAAATACTCAACGAAACCAACCTAACTGGAGTCTAAACACTCAACGAAACCAACCTAACCGGAGCCTAAACACTCAACGAAGCCAACCAACCAGAGCCTAAACACTCAACGAAGCAAACTAACCGGAGCCTAAACACTCAATGAAACCAACCTAACCGGAGCCTAAACACTCAACGAAGCCAAACTAATCGGAGCCTAAACACTCAACGAAGCAAACCAACTGGAGCCTAAACACTCAACGAATGCAAACTAACTGGAGCCTAAACACTCAAAGAAGCCAAAGTAACCAGAGCCTAAACACTCAACGAAGCCAAACTAACCGGAGCCTAAACACTCAATGAAACCAAACTAACCGGAGCCTAAACACTCAATGAAGCAAACCAACCGGAGCCTAAACACTCAACGAAGCCAAACTAACCGGAGCCTAAACACTCAACAAAGCCAAACTAACTGGAGCCTAAACACTCAATGAAGTAAACCAAATGGAGCCTAAACACTCAACGAATCCAAACTAACCGGAGCCTAAACACTCAACGAAGCCAACCAACCACAGCCTAAACACTCAACAAAGCAAACTAACTGGAGCCTAAACACTCAACGAAGCCAAACTAACCGGAGCCTGAACACTCAATAAAACAAACCAACCGGAGCCTAAACACTCAACGAAGCCAACCAACCGGAGCCTAAACACTCAACGAACCAAACCAACCGGAGCCTAAACACTCAGTGAAGCAAACTAACCAGAGCCTAAACACTCAACAAAGCAAACTAACTGGAGCCTAAACACTCAACGAACCAAACCAACCAGAGCCTAAACACTCAACGAACCAAACTAACCGGAGCCTAAACACTCAACGAACCAAACCAACCAGAGACTAAACACTCAACGAATCCAAACTAACCGGAGCCTAAACACTCAATGAAGCAAACTGGAAACTGGAGTAACTGATGGACAAAGGGAATATGTCACGAACTGAGCCTTCACCGGAACTTGGATATTCAACGGAGCAAAAGATACCATCACAAACTTATCAGAATTAATAACCAAACAGAGTCTGGGCACTTCAAAGGTAAAGCAAAACGTCACCAATACAAAATGTCGGAACCTAGATGTTCAACAGAGGAGCCGAAGTCTGAACGCTCGACATAAAGAAAAAAACAGAGCCTGAAGATCACCTATAGGGGATAACCACCACCTGAAAACAGAAAGGTAACGACCTGGTTTATATTTCAGAATGCAAATGTTTGAAAATGTCGTAATGCTCCATACAAAATGGAAATGCTACGCGTTTGGGTAGATGATATGCACGTATGCAGATGCAACGGAACCGAATAAGCAAAATAAATGCCGGAAACAAAAGATCCCTCTTGCTGGAGATAAACTTTGCATGCCAATAACCAAAATGGACTTAAACTGGAGAGATAGGCCCTGGGTGTCTTCCGGGGAACCTATGATTCTGCGGGGAAATCAACTCGACTGAAGACCTCAGTCTGTCATCTTGATTTGATGGGGAGTAAGCAAGCACCTGTACTTCGTGGGGATTAGAAATGTGTATCGACCAACTACTGGGGATAACCGCACACCTATGCGCACACCACCATGCTGGGATAAAGAAACAACTTTTAATTGCTGGGGAACAAACTCTGGCTGGGGAAAACAGCTCCATCCATACCTTCTTAGAGAGATGCCCCAAGGGTAACAAACCTGCAAAACAACAGACAAGATACTACACAATAAAGGCTATCTTGGTCATCATCCATAACGTTGTTCAGTTAAGTCAAAGTTTTAACAGTTATTGGCCAAGGCCTGCAAGTTTATGTATGTGCAAATTCATCAAAAACATCGGGCGTTTTTCACAAAAGTAAAAGCTAAAACCAAACACACAAAGATTTTCTGAATAGCATGTTTTATTGATAAACGGCCTGAAAATAGGCAAATTTACAAAGGATGCAACTCCTGAAATGAGAAAGTTGCGCCAAAGACAAATAAGAAATGCACAAAGATATACAAAATGTCGGCAGTATGGTACAGACAACCACCATGGGACGACTCATCTATGACTCGCATGACTTTGATGCTCTTCTGATGCTTCGGCTTCGGAAGAGATTGACTTGAACGGTTTCCCGCGGGTCCTCCCATAATCCACTATGTCTGAAGACCAATACGCAGATCGCGGTTGTTTGCTTTTTAAATCCCTAACTTTTGCCTGAATCTCCCTCACGGGTTTTCGCTTCACCGGGATACCCATTTTTGCCAAAGTCGCCTTTTCAGGTTTTCAACTTTGCGGGTTTACATCTTTTCTTTTTATCCTTAATTTTTGCCCAAACCTATCTTTTTATGGTTCGTCGGGATGCCCCATTTTGCCTGGATTTTCTTTTTTTTTTCAATCCAACGGGTCTCCTTAAGCAAAGTATTTTTTGACTGTGTCTGCGTTCACAGGGGACGTGAAATCTTCACCGTCCATAATCGAAAGTTGTAAGGCTCCTCCGGAGAAAACTTTCCTTACAACATACGGACCTTCGTAATTGGGAGTCCATTTGCCCTTGTGATCGTTCTGTGGTGGGAGAATCCATTTCAACATTAAATCACCTGCCTGAAAGCTTCGGGGACGTATCTACTTATCGAAAGCTTTCTTCATTCTGCTTTGGTATAGACGACCGTATGCGATGGACGCCAACCTTTTCTCATCCATCAAGCTGAGCTGATTCAACCTGTTCTACACCCATTCTGCTTCATCTAGTTTGACGTCAGCGAGAAGGGAGTTCTAGCTGCAGGGCATCTTCCAACGGCAGGACATCTTCCATACCCTATACCAACAAGAAGGGAGTTGCCCCAGTTGAAGTACGCACCGAGGTGCGATATCCGTGTAAAGCAAAGGGCAACATCTCGTGCCAATCTTTATAAGTCACAACCATCTTCTGCACTATCTTCTTGATATTTTTGTTGGATGCCTCGACCGCGCCATTCATCTTCGGACGATAGGGGGACGAATTGTGATGCTCAATCTTGAAGTTCTGGCACAACTCTTTCATTATCTTGTTATTCAGGTTAGATCCATTATCAGTAATGATCCTTTCAGGTATTCCATATCGGCAGATGATGTCTCTTTTGATGAACCGAGCCACAATTTGCTTGGTGACATTGGCATAAGAAGCTGCTTCGACCCATTTGGTGAAATAGTCGATGGCTACTAGGATGAAACAGTGTCCATTGGATGTAGTAGATTCAATCTTTCCAATCATATCAATGCCCCACATGGAAAAAGACCATGGAGATGACATGACATTCAAAGGACACGGCGGCACATGAATCTTGTCGGCGTAGATCTGACATTTATGAAATTTCTTCGCGAATTTGAAACAATTCGACTCCATCGTAAGCCAATAATACCCAGCTCGCAGCAACTTTCGAGACATGGCATGTCCGCCGACATGCGTACCGAAAGTATCCTCGTGGACTTCCTCTATAAGCAGATTTGCTTCTTTTTCATCCACGCATCTCAACAACACCAAATCATGGTTTCTTCTATAAAGCACACCATCCTGATTCAGTTGAAAATTTCCAGACAATCTCCTTAGACTCTTCTTATCTCGACTAGATTCCCCAGTCGGATACTCCTGGTTCTTAAGGAAATTTTGGATGTCAAAATACCACGGCTTGCCATCAGAGGCCTCCTCAATGGCGAATATGAAAGCGGGCCTATCAAGACGGGAGATAACTATTCTGGGAGCTTCATTCCAAAAAATAACCTTGTACATCGAAGACAGCGTTGCCAGAGCGTCTGCCATCTGATTCTCCGCTCGCGGCACATGGTAGAACTCTACCCTGTCAAAGAAGGGTAACAATATCCTTGCATAATTCATTTAAGGAATAAAATTAGGTTGAAGAGTTTCCCATTCTCCCTTGATTTGATTCACAACTAGCATGGAATCGCCATATACATTGAGATTCTTGATCCTCAAATCAATAGCTTCTTCGAGACCCATGATACACGCTTCATACTTAGCCTCATTGTTGGTGACCGAAAATGTCAATCTGGCAGTGAATGGGATGTGAGACCCTTGGGGTGTTGTAATGATTGCCCCAATTCCACTTCCGTATGAGTTGACGGCACCGTCAAATATTAACTGCCATTGGGAGCCAAGTTCAGGATCTTCATCTGGTAGTGGTTTGTCACAATCCTTCATCTTGAGGAACATAATGTCTTCGTCAGGAAATTCAAACTTCATTGGCTGATAGTCTTCGATAGGCTGTTCTGCGAGGTACTCTGACAGAACACTTCCTTTAATGGCCTTCTGAGAAACATACTGAATGTCATATTCTATCAGTACCATTTACCATCTGGAAATTCTTCCTGAAAGCGCTTTCTTTTAGAAGATATATTTGATCGGATCCATCTTCGAAATCAACATGGTTATATGGTTAAGCATATATTGTTTTTAACGTTTGGCAGCCCAAGCAAGTGTGTAACACGTTTTCTCAAGCATTGAGTAACGGGACTCACAATCTGTGAACTTTTTACTCAGATAGTAAATCACATGCTCTTTTCTTCCAGTCTCTTCGTGTTGACCGAGGACACAACCCATACTATTCTCAAGAACCGTTAAGTACATAATCAACGGTCTTCTAGCTACTGGAGGTATCAATATCAGAGGTTCCTGCAAATACTCTTTTATTTTCTCAAATGCTTTCTGACAATTCTCATTCCAAACGACCGCCTGATCTTTCTTTAATAACTTAAATAATGGCTCACAAGTGGTTGTGAGGTGAGATATGAACCAAGCAATGTAGTTCAATCTACCTAAGAAACCATGAACTTGTTTCTCGGTCTTTGGTGCTGGCATTTCCTGAATTGCCTTGATCTTTGCAGGATCAACCTCAATACCCTTCTCACTGACAATAAACCCCAACAACTTTCCTGATTGTACGTCGAAATTAAACTTGTTTGGATTCAGCCTAAGTTTGAACTTCCTTAATCTCTCAAACAACTTTAGAAGATTCACCAGATGCCCCTCCTCCGTTTGGGACTTTGCGATCATCATCGACATAAACCTCAATCTCATGATGAATCATGTCGTGGAAGAGTGTCACCATTGCTCGTTGATAAGTTGCCCCTGCGTTCTTCAAACCAAAAGGCATTACTTTATAGCAGAACGCTCCCCATGGCGTAATGAAAGTCGTTTTCTCCATATCCTCCGGTTCCATCTTAATCTGATTGTATCCGGAAAAGCCGTCCATGAAGGAAAACACTGAGAATTGTGCGGTGTTATCAACAAGCACGTCAATATGAGGGAGCGGGAAATCATCCTTTGGGCTCGCTCTATTCAAGTCCCTATAATCAACACACATCCTGACTTTGTCTTCCTTCTTAGGCACGGGCACAATGTTTGCGACCCACGGAGGGTAATTTGTCACGGCAAGAAATCCGGCGTCTAATTGCTTTTGGACTTCTTCCTTGATCTTCACTGCCATATCAGGCCTGGTTCTTCTCAGTTTCTGTTTAATGGGAGGACACTCTTCTCGAAGAGGCAGGCGATGAACTACAATATCTGTGTCGAGTTCAGGCATATCTTCATATGACCAAGCAAAGACATCCTTATACTCTTGGAGTAACTCAACCAATCTTTGCTTGACATCACTTTGCAGCGCGGCCCCTATTCTGACTTCCTTCTTATCTTCCTCAGTTCCCAGGTTGATGATCTCAACTTCCTCCTGATGAGGCATGATGACCTTCTCCTCTTGTCTCAACAATCTAGAAAGCTTTTCGGGTAGGTCTTTGTCTTCGTCAATCTCTTCTTCTGCTTGAAAGATCGGATTGTCAAAGTCACACCGAGTCATAGACGAGTCTGAGTCGATGGTATCTGAAATGTGTAACCTGCAATGATGATGATTTTATGCTTAAATGATATGCAAACAAAACAAACACAAACCACATTGCCATTTTAATGTTAGAAAACAAAAAGAAGAAAAACAAGGATCACAAAATTGAATGCGAAAAATGCCTTTTGATTAATGATAAAAAGATTGTTGAAACATAAACAAGCATGCCCTGAACAAAATACTGCTATGCTCCGGATAGAACATAGGGTTACACAATAACTGAGAAAACAAAGTATTAATGTTCACGTGTCACTTGGACAAATTCCTCAATGGACCAATTGCATATCTTCTGTCCGAGAGCGCTTGGATGGATCCAAGCGTCCATGTCACAATCACTGTCTCCGGCTTCGTCATCAGAAACAACATTGATTTGTTCAAAGATGACACCCCCACTGGTGAGCTTGACGGGCCCCTTGTAGCGTGGCGCGCTCTGCGAAGATGACGGGTGGTACCCTAACCCAAACTTGTCCTGCTTCTGAGGCATGTCTAGCACCTTTCCCCATCCTTGTGATGCCCCATCCTATACTGCCGCTTGAGCCTCCTTGAAAGATGACATAGCCACTTATGGTTCTTTGTTCACAACTGGAGATTTGTCCTTCACTTGCACAGTTTCGAAGGCCTGACACAAAGTCTCATGAGTTTCTCTGTCTACTTCAATGTATTTGAAAGATGACAAATGGCTAATCATGATATCTTCTTCCCCACATACCATCACAACACTGCCTCCGACCATATATTTCAGCTTTTGGTGCAGAGTGGACGTAACAGCCCCAGCAGAATGTATCCAAGGACGACCCAACAAACAACTGTAAGAAGGATGAATCTCCATGATGTAAAATACCGCCTCAAATAATTCCGGGCCCACTTGGAATGGCAGAGTTATTTCCCCAAAAACAGATCTTCGGGTTCCATCAAAGGCTCACACAACCACATCACTTGGTGTACAATAAAGACTCTGATGATCTATCTTCTTCAATGCTTTATTTGGAAGTACATTCAAGGACGAACCTGTATCAACAAGGACGTGTGACATCACTGTTCCACAGCATTCAATTGAAATATGCAATGCCAAATTGTGGTTTCTGCCCTTTGGCGTCAAGTCCAAATCCGTAAACCCCAGACCATTTCCTGCATTTACATGCGCCACAACTTGTTCGAGTTGGTTAACCGATATTTCTTGTGGCACATAAGCAGTTCTTAAAACCTTTAACAACACATTTCGATGTGCTTCTGAACACTATAGCAGTGATAGTATAGAAATATTGGAAGGTGTTTGTTGTAGATGGTCGACTATCTTGTAGTCGCTTTTTCTAATCAGTTTCATGAACTCTTCCATATCCTTTTCCAGAGATTCCTTCTCGCCCACCCGAGGGATTTCTTCTACCACTGTCTTGCCTTTCCCTTTATCAGTTTTCTCAACCATCATTTCAGGCGACGAAAAGATTCTACCGCTTCCGGTAATTCCTCCAGCTCCGACCAGATTATCCACCGAGTCGACAGGAAAACTCTTCAATTCTACCTTCTGTCCGTTACAAAACACCTTGGCTCCGTAATTCCACGGGATAGCCTTATTACTTTCGTATGGCATAGGGCCTGCTTTGTGATGATGATTGTGGGTGGCCTTGGAGGCGCAGAAATAGTAATAGTTTTATATGGGATTGAAATCATCGCGATTTCATCCTGCTCCTCCTCTACTACTTCCATGGGTTTCCTTTCAGCGGTCCGATCAAATTGTAACATTATTACATCCATCATGCTTTGAATACACTTTTTCAGATCATTGCATCCTTCAGGATGGCTCAAATAATTGACACAGCCTTCACTACAACCTGGGAACACTCCCCCCTTCAGCAGCTTCTCCTTTACAAAACTTAATGGTGTTTTCAACTCGTTCACGTCAGCTATCAGATCTAACCTTTCCTCTACCAGAACAACACCAACCCTAGCCGGCCCATGATTTGGCATATGTTCTGCACAACATTTGGTGCATCGTGTGAAAAATCTATAGCTTTGCTATCAATCAGATCTTGCAACTTATGTTTGAAAGCCTTGCAGTTGTCAATAGTATGGCCGGGTGCCCCATAGTGGAACTCGCATCGTGCATTCACATCAAAGTCGGGCGGTGGTGGGCCTGTTAAAGGAGCCATAGTCATCTTTTAGATCAACTGTAATTGCAAGAGAGTTTGGAGCACTTGGGAGTATGGCATCGGTGGTGGATCAAACACTCTATTTGCTGGCCGAACCGGATATCTTCGATAACCCTGCTGATTTTGTTGGGGTGGCTGCTGCTTCCATTGTTGTTGTTGTTGTTGTGGTTGTTGTGGTACAGGGATCGTAATGCTAGCGACCTGTCGTTGATGATATTGATTATGAGGCTTATTCCTCCATCTTCCTTGAAAACTAGATACTGAGTTGGTTTCTCCCTCACGCCTTTTGTTGCCAAAGACTTTCTTTCCTCCTCTTCCAGTCGAGGATCCTTCGCCTGCTTGAATCTTCCCAATTTTGATACCATTCTCTATGCGTTCCCCTGTGATTATCATGTCAGAAAAGTTGTCAGACATACAATTGATAAGCTTCTCATAATACATGCCAGATAAAGTAGCCACAAACATGTCGATCAACTCACGCTCCACCATCGGAGGTTGAACTCTTGCTGCCAATTCGCGCCACCTTTGGGCGTATTCTTTAAAGCATTCATTATTCTTCTGGGTAAGATTTTGCAACTGAACCCTGTTTGGAGCAAGGTCACTATTGTATTGATAATGCTTCTTGAATGCCTCAACCAAATCCTTCCAGCTACGGACATTGGTGGGCTCCAACCCCATGTATCATTCAAGGGAAGGACCGGACAAACTATCTTGAAAAAGTTGCATTAAAAACTTTTCATCGTCTGAGTAGGCAGACATTTTCCTGTAATACGAGCGCAAGTGAACTCTAGGACATATAGTACCCTTGTACTTATCAAAGTCAGGTACTTTGAATTTCTGCGGTATCCTTAGGTCAGGAATAAGTCCAAGGTTGGCCATATCAAGGCCCATAGAGTTCTGACTCTCAAAGCTCTTTATCCTGTCTTCCAACCATTTGAATCTTCTATTAGTTTCATAAGGAACTTCACCACCAAAGTCTCTCACCGAGAATATCTCATCCTGTCTGTCCTCAAACAACTGTTGATTTAGGTTGCCATGAATAGCAACGTTAGCTTCAGGCCCATACACATTGCCCTGACCAGTAATTCCAACATTACTAACTCCAGTGTTACCAAATCCAGTGTTACCATTGCCACCACCAACATTTCTGTTGGTTCCAACATTTCCATTACCGTTCCCAGTTGCGTTCCCATTTCCAGCACCATTGCCATTTCCACTAGTATTGGGGATAACGTTATTAGCGTGATTAGTTTCACCATGAGGTGGGTTGGTAGCAATTCCTCCATGTAATACACCGTCGTTATCAACCCGTGTAATCAGAGGCTCCACCAAGGTCCTGAGTTGGTCTTGTCCACTAGCTACAGTCTGCATTACTTCCATAAATTGAGCCATTCTATCTCTCATTTCCTGCATCTGCTCTTGCATCTGTTCCATGATCCTCCTCTGATTTCCTCTAGTCGCGTATCGGTGACCTGCTTTATCAGCTATCCTGAAACACACTAGAGAAGACAGGAGATAAGAAAATAGTTCCAATGCACCTGCAATGAGAAGAAAATGCTAAATGCAGACATGTATATATGCAACAGGGAGATTTCCCCCTCGATTCTAGTTTCCAGAAGAAGAAGCGACCATGAAAAACCCCACAGACAAGCGAACGGAATCATAAATCCTCATATAATAAACAGACCAACAGATAGTGCATACATCAACTGAGTACAAATAGAAATGACCTCAATCAACAAGCCTGATGATGGTCGATACATAAGAAAAACAACAAGATACAAAGAAAGATAGTCAAACTGAGTGCCGAGATCGGAAATCCTCTAGCAGCTTCCGCGTTCAGGATGATCTGGTCTAGCGAGTAGACTATCAACATGGTCTTCCCAGGCTCCTTCTCTAAAGCACGCCTCAAGTCTCCACCTCTTGGTGTCCGCTCTCAACCTACAATCCTTCAGGTATGCAATAGCCTTGCTCAATTTGTGCTCACTATTATATCTGAGTGATTCTTCCGCTGAAATCTTCTCGTCCTTTGCTTTGAGCTGCATCTTCAACTTGGCGATCTGCTGTTTCAGCTTGTCCTCGCGCTCCTTGTTGTTAGTGAGCGTGGCATTCCATACTGAGTCAAACTTAGAGATCTCCAAGTAAGCCTTGTCCAGATCCTTCTTCTTGGTAGCAAGCACACTATTGACAGCGTTCAAATCCCAGCCTGAGCGTTCTCTGGCACTAGTCTCCTTCGTCAAGTCCGTACCTATCTTGTTGACAAGTTCAGTCTGTCTCTTGAAGGAGTGAACAACATCAATCTTCTCGCTTCGAAGCTGGATGATCTCTTTCTCCAATTCTTCATTAGCTTTTCTCAACTCTTCCTCTGCCAACAACACTTGATTGTATTTCTGAATGTCTACGGTAGTGGGTTCCTCTATCATGAGTGGATACAGAGGTGCAACTGAAGGAAATGGCATCAAGAACTTCACAGCTCTATCATGAATCCAAGTCAGGTAAGGGTCATAGGCTCGGCTGTTACTCTTCCCCAATAAGGCCTTCCCCTTCCTATGGATGTTATTCCATTTATGCTCAAGTCTTCCTAAAGTCTCACCCTCCAATAAACCGGTGAGACACAGAGATTCCTGTATCTCCTCTTCCCTAAGAGGCTCCCTCAGTGCATACCCAAATTGTCTGACCAATAAAGAAGGGTTATAGTTGATGCAACCTTTCCTTCCGACCAAAGGGACATTAGGAAAACCACCACAGCTATAAACAATATTTGTACCAAGCATGTCTCGGTCGAACCAAATAATGTTCTCTGCAGATAGAACCATCAACCTCTCCGACCACTCTGAAGTACTAGCAGTGGCAACAAACGGACCCTTCTTGGGCATATGAATGACAAACCATGCATACAACAGAGGAACACAACAAGCTACATTCTTTCCTCTTTGTTTATCATTTTTGTAGTGAACAGAATGATAAACATCTCCAAGAAGAGTAGGCACTAGATTTTCTGAAGCCAGGATATGGAACGCATCTACATCCACGAAGTCTGGAAGGTTAGGAAACAAGACAATGCCATATATACAAAGAGCCAGGATGGCGCTAAACACAATCCAACAACCATCCTTAGCGCACTGCTGAGCTTTTTTAATCAAGCAAGGCAAAGGAAAACCATATATCCCAAGTCTCTGGATCATCTTCCCATCTAACTCTAAAGCCTCAAGATGAAAAATAGCGGCGAGCTTGGCCAGATCAAGCTTAGCATCAACATGGACAAACGGCATCTGATCCAGAATGGGTACCCCTAACAGCTCAGAATATTCCTCTAGGGTAGGAGCCAAGACATAGTCAGAAAAGACGAAGCATTTCAACTGGGCATCATAGGACTATAGGAGAGCATAGACACCACTGATCTCATATGCAGAGGGCTTACAGACATATCTCAATAACCTCCCATAAGACTTCCTGAAATCTTCCATTACTGCTTTATCACCCAAGGCAATCAAACTTAACAAAGAACTAACGTCCGGAGCTGGAAACCTGTAGGCCATTGTACTCTTCAAGGGCTCCATAGCAAGATCACTAGAATCGGGAAGGAAATATGCACCTGCAACACAAATACATGTTAATGAAATGCAGATGAAAATGCAAATGCAAATGAAAACAAGGGATCAAGACGGTTGTGCTGTTGGTCGAGAAGAACCAGCGCTCCGCCTTGACAAGAACAAAGTACCGACAGTAGGACCCACTGATATCACGAACACAGATTCACACTTGCAAACCGGGTATTCTGGAAGCCAAGGTTTCCTGCACAACCCAATCCCTCTCACGGGTATGGACCTATCCACTGACAAGGTTCGGCATCCTATGCATTCATCAGCGTCACAGACTTTCGAGAAATCATGATACGTTCACCATTTCTGGTTTAGCATCATCATCTTACGAAGAGGCCTCACTTAACTGACTCACAAATGATTGGTTCCCAGAGTCGACAATTCTCAAATCCAAAATCCCAACCAATCCTAAGGATCTGAAGGAAACTCATCAAAGAGAATCTCGTCCGAGCATGAATTTCATGGGGAACTGTCTCTGCTAAGAAAATAGGCCCCCACTAATCTCCACTACTAAAGCTAGGTTCGTACTCAAGCCTAGGTCTGACTTATCACTCATCGGAACTTCCCTCCCCACAGCACAACAAAAAAGACATATGATGCTGAAAATAAATGCAGGAAAATAAATGCGAAATTAAATAAAGCACAAATGTACACATCCAAAAATAAACAAACAAGCACTAGGATTGACTCGCATAGGGGATATTTCTGTCCCCAATAGAGTCGCCAGCTGTCGCAACTGCGAAAATCAAGGCTGACAATGACAGAAGAGTCGCCACCGTGTGTTATTTATCCCAAAAGAGGGAAATGAAATGCTCAGAGAAAATCTAACGAAAAGAGGAATAAGATCGGTCATCACAACCAAATCTCGGGTTCGGGAGTCGGTTACGCAAGGGGAAGGTATTAGCACCCCTCACATCCGTCGTACTCGACGGGATCCACACTTGTTGTTTATCTAAAAGGGTGATTGAAACTATCTAACTACAGGCTTGAGGACAAAAGAAAAAGAAGTGACTCGGCAAAGCAACGACGCTTTGTGCCTACATATCTCATCTGAAGTGAGAAGTCAGAGTCAACGTAGTTCGGCTAACTACGGGTGAGAGGGGGGAAAGGTTGCTCGCCAAGACATCGCGTCTTGTGCCTACATACTTTCATCTGGTATGAAATATCATAGCAGACATAGTTCGAGCTAAAAGGGACCACAGGTTGGTTCAAAAGTTTTTTAGGCCCGAGTAGGGTTAACAAGTAGTTCTAGCAGTTGGTGTATGCAGCTCAACCATTGGATACTTAGGCGTTACCGTTTACGGTAGTACTAAAAGTTAACGACACTCTTTTTATCTGAAATGATTTTCCTGATTAAGATCCCGAAGGATGAAAAAGGTTTTTGTGTTTTTGTGTTTTTTAGAGAAGAAATGTTTTGAATTAGAGTGTTTATAATGCATGTTGTACTAAAGTCTAAAACCTAGGATCGAATGCGTCGCATATCGTCCTAAGGACGTATACTAAACATTCTAGGAAATTGAGAGGTGGCCCCTCAGTCACCATTTCCCAAGTATAAGGCTCATGGCACAACATCCATTATCTTTATTAAGTGTGTTAAGATGGTATGAAGATGAGAAGAGAAGGGACAAACTAAAGGGGGACTAACACATACCTAAAGTTGTCAGGCAATGGGAATCCTAAGATTGAGATTCAAAAGGGGACTACCTAATGTTATCATACATGGTTAAAATCCTAATGTCTATCATAACCTCCCAAGAGAGATTAGAGATCCTAAGAGGAAGGAGCCAAAAGAGGAACAAGAAACAACATAAACATGCAAGGATGCAAACAAGGAATGCAAATGAGGGAGGAAATTGGTGTGAGGCAATAGCCTCCACAAGCTCATCTCAACCTCAAGCAACAATATGATAAATGCAAGATATGAAAGGGAAAAGAAATACATCAAAAGAAACACACAAGTGCACTAAAATGGGATGAAATGGCCTAAACCATTCAAACATCAACCACAATGCCACAAAGCAAACAACATGAAAAGAGAAAAGAAATGAACCCTAACCTCGGTTATAACAAGATAAAAAAATCGCAAGGCATCCCCAAATATCATTCAACCAAAGCATCACCATGATTTGTGCAAAAAGATGCAACAAAAGTGTCCTCATGGCTCACCATTCAAGTCATGTTTCAAGTACCTCCAAAGGAGGGACTAGACAAACCTAAATGGTGTTCCAAAGTCCTTTTACAGCAAGGGAAATGAAATAAAAGTTCTCAAAAGAAAAAGCAAGTAAGCCACAAGGAAATGCAAGCAAATCCCCAAAGGAAAGCAAGCATATTTCACATAGAAACCCGAATTGGAAACTCAAAAGTAAACAACCAAATGAATAAGCAAAACATAATATAATGACCTAAAAATGAGCAAGCATCATCCTTAACATGTTAGAAACATGAATCAAAAGGCATTGAGAGCTCAAAGGATCCAAAAATTTCATATCCAAGTCAAACTAGGTCAAGATGTATGTATGAACCTCCCTTTGGGATACTTGACTTGCAAGTTAAACCTAAAATTAGGAAAATAATTCAAAAATTATCAAATAAAATGTAAGAAGCTCATAAACATGTTGGCAACCAGAGGCCAAAAGGTTATAATCAAAATCACTTCCCAACATCACCATAGAAATTGATTCACAAGGGTGCTCCATTATGAAGGAGGATTGTTTAAGGTCAAATGAAGTGCATCAAAAGTCAACTCAAAAGTCAACCAACAGGGGCAAAATGGTCATCAAAAATTCATCAACTCATCATTGTATTGAGGATTGAATTTTACTCATTGGATCAAAAGGAAATGAGAGAAATAAAAATAAAAACCAAAACATGTCAAGATTTAGGTCAAATAATACACTTCCAATGTTAAATTCCATTTTTAATTGAAAAATAATTAGAAAAAATAAAATAAAAATTTCATAAAATAAAAGACATCTCAAGGAGTCTAAAACATATTTTTGTGGAATTTTATCACTCTTGGAAGTACTTTAAAAATGATTTAAATCCGAACAGATATAAAATAAAAACAAAAAGAAAATAAAATAAAGGGTCGGGGGTGCAGAAAGCAACCCAGAAGCGTTGGAATCCAAATGGGATTCACAAAGGGGGGTGTGAATAGCGCGCCCAGCCCATCAGCAAAAAAGAAAAAAAAGAAAACGTGTGCTAGCATTTGGTGTGGTCAACAGAGGCCCATGGTGTGATGCGCTCAGGACAGTTGGATCAGAATGTATGCCAATCTAAGGATTCACAAAGCAACATGTGGCCAGGCACAGAAAAATATATGAAATGGTGAGTTTTACTGTGGATCATGTGCTTGTAGTCAACCAAGGAACATGGTGTGTCTTAATTTGGAGCGTCAAATGAAAAAGTAATCAGATCAAACGAATATGAGCAACACACGTGGCTGGGAAAACATTCAAAACCTGGGGGAAAACCAGACGGCCGGAACCACTGTTCTGGTCGTCTTCTCTGGCGATCTAAGCAAACCAGCCACGGCCAAAAATGCAGGTGCCTCAAAACTTGATCAAAATGAGTAAAATAAAAGCCAAAAATGATCTCCAAGTTTCGTGGATTTCAAATCCACCATCCATTGTCATTGATCATGCTTTAATAAGACAAAACAAACAGAAAAAGAAATAAGCTCAAATGAAAAAAGTTAACAAACAGCCATGAAATCAATCCAGAAACCAACTACACATCAAGAGGTTTACAAATGTATAAAAATGGCGCAGTATAGATGCATAAACAGTGAGATATTTGGATTAAAAGAAAACCTAGAATCAAGCTTCCACAGAGCTCAGTTTGTTAATGAAGCTTGAAATAAATCACCCAGAAATGTTCTATGAAGCTCAAGGAATGTTTTCAAATCTTTGGTTTGGGTTGAAACTCAGTGAAACTTAAAAAACATTTTTGACTTTTTCCTTACTTTCTCTCAATGTGTTCTTGCTCAAATTCTCACCAAAACCAGTTCTGAAAGTTTGTGAACAATCCTGAGAATATGTATGATGGATTTGGATTGAAAGAAAGCCCAATTCTGTTCTCCTTAAGCCCAATTGGATTTCACTTTTTTACCTTATGGCCACTTCAAAAGGTACACGAAAATCACCTTGTCAAGCTGTAAAAATGACTCAGCTAGCTTGCATTTGAGGTAGGTTGATCCAAGGGTTGAGAATGGCTCCTTAATTTTATCTTATGGCAAGGTTTGGATATGTTACTTAATCTTGAAGAAAGCTTGAAAATGGCCACCAAAATGAGAACAAATCTCAAATCCAAAGTTGGCATTGTGTTTGAAATGTATTTGGCACTCAAAAAATGCACAAGGTTGATCCAAAATGATCCCAAGTGAATTTAATATGATTTTCCCCTTTTAAGGCCTTTTTCATGGAAATTTCATTAGGGATCCTTCAATCCAAGACAAAAGTTTGATGCCTTGATGTTTGGTTGAGCAAATAACCCCATTTGGAGCAAGTTTGAAGTTGGAAAGATTTCCATTTGAAGTGCGCAAAGTGGTGAAATGGACCTATAATGAAAATGACCTGTAATCCTGCTTTCCCAAAATACCCCTGCCTTGCTAGCCTCATAACTTGAGTTCTACAAATCAGATGAAGGACTTCTAGTACTCTTTGGAAAGCTAAGATCATTAGGAACAAGTTTCATGTTCATCAAAAGTGGCTTGTGTCGCTACTGCGAAAATCGGCGCCGGCTGACAGAAGAGTCACCACCGTGCGTTATTTATCCCAACGGAGGGAAAGGAAACGCTTGAAGTAAACCTCGCAAAAAACGGGAAAGGTATGGTCATCGCAACCAAAACCTGGGTTCGGGAGTCGGTTACGCAAGGGGAAGGTATTAGCACCCCTCACGTCCGTCGTACTCGACGGGATCCACGCTTGCTTGGGTTGTCTAAAGGATGCAAAAACGCTCTATCTACGGCTGCTAAATCTAAACGGAAGGGAATTGACTCGATAGAGCGTCGCACTCTATGCCTACGTATTCTCAAGAGAGAAAGTCAGAGTCAACGTAGTTCGGGACTACGGGGAAAATTGGCTCGCCAAGACCTCGCGTCTTGTGCCTACGTACTTCCACACTGCATGGAAGATCAGAGCTTTACGTAGTTCAGGCTAACTAAGGCTAAACGGGGGTATTCTCACGCAACAGTGAGAAAATCAACTGGTTTTAAAGGTACGGGAACCTATGGGAAAAACTATGGTTTGGTCTCAAATGCACTTGGGCAAGAGAGAAAAGGGTAACAATTAATCGTCAGCGGGAAAGTTTCGATCGCACAGCAGCGAGAGAACAAAAGTCAATTGTTAGTGTGCTCGCTAGGATATCGCATCCTATGCCCACATATTCTCGTCTGGTACGAGAAATCAGAGCAGTTGTAGTTCGGCTACTTTCGGGACCACAGCTCAAATCTCGTTTTATTAACGTTCTGAAAAATGGTTACAATGAGTGAATACTGAAAATAAATCTCCTAGGAAATACTATCCTATCCTATCCTGAAAAATCGAATGGAAAAGTCCCCTAACAAGTGGACTTCTAAACTATCCTAAAATAAAACTCCATGAAGAAAATACACTAAAAAAATATTACATCTATACTAATATTTTTTTATTCTTTTCCAACTATTTTCTTCTCTTTTCTTTCAAAATATCTTTTCATATTTTTCCTGTATTTTTCTATATATTTTTCTCCATATCTCTTTTCATGTTTCTTTTTCAATATAATTTCTTCACTTTTTCTTTTTTTCCTTTTCTATATATTTTTCTCCTTTTTTTTCCAACTATTTCTCAACATTCTTTTTTCATTTCTTTTCACTATACTTTTTCCTTTAATATTTTTTCAATATTTTTTATTTCAATATTTCCCTTTTTTCACATATTTTTCCATATCCCTTTTTTTCAATATATTCTTTTTCTCTTTCTTTATTTTCAAATATTCTTTTCTCTTTTTCTTTACTCTTTTCTTTTTTTCAATATAACAAAAAGCTAATGTAAAGATTATAAAAAAACAAAAGAAAAACAAAAAGAAAGAAAATACACAAGGGGAGGGGGGTACACCAGTTATTACAAGGGGGAATTGATCTGCAGAAAAAAAGAATGGGCCCAGCCCACTAAAAAAATATTCATACGTGGAGGGGGTTTGATGATGAAACTGGGGGCAATTGGCAAGACAATCCCAGCCCAGCCCACAAAAATTAACCAGACCACACGCAGGGGGTAGGGAAATCCAGAAACGGGGGGCGTAGCAAGCAAAACAATCCAACGGGCCTTTGAGCCCAATCCCACACGAGCCCGTTTCAGAAAACCAAAAAAAACCCTAAGTCTTCCTAACTCCCTTTCACTGTTCACCTTCCCTCAGCGCCGTTCCCTTCTCCTTCTCCCTCCCTCAACCTCGTTCTCTCTCGTTTCCTCCGTCCCAACCAACTTCTTCCTCTCAACCTCCCTCTCTACCATCTCTCTTCTTCTCTGTTCAACCAGAAGAACCTGAACAAAACAAAAATATTGCCAATCTGGAAACTGATGAAGGTTCGTTGAAGATGGTTCATGTTCTTGATGAGAAATCTGGAGATGCTCTGAAAAACAAAACGCCGGAGACGAAGGTCGTCAAAGATCTTCGCAGATCTTGGCCCTCAACGATGAGCATCGTTCTTAGCTCTTGAAGGTTTATTCAACTGTTGATGAAGACTGATTCGTGGAAGAAAATAAGATGAACATGCGATGATGGTTTACACTTCCTGGAGAACGATGATGCTGATCGGAAGAACTAGAGAGTTCGTTGAAGGCTCTCCGATGAACGAGATGAAGGCAAATCGTGGATGAACCCAGTTCGCTGATGAAGATTGCTCGCTGATGATTATCTGGAAAATGAAGGAGATCTAGGATGAATTGATTCTGGAGAAGACGAAGATGCACGCGCGGAAATTCTTGAATGTTCTTCGCTGATGATGAAGAACGAGGGATGAGCGCGGCTAAAGATCTGGGAGTTGATGAACCAGATGATGATGATGATTCTGGAAACTGGAAAAATCACGGCGGTTGTGTTGATTGGATCGGAGGAGGATGATGAATGTTGAGAGAAGAAGGATGAAGTTCTGGGTTTTTTGGTGTCTCCGGCGGACTTTGACGGTGGCCGGAGTAAGTTAGGTGACCGGCGGTTGGTAGTTGTGGCGGCCGACGATGGAGGTTAGGGGGGTTGCATGGCCGCCGGCCATGCAACCGGGGAGGCTTCAGATGGTGACGCGTGTTAGTGGTAGTGGGGACCATGGATGCATGGATGCCACGTGTGTATGCGTGGCAGAGAGAGGGAAGGCGTGTTTGTGAGGTGGCTGCGAAATGTGGACCCTCCCCCTGTACAACACGTGGCTCTGCTGAATTTATAATGCTGAGAATCTTCTGGATCGTTCTGGATTTTGCTGGAAACTTGGACAGAAAATAGAACTCTGGGCCTTGCACTGATACTTGGGCCCAACGAAAAAACCTCCCAAAAACTGCATTGAAAACATATTAGTGATGGATTAAAAATGGATTAATACTAACTAATGGACCAGTTAAATCCTAATCGAAAAATTAAACTAATAACTAATTATTGATTAAGCTAGTCCTAATTAAAACTAATCTAAAACTCTATTAACTCTAATTAACTTCTAAACTAATAAAATTCTAATAATTCTCTAATCTAAAATTTAAGCTAAAAAAACTCTACTAAATTTCTATTAAATCCCTAATAACCCTATATGAAATTCTATAAAAAGAAAATCTATTATGAATAAAAGAAAAACCTATATTCTATTAAAAATGATTAAACTCTATAAAATGCTAAAAATGATTTAAATCTATTTATTATCTAAAAACCCATTAATTCCATTAAACTTCTATTAAAAACAACTATATTATTTCTATATTATCTAAAATAAAATCTACATTATCCTATTAAGAAAATGATAAAATCTATTTACTATCTAATATATTCTAAAACTATTAAAAATATTAAAACTATTAATATTCTAAAAATGATTTAAAAGCTATTAAAACTATTTTTAAAAACTATTAATGTCCTAAAAATATTCTATTAATATCCTATATTAATCTAAAAATGATTTTAAAGCTATAAAAAAATCTAAAAATAGCTAATAAATTCTGGAAAAATCACAATAATTCCCGAAGGAACAAAAATAGCACCGAACGGCAAAAACACTGCGAGAGCGCAACAAAATAGCCGGTAAAAATAAACGGGCACCGAAATATCCTCAAAAACAACAGCGCGAACTGCAAACACCAGGAATAGCACGGCTTCCCAAAAATACGATTCTACTTATCTAAACTGATTAAAAACACCTGAGACGCGAGACGAGGGCTGTGATCCCGATAAAATCCAAACAAATGAAAAATGCATTGTATGCAATATGCAGATGCGAATGCGGTGATGCGGCGAAACATCGAGCCAGATACAGGACCCGGTTGGTCAAATTTTGGGGTGCAACAGCTGCCCCTATTCAAGCGACTTGGACCTGAAGGGTTGAAGAGCGCTCAGCCTTCAAACATTCGGAGGTACGAGACGGTTGAATACCAATAAAACCCTGAAATTTGCCAACCGCGGGAATATACTGCAAAACTGCCTGGGGAATAAAATCCAGAACCGGGTCCAGCCGTCACGGCAACAAACTGATCAATCATCTGATAAAGAACTCCTGATTTTAACACCCGTTACTCGCGTGATACCACTGATAACAAACCTGAAGGTTGCAACAAAACATCTGATCCTTTCACATCGTCTACTGATTGACAGGAAGAGAAATATACTCACATCGTCTAAAGATAGACGGAAAAACGTCCACAATCCCGAAGGAAAACTTCAATACTCACATCGTCTAAAGATAGACGGGAAGACACCCAAAATCCATACTCACATCGTCTAAGGATAGACGGGAAGACACCCATAATCCCGAAGGAAAAAAATTCAATACTCACATCATCTAAGGGTAGACGGAAAGACACCCAAAATCCACGAAGGAAAAAAATTCGATACTCACATCGTCTAATGATAGACGGGAAGACACCCATAATCCCGAAGGAAAAAAATTGCAATACTCACATCGTCTAAGGGTAGACGGAAAGACACCCATAATCCCGAAGGAAAAAAAATGAAATACTCACATCGTCTAAGGGTAGACGGAAAGACACCCATAATCCATACTCACATCGTCTAAGGATAGACGGAAAGACACCCATAATCCATGAAGGAAAAAAAATCGATACTCACATCGTCTAAGGATAGACGGGAAAACACCCATAATCCCGAAGGAAAAAAAAAATTCAATACTCACATCGTCTAAGGATAGATGGAAAGACACCCATAATCCCGAAGGAAAAAATTCAATACTCACATCGTCTAAGGATAGACGGGAAGACACCCATAATCCCGAGGGAAGAAAAAAATTCAATACTCACATCGTCTAAGGATAGACGGGAAGACACCCATAATCCACGAAAGAAAAAAGTTCAATACTCACATCGTCTAAGGGTAGACGGGAAGACACCCATAATCCCGAAGGAAAAAATTCAATACTCACATCGTCTAAGGATAGACGGGAAGACACCCATAAATCCATTCAACACCATCCATCAAATTTCATAATCCTTTCGTCTACGGGACTTGATGGAAAGAACAATATCCTTAAAGGGGCCACATCATCAGTATGGACCGACGGGAAGAAAACAACCTTCAAATAGCCCTGTTGTCAATACGAATCGACAATCAGGAAAACCCTCTTTAAATGCCATCTCATCCAATACACAGAAAGAAAACCACTATCCGAAAGATCACTTTGAAACCCCTCAACATCTAATGATAGCTGGAGAAGACTCGCTGGGGAAACGTACCATCCGTATAATCTGACGATAAGAAACCCGCTGAAAAATCGCCTGCAACTTCATATCGTCTACTGATAGACGGGAAGAAAAGTCCGTCGATACCAGATGACTGATTGATCAAAGCATACCTGTTGTACGATCTGAAATACGAATAAACTGTTGAATCGCCTGAACACTGCTGCTGGATTAATGCCCCCCGAACTGATCACAGAGTAGTTCACGCGCCATATGAGGCTGATAGAAAACCTGGCTTATGCTTCGTATGCACATGCATATGCTTGAATCTTTCTATGGCGTAATGCTCTATTCAGGATGGAAATGCTACGCATTTTGAAAATGAAATGCAAGTATGATGCAAATATGATGACATGCAACATGCTAATGCAGGCTCGAGCTGCTGGAGAAAGTCAGGTACAGAAAACCACTTCAGTAAAATAAATGCTGAGGACGAAGCTAACTCCGCTAGGGATAAACCGGATATCACAGAATCACTCCAGCAAAATAAATGCTGGAAGAGTGAAGTCAAATCCGCTGGGGAAATTGGGAACTTAACCGAACACCTCGACGAAGTAACACCCTGCTGGGGAATATAACTCTGCTGGGGAATAGCAGATGTGCCAAGTATGATTGGACTTCTCTAGGGATGGCTCACCCGTGCCACTGAAAAACTGGACTTTGCTGGAGAAAATAGACGGAGTCTTCCTGCGTACTGACGAAGATTGGATTTGGAAACTGATGCGCCAACACGGATGGGCCTCACAGTGATCGCCAACATGGATTTGTGCTTTTAGGCTATCTGCGATGGGTCAGGTACAACTGACGCTGGAAAACACTCTGTCTGAATACGCAGCCTTTTAGTTGAAGAGTCAAGGGATAGTGACACGACTTCCCGACATTCGTCTCACACTCGAAAATTGGCTGAATCTGCTCGAATAGCTTTGAATAACCCTGCTGATACGGAGAAAAACAATCCCTTCACTTCTGATATGCCCCAGCCTGCGAGACCTCTGTGGGGATAGTCCTCGAAAGGAAATCTAAAAATCTGAACCCTGATGGTCTGATAAGAAATGCCCCGGCATTCTGAACTTCAGAAAGATACTTCACCTCAAATGCTTCTCGAATAAAGAATAACTTCTGCACTCTTAAGATGGCTTGCCCCTAACTGATTGCCCCAGGATAACTGACTTCGAAAGGTTGACCTGACTGGGGATCACGATAATAGCTTGCCCCTGCTCTCGGAACATTCGGGCGTTTTGCATTCTATCCTGACCATACCTTTCCATTGTAGGAAACTTTCCTGCTGTCAAGCGCTTACTCGCAAGTAAAACAAGTTGTTCTGCGTAAAAGACATATTAATGCAACACATATGACAGCTTTGACATCCAATCTGTTCACTGGGAAAAAGAAAAAACAGTTTATGGCATAAAAATGCACAAAACATTTATCAAGAATATCAACATTGGTACCAACATGGTATGAAGAACCCTTTTAGGAGTCAGAATCGACGCGACCTTTACCGACGTATGCTCTCGAAATGACCTGCTTCAATTAGGACTTTTGAAGGTTATAACGTGGTCAGGTTCACGGTTTTGAAGGAAAGGATAAAGGCTCAAAGCTTATTTTAACCCACCCATTCACCTTGATGTTCTCCCATCCTACGTTCAGCTAACTCGGCCTTAGCGCTCACCTCTCAGAGGCTGAAAGATAGGAGTGATAGTTCGAGAAATTATGATTGTTGGGAGTGACAGCCACTCACCTTTCGTCTTTGACACTTGATGTCACCCGACTTGTATTTGATTTGAGGATTTTTCTTTTTGTCCTCCTTTCATCTTTTTTCTTATCCCTGACTTTTGCCTGGACTGACTCTTTTTGAGTTTCTTTTGAGTCTTTTAAGTCCAGTGGGATGCCCTCATTTTTGCCTAAGTCCTTTGCTTTGATGTTTTGACTTAGCGGGCTCTTAATTCTTTTTTTTTCGCTTTCTCTTTCGAACAAGTCGTGCGACACTGGTTGTCTGACTCATTGGAGAATAATGTGACTGTCTCACTCTTACTTTAACCATTGTGGTTTTTTAGGCACGACCTCTAGAGGTGTGATTGATCCTCGAACGGACACTCCTTCTGCAGCTTGAACGCTTGGCCAGATTAGCTAACACCTACCCTGCCCCAGGTTAAGATTGAGGGTTTTTCGTTCACAGAAAGAAACTCCTACTACAAGGCTCAAAGGGGTTGACAAGGGATTATCTTCCTTATATCTCCGGTGTTTAGGGATTTGAAACAGTGTCTGTACATCATCAGCAGGTTTTATTTCAAAAGCATACAATCGGAAGTTGCATGTCGTTCATTTTCGTCATCCTCCCCAGATTCCTCTTAACCAGGCGTTGGACATTTGCGAAAACACTTAGTGAACACGAATGGATTTAATCAAAACATGCATATTTATTTCATCATCATCAATTGAATGAAAACAACAAGTTTTACAAACAAGATCGCAATTTAAACAAGAAAGAAACTACAAGCGTAAAGAAATGACAAGATGAAACAAAGAAAAATGCCAGCTTCCGAGAACCGGGCTTTCACATATGTCCTGCTGCTGAACCAGCTATCTTCACAATCAGTTATTAAAGGAAACCTGATGCTGTCATGATCTGCTTTCAACGACTCAAACAAACTAAAGAGCCCCTTCTCCCTACTCAGATGATTTTGGGCCCTTCCTGCCCGAAGTTGATTGCTGCACTATCAAGTAGGTCCTGCACTTTGTGCTTGAAGGCCAGATAATCTTCAATGTTGTGCCCCTGTGCTCCTGAATGGAAATCACAGCGCTCCTTGATATCATAACCTGCTGGAGGCGTACCTGTCAGTGGGGCTAACTTCCTCTTCTCAACCAACTGCAATCGTAGCAACACCTGAAGAAGTTCGGCATATGGCATCGGAGGCACACTAAATACCCTCAACGGTCTCTGATTTTGAGCTTTTCGCTGATTGAGATGTTGTGGCCTCTTCCACTGTTGAGATCGTCGTTGTTGTAGTTGGTATCGGGTTGATTGTTGAACAACCTTCGTAGCAAATACAACATCGGTTTCTTGACTTTCACCGTACTGATTAAGGCATTCCTTATGCTTAGCCATCTTCTTTCTCAGATCTGCCCCAGGAATAGGCAACAGTTGCGGACATGGAGATTCTGGCACCATGGAGTCCAGGATACGTTTCTGACCTACTGCAACTTTAGAAACATCTGTCATCTTAGCATCGACTGGGATAGGATCAATACGTACAGCTACACCGCTCAGCGTGAATTCAATATCTTTCGAGTCAATCAGGTCTTGAACATTGTGCTTAAAAGCATGACAACCCTCGATGTCGTGTCCGAGTGCCCCAGAATGAAATCCACACTGCTTATTGGCATCGTACCCATGAGGAAGCGCTCCTGTGGGTGAACCCAACGTTCTCTTTTCAACCAGATTAAACCTCGATAAAGTCTGCAAGAGCTCAGCATATGTTGAAGGTGGCGCCTCAAATATCCTCTTTGGCTTCCCCTCCTGAATCCTCCGTTGAGCTGGGTGCATCTTTTGTTGCTGCTCAGGTTCCACAGGTGGCACGAGCTTTTTCACTGCGGCTTCAAATAGCTGATCATCCTCTTTCCTAAGCACATTCTTGACTACTTCCATGATCAAGCTCATTTGGGTCTTCAGCTGACTGTTTTCCTCTTTGAGGATCTTCTGCTCCAGACGCATCTCTTGCATATCTCTCATCATCTGCCCCAGCTGGCTTCGGACTTCAATCAATTCAACCTGATTCTGTTCCATATCTCTGAAGGAATTCCTGCAACAAACTGTAACTGACTACCCTGCTTGATTCTGAAATCTGCTCAAGTCTGCTCCAACCCCTTGGTCGTCTTCTGACAATCAACAGTTGCTCAATCCAAACTCCGAGTACTCACCTTCAGGAAACAAAGGCTGGATCAGAACTCTGGCTAACTGGAGGAATGCTATGCAATATGATGCGAAGATGCCTATGCAAATGCAATGCAATGCAACAAACACGGGATCACAGCCCCCACACAATCTAAATACTGTTGCACTGCTGACGGAGTACGTTTGCTCTGAAGAGAAGACCAAAATAACGGGTAGGCTGGAAGTCAAGTTTCCTGCAAAAAAAAAAACCCCACTCACTGGTGTGTACCTATATCTGACAAGGTACGGCATCCTATGCGGTCGTTAGCGTCACAGACTTTCAAAACTGACAATACGATTCCCAGAAGGAGTGGCATCATCAAGTCTTGAAGAGGCCTCACTTAGCTAACTTCCAAATGATCGGTTCCCAGAGTCGACAATCCAACTAACCAGCAACCCGAGCCACCCAAAGGGTGGGACAAGAGGCCAACCAGAAGAACCTCGTCTGAGTGTAGATTTCGCGGGACACTAGGACATGCAAAGCATGTGCGCGCCCACTAATTTCTACTCTAATTCTAGGTGCACTCAAGCCCAGGTCTGGCTTATCTCTCAATCATAGAACACCCGTCACACCCCAACAGCAACAGATAATATCAATAAATAAACCCCAATAGACAAACAAACAAGCGCTAGGATTGACTCTCTCTTAGGGGACGTTGGATCCCACATGCATAAGGAACTATCGCAGTCCTTAGCAGCCAGGGGACATCATTCCCCAGCAGAGTCGCCAGCTGTCGCTACTGCGAAAATTGGCGCCGGCTGACAAAAGAGTCGCCACCGTGCGTTATTTATCCCAACGGAGGGAAAGGAAACACTCGAAGTAAACCTCGCAAAAAACGGGAAAGGTATGGTCATCGCAACCAAAACCTGGGTTCGGGAGTCGGTTACGCAAGGGGAAGGTATTAGCACCCCTCACGTCCGTCGTACTCGACAGGATCCACGCTTGCTTGGGTTGTCTAAAGGATGCAAAAACACTCTATCTACGGCTGCTAAATCTAAACGGAAGGGAATTGACTCGGTAGAGCGTCGCACTCTATGCCTACGTATTCTCAAGAGAGAAAGTCAGAGTCAACGTAGTTCGGGACTACGGGGAAAATTGGCTCGCCAAGACCTCGCGTCTTGTGCCTACGTACTACCACACTGCATGGAAGATCAGAGCTTTACGTAGTTCAGGCTAACTAAGGCTAAATGGGGGTATTCTCACGCAGCAGTGAGAAAATCAACTGGTTTTAAAGGTACGGGAACCTATGGGAAAAACTATGGTTTGGTCTCAAATGCACTTGGGCAAGAGAGAAAAGGGTAACAATTAATCGTCAGCGGGAAAGTCTCTATCGCACAGCAGCGAAGGAACAAAAGTCAGTTGTTAGTGTGCTCGCTAGGATATCGCATCCTATGCCTACATATTCTCGTCTGGTACGAGAAATCAGAGCAGCTGTAGTTCGGCTACTTTCGGGACCACAACTCAAATCTCGTTTTATTAACATTCTGAAAAATGGTTACAATGAGTGAATACTGAAAATAAATCTCCTAGGAAATACTATCCTATCCTATCCTGAAAAATCGAATGGAAAAGTTCCCTAACAAGTGGACTTCTAAACTATCCTAAAATAAAACTCCATGAAGAAAATACACTAAAAAAATATTACATCTATACTAATATTTTTTTATTCTTTTCCAACTATTTTCTTCTCTTTTCTTTCAAAATATCTTTTCATATTTTTTCTGTATTTTTCTATATATTTTTCTCCATATCTCTTTTCATGTTTCTTTTTCAATATAATTTCTTCACTTTTTCTTTTTTTCCTTTTCTATATATTTTTCTCCTTTTTTTTTCCAACTATTTCTTAACATTCTTTTTTCATTTCTTTTCACTATACTTTTTCCTTTAATATTTTTTCAATATTTTTTATTTCAATATTTCCCTTTTTTCACATATTTTTCCATATCCCTTTTTTTCAATATATTCTTTTTCTCTTTCTTTATTTTCAACTATTCTTTTCTCTTTTTCTTTACTCTTTTCTTTTTTTCAATATAACAAAAAGCTAATGTAAAGATTATAAAAAAACAAAAGAAAAACAAAAAGAAAGAAAATACACAAGGGGAGGGGGGTACACCAGTTATTACAAGGGGGAATTGATCTGCAGAAAAAAAGAATGGGCCCAGCCCACTAAAAAAATATTCATACGGGGAGGGGGTTTGATGATGAAACTGGGGGCAATTGGCAAGACAATCCCAGCCCAGCCCACAAAAATTAACCAGACCACACGCAGGGGGGTAGGGAAATCCAGAAACGGGGGGCGTAGCAAGCAAAACAATCCAACGGGCCTTTGAGCCCAATCCCACACTAGCCCGTTTCAGAAAACCAAAAAAAACCCTAAGTCTTCCTAACTCCCTTTCACTGTTCACCTTCCCTCAGCGCCGTTCCCTTCTCCTTCTCCCTCCCTCAACCTCGTTCTCTCTCGTTTCCTCCGTCCCAACCAACTTCTTCCTCTCAACCTCCCTCTCTACCATCTCTCTTCTTCTCCGTTCAACCAGAAGAACCTGAACAAAACAAAAATATTGCCAATCTGGAAACTGATGAAGGTTCGTTGAAGATGGTTCATGTTCTTGATGAGAAATCTGGAGATGCTCTGAAAAACAAAACGCCGGAGACGAAGGTCGTCAAAGATCTTCGCAGATCTTGACCCTCAACGATGAGCATCGTTCTTAGCTCTTGAAGGTTTATTCAACCGTTGATGAAGACTGATTCGTGGAAGAAAATAAGATGAACATGCGATGATGGTTTACACTTCCTGGAGAACGATGGTGCTGATCGGAAGAACTAGAGAGTTCGTTGAAGGCTCTCCGATGAACGAGATGAAGGCAAATCATGGATGAACCCAGTTCGCTGATGAAGATTGCTCGCTGATGATTATCTGGAAAATGAAGGAGATCTAGGATGAATTGATTCTGGAGAAGACGAAGATGCACGCGCGGAAATTCTTGAATGTTCTTCGCTGATGATGAAGAACGAGGGATGAGCGCGGCTGAAGATCTCGGAGTTGATGAACCAGATGATGATGATGATTCTTGAAACTGGAAAAATCACGGCGGTTGTGTTGATTGGATCGGAGGAGGATGATGAATGTTGAGAGAAGAAGGATGAAGTTCTGGGTTTTTTGGTGTCTCCGGCGGACTTTGACGGTGGCCGGAGTAAGTTAGGTGACCGGCGGTTGGTAGTTGTGGCGACCGGCGATGGAGGTTGGGGGGTTGCATGGCCGTCGGCCATGCAACCGGGGAGGCTTCAGATGGTGACGCGTGTTAGTGGTAGTGGGGACCATGGATGCATGGATGCCACGTGTGTATGCGTGGCAGAGAGAGGGAAGGCGTGTTTGTGAGGTGGCTGCGAAATGTGGACCCTCCCCCTGTACAACACGTGGCTCTGCTGAATTTATACTGCTGAGAATCTTCTGGATCGTTCTGGATTTTGCTGGAAACTTGGACAGAAAATAGAACTCTGGGCCTTGCACTGATACCTGGGCCCAACGAAAAAACCTCCCAAAAACTGCATTGAAAACATATTAGTGATGGATTAAAAATGGATTAATACTAACTAATGGACCAGTTAAATCCTAATCTAAAAATTAAACTAATAACTAATTATTGATTAAGCTAGTCCTAATTAAAACTAATCTAAAACTTTATTAACTCTAATTAACTTCTAAACTAATAAAATTCTAATAATTCTCTAATCTAAAATTTAAGCTAAAAAAACTCTACTAAATTTCTATTAAATCCCTAATAACCCTATATGAAATTCTATAAAAAGAAAATCTATTATGAATAAAAGAAAAACCTATATTCTATTAAAAATGATTAAACTCTATAAAATGCTAAAAATGATTTAAATCTATTTATTATCTAAAAACCCATTAATTCCATTAAACTTCTATTAAAAACAACTATATTATTTCTATATTATCTAAAATAAAATCTACATTATCCTATTAAGAAAATGATAAAATCTATTTACTATCTAATATATTCTAAAACTATTAAAAATATTAAAACTATTAATATTCTAAAAATGATTTAAAAGCTATTAAAACTATTTTTAAAAACTATTAATGTCCTAAAAATATTCTATTAATATCCTATATTAATCTAAAAATGATTTTAAAGCTATAAAAAAATCTAAAAATAGCTAATAAATTCTAGAAAAATCACAATAATTCCCGAAGGAACAAAAATAGCACCGAACGGCAAAAACACTGCGAGAGCGCAACAAAATAGCCGGTAAAAATAAACGGGCACCGAAATATCCTCAAAAACAACAGCGCGAACTGCAAACACCAGGAATAGCACGGCTTCCCAAAAATACGATTCTACTTATCTAAACTGATTAAAAACACCTGAGACGCGAGACGAGGGCTGTGATCCCGATAAAATCCAAACAAATGAAAAATGCATTGTATGCAATATGCAGATGCGAATGCGGTGATGCGGCGAAACATCGAGCCAGATACAGGACCCGGTTGGTCAAATTTTGGGGTGCAACAGCTTGGAAGTTGGTTGACTTTTGTTGACCAAAATCACATTCATCTGAGGACCTGTAACTTGTAAGCATCATAACTTGAGTTCTACAAATCAGATGAATGACTTCTAGTACTCAAAAGAAAGCTAGAAACATGCTCTACAAGTTTCATGTTAGGGTCAAGATGAGATGATATTTTTATCTTGAGATAGGTGGTCTTGAAGCCAGGCACTAAACAAGGGATTTTACAATGTCAGGCTTAGAAACCCAAGCTTAGTAACTTCTCACACTCTTGATTCTTGATGAATTGATCTTGAAATGGTATCTCATGTATCTCAACACAAAATTCCATGACCATAAAGACTTAGAATTGAGTCTTGATCTCCTTCCATTTCACAGTTGACTCAGGGTTGACCAAATGAAAACCCTAATTGCACCACCTTCAACTGTAACTCTTCACACTTGGTGTAAACACTTGAATAACTCCACAATGACCTACAAGACCTCCAATGAGCTTAAATGATGATCTCCCTCCATAACCATGGGCTTGTGATCCTCAGATGACCTTCAAATGGCCTCTTAAACAGGAGGTGAACCACATATACTTATCTGCCTATCCAAAGGGCTTTGACTTGTCTCAGATGATGGTAATCCCCTGTTGACTTGAACACAAACTCTTGATTAGGTTTAGAACCCTTGGAAAATCCCTCTTGTTAAACACACATCTTTTGATCCCCTGTAAAATTCAAAATGTTATGCAATGCAATATGCTAGAACAATGAAGTGAAACATAAACCAAGTAAAGAAAAGGTTGGGCAAATTTTGGGGTACAACAGATGTGTGCTCGGTTAACACGACGAGACATGTAGGAAAGAACATGCTATTTACTACCTGAGTAAGAAATTCACCGATTGCGAGTCGAGATACTCAATGCTAGAGAAGACATGATGTACACTTGCTTGGGCAGCCAAACGCCTAAGGCAATACATGTTAAACCATACAACCTTGTTGATTTCAAAGATGGATTCGATCAAATAGGTATTTGAGAAGAAAGCGCTATCCGGAAGGATCGCCAGACGCCAGATGGTTCTGATAGAATATGAAATCTAATATGTTTCCCAAAACGCTATTAAGGGAAGTGTCTAGTCAAAATATCTTGTTGAGCAGCCGATTGAAGATTATCAGCCAATGAAGTTTGAATTTCCAGATGAAGATATTATGTTTCTGAAGATGAAAGACTATGATGAACCTTTGCCTGACGAGGGTCCCGGGATTGGATCTCAATGGAAGTTGGTTTTCGACAGTGTTGTTAACTCATATGGCAATGGAATTGGGGCGATCATTACAACTCCTCATGGTTCTCACATACCATTTACCGCCCGGTTAACGTTCACTTGCACCAATATGAGCTGAATATGAAGCGTGCATCATGGGTTTAGAAGAAGTCATTAATCTGAGGATCAAGAATCTAGATGTGTATGGTGATTCAGCGCTAGTCGTTAATCAAGTCAAAGGAGAGTGGGAAACTCGTCAGGCCAACTTGGTGTCGTACAAGAACTATGCAAGGAGACTGTTGCTCTTCTTCGATAGAGTTGAGTTTTATCATGTACCTAGGGCTGAAAATCAGATGGCAGGTGCCCTGTAAATGTTATCATCAATGTATAAAGTGGATTTCTAGAATGAAGCTCCAGTAGTCACCATCATACGTCTTGACAGGCCTGCCTTCGTATTTGCAGTTGAAGAAGCGTCAGATGGAAATCCCTGGTATTTTGACATCATACATTTTCTCATGACTCAAGAGTATCCACCTGAGGCATCAAGCAAAGACAAAAAGACTCTGAGGATGCTTTCAGGCAACTTCTATTTGAACAAGGATGATGTGTTGTATAGAAGAAACTTTGACGTGGTCTTGCTACGTTGTGTTGATGAACATGAAGCAGGCTTGTTAATGGAAAGGTTCACAAGGGTTCCTTTGGTACTCACGCCGGTGGACATGCAATGGCTAGAAAATTGCTAAGAGCTTAATATTATTGAATGACTATGGAATCCGATTGTTTCAAATATGCCAGGAAATGCCATAAATACCAGATTTATGTTGACAAAATGTATGTACCACCTAACCCTCTGAATGTGTTGACATCTCCTTGGCCTTTTGAAATGTGGGGAATTGATATGATTGGAAAGGTAGAGACGACTTCTTCCAATGGGCATCACTTTATTCTAGTTGTCATCGATTACTTTACAAAGTGGGTAGAGGCAGCTTCCTTTACTAACGTCACCTGACAAGTGGTTGCTCATTCATAAAGAAGGACATCATATGTCGTTATGGAATACCAGAGCAAATCATTACTGATAATGGTTCAAACTTGAATAACAATATGATGAAGGAGTTGTGCCAGTGCTTCAAAATTGAACGCCATAATTCTTCTCCATACCGTCCGAAGATGAATAATGTTGTTGAGGCAGCAAATAAGAACATCAAGAAGATTGTACAGAAGATGGTGGTGACTTATAAATACTGACATGAGATGTTTCCCTTTGCTCTACACGGTTATCGTACTTTGGTGCACGCATCAACTTGGGAAACTCCTTTCTCACTAGTGTATGGTACGAAAGCAGTCCTACCATTGGAAGTTAAGATTCCTTCTTTGAGGATATCGGCGGGTGTGAAACTTGACGAAGCTAAGTAGGTGCAAGCCAGGTTGAATCAACTAAGTCTTATTGATGAAAAAAGATTGACAACCATTGCTCATGTCTGGTTGTACCAGAGAAGAATGAAGAAGGCTTTTGATCAAAAGGTGCGTCCCCGGTGCTTCCAGACAGGTGACCTGGTTTTGAAAAGGATCCTTTCGCCTCAAACAGATCACAGAGGAAAATGGACTCTAAACTATGAAGGTCCATATGTAGTAAGAAAAGTTTTCTCTGGTGGAGCCTTATTATTATCTACTATGGATGGTGAAGACTTTACGTCCCCTGTGAATGCAGACGTAGTTAAGAAATATTTTGCTTAAAGCAGATCTGCTGGACAGAAAAAGAAAAGTCCAGGAAAAAATGGGGCATCCCAGCGAACCATAAAAGTAAAGGTTCAGGCAAAAATTAGGGATAAAAGAAAAAAGGATAAACACACAAAGTTGAAAACCTGAAAAGGAGACTTTGGAATAAATGGGTATCCCGGTGGATTGAAAACCCGCAAGGGAGATCCAAACAAAAATTAGAGATTTAAAAGAAAACGACTGCGGTCCGTATTTGATATGTAAATTCATCTTGATATACGGAGATCTCAAAGGATAAGAATCAGTCCAGTCAGTCTTTTCAGAAGACGGAGCATTGGTGAATGTTGAAGACATACGAGCTATAGTTGAATCGACCCATGGTGGTTATTCGTTTCCACATTGCCGACATTTATATATTTCTTGCTGTAATTTTTCACAATTACCTCTTTTTAGGAATTGCATCTATTTTAACTTGCCTATTTACATGCCATTTCAATCAATAAAGTGTTATTCACTCAAAAGGCTTTCATTTTTGTTTTTACTTTTACTGTTTTGTTTGCGGAAAAAAACATCCGATATTTTTGATAAACATTACATATAAAAACATTGGGGCTTTACAGAGCATATTGAAAACAATGATTTTTCGTGAACGATAGCTGTCATGAATGGTAACCGAGGTGGCCATTTTGAGTACATAGAACATACTATTATGTATTGTTCGCTTGCAGGATGACATGATTCTCTCCCCAAAAGAACTTTCTCTCCAACAGTGAAGTTCCAACAATGTCAGTAATGCATGGTGAACCATTCTCCCCCAACAGGAGTTCAGGGTTTTGTGTTCTCCAGCCAGTTGAATTTGTACTCCTCATTGAGTATTCAGAAGCTGACTACATCAGATAGGGTGTTGATATGCAGCCATACATTTATTCCACAATAGAGATTTTCTATCCCCACAGAATACTATTGTCAAATAAGAAGTATCTCACCAGCAATGATGTGCAGTTATCCCTAGCAGGGTAAGATTGAGATTATTCTTCAGTAATAGGGTAAAGTTGAAGGCTATTCCCCGACAAGATCTACGTCATTGATTTCTCTCCCCAAGCAGAGATTAATTTTGATTCCCCGACGAGTAAATCAACGATGGCTAATATCCTCAACGAAGTCCAATGGTCATTGGCATTCTTCAAGATCAGATTTTTAGGACGATCTCCCAAGAGATGCCATTCTCAATTCCCTACAGAGTGGAATTTTCAACAAAGGTTATGTTCAAGAAGGCCATTTAATGGGTCTTCCTTAGCAGAGTTTGTTTGCTGATCTTCTCAGCACTTTTTGGTGGTGTTCTTTTGCACATCATTTGTATTGAATCCTCCCAAACATGTAGCATTTCCATTTCATATGGAGCATTATGCATTTTCAAACATATGCATCCGAAGCATAAGCCAGGTTTGATACCTTTGTTGCTAGACATCTCTCCACCAGATAACGGCATAAGCCAGATTTGAATGTTTGAAAGCGGTCGCTTTTCATCCCTTCAGGTCCAAGTTATTTGAATTGGGGCAGCAGTAGCACCCCAAAATTTGCTCATCCCTTTTCTTATATCTTGGCTTATGTTTCATACTATTTTGTATTATCATTTGTGCATAGCATTGATTTTAGACAGGGGATCAAGGTATCTTGTTCAATACTTAAGAGAAGAGCTTCATCTTAAAAGCTCAAGCAAGTGTTCATTTATAACATTGTGATGTTATCAAGTCACAAGGTCTTCATCATTATCAAGACATGTCACACAACCACTTGAATCAAGGATTCAATCACTGACCACCTCCTCCTATCTTGTGGACAACTAGATTAGGGTTTTGGTTCAAAAGGCATCTGTGGCTAGTTATTTGGGCAAGACATAATTCTAAAGCTTAATACATATCTTGAGGGTCCTCTACATGGATTATGTTTCATCATAAGCCATCACAAGAGCTTTGATCAATGAAAATGATCCTACGGTTTCATCTGATCTAGGAAGGTCAATTGTGACTCCATAAAGTTAAAATCTTGGTTTTCAAGGTCAACTAGGGGCATGCTATGTGTTCTCAAGTGTCCTCATGTGTTTGGAACAAGAAAAGTCAAGAGGATCATAGAATCAAGAGGTTTCCAAATTAGAGTTTTAGCGGTTTCTAAGTTTTAAATCCCATATCTTGGCACCTAACTTCCATGACAAGTTTCATTATGATACAAGCTCCATCTCATTTTTCATTACACATGAGATTTATTTCCTTGTTCTCCAAGCTCTATTTTGAGTACAAAAACTCCCACATTGGATTTACACATCTCAAGTTATGATGTCTTCAGTTGGTGTTTCAAAGTTGAAAGGATTTAAAGGCACCTAAGGGAAACCCATTTCTAAGACAAATTTCACATGGATCCAAGCTTTTCCTCAACTTTATTCAAACACAAGAGTTCTTCTTCATCCTCCAAGCTTTCCCAAAAGTTCAAGAACTAATCATTCTCATATGTGGAACTCAAGTTATGGTCCTCTTGAGTCATTGGAATTTTTGGATGACTTAGCCTTGGTTATCTTGTTTAAAGCCAAAATTAATGAACTTCAAAGCTTCAAATCAAGTTACCTACAACATGAAACTTGTTCCTCAAGGTATTTCCTTCACCATGACCTCAAATTCTTTGTCATTTGATGTTTTATGATGCAAGTTAGGTCATGGTGAACAAGCATACATGATTATGTAACATGTTTTGGGTTTTCATGCTTTTCAAGTCACAATCATGAACGTTTTTGTTTCTCTTTTGTATCATATCATCATCATCACATGACCGCACCAAATTTACCAAAAATGAGCAAACATTCCTTCATACTTTCAAGCATTTCCAAACCTTTTACACCATATATGGAAAATCACCAAATCATCACACAAGATCATTTTCTTTCCTCCAAAACATTGTTATTCATTTCACCACCCTCCTTGATACAAATTGCTGACCCAAGTCACATGAGAAGAGAGAGAACCCCGTGTGTACACTCACATTTGTTTTTTTTGGCAAGTTTGTGAAAAAACTCATACACTCATTATGGGCCTTCAAAAACCACCCTAACCCACTCTATTTAACTCCATGCAAACCCTAGACATGAGAAGGAATTGGTTTTGCTACAGAAGAAACTTGAAATAACTCAAAATTCTCAAATATCATCTCACTTTGAATCTGAATTTTTCTTGAGGTTCACTTCCATTCTTTGCTTGATTCTTACTCAGTGAAGCTCAAGGAGTTTATTTTATTTTTATTATTTCTAATCATGATAAAATTACCCAAAAGTATTTTTTAGATGCTTTGACATATAAACTTATTTTTCAATTTTTTTTAGTTTAATTTTAATTTTATTTTAATATTTTATTTTAATTTAATTGTGTAGTGTGTTCTATTTGACCTACTGTGAGACATGACTTAGATTCTTGATCTTCTCAATTGAATTTTGATCTATGATTTTGCACATACTTAGGCACATATATGTAGGGTATTTAGATGTTAGTTTGATGCCTTGATGATCACCTTTTGTTTGATTTTCATTTGACTTTTTTGACCCTCGATTCTTGCTCGATTAGTGGAGTGCTTGCCTTTGTTTGTTCCATTTGATGATGTTTTCTTACTACTATTATTTTGATGCTTTGCCATATGATTCATAACACACGTGAAATGAGTTTTAACATTTATTTGGATTTATTTTGACCTTGCTTCTATTTTTTGATGAAGCTTCAAAGTGTCTTTGTTTTGACTATGAGTTGGTGCATGATTTGCCATGAGCTTTTGAGTATGTTTCTTGAATGATCCAATGAGTGTTTGATGATATTTCTTGGCTTCCACCAACATGCCTTAGGTTCTAGTTTTTATGATTAGAGGTCCATTGCATGCTCATTTTGTTTCACTTTCCTTGCTTGATCTTATAATTCTCACATGAGCAATTTGAGCTTGTGTTTGCTTGACTTTGGTACTCCAATTTGTGTTTGCCTCTTCTTGACTTTGATTATGGATTACAATATAAACATGATACATACCATTTGAGTTTTTTTCTAGTCATGATAGTTTGATGCATTGATTGTATATGCCTTTGTGTGAATATCTCCTATCTTGAATTGATTTTGATGTATTGTGTTTATTCTTGAGGCATATTGCGGGTTCAACCTTTGATGTTTCTCTTATGTGTTCATGGATGAATTCTTGACTTTATAACCATGTTATTGTTGCTTATCATACTTAATCCCATGTCTTTACCTTGGGGTTATATTGTATATTTTTTTTTTATGTAGCATGCGCTTTGATTGTGAATGGAATGCATGATTTAGTTCTTTTTATTTTTTTCCTTGATTATTGACATGGTTGGATATTTTATGATGTTACTACTGCCCCATTTTGTTTCTCATCTCATTTGACCTCATTTTTCTTTGATTTCTGTTTAATATTGCTTTTGTGAAATGTTTGAATCTTTTGATTGTGTGTGGGCACTTTGTTTTGCCATTGTGCTTTTATTTGCAAATCTTTGATTTGGTTTGACATGTGGATGCTTCTTTGATATGTTGACATGATGTTGATGTTCACCTTGTATGAGATTGAGATGTGTGTGTTTAATACTTCTTTGTCATTTGAACTTCCATGATTGTTCTTTTTGATTGTATCTTCCTTCTTCTCCTACTTTCTTCTTCATCCTCTTATTTTTTAGACTTGTTTAAATTTCACTTTTGTTTTCATATGTGATTGAATTGGATAGTTTTTATTTGTACTTGCTCACGTGACCCCTTAGGATTCCTAGCCCCACTAAATTTCTAATTAAGGTGGGAGTAGGAGAGGCACTAGGCGTTCAATCCTTTGCATGATAACAACTAGGATAATCCCTCTTTGACCTCAACTTTAGGTCCATCTTTTGTATGATAATATTAGGTAGACTTTCCTTTTATCATAACCTTAGGGCCATTGTGTATGATAACATTAGGGTTTTCAGTTCCTTTTAGTGTTTTTTTTTAGTCTTCTCTTCTCATCTCAAACAACTCTAATACACTTAATAAAGAATGATGAAAGTTATGCACCATAGGACTTAAGCATATGGGACGTAATGAGTGGGGATTTCTCCTCACTTATCTAGAGTGTTTAGTGTATACCCCTTGGGCAATATGCGACGCATTTACTCCTATATCATAGTCTATAATGCAACGTGAATCTCAAACAAATTTAATTCACTTATCTAAAACTCTTAAACCAAATTCAAACCTTTTTATCCTTCGGGATTTGTTTCAAAATCATTTTCAGAAAAGAGTACATTACTTTTCTGTTCTACCACAAACAAGCATCGACCCTAATTGCTGGAATGGGAACTTAACATCGCTCATAAAAAACATTTAACCAACCTGTGGTTTAGTTTCCTAGTATTGCTTGAGTTTTTATGCGTTCCATGGTCGAGCAAGATTTTCCTCGTGTAGGTTTTCGAGGTAATAGGTATCATTGCCGGTTTTCGATGGTGAAGGGCTCGAGGATGTCCATGACTTTGGTGGAACCGGCAGTTGGATTTGTCCACGTTGGGCTTTGGGGGTGTCGGTTTCGGGAAACGGGCACCACCCCTCTGAAATTTCGAATTGATGCATTCAGACAGGATGCGCTCGTGGGAAGCTGTGAGCAACGTGTACTCAGTGAATCGGCCCGCGGGTCCCCTTTACTCGTGGGGCCGGTCTTTGCGTCTTCTTTCCCCGCTTCACCGAAGAAGAGCATCGTCCTCATGCCTGGCACCCCTAAAGCCTTTTTGGTTTCGCGTATCCCAAGTGGTGTTCGCAGCTTCTATCTCCTTATACTCGATGTATGATTGGGCTCTATGGAGAAGGGCATGCAAAGTACGGGGACGTTCAATCCCAACGGCCTCGGCGAAGTCGGAGTGAGGTCTTATGCCTCTCTGGATCAGGAATTTCTTCATGTCGTCTGTGGTAGACACCTGGATGGCCTCTCGGTTAAACCTCTCTATATAGTCTCGGAGAGGTTTGTTCTTCCCCTAGATAATGGCTTCCAGGGCCGCCTCTATCTTCGGATGGCGCCAGGAGGCCGTGAAGTGCCTGGAGAACTTCCTTTTCAGTTCGCCCCAAGAGGTGATGGATCCAGGCGCGAGGTGTTTGTACCATGCCATGGCGCCCTTCCTCATGGTAGTAGGGAACAACCTGCACTTGATGGTTCCCCGAACATTTCGATAATTGAGCATCGTATAGATGCTTTCGATATGGTCGTCTGGGTCGGTCGCTCCATCTTATGTTGCCAAGGATGGGGGTTTCTCCATCCCGACGGGTAGTGGGGCCTCCCTGATGGCCCTACATAGTGGCGAGCGTTGGACGTCTTCGTCACTTATGATGAGCGACAGTGAGGGGGAGACTGATCCCTGGTTGTTTCTGTTCCATCGGGGAGGACTCTACGGTCGAGCTCTTGGTTTGGAGGCACCTCTTTAGGCTTTGTTCTTCTTCTGAACTAGGGAGTTTCATTCCCTCCAGGGAGGCGACCTGCTCCGCTTCTGGGAAGCCAACGGCTGTGGTCGCTCCAAACGAGGGCGATACCCAGTCGATCGAGGAGAGGGGCTCTGAGATTCGTCAACTGGTCGTGTCCCCTGTGGGGGAGGAGAGGGGTTGTTGAAAACTGGGCGACGATGTCTCCTCGGGGGAGAGCCTGATGGTCGTTCCCTCTCGAGCATTCTTATTTGCTCATTCTGCCCGAAGATCATTAGGTTATTCTGGTTTATCACCATGAACAAGGCCACCATGGTAGGATCGGCGCCTGCTGGGACCGGGATGGGCTGGTAGATAGCAGGGTTGTCGAAGCGTTGGGCAGCGTTGAAGGCCGCGTCTTCTGGGGAGAGAGAGGCGGTGCGTCCGTCCCTATAGTCTCCTTATTCGTTGCAGACAGTCGCGTTGGGGTCGGGGCCTTCTCCGCTGGTGAAGGAGATGAAGGCGGTTTCAAAAGCATTGTTGTCGTGTTGGATGGCCATGATTAGAATGGAAGTTGAAGGTTGATTTGGTTCTTGAGCTTTTATGCTTGGATAGGAGAAAGAACGGGGAAGCAAAAAATTCCCACAGACGGCGCCACTGGTCGTACCTGATCAGAAAAGAGTCAGTATCCTGCCACACGTCGTGAGTTGCTACCTTCACTGGTGTTGTGGAGGAGAAAATGGGGTGTACCTGCAAGATGCTCTTATGCTTAAGTGAGTAACAGAACTAGAGAGAGCAAGTACAGAGAGAAGATGTAATGAATGGAATACATGAACCTCTAGTGAAAGAGGGTATTTATAATGTGCCCCCAACACAGGGCCAACGGTTACATTACAGTGGACCAGATTGCCAAGCCCAACACAAGTAACTGCCATGGCTTATGTGGCATAGTGAAGACCAGCATGTGGTCTTCGCCCTGGATCAACCGCCCCATGATCTTCGGAAGATGGGATAACCAACTCTTTCGGAAGTGGATAGTTTCCTGATGACGTGTTCCCGCGTGGGGGGCACATGGAGTCTGTGGAGAAAGCGCGTGAGCTCTCCCCGTGTCAGAGAATGCTTTGCCCGACTAGTGTACTCCTTGTTGGGGCTTGTGCTCGACAGAGAGGATTGGGACTTGTTGGGCCTCATCACCATAGTATTGGGTTGGGTAAGCCCGTCTGAGGGGCAGGTATCGGCCCAGTCCAGAACAGGTTACGAAAAGCTATTGAAAGTTATGGTAACCGGTTACAACCCTAAAGTATTCAGTTACAACTCTTGAATTACTATTTTCTCAACACCTTAATTAAAGTCTTTCATGGTTTCCATATTCATGTGTTTTTTCTACTTCTTGAACACTTCAATTGACACTCTTTTGGTTAATAGATCATCCACTTGATCTCCGCTTTTGTAATACCCCATATTCAATTTTTCATTAATTACAAGTTCTCTCAAGTATTGAAATCTCATCTCTATATGCTTGCTTATCCATTGTGAAATTGGATTCTTATAAATGTTTATAGCAAAAACATTATCTACCATTAATTTCATAACTTCATTATCGTTGTTGCACAACTCCTTTGTCAAATTCATCAATTATATAGCTTAATACACACACGCACGCGCACACACACACATACACGCGCACGCACACACACACACACACACACACACACACACACACACACACACACACACACAAAGACGTCGCAATGTACTCAACCTCGCAAGAAGAGAACGCCATAATTGGTTCTTTCTTAGAACACCAAGAGATTGGTGTTTCTCCATACATAAAGATGTATTCAGCAGTGGATTTTATGTCATGTTTATCTCCACACTAGTTTGAATTAGTATAACTGAGTAATTTGCGACTTCTATAACACTCCTATTTTTAAATTAAGTTATTTCAATTGAGTTTAAATTCCTTTCATTATTTTAATTGAGTGTTAGAGTGTTTTATTTGATTTATTTGATTCTTTCAGAATTGTTGGATTTTTTGTAGAATTATTAGAATTTTATAATTAAAGTTAACAAAGAAATAAAGGAATTTGAGACTTTAGGAAAAAAATATAATTTCAATATTATTAGTGTGATAAGGAGAGAATTACCATGAGTTGAGGGGGGGAAGAATAGAATTAATGAAAATAAAGTTAGGTTTTTTATTTGTTTTAAATAGAAAAATAGGAAGAGAAAGTGTTAGTATGAAAAGTTGTCAGCAGAGTTAGGAAACCCTAGAAAAGCAATAATAGAGCCTCCATAGCTGTAGAATCAAGGTTTTTGCTGCAAATTTGAGGTAAGGGAGAAAAATTATTCATCTATGGTTGTATTATGTCTAAAGGATAGAGAGGGATTTTAACCCTCTTTGTTGCTATTTTTCCTTTTCTCCATGTATGATAACATTTTTATATTATGTTAATTACTGAATTTCGCGTGAATTGATATGTGAAATTCTGATTTGTGTTGTTCATGTTTATGTGTTTTTGAGATGGTGAACATAATGATTATTTTGTGATAAATCGATATTAATATGATTAATTTGTGTAGTACGATGTGCTAAATGTTATGTAATTGATGTATGATGTTGAATTCATGGTTTGAAATGTTTGGGCATGTTATAATATGATTGAATATGGTTTGGGATGGTTAAATATTGAAGAATATGAATTTAGAAGTGATATTTTTGGGAAAATTCTAGGTGATTGTTGATTAGTCCCCTATTACAATCGATTGGTTCCCTACTTTAAGTGAAAAATGTTCAGAATAATCGATTAGTTCCCCCAAACAATCTATTAGTTCCCCTGTTTTCACTATAACTTGAGTTTCGTAACTCTGATTGAGGTGTGGTTTAAAGCATTGAGAAGTTGATGTGTTATACTACCTCTTAGTAATGCTTTAGAAGTTAAATGTGTGTATGATGATGTGAGAAAGAAGTTTAAATATGTAAATTGAGTGGTTTGATTCAAGCGTTTGTGAGTGTTTATGACTTGACCGACAATTTGATGAGTTTGATGAGTCATTGAATTGAGTTTGTTATGTTTTAGAATTGGTTTGAACTAAGAAGGTTGATTTAATATAAATAGAATGGAGTATGAAAGATTTTGAGTGGAATATTGATAGTTAGAGTTGAGTTTTCTGATATGTTTAGAGTCGAGTTGGAGAGTAAAAGAGTTAAAGTTAGAGTACATCTTGTGACTCTTAATTTTGAATAAAAAGTGAATGAGTTATTTGTGAGCTCAGTTAATTATGAGTTGACCTTGTTGAATGTTGATGATTTGTGTAATGCTATTTTTTTACCCTGTTAATGAGCATTGTTTAGTAATTATATGATAATACATTATGTTGAGTTATAATTATATATTATGTTGAGTTATGTTGAGATGCGTGGTTTAGAGAAAAACTATTGTGGTGGTCTTATATTGGAGCTGGTGTAGGTTCAAAGAGTAAACTATGATGGTTATTTCATTTCATGCATCATGTATATCAGAGCTAGGTTATACACTTCGGTCCAGTGACGAGTCTCGGGTCCAGAGAGGGGACCTGTGACGAGTCTGATGGTTATGGACTTCGGTCTAATGGTGAGTCTCAGGTTCAAAGAGCGGACATATGACGAGCCTGATGGTTCAGAGAGGAACCGTGTTCAGAGAGGAACCACCGATGAGTGGATTAATCAACAACATAACTCAGATATCCAAATTTTGTACCACATGCATTAGAGAAGAGGAATTGATTACATTACATACATACATGCACTTATGATTGATGATTGTTGTTAATGATTCATATGTTTGATGTTTGAGTGTGCTATCCTTTGTTGTTTTGTCCACCGCTAAAATTTATGAATGTGTTTTCATCCCCTGTTATTTATGTGTTATTCTTTACCCCTGTTGTACAAATACTACAGTAGAGGAGCCTTAACTGTTATTGAGTTGGAGGATGGCGTAGTGGACTTTTCTTTATTTTCTATTTTTGATTTTATAATAGATTTTGTGTGTTGTTCTAATAGTGTAACACTGGGATCAATTACTTGTTTCTGATTGCATTCCTGGGGTTTTTTGGATTATTGATTCAAATGAAGAATTATATTTTATTGAGACAAATAAAGTAATTTTGATGTTTTGAATTTCGCTACTTTATTATAATCTTTTCTAGTAAGATGCATGTTAATAATGTGTAAAACTATTTTTGAGAAAATTATTCTGTGTATTTCATTAAATAAAGAGTTTTGGATTCATGGTGTTACAATTTCTACCTTTATCAGTTGCGGGAAACAGAATTCGCGGCCAATCAAATCATTGATGTATCTCAGAATTCTCTTGACTATTGCCAAGTGGGATTCCTTGGGATTCTCCATAAATTTGATCACTATGCCCACGCTGTATGCCAAGTTCGGTCTCGTATTTCACAAATACTATAATTATCCAATTAGCATGTTGTACTGTATTGGGTTAATATCTTGTTCATCTTTATTCTTTGACTGTTACAAATTTGATTATGCCTGGGTAATAACCATATTGCTGATTAGTGCATCTTGATGCATATTCTTCTACTATTGTACTTAGGCATTTATATAGTTTATTTTTTTAGTTTTACTATTTTTGTGTGTTTTTATATTTAAGTTTATTTTATTTCCGTACTTTATTTTCAGCTTAAATTGTTATTTGATACTTGTTCACTATATAGACCATAACTTGAGCTACGAGAATCGGATTGAAGCGTTCTAATAAGCGTTGGAGAGATAAGAAAAAGACCTACAAGTTTAGTGCTGAAGTGAAAAGTTGATTCGGAGGGAAGCAAAGTCAAATAATTCGTTAAAGTTTTAGACTTTAGGAAAAAAACTAGTTTCGGGCCGGTTTTTATATTTTCCGACTCAGCTGGAATGAGAATCTAATTTCTTGTTTCTTTATACCAAGTTGCAGTTGTGCTAATGTTCATGACCGTTTTTATTATTCTGCATTCACAAAAATTAGAGGCTAGGATACGACTTTCATGGAGAACTAAAGTTCGCACGGTTGATCTACTGTAATTTGTTTTCGTCGATATTTTGAGATTTTATAAATTTTAGTTTAATTTTGATTTCTTTTCAGTTCTTCTTATAAAATAGTTTGCTTAATTTGGTTGCTTTCGTTTGCTTAATTTGATTGCTTCTTATAGGATATAGTTGATTAAATTTGATTATTACATGATCCTTAACTATAATTACGTTAGGGTAGCTTTTTCTTTATCGTGTTTAGTTAAATCGTGTTTGCTTAATTCGAGAGAGCTTAAATTCATTTTCTTAATTTGGATAATAGGAACATACATCACATAATATCAATTGCGCTTGTTAGTGGGTATTGTAATCGAATAGGGTCAAATTCGCTTAAGGAACTAAAAATTATATTAACAAATGATAAGTTAGGAAATCGAAATGGTAGATCAGCTTATTTTAAAATCACTTTTTAGAATCACTTATTCTCAATCGAACCAAAACTCCACTTATTTCAATCAGTTGGTAAAGATCAAGACAAGAGTCCTTGTGATACGACATTTGAGGTGTCGCTTGTAACACCCTAATTTTTAGTAATTATTAATTTAATTTAATTAATTGATTAATTAAATGATTTTGTGCATAATTGAATTAACTAAATTATTTGATTTATAAGAATTAATTGATTTATTAGATTTATATAAATTATTTGATTTATTTGAGTTGTTTGGATCAATTGAATTATTGGACATATTTAAAATAATTGATTCAATTTTGTTATTTAATTTATTTAATATATTTTATTTGGTATAATAATATAGAATTGTTAGATTAATTAATTGGGCCTATTTGGGGGTGTGAATAGATATGAGTTATTAAGCCCATTAAAAATTATTAGGTTAATGAAATTGTGAGAATTTTATAAAACAAGAGAAAGGAGATAGAAGAGAATAGAAAGAGAGAAGTGGAGAAGAAGAGGAGAAAACCCAAGTTCAAGAGCTCTAGAATTCAAGAAAGTTCAAGGTAAGGGTGGGTTTTCACTCATTTATTGGGATTATTTGATCATGATTAGTGGGTAGAAAATGTTTAGGATAAAACCCCAAATTTTTATGAGATTAGAAATTGTTAGATTTTAGAGATAATCTTGGAGTTGTGTTATTCTAATTGTGTTTGGAATTGGTTAATTAGTAATTATAGATTTGTTACAGTACTACTTGCAATTGGTATTCAACAAATTGTTAACTACTAGTGTTAATTCAAACTTGGTAGAAATCCAGGACTACTTGTATATGTTAGGTGTGTACTAAATTCTGGAAATAAAAATTGTGATTGACTGATATCCATATACCCAATATAGCTCACATACTGTAGCATAACGCAGGAGGTTTAGGAATGAAGTGATCCTTTTTTCTGCATTAGACCTTGTAGCAATTTCAAGAAATAATTGGAAATGAAATAAGTGATTCTTTCATAACACAGTAGCATCTTCTCACTTATCTCATTATTATAATGTAGGCAACGAAATGCCCTCTCCTTCACTATTTGTTGTAGCTCAGACCCATAGAAAATCCATCATGACTTTGAATAAGTCCTGCAACGTGTCGCTACTGCGAAAAAAGGTGTCGGCAATGACAGAAGAGTCGCCACCTATCGTTATTTATCCCAAACGAGGGAAAGGAAACAATCAGGGAAAACCTAGCGAAAAGGGATAAGATCGACCATCGCAACCAAATCTCGGGTTCGGGAGTCGGTTACGCAAGGGGAAGGTATTAGCACCCCTCACGTCCATTGTACTCAACGGAATCCACACTTGTGTTGTTTATCAAAAGGATTTATCTATCTAACTAAAGGTCTGGGTTAAAAGAAAAGAAAAAGGACTCGACAGAGCGTTGCAGCTCTGGGCCTACGTATTCCCTCATGCAATGGGAAAGTCAGAGTCAATGTAGTTCGACTAACTACGACTAAAAGATGGGGGAAGGTTGCTCGCCAAGATATCGAATCTTGTGCCTACGTACTCTCAATAAGTATGAGAGATCAGAGCTTACGTAGTTCGGGATAAAGAGAACACAGGTTTGTTCGTCTGCTTTATCCGAGTAAGGTTAAACTACAGTTCCAGCAGTTAGGGACGACGCCTGTTTGCGGTAGAACTACAGTTTAACAATACTCTTTATCTAAAAAGATATTCCTGATTAAAGAACCCACATGGCGAAAGGAAGTTTGATGTTTGTGTTGAAGTCTTTTATTAGAGAAGTGTTTTGAATGAATGTTTGTAATTCATATTGCACTAGAGACTATGACCTAGGAACGAATGTGTCGCATATCGTCCGAAGGACATATGCTAACACTTGTCATACCCTAAATTTGCCCGCCAACTTTTGTAAATATTTTCGCATTTTCTAATTTTTCATTTTTAACTTAATTTCATGCCGTTTAGACACGTGTCCGCCCCCGATTGGGTGTTTTTCAAATCTCGACTTTTTTACCCAATAGGAGCATGACACGTGGCCAAAGGGATTTTTTATAAATTTTCACTTCCATTTCAAGTAGTATATTTTGTACACATTTCATTTACATTTAGTTTTTTTTATTTAGATATTAAATAGGTTATTATTTTATTATTTAAAAAAATAGGAATAGAGTTTGTTTAGATTTAATTTTTTAAATAGATTTTTAATAAATTATTTAGATTTTTATATTAAGTAGGTTTTTATTAATTTTGTTTAGACTATTAGGAGTTATTTGTAAATAGTTTTTATTTAATATATTTTTAGAATTATATAGTTTGTTTTATTAGATTAAGATTATATTATTTTTTAATTTAGTATAGATTTATTTTTGAAATAGATTTTTAATTATTAATCAGATTTTTATTATTATTAGAATTATTTTCTTGTTATTTATTTATTTAGATTAATATTAATTAATTAGGATTTAAATTAATTAAGTTATTACTTTAGTTTAGAATTGATTAAGTTTAGTGAAAATTATTAGTATTAGTTTTTTGGAGTTAAGTCAGCGTTATCAGGTTCATTAACTTAATCAGTCAGTTAATCATCAATTAAAGACAAGCTCGCCACGTGTCGCAAGCCTACATATACTGGCCCTATTCATCATCCCTTTCGGAAGGAACCCTAATACCTCTAACCCTAGTTGCAACCCCGTCTTCCCAGCTTCATCTTCTTCATACCAACTTCATCCTCCATTCAACATCATCAAACCATCGAACCACCTTCTACATTTCACCCTCTTCACAACTAAAAAAACCAATCGAAGCTCTCAAACTTAACTCTCATCCTCAAACAAAACCAGAAAACCCAACTGTTCTTCATTTCTCCATCCAAATCAAAACCCAGCTTTCACCATCATCTTCTTTAACTCCGAACCAAACTCCGATAACCCACCATAAACCTACCCAGAACCAAAACAACCTTCAAATCTCATGAACAAACCATAACCCAGAAAGACACCATCAAACCCGTCTTACCATGCAAAAACCACACTCCAAAACGGAACCCGTTTTCGAACCTACCCAGAAATCTAACTGTGAATCAACCTCCATAACCCACACGAAATAATCAACAACCCCGTCTTCCCCAAACACTTCCGCCACCCCCAAAATCATGAACATCATCCGCTACTTCCGACCTTATTCAACACAACAATCAACCCTTCAACAATCTCCTTCCGCCTTCACAACCAACAGACAAAACCCAGAAACAGACCCTTCCTCCATCTCTCTCATCAAACTTCAAACTCGAAAAACCACACCCACAACCCATCTGATACAACAACTCCGTCGACAACACGCTGCTACACACAACCGCATGCAATTCAAACCGAAACCAGAGATGAGATGGAGAGTGTAGCGAGAGGTTGAGACAAGCGGAGAGATTTAAGATGGATGAGAATGAGAGAGGCGATAAACTGAATGAAGGAGGAAACATGGACGTTGCATCTCTGTTCTTTTTTTTTCTTTTTCTTTTTACATTATTTATTTTTTTTGTGAATTTTGTTTTTTTTTTCTTTATTTACTTACTTTGCTGATCACTGTTGGGCTAGGCCCATCCGGTTCCTTTGACTTTTCACACAACCGTGTTTACTATCTGACTTTGTTATCTATTTATTTTTAATTAATTTTCTCTTATCATGTCAATATATTTATATTTTTTAGTTTCAAGTTGTTGCTTGTTTTATAAAACAATTTATATTTTTGTGTGTGTGTGTATATATATATATAAATGATCCAGATTATATAAATGATCCGGATGGATCAGATAGATCAGATCCATTGGAGACATTGGAGACATCAGATCTAGATGATATCTATTATCCGGATGGATCAGATAGATCAGATCCATTGGAGACATTGGAGACATCAGATCCAGATTATATAAATGATCTGGATGGATCAGATAGATCAGATCCATTGGAGATATCTGATACATCAGATACAGATATATGTCAGAAGGATAGTCATGATAATAGCAAAATGGATATGCTGGCTAAAATGAACCAATATAGTCATTTATGGGTTCTATGCGAAACTTGCTCTAGCTTAAATTTTAAACAATTTTTAGTAGCCAAAATGAGTATTTGCGAAACTTGCTCTAGCTTAATCGGGAGGTGTAGCCGCAATAGCACCTGTTTTTATATGTCTGTTGGCTTTACCTTTTTTTAAAAGTATGTACGTGCGTAGTTCAAGTTTTCGCCCTATTCACCAAGGAATATTTTGGTTGCTTTTGGCGGATATATATATATATAGACACACGCAAGCATAGAATACACATATTCCACATTTCTCACCATATTTCACCATAACTCATCATATACACCACAATATATATATGTATTCTATGATGAGTTATGGTGAAATGTGGTGAGAAATGTGGAATATGTGTATTTTATGCTTGCGTGTTTGTATATATTTATTTATTTATTTATTTTAATTTTATACATTTTTCTCTAAAATACATTTTATATATTTTTTTAATATTTTCTTTTAGAATTTCATTTTCTCTTAAAAGTTGAATTTTATTTTGCTTTTTTTATTTGATATTTTATTTCATGTTGCTTTTTTGGTCGATGAAGAGATTTTCTTCGATTCCCTGTCAAATTATTGATGAGAAATGAAGGATCCGAGACCAATTTTTCTTTCTCCTTTCTATTTTCGACATGTATCCATCTTTGTATATTTTTCACTGTTTTGGTCGATGACGAAGCTTCCATAAATCGATTACTAAGTCAATATATTGATAAGTATCGTTGGATCCGAGACCCTTTTCTTTCTTACCTCGTATTCTATCACAATTTTATTTTCGAACCGATGAAGTCTCCGATTCGTCAAACGTTGAGTTTTGAGGATGTTGAAACCTTTGTTATTTCAAATCTAAAGAGAATGACCATTTGGGTCATTTTCCTTAATTTGGGATTGCGAGAGGTTCCCTTCGATTAAATTAACTTAAAGTTTGCGATTAAGATGAGGTTTGAGTTTTCCCGACTTTCTTTTCTTTCTCACTTTCCAACTTTATTTCATTTCTATCTTTTTGGTCGATGACGACACTTCCGTAATTCATTACCAGTCAAATTATTGATGAATAATGTTGGATCCGAGACCACCTCTTTTCTCTCCTCATTTCTTATTTCGTTCCGATTTTATTTTGACTTATGGTGATTGATGAAGTCTTGTATCCGTAAGACGAGATCCCATTCTGTTTTGGTCCGTACGACATGATTCAATGGGAGAACAATCCTCAATATCGTTTCTCTATCTTGTCCTTAGCATGAAAATCAATACGCGACCTCTTATAGGTTGGCTTCCCTTATAAGTCGAGCTAAGACGGTTTAGCGTTACATTGTCCCGATTTGATTCAAAATACCATCAAACCATCTTGGAAATAAATTATCTTTGTATTGAATTAAAAAGAGAGGATTAAGTGTAGACTTCTTCCTCTTAGAGTGTCGAGATGCTCACTGTAGTGTGGGTGGTTTCGATACTCGTCTTTCAATACGAAGACGCTTCCACCTTCCTCTCCTAAAAACCTCGGCCCCTTATCGAGTACATTTTAAAACCTCGGTCTCGTACTGAGTACATTTTCAAACCTCGGCCTCGTACCGAGTGCATTTCCAAAAACACCTTTCCAATAAGAAAACCAATTTCTCTTTGTATTGAACTAAAGAGAGAGGATTGAGTATAGACTTCTTCCTCTTCGAGTGTCGAGATTCTCACTGTAGTGTGGGTGGTCTCGATACTCGTCTTTCAATACGAAGACGCAACTTTATCCATCATCTATCTCTTTCCACCACCTCCTTTCCTAACTTCCTTCCGCAACCTTTCTCACCTAAAACCTCGGTCCTATACCGAGTGCATTTTCAAATCATTTTCATAACAAAAACTTGAATGGTCGTGGAGTGGTTAGGCGTAGGCCTTCTCCTATCCTGAGTGCTGATGTTTACCGTAGAGTTTACAGTCGCAAAAGCACTTACCATTCAAAACCAAAAATACTTTAATAAGAGAATGAAGTTCTCTTTGCATTGAATTAAAGAGAGAGGATTGAGTGTAGACTTCTTCCTCTCCGAGTGTCAGGATACTCACTGTAGTGTGTGTGGTCTCGATACTCGTCTTTCAATATGAAGACGCTATGTTCGCCACACCATTTTCATAACAAAAACTTTGAGATAAATAATTTGGTACTACGCGCAAGGGGTTACTATCCGAGGACCTACCTCGCTCCAAAAACAGTTCCACAAATCAAACGTGACTTCTTGCCTCGCATGGCGAAAACCAATCATTTCAAAAAGGATATGTTATGTCCATTCTACTGCAAACAGGTAACGCTTAAGTCTCCTCACATGCGAGCAACAAAACACCTAAACTGCTAGAACGCGCACGATAGCATCATCCACAAAAACACTAGTTATCCGTAGTAGCACGAACTACGTTGCTCTGATTTCTCTTGCATGTTGAGAATACGTAGGCATAGGATTGCAAAAATCCTAGCGAGCACCCTTTTATCTTTTCCTCCCTTTCCCAGAAAGGCCTGCTACGTCCGTTCTACCGTAAACAGGTAACACTTAAGTCTCCTCACATGCGAGCATCAAAAGACCTAAACTGCTAGAATGTGCACGATAGCATCGTCTACCAGAACATCCCCACAAACCGTAGTAGGCCGAACTACGGCTGCTCTGATTCTTTACTTGTTTCAAGTAAAGATACGTAGGCATAAGGGCCACAGTCCTTGCCGAGCACATTCCCCCTATATCTGTAGTTCCCTGAACTACGCTGACTCTGACTTTCTCATACCTTTTGATAATACGTAGGCCTAAGACCGCGAAGTCCTACCGAGTCTGTTCTTTCTCCTTTCTTCCCCTGTTACCTCTCTTTCTCTTGTTTCTAACCCTTCTCTCTCCTCTAGGAACACTCTTTTATAGCATAATATTTAAGCAAATATAATCACACATCGACAAATAAATGGTTCCCATCGAGTACGATGGATGCGAGAGGTGCTAATACCTTCCCCTTGCATAATCGGCTTTCGAACCCGTTCTTGGTTGCGAGACCATCTTATCCGTTTCTTTCTTAAGGTTTTCTCGATATTTTCCTTTCCTCTCATGGGATAAATAAAGTTCGGATGCGACGCTTCTGTCTATCTTTTTCGCCTCCCCGTCGTTGCACGATGCATTATTCGAGTAGCGACAGATGGCGACTCTGCTGGGGACACCTAGCAAGCCAAACCTAATTCGTTTGTCGTATTTGTGTGATTTATTTGCTTTTATTATTTATTATGTTGTGTTCCTTGTACCTGTTGAGTTTATTTGGATGGTTTGTGAGAATAAAAGGCTTTCTACCCGAGCTTTCAAGTATACACTAAGATTATGAGGTGGTTTCTTTCTGATTTGCGAGACTTATGACTCGTTGAGTTGGATCGAATCCCTCCACTCAGATGAGACCCCATTGGGATGATCATGCCTTATGTGTAGTCGTAATGGCGTTTTTATTTCTGGCCTGGGAATCTGTGATTCTGAGGACCTTCATAGAACCTTATTCCAAAGGTTGCTAAAACACAACTCTGTGTTCATCCTTTGAAGGGATTACCGTCTTAAGAGTATTCGTTTTGATGGAAAACGTTTGAGGGTTAGTGCATGAGACTTTGTTTAAAAGCCTTTGGGATACTCTCTTATAAACCAATAGATTGCCCACCCGAGGTGAGAGATACCTTTTTTATTGTCTTGCAGGATTTGTGACTTTAATCCTTGATGTGGATTTGTTCTCGTGTGCACTCATTACATTGCATTTGCATAAGCATCTCTACATCATTTTTTGCATTTTTCTTCCCTGACCAGATACCAAGAGCTTACCCGTCCTCTGTTTATAACCCACAGTTGATTTCTCTACACTCCCATTGAATTTGTGAGAGTTGTTGAAGCATTTGAGGAAAGAGGAGCATAGACGCCTTGAAAGGCCAGTCAGACAAAGTAAGATGAGGTAGTTATGCCAGAGAATGATCGCCATAATGTTGATCCCCCACAAGGATTTAATCTGACGAGTAATCCACTGTATGATCTTCCGCCGGATGACCATCCTCAGCAAGTAAACATTCCTACTCGACCCCAGAGGATGCCAACGACTGATCCCATGGAAGAAAAGCTTTGTGCCCTTGAGGAGACACTTCAAGCTATGAAACTACCTGATATGCCCGACCTCGATGCTGCTGATATGTGTCTAGTGCTAGACTTGGTGATTCCTCCGAGATTCAAGATGCCCAACTTCAAGAAGTACATAGGCTATAGTTGCCCAAGGCGTCATATGGTGATGTACTATCGAAAATGACCCCGTACACTCATGACGATAAGCTGATGATCCACTGTTTTCAAGAAAGTCTGAGTGGGGCATCATTAAGTTGGTACACGGACTTAGAAAGAGGCCATGTCCAATCATGGAGGGACCTAGCTAGTGCTTTTCTAAAGTTTTACCAGTTCAATCTAGACACTCCTCCCATCCGCATGCAGTTGCAAAGCCTATCTCAGAATGAAAATGAATCCTTTAAGGGATATGCACAGCGGTGGAGAGAATTTGCAACAAGAGTGCAACCACCACTCTCGGACAGGGAACTGATTGACATGTTCATCAATAGCTTACATGGAACTTATCTTGAAAGAATGGATGGCTGTACACCATCAAGTTTCTCTGACCTTGTGATTGTAGGAGAGCGCATCGAAAGCTACCTTAAAAGTGGACTAATTCAAGACGCCTCAGGCAGCCAGACCAGTGAGATTGAATCTTTCGACGATTTCCATGAGGAAGAGAAGGATGAAACCAGCGCGCTCATAAAAAACGTTGAGTATTCTCACGATGTACCGACAAAAATCTATGGTCCCTCATATGCTCAACAGGCATCGCTTTCAGTGCCATGTTATCCTCATGGGAAATCAGCCATGTCTAAAGCTTCATCCCACAAGCCATGGATTGCTCCTCATGCAAATCAACAAGCCCATGGTTGAGGTCATCCGAATCAGCGCCAGAATCAGAAAAGGCCCAGCAACAACTTGGAAAGAAGGATTGTTCCTCTTCATCCAGTCCCTATGTCGCACAGTCAGCTTCTCCCGCATCTGATTCATAACTCATTGGTAGAGCCTAAAACTCTTAAGCTTGTTCCTGAACCTTACCCTCTTGGGTACAATCTCAATGTTTAGTGTGGATATCATGGTGGATCCATGGGGCACTCAACTGAAGAATGCAAAGCCTTTCAAGCCAAAGTGCAACTGTTGATCGACAAAGGGTACATATCCTTTCCAAAAGGAAGTTTGGTCGTCCATGTCAACCTCTTAGCTGTCTAGGCTCAAATATTTCAAGGGTCATCTCCAAAAGCCAGTGGTCTAGACAGGAAGACGTCATCAACATTGGCAGTCCTTGAGCGATTTTATCATTTGCATCTTGTAGTTTATTTCGTGTTAATTACTACTTGTGTTTTAAAATTGTTGTTTTGAATGGTAATATTAATGAAGTGATTATGAATTTTCCGAATCAGTCACATCATATCCACTCATTATTTCCACTTATCACAGACACATACACCTTTTATCCACTTCACTTTATCACTATTGTTTTAGCAAAGATTCGAGGGAGGATGACGAAAACAAAATACCCATAATTGCAAACTATATGCTTTCAGATAGAATCTCATCAATGATGTACAGGCATTGTTTCAATTCCCCTAAACACCAGAGATATAAGGAGTTAATCCCTAGTCAACCATTTCGAGCCTAGAAGTAGGAGTTTCCTTTGGATATTTAAACCCTTACACTCAACCTGGGGCAGGGTAGTGTTCAGTTAATCCCATTCCGCATTCGAATTGATAAAGAAAAATCCAAAGACATGACGATTGTTCATCAAAGACCCATGACATGGCAGTCACAATCCTCCAACAAAATCCAAAAAAATCAAAGGTCTGTTGTCGCTACTCGAAAAATACGCGCAACGACGGGGAAGGCGAAGAGGAAAAGGACAGAAGAGTCGCCACCGAACTTTATTTATCCCATGAGGGGAAAGGAAAATATTGAGAAAACCTTAAGAAAAGAACGGATAAGATGGTCTCGCAACCAAGAACAGGTTCGGAAGCCGGTTATGCGAAGGGAAGGTATTAGCACCCCTCGCATCCATCGTACTCGATGGGAACCATTTGTTTGTCGTGTGCGATTTATTTGCTTAAAAATTATGCTATAAAAGAGTGTTCCAAAGGATAGAGGGAAAGGTTAGAAATTGGGAAAAGAGAGATAACAGGGGAAGGAAGAGAAAGAACAGACTCGGTAGGACTTCGCGGTCCTAGGCCTACGTATTCTCGATAGACATGAGAAAATCAGAGTCGACGTAGTTCGGGGAACTACAGATATGGGGGAATGTGCTCGGCAAGGATTGTGGCCCTTGTGCCTACGTATCTTTACTTGAAGAAGTAAAGAATCAGAGCAGCCATAGTTCGGCCTACGATTTGTTGATGTTCTTATGGATGATGCTATCGTACGCATTCTAGCAGTTAGGTGTATTGCTGCTCGCTCGTTGGAGACTTAGGCATTACTTGTTTGCGGTAGAACGGATGTATCATATCCTTTTCGAAAGATAAGTCTTCGCCATGCGAGGCAAAATGTCACATTTGATTTGTTGAATTGTTTTTTAGGGGCGAGATAGGTCCTTGGATAGTAACCCCTACGGGTAGTACACAATTCTTTATCTCAAAGTTTTTGTTATGAAAAGATGTGGCGAACATAGCGTCTTCGTATTGAAAGACGAGTATCAAAACCATACACACTACAGTGAGCATCTCGACACTCGGAGAGGAAGAAGTCTACACTTAATCCTCTCTTTTTAGTTTAATACAAAGAGAACTTCATTCTCTTATTAAAGTATTTTTGGTTTTGAATGGTAAGTGCTTTTGCGACAGAGAACCCTACGGTAAACGTCAGCACTCGGGATAGGAGAAGGCCTACGCCTAACCACTCCACGACCATTCAAATTTTTGTTATGAAAAGAGTTTAAAAATGCGCTCGGTACGGGACCGAGGTTTTTAGGTGACAAAGGTTGCGGAAAGAAGTTGTAGAGGGAGTTAGGTGGCGGATAAAGTCACGTCTTCGTATTGAAAGACGAGTATCGAGACCACTACAGTGAATATCCCAACACTCGGAGAGGAAGAATTCTACACTCAATCCTCTCTCTTTAGTTAAATACAAAGAGAATCGATTTATTTATTGTAAGTGTTTTGAAAATGCACTCGGTACGGGGCCGAGGTTTTTTTTTTTAGGAGAAAAAGGTGTGGATGAAAACGTCTTCGTATTGAAAGATGAGTGTCAAAACCACCCACACTACAGTGAGCATCTCGACACTCAGAGAAGAAGAAGTCTACACTTAATCCCCTCTCTTTAGTTCAATACAAAGTGAACTTTATCCTTTTGTTAAAGATGGTGAATTGGCTTAACAATCGTTTGAGAAAATCCGCTTGACGTTCGGTCAAGGGTTTAATTGCTTAAAAAGGCTTGAGGTGAAGCGAGCAAGGTCGATGGCGACGCACAAGGCAATCGGCTTACAAGTTCAAAAAATGGCTCGATGAGAATCGAGAGTTTGTTTTCTTGAAAATGATTTTTAGAAACACAAGGTAAAAACAATGACCAACAATAAATATGCACAAAAACCAAACAATCATAACGGGTTAACCGGCTTAAAAAAAACAAAACACGAAAAAAAAAACGGCACGAAGTGCCATCAAGGAGTTCGTTGTGCGAACTCCTTGAAAAAAACAAATTTTTGGTAAAAAAGTCGAAAAAATGTGAAAAACAGGGGTCTGACATGGGTGGCCGTGTTGTGTGACACGGCTCGTGTCACAGTTCCAGGAAACTTAGGGTTTTGAGGCAAACAGAAGTGTGACACGGGTGGCCGTGTTGTGTGACACGGCCCGTGTCACAAGGTCTGGGAGAAAAATGATTTTTTAGGGCAAACTGAAGTGTGACACGGGTGGCCGTGTTGTGTGACACGGCCCGTCTCACGTGTTCTGGGCATTTTGTGCTTTGAAAAGTCACACAGAGATGTAACACGGCCCGTGTTGGGCTACCAGAAGAAAAATCCAAACTTTTCTCTTGTTTTTTGCTTCTTTTTATGGTTCTTTCAAAAGGGTTTCTTGGTCCCTTTTAGGACCTTACATGATATATACAGTACAACAACACACAAGAGAATAAATGAAATGAATATAAAAGCAAAAAGTAAAGGGAGAAAGGTTTGAAGAAATGGTTACCCAAGAGCTTGCTATTCTTCTTGCAAGTCCTCCTTGGTTCTGGTTGAATATGCTTCACCACTCCTCACCTTGTGTTATGAAGGTTTTGTTTCTCAATGATCCTCTTGGTTCTATCTCACCTTCTTCTTTTTCTGTTTTTAGGGTTTTGTTTGCTCTCTCTATTTTTCTGGTTTTCTCCCTTACTCTTTGCTCTCAATATCTCTCAAAATGTTGTGTATCCTAGTGAATGATAGTGAATGCCCTTTTGTGCAGCCTCCAAGCCTCCTTATCTCACTTTTTCTGCTGCATTTTCTGCTGTACCAAAACCACAACTCTTGCACACTTCTCCATTTTCAGAATTTCCATTCTTGGCAATATCTTTTACCACCTTTTGGTGCAGCCCCACTTTCCTTCCATTTCTAGTATGTTTTTGTTGTATTTTCTTCTGCAACACTCTACCTCTCTATTCACCCTTGTACCCATTGGTTGGTTGATTTGTTTGGACATACTCATGTAGTCAATACACTACCTTTTGGACATCATTTTCAAATTCTGATTTTTGATGTGTAGATGTATCAACATAAGCTTATAGCCTTGGTTTTGTGACATAAATGATTTTGTAATATGATACACATTGCCACTTCTTGCATGGGGCTGTTTTGGACCATATTCAAATTGCCCATGAATATATGCATATCCTTGATCTTGAGATATTCCAACATTGAATTAGCTCTTAAATATTTTCCTTGCATGTTTGTAGGCACAAAGAGGACTATGTGGACTTGATGAGGCATGGGGGATACCATGGCATGAAGTTATTGTTAGAAACTTGAATTAAGACTAGAAATAGCTTAATTTCCTAAGCATTACCAAGAGTTTGGATTTTGTAACAATTGTGACATTCTTGCAAATGTCATGAAATTTCTCTTTGTAATATTCTTGAATCTAACCTTGAATTCATGAACCTTGAATTTGGAATGATGGGTCTCCCTTATGTCATTGAATTTGAAACAAATGAAGAAATGAGTCAAGCCTTGAAAGAGGGCAAATTTTGGGGTGCAACACCTGCTAAGTCAAGCACCTCAAAGGAGACTTAGGCAAAAATCAGGGCTATCCCGATGGATCTGACAAGCAAAGTCAGTCCTTACAAAAGTTAGGGATCAATAAAAAATCAAAAGAGGTCCTCAAACTCTCAAGAAAAACAAAATAAGATTCAGTGGCCACCCAAATCAAGGGGCTACTGGCATCCATCAAAATAAGGTGACTGCCATCTCGAGCAAACCTTGAACCATCAAGCTTACACCGTCATGGTAAACATGAACAAAATTAACTGAACATAGGTATGGAAATCATCAAGAAGAAGGGGTGGGTACAAATTAAGTTTGAGCCTAATATCCTTTGTTCTATAACCGCGAACCAAACCACGTTAAAACCCTCAAAAGACCTAATTGAGGCAATGTTTAATCTGAAAGCATGCTATTGCGAGGTTGCGTAACCTGACTCCTCGCATATTTGCTAATCATCAGTATTTGTTTCAATATCCTTTCTATATCTTTCACACCAATCAAATTAGCACAACATTTGGACTAACGGTCCATTCGTCTTACTATCACGACACTTAATAAACGATATTTCTTTCAAAAACTTGCATGAACGTCGCATTAAAATTACCATTCGTGAACAAACAGTTTCAATTGCAAGTTAGTAGTTGTCGTCAAGGAAATTCCAACACGAAGCAATCAAACAGGAATGGATCATTCAGCAGTGTAGATCAGAACCAAGTATACCATATAACCTTATAGATCTGGGGCATTGATGTCCAACGAATTTGAAATTAGTCAGTCTGAGGAAAATCCCCAAGCACCGTTTGAGTATGGGGAAAATCATTCAAGAAGTGATTGATCGGAAGTAAATCATGTCGAGAATACCGATCAGGGGCAGGCCACCCAGAGTTTCTTCGAGCTATGGGCAGATCCCTCCAATGCTCATTCAAGACAAGTTAAGCCGCTTCCACGCTCTTTCAGGGGAAAGCTACTCCAAGAGTATACTGACGTCAACTACCACAAGAATCGGTTAAACAATGATGAATCTACCAATCCGGGGTAGGCCACCTAGAATTTCTTTAACTTAAGGACGGATCCCTCTAGTGCTCATTCAAGACAAGTTAAGTCGCTTCAATGCTCTTTCAAGAGCAAGCTACTCCAAAAATGTATTAAAGTCAACCACCAAGAGTGGGTTGATCAAGGATGAATCCTTTCATGATACAAATTCTGGGGCAAGCCATCTCGAGGCCGTCTCATGGCAAGTTACCATCTTTTCAAAATGAACTTTCCCAAAGATCATACTAGGGCAAGTTTTAACTACACTGGGGCAAGTTACTCAAGCAAGTTCATCCTCATCAGTAACTATTGAGTTCAAAACGAGCGTCGGGGAATCATATCGTCACCTCACCCAATAACCATAACCTTCCGAAAAGGCCTTGCTGTCATTGGATCCTTCATCCCACAGCCTAAACCTGTCACCTATCAAAACAAACCAAACCTCCAAAGTCCAGTCCTTACCTGTCAAAACCTTGTAACCTTCAAACCAGTCCCATCTGGTCAACCCTTTGCTGAATACCTAGCCCCGTCTGGCATATGTCAACTTTTGAACCAGCTCCCATTTGGTCACCCTTCCTCTAGCCTACCTTGAAACTAGTCCCATCTGGTCAACCTTTTGCTGAATACCTAGCCACGTCTGGTATATGTCAGTTTTTAAACTAGCTCCCATCTGGTCACCCTTCCTTTCCTTTAGCCTACCATTTCACCAGTCCTTGTCTGGTAAACCTCATTCCAAATTCCATATCCCATCTGGCAAACCACAAAATCAGCCCTCCTTTGACAACTTAACCTTGCGCCAACCAGTCCCATCTGGTCTACCCTCCGAATACCAGCCCTCATCTGGTACTTCTCAGCCTAAAGTCCAATTTACATTGGTAACCACCAAAAGTCCGCCACGTCAGCACCTGCATTTCCAATCATAAGCATCTTGCATCATATGCATCATACGCATCACATTCGACTTCATAATCATCTTGCATCATATGCATATCCATAATCATATCATATCTCCCCAGCTCTTGCATCTCCGTGTGTTAGCATTTGCATTTGCATTTCCATTTATGGAGCACCATTATCATCAAGCATTCACATATGCGAGTTCAGGTCCAGGTCAAATTTTGAAGATTTCCAAGGCTATATCAGCCCAGTCAGGGGCATTCTCCGCAAGACCGTGGGCGTTCTCCATGAGGTTGTACAACTTTTGTTGGATAAACTCAAAAGCTTCAAAGCAACCATCAGCCTGGTCAGGGGCATTATCTGCAAAGACCGTGGGTCCTCCCACAAAATTCAAAAATATCAAAGCAAATTTCAGCCCAGCGGGCATCTTTTCAAGACCATGGGTGTATCGCGTGACGTATTTCAACCTCGTGGTTAATCATATCTTCAAATCAACATTCAGCCCTGTCAGAGGCATATCATTTAAGTCAGCAGGTGTTCCTCGTTGACCTATCTCGATCCAGTCTTCCTCATGGGCGATCCCCAGTGCTTTGTCTCCAGCAAACTTAACCCTTCAATGATAAGTGGCAATCTCTTGGGAAAAGCTTATCAGTCTTCGGCGATAAGTGGATATCTCTTCAGAGAAGTTTATCCTTCATCAACGATAAATGGCAATCTCTTGGGAGAATCTTATCTGTCTTCGGCGATAAATGGCAATCTCTTCAGAGAAGCTTATCCTTCATCAACGATAAGTGGCAATCTCTTTAGAGAAGCTTATCCCCCTACATCCTTTTAGGTGTCAGGTTTTTTTGTATATCACTTCTCGAACATTTTCTCTTTTTCGGACAAATTCAGGGTCTTCTATATTTAATCATCTTCTACCTCGAAAGAATGAATGCCATGGCATTTCGTCTTACTAGGTTTAAGCCGATTAAATAAGGGCATCTGTCATACCCTAAATTTGCCCGCCAGCTTTTGTAAATATTTTCGTATTTTCTATTTTTGCATTTTAAACTTAATTTCATGCCGTTTAGAGACGTGTCCGCCCCCGATTGGGCGTTTTTCAAATCTCGACTTTTTTGCCCAATAGGAGCATGACACATGGTCAAAGGGCATTTTTGTAAATTTTCACTTCCATTTCAAGTAGTATATTTTGTACACATTTCATTTACATTTAGTTTTTTTTATTTAGATATTAAATAGGTTGTTATTTTATTATTTAAAAAAATAGGAATAGAGTTTGTTTAGATTTAATTTTTTAAATAGATTTTTAATAAATTATTTAGATTTTTATATTAAGTAGGTTTTTATTAATTTTGTTTAGACTATTAGGAGTTATTTGTAAATAGTTTTTATTAAATATATTTTTAGAATTATATAGTTTGTTTTATTAGATTAAGATTATATTATTTTTTAGTTTAATATAGATTTATTTTTTAAATAGATTTTTAATTATTAATTAGATTTTTATTATTATTAGAATTATTTTCTTGTTATTTATTTATTTAGATTAATATTAATTAATTAGGATTTAAATTAATTAAGTTATTACTTTAGTTTAGAATTGATTACGTTTAGTGAAAATTATTAGTATTAGTTTTTTGGAGTTAAGTCAGCGTTATCAGGTTCATTAACTTAATCAGTCAGTTAATCATCAATTGAAGACAAGCTCGCCACGTGTCGCAAGCCTACATATACTGGCCCTATTCATCATCCCTTTTGGAAGGAACCCTAATACCTCCAACCCTAGCCGCAGCCCCGTCTTCCGAGCTTCATCTTCTTCATACCAACTTCATCCTCCATTCAACATCATCAAAAGATCGAACCACCTTCTACATTTCACCCTTTTCACAACTAAAAAAACCAATCGAAGCTCTCAAACTCAACTCTCATCCTCAAACAAAACCAGAAAACCCAACTGTTCTTCATTTCTCCAACCAAATCGAAACCTAGCTTTCACCATAATCTTCTTTAACTCCAAACCAAACGCCGGCAACCCGCTGTCGCTACTGCGAAAAATCGGCGCCGGCTAAACAGAAGAGTCGCCACCGTGCGTTATTTATCCCAACAGAGGGAAAGGAAACGCTCAGAGTAAACCTAATGCAAAACGGGAAAGGAATGGTCATGTCGCTACTGCGAAAATCGGCGTCGGCTGAACAGAAGAGTCGCCACCGTGCGTTATTTATCCCACGGGAGGGAAAGGAAACGCTCAGAGTAAACCTCGCACAACATGGGAAAGGTATGGTCATCGCAACCAAAACCTGGATTCGGGAGTCGGTTACGCAAGGGGAAGGTATTAGCACCCCTCACGTCCGTCGTACTCGACGGGATCCACGCTTGTTTTCGGGTATGGATTATTATTCTATCTAAACTATAGGTCAAGGGTTAAAAATAAAACGAAAATAAAAATGACTCGGCAAAGTATCGCACTTTATGCCTACGTATTCCCGCCTGGAACGAGAAATCAGAGTCAACGTAGTTCGCCTACCTACGGGAAAGGAGGGGAAGATTGCTCGCTAGGATATCGCATCCTATGCCTACGTACTTTCATACAGCATGAAAGATCAGAGCAAACGTAGTTCGGGCCACGTACGACACAAGTCTGTCTTGGTTGACTTTATTCCTTCTGAAAAAGGTTTTCTTGATTAGCAGTCCAAGCGGACAAAAATGACGTCTTGATGAGTTCACATTCTTTTACGGAAGAAGTGTCTTTTATTGTGTTTGAAATCTTTATTGTGTTTTTCTGTTTGTTTTGAGAAAGAAAGAGACAGAACTCTAACCTACGGTTGCGAAGGGAAACAAACTAACCTAATGTTATCATGCATGGGTTAAGACCTAGTGTCTATCATGTTCCTCTCTTGCACAGAGAGAAACAGAGATCCTACGGGATAGGCAGAAACAGAAACAATATCAGATATATACAGTAAAGCTGTAAAATGCATGGATGCAACAGTACAAGCGAGGCAAGGGAGTCCCACTCAACCTCGAACCTAGAAAACAATAGGCAAAAGTGAACAGGCTTCACTTTCAACCCAACAGGGTAAACGGCAAACAATACAGTCCAGAAAACCAATCAATACATCAGCAATGAAATACAACAGCAAAAGAAACAGCATCAGCAGCTCTGAATCAACATCTGGCTTCAAGTAATCTCCAATCATCTACAGGCTTCAACAAGCATTAATCTCCATCTTCATAGTCTTCAGGCAAGGGCTTTGATCATCTGTCTTCCATCTGCAATGGCTTTTCTTCAAGTCTCAGGCTCTAGGATGAACATCAGTCAACAAGAGGAGATGAATGTTAAACAGTAAATTGCCTACCAAAGGTGGCTCATTAACTGCTAACATTATGCAGACAGGTTTCTCTCAAAAGTTCTATCTTTCAAATACATTCACTGATCCTTCCAAAGGAAGGAGGTGGATATTTGAAAGGGACTTTGAATCATAGAGAAAGGATAGAGGCAAACAAAGCCATCTATGTTTGAGAAGCAAGCTTTCTAATCTAGAGCTCTGCCTAGCTCCTAAACCCTAGTCTCCTCAGCAGCTGCTAGCAAGAACCTCCTCTTCAACTCTGGCAATTGCTCTTCAATCTCTGGATCTCCAATGGTCTTCATCTCCTCAAGTCTTCAGCTCTCCCAAGTCCCCAGACAATCCCAATACCCATACAAGCAAGCAATAATCCCCAGAGGGCACACCACACCAGTCAATCAGAGATACAGCATATTAATAGCAGTAGGGGCATCCTGACTTTTTCTAAGGGGTCTAATAACTACCCATAGTCCCTATAGTCCCATAACTAGACTAGTCAAACCCTAAGTCCTAAGGGAAAAGAATCCAATCTCCTAAGTCATCACCTAAAACCCTAGTTTTATCCATGTTATTCACACTTACACTAAGCACCTAAATTTAATTTCTAAAAATGGGTACTAAATTGAATCTACATGTTTAATGTCTAACCTAAACAACCTAAAAAGAATGGATGAAAAATATTGAAGCAATTAATAGAACAAAAAATATCAAAATCATGTATGAAATGAAATTATGTAAAATGTTATTTATTTGGAAAATATGGGAGAAATATCAAATAAAAAATAAAATGCCATTTTTATTTTTTATAATTTTCTAGACATCCTAAAGAAAAATATGCAAAAAGAATGAATTAAAAATGATGATTTTTCTATTTATTATGAATTTTATAAGATGCATGAAAAATATAAAGAAAATAAAAAGAAAATGGAAAGAAATAGCCAGAGGGGGTGAGAAAATTAAAGGCGCGCAGTTGAAGTCCCAAGTGGGCTGGAAAAGGTGGGGTGCGAATATCACTGCAGCTAGGCCCATGTGCGCTCGGAAAATACTTGAGAAAATGCCAGAAAAATTAAGAAGGATTCGGTGCAAATAGTAGGCAATACACGTTGAAATATTTGGGCTTAGTGATTGAGGGGTGTGCGTAGCAATGTGATTCAAGGCCCACTCAGCATACTTAAGTGAAACGGAGCGTTTCACTCTCAAGGCTTCCCTCCGTTTTCAACTTCAAATGTGGAGCGTTGGATGAGGATTTGAGTCAAAAGTCAAGCTGGGATCATGTGGTGCCAGGGTCATCTTCAACCTTGAGCCCAAACCCTAGCTCAGAAAAACCCTAACCTGCACACACCTTCGAGCTCCTTGTTCTCTCTCCCTGCTCCATGAAATCAAAAACTTCCAACAGCAAACTTGCACTATATCAATCCCTCTACACGTCCATGCCAATTGTTCATCCTAAAACTCACTCAGTAAAACAATTCGATAGGTGTAACAGATCTGATCCATCATCTTCCAACTGATATTGATCCTCTCAATTCTCTCTGGAACTCATCCTAAACTAACCTACAACTCACCCTGATCATTTTAAGCACCTAATCTAGGATTATCTCTCATGATTCTTGACATTCTAAGCTTCACCAGAATTGGTGCACCATGATCAATGTCCATGAAACTTGCTCAAACTTACCAAAATCAATCATCTCACTTATCCTAACCAATCTATACTAACAATTTCCTATAATTCTCATTAAATCATGCAATTCGAATGAAGTTACCAACCTGTTATGATGATGAAAACAGTTATGGAATACACTTGATCCAATGCTTGAAAGGAGGGGAAACTGATCAGTGAACTTGGGGATGAGTTCTGTATGCAATCAAAGATGCTCCAAAGCTTTGAATCTCCTAGTTCCAAGATTCTTGCACCTTGAATGATGATGATGAGTAGCACGATTCCTTGTTCAATTTGCCAAACAAATGTGTGGATTCTGATCCTTGTGAGATGATAATGAAGATTGAATCAAGAATGTTGAAGTTTGGTGAGAAATTGATGGAGTTTGAGAAGCTTATGCAAGAATGAGAAAATGGATGAAAATGGAGATTTTGGACAAATGGGAGCACCAACCCTTGCATGAATCAGCTTGCATGAATATATAGGTTGCATTAGAACCTCCTAGAAACTTGGAGAAGTTTCCCTTACACTTTTCCTTTTCAATTTGGATTATGTTACTTTCAATTCAAGCAACCATGGATAACTCACAAATTATGACCTAAGCTCAAAATTCCACTTTAGCCAATGTCTTTAAAATGCTTTTTCCATTCAAAATGACCTATAATTTTGCATCATTTGGCCAAGATATGAAAAATATCATTTTTTAAGCCATTTTTCTTCATTAAATTCACCAATTTTGAAACCTTGTGCTATGGACATTTCCAATCTCTCATGGTCACTTTTCTAGACTCAAAATGTCATTTGGAGCAAGTTTGATGTTGTAAGTTTTTCCATTTGAGGCCTCCTTGTATGAGTTTTGGGCATAGGTTAAAATGACCTGTAATTCACAAATGACCAAAATACCCTTTGCTTGCCAAGACCATAAGCTGAGTTCCATACATCATATGAGGGCATACCATACCATTCTAGAAATCTAAGACAATGAGGAACAATTCTTATGTTGACCAGAAATTCATTTGAAATCTCCTTGAGGGGTAAAACTAGCTTGGAAGTCAAGTCACTTTCACAGACAAAATTTCAGACACCTCAGATGACCTGTAACTTGCAAGGACCATAACTTGAGTTCTATAAATCTCCTTGATGTCTTCCACCACTCAAATTAAAGGTCTTGAGATCCTATACAAGTTTCATGTTGGCCAAGAAGCCATTTGAAGCTTGCATTTTGACTTATCTTGCTTGGAAATTTGACCTAAACTAGGGGATTTTACATAGAAACCCTAATTTAGAAACTCCTCTTCTCCTTGATTCCTCTTGATTTCTTCTTATAATGACAACATATCCTCATTCTTAATGTCAAATGATGAACCCCACATCTATCCAATAGCCCTTAATGCCTTTCAATCAGTCAATTGATCTAGGGTTGACCTAGGGTTGACCCAGATGAAACCCTAGTTGACTGTCTTCAATTGCAATTCTTGTGATCACATCAACCACTTGTTTTCCTCCCCAAATGACTTTCTAAGTCCTCCAAGATGTCTAGATACTCCCCATGCTCATCCATTCACAGCTCACAACCCCCTTGTTGATTCTCAGACACCCTCAGTTAGGAGATAGACTCAAGGCTTGATCTGCTGAACTCCCTGCTTTCCAATTCTTTCTTGATGACTTGAATGGGATTGAATTAGGGTAATAACCTCTCGATAGGCCTCTAGAGATGAGAATAATGCTTGATCCCCTGTTGTATGACTTGCTATACTTATGCTATGCAGATAAGTAACCTATGTACATGACCCTATATGCAAATGCTAATGATATTGAAACATAGACCAAGTGAATAAGGTTGGGCAAATTTTAGGGTGCAACAGGTCATCGCAACCAAATCCTGGATTCGGGAGTCAGTTACGCAAGGGGAAGGTATTAGCACCCCTCACGTCCGTCGTACTCGACGGGATCCACGCTTGTTTTCTAGTACGGATTGTTATTCTATCTACTCTACAGGTCAAGGGTTAAAAGAAAATAAAATGATGACTCGGCAAAGTATCGCACTTTATGCCTACGTATTCCCGCCTGGAACGAGAAATCAGAGTCAACGTAGTTCGCCTACCTACGGGAAAGGAGGGGAAGGTTGCTCGCTAGGATACGGCATCCTATGCCTACGTACTTTCATACAGCATGAAAGATCAGAGCAAACGTAGTTCGGGCCACGGAAGGCACAGATTTGTCTGACTGTTTTTATCTTTCTGAAAAGATTTTCTTCTGATTAAGAGTCCAAGCGGACAAAAATGACACTTTGATGTTTGTTTTCAGCCTTTTACGCAAGAACTGTTTTTTTAGTTTGTTTGCAATCTCTAACGCACTAGAGACTATGATTTGAGAGTGACTACGTCGCGTGTCACCCAAAGGGTACCACACTAAGCGGTCAGACTACTGGAAAGAAGCTCTCCAGCAACCCTTTCTCAAATAGCTTAAGGCCCGTAACGCACGACATCGATTAACCTTATTACTGTGTTTTTGAGTTGTTTTGAGATAAGAAGAGAAAGAAGCTCTAAAAAGCCTAGGGTTGAAAAGGGAATAAAACTAACCTAATGTTGTCATGCATGGGTTAAAACCTAATGTCTGTCATGTTTCTCTCTTGCACAGAGGGAAACATAGATCCTAGGGGATAAACGGAAAAGAAACAGATATATACAGTAAACAGTAAACATGTATGCAATGCATCAATACAAGCGAGGCAAGGGAGTCCCACTCAACCTCGAACTTGGGAAAACAACAGGCAAAGTGAACAGTATTCACTTCAAACCTTTGGGGGCAAGCTGTACAAGTCAACAATCAATACAGAAATAAAAAATAAAACCCAACACCAGCTCTGACAGCAACACCAGCTCCTACAGTAAGCAGCTCAACCAGCAACAGCTCTGACAGCTACAGTTGATTAACAGCAAAGGAAAGGTTGACAATAACACCTTCAAGCAAGATCCCATCTTCACTCTTCAATGATCCCCAAGCATTAGATAAGCTCTTGTCTCCAAAAATCTCCAAGCTCTGGCAAGCACTGAACCCCAACAAGTAAACAGCTTCAAAAAGCAGCAGGACCCTAACTCCAACAGATAACCAGCTTTGACAGGCACAAGCTTCAACTTCACCAATCTTCAATGAACTTCATTCTTCAATAGGTTCCCATCTTCAATGCCACTACTCTAGAAGAGAATCAATTATCAGATTAAATTGAAATGCTAAACAGCTTATTGACAACCAAAGGAAGCCTATAAGCACTTAGCATTGTAGGGGACCGGTTCCCTCAAAGTTATACTTCTAAATTATGTCACTTATCCCTCCAAAGGAAGGATATTAATACTTTAAAAGGACTTTATGTCATAGGGATGAATAGAAGCACAAGATGCTTTCTATGTTTGCAAGAAGAAATCAATCTAATCTAAAGCTCTCCCTATATTTCCTATCTCCTAAGCCCCCCCTCAAGGAGAAGAATCTTCATGCTCAAAGCTCCATCCTTTGTCTCCAATTATCTCCAATGTCTTCATAAGCTCCAACAAGCAAAACTCAAGCCCCAAGCCCAATTGAAATAACCCAAACCAAACAAACAAGCAAAATGCCCAAGAGGGAAACACACAATCACCACTCAAATTGCAAAAATCAAGTAAAATAGTAATACTCACTAAAAATCCTAGATTAATTTCTAAGGGGACCTAAATATATACCCTATACCCCATATAAACCCCAAGGCCTAAATCAAACCCTAGGTCCCCAAACTATGCCCTAAACTACACCTAAGTGTTGTGAAACCCTAATTCTACACCTCTCCTATTTACCTCTCAAACTAATCTAAGTTTTAATCACAAAAATATGAAAAAATTCCTAAGGGTACATGCTTCCCTAATCTAATTAATCCTCACAAGAATCAAACAAAAATCAGGCACCAATCTCTCACACTAAATTCAGAAAAAAGAAGTATCAAACAAATGTAAAATAAAGGCAATAAAATTGTAAAATATACCAAAAAATATAAAATGCATGAAATTAATATTTTTTGGTTTCATAATTTTCTAGAAGTCGTAAGAAAACTAGGGGAAAAAATCCCATCCTAAAATGATTATTTTTCAATTTGTTGTGAACTTTCTAATTAACCTAAATAAAATGTGAAAATAAAAGGAAAATATGAGAAAAAGAAAATGCTGCGTGTAGAATAGCAATGATATGCAGTAAAAATTCCAGGATAGGCCCAGGGTGGGGTGTGAATAGGAAGCGCGTACTAGGCCCATCATCAGTTCAGAAATTAATTGAGAAATAGCAAGAAAAATGGAAAATCCTCGTGTGAATAGCAACTAAATCCTATGTGTTTTCCATTGGGCCTCCAAGCTGGGGTGTGGTTAGTAACAAATGACTTAAGCCCACTACAACTCATTAAGTGAAATGGTGTGTTTAGCTAATGTCTCAGAATCCTTCACAAATATTCACTCGCTCGTGGCCGTTGGATGTGGATTTGGTCAATTGTCTTAGTGAATCCTAGGGTCATCCTATCGTCTTCTACATTTTAAACATGCTTGAAGGGAACAACACAGACGGTGGCCGGCGGTGGAGCCACCGTCGTCCCCAACACTCAGGTCTTTCAAACCTCACTAAAACGCAACATTAATTACATCATTCAACTCGCCTCTCCCCACTGAACTCAACCATGTTAATCAATCTTATTGAAACCTCTCCTATCTCAAATCACGAAGGCATGTTCAGAAACTGCTCAAACAAAAAATTATCACCAAACTCAAAATTGAATAGCCTAGATTCATCACCACTTCACCCTGAGTTAAATCCACTATCCAACTAGGTTTAATTCTCCAGAATCATCAAGATACATCCATGAACAGAAATGGTGTCATCTACAAAATTGTCTCTAATCCTTGAATTTCGTTACCAGAAAGCTCCTAGCAATGATCTATATCACATCTAACTATCTAAAACCTAACAATTATACCTATATCAAGCCATAGGATGAGATTTACATACCTGCAAAAACCGAGTGAACAGACCAAGCAACCCTTCAAATTATGCTTCAAGAATCTCCAGATTGCTTCAATGATGTATGATCAAGCTTCTGTATGCATCAAATTGTGTTGAATCCTTCTGAATCCTTGAATTCGGTTTTGATTGGCAAGCTTCAAACTCACGATGCCAATGCTTGATTCTTTAGTGTTCTTGGCTTGCGATCTATCTGGAATCACTCACACACTCAAGAGGAAGCTGTTGAAAGCAAGAATTTGGATTGAAATGGATCAAAATCGTGTAACTGAATTTGATTTGCAAGATGAAAATTCTGAGTTCTATCTCTCCACTCTCTCTCAATCTGCTCCAACCAAAGCATTGAACCAGCTCTAATCCTTATATAGAGCATGTATGAATGATCCAGAAAGTTCTGGAATGATCCCTAGGAGAAATTCAATTTATCATCTCCTTGAAATTTCCATGATATGTTCAAGCATGACATTCATGTAGCAGCTGGTTTTTGCACTTGCCTTGTGTTCAATTTCTCCTCAAATGACATTTAGAAAGTGTTAGGATGGAATGGAGCTTTGATTTTGATCCCATGTATAATTTGGCAAGTGTAACTTATGTCATAAGCAACCAAATGCAACCCCTTTGATTTTGACCTCAAATGCAAAACCACTATTGCCATTGTCTTTAAAACCTCAATTATGATTAAAATGATATATCATATGCCCCATTTTGACCCCAAATCAAAAAATCACAAAATTGACTTTTTAAATGACTTTAATTCTTCCTTTTTCAAAGTCATTTCAAACCAACTTCTCCTATGAGCCAATTCAAAGCCTCCTTGATGCATGGTCAAGGTTAAAACCCTATTTTGAGAAACTTTCTAGTTGAAAAATTTTCCATTTGAGGCCTCTAAGTTAGAGATTTGGACCCTTGGTTGAGAATGACCTATAATCATCAATACCCAAAATACCCATGGATTGCCAAGACCATAACTTGAGTTCCACAAATCTTCTTGAGGACTTATAGTACTAAAATTAAAGCTAAGATCAAGCCCTACAATTCTTATGTTGGCCAAGAATCCATTTGAAAATTCCTTGATGGGAAAAAGTTTCCTGGAAGTCAAGTGACTTTCATAGATAAATTTCAGTGCCCTCTGGTGACCCATAACTTGCAAGAACCATAACTTGAGTTCCACAAATCTTCTTGAAGACTTCTAGTACTCAAATTAAATCTATTGAGAAGCTCTACAAGTTTCATGTTGGCCAAGAATCTATTTGAAACTTGTATTTGGACTTGTGTAGCTTGGAAGTCCAGTGCTATACAGGGGATTTTACCCGAGGAACCCTGCCTCAAACCCTCCAACCACTCTTGATTCTCTTGAACTTGATCTTGACTCATCCATACACATGCTTTAACATCTCAACCCATAACTCCCATGACTTAGAGCTAGGTATTGATACCCTTTCTCTACTCTCCTTGACCTAGGGTTACCTAGATGAAACCCTATTTGTACACACCTCAACTGTGGCTCTTGACCTTGATACCCTGACTTGTCTAAGCTTTAATATGGCCTTCTAGGCATCCCATGAGCTTTGTACACACTCCATATCCTCAATTCATGCTTCATACCCCATTGATAACCTTCAATACACCTCAAGTTAGGCAAGAAATCCACTTGTTGATACTCAAATCTCCTCAAAGCTTCAAACCATTCCTTGATGACTTGGATGTTCTTAAGCTTGAATAAGGCCCCTTGATGTGCTTCTTTAGATAAGAGTGGCACTTGATCCCCTATTAGATGACTTGCTATGTTATGATATGCAAATGATGGGGCTATGTACATGATGTATCTATGCAAATGATAATGCAATTAAAACATAAACCAGGTGAAATAGGTTGAGCAAATTTTAGGGTGCAACAGCTGCCCCTATTCAAACGGCTTGGACCCGACTGGGTGAAGAGCGAACGGCCTTCAAACAATCGAGGTACGAGACGGTTGAATACCAAGAACCCGGAAATTTGCCAACCGCAGAAATAAACTGCACAAGCTGCTTGGGAACAATAACCAGAGGACCGAATCGGGTTGTTACGGCAACAACCGATCAGTTATCCACTATTAAAATCTGATTCAATGTCAACCGCCTGTGTAGCACCACAGGTTGTTAACTTCCTCTTGTCAAAACACTCTGCCTTTTGTCCACGTTAAGACTCCGCATTCTACCAATACGGAGAAAACAACTTAGCGACCATGTTGGGGATCATTTCTGTTTAATCCCAGGGAACTCATCTGCCCATCCCTACAGGCACGTCATCTGTCTGAACACAAGAAACCCCATCCGAAAAGTCATCTGCCTGATTACAGAAAACTCCATCCGCCTGCTCCATACGGGAAAAGTCATCTGCCTGATTACCGGAAAATCCATCTGCCTGCTTCATACGGGAAAAGTCCATCTGCCTGAACACCGGAGAATCCATCTGCATGCTTCATACGGGAAAAGCATCTGAATATCGTTTCTCTGCCTACCTCTATAGTAGCCAACTCCGTTGGTCCCAACCCACAAACGACTTTGAATAGGACTCTACTAGGGACAGTAACACGAGGAAATCACGGCGACTTCCTTGGGGAAAATAATTTTGTCAAATATCGGAACACAACTCACATACTCTGTCTATCACGGGAGAATTATCTATTTGGATACCGGAAGATTCATCCGCCTGCTTCATACGGGAAAATTCATCTGCCTGATTCTTACAGGAAAACCCATCTACCTGATTCTTATAGGGAAGTTCATCCGCCTGCTTCATACGGGAAAACACATCTGCCTGATTCTTACAGGAAAGTTCATCCGCCTGCTTCATACGGGAAAACACATCTGCCTGATTCTTACAGGAAAGTTCATCCGCCTGTTTCATACGGGAAAATTCATCTTCCTGATTCATACAGGAAAGTTCATCCGCCTGTTTCATACGGGAAAACACATTTGCCTGATTCATACAGGAAAGTTCATTCGCCTGTTTCATACGGGAAAATACATCTGCCTGATTCATACAGGAAAGTTGATCCGCCTGTTTCATACGGGAAAACACATCTGCCTGATTCGTACAGGAAAGGTCATCCGCCTGTTTCATATGGGAAAATACGTTTGCCGACTTCACTGGGGATATTCTGAAAATAATTGTCCACACCCATTTCGACAACAAGTGACCACTTTTGAAATTTTGACTTATGAAACCCTGAAATGCTGCCGCAACAGCAAACCTGAAGAAAAATACTCCGCTGGTCGGATAAGAGAAACTTCAACCAGTAACTCTGTGGGGAATGATAACAAGAACTATGTCATCATATGTCTCACGGCAAGACCTCGATCGTCTGGTAATAGATCTGAATTATAACTTCATACTCCTGCTGAGAAACACACCTGAAAGCAAAAGGTTAACCAACCTGATTTATGTTTCAAAATGCGTATGTCTGATAATGGCGTAATGCTCCATACGGCATGGAAATGCTACGCGTTTTTTGGGTAGATGCAAACATGATAATGTATGCAAATGCACATGCAGGTTCAGGCTGCTGGGGAAGGCTCTGACAAGCTTGCTTCAACACGGCTATTGAGGACGAATACCACCCTGTTGGGGATGAACGGGTATCGCAACGTATTCCGGCAAAATAAATGTCGGAAATATAACCAACTCTGCCGGGGAGAGATTACACATCGATTTCCACTGGGAGGAAAGAATAACACCTGCTGGGAAGATTAACCCAGCTGGGGGAGAAGCAAACCTTCTAGGGGACGACTGTCTGGGTACAGTTTACAACTCGGAACTACCACTCCGCTGGGGATAATCATCCTGACGAAGGCATGACGACCTGTGGGGAGAAAGAAAACCATCCTCGGTGGGGATAATCTTTCTGAACTTCTATCTTGGTTATGCGCCATGGAAATCCTCCCAGCTGGGGATTGAATGCGCACATACTCGGCTATCTGGGGAGTATAACCGTTGCATGGGACACTGATCTTGTCTTGCTGGGGATATCCTGTGGACACTTCTATGGGGATACTCTTCTGGGAAAACTAATCCTTCCTTCGGTAAGGGATAACATCGTCTCAACCTCTGGGGGTGGGGTACGACCTGCTGGGAAATAAAGTCAAGTCCTTCTTCCAGGGCCTCTGGCTAGGGCCACCATTTTTTGATTGTTCGCTTCAAGGGCGAGAACCCTGCAAAACACAAACGAGACAAAACAAATCTATACAACCAAATCTATTCGGGTTAGCATCCGCGACATTACTTCAGTCAATTCGAAGTTTTAGCAATTATTGGCAAGGGCCAGCAAAGTTATGCACATGCGAGTCCATCAAAAACATCGGCGTTTTCCACATACAAAACAGTAAAGCACAAACATCAAATACTGAATAACATGTTTTATTGATTGAGCCTGTAAATAGGCAAAGCTTTGTACATCGGATGCAACTCCTGAAAAGAGGAAGTTACGCACACACACATGCATATATGCACAAAAAGCATAAAAATACAAAATACAAAACGATATTTGTATACATGTCGGCAACGTGGTGCAGACAAACATCCTGAGCTGATCCTCCTATGACTCGCCTGACTCCGACGCTTTCCCGGTATTCAATTTTCGGAAGAGATTGTGTCGGATAAACGAACCCTCAGGTACTCCCAAACCACTAAGCAATGTTGTATCAGATCCGGACTGCAGTCATTTACTTTTTCAATCCCTAACTTTTGCGTGAATCGCCCTTTGCGGGTTTTCAATTCACCGGGATACCCTTTTTTGCCGAAGTCGCCCTTTGCAGGTTTTTCGACTTCGCGGGTGTACATCTTTTTCAATTTTATCCCGAACCTTTTTATTCATTTTTTACGGTTTGCCAGGATGCCCCATTTTTGCCTGGACTCTATTTTTACTGTCCAGCGGGTCATTTTCAAGCAAAGTATTTTTTAACTGCGTATGAATTCACAGGAGACGAAAAGTCTTCACCATCCATGGTAGATAGTAGCAAGGCTCCTCCAGATAAGACTTTTCTGACAACGTAGGGACCTTCGTAATTAGGGGTCCACTTGCCCCTGTGATCTGTTTGTGGCGGGAGAATCCTCTTCAGCACAAGGTCGCCCGTCTGAAAGCTTCGTGGACATATCTTCTTATCATAAGCTTTCTTCATCCGGCTCTGATACAGCCGACCGTATGCGAGAGAAGCTAGCCTCTTCTCATCCATTAAGCTGAGCTGATTCAGTCTATCTTTAACCCATTTTGCCTCGTCAAGTTGGACATCTCGTAAAACCCTCAAGGAAGGAATCTCAACCTCCAACGGTAACACTTCCTCCATTCCGTATACCAATGAAAAAGGGGTTGCCCCGGTTGATGTGCGTACCGTCGTACGATAACTGTGCAAAGCGAAAGGTAGCATCTTGTGCCAGTCCTTATACGTCACAACCATCTTCTGGACTATCTTCTTTATGTTCTTATTGGCCGCTTCAACAGCACCATTCATCTTGGGTCGGTAAGGGGAAGAGTTGTGATGCTCAATCTTAAAATTCTGGCACAGCTCTTTCATCATCTTGTTATTCAAATTCGAACCGTTGTCGGTGATAATCCGCTCAGGGATTCCATAATCTGGCAACCACTTGTTTGGTGACGTTGGCATATGATGCTGCTTCCACCCCTTTGGTGAAGTAATCAATTGCCACCAAGATGAACCGTTGTCCATTGGATGTCGTAGGCTCGATCTTGCCAATCATATCAATTCCCCACATCGAGAAGGGCCACGGTGATGACATCACATTCAGAGGACTTGGAGGCACATGGACTTTATCCGCATAAATTTGGCATTTATGACACCTCTTTGCAAACTTGAAACAATTTGTTTCCATAGTTAGCCAGTAATAACCTGCCCGCAGCAGTTTTCTCGTCATAGCATGCCCACCAGCATGTGTACCAAACGTACCCTCATGTATCTCTTCCATGAGAAACTTTGCTTCTTTCTCATCTACACAACGTAGCAACACCAAGTCGTGGTTTATTTTGTATAGGACACCGTCAGGATTCAAATAGAAATTGCCAGCCAATCTCCTGAGAGTCTTCTGATCTCGACTGGATGCCCCAGCCGGATATTCCTTGTTCTTCAGGAAATTCTGGATGTCAAAGTACCAGGGTTTACCATCGGGAGCCTCATCAATGGCAAATATGAATGCAGACCTATCGAGCCGAGAGATAACAATCCGGGGAGCCTCATTCCAGAAGTTAACTTTATACATCGAAGACAATGTCGCCAAAGCGTCAGCCATTTGATTTTCTGCTCGCAGCACGTGATGCAATTCCACCTTGTTAAAGAAAGACAACAATCTCCGTGCATAGTTCATATATGGTATCAAATTGGGCTGACGTGTCTCCCATTCTCCTTTAATCTGATTCACTACCAGAGCTGAGTCTCCGTATACATCCAGATGCTTGATTCGCAAATCAATAGCTTCTTCCAGACCCATGATGCAAGCCTCATATTCAGCCTCATTATTGGTAACGGGAAAAGTCAATCGGGCAGTAAAGGGGATGTGCGACCCCTGAGGAGTAGTGATAATTGCCCCTATTCCGCTACCATAGGAATTTACAGCTCCGACAAATATTAACTGCCACTTGGAACCCAACTCTGGTCCTTCGTCTGGCAACGGTTCTTCACAATCTTTCATCTTCAGGTACATGATATCCTCGTCAGGAAAATCAAACCTCATCGATTGGTAGTCCTCAACAGGCTGCTCCGCGAGGTACTCTGACAACACGCTACCTTTAATAGCCTTTTGCGAGACATACTGAATATCATATTCGGTTAACACCATCTGCCATCGAGCAATTCTTCCGGAGAGTGCTTGCTTTTCAAACACGTATTTGATTGGATCCATCTTTGAAATTAGCAGGGTTGTATAATTTAGCATGTATTGCCTCAAACGTTTGGCGGCCCAGGCTAGCGCGCAACACGTCTTCTCGAGCATTGAGTATCTGGACTCACAGTCGGTAAACTTCTTACTCAAATAGTAGATCGCATGCTCTTTACACCCAGTCTCGTCGTGTTGACCGAGAACACAACCCATACTTTCCTCAAGAACCGTCAAGTACATAATCAGAGGTCTCCCGGCCACTGGGGGTATCAAAACAGGAGGTTTCTGCAAGTATTCTTTTATCTTGTCGAACGCCTTTTGACAATTTTCATTCCAAGTCACAACCTGGTCCTTTTTCAACAACTTGAATAACGGCTCGCACGTCGCAGTTAAGTGAGATATGAACCGGGCGATATAGTTCAACCTCCCTAAAAATCCACGCACTTTTTTTTCTGTTTTAGGCGTCGGCATTTCTTGTATTGCTTTTATTTTCGCAGGATCCACCTCTATTCCTTTTTCACTCACGATAAACCCCAGTAGTTTACCCGATCTCACCCCGAAAGTGCACTTGTTAGGGTTCAGTCTCAACCTGAACTTCCTAAGTCTCTTGAACAGTTTCAGCAGATTAACCAAATGCTCCTCCTCCGTCTGGGATTTGGCAATCATATCATCAACATAAACCTCGATCTCTTTATGCATCATGTCGTGAAAGAGAGTCGTCATAGCATGTTGATATGTTGCCCCAGCGTTCTTCAATCCGAAGGGCATCACTTTGTAGCAAAATGTTCCCCAAGGAGTAATAAAGGTAGTCTTCTCCATGTCTTCTGGAGCCATTTTGATCTGATTGTAACCCGAGAAGCCGTCCATGAAGGAGAATACGGAGAACTGAGCAGTGTTATCAACCAACACATCGATGTGAGGAAGTGGAAAGTCATCTTTCGGGCTCGCTTTGTTCAAATCACGGTAGTCTACACACATTCGCACTTTACCATCTTTCTTTGGCACTGGCACAATATTAGCGACCCATGAGGGATATTTTGTAACAGCTAGGAAACCAGCATCCCACTGTTTTTGAACTTCCTCCTTGATCTTTACATCCATATCCTGTCTAGTTCTTCGGAGTTTCTGCTTAATAGGCGGACATTCCTCTCGCAGTGGCAGACGGTGAACAACCATATTCGTATCCAACCCAGGCATATCCTCGTACGACCAAGAAAATATATCACTATACTCTTTGAGCATCTCAACCAACTTTTGCTTGATGTCGCTCTGCAGCGCAGCCCCTATACGGATGTTTCTCACAACCTCTTCCGACCCCAAATTGATAATCTCAATGACTTCTTCATGAGGCAGAATGATTCTTTCTTCTTGTTTCAATAACCAGGTCAACTCTTCTGGTACGTCGCCATCTTCAACAATCTCTTCCTCAGCCTGAAATACTGGGTGCTCGAAGTCGAAGTGAGTCATAGGCGGTTCATAGATGTCATCTGACATAGTAATCCTGCAAAGGAAATGGTTAAATGCTTCAAAACGCATACAAGGCAAATAACCACATTTCCATTTTATTGTAAAACACAAAAACGAAAAAAAACTGGGATCACAATATTTGTATATGAAAAACGCCTTTATTTCATGATTAAACAATGTAATGTACATAACCAAATGGCCCTAAGCAAAATCACTATGCCCCGGGTAGGATACAGGATTATTCAACAATTAAGAAAACAAATCATTACTATTTAGTTGTCACAGGAACAGTTTTCTGGATAGACCAATTGCAGAGACTTTATCCTAGCACGCTTGGCTTGATCCACGCGTCCATATCACAGTCGCTATCTCCGTCTTCAGCATCGGAAATAGCATTGATAGTCTCGAAGCTCACCCCATTTGGTGTAATGGTTATCGGCCTTCTGAACTTGGGCGCTCCTGAAGACGATGCTGATGACGAAGGATGATACCCTAGCCCGAACTTGTCATTCTTCACGGGAATCTCCAATACCTGCCCCCAGCCCTTGGTTTTGCCTGCCTGCACTAGAGCCTGAGCCTTTTTGTAGGATGACACTGCCACGTCTGATATTTTGCTGGAACCCTGAGCTTTGTCTTTAATTCGCAACCCTTTTAAGGCTTGACACGGTGTTTCGTGTATTTCACCGTCGAACTCGACATATTTGAATGAAGACAAATGGCTAACCAGAATGTCTTCTTCTCCACAAACAGTGACGACACTATCCCCAACTATATACTTCAGCTTTTGGTGTAACGTGGATGTGACTGCCCCGGCAGCATGGATCCATGGGCGCCCAAGAAGACAACTATACGCTGGCTGGATGTTCATTATATAGAATTCAGTTTCAAATATTTCAGGCCCCACCTGCAATGGTAATGTTATTGATCCGAAAACTGACCTTCTTGTTCCGTCGAACGCTCTCACCACTAAATCACTGGGCGTGCAAACAATCCCCCTGATATCCAACTTCATCATGGCTTTCTTCGGTAGCACATTCAGGGAAGATCCAGTGTCTACTAAAACATGGGACATGACCGTGCCCCAGCATTCTACTGACACATGCAATGCCATATTGTGCTCTCGCCCTCTCGGAGTCAAATCAAAGTCTGTGAAGCCCAAACTATGCCCCGCATTGACATGCGCCATCACCCCTTCTAACTGATTAACAGATACCTCTTGAGGAACGAACGACGTGTCTAGAATCTTCAGCAAAGCGTTCCGATGGGCCTCGGAACATAACAGCAATGATAGGATGGAAAGTTTTGACGGCGTTTGCTGGAGGTGCTCAACGATTTGGTAATCACTTTTACGAATGAGCCTCATAAACTCCTCCACATCCTTAAGTGACGTTTCCTTTTCATTCGACTGAGAAGGACCACCGTCAGTTACCTTGGCTTTGCCCTTGGCTAATCTTTCTGCCTCTACCTCGGGTGACGTGAAGATTCTTCCGCTTCTGGTCATACCCCCTGTTCCTACAACATTATCTACAACCCCAGCTGGTTGTCCATTGACTTCAATTCTCTCACTGTCGCAATATACCTCCAACCCGTAAGTCCACGGCACTGCTTTAGTACTCTCAAAAGGAACCGGTCCTGTTTTGGTAATTATGATCGTTGGCCGCTTGGCAGGTACCGTTATCGTTGTTGTTTTCCTCGGAATCGTTACCGTCACAACATCGTTCAGCTCATCACACAACGCCTCTACAGGCTTTTCAACCGCGGTTCGATCAAACTGCAAGGTACCTTCATCCATCATAGCCTGAATACCCTGCTTCAACTCATTACAACCCTCTGGCTTGGTCCAACAATCCAAGCAGAATTCATCACAACCCGGGAATACACCCCCTTTTAACAGCGTGCTTTTAATCTCACCCAACAGTGTCTTCAGCTCATTGACATCCATCACTAGATTCAGATTCTCCTCTGTCAAGATGGCGTTTTCCCCATGATTGGGCATAGGCTGTTGTACTATATTTGGACCCACCTGTCCAAAGTTAATAGCTTTGCTATCCAATAAATCCTGAACCTTATGTTTAAATGCCTGACAAGCTTCTACATCATGCCCGGGCGCCCCGGAATGGAATTCACAATGCTTGTTGGCATCATATCCGTAAGGAAGTACTGCCCCTGTAGGCGGTGCCAAAGTCCTCTTTTCAACCAAGTTCAACCCTAGCAGGGTCTGGAGGAGTTCTGCATACGTGGAAGGAGGTGCGTCGAACACTCTTTTCGGTCTCGCATTTTGTACCCTTCTCTGGCCAGGATTCTGTCCTTGTTGTTGCTGTGGTTGTTGTTGTTGTTGCTGAGGCTGCCCTTGTTGAGGAAAAGGGATAGTGACACTAGCTATCTGTTGAGGCTGAACATACTGATGTCTTCCTCTGCCCCTGCCCCTGCCACCAAACACGGCACTAGTATCACCCTGTCGTCTACCACCAAATGCTTTTCTGGCACCTCCTGTTGAAGTAGACTCACCTGCTTGGAACCTTCCAACTTTAATCCCGTTCTCAATCATCTCCCCCATAAGAATCAAATCTGAGAAACTGCTCAATGACACACTAAACAATTTTTCGTAGAACACCCCCGTAAATGTCCCAATGAACATGTCATTCATCTCTATTTCAATTAAAGGAGGATGCACCCTCGCTGCCATATCGCGCCATCTTTGCGCATACTCTTTAAAGCTTTCACCACTCTTCTGTGACAAACCCTGCAATTGGACCCGGTTTGGCGCCAGATCGCTGTTATATTTGTAATGTGTCACGAAAGCATCAGCCAACTGCTTCCAGGTTTTAATCTGCGTGGGCTCCAGCCCCATATACCATTCAAGTGAAGGTCCTGACAAGCTGTCCTGAAAGAAATGCATGAGCATCCTTTCATCATCTGAATACACGGACATCCTTCTGTAATAAGAGCGGACATGGACCTTAGGGCAGGTGTCCCCCTTGTCCTTGTCAAAAGTGGGAGTCTTGAATTTCAACGGCACCCTCAGCCCTGGTACCAAGCCCATTGTAGTCATATCCAAACCGGTGGAGTTCTGACTCACTACCCCCTTCATCTGTTCTTCAAGCATTCTGATCCTCTGCACAGGATCAACAGGTCCTTCAAACCCCACACCTCTTCCAGAAAAGGCGTCCTCCTGGCGTTCTTCACCCCAATTCACATTTTCATTTCCATATTCGTCATAGCCAGTGTTGCAACCAAACCCTTGCCGATTGATCATGGGACCTCGTCCCCCGGTACCGAAACCCTGGTTGACCCTAACAGGTCCAAACCCAGTGTTGACAGGAATCACCCCAGCACCATTCATATTACCAAATCCACCATACCCCTGGTTAGCGTTACCAAAACCGTCGTAACCGAAAGCCTGAGCGTTGAAGCCGAATTTCCCATCCTGATTGACGTAATCAAATCCCTGATCATTGTAGCCGAAACCATTGTTGCCAAAACCATTACAGCCATTGTTGTTACCACCGCCTTGGTTGGCGTCCCCAAATCCAACATTATTAACAACAGTCTCATTTCCATTCCCTGTGTTGCCATTGCCAGCGCCAGCGCCATCGTTTACAACCACAACAGGTGGGGTCACTACAGGTGGAACCATAGGCGTAGGGGGCCTCTCCTCCGAAATAGTCTCAACGTGCGCAGAATTGTGGTCATTGTTGCCATTCCCATTAGACCGCGTCAGCAGCGGTTGTACCAAAGTCTGGAGGCTCTCCTGGCCCTTAGCAATGTTTTCCATTGCTTGCATGAACAGATTCAGCTTCTCGCGGATTTCCTGCATCTCCACTTGGACTTGATCCATGATTCTCTTGCAGTTGTTTCGGGTTGAGTAGCGGTGGACTCTTTGTTCGTCAATCCTGGAAAACTTGAAGATGCAGGAAATGAGATACAAGTTCAACAAGTAACTAGCAATGCAAAATGGATATGCAGATGCAGTATGTGTCTGTGTGTTAGGGAGATCAACCCTTGATTTTAGTGCCAAAGTTCCTGTGTAGTGACAGTGATAACAATAAGAAGCTCGAAACCCAATCATAGAAAACATCTCATATATTGCGGAAAATCCCATCAAGTCAGGAATACAATATTATTGAGTATACAATAGGAAGGCATGACCTCAACCAACAATCCTGGTGATGGCCAGCACAATGCAAATAAAGCATACACATCAATACATGAGATAATCAAGTGCGACCATATTCCTGGTACTCCTATAATAATCTCTTAGTCTTGGGATGATTTGGCTGAGAAAGCAACCCTTCGACGAGCGAGTCTCTTTGCCTGATAACATGCTGGAGATCACCAATGGATTCCTCCCAAACACCTTCCCCAAAGCAATCTTCTAGCTTTCGTTTCTGGGATGCAGACTCTTTCTGGCGCTTGATAACTTTGTTCAAGGAATTCTGGACATTATACCTCCGCGTAACCTCTTCCGGCTAGCTTTCAACTGACCTTCCAGCTCAGAGATCTGCAACTTCAGTTTGTCTTCTCTTTCCTTATTGCCGGTCAGCGTGGCGTTCCAGGTTTTGTTGAATGCAGAGATCTCCCGGTAGGCTATATCAAGTGCTTTATTTTTAGACTCTAGCATATCATGAGATCTCTTAAAGTCTATCCCCAAACGTTCACGCTTCTTTCGTTGCTCAATCCGCTCCGTGCCTAGTTGATTCACCAACTTCGTTTGCTGCTCGAAGGAATGTACGACCTCATTCCTTTCACTCCTGAGTTGCACTAACTCTTCCTCCAGCTTCTCGTTGGCTTTCATCAGCTCTTCTTTCTCCTTCACAACCTGCTCGTATCTCTCAATAGGCACGGTAGTTGGCTCCTCAATCACGAGGGAGGCAGGAGGTAATACTGCAGGAAACGACATCCGCACCTGCTTTGCTCTATCTTGGATCCAGACTTTGTACGGGGGATAGGCTTGGCAGTCATTCTTTCCCAATAATGGCTTACCTTTCTTGTAGATGTTATTCCAAGCATGCTGAAGATTAGATAATAATTTTCCCTTCAAATCACCTGTGAAGTACAGAGATTCCTGTACTTCCTCCTCTTTTGGCGGGCTCTTCAAAGCATACCCAAATTGCCTGATCAACAATGAAGAATTGTAATTAATACACCCTTTTCTCCCAATCAGAGGAACGTTAGGATATCCGGTGCAGCTATAGATGATCACAGATCCCAGCAAATCTTTATTAAACCAGACAATGTCTTCTGAAGAAAGTCTCATCAGATGCTCAGACCAATCCACTGTATCTGCAGACTCAGCGAAGATACCCCTCTTGGGCAGATGACTCTGAAACCACATATACAGTAAAGGCCCACAACAAGAGACGTTCTTGCCCCTCCTGTTCTCATTCTTATAATGCAGTGAGTGATAGAAATCTCCAATCAAAGTAGGCACAGGATTGCCTGAAGCAAATATATAGAACGCATCCAGATCAACGAAGTCAGGTAAGTTCGGGAACAGTACAATGCCATAGATACACAGAGTAAGAATAGCATTAAACACAGTCCAACATCCACTCTTGGCATACTCTTATGCTTTCCCAACCAAGAACTTGAGAGAAAAACCAGACACTCCATTCCACGAGGTTAACAGCAACTCTGAGGAGTCTAAATGCAAGGCAGCAGCCAAATCCTCTGATTTGGGCTCAACATCCATATGAATGAAAGATACCCTGTTCTGAATGGTCAACTCTAAGATCTCAGCATATTCCTCCATAGTCGGAGCCAGAATGAAGTCAGGGAAAGTAAAACACCTCAGCGGGGGATCATAGAACTGCATTAGCGTGTACAATCCGTTACGCTCATACATGGACGGTTTATAAACCAATCTAAGTAACTTCCCATAGCTCTTCCTGAAGCTTCTCTTCACATCATCATCAGCTAGAGATATCAAACCAAGCAAAGAAGAAACATCTGGAGTAGGCAACCTGTACGCCACGGTCTTCTTCAGAGTATCCATAATATCAGAAGACAGAAATCCGGGCAACTAGAACCAGAGGTATGAAAATGCACCTGGAGCACAGACACACGTTAATGATATGTAGAATGAGTATGCAACAATGTAATATGCAACATGCAACAGGGATCAAGTGCACATGGCTGAGAAGCCCAATCCACCATGCTGGTCTCAAATAAACCCACAAACTGCTCAAAACCTGGTCTCAAAAGATCAACCGCAATGCTCCAACCTGGTCTCAACAGACCCAATAACATTGTCCTCAAACACCACTGAACCTCAATCAAGAAAACCGGTAATCTGGAGGTCAAGTTACCTGCACGCCCCAACCCCTCTCACAGGTAGGTGTCCTATCAACTGACACAAGGTACGACATCCTATGCGGTCGTCGGTGTCACAGACTTTCAAGACTGATGATACGATACCTAGAAGGTGTGGCATCATCATGTCCTGAAGAGGCCTCACTTAGCCAACTTCCAAATGATCGGTCCCCGGAGTCGACAATCCAACTAACCAACAACCCCCTCAACCCAAAGGGTTGAAAAAGAAGTCAACCAGAAGAACCTCGTCCGAGCGTGGATTTTGCGGGACACTGGTACATGCAAAGCATGCACGCGCCCACTACTTTTCACAACTAACTCTAGGTGCACTCAAGCCCAGGTCCGGCTTATCTCTCAATAGATCACCCCATCCCCACAACATCAATAACAATATAAAGCTGACAATAAAATATGGAAAGTAAAGACAGAAATGTAAATCCATACAAAACCCACGACGGGAAAACAAGCGTTAGGACTGACTCGCGTAGGGAACTGTTGGCGTCCCCAGCAGAGTCGCCAGCTGTCGCTACTGCGAAAATCGGCGCCGGCTAAACAGAAGAGTCGCCACCGTGCGTTATTTATCCCAACGGAGGGAAAGGAAACGCTCAGAGTAAACCTAACGCAAAACAGGAAAGGAATGGTCATCGCAACCAAATCCTGGATTCGGGAGTCAGTTACGCAAGGGGAAGGTATTATCACCCCTCACGTCCGTCGTACTCGACGGGATCCACGCTTGTTTTCTAGTACGGATTGTTATTCTATCTACTCTATAGGTCAAGGGTTAAAAGAAAATAAAATGATGACTCAGCAAAGTATCGCACTTTATGCCTACGTATTCCCGCCTGGAACGAGAAATCAGAGTCAACGTAGTTCGCCTACCTACGGGAAAGGAGGGGAAGGTTGCTCGCTAGGATACGGCATCCTATGCCTACGTACTTTCATACAGCATGAAAGATCAGAGCAAACGTAGTTCGGGCCACGGAAGACACAGATTTGTCTGACTGTTTTTATCTTTCTGAAAAGATTTTCTTCTGATTAAGAGTCCAAGCGGACAAAAATGACACTTTGATGTTTGTTTTCAGCCTTTTACGCAAGAACTATTTTTTTAGTTTGTTTGCAATCTCTGACGCACTAGAGACTATGATTTGAGAGTGACTACGTCGCGTGTCACCCAAAGGGTACCACACTAAGCGGTCAGACTACTGGAAAGAAGCTCTCCAGCAACCCCTTCTCAAATAGCTTAAGGCCCGTAACGCACGACATCGATTAACCTTATTACTGTGTTTTTGAGTTGTTTTGAGATAAGAAGAGAAAGAAGCTCTAAAAAGCCTAGGGTTGAAAAGGGATAAAACTAACCTAATGTTGTCATGCATGGGTTAAAACCTAATATTTGTCATGTTTCTCTCTTGCACAGAGGGAAACAGAGATCCTAGAGGATAAACGGAAAAGAAACAGATATATACAGTAAACAGTAAACATGTATGTAATGCATCAATACAAGCGAGGCAAGGGAGTCCCACTCAACCTCGAACCTGGGAAAACAACAGGCAAAGTGAACAGTATTCACTTCAAACCTTTGGGGGCAAGTTGTACAAGCCAACAATCAATACAGAAAAAGGAAATAAAACCCAACACCAGCTCTGACAGCAACACCAGCTCCTACAGTAAGCAGCTTAACCAGCAACAGCTCTGACAGCTACAGTTGATTAACAGCAAAGGAAAGGTTGACAGTAACACCTTCAAGCAATATCTCATCTTCACTCTTCAATGATCCCCAAGCTTTAGATAAGCTCCTGTCTCCAAAAATCTCCAAGCTCTGGCAAGCACTGAACCCCAACAAGTAAACAACTTCAAAAAGCAGTAGGACCCTAACTCCAACAGATAACCAGCTTTGACAGGCACAAGATTCAACTTCACCAATCTTCAATGAACTTCATTCTTCAATAGGTTCTCATCTTCAATGCCACTACTCCAGAAGAGAATCAATTATCAGATTAAATTTAAATGCTAAACAGCTTATTGACAACCAAAGGAAGCCTATAAGCACTTAGCATTGTAGGGGACCGGTTCCCTCAAACCATATCTATATCAAGCCATAGGATGAGATTTACATACCTGCAAAAACCGAGTGAACAGACCAAGCAACCCTTCAAATTATGCTTCAAGAATCTCCAGATTGCTTCAATGATGTATGATCAAGCTTCTGTATACATCAAATTGTGTTGAATCCTTCTAAATCCTTGAATTCGGTTTTGATTGGCAAGCTTCAAACTCACGATGCCAATGCTTGATTCTTCAGTGTTCTTGGCTTGCGATCTATCTGGAATCACTCACACACTCAAGAGGAAGTTGTTGAAAGCAAGAATTTGGATTGAAATGGATCAAAACCGTGTAACTGAATTTGATTTGCAAGATGAAAATTCGGAGTTCTATCTCTCCACTCTCTCTCAATCTGCTCCAACCAAAGCATTGAACCAGCTCTAATCCTTATATAGAGCATGTATGAATGATCCAGAAAGTTCTGGAATGATCCCTAAGAGAAATTCAATTTATCATCTCCTTGAAATTTCCATGATATGTTCAAGCATGACAGTCATGTAGCAGCTAGTTTTTGCACTTGCCTTGTGTTCAATTTCTCCTCAAATGACATTTAGAAAGTGTTAGGATGGAATGGAGCTTTGATTTTGATCCCATGTATAATTTGGCAAGTGTAACTTGTGTCATAAGCAACCAAATGCAACCCCTTTGATTTTGACCTCAAATGCAAAACCACTATTGCCATTGTCTTTAAAACCTCAATTCTGATTAAAATGATATATCATATGCCCCATTTTGACCCCAAATAAAAAAATCACAAAATTGACTTTTTAAATGACTTTAATTCTTCCTTTTTCAAAGCCATTTCAAACCAACTTCTCCTATGAGCTAATTCAAAGCCTCCTTGATGCATGTTCAAGGTTAAAACCCTATTTTGAGCAACTTTCTAATTGAAAAATATTCCATTTGATGCCTCTAAGTTAGAGATTTGGACCCTTGGTTGAGAATGACCTATAATCATCAATACCCAAAATACCCCTGGATTGCCAAGACCATAACTTGAGTTCCACAAATCTTCTTGAGGACTTCTAGTACTCAAATTAAATCTAAGATCAAGCCCTACAATTCTTATGTTGGCCAAGAATCCAATTGAAAGCACCTTGATGGGCAAAAGTTGCCTGGAAGTCAAGTGACTTTCACAGATAAATTTTAGTACCCTCTGGTGACCCATAACTTGCAAGAACCATAACTTGAGTTCCACAAATCTTCTTGAAGACTTCTAGTACTCAAATTAAAGCTATTGAGAAGCTATACAAGTTTCATGTTGGCCAAGAATCTATTTGAAACTTGTATTTGTACTTGTGTAGCTTGGAAGTCCAGTGCTATACAGGGGATTTTACCCGAGGAACCCTGCCTCAAACCCTCCAACCACTCTTGATTCTCTTGAACTTGATCTTGACTCATCCATACACATGCTTTAACATCTCAACCTATAACTCCTATGACTTAGAGCTAGGTCTTGATACCCTTTCTCTACTCTCCTTGACCTAGGGTTACCCAGATGAAACCCTATTTGTACACACCTTAACTGTGGCTCTTGACCTTGATACCCTGACTTGTCTAAGCTTCAATATGGCCTTCTAGGCATCCCATGAGCTTTTTACACACTCCATATCCTCAATTCATGCTTCATACCCCATTGATAACCTTCAATACACCTCAAGTTAGGCAAGAAATCCACTTGTTGATACTCAAATCTCCTCAAAGCTTCAACCCATTCCTTGATGACTTGGATGTTCTTCAGCTTGAATAAGGCCCCTTGATGTGCTTCTTTAGATAAGAGTGGCACTTGATCCCCTATTAGATGACTTGCTATGTTATGATATGCAAATGATGGGGCTATGTACATGATGTATCTATGCAAATGATAATACAATTAAAACATAAACCAGGTGAAATAGGTTGAGCAAATTTTAGGGTGCAACACCCACTGTCGCTACTGCGAAGATCGGCGCCGGCTGAAGAGAAGAGTCGCCACCGTGCGTTATTTATCCCACGGGAGGGAAAGGAAACGCTCAGAGTAAACCTCGCACAACATGGGAAAGGTATGGTCGTCGCAACCAAAACCTGGATTCGGGAGTCGGTTACGCAAGGGGAAGGTATTAGCACCCCTCACGTCCGTCGTACTCGACGGGATCCACGCTTGTTTTCGGGTATGGATTGTTATTCTATCTAAACTATAGGTCAAGGGTTAAAAAGAAAATAAAATGACTCGGCAAAGTATCGCACTTTATGCCTACGTATTCCCGTCTGGAACGAGAAATCAGAGTCAACGTAGTTCGCCTACCTACGGGAAAGGAGGGGAAGGTTGCTCGCTAGGATATCGCATCCTATGCCTACGTACTTCCACACAGCATGGAAGATCAGAGCAAACGTAGTTCGGGCCACGTACGACACAAGCTTGTCTTGGTTGATTTTAGTCCTTCTGAAAAGGTTTTCTTGATTGACAGTCCAAGCGGACAAAAATGATGCTTTGATGAGTTCACATTCTTTTACGGAAGAAGTGTCTTTTATTGTGTTTGAAATCTTTATGTGTTTTTCTGTCTGTTTTGAGAAAGAAAGAGACAGAACTCTAACCTACGGTTGCGAAGGGAAACAAACTAACCTAATGTTATCATGCATGGGTTAAGACCTAGTGTCTATCATGCTCCTCTCTTGCACAGAGAGAAACAGAGATCCTAAGGGATAGGCAGAAACAGAAACAATATCAGATATATACAGTAAAACAGTAAAATGCATGGATGCAACAGTACAAGCGAGGCAAGGGAGTCCCACTCAAACTCGAACCTAGAAAACAATAGGCAAAAGTGAACAGACTTCACTTTCAACCCAGCAGGGTAGACAGCAAACAATACAGTCCAGTAAAATCAATCAATACATCAGCAATGAAATACAGCAAAATAAACAGCCACAGCAGCTCTGCATCAATATCTGGCTCCAAGTCATCTCCAATCAGCTACAGGCTTCAACAAGCATCAATCTCCATCTCCATGGCCTTCAGATAAGGGTTTTGATCATCATTCTTCCATCTGCAATGGCTTTTCTTCAAGTTCAAACCTCCAGGAGGAGGAATCAGTCACAAGAGTGAATTGGGTGTTAAGCAATCAGTTGACTATCAAGGGTGGTGAACAGACTGCTTCTAACACAAAAGACATTTTCTCTCAAGAGTTCTATCTCTTAGACACTATCACCAAGCCTTCCAAAGGAAGGGGTGAGTGTCTTAGAGAGACTCTAAATCACAGAGAAGAATGGATGCAGACAAGGCAATCCATGTTTGAGGAACAAGCTTTCTAATCTAGAGCTCTGCCTATCTCCTAAACCCTAGTCTCCTCAGCATCTGCTAGCAAGAATCTTCTCTTCAACTCTGGAAGTTGATCTTCAATCTCTGGATCTCCAATGGCTTCACCTTCTCAAGTCTTCAGCTCTCCCAAATCCCCAGACAATCCCAATACCCACACAAGCAAGCAATAATCCCCAGAGGGCACACCACACCAATCAATCAGATATACAGTACATTAATAGCAGTAGGGGAGTCCTGACTTTTTCTTTAAGGGATCTAATAACTACCCATAGCCCCTATAGTCCCATAGCTAAGCCAGTCAAACCCTAAGTCCTAAGGGAAAAGAATCAAATCTCCTAAGTCATCACCTAAAACCCTAGTTTTATTCATGTTATTCTCACCTAAACTAAACACCTAAAATTAATTTCTAAAAATGGGAACTAAATTGAATCTACAAGTTTAATGTCTAAACTAAGCAACCTAAAAAGAATGGGCAAAAATATTGAAGCAATTAATAGAACAAAAAATAACAAAATCATGTATGAAATGAAATTATTTAAAATGCTATTTATTTAGAAAATATGGGAAAAATATCAAATAAAAAAATAAAATGTAATTTTTATTTTTTATAATTTTCTAGACATCCTAAAGAAAAATATGCAAAAAGAATGAATTAAAAATATGCAATTTCTAATTTGTTATGATTTTTATAAGATGCATAAAAAATGAAAAGAAAATAAAAAGAAAATATTAGGAATAAATGGGAAGGGGTGTGGAAAGTAACTCGTTGCAGTTATAATCTCAGTTGGGCTGAGGAAGTGGGGGTGCGAACATCATTTGTAACTAGGCCCATATGCACTCAGAAAAACATTTGGAAAATGCCAGAAAATTAATAAGGACTCGGTGCAAATAGCAGGTGATTCACGTGTAATTCATTGGGCTTGCTGGAAAGGAGGTGTGCATAGCAAATCAAATTCAGGCCCACCCAGGATACCTAAATGAAACGCTGCATTTCATATCCATTTCTTCCCTCTGTTTTCAACTTCAAATGTGGATCGTCCGATGCTACAGTCCAGTCCAAGGTCAAACGTGCATCCGACGGTGTTGGAGTCGTCACCAACCTTGGACTCCCTAGGGTTTCAGATAACCCCCATGCACGATTCCATCTTCAAGCACTCGGTTCTTCCTCATCTCTTCATGAAAATCAAAACTACAAACACCAAACTTGCTTCATTTTCTACGTAGAATGCAACTACACCATCAATTCTTGTTAAAATTCGCCCAATCACTAAACACGATAGCTTCCCTTCCATGGCTGCTTCAATTCTGACCTTCACTAAACCCTAATTTCTTGCTAACAGAACACTCATCAAGCATCACTGATCATGCTACACTAATCCAAATGAGCTATCACTCACTAATCTCCTAGTTATGGATCAAAACAGTTTTATGGCTCATGCACGAATCTTCATCAATTCACACTAAAAGCTTCAGGATTACTCCTCTAACCACCTAGGTCACTATTATCCTAACAAACCTATGTCATGCTAACTAAATCAGGCCAATTTGAATGGAGAATGTACCTGGTATAATCTTGAAAACAGAATGATGAATCCTTCACTTCGAGCTCAGCAATGTCTTAAACTTGATCAATGTGCTTGGGTCTTGATTCTGTATGCATCTACACTTGCTCAAACACTCTGAATTCTTGTAATGGATTCTTCTTGCACTTTTGAGGATGAACTTACAACACACGAATTTGGAATTACTTCAACTGGATCTTGCTTGAAACTGGTTCTATGATGATTGTAGAGAATGATAGAATCAAGAATTTTGCAAAATGATCAAGATTTGAGGGAGTTTGAGTAGCTTGTGCAAGAATGGAAAAATGAATGAAAATGGAGGTTTTGGACAAAATGGGAGCACCAAACCTTGCATGAACCAACTTGCATGAATATATAGATGGGATTAGAACTTCCTAGAAGCTTGGAGAAGTTTCTCTTGTGCAAATTCCCTTGGATGTTGATTATGTAACTTTCAATTCAAGTAACCATGGATAACTATCAAATTATGAACTAAACTCAAAATTCCACTTTAGCCAATGTCTTTAAAATGCCCTTTCCATTCAAAATGACCTATAATTTTGCATTATTTGGCCAAGATATGAAAAATCTCATTTTTTAAGCCATTTTTCTCCATTAAATTCACCAATTTTGAAACCTTGTGCTATGAACTTTTCCAATCTCTCATGGTCACTTTTATAGACTCAAAATGTCATTTGGAGCAAGTTTGATGTTGTAAGTTTTTCCATTTGAGGCCTCCTTGTATGAGTTTTGGACATGGGTTAAAATGACCTGTAATTCACAAATGACCAAAATACCCTTTGCTTGCCAAGACCATAAGTTGAGTTCCACACATCATATGAAGGCATACTATACCATTCTAGAAATCTAAGACAATAAGGAACAATTCTTATGTTGACCAGAAGTTCATTTGAAATCTCCTTGAGGGGTAAAAATTGCTTGGAAGTCAAGTCACTTTCACAGACAAAATTTCAGATACCTCAGATGACCTGTAACTTGCAAGGAACATAACTTGAGTTATATAAATCTCCTTGATGTATTCCACCACTCATATTAAAGGTCTTGAGATCCTCTACAAGTTTCATGTTGGCCAAGGATCCATTTGAAGCTTGTATTTTGACTTATCTTGCTTGGAAATTTTACCTAAACTAGGGGATTTTACACAGAAACCCTAATTTAGAGACTCCTCTTCTCCTTGATTTCTCTTGATTTCTTCTTAGCATATCATCATATCCTTATTCTTCATGTCAAATGATGAACCCCACATCTCTCCAATAGACCTCAATGCCTTTCAATCAATCAATTGACCTAGAGTTGACCTAGAGTTGACCCCAGATGAAACCCTAGTTGACTGTCTTCAACTGCAATTCTTGTGACCATACCAATGACTTATTTCCTTCTCCAAATGAATTTCTAAGTCCTACAAGATGTCTAGATACTCCCCATGATCAGCCCACAGCTCACACTTTCCTTGATGAGCCCCAGATATCCTCAGTTAGGAGATAGACTCAATGCTTGATCCACTGACTTCTCCCACTTTCAAATTCTTTTCTGATGACTTGAATGAGATTGAATTAGGATAATAACCTCTTGATAGGCCTCTAGAGGTGAGAATAATGCTTGATCCCCTGTTGAATGACTTGTTATGCTTATGTTATGCAGATGGTTAGGCTATGTACATGACTCTATATGCAAATGCTAATGATATTGAAACATAAACCAAATGAATAAGGTTGGGCAAATTTTAGGGTGCAACAGCTGCCCCTATTCAAGCGACTTGGACCCGATTGGGTGAAGAGCGAACGGCCTTCAAACATTCGAGGTACGAGACGGTTGAATACTAAGAAACCCGGAAATTTGCCAACCGCAGAAATAAATTGCACCCCTGTTTGGGTAACGACATCCACTGCCTGGATCTGACTGTTTGCAGCCGCTCACTGATCTCATAACGACCATGCTGGGGATAACAGATTGCTTGCTTGTCCACATTAGGACTCTGTCTGTCATCAATACGAAGAAATCTCAACTAGAACCTGTCCACGTTAGAACTCCACTTGCTGTTAACCCAGAAAAATCTCGGCAACTCCGCTGGGGGATATTCCAATAAATCGTCCACGTTAGGAATAGACTCTTCCACGTTAGGAATAACACCATCCACGTAAGGAATCATCTCTTCTGCATCTGTCCACGTCAGGACTAAACCTTCCATCTTTCCACGTCAGGATGCAATCTTCTTTTTCCACGTAAGGAGAACCGTATCAATCTGTCCATGTAAGGACTCCAGTACACCTCGATATGTCTGCGTCAGGACTCCAATCTTTCCGCGTAAGGAATACAACTTTGGTTCTGAACGTGTCCACGTTAGGACTCACCTTTCCACGTAAGGAGTACATCATTCTTCCACGTCAGGAATCAACTTTTCTTGAATCCGTCCACGTAAGGACCCCAATCTCTCCACGTAAGGAAACCAACTCTTTCCGATTTGTCCGCGTCATGACTACATTTTTCCACGTAAGGAATGCCATCTTAATCTGTCCACGTAAGGACTCCGCTCTTTCCACGTAAGGAATCCTCCTCCTATGTGTCCGCGTAAGGACTCAATCTTTTCCACGTAAGGAACACGATCTCCTTTCCCCGTAAGGAACCATTTTTCTGATTTGTCCACGTAAGGACTCCCATCTTTCCACGTAAGGACCTGAAGTTTCTCTTTCTCTTCCACGTAAGGAACACGCCTTCTTTCCACGTTAGGCATACTTCTTCTTCTGAATCCGTCCACGTCAGGACTAAATTTTCCACGTAAGGAATCTCATCTTTTCACGTTAGGAATAAACTCGTCTTTCCACGTAAGGAATCTCCATCTTTTTCCATGTAAGGAAACTATTTTTCTTCCATGTAAGGAATACCTTTTGATATGTCCATGTAAGGATTCTGATCTTTCCGCGTTAGGAATCAAACTTTGATCTGTCCGCGTCAGGACTAAACTTTTCCACGTAAGGAATCAATCTATTTTCCACGTAAGGAATCACCATTTTTCCTCGTAAAGAATAAGACTTCGTCTGGATCTGTCCGTGTCAGGACTAAACCCTTCCACGTTAGGAATGCACTTGTTTCCCCGTAAGGAATCCATTTCGATATGTCCGCGTAAGGACTCAATCTTTCCACGTAAGGAATACCAACTTCTTTCCACGTAAGGAATAAATTCGTCTTTCCACGTAAGGAGAACATCGTCCACGTTAGGACCCACCTTTCCACGTAAGGAATCACAATTTTAATCTGCCCACGTAAGGACTCCCATCTTTCCACGTAAGGAATGAACTTGCTCTTCCACGTAAGGAACTGAAACCTCTTTTTCCACGTAAGGAATAGATTCGTCCACGTCAGGACCCATGTTTCGTCTTGATTTGTCCACGTAAGGACTACATCTTTTCTGCTGAGAAAATACATCTTGTCCCCGTCAGGACTCAGTTCTCCATTGATCCCAACTCACAAACTTCTTAGCACCGACGTGACAGCGACTTTGAGGCGGACTCTACTGGGGATATTTGGAAACCAAACTACCGGACGCCTGTTCTGATAACCGGCGGTGGCCTCTGAAATTCTGATTCATGGAACCCCTGATGACAACTAACTCTGCCTGGGAATAAAGAGAAACTTATCCTGATAACTCTGTGGGGAATACGGCCGAAACTGACATTATCATTGGATGTCCCATGCCGAGATCTTGAATGTTTGGTAGTTCATTTGAGCAAGAGTTCTCTCCACCTGAACTGCTAGAGTACAGAAACTGCTTCAGCAAAATAAATGCTGAAGATAATGCCGACTCCGCCGGGGATAGCCAGATGCTACAGAATCATTCCAGCAAAATAAATGCTGGAAGGGTGAAGTCAACTCAACTGGGAAATGGGGGACTTAACCCAAACATTTTGTTGAAGTAACCCCCTGCTGGGGAATATAACTTTGTTGGGGGATAGCAGATGTGCACAGTATGATCGGACTTTCTGCTGGAGAGTGAACTGATATTATACCGTATCCCTGACAAAATAAATGACAGGACCTATCACCAACTCTGCTGGGGAGAGTCTTGATCTTCGAGTTCCACTGGGAGGAAAGGACATTTGCTGAAAGGAGAGAATTCCGCTGGGGATGGGATGATTCTCTTGGGGAAAATTAACTGACTCCACTGGGGAAGAATAAATGACCTTGCGGGGAAAGGGGAACCGCCTGAATACAGCTCACCAATTTGGAAATATTAATCTTCTGAGGCTGAACCACTCTGCTTGAGATAAGGAATCCTTCTGGGGGACACCACACTGCCTGCATACAGCCTACAATCTTTGAATCGTCAATTCTGTTGAGGATGAACGACTTTGCTGGATGATCCTTTTGCACAAGCTACGACTAGCTGGAGAGTTCGATCCTTTTTCAGGAAGAACCTGCATGACATACGTGAGGGCTGAGTCTTTCGTTATTGCAATCTTTTGATCATCTTCCTCGTACGGTTATGAAACCTGCAACAACACAAACAAGACAAGACAAGCCTATGCAACCAAATCAATTCAGGTTAGTGACGTTATTTTCAGTTAATTCAAAGCTTTAGCAACTGTTGGCAAGGGCCAGTGACGTTATACACACGCTAGTTTCATCAAACTTAGGCGTTAATCATGCACAAAACCGTAAAGAACAGTGTCAAGTACTGAATAACGTATTTTATTGATTGGGCCCTTGAATAGGCGGAGTTTTGTACACGGGATGTAGCTCCTGAAAAGAGGAAGCTACACAAAGCAAATATACAAGTATGCACAGGAAGCATAAATATATCGACAAACTAAATTTTGTACACATGTCGGCAACGGGATGCAGATGAACACCACGAACTGATCCTCCCATGACTCGCCCGACTCTAATGCTTTCCCGGTATCCCCACTTCTGAAGAGATCGTATCAGATAACTGACTCCTCAAATGTATTCTCCCGCATTAATGCTCATTGCAATTATCAAATTCGGACCGCAGTCATTTGCTTTTCAAATCCCTAACTTTTGCGTGAACCGCCCCTTACGGGTTTTCAGTTCACCGGGATACCCCTTTTTGCCGAAGTCGCCCAGTGTAGGTTTTTAACTTCGCGGGTGTACATTTTTCAATTTTATCCCTAATTTTTGCCCGAACCTTTCATTCTGTTTTTTTTTGGTTCACCAGGATGCCCCATTTTTGCCTGGACTCTCTTTTTTCTGTCCAGCGGGTCTATTTTAAGCAAAGTATTTTTTAACTGCGTCCGAATTCACAGGCGACGTGAAGTCTTCACCGTCCATAGTGGACAACAACAACGCTCCTCCTGAAAATACTTTGCTGACAACGTATGGCCCTTCGTAGTTGGGGGTCCACTTGCCCCCGTGATCTGCTTGCGGCGGGAGAATCCTTTTCAGCACAAGGTCGCCCGTCTGAAAGCTTCGCGGATGTATCTTCTTGTCGTACGCTTTCTTCATTCGGCTCTGGTACAAACGACCGTATGCTAGGGAAGCTAGCCTCTTCTCATCCATCAAACTCAGTTGATTCAACCTGTCTTTCACCCAATCGGCCTCGTCCAGCTGAACGTCTCGCAATACCCTCAGGGAAGGGATCTCGACTTCTAATGGTAATACCGCTTCCATTCCGTATACTAACGAGAACGGGGTCGCCCCGGTTGATGTGTGTACCGTCGTACGATAACCGTGCAAAGCGAAAGGTAGCATCTCATGCCAATGCTTATAGGTCACCACCATTTTCTGAACGATCTTCTTGATATTCTTATTGGCCGCCTCAACGGCGCCATTCATCTTGGGTCGGTAAGGGGAGGAGTTGTGATGTTCGATCTTGAAATTCTGACAGAGCTCCTTCATCATTTTGTTGTTCAGGTTTGAACCATTATCCGTGATTATCCGCTCGGGAATCCCATATCGGCAAATGATATCTCTCTTGATGAATCTGGCCACCACTTGTTTCGTTACATTTGCGTAAGACGCCGCTTCCACCCACTTGGTGAAATAATCGATTGCTACTAGAATGAACCGGTGTCCATTAGAAGCTGTCGGCTCGATCTTTCCAATCATATCGATTCCCCACATCGAGAATGGCCATGGCGATGACATCACATTTAGAGGACTCGGAGGCACATGAATCTTATCAGCATAGATTTGGCATTTGTGGCACTTCCTCGCAAACTTGAAACAATCAGTTTCCATGGTCAGCCAAAAATAACCTGCCCGCAGCAGCTTTCTCGTCATAGCATGCCCGCCAGCATGCGTACCAAAGGTACCCTCATGTATTTCCTCCATGAGCAACTTTGCCTCTCTTTCGTCTACACAACGCAACAGCACCAAATCGTGGTTTCTTCTGTATAAGACGCCATCCGGGTTCAAATAGAAATTGCCTGCTAACCTCCTGAGAGTCTTCTGATCTTGACTGGATGCCCCAGCCGGATACTCTTTATTCTTCAGGAAATTAATGATATCGAAATACCATGGTTTGTCATCAGATGCTTCATCAATAGCAAATAGCTGGCCTGTCCAGCCGAGAGATAATGATTCGGGGAGCCTCGTTCCAGAAGTTGACTTTGTACATGGAAGACAAAGTGGTCAGGGCATCAGCCATTTGATTCTCTGCCCGCGGTACATGATGCAATTCAACCTTGTCGAAGAAAGGCAACAGTCTCCTTGCATAATTCATATAATGTATCAAATTGGGCTGCCGTGTCTCCCATTCCCCTTTGATCTGATTCACCACCAGAGCTGAGTCTCCGTATACGTCTAAGTTCTTGATTCGCAAATCAATGGCTTCTTCAAGCCCCATTATACAAGCTTCGTATTCGGCCTCATTATTGGTAACAGCAAAGGTCAGTCGGGCAGTAAACGGGATGTGCGACTCGTGTGGCGTAGTGATGATTGCCCCTATTCCGCTACCGTAAGCATTCACAGCTCCGTCAAATATCATCTTCCATTTGGAACCCAACTCTGGTCCCTCGTCTGGCAACGGCTCTTCACAATCTTTCATCTTTAGGTACATGATATCCTCGTCAGGAAAATCAAACCTCATCGATTGATACTCTTCAATAGGCTGCTCCGCCAGATACTCAGACAGCACACTCCCCTTTATAGCCTTTTGCGAGACGTATTGAATATCATATTCAGTCAAGACCATCTGCCAACGGGCAATTCTACCTGACAACACCTGCTTTTCAAATACATATTTGATAGGATCCATCTTCGAGATGAGCATGGTTGTATGATTCAGCATGTACTGCCTCAAACGCTTGGCGGCCCAGGCTAGCGTGCAACATGTTTTCTCCAGCATTGAGTACCGAGATTCGCAGTCTGTAAATTTCTTACTCAAGTAATAGATTGCATGCTCTTTTCTTCCTGTCTCGTCGTGTTGACCGAGAACACAACCCATGCTTCCCTCAAGAACCGTCAAATACATTATCAAGGGTCTACCTGCCACTGGGGGTATCAGAATGGGAGGCTCCTGCAAATACTGCTTTATTTTATCGAACGCCTTTTGACAATTTTCGTTCCACGTTACAGCCTGATCTTTCTTCAACAGCTTGAATAATGGCTCACACGTGGCCGTTAGGTGAGATATGAACCGGGCGATGTAGTTCAACCTCCCTAAAAACCCGCGCACCTCTTTCTCTGTTTTAGGCGTCGGCATTTCTTGAATTGCTTTTATTTTAGCAGGATCGACCTCTATTCCTCTTTCGCTTACGATAAATCCCAGCAGCTTACCCGATCTCACCCCGAAGGTGCATTTATTAGGGTTCAGCCTCAGCCTGAACTTCCTAAGCCTTTTAAATAACTTCAACAGATTCACCAGATGCTCTTCCTCCGTCTGGGATTTGGCAATCATATCGTCAACATAAACTTCGATCTCTTTATGCATCATGTCATGGAAAAGAGTCGTCATCGCACGCTGATATGTTGCCCCAGCATTTTTCAAACCAAAGGGCATCACTTTGTAGCAAAATGTTCCCCAAGGCGTTATGAAAGTAGTCTTCTCCATATCCTCTTGCGCCATTTTAATCTGGTTATAGCCTGAAAAGCCATCCATGAAGGAGAATACGGAGTATTGAGCAGTATTATCAACTAATACGTCAATATGAGGAAGTGGAAAATCGTCTTTTGGGCTTGCTTTATTCAAATCTCTATAATCCACGCACATTCGAACCTTGCCATCTTTCTTTGGCACTGGTACGATGTTAGCAACCCATGAGGGATACTTTGTCACAGCAAGGAAACCAGCGTCCCACTGTTTTTGGACTTCCTCTTTGATCTTCACTGTCATATCTGGTCGAGTTCTGCGAAGTTTTTGTTTGACCGGCGGGCAATCTTCTTTCAGTGGCAGGCGGTGCACAACCATATCTGTATCGAGCCCTGGCATATCTTCATACGACCAAGCGAATACATCATTATACTCTCGAAGCATTTCAACCAATCTTCGCTTGATATCGCCCTGCAGCGCGGCTCCGATACGAATATTCTTCTCAACCCCTTCCGACCCGAAGTTGATAATCTCGATGACCTCGTCGTGTGGCAGAATGGCTCTTTCCTCTTGCTTCACCAACCAAGACAGTTCTTCAGGAACGTCGCTATCTTCGACAACCTCTTCTTCGGCCTGAAATACCGGGTGTTCAAAGTCGGGACGAGTCATAGGCGGTTCAAGGATGTCATCTGAAAATGTTATCCTACAAAAGAATGGTTAAATGCTTCAAAATGCGTATAAAGCGAGTAACCACGTTGCCATTTTATTGAAAAATATAAAACAAGAAAGACAGGGATTACAGTATTTGCACATGAAAAAAACGCCATTTATTTAATGATTAACACGCAATGTTCATAACAACACAGCCCTAGGCAAATCCTGATGCCCCGGGCAAGACATCAGATTATTCAACAATTAATAAAGCAAAGCATTACTGTTTAAAAGTCACAGGAACAAACTCCTGAATAGACCAGTTGCACAGTCCTTGTCCTGGCGTGCTTGGCTGAATCCAGGCATCCATATCACAGTCGCTGTCTCCTTCGTCAGACTCCGAAGCAGCATTGACGGTTTCATGGCACACTCCACTGGCAGAGATGGTGATTGGCCCTCTGAAACGGGGTGTCCCCACGGAAGGAGTTGATGACGACGGTCGGTATCCCAGCCCGAACCGGTCCATCTTCACAGGAATGTCCAGCACTTTGCCCCAGCCCTTTGCTTCTCCTGCTTCTACTAGAGCTTGAGCTTCTTTATACGACGAGACGGCTATCTCCGACGCTTTGCTCGGCCTGAGACCTTTGTCCTTGATGCGCAAACCTTCGAATGCCTGGCAGGGTGTTTCGTGGATTTCTCCGTCGACCTCCACATATTTAAATGACGACAGATGGCTGACCAGGATATCCTCTTCTCCGCATACAGTGACTACACTGTCTCCGACCATATATTTTAACTTCTGATGTAGGGTGGACGTGACTGCCCCAGCCCCATGAATCTAGGGTCTTCCAAGCAAGCAGCTATACGCAGGCTGTATATCCATGATATAAAATTCAGTCGCAAACACCTCCGGCCCTACTTGTAGAGGCAATGTAATTGATCCAAAGACTGTTCTCCGCGTGCCGTCAAACGCTCTAACTACCAAATCACTGGGCGTACACAAGATTCCTCTAACATCCAGTTTCATCATCGCCTTCTTGGGCAGTACATTCAAAGACGATCCGGTGTCAACCAATACGTGCGACATTACTGATCCTCTACACTCAACAGATACGTGCAGTGCCATATTATGATCTCTCCCTTTAGGGGTCAAGTCAAAGTCAGTAAAGCCCAGGCTGTGTCCTGCATTCACATGTGCCAACACTCCTTCCAGCTGATTCACGGAGACGTCTTAGGGTACAAAAGAAGTATCCAGGACTTTCAGCAAAGCATTTCTATGAGCTTCCGAACACAACAGCAATGACAGGATAGATATTTTGGACGGCGTCTGCTGTAGATGCTCCACAATCTTATAATCACTTTTCCGAATCAGGCGCATGAACTCTTCTACATCTTTCGACGCCGATTCTTTGTCACTTGCTTGCACTGGGACATTCTCAACCGCTTTCCCTTTTCCTTTCGCTAGTCTTTCGGCCTCCACTTCAGGGGATATAAAGATCCTGCCACTCCTTGTCATGCCTCCTGAACCAACAACATTATCCACGGTCTTGGCTGGCTGTTTATTGACATCAATTTTTATCCCGTCACAATACACCTCCAACCCATATGACCAGGGGACTGCTTTCGTGTTCTCGTACGGGATCGGCCCGGCCTTAGTTATGGTGATCGGTGGTCGCTGAGCTGGTGCTGCAATTGTGATTGTCTTTCGAGGAATCGTTACAGTGGCCACATCAGTCTGATCATATGCTACTGCCCCTGCGGGCTCTGCTTGGTCAAACTGCAATAAACCTTCCTCAATTAAAGCCTGAATGCCTTTCTTCAAATCATCACACCCCCCAGCTAGGGTCCAACATTCTAAGCAATACTCGTTACATCCTGGGTAAACACCCCCTTGTAACAGTCGGCTCTTTATCTCGCTCAGCGGCGTCTTTAAATCTTCAACATTCATAATCAGATTCAATCCTTCCTCAGTCAGAATGGCGTTTGCCCCGTGATTAGGCATGGGTTTCTGCACTATATTCGGACCTGCTGTTCCGAAATTGATAGTCTTATTGTCCAAAAGGTCCTGCACAACATGTTTAAAAGCATGGCAACCCTCTATATCGTGGCCCGGGGCCCCAGAATGAAACTCACAGTGCCTGCTTGCGTCATAACCAAATGGGGGAGCTCCCGTTATCGGTGCCAGGGTTCTTTTCTCTACCAGGTTCAATCCCAACAATGTCTGCAACAAATCTGCATAGGTTGAGGGAGGCTTCTCAAATACTCTTCTTGGTTTACTACCCTGAAATCTTCGCTGAGCCTGTTGTGCCCCCTGCTGAGGCTGCTGCTGCTGTTGCATTGGCTGTTGCTGAACCGGTTGTTGTTGCTGGAGTGGTTGTTGTTGATATGGGATAGTAACACTCGCCACCTGCTGCGGCTGTCGATATTGACCTCGTCCCCTGCCTCAGCCTCGGCCTAGGCCTCCAAATACTGCGCTGGCCTCGCCCTGACGGCGCCCACCAAAAGCCTTCCTATTGCTGCCAGATGCAGTCGATTCCTCAACCTGGAATTTTCCTTGCTTAATGTTACGTTCAATCTTTTCTCCCATCAGAATTAGGTCTGAAAAGCCGGCCAGAGACGTATGAAACAGCATGTCATGAAACAAGCCTGTGAATGTGCCGACAAACATGTCATTCATTTCTTTATCTTCCACAGGAGGACGGACCCTGGCAGCCATATCGCGCCACCTTTGCGCGTACTCTTTAAAGCTCTCCCCCTTCTTCTGCGACAGTCCCGCCAATTGGACCCGATTGGGCGCCAAATCGCTATTATACTTGTAGTGAGCTACAAACGCCTCCGCCAATTGCTTCCATGTCTTGATATCGGTTGGCTCCAACCCCATGTACCACTCTAGGGAAGGACCCGACAGACTATCTTGAAAGAAATGCATTAGCATTCTTTCATCAGTTGAGTATGCAGACATCTTTCTGTAATAAGCTCGTACATGCACTTTCGGACATGTGTCCCCTTTATACTTATCGAACGTAGGAGCTTTGAATTTGATTGGCACCCTCAAGCCAGGTACCAAGCCCATTGTTGCCATGTCCAAACCCACAGCACTTTAGTTCAGGACTCCCCTCATCTGCTCTTCCAGCATTCTGATCTTCTGGGAGTCATCCATCGGCCCTTCGAAACCTCCTCCGGAGAAAGCGTCCTCCTGCTGATCTTCTTGCCACATACCGTTTCCATCCCCATACCCATCATATCCATTATTACGTCCAGCTCTGATCTGATTCATCCCCGGACCTCGGCCTCTGTTGCCGTACCCTTGAACACCTCCAGCAGGACCAAAAGCCATAAATCCAGCACCGTTTCCATTTCCAAAACCTCCGTAACCCTGGTTGGTCGTGCCATAACCGTCTTGCCCAAAGCCTTGAGCATTAAAGCCATATTTCCCCGCGTTATCGAATCCCTGATCATTGAACCCGAATCCAGCATTGACAAAGCCGTTGCCTCCCGTATTATCTCCCAAGTTGACGTCACCCAGCCCAACGTTATGGACAGCAGTCTCATTCCCAACTCCGACGTTACCATTCACAGCAGCGGTAGCGTTGTTGACATTAGCAGCAGGTATATTGACTACAGGTGGAGCCACTGGCGTGGGAGTGCCGTCTCCATGAACAGTATCGACCCGTACAAACTGATGATCATCGTTACCGTGACCAGCATTTCGGGCCAACAGAGGCTGGACCATGGCCTGCAAATTCTCCTGACCCTTTGCAATAGCTTCCATGGTCTGCATAAAGAGATCGAGCTTCTCGCGCACATCTTGCATCTCGTTCTGCATTTGATCCATGATTCTTCGACAGTTGGTGCGGGTAGAATAGCGGTGCGGGTGTTGATCTGCAATCCTGGAAAGTACCTGGTACAGAGCAGGACATAAGACACTTATTCAAAGATTACCTGTAATGCAATATGAATATGAATGCAATGCAAGGTGTCTGTGCATTAGGGAAGTTCATTCCCCCAGTTCTAGTGTGAAGGTGCCAGTGCAGTGACAGTGTTGACAATAGGAATATCGGAGCTGAATCATAGAAAGCCTCATATATTGCTGAGAAAACTAGAATACAATGTCGCTGAGAGTACAACAAAAAGGCATGACCTCAACCAACAATCCTGGTGATGGTCAGCATTATGCAAATAAAGCATACAAGTTACTACATGAAATGATCAAATCCTCCCAAAAGTCTGGTACTCTTCTATCAACTTCTTGGTCTCTGGATGACTTGGTCGATCAAGCAGCCCTTCAACAAGTTGGTTTCTTTTCTTGAGAACCCGTCGCACGTCTTCAGCAGTTTCTTCCCATGTCGCTTCTCCGAAGCAATCTTTTAGTTTTCGCTTTTGAGACACTGCTTCATCTCTGCATTTGATTGCCTTGTTCAGTGCATGCTGGACACTATACCGGGTCATCACCTCTTCCTCACACTTCTTGATGCTGGACTTCAACTTCTCTTCGAGGTCGGAGATTTGCTGCTTTAGCCTATCTTCCCTCTTCTTGTTGTTGGTGAGCGTGGCATTCCAAGTCTTATTGCAAGAAGAGATCTCTCGGTGAGCGATGTCAAGCGCTTTCTTCTTGGATTCAAGCATGCCATGGGAGCTTCTGAACTCTTGCCCCAGACGTTCGCGCTTCTTCTTTTCCTCAGTCAACTCAGCCCCTAACCTGTTTGACATCTCGATTTGTTGTTGGAAAGCATATACGGCCTTGTTTTTCTCACTGCGTACTTGAGCTAGCTCTTGCTCTAACCCTTCATTGATCTTCATCAAGGCTTCCTTTTCTCTCACCACTTGCTCGTATGCCTCCCTAGAAACAGTAGTTGGCTCTTCTGCCGGAACAAGAACGAGAATTGGTGCGTCTGGAAATGGCATCTTCAACTGACTTGCTCTTTCCTGGATCCAGACCCTGTAAGGTGCATAGGCCTGACAGTCATTCTTTCCTAACAACGGCTTCCCTCTGCGGTTAATACGCGTCCAGGCATGCTGCAGCTTGGCTAGCAGTTCTCCCTTCAAATCACTTGTGAAGTACAGAGATTCCTATACTTCCTCCTCCTGAGGTGGATTCTTCAGTGCATATCCGAACTGGCGAATGAATAGAGAAGGGTTGTAATTGATACACCCTTTTCTTCCTATCAACGGCACATTAGGGTACCCAGAACAACTGAAGATGAGCTCAGATCCCAATAGGTCTCGATCAAACCACTCCATATCTTCCGACGATAGCCTCATCAGGCGCTCTGGCCAACCAGCTGGGACTGTAGTCTCTGCAACAGATCTTCTCTTAGGAAGGTGACTCTCAAACCACCTACTCAACAAGGGTACACACAGATGAACATTCTTCCCTCTTCCCTTCTCATTCTTGTAATGCAGTGAGTGGTAGAGATCTCCGAGTAAGGTAGGTACAGGATTACCAGCGGCAAACAAGTAGAAAGCATCGAAGTCCACAAAATCCGGTATATTGGGGAACAAAACTATGCCATAAATGCACAAGGCCAACACAGTATTGAAAGCAACCCAGCACCCACTCTTGGCATACTCTTGGGCTTTACCAACCAAGAATTGGAGTGAGAAGCCTGGAACTCCACGGGAAACAGTAGTCACAAGTTCAGAAGCATCAATATGCAAGGCTTTTGCCAAATCCTCCGGCTTGGGCTTGGCGTCATAATGAATGAATGGAACCTGGTTCTGCACGGGCAGCTCAACATACTCAGCGTATTCCTCCAGGGTTGGTCCCATAATAAAGTCAGAGAATGTAAAGCACCTCAAAGCAGGGTCGTAGAATTGCATCAAAGCATACAACCCCTCCAACTCTACCTCTGTAGGTTTGCACACCAATCTCAGTAGTCTACCATAGCTCATCCGGAAGCTCCTACGAACACCCTCATCAGCAAGAGAGATCAACCCAAGTAGAGGAACAATATCAGGCGTAGGCAATTTGTAAGCAACTGTTCTCCTTAGGCTAGTCATGATCAGATACTCAGAAGTCTGGGCACTAGAACTAGGGAAATGCAAATGCACCTGCAGCACAGACACACGTTAGTGAAATGCCAATGGTAATGGATATGCAGTAATGCAATGCAAGTAACATGCAACAGGGACCAAAGCTGTAGCTGAATAGCCTGAACCCAATCAAGAAAGGTCTCAGATAGACCATCCAGAAGTCCTCAAGCCCTGGTCTCAGATATACCTCAAACAAAGCTCCATTATTGGTCTCTGATAGACCCCATAATCATAAACTGAATGGTCTCTGGCAGACCTCAGATCATATCCCCCACTGGTCTCTGACAGACCTCAGAACACATCTCCAAATAGTCTCTGACAGACTTCGGAACACACCAACTGGTCTCTGACAGACCTTAGAACCCTCCATAAATATCCAAGATCCTGATCAACAAACCGGTGGTCTGAAGGTCTAGTTACCTGCATAACCCTGAATCCCCTCACAGGTGGGTGGCCCTATAACTGGCACAAGGTACGGCATCCTATGCGGTCGTCGGCGTCACAGACTTTCAGGGTTGATGATACGATTCCCAGAAGGAGTGGCATCATCAATTCCTGAAGAGGCCTCACTTAGCCAACTTTCAAATGATCGGTCCCCAGAGTCGACAATCCAACTAACCAGCAACCCACGCCAACCAAAGGAAGGGGCAGGAGGCCAACCAGAGGAACCTCGTCTGAGTGTAGATTTCATGGGACACCGAAGCAAGCAAAGCAAGCGGGCGCCCACTAATTTCTACTCTAATTCTAGGTGCACTCAAGCCCGGGTCCGGCTTATCTCTCAATATCAGAACACCCGTCACACCCCAGATACAGCAACAATAATCAATATATAAAGCTGAAAATACAAGGTTAGAAATATAAAATAACTCCATACAAAATCCTCGACGGGAAAACAAGCGCTAGGATTGACTCTCTTAAGGGACGTTGGATCCCAAATGCATAAGGACTATCGCAGTCCTTAGCAGCCAGGGGACGTTGGATCCCCAGCAGAGTCGCCAGCTGTCGCTACTGCGAAGATCAGCGCCGGCTGAACAGAAGAGTCGCCACCGTGCGTTATTTATCCCACGGGAGGGAAAGGAAACGCTCAGAGTAAACCTCGCACAACATGGGAAAGGTATGGTCGTCGCAACCAAAACCTGGATTCGGGAGTCGGTTACGCAAGGGGAAGGTATTAGCACCCCTCACGTCCGTCGTACTCGACGGGATCCACGCTTGTTTTCGGGTATGGATTGTTATTCTATCTAAACTATAGGTCAAGGGTTAAAAAGAAAATAAAATGACTCGGCAAAGTATCGCACTTTATGCCTACGTATTCCCGTCTGGAACGAGAAATCAGAGTCAACGTAGTTCGCCTACCTACGGGAAAGGAGGGGAAGGTTGCTCGCTAGGATATCGCATTCTATGCCTGCGTACTTCCACACAGCATGGAAGATCAGAGCAAACGTAGTTCGGGCCACGTACGACACAAGCTTGTCTTGGTTGATTTTAGTCCTTCTGAAAAGGTTTTCTTGATTGACAGTCCAAGCGGACAAAAATGACGCTTTGATGAGTTCACATTCTTTTACGGAAGAAGTGTCTTTTATTGTGTTTGAAATCTTTATGTGTTTTTCTGTCTGTTTTGAGAAAGAAAGAGACAGAACTCTAACCTACGGTTGCGAAGGGAAACAAACTAACCTAATGTTATCATGCATGGGTTAAGACCTAGTGTCTATCATGCTCCTCTCTTGCACAGAGAGAAACAGAGATCCTAAGGGATAGGCAGAAACAGAAACAATATCAGATATATACAGTAAAACAGTAAAATGCATGGATGCAACAGTACAAGCGAGGCAAGGGAGTCCCACTCAACCTCGAACCTAGAAAACAATAGGCAAAAGTGAACAGACTTCACTTTCAACCCAGCAGGGTAGACAACAAACAATACAGTCCAGTAAAACCAATCAATACATCAGCAATGAAATACAGCAAAATAAACAGCCACAGCAGCTCTGCATCAATATCTGGCTCCAAGTCATCTCCAATCAGCTACAGGCTTCAACAAGCATCAATCTCCATCTCCATGGCCTTCAGATAAGGGTTTTGATCATCATTCTTCCATCTGCAATGGCTTTTCTTCAAGTTCAAACCTCCAGGAGGAGGAATCAGTCACAAGAGTGAATTGGGTGTTAAGCAATCAGTTGACTACCAAGGGTGGTGAACAGACTGCTTCTAACACAAAAGACATTTTCTCTCAAGAGTTCTATCTCTTAGACACTATCACCAAGCCTTCCAAAGGAAGGGGGTGAGTGTCTTAGAGAGACTCTGAATCACAGAGAAGAATGGATGCAGACAAGGCAATCCATGTTTGAGGAACAAGCTTTCTAATCTAGAGCTCTACCTAGCTCCTAAACCCTAGTCTCCTCAGCATCTGCTAGCAAGAATCTTCTCTTCAACTCTGGAAGTTGATCTTCAATCTCTGGATCTCCAATGGCTTCACCTTCTCAAGTCTTCAGCTCTCCCAAATCCCCAGACAATCCCAATACCCACACAAGCAAGCAATAATCCCCAGAGGGCACACCACACCAATCAATCAGATATACAGTACATTAATAGCAGTAGGGGAGTCCTGACTTTTTCTCTAAGGGATCTAATAACTACCCATAGCCCCTATAGTCCCATAGCTAAGCCAGTCAAACCCTAAGTCCTAAGGGAAAAGAATCAAATCTCCTAAGTCATCACCTAAAACCCTAGTTTTATTCATGTTATTCTCACCTAAACTAAACACCTAAAATTAATTTCTAAAAATGGGAACTAAATTGAATCTACAAGTTTAATGTCTAAACTAAGCAACCTAAAAAGAATGGGCAAAAATATTGAAGCAATTAATAGAACAAAAAATAACAAAATCATGTATGAAATGAAATTATTTAAAATGCTATTTATTTAGAAAATATGGGAAAAATATCAAATAAAAAAATAAAATGCAATTTTTATTTTTTATAATTTTCTAGACATCCTAAAGAAAAATATGCAAAAAGAATGAATTAAAAATATGCAATTTCTAATTTGTTATGATTTTTATAAGATGCATAAAAAATGAAAAGAAAATAAAAAGAAAATATTAGGAATAAATGGGAAGGGGTGTCGAAAGTAACTCGTTGCAGTTATAATCTCAGTTGGGCTGAGGAAGTGGGGGTGCGAACATCATTTGTAACTAGGCCCATATGCGCTCAGAAAAACATTTGGAAAATGCCAGAAAATTAATAAGGACTCGGTGCAAATAGCAGGTGATTCACGTGTAATTCATTGGGCTTGCTGGAAAGGAGGTGTGCATAGCAAATCAAATTCAGGCCCACCCAGGATACCTAAATGAAACGCTGCGTTTCATATCCATTTCTTCCCTCTATTTTCAACTTCAAATGTGGATCGTCCGATGCTACAGTCCAGTCCAAGGTCAAACGTGCATCCGACGGTGTTGGAGTCGTCACCAACCTTGGACTCCCTAGGGTTTCAGATAACCCCCATGCACGATTCCATCTTCAAGCACTCGGTTCTTCCTCATCTCTTCATGAAAATCAAAACTACAAACACCAAACTTGCTTCATTTTCTACGTAGAATGCAACTACACCATCAATTCTTGTTAAAATTCGCCCAATCACTAAACACGATAGCTTCCCTTCCATGGCTGCTTCAATTCTGACCTTCACTAAACCCTAATTTCTTGCTAACAGAACACTCATCAAGCATCACTGATCATGCTACACTAATCCAAATGAGCTATCACTCACTAATCTCCTAGTTATGGATCAAAACAGTTTTATGGCTCATGCACGAATCTTCATCAATTCACACTAAAAGCTTCAGGATTACTCCTCTAACCACCTAGGTCACTATTATCCTAACAAACCTATGTCATGCTAACTAAATCAGGCCAATTTGAATGGAGAATGTACCTGGTATAATCTTGAAAACAGAATGATGAATCCTTCACTTCGAGCTCAGCAATGTCTTAAACTTGATCAATGTGCTTGGGTCTTGATTCTGTATGCATCTACACTTGCTCAAACACTCTGAATTCTTGTAATGGATTCTTCTTGCACTTTTGAGGATGAACTTACAACACACGAATTTGGAATTACTTCAACTGGATCTTGCTTGAAACTGGTTCTATGATGATTGTAGAGAATGATAGAATCAAGAATTTTGCAAAATGATCAAGATTTGAGGGAGTTTGAGTAGCTTGTGCAAGAATGGAAAAATGAATGAAAATGGAGGTTTTGGACAAAATGGGAGCACCAACCCTTGCATGAACCAACTTGCATGAATATATAGATGGGATTAGAACTTCCTAGAAGCTTGGAGAAGTTTCTCTTGTGCAAATTCCCTTGGATGTTGATTATGTAACTTTCAATTCAAGTAACCCTGGATAACTATCAAATTATGAACTAAACTCAAAATTCCACTTTAGCCAATGTCTTTAAAATGCCCTTTCCATTCAAAATGACCTATAATTTTGCATTATTTGGCCAAGATATGAAAAATCTCATTTTTTAAGCCATTTTTCTCCATTAAATTCACCAATTTTGAAACCTTGTGCTATGAACTTTTCCAATCTCTCATGGTCACTTTTCTAGACTCAAAATGTCATTTGGAGCAAGTTTGATGTTGTAAGTTTTTCCATTTGAGGCCTCCTTGTATGAGTTTTGGACATGGGTTAAAATGACCTGTAATTCACAAATGACCAAAATACCCTTTGCTTGCCAAGACCATAAGTTGAGTTCCACACATCATATGAAGGCATACTATACCATTATAGAAAGCTAAGACAATAAGTAACAATTCTTATGTTGACCAGAAGTTCATTTGAAATCTCCTTGAGGGGTAAAAATTGCTTGGAAGTCAAGTCACTTTCACAGACAAAATTTCAGATACCTCAGATGACCTGTAACTTGCAAGGAACATAACTTGAGTTCTATAAATCTCCTTGATGTCTTCCACCACTCATATTAAAGGTCTTGAGATCCTCTACAAGTTTCATGTTGGCCAAGGATCCATTTGAAGCTTGTATTTTGACTTATCTTGCTTGGAAATTTTACCTAAACTAGGGGATTTTACACAGAAACCCTAATTTAGAGACTCCTCTTCTCCTTGATTTCTCTTGATTTCTTCTTAGCATATCATCATATCCTTATTCTTCATGTCAAATGATGAACCCCACATCTCTCCAATAGACCTCAATGCCTTTCAATCAATCAATTGACCTAGAGTTGACCTAGAGTTGACCCTAGATGAAACCCTAGTTGACTGTCTTCAACTGCAATTCTTGTGACCATACCAATGACTTATTTCCTTCTCCAAATGAATTTCTAAGTCCTACAAGATGTCTAGATACTCCCCATGCTCAGCCCACAGCTCACACTTTCCTTGATGAGCCCCAGATATCCTCAGTTAGGAGATAGACTCAATGCTTGATCCACTGACTTCTCCCACTTTCAAATTCTTTTCTGATGACTTGAATGAGATTGAATTAGGATAATAACCTCTTGATAGGCCTCTAGAGATGAGAATAATGCTTGATCCCCTGTTGAATGACTTGTTATGCTTATGCTATGCAGATGGTTAGGCTATGTACATGACTCTATATGCAAATGCTAATGATATTGAAACATAAACCAAATGAATAAGGTTGGGCAAATTTTAGGGTGCAACAGCCACCATAAACCTACCCAGAACCAAAATAACCTTCAAATCTCATGAACAAACCATAACCCAGAAAGACACCATCAAACCCGTCTTACCATGCAAAACCCACACTCCAAAACAGAACCCGTTTTCGAACCTACCCAGAAATCTAACCGTGAATCAACCTGCATAACCCACACGAAACAATCAACAACCCCGTCTTTCCCAAACACTTCCGCCATCTCCAAAACCGTGAACACCATCCACTACTTCCTACCTCATTCAACACAACAATCAACCCTTCAACAATCTCCTGCCGCCTTTACAACCAACATATAAAACCCAGAAACGGACCCTTCCTCCATCTCCCTCATAAAACTTCAAACTCGAAAAACCAAACCCACAAGCCATCTGATGCAACAACTCCGCCAACAACACGCTGCTACACACAACCGCATGCAATTCAAACCGAAACCAGAGATGAGATGGAGAGTGTAGCAAGAGGTTGAGACAAGCGGAGAGATTTGAGATAGATGAGAATGAGAGAGACGATAAACTGAATGAAGGAGGAAACATGGACGTTGCATCTCTGTTCTTTTTTTTTCTTTTTCTTTTTACATTATTTTTTTTTGTGAATTTTGTTTTTTTCTTTATTTACTTATTTTGCTGATGACTATTGGGCTAGGCCCAGCCTGTTCCTTTGACTTATCACACCACCGTGTTTACTATCTGACTCTGTTATCTATTTATTTTTTTAATTAATTTTCTCTTATCATGTCAATATATTTATATTTTTTTTAGTTTCAAGTTGTTGCTTGTTTTATAAAACAGTTTACATTTGTGTGTGTGTGTGTGTGTGTGTGTGTCTATATATATATATATATATATATATATATATATATATATATATATATATATATATATATATATATATATATATATATATATATATATATATATATATATATATATATATATATATATATATATATATATATATATATATATATATATATATATATATATATATATATATATATATATATATATATATATATATATATATATATATATATATATATATATATATATATATATATATATATATATATATATATATATATATATATATATATATATATATATATATATATATATATATATATATATATATAATTTTGTATTTAGCTTTTTGAAATTTGTTAATATTTTTTAAAACATACTGTTATTATATTTTATATTTTTATAGGATTTTGTGTGTGTGTGTGTGTGTGTGTGTGTGTGTATATATATATATGTATATATATATATATATATATATATATATATATATATATATATATATATATATATATATATATATATATATATATATATATATATATATATATATATATATATATATATATATATATATATATATATATATATATATATATATATATATATATATATATATATATATATATGTTAATTTTAATTTTATACATTTTTCTCCATCACTATCCTGAAACAAGGAAGTGAGAATCCTAAGGGAACATGGCAATGGAAAGAGAAACAAAAGAAAATCATCATGATTATTCAATTGAAATGTAAAATGTCAATGAATGCACATGCAATGCAACAGTGCAAGCAAGGGAGGATACCTCAACCTTTAATGCAAACAAGCAAACACAAAGGGAAAAGAAACACACAAGCAAAGGGAGGACACCTCAACCTTTAATGCAAACATGGACTTAAGAAAAGGATGCCTACACATGCACTGCTATCCTAATGCACCAAATCAAACAACATGAAGAGAAGAGGATAAACAAGATGATAGGAATCAAAGGGAGAACTAAACTCATCAAGTTCAATGTGCATCAACACAAGATTCCACAAAGGTTCAACTCCTTATGGAATGCCCTTAGCTCCCCCACAGGAGGAACTAGGCTCTCACAAGAAGGATCCTAAGATTGTTGGACAAAGAGGAATGAATAAAGAGAATGATGATGGGAAGCAAAGTAAGAACCACAGAAAGTTACTATGACACTCAATAAAACTCATCACATCCAATGTGTATCAACACAAGAGTCCTCAAAGGTTCAACTTCTTATGAAATGCCTTTAGTTCCTCCACAGGAGGAACTAGGCTCTCACAAGAAGTATCCTAAGATTGTAGGACAAAGAGGAATGAATGAAGATAATGATGATGGGAAGCAGAGTAAGAACCACAGGAACTTACTATGACACTCAACCAAACTCATCACATCCAATGTGTATCAACACAAGAGTCCTCAAACGTTCAACTTCTTATGGAATGCCTTTAGTTCCTCCACATGAGGAACTAGGCTCTCACAAGAAGGATCCTAAGATTATAGGACAAAGAGGAATTTTGAAGAAGAAGATATGGAAAAAAGAATGAGCAAAGGAATGGCAAAAGAATCATGCAAAGATGAAGATCATCCAAGGGTATTCACATGGGAAGGCTAAAGGAAAGTCCTACAAGAAGCCTAAGTTAGGAACTAGTTAGGAACATGATTATGACTTGAAAATGGACATACAAATGCCTTAATATGTCTACAATATGGATATGCAAGAGTTGGATGCACAAGCATTGCAAAAAGTTCACACAAAATGCAAACTAGGCAAGTAGTAGAGTTGGAAACCACACAAGGATAGGCCAGAATGGAAAAGTATGATGGTGAAATGTAGAACGCAAATGCAAATTTTCATGGAATTCAAGTATTTACAAATATCATGGGATACCAAAGAAACTTTTATTTATTAATTTTGATAATGGATAACAAGTAAGAAGTCTTAACATAATGGCTATATAAAAGCTAATAAAATCCTAAGGAAGCATTGTCCACAATCAACTTCAATGGGGTAGGCTGAGAATTGGAGGAAAATAAATCATCGTAGACTCTTATCTTCTTGTAGGAAAGTGATTCCTCATTCTTCGCCTGAAGTTGCTTCTGAAGTTCAACATTCTCTTCGAAAACCACTTGATACTTGTTCTTCCAGGCTTCTGACTCATGTTGTGCTTTTCTCAAAGCGATCTTCAATTCTTCAGCTTCGGACATGAAAACTAGAACAGGTTCCCTTCTTGAAGGCAAAGGATCTTGACGAGGATAAGGCATCTTCAGCTTGATTGCTATTTCTCTGACCCAATGGAGATATGGCTCGAAAGACACACAATGAGGCTTTCCCAGACTTTCCTTTCCTTTCTTATGCAAGTGACGCCAAGCAGCCACAATCTTATCTTGAAGTTCTTTATCATCCTTGAAGAAAATACTTTCCACATGAACACTCTTGGGTGGCTCCTTCAATGGATACCCTAACTGTCGGCGAGCTAGAACAGGATTGTAACTGATCCCTCCATTAAAGCCAAGTAAGGGTATGTTAGCAAAGTCTCCATAGCTATCAATGATCAATATCCCATCATACACACGGCTATACCAATCAATGTCCGAGTGTGTTAGTGCCATAATCCTTGGTGACAAAAGTCCTTTGTCAAGATTCAAAAAAGAGGCAGACTTGGGATAGTAAAGGCACACAGCAGGTAATCATCCCTCCACCATGAAAGTTTCGGAGATGCACAAAATGGTAAGTGTTACCCAATAATGTTGGTACCTGATTGTTCTTCATGAAGATTTTAATGGCGTTAAGGTCGACGAACCCTTCAAAACTTGGGAAGAGTAGCACTCCATAAATAAGTAAGGCGAATATTGCCTCAAATGTATCCATGCTCATATGATCAGCGTAGTATTGGGCTTTCTTAATTAAAAAGGCTGTGGGTAACCCAAAAGTTCCACCTTTGGAAATCATATTGCCTTCAATGCCGGATGACTTCAGATAGATGGCTCTAGCAATTTCTTGTTCTTTAGGGTTCCCTTTCAAGAAAGGGAAGGGAGATCCATCCAGAATAGGTAACACAACCAATTGAGAGTACTCTTCTAAGGTTGGCAAAAGTTGATAGTCTGGGAATGTAAAGCAATGATAATCCAGATTATAGAACTGTAACAAAGTAGAAAGAAGTCCCTCGTCCACTTGAAGCCTCAACAAAGATAACAACCTTCCATACTTGTTTCTAAATCCTTCTTGATCTTAAACTAAAGCTCCTAGCTTCCTTAGGTCATCCAATTTAAGACCCTTAAAAGAATATTTCAAAGTATTTTTCCTATTGTAATCCATGGTATCCTGCAATGTTCATAAGTAAGGACGAATTCCATGAAATCTAATGCAATATGATGCTTTATGGATGCAATACGCAAACACACACAAGCACACGAGGGTCCTAGGTTAGAGGTATATGAGCGGAGTCAAGGTCTACCCATCCCAAAAGGTATGTACTAAAGGTTAGTTGTACCTGCAGAACAAGGGTTCTAAAGAGGTGCCCAAAGTCATCAGTCCATCTTTCGGATATTATCAATTTCCCGACTAACTCGGTGGTTAATAGTATTCTCAATAGAACCTCTTTTGAGTGTAGTATCGCGTAGCAACTATTTTAGGAATACTCCCTCATAGCCATCGCACTACATCCTAGATAAGGCCAAAGTGGGGTTAAAGGTAACTACGGTCCTCAGTATCATAGGCTCCAATTGAAAATAGTAAATTTTTTCACGAGTACTCGATCAACAATACCATTTTCGAAAGAGCCTCAACTGAGCGGTGATTCTCAAGTCAGCTCGGTCGGGATTCGCCTCCCTATAAGCCTCGTCGAATATATCACCTTCCTATCATAAGTTCACTCAAGTCCGGGTATAGGACCGTGTCTCACAATAATAATACCCCAAGCAAGGTACAGTAAATATATACAAGCAAATAATAAAGCAAAAAAAAGCAAGCATACAACAAGATAGGGATAACCCTCAAAGGATAAAGTAGGTTTCCCCAGTGAAGTCGCTATTTTCTGTTGCGGTGAGAATAGGATATCAAATTATTAATTAATTTGAATCACATCTTTAGTTCACAACCGGTCTTTGATTTATCCGAAGGAAAGGTTAAAGAAAGGAAAAACCTATTTTGCATTGTAAACACAATGCGGGGAGAGATCTAGGTTCGGGGGTTGGTTAAGCTTAGGGAAGGTATTAGCACCCTAAACTTCTGTAGTACTCTACAGGAACCTCTTGTTTTAATGTTGCTATTTCACTATATCATCTGCTTAAGGGTATATGCTAAGGGTTAGAATGTGAAAGAAAGACCTAAGGGTTAGTCCTAAGTTTACTCGCCAAGACTCGCATCTTGTGCCTACATATCCGAGGTAGGGGATGGAATCAGAGTAATCGTAGTTCCCCTCGAAAGGGAGGAAGAGAAACTTTTTTACTGTGGTCAAGGTTTTAATGGGGAATAAGCGTTCATAAGGAAGCGCTTACGTGGAGTGCGGCGACTCCTATTTCTATGTTGTAATTGAATTGAATTAAAAAGGGTAAAATAGGTATTCCACGGCGGAAACCTAATACGGAGTACGGAGACTCCTTATCCTAATCCTAGGGTAAAGGGTAATTTGGTCCATGGTGGGACGCCTAGGCAATTAGGGTTTGAAAAATGAAAGAGTCAAGGGCGAGGACTATTGATGCGGTGGTCAAACGGCTAGACCTATTCCTTCGGAGGGGATTTACGGTAAATAATGCAATGACAAATAATTAAGCAGCAGTATTGAAATATGGAAAAATGCGAGAATAATAACGGAATAAAAGCGACGATGTCCTCGCATAAATTACAATCGTGAAAAAAACGAAATGCAAAAAAATAAAGGATTAATAAATTGTATAACTGAGAAATACGAAGGTCGGCATAAAAGTTAGACAAAAATAAGCGAGGGAAAATTTGGATTGATCAGAAATTTTGTCTTAATTAAAAAGGGGGGAAATAACAATTTCTAAAAAGTTATAATTTTTAAAAGTTAAATTTGATTGGTTTTAAATTACTTTTTCTAAAAAATTAGAATTTAATCTTTATAAAGTTTTAATTAGAAAATCAATAAATTAATAACTAAATTAATCTTATTAGATTTATTAAAAATGTTAATTTTAAAACTTTAGAATTTTTAATCTTTGAATTGAGACTTTAAATTCCAAATTACATTTTAAAATTAAATTTTAAAAATATTTTTTATTTTAGTTTTTTATTTTTATAAAAAATGGTTTTTAATTATAAGTTTTAAAAAAGGTTTTTAATTTAAAAAGCTAAATGATTTTAATTATAAAGTTTTCAAAATGGGTTTTAATTTTAAGTTGGGTTTTAAAGTTATGTTTTAATAATAAAACTAGTAATGAAATTTACTAATAAAATCTGAAATTAGAATAAGAAATAAAATTAAAAATAAAAATGAATAAACAGAAATATAAAAGGGGGGAAAGGGTAAAGTTTGTTGCTGAATGTTCTAGGGTTTTTGGAACCCCCTACTTCCTCCTCACGCGTGCGGCGCCTCCATGGGAGCTTTTTGAAGCTTTTTCCGTTCATTCTTCTTCTTCGTCCGCCATTGCTTCTCCTTCCTGCGAGCAGAAAATGAAACTTTTAACGAAAATAAGTTGCTCACCCTTCTTTTTTAGGGTTTGAAGCGGCTTAGCTCGCGGTGGATCGCTGATGGTGAAGCTGAGCTTCTGAGGTATTGATGGGTTTCGCCGCCGTGTTGTTTCTTGGTGACGATCTTTCTTCGCCGGCCTATGATGTTGTACCTGAGGCTGGCGGCGATGTTCTTGTTGATGAGCTTGCGGATTCGTCCTTGATGTTCTTCGGGTTCCTCCAAATCCTCTCCTTTTCCGATTTCTGGTGACGATTTTATATTGTTGTCGATTTGGGCCTGGATCTTATGTGTTGCGTTTTTTTTATAATCCTGTTTTGATTTGGTTTGAAACAGAAATTACGGATTTGAGGTGCTATTTATTTGCGGATTCACGGTTTCTCTGTTATTTCTTAACGCTTGAGTTTGTTTTGGACCCAGGTGGATTGTTGTTGCGTTTTTCATGGAGATTCCGTTTTGATTTATTTTGGAACAGAGATTTGCGGACTTCTTGCTATTGGCATGAAACTGTATATGGGTTTAGCTTCTCATGGATATCTAGATTTTAGGGTTATGGATTTTTCATGATTTGGATATCCATATTGCTTTGAATCCATTTGGCTCTTTATGGTTTGGATATCCATATTGGTTGTGCTGGACTTTTCTGACTTGTTTGGATGAACAGAAAAATCATTTTTAAAATAAGCTCTTTTTCTCAAAAACTCTCTCTCTCTCTCTCTCTCTCTCTCTCTCTCTCTCTCTCTCTCTCTCTCTCTCTCTCTCGAAAGTTTTGAATAGAAATCTGCCGGATTGTTGCCAAGGTCGGAAAACAAAAACGGGAGTTGGCGGCGACCTTGCCGTTGTTTCCCTCCTGACATGCCCAGTGATGAAACTTTTCTGAGAGCGTCGAAATAACTAACAAACTATTTTTTTAATCTGAAAGATTAATTTAACCTCATTGAATATATTTTTGACACTGTTTGATTTTTCGCAGGTTCGAAGATTTGCAGATGACGGAGAATCCGATATGAAGAATTAGATTGTTTAGGATTTTAGGATGTAATATGTAATTCTAAGCATATTGTAATAAAATTGTATAGAACTTGAATAAATAAATCCAATTTTTAATAAAATGAATTTTTTATTCTCCGACTAAATTCAACTGAATAAAAATTTAGCGTTTCAACATCCGAATTTGATAGTTAAACATCTTGCCCCACTTAGAATTAAATTACGTCCAACGTGACTTCTAAGTTCAAACGAATCCCCTGGAAAATTAATTCGTACTCGATAATACAATTGGTGAATATGGCCTTGAACAAACAGAAAAATCCAATTTAATAGGAAAACAAACTTTCCTCCACGTATAAAATCTAGACTATATCTTGAAAAACCTGTCATTGTAACCTAATTCGATTCGATTGCTACTCGTGATCAAACCAATTGATATTTTTTATAAACTCAATGCGACCCGAAATTCCACTGTTTCTCTAAAATTGACTGGTAACTAGCAGAAAACAGGAAAACGTGTGTCTGTTAGAATAAATTCTTCAAAACAAATTCTAGCACCGATTTAATCTGAATCCACTTATATTGCAATGCACTCAGCTCCATATGATTTAGGAAGCAAACAACATTTTACAACTTCAACCGACGACTAAATCTCAGCTCTTGAATAAAATATATTGTGTCACGAGAAACCTGACGTTAATATAATTCAACCCATTCTCAGATAAAAGTCACATGATTCGGAGATAGAAACCCTAATTGTTTGAGGAATCTCTGATAATGACTTTGCCTCGTAATCATCAATGGATTGTAAATTAATGACCCTTCTGCACTTTCTATATTGAAACGCGCACAGTGTTATCATCCTACAAAATAACCAGACTGAGAAAGCCAGTTAGCGGTTAGTTAAAATGCAATGTAGAATAAAATGAAATGCGAAATGAACCTAATAATCTAAGGGTAAATTTTGGGGTATGACACCGCGTCCTAGTGATTTCTTTGTACGATTTCGATTGTGAATTGTGGTGCTACGCAGGTGCGAATGATTTACAAATTGTATAATTTGTCATCTTTTGCGAACCCCCATTTTCTTTGAGTGTGGGCTTCTTTTGGAAATTACTTTAAAAATCTCACGTACGTATTTGCGTTACCACCTCCTTAAGTCCCAATACTGATTGATCTAATTTATGCTGCAGGTACGGTTGTTACGGAAGGTGAGGCTGAGTGTTGGTACGAATTGTGGGTCATGCTGCATATAATAAACCGTTTTAGTGAGAAAGTTTGTGAAGCATTTTGGGACGCAAAAGTTGTTGTACACGCTGGGAGTCTCAACTCTCTTTTTCCTGTAATTTAATTTTTTTTGTTATTTTTGGTGTAACAATTTTTAATAAAAGATGGGCTTTTGAATTGTATTTATTTTCTACAATTTTAAGGTGAATGGAATGGGCTCTTTGACCTTCTCTTTTGTGACAACCAACAAAAATCTGATGTATATATATTCTTTGGAATATTTGTGAGAATATGGATTTACTTTACTTGCACCTCCGTGATTTTATCGCATTCGGTCCTTGATATAACAGTTTAACTTGGGCCATAATCGTCATATACACCTCTGAAACTGTTTGAACAATACTTGAATGTGGATTTACTTTACTTGCACCTCCGTGATTTTATCGCATTCGGTCCTTGATATAACAGTTTAACTTGGGCCATAATCGTCATATACACCTCTAAAACTGTTTGAACAATACTTGAATTTATTTTCCTCTTACTCTAAACAAAGATGAACCATAAGAAATGGAGCTTGAATTTCCAAGTTGATATCATGCTTGTATTCTCTTGAATTATTCACTTAAAACATTTTGAGATAAGTGAATTGGAGCACTGAATCAACTCTTGAATAATCATGACGATCCACGGGCGAAACAACTTAGCATCTTGCCACTTGTACTGATAAAAATTAATTTTTCCCATGACTTAAATTGAAATCATAATAAATGGACAATAGAATCTATCAAATCCTGATCGAAATGAACAGAACCTTTGGTGATTCTTAATCATGAAGAATCTGACTTATTCCACCTTGATAACTTAAACTAAACATAACTGATATGAATCGACATGCAACATTTTTGGATTTTCTGGTTAATTTTCAGTGGTTGGGCATACAGATGAAGGATAATTTACAAGTAGGACAAATTCGGAGTATGACACCCGACCAAGTAAGTATGTCGGTTCTTTGCTTGTTATCTATTTTTGTGGTTTATGTGCTTTGGAATACATGCAGTTAGGGCTGAAATGAAGTAGTTATAGGGTGTTTACTGGTGATTGTTGGTGGCAGATGGTGGTTTGGCCACTTTCTCTGTCGTCGGGGCCGTAATGGTCGTTTAGGGAAGAAGAATTTGGGAGGCCTTAAGCTTTTAGCTGATCCTAGAGTAGTAACGGCACAGTGGTGTTTGCTTCCGGAGGGAACCGTGGATTCCGGTGTGCTTATGAGCTTTTTGGTGGTTCCCTCATTAGAGTTCTAGGTTTTATGCGCGGGGACTTTTTCCCCGAATGTGCTAGGGATAACTCTTGGGCACTTCCTCGTTTGTTTAGCTGTGCCATTTGAGTAGGGCTTAGGTCAAGGATGATTTCCTTGGCCCTTTGCACGCCATTTCACTTGACTATCAATGGAAGGATGGATTTGATTTTGTCATCAAATTCACTTTTATCCTCTGCTTTTCAAGTAAAGGCAATGTCAAGCAGGGCATGCGAAAAAGAACATCTTAGAGATTTGTCCGAGGAGAGCTCCTCGAAAGATATTGAAACGAATGATGACTTCACGTCCCCTGAGGTTAGAGGGGTGACCGTTGCGAGGACCTCGGCCAAGGAGTGGACTATGGTCGAGGAGATGAAGCATGCTTCGCTTTTCGCTTCATACACCGGGGATGTGTTTTCCAGAGGGATAGTGGAGGGTCCACTTCCCCTCGAAAGATAACCGTATATGCTCGTCATATGGGGAAAGATTTCCCATGTACGAGTATGTTTTCAAAGAGATAAGGTTGAGGCTGCCATTCACAAACTTCCAACGGGCAGTCTTCGTACACTTGGACTTGGCGCCCTCCCAACTGCATCTAAATTCTATTGCCTTTATGCGGGCATATGAATTGGTATGGGATTATTTGCAGATTAGGGTCACTCTTCCTCTTTTTTTCACCATCTTCCATCTCCAGCGACATGTGTCGGGGAGCAAATTCGGTTAGGTTTCTCTAAAACTGGGGAGGAAATTATTCTAACCCTTCTTTGAATCTATTCGAACCTTCAAAGAGAGGTTCTATGTCATCAAGCCTATGTCGGAGAAAGCTACCGACATAACCTTCATTTGGAAGGTCTCCGCAGACGAGAACAGGGAGGATTTGATAGACGAGTGTTGCACCCCTAATTTTTGACCATAAGATCCCACGTCTTCTTGCATTCTCATGTTGTTATTTGACTATATTTTAATATTTAATATTTATGTGACTAACCAATTTTTATGCAGACGCAGTAATATCGAGTGGAGATAACGTTCATTCTCATAGTCAATCATTATGCATAGCTAACCGTTTTAACCAACTTGTTTGTTTATTGTGTGAAAGATAGGCTACTGCTAGAAGTTCAGAGAATCACAAAGTGATACGTATAAGGGGCTATTATTCAAGGATTGGGGTTTATGCCGTCTTGTTGTCAAGGGTTGTCTACCTTTGTTCAAATACAACCATTGAGTTCCATACTAGAGATCTATGAAATAGAATTCAACATTTATCCATTGTGTTCATGAAGAAAAGAGAATTCAAAATCAAGTCATGGTTCAATTTGAAATATTCACAAAATTCATGACAAGAGGTTTCATCTTGGAAAATTCACCAAGTTAGGTATTTAAGATCCACGTTCTTTTCAAAAGTTCATGTTGATGCCAAGGCATATATGGATACAAAAGTCTAATTGCCTTACAAGGCTCGGGATTAATGTGGGAGGTTGTTAAAAGCCCAAATTTAAAGGATCAACCATGGAATTTCAAGATTCAAGGCATGAGAAACATGGTGTACTTAAGTTATGGAATTAAGGGGATTTACATATATTTTGAATCAAGATCCAAACTCAAGAGATTCCAAGATCGTGAACTTTAAATTTACAATAAGAAGATTATTTGGAATAAGCTAATTTCAAAATACAAATACATCATCATTCAATAGTTTTTCTACAAAGGGATAATATTTCCATACATCTATCAAGTTCAAGATAAAGTGTCTAAGATTCATAAGATTCCAAAGTTACAAAGTGCTCTGCTCCAGTGCTATTTCATGTGTCCTACGACACCGGCAGCCGATGATTGATTGAGACATACACTGGGGCCTGTGGTACTTGCTTCACGGGTTATTCATGGCTTAGGCTTCGTTCACTTCAGCTCGTCTTCGTACCGTTTCTGTACACACCCAACAATGCTAATTTTCCCAAACACATTGAACTTGCAACAGAGCTGAATACATTTAGTTTGAATGAGCGAGTCAATCTACCGAAAAAACTGCTTCTTTTGCTAATCTTTGTTCAAATGTGCATTCTACTGGAAACATAACAGCTTTGAGGGGTCGGAGAGATGGACAAAATTTAGATACACTGGGAAATCAAGTGGGTTCTAAATTCAATTATGCAACTGTGAACCCACGCACCATCCAAATCTGGCCTGCAACATCAGCAACAGTGGTCAACACAACAGATATGCATCAACGCAGCAGTAGATACATCAACCAACAGTTCATACATCAACAGAAACCAAGGCTAGCATCCTCAAAACATGAAACAAAAAGGGTATGCGATCAGATACAAACAAACAAAAGGATCACAATGCACCTTCTGTTTCCAAGCCAAAGCCTACTAGTTCAAATGGCAAGAAACTTATTAAAGATCCAACAACAAATGGTCTATTGGATAATGAATTTGTGGGTCCTCGAGCTCATTAAAAATAATATTAGTGCTAGTGTTGCTGCTGACAAATCAGATATTACATTGAATAGAGACTTCAAAGAAGATCAACGTATTGTACCTTCTTAGGATGATATTGTACAGAATCCACTTGTCTTATCTTCTGGCGAAGCTAGTGCAGATAGAGAAATGAACCTAGGAGCTTTAGGTGAACTTGAGCTTTCACCCCGCATAGTTGTTGGACAACCGAGAGATGATTCTTGCCCTGGTTAGACAAATGGTTTTGACAACGTAGAAGTGGACAGGAAAGATGCATCCACTGAAGACCAAATTGCAGTGTTGCATTAGGCCTGAAGAGTTTTGATCAAGAACCCTGTAATGCTCAAACTAGTTTAGCTAGAGATAAATAGTGATACCAATATATGTACTGGAACAGAAATGCTGATGCAAATGGAATTTCTTTGGAACAATCTTTGTTTGATAAGAAGCTAAATTCAACTGGTTATGAAGCTATAAAAGAAAGGAGTAAGACTAACATTGCTGAAAGTGCTGCTACTGGTTATGTAAATCATTCTGGTAGTGATAGTATCATAAAAAGTGAAGAAGACATCCAAATCCATACACGAGCATGCCACCAGTGTCGTTTGGCGTGAAAGCAGCAATACTTTGATCCATGAAGATACCAGCCAATACCTGTCATAAAAGATAACAGTGCCAGTAGTCAGCATGTCAGCCACAACGCTTAACCGAACGTACTCATTTGCAACCTCATGCACATTAATATTGTTCATCTCCTTTGTACTTCAGCAACAACCTCTCCTCCAGTTTCTGTTGTCCTTGATCCTCGAGATGGTTTGAGGCGCAACTTAGACGTGCCAACTGAAGCCATCAAACCAGCAAGACGAATTCAGGAGATACTTCAACAGTTACCAATGATAAGTATACACCCAAAACAAAACCTGCAACAATAGATGAACGCAAAATTACCAGCGTACATTTCGATTTAAGGCTCGAATTCAACCAGAATCTAAACAAAGTCTGCCAAGCGTGATAAATGGATCATGTAAATCCTATAGCGTCACAACTATGCCATCCAGACTGATCTCAAATCCTACGCTGGTTGTGGGACTTCAGGAGGCTTGCACCCGTCTCTAAAACGCATAAAGATTGAGCATTGCACCCAGTCTGTTAAGCTTGAAAAGATAATGTTGTTTTATCTTCTATTTTCTGCAAATGGTGAATCTCTTGCTCCCACGGATGTCCAGTCCCAAATCTATCCCAATGTAGAGAAATCTACCTCAATAAAGTTTGGGCTTTCAGAAATAAAGCAGAAGTTCAATCGCATGCTAAGCGTAATAATATGAAGATGTTTCCAATAACGCAGACAATAGAACTCACTCAGCTACAACATCAAGTTAATGATGGCCATCAGAAGGAATTAAATTGAAAGAGAGCATATTGCATTTGAAAACTGAATTGAAGGATGTGCAAGAAAGAATTACTTACTACCGTGGATGATGACCAATGTTTAAGTGGAAAACTTTGGCAGAGAGCTAACGCACTCCAATCACCTGTCGAAGAATGGAATGGTTCTCGATGATGCCTCTGTTGAATTGGAGCATATGAGCAACTCATCTCCATAAAGACGGTACGGATCTCTGGAAAAGTTAGCATCATGTAAAAAAAATCTCCGAGAAGGAATTACTAATTGACGAGCTCGAATGTTTAGAAACACCTCAAGTTAAACAAAGCCAAAGGGATAGAGATTAGATTGAAAAGAGAAGTACACCCTGAGAATGCTTGCGGTTGCTACTCTTCACCACCAACTTTGTTCTTCGTGAAAATTCCCACTGGACGCATCAAACACGAATTCCCCCCTCTGGTATTCTAATTCATCCTTTGGCCCAAGTATTTGCCAGTTGTATCTGCCAAGTCATGATCACAGAAAAATAACGATTAGAGAATATTCCTTGAAGACAGGAGATTCTACTCAGAATCAAATCAATTTGAATCACAAAATCAAATATTGAATGGTAATTAACCAGGTCATCACTGCAATTTTCGAAAAAGGAAAGTTTTCAAATTGGATTTGTCTCAAATAGGAAACCCTAAATCAACACTCAATCAGCATTCAAGATTAATTTTCAGTGTTCATCTAAAATCGTTTTCCACTCAGAGGCCTATATAAGGAGGCTAGTAGAAGGAGAAATCGTTCATAAAAAAAAACCTATCATACGAAACTGAAGCTACCGCAAAAAACCCTAATTTCATAACCGAGGAATTGGAGCAAGGAGACTTATCTTTTCAGCTCGCGAAAGTCACCTCCGGCCACCGCAAACACCAATCGACGGAACTCCATCCCAGCACCGCTTCTATCAAACCTTCGGTAAAAAAATCTTTTTCTCGTAAAAATTGCAGAACATTTTGATCCTTTCCGTCATGTTTCAGGTTGTGTAGAAAATGGAAGCTGAAGTGAACCAAGGAGAACGAATCCGAGGGAGAGGCGAGCGAGAGAGATTGCGAGTGAGAGAGATCGAGCGATCTGAGAGAGGGAAATGGAAGATGGGGGTTCACGGTTCCCCTTTGTCTCGTTTTTTCTCTTTTCCTTTTTTTGCTGTTACTGTTCCTCTTTTTTTTGCTTATGCTTCACACACAGTATTACACACCACACTTAATCGTTAATCACACCCTAATCACTTTTTAGGTTAATCAGTTCAATTATTAGTTTTTTTAACAAATAATCAACCCTTTAATTAATCAATTAACCAAGTTTTAAAAATAAACTAATTTTTTATTATAAACCAGTCTTTTATAACCTAATTAATCTTTTGATAAACTAATAACTTATTAATCAACTTTTTATTTATAACTAACAACTTTTATCATAATGAGCTAATCCCTTAAAATAATAACTACTCACCTTTAATAATTTAGCTTTTATTTAATTTTATCATATAGTTTTTTTAGGTTTTATTTTACTTTATTTAATAAATAATGATCTATCGCACTTTTTTTATTAAATCAATCTTAAGATAATTAGGTTTTTTCTTAATAAAAATATGATATAACAAATTTCCTTTATTCACTTAAAATCATTGTGCTAAATTAATTAATCTTTTTAAAATAGCATGTTATTAGATAATTTGTTCACTCATAAAAAAAAATAAAACTTTTATAATTTATATTTAATTACCATTTTGCATAATTAATATTTAAAACTTTTTAGGAGCATAATAAAACAACTTTTTATAATTAACTCCTTTCACGCTAGATTCTTTTTTTAAAATATATTATTTCACCTAAGCTCTAAATAATCAGTAAATCATTATAACGTTTATTCCACTTAGAATTTAATTTATAGTTACCCTCACTTAAAATCAATCCATCTAAAATCAACTTCTCACTTAAAATCAATCAACTAAAATCAACTCACAGCGTAAAACTCAACCTAACCGTGTATTTCACGACACATTCACTCTCACACACTTCAGCGCTTTCATGCGTATGTGTATGGCTTTACTTTCCGCAATTTATTTTACAAGCAATTTACATTATTGCAATTTACTTTACCGCATCGCATTTCGTCCAAAGGAAAAACCTACACATGAGTCAACACTTGTGTGTAGTGCACATCATTTGCATCATTCTCCCTACGATCCTTGATCCTATTCAAGTTGATCAATTAAGACAGATCCTACCCCATAGGAAGGACTGTTATCCTTTACAACTTAGAACAAACAAAACAATACAACTCAAATCAAACAATTATTCAAACATATTAGAGAAAGATGCCAAATCATCTTAAGCGAGATAGAATCTCCACCCCACAACAATACAATCAATACCGTAGGGACTTTGCCTTAAGAGAGATAGAGGCGTACATTGTCGATCAATATCCGAGTACTTGAGCCCTTCTCTTAAGAGGATGCAAAGACTATTTTCCTACAACTTGTGGCGGTTAAATCTCTCTTGAAATGACAACTCGTCTCTTCTCCTAAAATCAATCAATCAACTACCCTAAAACCGTAGGAACTTTGACCACAGCCAAAGAACTCCTTGAACCCTTTAGGGGAACTATAAAATACTCTAATTCCACACCCGTAAGGATATGTAGGCATAAGATGCGACATCTTATCGAGTATACTTAGAAATAAACCCCTAGGGTCTTTCAACCTTTAAGCAGATAAACACTTAGCAATAAACAAATAATAAAACAAGAGGTTCCTGTAGAGTACTAAAGAAATTTAGGATGCTAGCACCTTCCCTAAGTTTAACCGACCCCCGAACCTATAACTCTCTAAACCTTGCATTTGCATTGCATTGTGGAAATTTCGATCTTTATCCCTTCCTTTGGACAAATCAAAGTTCGGTTGCAAAATGAATTAAAGATTCAAACTAATCAATAGTTTGATATCCGATTTTCACCGCGACAGAAATGGCGACTTCACTGGGGAACTTCTCTAGTGGGTTTCCCTACCTTGCTTTATTTGTTTATCGCTTTATATCTGCTTATTTGCCTACTTGTTTCTTTGTTTCTTTTTGGGTTGCTACCTTTGAGTGGTGAGACAAAGTCCTACACCCGGACTTGAGAGAAATTATGATAGGATGGTGATATATTCGATGAGGCTTATAGGGAGTGAGTCCCGACTAAGTTGACTCGAGAATCCCGCTTAGTTGAGACCCTTTTGAAAATGGTTCGGTTGAACGCGTTTAGTCGTGAAAACTTTTACTATTTTCAATTGGAGTCCATGATACTAAGGACCGTAGTTACCTTTAACCCCACTTTGGCCTTTATTAGGACATAGTGCGAGGCTATGAGGGAGTAAGTCCCGAAATAGTGCTACGCGATGCTACACTCAAAAGAAGTTCTCTTGAGAATATTATTAATCCCCGAGTTAGTTGGGAAATTGATAATATTTGATAAATGGACTAATGACTTTGGGACCTCCTTAGAACCTTGTTCTGCAGGTACCATCCGCCTCTAGTCCTTGTCCTTTGGGAATGGGTATACCCTTGGCTCTATGCTCATTGCAAACCTAGGACCTTTGTTTGTTTATCTTTGTGTGCCCTTATGTGCTTACCTGTGTTTGTTGCATTCATATAGCATCATACTACATTGGAATTCATGGGATTTACCCTTTATTTATGAACATTGTAGGACATTATGGATTCCAATAGACGAAATACTTTAAAATATACTTTTAAGAGTCCCAAATTGGATGACCTAAGGGAGTTGGGAGCTTTGATTGAAGACCAAGAGAAATTCCAAGGTAAATATGGGAAGTTACTATCTTTGTTAATACGCAAGGCAAATGAAGACCTCCTTTCCGCTCTATTACAATTTTATGATCCGATGTATCACTGCTTTACTTTTCCAGATTATCAGTTGTTGCCAACTTTGGAAGAATACTCCTTTTTGTTAGGTCTGCCTATTCTAGAAGAATCTCCTTTTCCTTTCTTGGAAAAGGACCCCGAAGAAAGAGACATCGCTAAGGCCCTTTATCTCAAAGTATCTGACGTTAAGGCCAACATGGTTGTTAAAAGTGGGACTTTTGGTTTGACTACATATTTTTTATTCGAGAAGGCTTCATTTTATACTGATTTTACGAACAAGGCTCCATTCGAGGAAATCTTCGCCTTACTTGTCTATGGGGTGTTTCTATTTCCAAGTTTTGAGGGGTTTGTTGACCTTAATGCAATTAAGATCTTCATGAAGAACAATCCATTACCGACTCTATTGGGTAATACCTATCATTCTATACATCTCCGAAACCTTCGTGGTGGAGGAATGATTACATGTTGTGTGCCCTTATTATACAAATGGTTCCTTACCCACTTGCCCAAGTATGTTTCCTTTTGGCATCTTAATGATAAGCGTTGGTCAGAAAGGATTATGGCTTTGACTCATTCTGATATTGATTGGTATAGCCGTGAGTATGATGGGATTCTGATCATTGATGGATGTAGAGATTTTGCTAATATACCGTTGCTCAGCTTTGGAGGGGAATCCGTTATAATCCGGTTTTAGCTCGTCGACAGTTTGGATATCCGTTGAAGGAACCACCTAAGAGCATACAAGTTTAGAGTGTTTTCTTCGAGGATAATCAAGAGCTCCGAAAAAAGATTGTGGAAGCTTGGAAACATTTGCATAAGAAAGATAGGAATAGTTTGGGAAGGCCCAATTGTGTGTCTTTGGAACCGTATCTTCAATGGGTAAGGAATAGGGCGATCAAGCTAAGGATGCCTTACTCTCGTCAAGATCCTATACCTCCGAGAAGGGAGCCCACTTATGTCTTTATGTCCGAAACTGAGAAGTTAGAGGTTGCTTTGAAGAAGTCGCAACATGAGTTAGAGTCATGGAAGAACAAGTATCTAGTGTCTGTTGCAGAGATTGATGAACTTCAGAAAGAGAAAGATGAACTCCAGAAGCAGCTACAGTTGAAGGATGAGGAGTTACTCCCCTGCAAGAAGAGGAAAGTCATGGAGGATTTATTCTTCTCCGACCCACAATGCACTATTTGGAAGCTGATTGTGGACAAACTTATCTGTGAGAAGACGCAATTAGAAGAGCATCTCAAGCGGCAGAATTCGAAACTTCCTTAGTGTCTTTACTAGCTTTTATTTAGCTTTTATTTGGGACTTTTAAAAGCAATTATTTGTATTCCGTTTCAAAAATTAATAAAAACGTTTTCTTTTACCGCAATGTTTATAAATAGTTGGGATCCCATGAAGTCCTACTCATCTTGCATTGCATTCTTTCTTCATTCATTTCAAGAAACTCAATTTTATTTCTCAGGTATTGTAACCATGGACTTCAAGAGAGAAGCATTGGAGTACACTTTTCAGAGTCCTAACATTGAAAGCTTGAGAGAACTAGCAGATCTCATCGAGAACCGTCACGCCTTCGCCACAGAATATGGAGAAGTCTTCCGTTTTCTCGAACTCAAAATGAAAGGAGGGTTGTTGGAGACCCTTGTTCAGTTTTATGATCCGTTGTACCATTGTTTCACTTTTCCGGATTACCAGTTGATGCCGACTCTGGAAGAGTATTCTGATTTCTTGAGGATGCTTGTGACGGCCTGACCTATATTCACCGGCCAGGAAGAGATACCCAGTCACTAAGAAATTTCCAACGCTACTCATCTCAGCTTAGCAGATGTTCAAGCATACTTAACCACCAAGGAAGGAGTCCTTGGATTCCCAGCTGATTTCTTGATTGAAAAAGTCAGTTACCATGCTGAAAGGAGAGAAGTCTTTATCTTGGAAGCCACCTTTACTTTGTTGGTCTATAGGACTTTCTGGTTCCCAAAGATCGACGATTTTGTTGACATGAATGCAATTAAGCTGTTCATCCTTAAGAACCCAGTCCCTACTTTGTTAGCTGGCCCATACTATTCAATCCACTCGAGGAATGCTGAAGGAGGAGGACATATCGTTTGTTGTACCGCTCTGCTGTATTCATGGTTCATTGCTCGCCTGACTCGACATCCGTCTATTTGGGAAGAGGAAGAGTCGCCCCGTTGGTCCGAGATAGTTATGGCCCTTACTCACTTTGACATTGTGTGGTACGACCCTACCTATGGAGGTATATGTATGATCCCTAGCATCGGAGGATTCACTAACATACCGCTCATTGGGAGAGAAGGATGCATAAGTTACAACCCTGCTCTGGCCCGCCTCCAATTCGGGCATCCCATGACCGAAGTACCTGACCAAGCTCTGTTGGAAGGGATCTTTTTCAAGGAAGGGGAAGATCCAGACCTGAAGACCGTCATAATTTATGCATGGAGATACGTCAATAAGGAAGGAAAGACCGCTTTAGGATACCCCAACTGTGCTGTCTCCAAAGAATATCTGCATTGGGTGCGAGAAAGAGCTCTCGACCTTAAGATGCCATTCCCTTTTCATGAACCCATAGTTTTGGCTTTTCACGATCCATATTGGTTTGATGTGAGTGAAGTAGATCAGTTGAAGGCCGTCTTGGATGAAGCTCGGAAACTGAAGGCCGCTTGGAGGAACAAGTGTTTCACCCTCAAAGTAGAGAAAGAGAAGACTCAGAAGCTGCCAGAGATAGAATTTGCAAAGAAGAGGAAGGCACAAGAGGATTCATTTTCTTCTCACACCTCTTCCGGAACTGTCGCCAGAGATGATCTTCCCTCAGCTGCTCTGGCTTGGAAGGAATGTGTCGATCGACTCATCAATGAGAAGGCCGAGTTACAAGAACGCGTCAGTCAGCTAAAAGAAGAACTTCACACACAGAAGGAGCGTAAGGAGTAGATCTCCGAGTTTCTCTTTTGGTTCTGGTTCAATGTAACAAACTCTTAAAAGAGTACTCTGCTTTGTAATGCTTTGAATATCAAAATAAAATAAGTTTTTAGTTTCTTGAAGTTTCATACCCATTTGCATTTTTGCATAAGCATAGCATTGTTTGCATTCCAGGGTCTCACTCTTGCTTCATCTCCGCAGACAAGCTGAATCACCGATACAACACTCGAGCTAGTCAACACCAGAAGATGGACCAACTTGAACAAGAGAACAGAGTGCTCCATGATGAAGTTGCAGTCCTGAAGAAAAGTCTGGAGAGGTTGAATGGTCTAGTGGAAGCCTTATCCAATCAAGCCTCGATCAACAACCAAGAGGTTCCAAGGACCGTGATCTCTAAAGTGACACCCACACCGATCCCAGTGGTGTCTTCTGTTGCTGAAATATCCTACAGCATGCCTCAAGGTTTTCCGTGGGGGTTGTCTCCTAATTTCTTTTCGACTGGTTACCGTCCGTCTGTGTCTGAGATCCCTGCTGTGACCACTGTTCAAGCTGCTCCTGTAGTTTCTGCTGTGATGACTACTGCATCTCCACATGTGAATGTTGTTCCGTATATTCTGGGTGAACCAATTTTACATGGGTCACCGACCGAAACTGTGGGTTTGGAAGAGAGGATGGACGGATTTCAAGACCAATTTACTGAAATGCAAAAGGAGTTGAAGGCTCTTCGTGGGAAGGATTTGTTTGGAAAGAGCGCTTCTGAGCTGTGCTTGGTCCCAAATGTCAAGGTTCCGCTGAAGTTCAAGGTCCCTGATTTTGAGAAATACAAGGGGAATACTTGCCCCCAAAGTCATCTTATTATGTATGCCAGGAAGATGTCCGCCCAAACTGACAATGATCAACTGCTCATTCACTATTTCCAAGATAGTCTGACAGGCGCTGCACTCAAGTGGTACATGGGGTTAGATAGTGCGAAGATTCGGACTTTCAATGATCTAGGGGGAGCCTTTATCAAGCAGTATAAGTATAATGTGGACATGGCTCCCGACCGTGATCAGTTGAGGGCTATGACGCAGAAAGATAAGGAGAGTTTCAAGGAATATGCTCAACGTTGGCGTGAGTTGGCCGCACAAGTCATACCACCATTAGAAGAAAAGGAGATGACCAAGATTGTTTTGAAGACCCTTGGTCCTTTCTTTTATGAGAAGATGGTAGCCAGTGCACCCAGTGACTTTACTGAAATGGTTAATATGGGAATGCGCTTGGAAGAAGGTGTCCGTGAAGGAAGATTGGCTAAGGAAGAGAGTGCTCCTAGCAATGTTAAGAAGTATGGGAGTGGTTTCGTGAAGAAAAAGGAACAGGGGGTGAACGCCGTGCAGGAAGGAAGACTTAGAAGGAGGTACTCACCATCATACCAAGTTGCGGCAGTATCGCCAGTGTTTAATGCTCCCGCTTATCAACCTCAACAGTCTCCGCAACCGAGTCAGCCATCTCAATCCACCAATGCTTAACAGTCACAGCCTCAGCAACATCTGCAGTATTCTCAGCAGAATCGACCGTTCAACAATCAGGGTTGTGTGTATAGAAGGATAAATTTTGAACCTATTCCTATGAAATATGCTGATTTGTTCCCAGCTTTGGTTCAGAAAGGCCATATTCAGACGAAAGCTCCACCTATGGTTCCTGCAAATCCTCCTCCTTCCTATAGAGTTGACAAGTTTTGTCCCTACCATCAAGGTGCTCCAGGGCACGATATTGAGAGCTGTTTCGGTATGAAAGCAGATGTTCGGAGGCTCATTAAGTGCGGAATTTTGTCCTTCAAAGATTTCGACCCTAATGTGCAAGTTAATCCGTTACCCCCGCATGGTTCACCCTCTGTTAACATGATTCAAGATTGCTCGGCAGACGATGATCATAAAGTTTTAGTTGAAAAGGCCGAAGAGGTTTGTGTTATAGTGCCTCACTTTAAAGAAGTGGAGCGTATTGAAATCGTGTATAATAGCAGAAAATTGGCTGTTACCCCTTTGATAATCAATGTGCCTGGACCTGTCCCTTATACTTCCAGTAAGGCTATCCCCTACAGGTACAACACTATGATGTTGGAGAATGAAAAAGAAGTGCATTTGCCCACTATACCTTCAATAGTTAACATTGCAGATGTCAGCAGAGTAACAAGGAGTGGTCGAGTCTACCCGACTGTACCACCGAAAGAAAAAGAGGTCTCATTGGAACAAACAGGCTCAAAGGATCCAATTGTGGGGCAGTCTGGTGGGTCTAATTTGTCCAATTCAGATGAGTGTTTAAAGGTAATCAAGAAAAGTGAATATAAGGTTACAAATCAGCTCCTGCAAACCCCATCGAAGATTTCTGTGTTACAATTGCTGATGAGTTCTGAGGCTCATAGAGAAGCACTCCAGAAGATTTTAGAGCAAGCATATGTTGAACAAGATGTGACTATGGAGCAGTTTGACAATATCATTGGTAATATTACTTCATGTGACAATCTGGGTTTTAATGAGGATGATCTCCCAGAGGAAGGAAGGAAACACAACCTGGCTTTACATATTTCTGTGAATTGCGAGAATGACTCTTTGTCCAGTGTGTTGGTTGATACTGGATCTTCTCTAAACGTGATGCCTAGAACTACTCTATCTAAGCTATCCTATCAAGGACCGCCAATGAAGCCAAGTCATGTTATTGTCAAAGCTTTTGATGGGTCAAGAAAGATGGTAATTGGTGAGGTGGATTTGCCGATGACTATTGGATTACAAACTTTTATGATTACGTTTCAAGTCATGGACATTCGTGCCGCTTATAGCTGTCTGCTAGGGAGGCCATGGATACATGAAGCTGGGGCAGTCACTTCTACCCTGCATCAGAAATTAAAATATGCTTTTGAGGGAAAAACAGTTACAGTTTATAGAGAAAGAGCTTTGGTGGTGAGTCACTTGTCATCATTCTCGTACGTCGAAGCTGAGGAAGAGGTCGACACGCAGTTTCAAGCTTTGTCTATTATGGGCGAGGGTGTCCAGAAATCTCAGGCATCTATGTCATCATTTAAAGACGCGCAACGAGTAGTGAACAGTGGTCATCTGACAATTTGGGGGAAGGTGTTGTCTTTGCCAGAGAACAAAAATAAAGAAGGTCTCGGTTTCACCAGCAGTTCTGCTCAACAAACTACCAGAAGTCCAGGGTTTCCGTTAATTAAATGTTCCGTAGTGGAGGAGTCGTCCATCATCCTCAGGTTAATGTTGTGTCAGAGGATGAGCTAGAAGGCTACATATCAGATGGTTCTGCAAGGTCCTCCATTCCTTACGAAGACTATGAGCCCTATATGGAAGATCCAGGCTATGTTTTAGATGAATTTGACTATACCTTTGGAGTTTATGCTGTCACCGAGGAAGATTCAGATGGGGATATTCCAAATTTTGTAACCCCAGACGTTTTGGTCAAGAACTTGAGTGTGGTTGAAGCCCCTGCTGTCGTTCATATATCTAAGTAAAGCATTTGTTTTTTTAAAAAAATTTCGCTCTGCCCAAGGCGAAACTGCATTATTAGGGCTTACTTTTAAATAATTCCCTTTGCTCTGCCCAAGGCAAAGGTGACTTTGTCGGGCGTGTCTTTTTGGTTTTGCTATCATCAATAAATTACTTTCATCTTCATTTGTGTTTTTATATTTATTTACGACGTTGGAAAATAATAAGTAGCATCTCGCATACACACACTTTCCACTTTACAAAAAACTTATTAAAAATCACATCACTTGCGCAGATTGCTACATAAAATACATCCTGGGAATAATGATCCACTGCCTTCTCCGAATTTCGAGTGTCCTGTGTACGAAGCCGAGGACGAAGAAGATGATATCCCAGAAGAGATTTCCAGACTGCTTGAGAAAGAAGAGAAAACTATCCAACCCCATCAGGAGCCGGTGGAAGTAATCAATTTGGGAACAGAAGAAATCCATAGAGAAGTGAAAATTGGAGCTCTGCTCAAACCTGATGTGAAGAAACAGCTGATTGATTTGCTTGGAGAGTTTGTTGATGTGTTTGCTTGGTCATATCAAGATATGCCTGGATTGGACACTGCTATAGTCGAACATCGTCTACCTTTGAAGCCAGAGTGCCCGCCAGTAAAACAGAAGCTCAGAAGAACTCGACCCGGCATGGCTTTAAAGATTAAGGAAGAAGTACAGAAACAGATTGATGCAGGCTTCCTTGTCACTGCCGAGTATCCGCTCTGGTTGGCCAATATTGTGCCTGTTCCGAAGAAGGATGGTAAGGTTCACATGTGTGTAGACTACAGGGATTTGAATAAAGCCAGTCCGAAAGATGATTTCCCATTACCTCACATTGACATTTTGGTTGATAGTACCGCAGGATATGAGGTTTTCTCCTTTATGGACGGGTTCTCAGGTTACAATCAGATTAGAATGGCTCCTGAGGACAGAGAGAAGACGTCATTCATCACACCCTGGGGCACCTTTTGTTACAAAGTTATGCCGTTTGGATTAAAGAATGCAGGGGTAACATATCAGAGGGCTATGACTACTTTATTCCATGATATGATGCACAAAGAGATCGAGGTTTATGTGGATGATATGATAGCTAAATCGAAGACTGAGGATGATCATGTTAAACACTTGTCCAAGCTGTTTGGCCGTTTGAGGGAATACAAGCTCCGTCTGAACCCCAATAAATGTACATTTGGGGTGCGATCAGGGAAACTATTGGGATTTATTGTCAGTCAAAGAGGGATTGAAGTGGACCCCGACAAAGTGAAAGCTATCCGAGAAATGCCAGCTCCCACCACTGAGAAATAAGTCAGAGGATTTTTGGGGCGTTTGAATTATATCTCCAGGTTTATATCCAACATGACGGCTACATGTAAACCTATTTTCAAGCTTTTGAGGAAAGAACAAGGGTATGTTTGGACTGAAGATTGTCAAAAGGCTTTTGATAGTATTAAAGAGTATTTTCTTGAACCACCTATCTTGATACCGCCGGTTGAAGAACGACCTTTGATTATGTATTTGACTGTTTTAGAAGATTCAATAGGTTGTATGCTCGGTCAACGAGATGAAACAGGAAAGCAAGACCATGCGACTTATTACTTGAGCAAGAAATTTACTGATTGTGAAACAAGGTACACTATGTTAGAGAAGACTTGTTGTGCTTTGGCGTGGGCCGCCAAACGTTTGCGCCAGTATATGTTGAATCACACCACTTGAGATAATCATGCATAAGGCTAGATTGGTGGCTAAGGGATTTTTGCAAAGAGAAAACATAGACTATGAAGAGGTTTTTGCACCGGTTGCTCGCATTGAAACCATTCGGCTTGTTGTTGGTATTGCAAATAATCACAATTGGCCTATCTACCAAATGGATGTCAAATGCGTGTTTTTGAATGGACCACTTGAAGAGGAGGTGTATGTAGGATAGCCCCCTGGTTTTGTTGTTAAAGATCAAGAGCTGAAGCTCTACAAGTTGAAGAAAGCGCTATATGTTTTGAACCAAGCTCTAAGAGCTTAGAATAGAAGAATTGTTGGTTTCCTAAAAGACATTGGCTTCAAGAAGTGTGTATCGGAGCATGGGGTCTATATGAAGACGGATGCGAGTGAATGAGTAATCATCCTTTGTCTATATGTGAATGATTTATTAATTATAGGAAATAATGAGGAGAGTATGTCAAAGTTTAAGAGAGAACTTATGGAAGAATTCGAGATGACGAACCTTGGTATCATGACATAATTCTTAGGCATAGAGTTCCACAAGTCAAAAGTGGGATTGCTCATGCATCAAAATAGATATGCTCTTGAGATGTTGAAAAAGTGTGAAATGGAGCATTGCAATGCTGTCATTTCTCCTGCAGAACTAAGTTTGCAATTGTCCAAGAATGAAGATGGGGAAGATGTTGATCCTACAAAATCTAAGAGGTTGATTGGATCATTGTGGTACTTATGCAATAAGCGACCGGACTTAGAGTTTAGTCTCGGTATTGTGAGTAGATTCATAGAGGGACCGAAGGTGTCTCACTTGACAGCAGTCAAGAAAATCTTATGTTATGTCAAAGGTTGTGTTGGCTACGAAGTTCTCTTTCCCACAACGGATACATGCAGAAAATGTGATTTGATTGGTTTCACCGGTTCCAATTGGTGTAAAGATAAGGATGATCGAAAGTCTACAGCTGGATACATATTTATGTTCGGTGCAACACCAATCTCATGGTGTTCAAAAAAGGAGTCGGTGGCTGCACTCATCTTATGAGGTCGAGTACATTGTCGCTTCATTAGGTGTGTGCCAAGTCGTATGGCTTATGAATCTATTGGAGGAGTTGGGCAGCAGTGAGGGTGAGGTTGTCACACTCTTAGTTAACAACGTTTCTGCGACTACATGGGAGGAGCAAACACATAGAGATGAGGTTCCACTATTTGAGGGAACTAGTTGTTGGATGGAGGTTACATTTGGGATATTGCAGAAGTGATGATCAAGTTGCAGATTTGTTGACGAAAGGGGTCACAAATGATGTTTTCAAGAGGTTGAAAATGAGCATGAGAATGGTAGATTTGCAGGACTCGAATTAAGGTGATGTGTTGAGTTTTGAATGTGTAATTGCAAGTGCTGGCATGCTGTCAAATTGCAGAAAACTGCACTTTTTGAAGGTATAACCGATTACCAGATTTGGTGTAACCGGTTACCACTGTAAGTGAATTAATTGTTGAATTAATTAGCTACAGGTGTAATAGGTTCACCATTTTGACGTAACCGGTTACAAGTTTATACTTTTGAGTTTTCTACTTCTGTACTTGATCATAGTGTATCAAACTTCTTTGATAACCTTTATATAAGTGTGATTGATGTACTCTCACCTAAGATAATGATAATTTATGCATTCTCGCCCTTAATTCTCTATCTTTTTCAATTATTCCTTTCACTCTTCATTTTTATAAATTTTCTTAAATTAGTTTCATCAATTTTGTGGTTGATTATTCCGACGGTTTTTATAGGATATGCATAAATTTTATAATTATTATGATTTGTTTTGTTTTTTTACTAAAGGACCGTTCAAAACTTGAAAAGGTGGAACACTATAGAACTCACCACAATATATCTAGATTAGATCTCCATAGTTAAATTGTTAAAACAGAAAACAATTATTGATGAAAAATATCACATTATTTGTATGAACAGAAATCTAATAAGCAACTTCTAACTAATTAACAAATAACTGCTAAGGTCTTATCTTACATTGATTACAAAAAGAAAAAAAGATCACGTTGAAACTTGATGGCATCATATTGGCAGGGGCACTAGTCTTCTATCAAGTCATTCAGCCACTTGGATTTATTTTTAATTATTAATGGAAATATTTTAATAATTCATGTCTTGGTGGATTTGTATCAAATCTACAGAAACAACATTGATTAACATGTGATCTTTTAGTTTCAAAAGTTTTCATATAAAAAGTTTTCATATGCTTATATTGGGTTTCTCATAAAGGGTGAGTACTTCTAATCTTAAACAAATTATTCTCTTTCTCTCTAATTTTTGCTCCTTGAACATTTTGCGCACATATAAAAAAATAATTATTAGATAAATTTAGATCATTTTACTATTAATTCATTTCATAAAAATACAATTTGTTTAATTTATGTGTTTTTATTTATATTACGAACATGCTGGTAGTGAATGGTTTTATTGATAAAGTATGCACAAAGAGATACACATGAAAGAAACATTGTCTTTTAGCCAATTATATTGTATGTTTTTTGTTTATTTGTTTGTTTGAACACAATTTATATTTAGAAAAAGACTATCCAGTTAATTATGCTTGGAACCAACTAGATGCATATTTTATATCCTGTTATTTATAAGGTTTAGTTTACTAAATCGTGTCGGTAATAAAAATAGTAGAGAAATTGAATTAGAAAGATTTGAAAAGACTTATATAGAGGAAGTGAAGACACCGGGGATGGTGTACAATATTTAAAATACAGTTTCATTTGGAGGGTGTTTTTTATATTAAAGAGTCTCTTTTAGGTTTTAATCTTTGCTTACCCGAGGAAAGCGAAGGACGGGAGATAAGGGCATGGAGGCTAAGGAATGTTGATTCAGAAAGGATTATTTGGATGAAATGCTATGAGATGTCTTATATTTGGTCTCTAAGGTTTTTTTTGAGTTCTTATCCTCAACATTTAGAACTTATATTTATAGTGATGACACAACTATCAAATAGACGAAGATGGATGTTGCAAGTTTTATGATTAGAATCAGGTGTACCATGTCGATTAATAAAGCTTTCAATATCAAAATCAACAATGAAGTGTTTCGTATTAAAATGATCGAAGATGTGCAGAGACCATTGAGAATAACAACATAGGAATATTCTTTTAAGGAAAATGAGGTTAATGCGACGGATTCAGACTCTAGCTCTAGTTGGATAGACAAGGAAGAGGTCGATGAAGATGTCTTATTTCGAGGAAACGACGATGATGGAACATGTCAACATGATAATGGGGAAACGACTTTGGTTGTCTTTAGCAATAGTACAAAAGTCAAGATCAATCAATCTCACAATGTTTAAAAAATAGCTTTTAGAAAGGGAAAAATAGTGTTTGGTCACCAATGTTGCATGAGGTAGGGCACAGACCTTTGTTTCTAGGGACTTGTGCCAAATGAAAAGTCAAAAGAGGGTGGAGAGATGGGTAATCCCGTTAGTGATGGGGTGTAAAGAGAAACGTAATGCAATAGATTGGGCCCAAACTAATTTGGATGAGCCTTTATCAATAAGGAAAGATAAAGAATAGGGTCACTCTTCTCAAAGCGCTTTGAATTTCGATGACTCGATAACAAAAAGCAGGAAGTTTAGAAAAGGGAGGCCCAAAATTAGAAAACACATGAATATTTATAGTGGAGAGAAACTTGGAGAAACTCGCCCTTCCTATTTCTGTATTCTTAATCGCTAAATACCTAAATCCCATATAAACCCTAATTTTTAGAAGAATGAAATCTCTCATCAAAAAACCGTCAAGCCCCAATCAAAGGAAATTTCTATCTCGATGTCAACTTCAAAGATAATAATGAACATTTTTTAGGAGGATTCGTCCTTTGTTGCGAATCCATCAATGACTCGGACATTATTCAAGAAAATAACAAATTTTAGGCTCAATTGGAATCAGAAGTATTCGAAGAAAGAATGGGAAATCATATCAAAGTTAGGAATTAAGGGGAGCGAGGACAAGGAGGTTTATGAAGAAGCAATATGGAAGATGAAGACTAGAGATCATGAAGGAAATAATTCAAGAGAGCAAACAAAACAAGATGAACTGTGATATTTTATCTTATAATATCAGAGAAGGCGGTAGCTGGGTTAAGCAAAAGAGGATTAGCCACACTATCCAATCAAGTAAAGTTGATGTTTTCTTTCTACATCAAACTAAAATAGGTTCTATAGACTCTCAATTAGCATTTAATTTATGGGGTAACAAGGAAGTAGAATGGTCTGCCAACGGGGCCATATGGGCTTTAGAGGGTATGTTGATTTTATGGAAGAAATGGTTACTCGCCTTAAACTTTAGTTTTAGGGGGGAGGTTTTCTGCACCTGAATGTAGAATGGAAAGGATGGTCTATAACTTTTTGTGTATATATGTTTCTTGTTATCTAGAGGGGGGGGAAAAAGAAAGCTTTATGGGGATTTGGTGCAGTTGAAAAATAAATGGCTAAAAGGGGAATGGTGTTTAGGTAGAGATTTTCATTCTATCTCTAGTAGGAAAGAAAGAAAAGGGGTGTGTGTGTGAGAGAGAGAGAGAGAAGTAGATGTGGAGAGATGGTTGAGTTTAGGAATTTATTATAAGAGATGGGCCTAGTTAATGTGCTAAGTATAAGTGACAAGTATACTTGGTTTAAACTTACGGGTAATTCTATGAGCAGATTGGACATATTTTTACTTTTTGAGAAGTTGATATCCCTTTAGAAAGTGGTTGGGAAGTTTGTGGGGAAGAGATATATCGTTGACCACTACCCTATTTGGTTGAAGACTAGCAACTTAGATTGAGAGCCAAAACCTTATAGGTTCAATAATTATTGGTTAGGGCATAAAGATTTGGTTAAATTTGTAGATAAAGAATGGAATTATTTTAAAGTCTCGAGGAGGGGAGATTTTGTGATAAAGGAGAAGTTGAAAATTTTGAAGTGGATGTTGAAATGGTGGAACAAATAAGTTTTTGGTTTGCTTGATTTCAAAGTGGGTAAATCACTCAAAGATATGAGTGACATAGATAGGGTTTTAAGTGAGGTTAATGGAGATCTTAACCCTGATTTAGTAAAGAAAATGGCTCAATCATCTTTATATATGCGGAAGAATTTCTAACTAAAGTAAACCCTTTTAATACAAAAAATCTAGATTAGATTGGATCAAGGATGGTGTTTCCAATTCTAGATTATTCCACAATGCAATAAAGGAAAGAAATAGGAGGAATTACATAGCCTATGTTGACACAAATTTGGGCATATTATATCAAGTAGAAGACTTTAAAGGTGAAGTGAAGAGATAATTTGATAGCAACTTTCAAGAATTGAGCATTATTAGGCCATTCATTGATGGTGTTGACCTCTAAGGGATATATAAGAAAGAGACTGTCTTTAAGACTCCTTCACAAATGTGGAAATAAAAGAGGTTGTTTAGAATTCTGAGGGCAACAAATGTTAGAACACAGATTGATTCTTAATAATATATCTATGTTTTGATGATAACTCTTATGAAATTTTGTATTAAAGAATTATATACTCTAAAATTTGCTTAAGAATGTTTGCTGCAGATATTAAAGTGAATATTATTTTGGAAGCAAATTAGATCTGAACATAAAAATTATGCAAGGCTCTGAAGCATCAGAAGCATCTTTTAGAAGATTCTGAACGCTGCCTCCAGAAGATTCTGAGTGCTGTCTATAGAAGGATCTGAAGCAGAAGCTACAGAAGAATCTGAAGTAGAAGCCAGAAGCATCTGAAGCATTTCAGAATTCTGTATGAAGAGTTTCAAGCACAGTTATTTTAGAAGACTCTGATAGTACTAACGCTGCCAGTACTGAGGATCTGATCCCAAACTCTGCTCTGGACAATTACACGCTGAAAGCACACCTGCTGCAAAGACTCTGATTCAGCAAACTCTGATGAGCATCAGAAGGCTCTGATCAATCTAGACTCTGATGATACTTGCTGAAACTTGTTGAAGAAGAATTCAAAGTTATGTCCGTTGGAATGACCAAACGACTCTTTCCTCATTTATGCTAGACACAAGAACACAAACAAAAAGGATTTTTCTGTGCATTCTACTTCTAGGAAAGGTCATGTGATGTGAAGACAAAAAGGCTCAGACCTTTTTAGTACACAGCCTTCAACGTGAAAAGCTACTTGGACCTCTGTGCCTATAAAAGCAAGACTTCATTCATCTTCTTCAGTTGACGAAATACTTGAAAGAATTCATTACAAGCTCTCATACAATTTATACTCACTTGCTGAATTTATTTCATTGTTCTTAAATCTTAAGTGAAAAATCACAGTTGTGATAAACCTTAATTAGAAGCAATTTAAACACTTGTATTATTATTACATTTGATTGTAAGAGAACCTTAAGAAGATCCAGTTAGGATCAGTAGTTCTTGAGAAGACTTTGAACAGTTGTTCTTAATGCTTACTATTGTAATCAGTTGATTTAATAGTGGATTAAGTCCTTGTTTGAGAAAGGCAAATCACTCTTGATAGGGTGGACTGGAGTAGTTGAGTTCAACGAACCAAGATAAAAATCCTTGAGTTTTTATTTCTAAGTTTTTCTACATACTTATTCAACCCCCCCCCCCCCCCCTTCTAAGTATTTTCTCACCTTCAGTTGGCATCAGAGCTCCGGTTCTGTGTGTGCTACCACTTCACAGTGACAGAAAGGATCCAGTGAGAAAAACTTTGATATATATTTGGTTGTTATTATGGCTGAAACTTCAACATCTAACAGTAACAACAGATATGAAGAAAGGGACAGAATCAGCACAAAACTCCCTATGTTTGATGGGGAGAAATTTAATTATTGGAAGGACAGGATAGAAAGTTTCTTCCTTGGTTATGATGCTGATTTGTGGGACTTGGTCATAGATGGGTATGTTCATCCCACTGATGGGAATGGCAAGAAAGTAGATAGAACATCTATGACTGAAGCCCAAAAGAAGGAGTCTAGAAATCACCACAAGGCTAGAACAATCTTGTTAAATGCAATATCTCACACTGAGTATGAAAAGATCACAAATAGAGAAACTGCATTTGACATGTTTGAGTTTTTGAAGATGACTCATGAAGGAAACCTTCAAGTAAAAGAGACCAAGGCTCTGGCGTTAATACAGAAGTATGAAACGTTCAAGATGGAAGAATCTGAGTCTATAGAAACTATGTTCTCTAGATTCCAGATCCTTACAGTTGGTCTAAAAGTTCTGGACAAAGGCTACTCAACTGCTGATCATGTGAAGAAGATCATCAGAAGCTTTCCTATCAGATGGAGACATATGGTCACTGCTCTGAAGCTTGCCAAGGATCTGAAAAAGATCACTCTGGAGGAGCTAATCAGCTTTCTAAGGAGCCATGAAATTGAACTTGAGGAAGATGAGCCTCAAAAGAAAGGTAAGTCTATTGCCTTTAAATCTAACAAATCTGTGAAAGCTTTGCAGGTGTTAGAAGAAAGCTCTGAAGAATCTTCTTCTTCTGAAGAAGATGATGAACTATCCTTGTTGTCCAGAAGAATCAACAGACTCTGGAAGCACAAGCAGAGGAAGTTCAAGAACTTCAAAAAGCCAGATCAGCGCAAGGAGTCCTCTGGACCAAAAAGATCTGGAAAGAAGGAAGTTGTTTGTTTTGAATGCAAACAACCTGGTCATTACAAAAATGAATGTCCAAAGCTTCAGAAAGAAAAGCCCAGAAGAAAGCCTGAGCACAAGAAGAAAGTTCTAATGGCTACATGGGATGACTCTGATGAATCTGGATCCTCATCAGAATCTGAAGATGAATGCGCCAATATGGCTCTGATGGCAGGCATTGAAAATCAGAATGAAGAATCATCTGGATCTGAGTCTGATTCTGAATCTGACTCAGAAGAGGTACTTTCTGATCTCACTAGGGAAGAGCTTATTAAAGTCTTATCAGAAGTCCTAAAAAATTATAATCAGATTAAGCTCAAATGCAAGAAGCTTAAGTGCAATCTTGGTTCTGAGAATAATTTGTTAAGATCAGAAATTGCTGAGCTAAAAGAAAATAATTTGAAAATGAAAGCCAATTTTGAAATAGCTCAACAAAACTCTGAATCTGAAAGTAAGTCTAAATACAAAAACATTTTAGAAGAATATGACTTTAGCTTTCAGAAATTTCTTTCTAAAAGCATAGACAGAAGCAAGATGGCTTCTATGATCTATGGAGTTAGCAGAAATAACAGGAAAGGAATTGGATATGAATCTTCCTTTGGAAAGGATTTAAATCCAATGCCTGTTGATAAACTTATTATTAAGAAAACTCCCTTGTACTCTCATTTCAAGTTTGGTCATCTGAATGACATTAAACACACATGTTCTGATCAGAGCGTTCCTGTGTTTAAGCCAAAAGTAAGTCAGAACAAAACTATTGTAAGAAGACAGAAGTTCAGACCAACTTTCAAGGCAGCTAACCAAAAACGACCCAAAAAGATCTGGGTACCTAAGGATAAGATTATCCCTATTGCAGATGTTTTTAGCAGAAAAGTCAAGACGCCAGTCATGGTACCTGGACTCTGGCTGCTCACGTCATATGACGGGAGAAAGGTTTATGTTCCAAAACCTGGAGCTTAAATCTGGAGGGGAAGTGAAGTTTGGAGGGAATCAGAAGGGCAAGATCATTGGCTCTGGTACTATTGGTAATGGTAACCTTCCCTATATATCTAATGTTCTTATTGTAGAAGGATTAAGGCATAATCTATTGTCCATAAGTCAATTAAGTGATAATGGTTATGATATAATCTTTAATCAACAATGTTGTAAAGCTGTTAGTCAGAAGGATGACTCAATCCTATTTAATGGAAAGAGGAAGAACAACATTTACAAAATAAATCTTTCAGAACTTAAAGTTCAAAATGTTAAATGCCTCTTGTCTGTTAATGATGAGCAATGGGTCTGGCATAGAAGATTGGGGCATATTAATATGAGACGTATATCTCAAATTAATAAACTTAATCTGGTCAGAGGACTTCCTAAGTTGAAGTTCAACTCAGATGCTCTTTGTGAAGCATGTCAAAAAGGAAAGTTTTCAAAATCATCTTTTAAATCTAAAAATGTTGTTTCAACCTCAAGACCATTAGAATTACTTCACATTGATCTGTTTGGACCAGTGAAAACTGCATCCATCAGAGGCAAGAAGTATGGATTAGTCATTGTTGATGACTACAACAGATGGACATGGGTAAAGTTCTTAAAACACAAGGATGAGTCACATTCTGTATCCTTTGACTTCTGCAAACAAGTACAGAATGAAAAAGATTTCAAAATTATTAAAGTCAGAAGTGATCATGGTGGTGAGTTTGAAAACAAATATTTTGAAAAATATTTTAATGAAAATGGCATTGCTCATGATTTTTCCTGTCCTAGAACTCCACAACAGAATGGAGTTGTAGAGAGGAAAAATAGAACTCTGCAAGAAATGGCCAGAACCATGATCAACGAGACTAATCTGGCAAAGCACTTTTGGGCAGAAGCAATAAACACAACATGTTACATTCAGAACAGAGTATCTGTAAGACCTCTTCTGGAAAAGACTCCCTATGAATTATGGAGGAACAGAAAGCCCAACATTTCATATTTTCATCCTTTTGGATGTATTTGCTATATGTTGAATACTAAAGAGAATCTTAACAAGTTTGATTCTAAAGCACATAAGTGTTTCATGCTTGGGTATTCTGAACGCTCTAAAGGCTACAGAGTATACAATACTGAAACATAGATTGTGGAAGAATCTATACATGTTAGATTTTATGATAAGCTTGACATTGAAAAGCCAAAGCAGTTTGAGAGTTCTGCAGATAGAGAAGTAATTCTCACAGACTCTGAAGGCTCAGAGGCAGATAAAGCTCAAGTGAAGGAACCTGAAGCAACACCAGATGCAATTCCTTTAGCTTCTCAGATGAACAACTTAAACATTTCTGAAGAATCAACTGTTAGAGGACCATCTTCCAGAATCAAGGCCTCTCACCTAGAGGATGTGATCATTGGAAAGAAGGATGACCCCATTTGAACAAGATCTTTCCTCAGATCTTCTAAAGCATCATTATTTGGGTTGGTGTCAGTTATTGAACCAACTTCTGTGGATGAAGCTCTGCAAGACAATGACTGGATTATTGCCATGTAAGAAGAGCTCAATCAATTCACGAGAAATGATGTGTGGGATTTGGTTCCAAGACCAAAAGGATTCAACATAATTGGAACTAAATGGGTCTTCAGAAACAAGCTAAATGAGAAAGGAGAAGTGGAAAGAAATAAGGCAAGGCTTGTTGCTCAAGGTTATAGTCAACAAGAAGGAATTGATTATACAGAGACTTATGCTCCTGTAGCAAGGTTAGAGTCTATTCGTTTACTCATTTCTTTTGCTGCACAGAATAACATCACTCTATATCAGATGGATGTTAAGAGTGCCTTTCTAAATGGTATTATAGAAGAAGAAGTTTATGTTCACCAACCTCCTGGTTTTGAGAGTGAAAAATTTCCAGAACATGTTTTCAAACTAAAGAAATCTCTTTATGGTTTAAAACAAGCTCTCAGAGCTTGGTATGAGAGATTAAGCAATTTTCTTCTGGAGAAAAATTTCATCAGAGGCAAAGTGGACACAACTCTCTTTTGTAAAACATTTAAGAAAGATCTTCTAATTTGTCAAATATATGTAGATGATATTATATTTGGATCTACCAATGTTATGCTGGGAAAGGAGTTTGCTCAATGTATGCAGGAAGAATTTGAGATGAGCATGATGGGAGAATTGAGATTCTTTCTGGGATTTCAAGTCAACCAAACTCTAGAGTGCACTTACATTCATCAGACCAAATATGTTAAAGAGCTTCTGAAGAAGTTTAACATGACTGATAGTAAGATGGCAAAGACTCCCATGCATCCAACAAGTACACTTGGTAAGGAAGAGGTAAGTAAGAAAGTAGATCAGAAACTCTACAGAGGTATGATTGGATCTCTTCTCTACTTAACTGCTTCTAGACCTGACATTTTGTTCAACGTATGCTTGTGTGCAAGATTCCAATCAGATCCTAGAGAATCACACTTAACAACTGTTAAGAGGATTCTAAGGTATCTGAAAGGTACTTCTAATGTGGGTTTGTGTTATAGAAAATCTGATGATTTCAAATTAGTTGGATTCTGTGATGCTGATTATGCTGGAGACATAGTGGAAAGAAAAAGTACTTCTGGAAGTTGTCAATTTCTAGGAAGAAATCTAATCTCCTGGTACAGCAAGAAGCAACCTACAACTGCACTTTTAACTACAGAGACAGAATATATTGCTGCTGCTGGATGTAGCACGCAGATGCTCTGGATGAAAAGTCAGGTAGAAGACTATCAGATATTTGAAAGTAATATTTCTATATTCTGTGATAATAATTCTGCTATATGTTTGTCTAAAAACTCTATTTTACACTCTAAGGAAAAACATATAGAAATTAAACATCACTTCATCAGAGACTATGTTCAGAAGGGTATTATAAACTTAGCCTTTGTTGATACAGATCATCAATGGGCAGATATTTTCACAAAACTCCTTGCTGAAGATAGGTTCAAGTTTATTCTGAAAAATATTGGTATGGATTTTTGTCCAGAATGATTTTTATCAGAAGCAAATTTCTCAGATGCAAAATGTTTAAAACTCTGAAGTATTTCATTTGTAATTTATTTGATTTATTGATTTATTATTTGTGTGTATCTGAACTAAACAATCTTAGAGGATCTGAACATTGGCTAACGTTTCATTTCTCAAAAGAATTCAGAAGTACATGCAAGCAAACACGTGTCACTCTGAATCTGAAAAGATGGCGTGTACACTACTGAAGAGACATTTGAGGTATGGTTTGAATAGTGAAAATCTTTATTTTCCCCCCAATTTGTCAGAATCAATTAATGCTTTGAAATGATTTTTATTCTTTTCATTAATTGTCATTTATTGCTATGTGAAAACGTGTTATTTGTGTTTGTTTGATTGTCCTAATTGCTTTCTCTATATATACCACATTTCACACCAAATTCACACTTTTCACTTCACAAACCATCTTATGCATTTTTGTCTTCTCTTTGCTCTTCACAAAAACCCTAAACCATCATCTTCATCTTCTTCAATGGCAACCTCATCCTCTACAGCAGCTCAATTTCAATCAACTATGGTTGCAGTTACGTCAGCAAATATGGGTGTGACTCCATTTAAGGTACCTAAGAGGACATTGTTAACCCCCGTGGACAAACTTGAAGTTCTTTGTGAATCCATGGTGGAATTTGACTTTCTAGCTGAAATGGGTTTGAGTTACGTTCTATAATTGATGCACAAGGCTGGGTTAAGTATTTTGACAGGTTGTTTGGACCAGTATACCCACATCTGGTGAAGGAATTTTGGATCCATGCTTCTGTTTATCCAAAATTCACCCTTTCTTCTGTTCTGGGAAAGGAGATCATCATCACTGAAGATCTCATCAGGAAACTCATAGGGTATGAAGAGACTGATGGAGTGTGTCATCTGCCAGCTGGGCGTATGGAGATGGAAGAAGTTTATGAGGAAGTCATTACATCTGGACAGACCTCTAACAAATTTAAGGATCTAAAGCCTGACTATAAAATCTGGGCAAAGATTTTTCTGGGATGCATCCATCACAGAAAATCCACCAATTCTCCAGATTACGTGAATAATGAACAACTCTACTTTATGTACTGTTTGAGTCAGAGTACAAAGGTAGATCTTCCACACATTCTCTTCATGCATCTGTGGAATCATATCAATGCATCAAGAGAATCTGTAAAGGATAAGGGACAGAAGATCAGGACATGGATTCCCTTTGGAAGGTTGATTTCAGACATTCTGACAGAGAATGGTCTGGTAACTGCACTGTATGAATCTGGAGTTAAAGATGAGCTTGAATCAATTATTGGAAAACCACTGAATGCAAAGAGTCTTCAGAGGCTAAATATTGTGGATGAACTCACACCTGCGCCTAAGAAGCTAAATATTTCTGAAGTTAGTCAGAAGAGGATTCCAGTTGAAGATTTTCCACTTTTTGGTGCTGAAGAACCAAGGGATATTATTGTTAGGTATATTGATACATGCAAAGCAGATGGGACGCCTATTCTTGCAGATATTCTGATTCGTACCAGAGAACCAATGCCAGATGTATATAATGAGAACATGAGGAAAAGAAAGCAATTGGAGGCAGAAGAAGTTGCTGCTCAGAAGAAGCCAAAAGTTGCTGACAAGCCACAGAAGCAGGTCAAAAGAAAAGATTCTGGAGAAGTTCCCTCTGTTCCCACCAAGCGCATAAAGACTAAAGGTACTAAATCATCTGTATCTTCTTTCTCTAAAATTGTTATAAATGAATCAACATTTAGTTTTATTCCTAAACCTTCTCCCACTCAAAATCAAACAATTCCTGCTCCATCTCAAAAATCTGAACCATCAAGAATTCCTTCCCCACCAAAATCATCTGATCCTATTTCCACTACTCAACTTAAATCTTCTAATATTCCTCAATCTGAACCAACAACAACAACACCTGCAGACCAAATTCCAGAACCACAAACAAAACCAACAGAACAACCTACAACACAACAACCACCAGAAATTCAACAACCAGTTGCATCTGAGCAAGTTGCATCTGAACCTATTGCATCTGATCATGTTGCATCTGACCCAGTTGTTCCTGAACCACCTTCATTCAAACCTTCTGAGATTCAACAAGAACCATACAATCCTCCTGAATCAAATATTCATGACTCTGAGATTCTGGATGTTCAACCTCTCAAAACTATGTTTGTTGTATCCTCTACATCCTGCACCCCAACCACATCATCTGATTCTGATATCCACCCAGATTTCATCTCACCCCCTTCCCTCAGAACATTTGAATCTAACCAACCAGATCTACCCACTTCTTCTAAAACTACCATTCCTGAACCCACTCTTGCACCAAGAACATCTGAATTTGTTTCAGTTGCTTCTGTTAAATCATTTCCATCTGATCCCCTTCCATCTGGACTTGAAATAGAAAACTTTTTTGATCAACCACCTCAATCAACTTTTGTTCCTTATCTTGTTAAGCAAAAACAATCTGTGTTTGTTCCCTATTTTGATAATCCAAAAGCTGTCATACCTTCCATTTGCAGAATCAAACCATTCTTTCGTATTATGCCAGCTCAGAAGAAACCAACATATCCTAGCCCACTAATCATTATTCCAGAATTCACCATTCCACCTCCACCTCAACCCAAGCATTTCACTTTGGAAACCCTTCTGAAACCAATAACTAGGCTAAATGTTGATAATTTATTTACAAGTTTTCTGAAAGAAATAAAGATGCATTTAGGCTCTGTTCAGAAGAGATGCTTGTCAATAATGGATGCAAATGAATCTGATGCTATCTGGAATAGCTTCATCAACAGATTCAATAATGTAGCCTCAAATCTGAAGATTGTATGTTCTGATGATGCGAAGCTCAGATTTGCTGAGACTGCTAAAAGCATGATCTGGAGTGTAAAAAGATCTGAACCATTGCTTCTGGAAGATGTTCCTTCATCTTCTGAAGTATTTGCTACAGAAGTAACTGTTGAATCTGCTTCTGAAGAAAATCCTCTGGCTATGACTATTGTGGAACATCCCTCTGGATCTGTTGCTCATGACTCTGCATCTCCTATGGAAATTGACTATGTTCCTGCTTCAGACTCTGCCCCACCTTCTTCATCAGAGATCAAGAAAGAAAATCCATATCTTGAAGATAAGATTGCAGTTCTGGAAGCTGGACAATCTGAGATTAAGTCATGGATGGCCAAGCAAGACCAGAAGACTGAAGACATGGCAAAATGGATGTCCAAGCAAGATCAGAAAAATGACAACATGGCTAAGTGGATGACAAAGCAAGAAGAGTCTTCATCTGAGATCACTCACCTGTTGAAGATGATTCTGTCCAAGCAAACCTAGTTTTTGTTTTATTGTTTTTATCTGATGTTTGTGCACATGTACCTGAATATTTATTTGTTGTTTTATCTGTTTTGAATCTGAATGAATGAATGACTCAGTGTTTTCTCTACATGGTTTATCTTATCTGTATTTCCTTTTATTTGTCTTTTAAAAGTTTTACTTTTTGATTATGACAAAAAAAGGGGAGAAAATGGATCTGACTGTTCAAATAAACTCTACCTAAAATGAAAATTCAGACATATAAATTATAACTAACGTTATTTCTTAGTGTTTCAGAACAAATTGATAAATCTGACATACTCTTTAAAAGTAACTCTGAGACTCCCAGATCATATTTAACCAATCAGACTCTGACTCTAAAACATGCAAGATCTAATTTTTGGAACAATCAGGCTCTGATTCTGAAAAGAATACTCATGCAAAAAGGGAAGTTTCTATTCCTTCTTAGTATTCAATTCAGGGGGAGATTCATCATCTCAGGGGGAGTTATATTTATATTGGTTATTGAACAAAATTTCCTATGTTTTTGTCATCATCAAAAAGGGGGAGATTGTTAGAACACAAATTGGTTCTTAATAATATCTCTATATTTTGATGATAACTCTTATGAAATTTTGTATTAAAGAATTATATACTCTAAAATTTGCTTAAGAATGTTTGCTACAGATATTAAAGTGAATATTATTTTGGAAGCAAATTAGATCTGAACATAAAAATTATGCAAGACTCTGAAGCGTCAGAAGCATCTTTTAGAAGATTCTAAATGCTGCCTCCAGAAGATTCTGAGTGCTGTCTACAGAAGGATCTGAAGCAGAAGCTACAGAAGAATCTGAAGCAGAAGCCAGAAGCATCTGAAGCATTTAAGATTTCTGTATATAGAGTTTTAAGCACAGTTATTTCAGAAGACTCTGATAGTACTAACGCTGCCAGTACTGAGGATCTGATCCCAAACTCTGCTCTGAACAATTACACGTTGAAAGCACACCTGCTGCAAAGACTCTGATTCAGCAAACTCTGATGAACATCAGAAGGCTCTGATCAATCTAGACTCTGATGATACTTGCTGAAACTTGTTGAAAAAGAATTCAAAGTTATGTCCGTTGGAATGACCAAACGACTCTTTCCTCATTTATGCTAGACACAAGAACACAGACAAAAAGGATTTTTCTGTGCATTCTACTTCTAGGAAAGGTCATGTGATGTGAAGACAAAAAGGCTCAGACCTTTTTAGTACACAACCTTCAACGTGAAAAGCTACTTGGACCTCTGTGCCTATAAAAGCAAGACTCCATTCATCTTCTTCAGTTGACGAAATACTTGAAAGAATTCATTACAAGCTCTCATACAATTTATACTCACTTGCTGAATTTATTTCATTGTTCTTAAATCTTAAGTGAAAAATCACAGTTGTGATAAACCTTTATTAGAAGCAATTTAAACACTTGTATTATTATTATATTTGATTGTAAGAGAACCTTAAGAAGATTCAGTTAGGATCAGTAGTTCTTGAGAAGACTTTGAACAGTTGTTCTTAGTGCTTACTATTGTAATCAGTTGATTTAATAGTGGATTAAGTCCTTGTTTGAGAAAGGCAAATCACTCTTGATAGGGTGGACTGAAGTAGTTGAGTTCAACGAATTAGGATAAAAATCCTTGAGTTTTTATTTCTAAATTTTTCTATATACTTATTCAACCACCCCCCCCCCCCTTTTCTAAGTAAACCAAGTGAACTTCACGGTAGCTTCATGAATATCATTCCATCACTGTAATGATGCAGGTTACTCTATTACATAGTTTCAATATTATATTGTTGCTATAATATTACTAATTATATTGAAACTATATGTTACTTTTCTTCTTCTACTATGATATGTGTCTTGTTCTAATATATATATATATATATATATATATATATATATATATATATATATATATATATATATATATATATATATATATATATATATATATATATATATATATATATATATATATATATATATATATATATATATATATATATATATATATATATATATATATATATATATATATATATATATATATATATATATATATATATATATATATATATATATATATATATATATATATATATATATATATATATATATATATATATATATATATATATATATATATATATATATATATATATATATATATATATATATATATATATATATATATATATATATATATATATATATATATATATATATATATATATATATATATATATATATATATATATATATATATATATATATATATATATATATATATATATATATATATATATATATATATATATATATATATATATATATATATATATATATATATATATATATATATATATATATATATATATATATATATATATATATATATATATATATATATATATATATATATATATATATATATATATATATATATATATATATATATATATATAGTTAATTCTTTTTTTTAATTTTTTATATTAGATTATTCGGATTGAATTATGTCGATACACTGTTTACATATTGGTGTGCATGATGTGTGGCATTTGTATTGGTTCGATCTAGTTGCGATGATCGCATTTTTGCGCTAGCAGCATTGTTGATTTTTCTAGCATGTTAAATTTAATTTTTCTTTGCGTTTCTTTTTGGTTAAATTCAGATTCACACAATTTTGATCCTTATTGCGATGATCATATTGAGTGTAGCACACTCTAGGTCGATTTTATCGGTTTATGTGTGGTTTCAAGTTTGATTATTGTTGAGCTTCAATTTTGTACCCGCGTAAGATGGTTTGGCCTAGCGGCAATCCGCTTTTTGCACTTACCCATTCACGTTCCGATTTGCAATTTGTGATTTTATTTAATTTTATTATCTCGTTGTTTCTTGATTCAACTTGCGATGACCACTAATGCGGTAGCAATTTGATATTTCAATTTGTATTATTTTTCAATGATTCAACATTGTTATCTTTAGATCAAATCTAATCTTTTGTGGTAGCCTTTGCACATTTTCGCGTTCGCGACCTTGATTCGTCTATTTGCGTCATGATTTTAATCTGTGTATTTTTCTTTTCAATTTACATTTTTTTATTCATTTGATGTGTGATGTTAATATTGTGTATGCATCTTATTTCCGTTCACGCCTAAATTGCTTTTAAAACTAATTCTTGATTTAGTCAAGCCATTTTTAAACCCTGTGAGTGGATTGCTTTTTTTAGCATCACCATCAACCTCATGCATGCACTATGAGCTTTTTTCTTTGGTTGTGGTTTCGTTTACTAGGAACACCCTTAGAGACTAGGAATCGACCTAACTTTTTTTCAAACTCTTGATTAAATGTCAAGTGGTCTCTTCCCTCATAAGTTGGCTGCCTTTTGCAGCCGCCATCACAAAATTTTCAAATCTCGATCTTTTTTCGAAATTTTTTTCTTAAATCAAAATCTAAACACTTTTTATTAAAATAAAAGGAGGGGTGTTGAATCTTCAAAATTTCTCCTCGGCTGTTTAGATGTGAGATATCTTTCTTATGTTCAAACAATTGTTCACTAAAAAAACTTTCTATCCGATCAAATTCAAATTATTTTCATAATCACTTGAATTAAATGGAAGGGGAATGAAGTCTATTTTTTTCTCCTTGAATGCTGATCGGTGGTTTTTACACGTTATTTTACCGTTTATGTCAGTTAATCATTTGTTTTGTCTTGTCGCATTTTAGTTGTTTTTATTACATTTTACGCGTCGATTTGGTATTTTTACTGTTTCTAGGTTCAGGTATACAATAAAGGAGAAGCAGAGCGAAAACTGGGAAAAAATGGCAAGATTTCAGAAGAGTTTTGTTGTGAAATCTTTAGCAGTTTGCACGAAAACGATCATAACTGGAGTTCTGGGAATCCGTTTGAGGCGTTCTAAAAACCGTCGGAAAGCTAAGAGAGAGAGCTACGACTTTCGTGTTGGAGTCGAAGTCAGATTCGAAACAGGGGTGCAACACGGGTGCCCGTGTAGTGTGACACGACCCGTGTTGCAGGATTTGCTCAGAAAAGGCGATTTTTGAAGAAAAAACAGTGGCACAACACGGGTGCCCGTGTTGTGTGACACGGCCCGTGTTGTGACACCTGGGACTTGCAAATTTCACGCGAAAAATCTTTCAGGAAGCCAACACGGGCGCCCGTGTTGCCTGACACGGCCCGTGTTGCAGGAAGCGCTTTTTTCCCTATTTTTTTTGTATTTTTGACTCTTGTGATCTCCGAGGGTATTGTGGGTATTTCCCTAGTGATTAGTTTGAATTGAGACTATTTGATACGTATTTGGAGAAAGAATAAGGATTGAACTTTTGAAAGGAAAAGAATTTTGACGAGAAAGATTGGAGCGATCAAGGATTTGGGAAACTGAAGGTCCTCGTGAGCGGAAGCGATTGAAGATCAAGGCAACCAATTATCTTGTAATGTTTAGTCTTATTGTTGATTTTATCTTTATTATTATGAGTAGTTAAACCCCCCAATGCTAGGGGGTGTCCTTGAATTGACTCTGTAATAACCTTGTTTCCTTTGAATAATGGATTTCACTACTTTCTAATCACCGTTGTTATTGTATAATTTTCTTATGGCTTTTCTTATTTGACAAATAAGGATTTGTTTTACGGTTAACCTTAGGTTTGGAAAAACGATCGTTAACGCGTTTATACGATAATACTATAGTAGATATTGCCTAGGAATGGGGATACCCTATAGTAACCGTAATGTTTTAGATAAAATATGTTGCTTGGGATTGTTCCTATACCGCCAAGGAATTGGGGCATAGGAAGAATACCAAAGGGTTTTCTACTAAGAAATTAGAGTAAACTAATCTTTAAAACCGGTAACGATTGAATTGAGCAGTGATTTCTGAAAAATAAGGATTAAGGTTATTACAAGGTTTTTTCATACACCCTACTCTAGCATGCTTCTCATAACTGTCTAAAACCTTTATTTTACTGCTTTTGCCTTTTGGCCTTTAAAATTGTAAGAAACAAACCAAAACCCCTATGACTTTTTGTTCAATTGTATTATTTTAGAACTTGTATTCATACGCAGTCCGCGAGATCGATATTCGGAGTACAATTAGTACACTTGCTAATTTACCGGTCAAATGCCTAGGATATGATGAGTCTTCGTTGTTGTTTAACGCACTCGTCATCCTTAAAATACCTAATCATATTTTAATACTTTTTATTAAAGATGAAAACAGAGGGGTACGGAGTCTTATGTTCATCTCTTTCAATTGTTTGGATATAAGATGTCTTTCTCGCATTCGAGCAATTAACATCTATAAAATACACCAATAAACTGTAGTGCTGAACTACGATTGCTATGACTTTCTCATTGCACGAGGGAATACGTAGACACAAGGACCCTAATCCTTGGCGAGCACCCTAATAATAAAATCAATCATTTTCCCTTAAATCCAATTTAAAACCTTTAACAGCTTTTTTATTATTCAAAGAAGACAAATAACTGTAATTTGATACTCAGAATCACTAATTAAACTAAGAGGTTCTTGTTGAGTATAACGGTCGTGAAAGGGTACTAATACCTTCCCCTTGCGTAATCGACTCCCGAACTCGGATATAGTTGCGATGACCATTTTCCTTTCCTTAACAATTTTTCTCGATATTTTCCTATTCCTTCATTATAATAAATTAAAATTGGGTGATAACTCTGTTTGAACATTTTTTTCGCGTCCATCGCGAGGATCATAGTTTTCAAGGTATGACAGGAAGCTGTATAAAATAGGGAGATCCTCTCCCATGTTAAGATGCATGGGCGAGCATAAAACCACTTGTGTTCATATAGAGGTACACAAGGGTACCTACAGCAGCCACATAGGCGGAAACCACCTGTGTTCTTGAGAGTTAGCATCGCCTTTATCAAGAGGTGCGATCAATATTAGTGACATGCATATCTTCACTACGTCCCATTAGAACTTCTCCAGATGATGACTTTGCCTTGGCCTTTCTACCAATGGGGTGTAGACATTCTCGGCCCATTCCCCTTGTCACCGACAAATGAAGTTCCTAATAGTAGGAGTTTATTACTTCACCAAATGGATAGAAGAAGAAGCAGTAACCAAGATTACGGTGAAAAAGTGCTTTGTTTCTATTGGCGGAAGATTATGTATAAATATGGGCTCCCACGGGCCATCATCTCGGGCGCAACAAGTACTCAAGAATCACGCCTAAGAGGCACAACATACATCTAGTTTGAGAGACTTGATAATAAGTCTTTCCTGAGGGATCGAAGGAAGTCCCACCTAAGTAGGTCGAACGCCTCTCCTGAGAGACTCATAGTATCATCAATCAGGCTATATACATTTTTTGCCTAAGGGACTTAATGTCTTCTTGGGTGGGACAAGTACTCAAGAATCACGACTAAGAGGCGTGATAGACATCCAGATTGATAGACTTAACAACAAGTCTTGCTTGAAGGCTTGATGGAAGTCCCACCCAAGTAGGTCAAATTCCTCTCCTGAGATGCTTATTGTCTCATGAATTGAGCTATATACAATTCAGCCTAAGGGACTTAGATTCCCCAAGATGATTATGCTCTCTCCTAAGGGGGTTAGTGTTTTCTCGGGCAATACAAGTACTCAATAATCACGCCTAAGAGGCACAATATACATCTACTCTAAGAGACTTGATAACGTGCCTGGCCTGAGGGCTTGATGGAAGTCCCTCCCAAGTAGGTCGAACGCCTCACCTAAGAGAATCATAGTCTCATCAGTCGGGTTATATAAAATTCTCGCATAAGGTACTTAGTGCCTCTTCCTTTGGACCACACATGGCTATCCGGATTCCCTAAGACAACTAAGACCGCATGAGAGGAAGTACTAGTCTTCGGGATACTCCCATAAGTTGTGAATAAAAACACTTCATATTCTACTAAAGGCCTCATGCTTGAGGGCCTATTTAGTGTTATATTTGTAAAAGGCATTGCCTAGGGCGATGCCCTTAAACTGCCCTAAAAGAGGCGACGATGGAATGTCTCCTAAAGGGAGGTATCAACTCACCATAGGGAATCCGTTCGTCCTTATGTGGGGGAACACGGGATAAGAATCTCTTGGGAAGAGAGAAAGTCAAAGTTATTAACAAACCCATGACTCCCTTGGAAATAGGGATTCAACTGTCCACCATTGATTGAGTGGATGATGACCCTTTCCAAGAAAACTCTAGGCCCTAGAGGCCTCGATAATTACATCTCCCCTTCTAATAGATAAACTCTAAGTGATACACATCCTTTACACCCTAAAGATCACAACGCTCATCACAATCTCAATACACAACTGCTCATAACCTCACGCTTCCTACCAAGCATCATCGTTCATCATTAGAGCCTCTCAACTCACATGAGCAGGTCTTTTAAACTACTTTAAAACACCACCATACATGGCTTCTATACACCGTGGGAAAATCCTAACCACTCACAATTTTTATAAACCTACTAAGACCTTTGAGTCCCGCTGCCCTTGTTGGAGAAACACACACATATGTACTTTTTGACCAGTAAAATTTCCAATTGTTGAACACCATATATGAAAATAATCTTCATATTCATTTTATGTTTCAACATCTTGTATTTGTGTGTTCATTCCCTATTGCTTGAAGCTTGCAAAAACTTCATAAATCATTTCAAAAGTATCTCACCCATCCTTGGCAGATTCACAAGTAAAAGCATAATAGAAAACCTTGAAACTTAAGGTCTTTATTAAAAGATATTTGAATTTAAAATCAAGTTTGACTTTTCTCAAATCCTCTCCGGTCCAATCAAAACCAAGTTATTTACTACCTCGTCATTAAAGAAGAATGTAAGAATAAACGAACCATTGTTTACAATATCCCACATTTCAAAGTTGTTAGCTTTGATAAATGTTTCAAATCTCGCTTTCCATAAATTAAAACTGTATTTTTTATTACACATGTTATTTTATTAAATGTCATAATATAACTCTAAATACAATTGTCGACTTTATTGCCCAAACATGTGTAATAACATGTATCAATTTCTAATAACTTTTCTGTATTACATTGTAATTGCACTTAACCTAATTTTCATGAGAAGAAAAAACATTTGAATAAAGAGAAATTAAGTGCAAGGATCGTGAAGTTACTATTGATTACTTTCTATATGTGGGTAGATATCTACTAACATCCTACTTGTGGGATATATTACATCAAAGCACTAAATGCATTAAAGATAATAATTCAAAGAGATTAAAGTTAGTAACTTAATTACACAAGTTGTTATTAGTAGTTACTTACCGCACAAGTTATAAAGTGTTGTGTTCGAGAATCAAAAACAACTTCATCTATTGCACGGTGTAATTCATTAGAAATAACAGTGAAACCGCACGGTAGGTCCAAGCTTGACATTTGAAGTTTTTAAAAAATCGCAATAAGAGAGACTCTAAACGTGCGGTGGCAATAATTCATCAAGAAACCAAAACACCTAAGCTAACACTTCATCATATAAGAAAAAAAAACTTCAATATAATAACAAACACAAGTTGGACTAGAACAAGGGTACGAGATAAGTCTAAAGTATTTATTCAAATAAACTTAAAAAAACAAAATCATAAATAAACTTAATCAAATAAACAAAAGGACTAACCAGGTGTGCCCCAAAACCCACGACCAAATTAATAATAATTATGTTAATCACTAATTATGAGGTGCAACATAACCTTTAAATAATGAAAGAAAAACTAAAATTGATAAGACCAATGACTGAGAATACGACAAATAAATAAAATAAAAATAATCAAGGAAGGGGTAGTAGTGGATTCTTTACACACGTATCTTGGTTTGGGTTCGGATTTAGGTTGGGGTTCGGAGTCAGGTTTGGTTATGTAGACTTTTGTGCGGATAAGAACGACCCTTCTCTCTATCTCTCTCATCGTTTCTCTCTCTAGAAATGATACATTATTACCGCCTTCGAGTTCTACAAGAACCCATTCCCTCCTTCACCGCCCCAAATTCTTCTCATCTATCTCTCTCTACCATTTTCTCTCTCTAACATTTATCACAAAACTTTCAGTGTCTCCAATCAGTATCTTCAAACTGGCGTTCGAGAATCAAGACACAGTTCGTGAAATCAAGCCCAAAAATAGGAGAATCATGGTAACTACCAAAACTCCTTGAATCTAGCTCACTCTTATTTAAGGTTCATTATTTTTTAGTTGACTTGAAAAAACCAGAGTCATTTTTTTTTTGAATTTTTTTAAGAATGTTGTGTTTTTGTGTTTTATATGTGCTTTTGAGTTATGGGTTTGATTCAAAAATTGTTTTTTTGTAAAGGGTGCTGGTGGACCTGATGATGAAGAAAACAGATGGCCTCCATGGTTGAAACCTCTGCTGAAAGAGCGTTTCTTTGTTCAATGCAAGATGCACGCTGATTCACATAAAAGTGAGTGTAACATGTACTGTTTGGATTGTATGAATGGTGCTCTTTGTTCTCTCTGCCTCAATTATCATAAAGATCATCGCGCTATTCAGGTTTGTCTCAACCACTTAATTCAATTAGTTTGTTAGTGTCATTGTTATGCCAGGATTCAGTGTTCGCATAATTGTTTTAGTCTTTTTCTTCCTACAACATGGTTATTGGTTTCTAATGAACTCTGTTTTTGTGTGTTTGATACAGATAAGGAGGTCTTCGTACCATGATGTGATTAGGGTGAATGAGATTCAGAAGGTGTTGGACATATCTGGAGTTCAAACCTATATTATCAATAGTGCTAGGGTGGTGTTCTTGAATGAGAGGCCTCAGCCAAGGCCGGGCAAAGGTGTGACCAACACTTGTGAAGTCTGCGAGCGGAGCCTTCTCGATTCGTTTCGATTCTGTTCTCTTGGTTGCAAGGTAGTTACATTGCTTAACACAATGTTTTCATCTTTTAAAATGGGTTGACTTTTGGTACAATAGTGAAGGCTAGTATGGACCATTTTGCATTCAAATTAAATTTAATTTCATTGACTTTGTGAAAAGTTTTTGTTCTAATTTTGAATTTTGAGTATATGTATTGAATACTAATCAATGCGGCATTCTAGATTGTTGGAACATCGACGAGTTTCCAGAAGAAGAACAAGTTAGCTACCATGATATCAGACTCAGAGGATTCGTACAGCAGCAGTTGCAGCCATGGAAAACTGAAGAACAACATCAAGGTGCAAAGCTTCACTCCTTCAACACCACCACCAACTTCAGTTAATTACAGAACAGCCAAAAGAAGAAAGGGAATTCCACATCGTGCACCATTGGGAGGACTAGTCTTGCAATACTAGTCAACATTAATAATTTTAGGTTATCGCCATAATGCCCTTAATGGACCCAACTCTCCTAATGGAAAAGATTTCCCGCATTCACACAGTCAAAACGTGTGTGGTTGTTCGACCAAGATTGATCTTGATCGAATGACTATTGTTGTTGTTTGTGAATGTGAGATCTTTTCACATAAGGGAATTTGGGTCGACTTTAATATATATAGATACAAAGAAATCTAAAGCGTGTGTCTAAATGCTGGTCATCAGTTCCAATGCTAGAGCTTTTTGTTGAAAAGGGCCAGTGCTGGAATTGTTGTTGGTGTTAATAGGGTTTGTTTTTGTGTATATAGGAAAAATCCAATAGGAGTGGAAAATGTTGTATAAGCAGAAGAAAAATAAAACATATGTAAAATACTAGTTTGATAAAAAGGAACGGTGTAGGAAAATAAGCAAAAAGTTCCTTTGGACCAAAGCTAAAGATGGTAATGACAACAGCATAGGTTGGTTTTCTAGAGTAATTATATCTAAGTTTAGGGGTTGTAAATAGTGAAAAAGGTGACAATGACACTGTACTCTTCACAAATATAGGTGGACTCTCTATATGTAAAATTGTGAAATACATAATAATGATAATTTTTATGATATCTTGTGTGTAATATTAATTCAATTGTTATTTTAAAACAATAATAACTAAATTGTCCGGTTGAGTCAGCTACATATTACATGAGTGTAATTGAGATGAGATGAGATATATCTGTAGGAGTGCAGATATATTTGTGTAGGAGTGTAATTGAGATGGTTGTGCAGAGATATTTGATTATAGAAGCGTAGTTCTGATAGTTGTGCAAAGACATCTGATTTATTAGATATATTTTTCAGTAGGGGTGTGCAGGAGTGTAATTGAGATAGTTGTACAGTGATTATAGAAGCGTAGTTTAGCACATAGTTCAGTGCAAAAACGTCTGATTACCGGTGCATGGTTCAGATAGCTCATTGAACTAGTAAAATCTTCCTTATTTATATAAAAATATAAAAAAAATTCTTTTAAAAATGAATCATGACAAAGTGAATTTATTTTGGTTTAACTTTTTTGAGTGGTGATGAAAATGACATGACCCATTTATGCCGGCGTCTTACGTGGGGTTAGTCAATGTTGGGTTCGAAGTTGTTTCCACGTTTCGAGTTATGATTGGATAGCTGAAAAGCAAGACTTATTGCTTCTCGAAAACTGAGCTTATGTGAGCCGCCCTTTTTGTCACAAAAACAAAACGATTGTGTTGTGGGCGGCTTCGTGTGGATTGCGTTGCGTTTAAAAGAATGGGACCCACATCAGATTTTATCCAACGGTTCATATTTCATCATGAATTGACGGCTGGGATCAAAAGTATACGTGGGTTTGTGGTTAAACGCACAATTGGTGTGGTGTTACTGTTTGAGAATTTTCTCTACTTAGTAACGTGTTGATGGGTATAGTCCAAGGTAGTGGGAATGGAATCAATCTAAATATGTCATATTTCCCCTTGTTAAAAAATTGAGTGTGAAATTAGATTCACTGCAACTTAAACTGATGAGATTGAAATTATTTGATGTTAAAATTTATTTTTAACTGAATTAATCAAACCTATAGACTAGATGCTAGTGGTGGAAAAAAAATTGTGTTCGAATTTCTTTTTTATGGTAAATTACTAGGTGGAAATGTTTTTTGTCAGCTCTAGAAAGAGAAATAACCTCAACTAATTAAGGTAGAGTCTGGGGTTGAATTGAATGGTGTAATTTACATAAAATGTCGCCTAATGAAGAATGCCATTAAGACAATATGAAAATTATTGTGATTTGTGTTTGATTTTATGTGATAATCAATTTATTATAGTAATTAGTTGTTTTGACCAAGCTAGGTATCTGAACATGATTTTTCATTCATTGAAATTATTACAATAGTATGCATCATTTTCAATCACATAGAATATCATAATAACGATCGATCTTATTGCCTTGTCCGATACGAAAAATGGATGTGTGGTAGTTTTTAGAATTAAAAAAATCGTATTGTTAAATGTCACTCTCTTTAATCCTTATATTATTATAAGAATTTTTTTTAGATATATCAAATAATTAAGTATCTAATTTATATGTATAGTTTAAATACATATTCTGTATAGTTATTTTAATTTTTTTAATAAAATTTTGTTATGTAATTAGTTATGTTAATATATTAGTTTTTGATTTTATTCTTTATATATTTGTTTTTTTTTTTTCAAATGTTCTTTATTTTTATTTTATTTTTTGTTCTTTTATTTTATTTCATTCCTTTGTTCTTTTATTTTATCTTATTTTAAAAATTCATTTATATTATAATTAATTCTTGTATTATGTAAATTATTTAATTTTAGTCTATATGATATTAGTAGTTATATGATTACAATTTGTTCCACTGTTAAATTGATTAGTGTTTGGAGTGTTAAATATGGAATACTTTGTGTTATTTGATGGGTGTAGAACGGCGTCTTAGTGCGTGTCGTAAAAACATGCGTCGAATATAGTCTGTATTTGATGTGTTTGACAGAAAGTTAAATATTACATGTCGAAGTATGTAGTTGTCGACAGAGTTGAAATACCTTAGTTTTAATTGAGTTAATTATTTTGTGATTATTTAGAGTGCAAGTAAACTCATTTATACATAGAGAAGAGCTCTATTTCATTTGTAAGAAATTTTGCATTGTGTAATTTCAAAAATCACAATTGTGATTAACACATTGTAACAAACACTATGAGTGCAGTTTGCACAATAACACATTCATCTTCTTCCTCAAGAAATACTTTTAGTCTCATTATTAATTGTCTTGTTTTTCTTCCTTCAATTCTCTGTTTGGTGTAGAATCATCTTGCAACCAATGAGTGGTTGCTTCACCTGAGTAAAGGGTGAAGATTAAAGGCGTAATCAATCAAAAATATTGATCCTTGTTCATCAAGATTGATCTGGTTAACTTCAAGATTTGAGTTTTTGCAAGATCTGGTATCTAGAGCACTGGTTGTGTGATCTTTGGCATATATTGAATCATGATGAATCATTCGAACGAGAAATTTCCAGTGAATCTTTCAATCGTGAATGATAAGAATTATGAAAATTAGTGTAAGCAGATGAAGGATGTTTTCTGTTATCAAGATCTTTGAGATCTTATGAAGAATAGAGTAACGCCAATTGAAGAGAATGTTACGGATGAACAAAATGCTGCATACAAAGATTTGACGAAGAAAGATTACAAGACTCTCTTTTTAATCCATTAATGTGTTGATCTAGACAACTTTGAAAAAGTTAGTGATTTAGTTTCAGCAAAGCAAGCATGAGACATCATGTAAAGATCATTTGGAGCCACTGAGAAAGTGAAAGAGGTGAGTTCACAAAAGAATGTATGAATTGCTTCAGATAGAAAACAATAAAAGTGTGACTGATTTCTTCACCAGTGTAATAAGACTAGTGAATCAAATCAAGAGGTGTGGGGAAGTGTTGAAATCGAAATCTATAATGTCAAGATTTTTAGGTCGTTGCATCCAAAGTTCGGTCATGTGGTAGTAGTCATAGAAAAATCGAAGGATTTGTAAAGTATGACAAAAGAAGAGCTTGTAGGTGTAACACCCTAAACTATCAACGCGTTAAATTACAAAATAATTCAAGTGTTGATCACAATACGCACATTTGGGATGTCATTCACCATAAAACAACACTTGTTCCATAACACTTATCAATTAAGGTAAAACATTCAAATATACATGTCATCGCATGCTCACTTTCACTTAGGTATCATCGTTGCGAAATTCATCAAATAAGCATGCTTCACAAATAATTAAGTCTCATTAAAATACTTTATTTAAATTAAAACAAATGTGGAAAAAGTCTCCACCACCAACATAACCTCAAACGTCATGTATAACAACCAACTCTCGATTAACGAAAATATACACATATAGTAACGTTATTCGCCCACCCAGTGTTATAGAATTAGAGCATAACCACTAAAACGAATAAAAGGGATAAATAACCAAAGATAGCTCTTCAAATCCCTCTTCCAAACACAACAAGCAACTTATGTACAAGATGTCCATGGTGGACAACATTAAAATAGAAGGGTGAGAATACACTTCTGTAATTTAACGGTGTAGACAAGAAAAGGTAGAATATCATATAACAACAAGTACAAATGTTAATCATACCAACATCCACACATCAAGTATTCTCATGCATATAATACATCACCTATTGATCATTCACAAATGCATCCCCAATGCAGCTATACTCAACAATTGACTTAACAAGCATCTGGTACCAATATGAACACTCAGGTTCATCTCGCTATCGATTCCCTCTCTAGAACCTGAGCACATAAAAATCACTACCATTACCATATGTAACACTTCATCGATTCCCATTGAAACCAGCTACTTGCTCCCAATCCTCACAATAGGACCAGAGCACACATAAATTGAATCGAAGTTCGTACACCATGAATGCATGACTCGACAACATACACTTTAACACATGCACATAAGGCCAGTCTTCTGGCCGTGCACAACAACAAATAATGCCAACAACATCAACATCATGATAGGCAAACATATTAATGCACAACAACATTGAATCACAACAAATATCACTACAAATACTTATCATTTAATCAGTTACGCCATTCAACATAATTCATCATTTGATTCATATCGCAATTAAATATGTACTTATAATAACCAATCGTAGACACCAAATAGTACCCAACAACACCTCAAATCATCACACAACAGTAAACATTAAAACTGGAGCTCGATTTCACGCACCATAGGTCATTACGCTCGTCCTGGGTGCATAGAAGGTAACCCGCCATGGGCATGGCGCCCGCCATCAACATATAACCCATGGGGACCTGGACGCCATGGGGATGGCGCTCGCCATCGACTTGTAGATAGAAGAACTCGTCTTCCTGCATGGAATTTAATGCAGAACTTCAGTTTTTTACTTTAACATCCTAAATCAGTCTAGAAATTTAATCAACTAGGTCATACATCAATTACTACATGTTAATTCACTCATTCAACATAATGAACATGACAATTCTTCATCTCAAGATTATGCATAAACCATCAACCATTAACGATGGCACATTTTCATCAACAATTCCAAAACATAATTTATGCATATATAATGGTACACAAAATCCATACCAAATTCATCATACAACAACAATTATAACAACAAATTCAAAATCATGTATTTAGAGCTCCCAATCTTATTGAAGGTTAAGGATTCCTCATTCTATTCCTCATGCTTAAACACCCATTAAAGAAGAAATCTTCCCCCTTACACTATTTTCCTAGCAGCAATGAAATCTCACACTCAGGTTCTTCTTCTTCTTCTACATCTAGCCTTTTTTATCTCACTCTTGCCTCCTTGCCTCTTGGCGTCTTTTCAAGTTTCTACGTACTAATTAGAATTAGGACTCTCTAAATTATATTAGGCTTAACCTAAATTTCTCACTTCCAATATTTATATTTTCCTCCTCACATCTATTCCTCTCTTACTCATTATTCCCTCCTATTTCTCTTATTTTTCACTTATGACCCAATTTATCTACTTCCTCATTAAATTAAATAAATAAAGTAATTACTATTATTTTAATCATTTTTATTATAAATTAATTCTATCAACCTCCAACTCTTCCTTTACACCCCATTAATACCTTCATGTCCCAAACAACACATATAAACACACAACTTATTCAATTAAAACACATAAGAATTCAATAAATCACGTAAAAAGTCATTAAATCAATTAAAATAATTTAATCGAAAATAGGGGTGGTAAAACTCTCCCGCACTTAAAGAATTTTCTCCCTTAAAAATTACTTTAAGCAAATAGAGTCGAATATGACTCCTTCATCTGGCTCTCCAGTTCCTAAGTCACGTTCCCACCATCCGGTCCTCCCCAAACTACCTTCACTAAGGTGATATCCTTACCACACAACTGTTTCACTTCCCGAACCTCTATCTGCATGGGCAATGCCTCAACAATCAAATTCTTTCTCACTTGTATATCATCCACTTAGATCACATGGATGAATCTGAAATGTATCTCCTTAACTGAGACACATGAAACACATCATGAAGATTATCAAGTGGTGGCAGAAAGACAATCCGATATGCCACCTCTTATATCCTCTAAATATCTGGTATAGACCAAAAAACATGGAATGCGCTTTTGAGATTTCAAAGCTTGACCAACACCGATTACTAGAGTAACTCTTAAAAACAAATGGTCTCCCTCTTTGAACTCAAGTTCTTTCCTCCTCAGATCATTGTAACTCTTATGGTGACTCTGTGAAGATTTCATCTTCTCTTGGATCATCTTGATCCCCTCAAATGTTTGTTGTACAATCTCAGGTCCAATTACAACACTCTCTTCCGATTCATACTAACACAGAGGTGCGTTGCACCTTCTATCATACAATGCCTCAAACGGAGCCATTCTAATACTCAAATAAAAATTGTTATTGTAAGTGAACTTAATCAGCGACAAGTAGCTATCTCAAGCACCTTTTTGTTCTAGCACACAAGCCCTTAAGAGATCCTCCAAGGATTGGATAATCCTCTCCGTTTGCGATCAGTCTGCGGGTGATAAGCATAACTTAACTTCAGCTTAGTACCCAACGCTTCTTGCAAACTCTACGAAAACCTCAAGATGAACCTTTGATCTCTATCTGATACAATGCTTGATGGAATACTATGTAGGTTAACAATCTTTTTAATATAAAACTCAACATACTTATGGAAAAGAAAAATGATCTTATTCAGAATGAAATGAGATGATTTATCCAGTATATCAATGATAACCCATATGGAATCAAATCCCTTCATCGTCTTTGGAAAACTCATAAAATCCATGAAAATGTTGTCCCATTTCCACTTCGGAATACTCAACGATTGCATAAAACCATATGACTTCTGATGTTCAATCTTTAACTTCTATCAAGTCAAACAACCATACACACTCTCAAAAATCTCCTTGTTCATTCCTGGCCACCAAAACGACTTCTTCAAGTCTTGATACATTATAATAGCAACGAGATGAATACTCAAATCACTTCTATAACCCTCCTCAAGAATACTCTTTTTAAGCTCGGGCATATCAGGTACACAAACCTTGTCTCTGAACCTCATCACATCATACTCGTCAATTTGAAGTTACTACCTTTACCTTGATTGATTAACACAAATCGGTCAACCAATCCCAAATCGATCTTCTTACCCTCTCCGATCTCTTCAAGGATACCAATGGTCAGCCTCAACATACCCAACTTCACGCTATTATGAGTCGTCTCACACACCAAACTAAGATTTCTAAACTGCTCGATCAACTCCAATTCTCGAGTCATCAGTGTCGACATAACGACTTCCTACTCAATGCATCAACTACAACATTAGCTTTACCCGGATGGTAACTCAAGCCAAAATCATAATCCTTCAAAAATACGAGCCATTTCCACTGCCTCAAGTTTAGTTCCTTATAATCAAATAAATACTTCAAACTTTTGTGATCACTGAATACTTTAAATATGGAACCAAACAGATAATGCCTCCAAATCTTAAGCACAAAAATAACGGAGGCTAATTCCAGATCATACGTAGGGTAATTATTCTCATGAACTCTCAACTGTCTAGAAGTGTAAGCCACAACCCGTCCAATTTGCATCAACACACCCCCTAGACCCATATTCAAAGCATCACAATACACAACAAAGGACACACTTGGATTCGACAAAATGAAAACTTCAGAAGACATCAACTTCTTCTTAAGTTCTTGGAAACTCTCTTCACAATGCACATCCTAAACATAGGCTTGACAACAAAGGACTCAATAGGATTTGAAAAAATCAAAACTGTTAGAACAAGATTTGTTCTTGACATATTCTCTTTTATTTTTTATAATAACAAAAGTATTTAAAGAACAATGGTTTTATTTGATATGTGTTTTATTTATGCAGATTCTTATTCTTGTACATAAATAATTAGAATTTATTTTACTTAAGATACACTTGGAGTTGCTTGATTACTAGCTTCTGGTGGCAAAGTCTGAAGAACAATTGCTAGTATGGTTTGACGAAGACTCTAAATTGAAGGTCTCAGGATTCAGACGAGTTTCTACACTTAGTAATTGTATATTAGCATCTGGTACCATTCAGAGTTGGTGATAAAGTTGTGGACTTTTCATACTACTAAAAGCAAGTTGTATTGTCTTATCATTCTGTCAGCTCGTGTCTACAAGATTGCAAGGCTAAAAAAAACTGGATTATGGACGTCTACTCCCAACGACTCTATTAGTACATAATCTCTTGAAGACTCAAAGGTTAAACGTGTTACACATTGGATTTAAAATCTGATGTGCATCCATCTTCAGCGTCTCTTGTACTATGGGGAAAAAGCAAAGACACTTGATCAAGTCATCTTCTCAATAGCTAGTTTATAGAAAGGTTATATATATGGCTGAAGATTCAAGATTGAATTTTAACAAGGATTCTTCTGTTGAAGGAGTAGCAAGATCAAACAATTATCAACTCTATGTAATATGCAAATTTTCTGTTTTAGGTTATAATTGTAAAAGCCTTAAGATTTCTTACCCCTGCACATATTTAGAAATCTTAAGTGCTTTAGGTCTTTGTTATGGTGATCTCCCTTGCCTCTGATGCTTGCATCATGTACACCTTGTTCTCTATTCTTCTGAGCCTTAAGTAGTTTAGATTAAGTCTCCAGCTATGTGCTTGAGCAAAAAGTCTTGTCTCATTTGGATTCAAGCAACAAGTCTTGAGCCAAGATGCTTAAGCCACGTAAGTCTCATTGCTTAAGTGCTTGAGCTGTAAAAGTCTTATTCAGCGAGTCTGGGTGAGCAAAGGAATTCTTAGACATATGCTCTAAGCAAAGGTTAGTCTCAACCAAAAGATAGATGAGCAGGTGGCTCAGTCAGATGGTGTGAGCAAACGATAAGTCTTAGATATGTGCTATAAGTAAAGGGAAGTCTCAACCTGATGACAGATGAACAGGAGGCTCAGTCAGATGGTGTGAGCAAAGGGTAAGTCTTAGACATCTGCTATAAGTAAAGGAAATTCTTAGACAGTTAGTCTGAACAGTTGTAAAAGTCTTATGCAGAAGCATAAGCGATTGTAATCATGAAGTGGTTATAATGAAAAACTCTTGTGAGACAAGAGGACTGGACTACTCTCAGTTAGGGGAGGAACCAGTATAAATCCTCTGTGTCTTCTGCTATTATTTTATTTACTTATGTTGTATTCGCTTCTAAAAGAATTAACTCAGAATTTGAACATCAGTTCTGATTTTGAAACTCTGATAAGAAGCTAAATAATAAGAAAACGCAAAACACAATTCAACCCCCCTTCTTGTGTAATTTTCACACATTCAAAAACTAGAGTATTAACATCCCCTAGACCCATCTTCAAAGCATTACAATACACAATAAAAGACTCACTTTGATTCGGAAAAATTAAAATTGGAGTAGACGTCAACTTATTCTTGAGTTCTTGGAAACTCTCTTCACAATGCACATCCTAAACATGGGCTTGACCCTCTCGAGTCGAATGAGTCAAAGGCAACACTAACTTCGAAAAACCTTCAATGAACTTCCTATGGTAACTAGCCAACCCAAGAAAACTTCTACTCTCCATAACAGACTTCGGCGCCTCCCGTTGTAACACAACATCTATCTTCGATGGATTCACAACTATACTACAACTAGAAATCACATGAATAAGGAAACTCACTTCTCGCAACTAGAACTTGCACTTGGACAACTTCACATACAAATGCTTCTCTTTCAAAGTTTACAATACATCTCTCAGATACTCCACATGCTCTTCATCAGACTTCGAATAAATCAAGATGTCATCGATGAACACAACCACTAATTGATCTAAGTACGGATGGAATATTATATTCATGTACTCCATGAACACTCAAGGCACATTAGACACACCAAATGACTTTATTAAATTTCTCGTAATGACTATACCTATTTTGAAAGAAGTCTTCAGAATATCTTATGGCTTCACACGAATCTGATGGTAACCCGAACACAAATCAGTCTTGCTAAACATACAAGAACCTACCAACTGATCCATTAAATCATCAATCCTTAAAAGTGGATACTTATTCTTGATCGTCAGTTTATTTAGTTATTGATAATCCACACACAACCTCATACTACTATTTTTATTCTTTACGAGTAACACCGACACCCTACGACAAGATACTCGGCCAAACGAACGTCTTCTCAAGCAAATATTTTTCTTTAGTTCACTCAACTCTGAAGCAAGCATTCTATAAGGAGCCATCGACACCAGACTAGTACCAGGTACTAAGTCGATAGTAAACTCAACTTCACTTTCCTGTGGCAAATCACTAATATCGTCTGGAAATACATTCGGAAAATCACACACCACAGGTAGCTTGTTAATCACAACTTTGGTTTCTTTACAAAAGCTAATATCATAAACATTGTATCATCATCCTTCATGAACTCATCCACTTGCTTGATCGACATGAACAAATCATCACTTGCATCAAACTCTGGAAATGACACCATCTTGTTAAAAGAATTGATATGAACATGGTTGAACTCCAACTAGTTCATTCCAAGGATAACATCAAGATTCCTCAAAGGTAAGCATACTAAATCCTTCCCAAAACTATTACCAAAAATAGTAAGTGGACAATTCAAATAAACCCACGAAGTGATTACTGTACCTAGAGCCGAGGTATCAACAATCATATTCCAATCTATAGAAGACAATTTCAAACCCAGCCTCTCAACATAATCAAACGAAACAAATGAATGTGTTGCACCTGTGTTAATAATAGCAATATATGGAATACTATTTATAAAACACGTACCTCAAATCAAATAGTCAGCACTAGTAGTCTCCGTCCTAGTCAAATTAAAGACCTTTCCTCCAAATCATGCCTTCTTCGGCTTTTGACAATTGGTATTAATATGTCCCTATTCGCTGCAGTAATAACAAATTGGTTCATCACTTAAAGTACCCCACAGTGACTTGTCATCCCACACTTAAAGTACCTCATAACATCATTCTTGCACTCACTAGCACGGTAGTCCAACTCGTCACACTTGAAGAATTTGGTAGAAGAGGGAGTCCCTCCCCCTCTTAGATTTTTCTTATATGAAACTCTTTGCTTTCCCCCGTTAGATGGATCACTGTATCGTTTCCCCATATATTGATTCTTCCCCTTCCTCTCACTAACTCTCTTTTAGTGAGCAGAACAAGCTCTGCAGTCCTCGTCATAAATCCCACATAGGTTCTCCTGAGTAGGAAGCTTGGGAATCTCGTGGTAGCCAAATCCCTGCTTAATTTCAGGTCGCAGTCCATTTTCAAACTTAATGCACTTCGACCCCTCCACAACTACTACACCATCGTAGTGTGGACAAAACTTCACAAGCTCCTCAAACTTGGAAAAATTATCAACAATCACCATGTTTCCTTTTTTAAGTTCAAGGAATTAAATTTCCTTCTTGCTACGCACATCTTCAGGAAAATACTTCTCAAGGAATTGAACCCTAAACATGGCCCAAGTGATCTCAACACCAACAACTTCGAATCTCTTGCGAGCATTATTCCACCAGTCATCAGCTTCCTCAAACAACATGCGAGTACCAAACACTACCTTATGTTCTTTAGTGCAGGCCATTACTAAAAAAAAATATCTTGATCTCTCGAAGCCACACCTGAGAACCCTCTGGATCATACTTTCCCTTGAACGTCAGCGGATTATTCCTCTGAAATTTTCTCAAACGGAACTCATCGCCTGTCTGATTCTGCTGTCCGTGTAGTGCCTGAGCCACTAACTCCGAAGCATCAGCAATAACACAATCATTTCTTAAGGCCATTCTGCAAACCATCAAACAGACATTAGAAGAAACAATGCATCAAAAGTGTACACACACATGTCGCAAACTAGGGACTTGACAACTTTACAAAACCTGGCTGGAGGGACCGACCAGCTCTAATACAAATATGTAACACCCTAAACTCCCTACACATTAAATTACAAAATAATTCAATTATTAATCACAATAGACACATTTAGGATGTCACTCATCATAAAACAATACCTATTCCATAACACTTATCAATTACGGAAAAACATTCACCGCATGCTCACCTTCACTTAGGGTATCATCACAGTGCAATTCATCAAACAAGCATTCTTCACAAATAATTAAGTCTAATTAAAATACTTTATTTAAATTAAAAAAATGTAGCAAAAAGTCTCCACCACCAACATAAACTCAAACATCAAGAGTTTAACAATCAACTCTCGATAAAAAAAAACATAAACATAGAGTAACTTCATTTGCCAACCTAGTGTTACAGAATCTGGGCATAACCATTAAAACGAACAAAAGCGATAAATAACCAAATATAGCTCTTTAAAGCTCTCTTCAAAACACAACAAGCAACCATGCAGCTTACTCCTTATTATCTACAAGATGTTCATGGTGGACAATGTAACACCCATTTTAATTATTTAGTCATTCTATTATAATTTTAATTATTATATGTTGATGTGCCCTTTGGTGGGGGTGTGTTGGATGATGATTGGTGGGTATCCCTGATATGGGAGGATTATTGGTGGTGTTTTGGTGTGGATATAATAATATAATAAATATTAGTAATATTGGTGGTGGTATTATTATTATATTTGTTATTATTATTAATATTATTAGTGAGTTAATATTATTATTATTATTATTATTATTAGTATTATTATGATTAGTATTATTAATATTTAGTAATATTATATTATATTATTATTATTATTATTAGTTGGAATTAGAATATTAAGAATAATATATAAGTTGAAGGGGTAAGAAGGGAATTAGGGAGAGAGAAGAGAAAACGGATACGAGAGAATTGGAAGAGTTGGGAGAAAGAACGATAGAAGTGAGAAGAACGGGAAAGAGAGCGAAGAACGAAGGAGAAGAGGGAAAGTCAGAATTGGCCAACCTTGGAGGATTTCTTCACCGATCAGACCGATTAACAAGGTAAGGGGGGAGAAACTTGATTGGGATGGTATTTACATGTATAGGGTAGTGGGGATTCCTTAACCCCGTAGGAATGTATCGTATATGAAGTTTTATGTTGTCATGCCTATAATTGTTGATTGATGTTGAGAATTGGTATTTGATAAACCAATGAGGAATTGAGATATGCCGATGTTGATGAATTATTGTTTTTGGTGAGTTTGGGGGTATTGGTTGGGTTTACAGTTTTAGGGAAGTTCCATGTGACCTTTTGATGTATCGATAGAATGTTTAAGTGTTGATTTTGGAATATGGATTAGGGAGCGATTGGTTTGAATTACGAGCACTATTGATACTGAGAATAGGATGAGAATTAGATTTGGAATGTTAGGCTTGATTTTGGCTCTGGTAACACTGCAGAGCTGTGGGAAAATTAGAGGTATCGCAGCATTCGCTGGGCTTCGCCTGGCGAGTGTTGGCGAAGCTTCGCCTGGCGAATGATGGCGAGTATTCGCCTGGCAAGCTGTGGCGAGTGGTAGCGAATAATTATGAATTAAATCCCAGACCAAAAGAGTAGGAACTTTGCCTGGCGAGTGTGGCCAGCGAAGGTTCGCCTGGCGAACGATTGCTTCGCTTGGCGAATGCACGATAGTAAAATGAGGGCTTCGCCAGCAGGTTCGCCTGGCGAATTCCAGCAAAGGTTCGCTACGGGGATTCGCCTGGCGAATGTCCCAGCGAACGTAGCAGAAAAATGTGACTTTTTATGATGTTTGGCCTTGAGCTTTGATCTTGTGTGATCCCTTTGGCCATGATGAAGTGATAGAGTGGTGATTGTAGGATTTAAATGGTGTACTTGGTGATAGTAAGTGATCCCTTAATATTTTATTTTAAGTGGATGATTAGTTGGTGTATCTCCGAGTGGTGGGATGTGTTTATACTTGGTGTTAGAAGGTGAGATTGCTCACTGTGTGATTTGAATTATATGAAGTTGGTGTGTAATATATCTATACATATATGCATTGACGTATGATGATATGATCAGGAGGATCGTGTACACTTAGTGTGCCCGAATATAATAGTTATGCATTGGTGTCGTGCATATCATGGTGTTTGGTGGGATGAATCATATCTCAGGAGGAGCGTAAGTGATTCATCCGTACTCCTTTGTGGAGAATGGTGGGAGATAGATCATATCTCAGTAGGAGCGTAAGTGATCGTCGGGGATAGATCATATCTCAGTAGGAGCGTAAGTGATCTGTCCAGGGTTCGATTGAATGAACCAATGAGACGGTACCGCATGCATGGTGATGAGTTGCATATTTGCATTATAATATGTTATATTGTAATTTGAACAGTAGGTTCGTGATTGGTGTTGTGGGGTGAATATTGGTGTGTTGGTGTGTTTTACTACCTTGTTTACATGTATTACATTACCAATATATTTTTGATCATGTTTTCTCACCCCTTTGTTGTTGCTGTGGTCTGTACTTCTTCGGAAGTACACATAATCCAGGTAATTAGCTAGCTTGGATTATGGTGTGCCTGTCGAGTCTAGGACGCTCTGATACGTAGCACGGGACTTGGGTGTTTTTAGTTGTCTTATGTTGAACTTGTATTTTATTTCCTGTGGACGTATCAAACCTTTGTTGGATTTTTACTATTTTATTATTTCCGCTGTATTTTGGAGAAAAACCTTTTATAAAGGAAATGTTGGTTTGTTATGTGATATCCCACTTGGGAAGAAAAACTCTGATATTTATTTATAATGTTTATTATTTTAATTGTTTTGGGAAGTGGGGTGTTACAATTGGTATCAGAGCAGGTTGGTCCGTCCGACCAGTGTAGTTGAGTTGAGTCTGTCCTATAGGATAGAGTTGAGTATCTTTTAACATGATGTTATTATTTTGAGCAGTATGGCGGGAAGGAACGATGCTGCATTGGCTGCTGCTATGCAAGAAATGGCGCAAGCGGTTGCTAATCAGAACCAAACTGCAGATGCCCAATTCAGGAGTTTGGCGCAGTTTCGGAGTAACAAGCCGCCGAAGTTTGAAGGAGGAATTCTGGATCCTGAAGCTGCACAGAAGTGGCTGAAGGCAACCGAGAAAATCTTCAGGACTATAGATTGTAGTGATGAGCAAAAGATGAGGTTTGGTACTCATATGCTGGAGGGCGAAGCTGAAGCTTGGTGGGACAACAATCGCCAAAGATTGGAAGTTGCTGGAACTGCCATTACTTGGGAGGTGGTTCAGAAAGGTTTTCTGGAAAAGTATTTTCCAGAAGATGTTCGAAGTGCTAAGGAGATTGAATTCTTAGAGCTGAAAAAGGGTAGTATGACTGTAGCAGAGTACGCTGCTAAGTTTGAGGAGCTGGTGCAGTATTGTCCTCACTACAATATTGAGGGGGCGATGACTTCTAAGTGTCTAAAATTTGAGAATGGACTGCGTCCAGAGATTAAGTTGGGGATTTCTTGTCAGAAGATCAGGAGTTATCCTGAGCTGGTAAGCAGGAGCAGAATTTATGATAATGACAACCGGGCAAGGATTGCACACTACAAAGCCGTTAACGACCGTAAGGGTAAGCAGAGGTTCAGTAGTACTCCTTATAGTGTCGCTGCTGGTAAGGGAAAACGTAAAGCTGCTGTTGATAAGAAGCCCAGAGAGGGGAGAGCATCTGCTGAGGGGAAATGTTTTCGGTGCGGTGGCATGGGACACCGTGCTAATGATTGTCCTAATGAAGTAAATAAGTGTTTTAAGTGTGGGAAGCCAGGTCATGTGATAGCGGACTGTAGAGCTACTATGCCGACCTGTTATAACTGTGGTGAGAAGGGTCACATCAGTACCCATTGCGAGAAGTCGAAGAAGCCTCAGACATCTCCGGCTGGTGGGAAAGTGTTTGCTTTGGCAGGGACTCAAGCTGTCAGTGATGAGCGAGTTATCAAAGGTACTTGTATTATCAATAATATTCCTTTGACTGCTATTGTTGATACGGGTGCGACCCACTCGTTTATTTCTGTTGATTGTGTGAAGAGGATAGGATTGGTGCTGTCTACTCTTGAGGGACGAATGACTATTGAGACACCCTCTATGGGCTCAGTGACTACTTCTCTAGTATGTTTGAAGTGTCCGCTGACCATTTTCGGTAGAGAATTTGGAGTGGATCTGATTTGTCTACCACCTGGTAATTTGGAGGTTATTCTAGGTATGAATTGGTTGGAGTTCAACCGAGTCTACATCGACTGTTTTCGAAAGGAATTGTTGTTCCTTACTCCTGAAGAGGAAGCGGTGGCGAGTTCTTTGTCTAGTAAAGAATTGAGGACCTTGTTGGAAGATGAAGCTAAAGTGTTTGCTTTATTTGCATCATTATCGGTGGATAGCAAAGCGTCAATGAAGGAATTGGCAGTGGTGAATGAATTTTTGGAAGTGTTTCCTGATGACATTACGGAATTGCCTCCGACGAGGGAAGTTGAATTTAGTATTGATCTTGTTCCTGGTACGAGGCCTATTTCTATGGCGCCGTACAAGATGTCTGCAATGGAATTGGCTGAGTTGAAATCTCAGATTGGAGAATTGTTGGATAGAAAGTTTATTAGACCGAGTGTGTCGCCGTGGGGAGCTCCAGTGTTATTGGTGAAGAAGAAGGATGGTAGTATGCGTTTGTGCATCGACTACCGTCAGTTGAATAAAGTGACTATTAAGAATAAGTATCCTCTACCAAGGATTGATGACTTAATGGATCAGCTGGTGGGAGCTCGTGTGTTTAGTAAGTTTGATTTGAGATCGGGTTACCATCAAATCAGAGTAAAAGAAGGTGATATTCAGAAGACTGCTTTTAGGACTCGATATGGACATTACGAATATGTTGTAATGCCATTTGGAGTGACTAATGCACCGGGAGTATTTATGGAGTATATGAACAGAATTTTCCATTCTTATTTGGATCAGTTCATTGTGGTATTTATTGACGATATATTAATTTATTCTAAATCGGATGAAGAACATGCAGGACATCTGAGAATTGCCTTGCAGGTGCTGAAGGAAAATAAGTTGTTTGCTAAACTGTCGAAGTGTGACTTCTGGTTGAAGACAGTAAGTTTCTTGGGGCATGTAATATCTGGTGCTGGTATAGCGGTGGACCCGTCAAAAGTGAGTGCAGTATTGCAGTGGGAACCGCCGAAGACAGCAACAGAGATTAGAAGTTTCTTGGGTTTGGCTGGTTATTACCGCAGGTTTATTGAAGGATTCTCTAATTTGGCGTTGCCATTGACTCAGTTGACGAGGAAGAACCAAGTTTTTGTATGGGATGCTGCTTGTGAAGAAAGCTTTAAAGAGTTGAAAAAGAAATTGACTACGGCACCGGTGTTAGTGTTGCCGACTCCGAGTGAACCATTTGTGGTATACTGTGATGCGTCTAAGATGGGATTAGGCGGAGTTATTATGCAGAATGGTAAGGTAGTAGCATATGCTTCGCGGCAACTGAGAGTGCATGAGCGAAATTATCCTACTCATGATCTCGAATTGGCTGCGGTTGTTTTTGTGTTGAAAATTTAGAGGCATTATTTATATGGTTCGAGATTTGAAGTGTTTAGTGATCATAAGAGTCTGAGATATCTGTTTGATCAGAAAGAGTTAAATATGAGGCAGAGGAGATGGTTGGAATTTTTGAAAGATTATGACTTCAGTTTAAGTTATCATCCAGGAAAGGCCAATGTAGTGGCGGATGCTTTGAGTAGGAAAGCAATTCATATGTCGGCTATGATGGTGAAAGAAATTGAGTTAATTGAACAGTTTAGAGATTTGAGTATGGTTTGTGAGACTACTGCAGATAGTGTAACGTTGGGTATGTTGCAGGTGAATAATGACTTCTTGGATATGATTAGAGAGAATCAGAAGTTAGATGTGAAATTGGTAGATTTGATGCCTGGAGTAGGAAGTGACTCCGATAGTGACTTTAAATTGGATAGTGCAGGTGTGTTGAGATTTAGAGGCAGGATTTGTGTACCAGAGGATGAGGAATTGAAAAAGTCAATTTTAAGTGAAGGACATCGTAGTAGTTTGAGTATCCATCCGGGAGCTACGAAGATGTATCATGATTTGAAGAAATTATTTTGGTGGTCTGGTATGAAAAGAGACATTGCTCAATTTGTGTATGCCTGTTTGACGTGTCAGAAGTCGAAGGTGGAACACTAGAGACCTTTTGGATTTATGCAACCATTAGAGATTCTAGTTTGGAAATGGGATTGCATTACTATGGATTTTGTTACAGGTTTGCCGAATACGGCGAGAGGATTTGATGCTATATGGGTGATTGTGGATCGATTGACGAAGTATGCACACTTTGTGCCGATCAATATTAGTTTCCTGTTGACGAAGCTGACAGAGATTTATATTCGGGTAATTGTGAAGTTACATGGTGTTCCGTCCAGTATTGTGTCGGATAGAGATCCGCGGTTTACTTCAGAATTTTGGAAGAGCTTACAGGAAGCTTTGGGAACTAAGTTGAAGTTGAGTTCAGCTTATCATCCGCAAACTGATGGTCAGTCAGAGAGGACTATTCAGTCGCTTGAGGATTTGCTGAGAGCTTGTGTGTTGGAAAAGGATGGTGCGTGGGATACTCATTTACCATTGATTGAGTTCACGTACAATAAAAGTTACCATTCGAGTATTGGAATGGCACCGTTTGAAGCTTTGTATGGGAGGAGGTGTAGGACTCCTATGTGTTGGTATGAGACTGGTGAGAATGTGGCGCTTGGACCAGAAATTGTACAACAGACTACTGAGACAATTCGGATGATTCGTGAGAAAATGAAAGTGTCTCAGAGTAGGCAGAAGAGTTATCATGATAATCGGAGGAAAGGGTTGGAATTCTGTGTAGGTGATCACGTATTCCTAAGAGTTAACCCGATGACTGGTGTGGGTCGTGCATTGAAGTCCAAGAAGCTGGATTCTAAGTTTATTGGACCTTATGAGATTTTGCAGAGAATTGGTGATGTGGCTTATAGGGTGGTGTTTCCGCTTGAGTTGTCGAACTTACATGATGTGTTTCATGTGTCGCAATTGCGAAAGTATGTTTCTGATCCATCTCATGTGATTCTGAGAGATGATGTTCAGGTTCGGGAGAATCTTACCGTTGAAACGATGCCGTTGAGGATCGAGGACCGTAAGATGAAACAACTCAGAGGGAAGGAGATACCTTTGGTGAAGGTAGCTTGGGGAGGTGCTGCAGGAGGCAGTGTGACCTGGGAGTTGGAAAGTAGGATGCGAGAAGCGTATCCGGAACTATTTCCATCAGGTAATTTTCGAGGACGAAAATAATTAAAGTGGGGGAGAGTTGTAACACCCATTTTAATTATTTAGTCATTCTATTGTCATTTTAATTATTATATGTTGGTGTGCCCTTTGATGGGGGTGTGTTGGATGATGATTGGTGGGTGTCCCTGATATGGGAGGATTATTGGTGGTGTTTTGGTGTGGATATAATAATATAATAAATAATAGTAATATTGGTGGTGGTATTATTATTATATTTGTTATTATTATTAATATTATTATGACTTTTAGTGAGTTAATATTATTATTATTATTATTATTATTATTATTAGTATTATTATGATTAGTATTATTAATATTTAGTAGTATTATATTATATTATTATTATTATTAGTTGGAATTAGAATATTAAGAATAAGATATAAGTTGAAGGGGTAAGAAGGGAATTAGGGAGAGAGAAGGGAAAACGGATACGAGAGAATTGGAAGAGTTGGGAGAAAGAACGATAGAAGTGAGAAGAACGGGAAAGAGAGCAAAGAACGAAGGAGAAGAGGGAAAGTCAGAATTGGCTAACCTTGGAGGATTTCTTCACCGATCAGACTGATTAACAAGGTAAGGGGGAGAAACTTGATTGGGATGGTATTTACATGTATAGGGTAGTGGGGATTCCTTAACCCCGTAGGAATGTATCGTATATGAAGTTTTATATTGTCATGCCTATAATTGTTGATTGATGTTGAGAATTGGTATTTGATAAACCAATGAGGAATTTGTGGAGGCAAATCGCCACATATCACACAAGTCTGCAAGACATTGGTTGATGCAGGTTTCGATGATGACAAATTCCCCTGATAGACTGGAAAGTATGAATTTCAGATCCACTAAACCAGATTTAACGTATCACCCACCATATCCTTTTTTCGCTTATCTTAAAACTTCTGAAATGAATATACTTTGTGTTAACAAAATGCAATCATGACTAAAGGCATGAAAAACTTCAAACTAATGAATTTTTGCAGGCTTGCAGGACATGGGTCGACCATAGGGTCGGCGTATTCATCAAAAAGGTCCAAATCAGTCAGCGTACAAAGCATGCGTCGACCATAGGGTCAGCGCATGAAGGAATAACATTCCAGTGGGTCAGCGCGTAAGGGCATGGGTCGACCATAGGGTCGGCGCACAAAGGAAATGAATTTCAACGGGTCAGCGCACGCCGATTGTATGGTCGACGCACACTGATGAAATTTCCAGAAATCCAAAACAGCACAGGCCATGCGTCGACGCACAGACCTGTTATGGTCGACCGTTCGCGCGGAAAATCTGTTTTAAAATACTTCCCTCTCATATTTGAAATACTGTTATGTCCTGAATCATGTTGGCACTATATATACTTGCTTAAACACTTGTGTCTACTAACATTTTGATACTCTTTTGATTCATGTGTTCAAAAACAAGAAAGAGTGAAATAGGTGTCCAAAATTCATCATCTTCATCTTCAACATCTCACAACATTTCAATTACACACAATCATTTTTGAAATGCATTTGTGAGAGATTCAATGTGATAAGGTTCGAGGCTTAGATTGGAGAATCAAGCTCGGGTTGAAGATTGCGACAGGTTCTTTCTTGAATAAAACCATTGGGGTTTTGCCCTCCAAGATTGGTTCGAATTTTGGGGGTTTTTGGACGAGATTCTTCATCAACGATCAATCGAGCAAAGGTGATTGTGAAGAGGTGGTCTTCACAAGTTTAGTAGCGGATTCGGTGATTTTGAAGGGAAGATCTCGGGTTCGATTTGGTGCTGTTGAGATCAGCCGGAGCCAAAGGTTTGAACAACAACGTGTTCTTCAATAAGGTGGCTGGAGTCAGAGGTCCATCAACACAAATCGAAGAACTTGATTCAGCTTGAATCAAGGGGCAAGGAGTGAAGGCAACATTCAACACATTGAGATTTTTGTTGTATATTTGTTGCTCAATCCTTGTATAAACTGTTCATTCAAACAGGTGATATCTATACAATATATCTCAATTCTAGTTTTAGAATTGAGGGCAGACGTACCCCGAAGCGAGGACGACGGGGGAACTGCCTCACCAAATTACTTGTCTTCTCTATTTTCAGCATTTACGTTACAGCTCAAATAAGTAATTTTTGTGTAAGCTCTATTGTCAAAATTGTGATATCAATTGAGTAAGAGGTTAAAACTTTGTTTTTAACTCTAAAGTACAACAATACATTGTACTAGGCTGGTTGAAATCACTTACTCAACATAAACATCACTTGGAGTGTTTTTGCACACCAAGTGTTTGACATATTGCTTGAACCAAAATTATCTTACATGTGTATCTAGTTTTGGTTTGATTTTGAATCATTGGAACTAGGAATCCTTACAACTGAAGTAAATAATCGATAAGTGTAGTTTGTGTTGTGATTCTATTTTTTCCGAATTGTCATTAATCCATAGGCTTACGTATATCCGGTTTTCCAATAACCGTTCGTTTTTAGACTATATTTTTCCTCGGCCGCTTCCGCACTTAAAACATTTTTAAAACCAATTTTAAATTGGTAGCGCCGACTCAAATTTTAATTGGGGATCTATTCAACCCCCTCCTTCTAGATCCGTGCCATAGTCTAACAAAATTGAGATATGCCGATGTTGATGAATTGTTGTTTTTGGTGAGTTTGGGGGTATTGGTTGGGTTTACGATTTTAGGGAAGTTCCATGTGACCTTTTGATATATCCATAGAATGTTTAAGTGTTGATTCTGGAATATGGATTAGGGAGCGATTGGTTTGAATTACGGGCACTATTGATACTGAGAATAGGATGAGAATTAAAGTTGGAATGTTAGGCTTGAATTTGGCTCGGGTAGCACTGCAGAGCTGTGGGAAAATTAGAGGTATCGCAGCATTCGCTGGGCTTCACCTGGCGAGTGTTGGCGAAGCTTCGCCTGGCGAATGATGGCGAGTATTCGCCTGGCAAGCTGTGGCGAGTGGTAGCGAATAATTTTGAATTAAATCCCAGAACAAAAGAGTAGGAACTTTGCCTGGCGAGTCTGGCCAGCGAAGGTTCGCCTGGCGAATGCACGATAGTAAAATGAGGGCTTCGCCAGCAGGTTCGCCTGGCGAATTCCAGCGAAGGTTCGCTACGGGGATTCGCCTGGTGAATGTCCCAGCGAACATAGCAGAAAAATGTGACTTTTTGTGATGTTTGGCCTTGAGCTTTGATCTTGTGTGATCCCTTTGGCCATGATGAAGTGATAGAGTGGTGATTGTAGGATTTAACTGGTGTACTTGGTGATAGTAAGTGATCCCTTAATATTTTATTTTAAGTGGATGATTAATTGGTGTATCCCCGAGTGGTGGGATGTGTTTATACTTGGTGTTAGAAGGTGAGATTGCTCACTGTGTGATTTGAATTATATGATGTTGGTGTGTAATATATCTATACATATATGCATTGACGTATGATGATATGATCAGGAGGATCGTGTACACTTAGTGTTGCCCGAATATAATAGTTATGCATTGGTGTCGTGTATATTATGGTGTTTGGTGGGATGAATCATATCTCAGGAGGAGTGTAAGTGATTCATCCGTACTCCTTTGTGGAGAATGGTGGAAGATAGATCATATCTCAGTAGGAGCGTAAGTGATCTGTCGGGGATATATCATATCTCAGTAGGAGCGTAAGTGATCTGTCCAGGGTTCGATTGAATGAACCAATGAGACGGTACCACATGCATGGTGATGAGTTGCATATTTGCATTATAATATGTTATATTGTAATTTGAACAGTAGGTTCGTGATTGGTGTTGTGGGGTGAATATTGGTGTGTTGGTGTGTTTTACTACCTTGTTTACATGTATTACATTACCAATATATTTTTGATCATGTTTTCTCACCCCTTTGTTGTTGCTGTGGTCTGTACTTCTTCGGAAGTACAGATAATCGAGGTAATTAGCTAGCTTGGATTATGGTGTGCCTGTCGAGTCTAGGACGCTCTGATACGTAGCACGGGACTTGGGTGTTTTTAGTTGTCTTATGCTGAACTTGTATTTTATTTCTTGTGGACGTATCAAACCTTTGTTGGATTTTTACTATTTTATTATTTCCGCTGTATTTTGGAGAAAAACCTTTTATAAAGGAAATGTTGGTTTGTTATGTGATATCCCACTTGGTTAGAAAAACTCTGATATTTATTTATAATGTTTATTATTTTAATTGTTTTGGGAAGTGGGGTGTTACAGACAACATTAAAATAGAGGGGGTGTCACTACGTGAAAAATGACACAGAGTCGCCACCAGATTTTATTTATCCCAAGGAGGGAAAGGAAAATAACGATAAAAACTTTGGGAAAAGAGCATGATCATCGCAACCAAGTCTTAGGGTTCGGGAGTCGGTTATGCGAGGGGAAGGTATTAGCACCCCCTCACATCCATCATACTCGATGGGAACCTTCTAGGTTGTTTCGCTTGAATGGGTGTTTTTAAAAGTTTGCTTGCTAAAAAGAAAAGAGGGGTTATTTTTTATTATAATGCTCGCCAAGGATTGTGGTCCTTGTGCCTACGTATCCTCACTTAAAAGAAGTGAAGAATTAGAGCTTCGTAGTTCAGAGGCTTGTGAAATGGTTGTTTGTTGGTTGATTTTATACCTTGAAAAAGGATATTCGAATTGATTCCCTAAGGCGAAAAGAAGTTTGATGAGTTGATGTTATTTTTATGTTTTTTGAGAAGAGATTGTTTTTGATTAGGATCACACTAAAGACTTTGGATAGAGATGAATGTTTCGAATAACCAAGTCGAGTGCCTTGTATTCAAAACATTCGGAACGAGTGTAGGAGGGTTCCATTCTCACTCCTTCTCCACCACTTTAAAGTTTATGGTGTATGACCCCAATTGTATCTTTTTTTTTGGGGGATTTTTATGAGAAAAATACCACTTGATGTTGGATCAAGGGTTTTATTGTTTGTAAAAATATTTGGAATTGATGCGAACAAGGTCGATGGCGAATGCACAAGGCTGTCGACTTACAAGGGTGAAAATGGCTCGATAAAATCGAGAGTTTATTTTTGAAAATAGTTTTGGAACCAAATATAAAAAATGACCACAAACATCCGCATACAAAGGCCATGCAACCATATCAGGTTAGTCGGCATGAAAAAACACAATATGAAAAAAAAATTTGGGAAAAAAACTAGGAAAACTAAGGGAAGTTCGCTAGGCGAAGGCTGTAGCGAAGCTGTCCAGAAACAACAAGAAGTTCGCTAGGCGAACTTCCCAGCGAACGCAAACAGAGGCGAAAGGGGGCAATGTTCGCTAGGCGAAGGTTCCTAGGAAAAAAAACAAGAAGTTTTCTAGGAGAACTTCCAGCGAATGAAAACAGAGGCGAAAGGGGGCAAAGCTCGCTAGGCGAAGGTGCCAGCGAAACTGCCTAAAAAAAACAAGAATTTCGCTATGCGAACTTCCAGCGAATGAAAACAGAGGCGAAAGGGGGCAAAGTTCGCTAGGCGAAAGTGCCAGCGAACATGACAGAAAAAAAAAACATCAAGAAGTTCGCTAGGCGAACTTCATGCTGTTTTGCCCAGAATATGCCTTTTTTATGGAAACAGAGGGAAAACAGGGTAATGTTCGCTAGGCGAACTTGCCAGCGAACACGACAATAAAGATGAGTATTTTTTAACTCATCTTACTATGTCAACTATGTTCTTTCTCTTTTCTTAGTTTTTTTACAACAATTTTTTGGTCATATCAAGACCTTATTACAGTTATACAACACAAGAAATAAACACATGAAAATATGCAAAAATGTAAACAAGATAAGGGTTTGAAGGGAAGGATACCCAAAAGCTACTATCTTCCTTCACCAATGAACTTTATTGGATGTGCTTCTATGGTCCACCTCCTTCTTCTGGTTCTTTTGTTCCTCTCTTGTTCTCTCAAGGTTTTCTTTTCAAACTCTTTTTTCTGTTTTTTTTTCTCTCTTACTCTCTTTTTCTGATTTTTTTTAATATCTCTTGCTCTCAATCTCTCTATGTGTCAAATGTATAGTGAATACCTTAATGTGTAAATCCCTTTTTCTACTACTGTTGCTTTTCTTTTATATCCAAAGCATTAGGGTTTTCACATGTCTTTAAACTTCAAAATTTCTACACTTAGAAATGTCCGATGCCACTTTCTTGGTGCCCCATTTTCCTCTAGAAATCTTACTTTTCTGCCGCACTTTTGCTTTTGTACCAAAACAATAGAGCTTGCACATGTCTCAAGTTTCAGAATTTCTACATTTGGAAATGCTTATTACCACTTTCTTGGTGCAACCCCATTTCTTTCCATTTCTAGCATGCTGTTTTTCTGCTTTTGCTGCTGCACTTTCCTAGTGCTGTTTTTCTGCATTGCCTTCCTTTATTCACTTGTTCTTGGGTTGTACTTGTGGTACATGCCTCTCTCTTTGACAGAATTTTGAAATTCTGAATTTTGGCATGTAAGTGAACCAACATGATCTAGTTCCTCAAGTTTTGTGACTTGGTTTGTTTGGTTGGGAATTAGTTGGTCATGGGGCTGTTTTGGATCAATTTAAAAATGCCTTGAAATTGCCCATGAATAAGCATAAATGGTTTTGCTTTTGAAATGCTCTAATGTTGAATTAAACCTTAATTATTTTCCTTGGATATTTGTGGGTTTAATTGGTTATAAATTATATGTAGCACATGGAGATTTGATGAGGCATGAAGGGTACCATAACATGAAATTAGTTAGAAACTTGAATTAAGACTAGAAATAGCTTAATTTTCTAAGCATTGCTTAGAGTTGGAAAATTTTGCAACAAATGTGACATTCTTGCAAATGTCATGAAATTTCTTTTTGTAACATTCTTGAATTCATGAATTTTGAATTTGGAATGGTGGATTTCCCTTATAACATTATTTGTAATGGATGAAGTCTTGAATTAGGCCTTGCACTTCATGTTCATTAGGAATATTAATCTTGAATATCCTAATATTTTTCAAGTAACTTCTCCTTGAAGGAATCTACATGAGTAGACTTTCCAACTTGAACCAAACCTTAGATGATGAACCTTTTCTTCCATGTAGCCCATGATAAGCAATTTATCTTATTTGGAATGGAAAACAACGAACCGACCCAATCCCTACCTTGTGAACCCACATGCTTAGTATGCAATAGAATGATGCGTGATATGACAAATGTAGGGTATGAAAGGCTAAAGGTGGAAATGAGGGTGTGACAGGGGGTGAAAATACACTTCTGAATTTAGCGGTGTAAACAAGCAAAGGTAGAATGTCACATAAAAACAAGTACACATTCTAATCATACAAACATCTATACATCAAGTATTCTCATCCATATACTACACCACTGATTGATCATTCACAAATGCAATACCAATGCAATTATACTCAACAATTGACTTAACATGCATATGGTACCAATATGAACACTCAGCTTCCTCTAACTCCTGATTCCCTATCTGGAATAGAGCATATCAAAATTTCTACATCACCATAGGACGCTTCACCGGCACCTATTGGAACCAGTTACTCGCTCCTGATCCCCACTATATGACTAAAGCACAACAAAGCTGAACTGAAGTTCGTACAATATGAATTCATGACTCGACAACATACACTTTAAAATATTCACATAAGGCTCCTCTTCTGACTACACATAACAAAAAATAATGTCAACAACATCAACATGATAGGCAAACATAGCAATGTACAATAACATTAAATCGCAACAACTATATCTACAAATACTCTTCATTTAATCAGTTACGCCATTTAACAAAATTTATAATTTAATTCATATCATAATTAAATATGTACTACTAGTGACCAATCATAGACGCCAAACAATACCATACAACACCTCAAATCATCACACAATAGCAAAAATTGGAATCAGAGCTCGATGCCACGCATCATAGCTCATTACGCTCATCCTAGTTGCATGGCGGGTTACTCACCACGGGCATGGCGTACGCCATCAACATAAAAACCCATGGCGACCTGGTTATTGACCGTGGGCATGGCGCCCGCCATCGACTTGCAGATAGCATAATTTGTCTTCCTGTATGGAATTCAATGCAAAACTCCAAATTTCTACTCTAACATTCCTAATCAATGCAGAAAATTAACCAAGTAGGTCATACATCAATTACTACATGTTAATTCACTCATTTAACACTACGACAAATAAGACTTTTTATGACAAAACTTTCTCCTCGAACATGCCAAAAACCAAGCGCATAGGTCCTGAGAGCGACATGTTTGATTTTTTTTTTTTAAAAAGAAAATAATATTTTCCTCAATTTAATAAAAAACCGAGGTAATATAGCTATAAGTGAGCGCCAAATTTTATCCATAAAAAATAATAAACCTTTTACCTTGGTGTTTTTAAAAACCGAAGGAGTATAGCTATAAGGGAACACACTTCGAATACCCGTAACTGAATTTTAGGTTTTTTTCAATGATTTTTCACTTGACTCCACTCAACTTCAATAATATCAATATTAATTTTCTCTAACTAAGAGAAAAGTTCAGATATAACTCTTCCATATTGTAACACCCTTCTAAATCCATAAATATTTCATAAATAAATTAATAAATAATTCAGCACAATGTACCAACAAGGGTGTCACATTATCATAAAAACATCTTAAATAAACATCCTGCTCTGTAAAATGGTTTTTCAAAACATTTAACATAATCATTCCTTCACTAACATCAACAAAAATTCAAACTTCGAAGTGGAATCATCAAACATCAAAGTCTTTTGGTCATTATCAAAAGTCACATCTTCAAATAAATCTAATCGTATAGAAAGCTCATACAATAAGTCTAACAAAACAATATAATATTCGACTCAAGCGTTCCTCACCCGATATTACATATTAGAGCAAGCCACCTCTATTATTAACAGAAATAGAGTAAAAAAACTCCAAAGATAAGTCTCCATGCATCTACGAGCTAATCTTGATCACCTGCGTGTTACCCACGTGGAGGCAACATTCAAACAGGCAGGGTGAGTAATCACAATTCATTACAAACGATATAGTAGTTACAACAACAATTATCAATAATTCATATATTCGTCACACATCACATACATACTCACACTGCCACTTCATTAAGTCACTCCCAACATCATTATATCATCAATCAACATCATCACCATAACATCACTTAAGTCACAACATCATCAAACATCATTTAACTCACAATTATGCAATGTTACTTAATATGTAATGCAACAACACAGACTCATGCATGTGGTATTAATTCTTTGATAAACACTTGGTTATCTTCCTTCAAAGATCCCCACCATAGGATCGATTCCCACTTGGAACCGGAGCTCATCATAAAACACACTCAATCCACACAATGGGATTGAGGCCACCATTGGATCAAAGTCCTAACATCGTCACTAGACCGAAGTCCTAACATCATCATGGACAAACGTCCTAATATATGCCATGAATGTATGATGCACAACACCAATAATAATTCGACCACGACTAGTCAATTGCATCATAATTCATGTAATCATCATAATAGCATCCTTCACATAGCATGCATACACATCAAACATGCTTAAATGTTAACTTTATTCAACACATCACATAATCTTCATCACATAATCATCATCACATAGCATTTATACCTAATGTTATCATACACGTCATCAAACGTCACTACAAGTAACATTTATCACCTCGCCTTAACATCAAAGTCATCATAATTAATTCCACAACAACATCATTATTATCATTAGACATAGAACATGACCAATTATTAATTACACAAATCCTTTTCATACATTTGACAAAATGACATTACTCGACAATACGAAATAACCGTCCACACATAAAATAGTTGAAATTATGGTACTGAAAATGTTTTTAAAGAGAAGATACGTTAAACCAACTTTCCAATGATCTGAACCACGCATCAATCGGACACTCACAGCTCGAGTTATGAATTTTTAAAGTTTTAGAAATAAATCTATCCCAGTCTGCTCACATGCTCGCTCGACGAAGCAGTCCACTCGCCTGAGGCTCTCCCGGCGAAACAGGGGCAAATCACCTTCCCCCATATAAAATTCCAGGAGCACCTCCTTTCCATTATTACTTTCGCCTCTCATCTCTCTTTTCACCTTATTATTCTATTATCTTCATTTATTCTAAATAAAAAACTAAAATTGTTATTATAACTCTAAAATAATATAACAACAATTATTTAGTTCTAAATAATAGTAATTAACACTTTAATCTACCACTAACTCACAATATGCCTTAATCATTAATAATTCGCATATATTCACCAATAAATTATAATTAATCAATTAAATAATCAATTATAATTTTTGGGGTGTTTCACATGTGGTGTGGGGAAAGTCATTTCCTCGTTAGAGATGATTATTATTTCTTTTAAGAAGTTAAAAATGGTAAGAGGAAGATTAAATCTTATGTTCTTAGCAAGGAATAACAAGAGATGCTTGTCATCCCAAGTAAATCACATATTACCTCAGTTTATATCTCGATTATTCAAAAAATCCTAGGGGAAAACAATTCAGAAACCTTTTTTTTTATTATATAATTTTTTTTTGTAAACTAAATGATATGTCTCATTAGTTTCCTTAATAACCAAGGGATAAGATAATCAAATTTTACTATAAAAACACTTGTTAAACAAATTTTGCCATCCTAACTTATATGTAGCCACTCCAAACTCGAATGGATCATTCTTTTAGGATCCATCTCACAAAATGATGTTTGTGTTGATGTTGTTCTCTATGATAGATTGCACGTGCAGAAAAACATATTTTCAATTTTGGAACATGTAATACCCCAAATTTTACCCTTACATTTAGTCAGTCAATTCGCATAGCATTTCATTTTTGCATCCATTAATCACTAACCAATCATTAAGTGCGATTTGATTTGCAGGAATTATCCCAGGGGAGTTTTGGTCATTTTACGCCGTTTTGGCAAATTCTGAAGAAAAGCGGTCTTTAGGTCTTGAGGCATTCAAACCATGTTTAAGACCGTTCTGAGCAGTTTTCCGTTTTCATGGATAAAGCGTCTTCTTGGATATACAACAAGAAGGAGTTAGTTTGAGTTTGTTCGGATGTAATCAGGTTGCGGTAAATGATCAAATGGTAGAAAGATAACGAATCTCATTCATAATATTGTCCAATACAAAAAGGGAAGTGAATTTAAATATTTGTGAATATCATTCGTGAATATTTATAATTTGCAAATAAGAGGTGAGTTTAAATATTTTTGAAGCTTTATTCATAAGTATTTGCAATTTACGTCTAAGGGGTGAATTTAAATAATTTTTGAATTATTATTCATAGATATTTAAAATTTACAAATGAGAAGTGAATAAATATTTTTGAACTTTATTTCATAAATATTTAGTTTACAATTGAAATGGATAAACAATTTTGAACTTTATTCAGAATACCCATTGGTTTACAAGAAGATTCGTTACATTGGCTATCTATTCTAAAAGGTTCTAAGTCCTAAGAATACTAAGTGTATCTTCATGATATTCCTCCTTTTAATTTCTTCACATACCTGCACAAAAGGAAACAAAGAAAGAGGTTAGAAGAGAGGGACGGACACCCTCAGAAAACTTTCATCACGGGGTGCCGGGAGGGTACAACCGAAGTCGCATCCTGCTCCCACTTCCGCATCTCAACCTCGACTACCGACCGACAGCATCCGTTCCATTGAGGGATAACCGAGAGAGAGAGTAAAAGAAGCATTTTCAGGCCGAAATGATTTGCACAACTGTGGATTCAAACGGATACATGTCAAATAAATATTGCGGGGCACTATCAAGTAAATTCAAGCCAAGACATGAGTTCATTTGCTGCCAACAGAATTGAAGTGGAAAGATTCATCACATAAAACCACAGTAGAGCAACCGGTGGATCACCAAAGCGAACCATCCCAGAACCGAGCTAAACTGCATAAGAAGCAATCCATTTATCAGTCAATAAGATCAAATGGCAGTTTAAAAATAGTTCAACTCAGAAAAAGCAGAACTAAGTTCATGTTCAGAATTAAGTTCATGTTCAGAACAAGTTCATGCGCAGTTCAAAGAGCAAATTCAGTTCAGGGAGAGGTGGTCAAGCACAAGCATCAATTCCTGCACCTGTCAAAACCAAAAAAGAATCAGTCGGTAGTTCGAATGCAAGTGCGAACGTGAGCCAATGTAAATAACAAAGCAAGATGAATTGAAAGAAGTTTAGCCCTCAGCTTTTATTCATCATCGGGCGTGAAAATTCGAGCGGCTGGGAGAGCCACGACCGAAGCCGTTACCAACTCCCTACCGAACATCGAATCATAGCATACGGTAATTTCGTGCAAACTGTCAGCCCACAATAGCAGTTCAGACCCTAAGGTCATCATCACCGTGCAACCTTCCCGGCGGCATGGATCAGTTCGAAGCACCCACTCTGAAATAAGAAGAAGAAAAGTAAGTGTGTTCCAATGGGTTTTCCAAACTGATACAAGGGTAAAACAGCACGGCCAATTCGGACTCAGACCCGGATGCCGGCAGGCCTGAATCACGTTGGTTTTCGAAGTTTTCCAACACCTGAAATTCACCAAAACAACATCAGGATTCCACAAAGTGATCAACCAAACTCAGAACAGGAAAATGAGTTACAAGCTACACAAACAGGCAACAAGGGCTTATGAACAAGCACAACTCGTGAAATACAAAACAAATTGCATCAGACAATTGGTATCAGCACAGACACAGCACAAATCATACCAGAAAAAGCGAGCTAGGTTCATATATCAGTAAGTCAAATATGCAGGTCACATTGGGAAATCGAAACGCAAAAGGGCTCAGTTCAGAACATCACTGCCCCGACAAATAAGTGCACCAGTCACAATCAAGCATAAAAACCATGACTCTGAACCAAATTCAAACGAGCAAAGAACACAGCAGAGATTATCAAAAGCAACTGTCAAAGGCAACCGCGGTATCATCGATTCCCTCATCAGGCTCAGAACATCGTCATCATCGCCGTATACCCCTTCTCGGCAACTTTGACTCAACCAAAGCATCAGCATCCATACCAAATCTGAAAGAAGAAAAAAGAATGTTAGTGAACTCGCATCAAGCAGAAATCAGACGAATCACAAGGAAAATCAAATCCAATCAAGTGAACCCAAAAAGGAAAGTCAGCGAGCAAATCGCAAAAGCCGCGTTTGAAGATCCATCAGGGATCAAATCCACATCTGCAAACATCAAAAGGAAATCCAATCAAATCACATCAGATAAAATCATCAAATCAGAAAATAACGCAAATCCAACACAATCAAAGGCCCACAGATCAGAGAGAGTGATATATAAAGGAACAACTTCACCATGTTGAAACCCTAAACGGACAAATCGCGAACACCCTAAACGGACAAATCGTGAACACCCTAGACGGACAAAAAGCGCGAACAAAACCCTAACGGGCTAGCGGCCGCGAGAGGGAGAGAGACCGAAAGAGAGCTGGGCGGCAACGAGAGGAAGGATTTAGAAACCATCACATCCATCCTCGAAACAAAGCAACCCGAGTGGAGAGGATTCACCGGCGCCGTTTAAAGCCACGACGAGCAAATACCTTCCCCGAAAGCTCAGTTCACATCATCGCCTCAAAGAAAACCACCGTCAAAAACGATGTAAACTCCTAATTCACGGTTATTATGTGTTGTTTTTCTTTTCAGGTTGAGCATGAGAGAAATCAGATCGCGAATGAAGACGAAGAAAGAACGCGAACGAAGGCGATGAATGAGAGAAACGGCGCCGCGAGGTGCAACAGGGTTTTGAAACCCTAGTGCTGGTGTTTTGTGTTTATGGGTTGCGTACAACCAGTTGGGTCCGGATGTAGCTACCGGCCCAACTTTTTTGTTTTCTTTTTTCCTTTTTTTCATTTTTATATTACAAAAGTTAATTTGTTTTAAATAAAAAAAATAGAAAATAAAAAATGAGAAAATAAAAAAAAACTTTTTAAATTAAACCTTTCGTTGATCATTAAGTAGACCTTTTTTAAAAAAAAAAACTCTTTTTAATACAAACTGATTTTTTTAGATTAAAACTAAAACAATTTTCAAAATAAATATTAAGTTTTTAAACTAACATTATTCCTCTTTTTTTTCTATATATAATTAAGACCTTTTTTTCAAAAAAATAACAAAAACCCCAAAATTTACATCTTTTTTTTCACTGTCTTTGTAATTCACTCGATGGCCGTCTGACTTTGCCCATTAACGCGTATGTTCATTTTTGCAGCCTATTACATTGCGTTTTTATTTAAGTTTCATCATTATTGTAATTGCTCCTCTCATGTAACCTCGCGAATCCTAACAATCGCGCTTTAGTTTCTGTCTTTGATTTTCTGCTTGTATGGCTTACTGTCTGCATTTTATCTCTGTTTGCATGATCCAATTCCTCACACATTCGTCAATTATTCTGTCACACTATACACATCCGAAGGTTAGGTCTAGCGTTTGGTCGCCGCGCCAATAGTCCTCAACTTCAACCCTTACAACTCTTACAAACCCTAATTTCATAAATGTCTCGCTATGGACAAAATTACAATTTTACCCCTAGCATTAGGTCAAAGAGCCGCCGCGCTCATTTTAGGGTTTCCCGCCGCGGAATACCTAATTTAACCCTAATTCAAATTAACAATTCAACGTAGAGATTTGGAGTTCCTACACTCCACGTAAGCGTGTCCTTAAGATGCGTTTATTCCCCCTTGAGACCTTGACCACAGTCAAGAAGTCTCTAACCTCCCTTTTGAGGGGAACTACGATTACTCTGATTCCACTCCCGTAAGGATACGTAGGCACAAGATGCGATGTCTTGCCGAGTAAACCTAGAATTAACCCCTTAGGTCTCCTTTCTCACTTTTAATCTTTTGTACATATACCTTAAGCAAATAGTAAACATTTGAAAAAAAGGTTCCTGTAGAGTACTACAGAAGTTTAGGGTGCTAATAACTTCCCTAAATTTAACCAACCCCCGAACCCTAGATCTTCCCTCGCATTGTGTTTACGATGCAAAATAGGTTTTCCCTCTTTTGACCTTTTCCTTCGGATAAATCAAAGAGCGGTTGTGAATTGAATTGCGATTCAAACTCATTAATAGTTTGTGATCCTATTTCCACCGCAACAGAAAATGGCGACTTCACTGGGGAATATTCTTAATTTTTGAGGGTTATCCCTAATTTGTTCATATTTATTGCTACTTGTTTTGTTATTTTGCATGTATATATTTGTGCTCTGGTTTGGGACTGTTCCTTGTGTTGTGAGATAAGTCCTACGCCCGGACTAGTGACATTATTATAGGATGGGGATATATTCGATGAGGCTTATAGGGAGTTGAATCTCGACCAAGTTGATTCGAGAATCACCGCTCAGTTGAGACCTTTTCGAAAATGGTTCGGTTGAACGAATAATCGTGAAAACTTTTTCCATGGTCGATTGGAGTCTGTGATATTGAGGACCGTAGTACCTTAACACCACCTTGGCCTTATTTAGGACGTAGTGCGGGAGCTATGTGGGAATAATCCTACAACGGTTGCTACGCGATACTACACTCAAAAGAGGTTCTCTTGAGAATATTATTAACCCCCGAGTCAATCGGAAGGTCGATAATATCCGAAAGATGGGCTGATGACTTTGGGCACTTTTTAGAACCTTGTTCGGCAGGTACAACTAACCTATAGTACACTCCTTTTGGGGATGGGTAGACCTTAACTCCACTCATGACTTTTAACCTAGGGTTTTGTGTATTCATGTGCATGGCATCCATAAAGCATCCCATTGCATTGTATTTCATGGAATTCAAACATCATTTATATCGCGGGATACTATAAATAAAAAATAAAAATGAAAAAACAAGAAAAAGATTTCCTTGGTACCCCACGACATTCGTAAATGCTTGAATTCCATGAAAATCTTCATTTGCATTCGCATCATAGCATCATATACTTTCTTGCATTGCATGTGTCTTCCGTTTTCTCATGTTCGGTTCTCTCGCCTTCCAGTTTCGTCACCCTGAGTCCTCGGCACCAGTACAACACTAGAGCTCAAACTCGGAAGAGAATGGAGGATCAGACAAAAGAGATTGATCGCCTTAGCAACGAACTTGAAGACCTGCGAGGGGGTATGGGGCGTATGATGGAATTGTTACATGTCATGAATGCTAAGATGGATACCCAACCCACTGTTGTTTCCGAGATTACCGGCATTACCGTGGACCCTCAACCAAATGTGACCGTAGCAAGGGACCCACCTTATGGTCTTGCTCCCGGTTTTGTGCCTCCTCAAGCCACTGTTCCGATTAATCAGCCTGTTCAGCAAGCCGTTCCTTTATTTTCTGAAGTTTCTAGGGGGGCTCCTATCTTTGCACCACCTGTTGTGCACACCCGTGTACAAACGTATTTCAATGAGACAGTCTTTGATAATCTTGATGAGAATGTTGAAAGTTATGAGAAACATGACAAGCTTCGTGAGGAAGTAGACACTATCGTCCAAAGATTGAGAAAGGTAGAAGGTGATCAAATTTTTGGGGCTGCTGCAAGGGACGTCTGTTTGGTCTCAGGTTTGGTTATTCCCCCGAAGTTCAAAACTCCGAACTTCGATCGCTATGAAGGTGCCACTTGTCCTAAGAGTCATCTGATCATGTACTATCGCAAAATGGCTGCCCATGTTGAGAATGATAAATTGATGATTCATTGCTTCCAAGACAGTTTGAAGGGTGCTTCTTCCAAGTGGTATTTAACTTTGGACCAGTCTCGCATTAAGAGTTTCCAAGATTTATCTGACGCTTTCATCAAACATTACAAGTACAATATGGATCTAGCTCCTGACAGAAGACAGTTGCTGAGTATGTCACAAAAGAATTCTGAGTCATTCAAAGAGTATGCTCAAAGGTGGAGAGAGATTGCTTCACAAGTAGAACCTCCTTTGACCGAGAAAGAGTTAGCTGATTGGTTTGTCGACACGGTTCGTCCAGAATTTTACGAAAGGATGGTGGGTAGTGTGACTTCAAATTTCTCTGACATCGTTGCTGTGGGTGTCAATATTGAATTGGGTATGAAAAGCGGTAAAATGACAAATACTCATGGTGTTTCAAAGGATCAGCCGAAGAAACCTTCGTACAGCTCTCAGAAGAAGAAAGAAGGTGAGACTAATGCTATATCCTCTGGTAGACGAAGAGACCAATTTTATCAATATCCGCAAGGTTATGCTCAACCTCAAGGGTATCCGATTCAATATGCTCAACCACCCTATGTGGCAGCTGTTGCGCCTTCTTTCAATCAACAGGTTCCTATGTATCAACCCATGCAACAATCTCCTGTTTATCCGCCTCCTAACTATCAACAAGCGCCCAACGCTCCCGCTCATCAACAGCCAAAGAGTCCAGCCCCTCGCCAGAATGTTCCGAACAAGAGACAGTATAAACCTTGCCCGCCGATTCCAATGACTTTCACCGAGTTGTATCCCTCATTAGTCAAGCAAGGTCTAATTACTACTCGAGCTTTGGGTCCGCCTCCTAATCCGCTGCCCGCCAATTACAACGCCGCTGCTCATTGTTTATTTCATGAGGGTGCGCCTGGTCATGATCTAGAGAACTGTTATGCTCTCAAAAATCTTGTCAGGGATTTATTGGAAAAGAAGATTTTGTCATTTGAAGATCCTCAACCGAATGTTAAGAAGAACCCTTTTCCTAACCATGAGAGTGTTAATGCCATTAGTGCTGATTCTGAGGAAGGTTATGTCCTTGATGTTGTTCAGATTAAGACTCCTCTTAAGATATTCCATTCGAAACTGTTTGAAGCCGGTCTAGTAGATACTTCCCACGTTGCATGCGCAAGTTGTGATGACAGTATTAAGGGTTGTGTGTTGGTTCAGAACGATGTTCAGAGGTTGATTAATGAGGGTATTTTACAAGTGACAAGCCAAGCCAAGAAGGATGAAGTCGCTGTGGTTGAGCCTGTCTTCCATCAGCCTGAATCAAGGGGTAAGGTACCAGTGTTTAATCTGTCAGGGGCAAGTTCTGCCAATCCCGTGTTCGATATACCAAAGTCGTCTATCCCTGAGACGAATCAGCCTAAGCCTATAATTATTCGAAAACCAAGTCCGTTTCCTTTCAGTGATCCTAAAGCTGTACCTTGGAAATATGACGTGACGATGATTGACAAGGAGTCTGGGAAGGTTATTCCAAATGAAGAGGTTAAGGACACTGTGACCAATATCGCAGAGGCAAGCAGGATGACTCGCAGTGGCCGTGTGTATACTCCCCGTTTCAATGAGGTTCCACCTAAGGAAACAACTATTATCCCAGTGCCTGTCAAAGACAAAGGTAAGGGAGCCGTTACGAATGATGAAGACGCTGAGTTTTTGAGGATCATCAAGAAAAGTGACTATAAAGTTATCGATCAACTTCATCAAACTCCTTCCAAGATTTCGATCTTATCTCTGTTGATGAGTTCACCCGCTCATAGGATGGCCTTGCAGAAAGTTTTGACTCAAGCCCACGTAGATCAAGATATCAGCACCAGTCGGTTCAATAGTGTGATTGCCAATCTGACCGCATGCAACACTCTTAGTTTCAGCAACGAAGAATTACCAAAGGAGGGTCCGAATCATAATCGTGCTTTACATATATCAGTAAAATGTCAGGAGGACAATTTAGCAAGAGTGCTAGTGGACACCGGCTCTTCTCTGAATGTTCTACCCAAGAGGGTTCTCGATAAGTTGGTTTTCAAAGAGACTGTGTTGAAACCTACTCCTTTGATCGTCAAGGCTTTCGATGGTTCTCGCCGGTCGGTAATGGGGGAGGTGGAACTTCCTATCCTGATTGGTCCGCAAGTTTTTAATATCACGTTTCAGGTCATGGACATTAATCCCAATTACAGTTGCTTACTTGGAAGGCCGTGGATTCATGCCGCTGGGGCAGTAACCTCAACGTTACATCAAAAGATGAAGTTTGTGATCGATGAAAAGTTAGTTATTATACACGGTGAGGAGGATCTGATGGTCAGTAACCTGTCTTCTTTCCGTTACATCGAGGCCGATGAGAATGCTTTGGAAATCTCCTTTCAAGCACTCGAGATCGCCAATGCTGTTCTATTAGAAGTCGAAGAGACAGTGGGCCAGGGTAATCCATCTTTTGCATCTCTGAAGAGTACCAAATCAACAATTGACAGGGGCATTCCGAAAGGTTGGGGAGAAGTAATTGACGTCAAGACCAAAACTGATCGCTTTGGGTTGGGTTACAAACCAACTCAGAATGGAGCTGCCACAACTGTCGAAGGGCGTCCGAAGGTTATCCAAGAGGTATTTGTCAGCGGAGGTTTCCAAGTCAATGCCGTCAGTGACTGTGGGGAAGATGAAGATCTGAGCAACCTGGTGTTTAAGGGTGATGCAGCTTTGAACAACTGGGAGGCCGTAGAGATCCCTGTTATTTTTCCATTATCAAAGTAATTTTTAGCATTTTCACTTATGTTTTCAAACAAAAAATCCGTAGCCCTGCCCAAGGCTATAGGGTCGCTTTTGTTGGGCCACCTTTCACTTTTAAAAGGATATTAATAAAGGAATTTTGTTCAATTCCACTTTGGTTCATTTGCGTTTTTCGTTTCCACCTTTTAAAAATGAAGTTGGCAATCTTTTTCAAAAAAAAAAAAAAAATAGCATTTCATTTCTTATCTTACATATCTTCGAGCATTTTAATTAAGTAAGCCTTCCATCATGCAGAGACATCGCAAACCTTGTTGGATCCAATGACTTTATTGACACTCCTAACTGGGATGCACCCATCAATCAAGCTGAAGACGAGGGTGAAGAAGATTTTGAAATACCCGCTGAACTGACAAAATTGATTGAGTACGAGTACACAGAGCTTCAACCGCATAAAGAGCAGGTGGACTTGATTAATCTTAGTACAGATGAAAACAAGAAAGAGGTCAAGATTGGTGCAATGCTTGGGACAGAGGTTAAGCAGGGGCTGATTGAGTTGTTAAAAGAATATATTGATGTGTTTGCGTGGTCATATCAAGATATGCCTGGTCTAGACACAGGTATTGTTGTTCACAAGTTGCCACTTAAGCCAGATTGCCCACCTATCAAACAAAAGCTTCGAAGAATGAGACCCGACATGGCTTTGAAAATTCGAGATGAGGTTAAAAAACAGTTAGATGCAGGTTTCTTGGCAGTTGCAAAATATCCAGATTGGGTTGCCAACATTGTGCCAGTGCCCAAGAAAGATGGTAAAGTCAGGATGTGTGTGGATTACAGGGATCTGAACAAAGCAAGTCCGAAAGATGACTTCCCTCTGCCACATATTGATACACTTGTAGACAATACAGCCAGTTTTGCGTTGTTCTCATTTATGGATGGTTTCTCTGGCTATAATCAGATCAAAATGGACCCCGATGATCGAGAGAAGACTACTTTCATTACTCCTTGGGGGACCTTTTGCTACAAAGTCATGCCCTTCGGTTTGAAGAACACAGGGGCAACTTACCAACGCACTATGACAACTCTTTTTCATGATATGATGCACAAAGAGATTGAGGTGTATGTGGACGATATGATAGCCAAATCTCAGAGTGAAGAGGAACATCTAGACCATTTGGTGAAGTTGTTTGAACGACTCAGGAAATATCAGTTGAAATTGAATCCTGCTAAATGTACCTTCGGTGTCAGATCTGGAAAATTGCTTGGTTTTATTGTTAGTCAACGAGGGATTGAGGTAGATCCTGACAAAGTCCGAGCCATTCAAGATATGCCAGCTCCGCAAACCGAGACACAAGTTAGAGGTTTTCTTGGGCGTTTGAACTATATTTCCAGGTTTATCTCTAACATGACCGCTACTTGTGAGCCGATATTCAAATTGCTTTGTAAGGGGCAGACGGTTGAGTAGAACCCTGATTGTCAGAAAGCGTTTGAGAAAATTAAGAATTATTTGCAAGACCCCCCTATTCTGATTCCTCCCGTACCCGGAAGACCGTTGTTTATGTACCTTACTGTTCTTGAGAAGTCTATGGGTTGTGTGCTTGGGCAACATGATGAGACTGGAAGAAAGGAACATGCGATTTATTATCTGAGCAAGAAGTTTACCGACTGTGAAAACAGATATTCACCATTGGAGAAGACTTGTTGTGCGTTGGCATGGGCCGCTAGGCGCCTTCGGCAATATATGGTCTGTCATACCACATTGTTGATTTCTAAAATGGATCCGATCAAGTATATTCTTGAAAAACCTGCTCAAACCGGGAGGCTAGCCCGTTGGCACATGTTGTTATCCGAATATGACATCCAGTATGTACCCCAGAAGGCAATTAAGGGTAGTATTTTATCGGATTATCTTGCAGATCAGCCAGTTGAAGATTATAAACCTCTTAAGTTTGACTTTCCTGATGAGGATATTTTGTTGATCAAGAGATATTGTGAAGAGCCAGATCCGAGCGAAGGTCCAAAACCAGGTCTTTGGTGGAGGATGATGTTTGATGGTTCATCGAATTTCAATGGGCATGGTATAGGCGCCGTTTTGATGAACCCAAAAGGGGGGTTCACTCCGTTTACAGCAAGGTTAGACTTTGAGTGTACTAATAACGTCGCGGAGTATGAAGCATGTATTCTTGGCCTCGAAGCAACAATTCACCTCCGAATCAAACTTCTCAAAGTAAGTGGTGACTCAGCCTTGGTTATTTACCAGGTACAAGGCAAATGGGAAACGAAGAATGAGAAGTTAATCCCTTACAAGGACTACATTGTCGAACTGATTAAGTATTTCGACGAGATAGAGTTCGAGCATGTTCCTAGATCTGAGAATCACGTTGCTGATGCTTTAGCCATGTTAGCATCCATGTGGAAAGTTAAATTCGTTAATGAAGCACCTCTTATTCATATTGAACGCAAAGTTGAGCCCGCTTATTGTCAAGTAGTTGAAGAGGATGAGGTGGATGAAAAGCCTTGGTTTCATGACATCAAGAAATATCTAGTCAAGCAAGAGTATCCCGATGGTGCTACCGGTCTGGACAGGAAGACATTGAGAAGACTGGCTTCAAAATTCTTTATCAGTAATGGTGTGTTATACAAAAGAAATCACGACATGGTTTTGCTCAGATGTGTTGATAAACGGGAAGCGGACATGTTACTGCAAGAGATTCACGAGGGAACCTTCGGAACTCATGCCAATGGCTATGCTATGTCTAAGAAGATGTTAAGGGCTGGATATTATTGGTTGACTATGGAAGCTGACTGCATCCAATACGCTAGAAAATGCCATAAGTGCCAAATTTACGCTGATAAAATGCATGTACCTCCATCGCCGTTGAATGTTTTGTCTTCACCATGGCCGTTCTCAATGTGGGGCATTGACATGATTGGGGCAATCGAGCCGAAGGCTTCTAATGGTCATCGTTTTATCCTCGTTGCTATTGATTATTTCACCAAGTGGGTAGAGGCTGTTTCCTACACCAACGTGACTAAGCAAGTGGTTGCCCGCTTCATCAGGAAATAAATTATTTGCCGTTATGGAATTCCAAGTCGGATAATAACTGACAATGGCACCAATCTGAATAACAAGACTATGAAAGAGTTGTGTGATAACTTCAAGATCACGCATCACAATTCTTCTCCGTACCGTCCTAAGATGAATGGGGCCGTTGAAGCTGCGAACAAGAATATTAAGAAAATCCTGCAAAAGATGGTCGTGACTTACAAAGATTGGCATGAGATGTTACCGTTTGCTTTGCATGGATACAGGACCTCAGTGCGAACTTCGGCAGGGGCAACACCTTTCTCATTGGTGTATGGAATGGACGCCGTACTCCCCATCGAAGTAGAGATACCTTCTTTAAGGGTGTTGATGGAAGCTGAACTTGAGGAAGCTGAATGGGTTCAAGACAGACTGGATCAGTTGAATCTCATTGACGAGAAACGCATGACAGCTATGTGCCATGGGCAATTATATCAGAAACGGATGAAAAGAGCATTTGATAAGAAGATTCGTATCCGTGAGTTCCGTCAAGGAGAGCTCGTACTCAAAAAGATCTTGCCAGTGCATAAAGACATGCGTGGAAAGTGGATGCCCAATTATGAAGGCCCATTTGTTGTAAAGACTGTTTTCTCCGGAGGGTCTCTGATACTTACAACAATGGATGGTGAAGAGCTTGCACATCCCGTGAATTCTGATGCAGTCCGAAAATACTATGCCTAAAAACCCGCTAAGTTGAAAACCTGAAAAAGGCGACTTAGGCAAAAGTAAGGGTTAGAAAAAGTAATAATAATAAAAAGCTCGCTAAGTTGAAAACCCGAAAGGGCGACTTAGGCAAAAAAGAGCGTCCCGGTGGATTGAAAACCCGAAAAGGCGGTCCAGGCAAAAGTTAGGGACGAAGGCATTTCATTGCATCAGAAAACACCGATCATCGCGAACACGCTTTCCACATGAGAGCCTTTTCCCAGTTCGTTCATCCTCGTCCAAAGCAAGATTCTGGATAGTCTTAGTTATTAGTGTCAGTAGGTGTCGTTGGATTCAATATAACCTTTTCCCATATTGCCAATTTCAAAAACATAATCATCTGTGGAGCTATGCCTTCAGCAAGCTGCCATCCTTTAATAAAAGATACCATTTTGTTACTTAAATTCCTGGGTGCATTACTCTTATTTCTATTGTTATGCAAAATGCCATTTATTCTTAAAATTTTGAAAATGGAAGGTGCTTTGGAAATTTTTAAAACTGTTCTTCGAAAACGCAATCGAAAATATAAGAAATTACTTTGACTAGTGGAAATTTCTGAAGGATCTCTTCACTCCGCTAAAATCTCATTGTTGCAGAAACACTTTTAAACCATTGCTCTGACCCAGTCCCCAGCGAGACTATAAGCTGACAACTTTTTCTTGGGTAACTCGAAAGTGTCCCTCAGGTTTTCTTCTCCCCATGTGAAGACATGATACTGTGCACCCAAGCAGATTACCTTCTCCCCAGAGAAGTCAGAATTCTAAAACCAGATTTGGTTCTACCATTGTTTTTTTCTTACCCATGATTGACGTATTGGTTGCAGAGGACGCAGGGTATCTCCGTCGAGATGTTTATTTCATCTCTCGTCCCGTCTATAGTCAGTTTCGTCAGCATACGCAGGGGCATAAGCATCACATGCCTATTTCATATACTCATTTCACATGCTCATTACATACTCATTCCATAACATCTTGCATATTTAACTACATACATAGACATTAACATACATTCACATTAACATATGCAGTAACATATGCGTTAGCATTCACAGGTTCATGGTGTCATTCCATCATTGGTTGTTACCGCCGAGTAACTGGGTTGGTCCATTCTCTCCAAATAGATTGTCAGCCCTAAGCATAAAATACCTACTTGTTTCCAGTTTCCCCACAGAGCTCGATCCTCGTGGATGACGGTTACTTCAGCTATCTTTCCTCGCCAGGATAAGATATTCACCCTTCGAGTTCATTCCCTCGATGGAGTCTTGATTACCAGTCTTCTTTCTAGCTCGATCCTAGATTGAACCTCAGTATTGTCGGTCGTCGAGCCCAACCGGACGTGCATTTATTTTGTACCATCTAAAGATTTTCACCCTACCTTGGCAGATATGCGACTGTTCTCGCCTAAGAAGCTTATCACTGTACCCGGATATGCATTTATTTTGCACTATCTTTCAAGAAAATCAATCACAAAACCTTTACAGATACACGCCAGTTCACGCCTGGAAAATCTATCAGTACAACACTTTACAATCCTACACGTTACAGCATCGGTATGCGACTGTTCTCGCCTGAGAAGCCTATCGATATAACAATCCTACAGCATCGATCAGCAACAGTTCTCACAAGAGAAGCTTATCACAATCGATCAGCAACAGTTTTTACCAGAGAAGCTTATCACAACATTTTACAATCGATCAGCAATAGTTCTCACAAGAGAAGCTTATCACAATCGATCAGCAACAATTCTCGGTTAAGAAGCTTATCGTAACATTCTTCTGCAACGGTATGCAACAGTTCTCCGCCGAGAAGCTTATCATCATTATCTGTTATCACCTCTACAAGCAGTTCTTACATGAGAAGCTTATTATTGCCATTCTTGCAAATAAGCGACATTTCTCGCCTGAGAAGCTGATCCTATCTTCGTTATGACTCGCAGCAAATGGCCATCTCCACTTGAGTAGTTGGGCTTCCATTTTCCTTATCGTCGCGAAGTATGGGGAGGTTTGAACCGAATCATATTCAGGAGAGCACGATCTTGAAGTATGAAGAAGTTCATTTACCCTTTAGTAAAAGAAGGAGCAGAATCATATTCAGGAGAGCACGATCTTGAAGTACGAAGAAGTTCATTTACCCTTTAGTAAAAGAAGGAGCAGAATCATATTCAGGAGAGCACGATCTTGAAGTATGAAGAAGTTCATTTACCCTTTAGTAAAAGAAGGAGCGGAATCATATTCAGGAGAGCACGATCTTGAAGTATGAAGAAGTTCATTTATCCTTTAGTAAAAGAAGAATCAGAATCGTATTCTAGGCGCCGACCTTAAATATGAGAAGATTTATTTATCAGATAAGCAGCCGCCTCTTTATTTGAGTGCTTATCCATTTTGGCATGTAAGTCCCTTCCAACGATAAGTGACAGTTCTCCCTCGAGAAGCTTATCGGGGCATTTCCTATCAAAGTCCATTTATTTTGGCATACAGCCGGTCTTTACCCTGTATATGATATGGATTTTTAAAAAATCCATCCGATCCCATCACGAAGGATAGTTTATAGAAGCTTGGATGTTATTCTTTGCTCAATGCTCCAGCCTTCTGTGATCGATCTTGCAATCGTGTAGATCCAGTTTTATTATTAGACATTCCCAAGTGGAGGTCATCTCATAGGTGCCATCTCCATTTAAGGACCTTATTCTTAAAGTCCATTTATTTTGGCATACAACCGGTTTTTACCCTGTATATTTGCTACGGAGTCCCGAAAAGTCCGTTTGATCCTGTCACGAGGGATAGGTTACAGAAGCTTGGATGTTATTCTTTGCTCAATGCTCCATGCATTCTGTGATCGATCTTGCAATCGTACATGATCCAGTTTTACTTTTAGGTTCCCCAGTGGAGGCCGTCTCATAGGTGCCATCTCCATTTGAGAGTCCCGTCCCCGTTCTAAAAATGACAATTGGTCGTGTTCGCACCAGTTGACCATCATTTTAGAATTCCCCAGTGTTGTACTGTGTCCCAGCGCTTCGTTTTCCCCAGTGTGTTCTTCTCGTAGCGTCTGTCCCTGTGTCGTCGTATTCATCAGCATTTTCGCATTCATCATTCCAGCATACGCGTCATATCATATTCATGGCATTGCTTGCATCAGTCTGCTTTTGTTTTGTCCATAGCATCGCATATCGCCACATATAAGGGCAAAATTTTCGGTTATCTATATTTAAATCCCTCCACCATGATTCCTCGAGTCTCCGTCGCTCAAATCATCTGGTGTAGCTATTTAAATAGGGGCAACTGTAATACCCCAAATTTTACCCTTACATTTAGTCAGTCAATTCGCATAGCATTTCATTTTTGCATCCATTAATCACTAACCAATCATTAAGTGCGATTTGATTTGCAGGAATTATCCCAGGGGAGTTTTGGTCATTTTACGCCGTTTTGGCAAATTCTGAAGAAAAGCGGTCTTTAGATCTTGAGGCATTCAAACCATGTTTAAGACCGTTCTGAGCAGTTTTCCGTTTTCATGGATAAAGCGTCTTCTTGGATATACAACAAGAAGGAGTTAGTTTGAGTTTGTTCGGATGTAATCAGGTTGCGGTAAATGATCAAATGGTAGAAAGATAACGAATCTCATTCATAATATTGTCCAATACAAAAAGGGAAGTGAATTTAAATATTTGTGAATATCATTCGTGAATATTTATAATTTGCAAATAAAAGGTGAGTTTAAATATTTTTGAAGCTTTATTCATAAGTATTTGCAATTTACGTCTAAGGGGTGAATTTAAATAATTTTTGAATTATTATTCATAGATATTTAAAATTTACAAATGAGAAGTGAATAAATATTTTTGAACTTTATTTCATAAATATTTAGTTTACAATTGAAATGGATAAACATTTTTGAACTTTATTCAGAATACCCATTGGTTTACAAGAAGATTCGTTACATTGGCTATCTATTCTAAAAGGTTCTAAGTCCTAAGAATACTAAGTGTATCTTCATGATATTCCTCCTTTTAATTTCTTCACATACCTGCACAAAAGGAAACAAAGAAAGAGGTTAGAAGAGAGGGACGGACACCCTCAGAAAACTTTCATCACGGGGTGCCGGGAGGGTACAACCGAAGTCGCATCCTGCTCCCACTTCCGCATCTCAACCTCGACTACCGACCGACAGCATCGGTTCCATTGAGGGATAGCCGAGAGAGAGAGTAAAAGAAGCATTTTCGGGCCGAAATGATTTGCACAACTGTGGATTCAAACGGATACATGTCAAATAAATATTGCGGGGCACTATCAAGTAAATTCAAGCCAAGACATGAGTTCATTTGCTGCCAACAGAATTGAAGTGGAAAGATTCATCACATAAAACCACAGTAGAGCAACCGGTGGATCACCAAAGCGAACCATCCCAGAACCGAGCTAAACTGCATAAGAAGCAATCCATTTATCAGTCAATAAGATCAAATGGCAGTTTAAAAATAGTTCAACTCAGAAAAAGCAGAACTAAGTTCATGTTCAGAATTAAGTTCATGTTCAGAACAAGTTCATGCGCAGTTCAAAGAGTAAATTTAGTTCAGGGAGAGGTGGTCAAGCACAAGCATCAATTCCTGCACCTGTCAAAACCAAAAAAGAATCAGTCGGTAGTTCGAACGCAAGTGCGAACGTGAGCCAATGTAAATAACAAAGCAAGATGAATTGAAAGAAGTTTAGCCCTCAGTTTTTATTCATCATCGGGCGTGAAAATTCGAGCGGCTGGGAGAGCCACGGCCGAAGCCGTTACCAACTCCCTACCGAACATCGAATCATAGCATACGGTAATTTCGTGCAAACTGTCAACCCACAATAGCAGTTCAGACCCTAAGGTCATCATCACCGCGCAACCTTCCCGGCGGCATGGATCAGTTCGAAGCACCCACTCTGAAATAAGAAGAAGAAAAGTAAGTGTGTTCCAATGGGTTTTCCAAACTGATACAAGGGTAAAACAACACGACCAATTCGGACTCAGACCCGGATGCCGGCAGGCCTGAATCACGTTGGTTTTCGAAGTTTTCCAACACCTGAAATTCACCAAAACAACATCAGGATTCCACAAAGTGATCGACCAAACTCAGAACAGGAAAATGAGTTACAAGCTACACAAACAGGCAACAAGGGCTTATGAACAAGCACAACTCGTGAAATACAAAACAAATTGCATCAGACAATTGGTATCAGCATAGACACAGCACAAATCATACCAGAAAAAGCGAGCTAGGTTCATATATCAGTAAGTCAAATATGCAGGTCACATTGGGAAATCGAAACGCAAAAGGGCTCAGTTCAGAACATCACTGCCCCGGCAAATAAGTGCACCAGTCACAATCAAGCATATAAACCATGACTCTGAACCAAATTCAAACGAGCAAAGAACACAGCAGAGATTATCAAAAGCAACTGTCAAAGGCAACCGCGGTATCATCGATTCCCTCATCAGGCTCAGAACATCGTCATCATCGCCGTATACCCCTTCTCGGCAACTTTGACTCAACCAAAGCATCAGCATCCATACCAAATCTGAAAGAAGAAAAAAGAATGTTAGTGAACTCGCATCAAGCAGAAATCAGACGAATCACAAGGAAAATCAAATCCAATCAAGTGAACCCAAAAAGGAAAGTCAGCGAGCAAATCGCAAAAGCCGCGTTTGAAGATCCATCAGGGATCATATCCACATCTGCAAACATCAAAAGGAAATCCAATCAAATCACATCAGATAAAATCATCAAATCAGAAAATAACGCAAATCCAACACAATCAAAGGCCCACAGATCAGAGAGAGTGATATATAAAGGAACAACTTCACTATGTTGAAACCCTAACGGACAAATCGCGAACACCCTAAACGGACAAATCGCGAACACCCTAAACGGACAAATCGCGAACACCCTAAACGGACAAATCGCGAACACCCTAGACGGACAAAAAGCGCGAACAAAACCCTAACGGGCTAGCGTCCGCGAGAGGGAGAGAGACCGAAAGAGAGCTGGGCGGCAACGAGAGGAAGGATTTAGAAACCATCACATCCATCCTCGAAACAAAGCAACCCGAGTGGAGAGGATTCACCGGCGCCGTTTAAAGCCACGACGAGCAAATACCTTCCCCGAAAGCTTAGTTCACATCATCGCCTCAAAGAAAACCACCGTAAAAAACGATGTAAACTCCTGATTCACGGTTATTATGTGTTGTTTTTCTTTTCAGGTTGAGCATGAGAGAAATCAGATCGTGAACGAAGACGAAGAAAGAACGCGAACGAAGGCGATGAATGAGAGAAACGGCGCCGCGAGGTGCAACAGGGTTTTGAAACCCTAGTGCTGGTGTTTTGTGTTTATGGGTTGCGTACAACCAGTTGGGTCCGGATGTAGCTACCGGCCCAACTTTTTTGTTTTCTTTTTTCCTTTTTTTCATTTTTATATTACAAAAGTTAATTTGTTTTAAATAAAAAAAATGAGAAAATAAAAAAAAACTTTTTAAATTAAACCTTTCGTTGATCATTAAGTAGACCTTTTTTAAAAAAAAAAACTCTTTTTAATACAAACTGATTTTTTTAGATTAAAACTAAAACAATTTTCAAAATAAATATTAAGTTTTTAAACTAACATTATTCCTCTTTTTTTTTCTATAAATAATTAAGACCTTTTTTTCAAAAAAATAACAAAACCCCAAAATTTACATCTTTTTTTTCACTGTCTTTGTAATTCACCCGATGGCCGTCTGACTTTGCCCATTAACGCGTATGTTCATTTTTGCAGCCTATTACATTGCGTTTTTATTTAAGTTTCATCATTATTGTAATTGCTCCTCTCATGTAACCTCGCGAATCCTAACAATCGCGCTTTAGTTTCTGTCTTTGATTTTCTGCTTGTATGGCTTACTGTCTGCATTTTATCTCTGTTTGCATGATTCAATTTCTCACACATTCGTCAATTATTCTGTCACACTATACACATCCGAAGGTTAGGTCTAGCGTTTGGTCGCCGCGCCAATAGTCCTCAACTTCAACCCTTACAACTCTTACAAACCCTAATTTCATAAATGTCTCGCTGTGGACAAAATTACAATTTTACCCCTAGCATTAGGTCAAAGAGCCGCCGCGCTCATTTTAGGGTTTCCCGCCGCGGAATACCTAATTTAACCCTAATTCAACTTAACAATTCAACGTAGAGATTTGGAGTTCCTACACTCCACGTAAGCGTGTCCTTAAGATGCGTTTATTCCCCCTTGAGACCTTGACCACAGTCAAGAAGTCTCTAACCTCCCTTTTGAGGGGAACTACGATTACTCTGATTCCACTCCCGTAAGGATACGTAGGCACAAGATGCGATGTATTGCCGAGTAAACCTAGAATTAACCCCTTAGATCTCCTTTCTCACTTTTAATCTTTTGTACATATACCTTAAGCAAATAAATAAAGCAAATAGTAAACATTTGAACAAAAGGTTCCTGTAGAGTACTACAGAAGTTTAGGGTGCTAATAACTTCCCTAAATTTAACCAACCCCCGAACCCTAGATCTTCCCTCGCATTGTGTTTACGATGCAAAATAGGTTTTCCCTCTTTTGACCTTTTCCTTCGGATAAATCAAAGAGCGGTTGTGAATTGAATTGCGATTCAAACTCATTAATAGTTTGTGATCCTATTTCCACCGCAACAGAACATATAATTCCTTTATAGAAGTTGGATGCATTCAATGGTTGGAACAAATAACTCCTAGAAATTGGATGCGTGCAATATTTGGAACACATAACTCCTTACACCAAAATTCTTCTTTTGCTGTATTATTGTTTTTCAATATTGTGTCTAAACAATGTAATTTTAAAAAAAATAAAAAACCATGTTCACCTCGGTTTTTAACAAAACCGAGGGGATAACTTAGTGTGATAATTTTAGATATTGAGCACCGTCCTTAAATAAAATTTTGTCGTCCATTTCATAATTATTAACGCTCAAGACACCACCACTAGTGATTCGCGTGAAACCTAAAAAATTGTCATTATAAAGACCTTCTAATATCTATAATTAATAAAGAAACGTTATGAAGCGCTTGAAACTATCTACATCATTCACTTGAACTTTTGCCATTTGGAGTTCTCTATGATGGATTTCAAGTGAAGAAAATTATCTGGATTTAAAGTTTGTGTTTTTAAATATTCATTTTAGCAGAATATCATTTATTTTTATAACCCTTTTTGTTTTATATTAGAAATAAATACTTGTAGGGTGAAGCATTTGATCTTCCCCAAATATCAAGGAGTCGAAGATCTAACATATGATCTTCAGGGATAAATTAATTTTGATTTTAATATTGCGAGTAAGCAATGTACTATTCTGGGTAAACATTGTAGTTTATAAACAAATTATTTTTATTTATTTTGTGTGTAAACAACGTAACAAATTCAATTAAAAAAATAATCTATCTTACCCCTCAGTTTTATAGTAAACTGAGATGTATGAGACCCTAGTTTTGTAAATAATAAAAATGCAGATGCTGGGGTTCGAATCCATGTGCAAATTAATTTACCCCTCAGTGTAGAAAAAACCGAGGTGATAAGCCCTTACTTTTCATGACGCCTGTCATACCCTAATTTTTGACCCTAAGATTTCGTCTCTCTTTGCGTCATCTGCATATCATATCACGCATTTCATCTCACATAATAACCAATTTATCAGCTGAAATGAATTTGTTGAATTTACAGCCAAATCGATCAAATCAAAAGTCAACTGTGCGTAAAATCAGTGGACGGAGAATTTTAAATCGAGCTTGCTTATGTCAGCGATATTTAATCTGCGTTTCATGTAGTTTAACCTGACATGCTTATTTAAATTTTCGACCATTTTTCGGTCGCGTTTTGGACAGTTTAAGCTGTTTTAGCGGGTAAGATTTATTTCAAAATTTGATCAAACACTGTATTTTTCCAATACGTATAATTCACGCTGATCATTTTGGCATGTTCGTTTTATTTTTCTAGATACTTTGATACCGGGTCGATTATCCAGTTTTTTTACCGAATTTTTATTTCTATTCTTTCAAATAATAATCACTTTTATTACTTTTTATTTTATATTTTTTTATTTGTAAATAATTAATATTTAATCATATTTTTTATTTTAATATTTTGATTTTTTTATGTTTTTTTATCCATTTTTAACAAGACTTACAAGTTTGTTAAAGTTTATTTTATTTTTTCTCATCTTGGTGAAATACTGCATGCCTTCACGACAGTACATAGAAGACTGAATTGAATAAGGAAAAAATGGGATGTGTTTGGACATGCCTGAACTAAAAAGAAAACGACATTACAATCAGAAGAAGCATGTTCCAAACAGATTCAAATTATTTCCAAAACATTCTGTAAACATGTCTACGTGGAAAAGGAAAACATTCAATCAGCAGCATTCAAGTCAGATAGAAAAATTCAAATTCCTAAAGATTATAAAAGCATACACACAGTTTGCAGAAGGGGAGACCTCACAAAAACTGAGCAAAACACTACACATGCTTAATCCTCTTCTTCTCCCATCATTCAACCCACATCTCATCAGCCTTTCATACGCAAAATAGACCAATCAAACCTCAACAAGAGCCGCCTACAATTCATTCTCTCTCTCAGATTAAAAATGGCAAATAAAAAAGGAAGAGAAAATGGATTGGCATGAAAATCACGGAAACCTCATCCTCTAATTGGTTGTTATGAGAATCACTATCTCTCCTTTCAACAAAATCAAAAGCAATAATCTTCCTTTTTCTTCATACTTTTTGTTTTTATTTTGTTTTAACAAACATTTATTTTATGTGAGATTTATATTAAATATACACTGTTATGTTTTAGTCATATATATGTATATATGCTTATGATACTTTTGTAATATATATATATATATATATATATATATATATATATATATATATATATATATATATATATATATATATATATATATATATATATATATATATATATATATATATATATATATATATATATATATATATATATATATATATATATATATATATATATATATATATATATATATATATATATATATATATATATATATATATATATATATATATATATATATATATATATATATATATATATATATATATATATATATATATATATATATATATATATATATATATATATATATATATATATATATATATATATATATGTTAGACGGTGGCGCAGATCTAGAAGGGGGGGTTGAATAGATCGCTTGTTTAAAAACAGAGTCGACGCTACCAAAAAATTGGTTTTTGAAAATGTTTAAGGCGGAAGCGGCCGAGGAACTATACTCGTCTAAAACGAACGGTTACTAGAAAACCGGATACGCGTAAAGCCTATGGAATTCGATAAACGAGATTTGAGAATCACTACTTTAATCACACTTCAATCAGATTTTGTTCACTATAAGGTGTGACTAGTTCCAATGTCTTTAAAACATAGATAGTTTGAAAAGACAACACAATTGTTTTTAGTTCACACAATTGATAAAAAAATTGGAGTGCAAGGCACTACAAGTGAATTCTATTTTGAGAGTAGAGTGTTCAAGTTTTCTATTACAATCAAGGATTGTAACAAGCTTGAAAATAATTTAGCACTACTCAAATCAGAATTTGATTGACACAATTGTTTGCACTAAGAACTCAGAATTTAAGCAATATAAACGTAAATAAAAGAGACAACGATTTGTTGAGGCAACTCCCCCGTCGTCCTCACTCGGGGTACGTCTGCCCTCAATTCTAACAATAGAATTGAGACCTGTATATAGATAGATATAACATGTTGGTCAATATTTATACAAGAATCAAATAGAGATCAAATAATCGAACACAATTTGTTGTTGTAGAGCCTATTTCTTCTTGCCCCTGATTCAAGTTAAATCAAGTCCTTTGAATGTGGTGAGTAAACCTCCGACTACGACACTCTCTTTGAACAACCCACGGTCTCCAAATCTGGCCCTGCTAATTTCAGTTACCCACGTGTCAAACCCGAATCTTCCACTCACAATCCTCCGATTACCGCTACTAAACCGACATCACCTCCCTCTCTTCAATTACCTTCGCTCGACTGAGTCTGTGATGGACCGATTCATACAAAAACCCCCAAAATTCGAGATTTTTGGAGGAAAAAACCCTAACGGTTTTATTCAAGAAAAACTTGTCGATTACTCAACCCAAACCAGATTACACCAATCCTAGACTTTGGACGTTATCACCTCGAACATGCACAATGCACAACAAATATGATTATGTGTAGTTGTTGTGAAATGCTATGAAGAGGATGAAGATGATGAGAACAAATCGACACGTAAATTTCACTTTTCTTGTTTTCTTAGATGATATGAAAGGAATAGCATAACTCAACTTATATACAAGACATAAATGACTTAACAAACATAACAGACTCCCAAAACTGTTTTACATAACATAATTTTGACCTAACACAGCGAGCGGTCGACCTATGAAGTAAGGGGGCCAACCTGAGCTTACCCGTATACACGATTATTCAAAAAACAGGACCATGCATCGACGAGAGCATGTCATGCATCGGTGCAAAGAATGCAAATTTAGACAAATATAAATGATCACACTATGAGTCGACCAGAGGGTCGACGCGAGCCCTCTTGAGAGTAGTTCATTGAAATGACTAGCTATATGAGTCGATTCAAAGCCCTGAAATAGGCAAAAATGCCTATTTTCATGTATTAAGACACTTTTGATGAACTTTATAGTATGGAAAGCTTGACTATCTAGGCCAACCCTACATGAAACATAGATTTGGCCATCTTTATATGCAACAATCATGTTTTTGAAGAGTGTTTGACTTATGAGAGACAAGACATGCAAATATGACATGATGACAACGTCCAACATACATTTTCCTATAGAGCTGAGTTTTGACATCATCGAAACGAGCTCATCTACCTATGAGGCTTTTCCCTCACATACTCCCCCTTTTTTATGATGGCAAAACAATAGAACCTTGATGTCTGATGTGTCATATTATCCTCCCCCTTTCTTGATGCCTTTGTCCATACACACTCTTCTGCATGAATACTGAGTCTTCACATGTGATGTTTCTGTTTCTACTGCTTGATACTCTTCTCCCCCTTTGACAACATCAAAAAGAAAGAAATAACCTGTCAATGAATTATATAAAAGTAAAGAGAGACGTAAGTTACAGACACTCGCAACAGGTTATACATTAACATACATTCACAAACAATATTGTTAATGAAATCACATAAATTGGATAAATAGAACCACACATAATAGAACAACAAGAAGATTTGCAATTTCAGTCATGAATAATAACCATGTCTTTAAACACACATAAGTACATAAACCATGCAACAACAAAATATTAATGAACAGATAATGAGATAATATGTAAAATGTAGCATGCAAGACATCTTCAGGGTCTCCTCCCCCTAAAATGATGGCCACGTCCTCGAGAGGGATACTCTGGAGGCAGTTGTGCATCAACTCGTTATGTGTACTCCAAGACTGCTCTATTAAGTATATTGAATCTGGTGGTTAGATTCCTGTGTTGACCTACTGCTATTTCAAAAATCCCATCTATCATTCTCATGACACCGGATGAAAAAGCATTAAAGTTTTTGGTGTGAGCTTGAAATTGGCTCTGCAGTTGAGAGAACCGCTCATCCTGGGCAGTCATGAACGAACATTGTTCAAGCTACATAGTCCTCATCGTGTCGAGGAGTTCATCAAAATGTTGTTACGGATGCGTGGATGGTTGAGGCTCATAGCTCCAGTCAGGAGTGTCTTGATGATCCCTATTCTATTGTGGCATGTAGTTGGCACCTAATGATGTCCAACCCATATTTTGCCAGGCACCCCACCCTTGGTCATCCTCATGATCCAAGTGAGGTGATTGGTTTAGCCACCCACTATCATATTCGTCATCAGTCTCCATAGGATGTCCACCTACCTGTTCTTCTTATTCTTCCTCTGCTTCCTCGTTCTGGTTATCACTCTCGTATGATTCTTCCAACCGAGAGGTAGTCGCCTTGACAATGAATCAGTAATAGCTTTCTGTTCGATCCCAAATATATCTCATCATGGTAAGAGTCTTTTGATAAAACTATTGATCTAAGGTCAATGATTTGTAAGGGATGCCTTGAATTGTAATTTTGGCGTTGTTGAGAACTTCTTGGATAAAGGACCCGTATGATAGAGCAGTCCTTCTACCGGAATCCCGCAACAAATAAATCCTACTTGCTATGTAGTGAGGCCAAATGATTTTGATCTTTTTCTCCAGAATATAGATCAAGTGTACCTTAGCTTGACCGACGCAAGAATAGCCGCCTTTCTTTGGCCCCAGAATGCGCACCACAATCCACTGTAATATTCTATCCACCGGTTTTAATTTTTCCTTTGTGACCGTCTTTGGGAAGAGGTTGCTTGCCACAATATCATCAGCATATGGTTTCTTCAACATGGAGTTCAAAGCTTCTTTGAAATCGTAGCCTATAACAGTACGAGCATTCGTGGCCTTTATGACGGGCTCAGCGGATACCGGTGACATGTCAAACAGAGTTTTCTAGACCAAGTCGTTCACACATACCTTAGTATTTTTTAGTTTTGTGTTGAACTCAAACCCTTAAAATTTCCCTTGAAGACCTGTGTAGAAGATCCTCACAAGATCTTCATTGTACTTAGTGTCACATTCCAAAAATTTGTTGAAACCTTGAGCATCCAGAAGATTAATCACTTTCAGAATGTGCATATGTTCAACAACCTTTCGGTAGTAAGCATGTTGCTTAACCACAGAGCATTTACTGAAATTGTTTTCATAAATTTCCAAAAACTCAGGGGTTAAGAGAGATACAACAGTTACCAGTAAGTTTTCTATTGATGGACCTGCTTGAGAAGATAATGCTCTGGTAGTTCTCTTGCCGGTGATCCTTCTGGTAGACATTGTTGATTTGTGTAATGGAGAAAAGGAATTTTTGATGAGAGAATTACTCTTGAAGATGGAGAGAAGATAATGACTTTACCCTTTTATGTAGAGGCTAGGTTTTGAATGTGGTTTTGGGAAGAAGAGAGGAAGATAGATAGACTTGATGTAGGTTGTGAAGGTGAGAAAATACTTAGAAGGGGGGTTGAATAAGTATGAAGATAAAAACTTAGAAATAAAACTCAAGTATTTTTATCCTGGTTCGTTGAACTCAACTACTCCAGTCCACCCTTCCTAGAGTGATTTGCCTTTCTCAAACAAGGACTTAATCCACTATTTAATCAACTGATTACAATAGTAAGCACTAAGAACAACTGTTCAAAGTCTTCTCAAGAACTACTGATCCTAACTGGATCTTCTTAAGGTTTTCTTACAATCAAATGTAATAACAATTACAAGTGTTTAAATTGCTTCTAATAAAGCTTTATCACAAATGTGATTTTTCACTTAATATTAAGAACAAAGAAATTAATTCTAGAAAGAATGTGAATTTTATGAGAGCTTTGGATAATGATTTCTTTTCAGGTAAAACGTCAACTGAAGAAGATGGTTGGAGACTTCCTTTTATAGGCACATTGATCCAAGAGTATTTCACGTTGAGAAGAGTGTACCAAAAGGTCTGAGCCTTTTTGTCTTCACATCAAGTGACCTTTCCTAGAAGAAGAAGGCACAGAGAAATCCTTTTTGTCTGTGTTCTTGTGTCTAGCATAAATAAGGAAAGAGTCGTTTGGATATTCCAACAGACATAATCTTTGAATTCTTCTTCATCAATTTTTAGCAAGAATCATCAGAGTCTAATTTGATCAGAGCCTTTTGATGTTGATCAGAGTTTTGCTGAATCAAAGTCTTTGCAGCAGGTGTGCTTTTAGCGTGTATAAGTTCAGAGCATATTTGAGTCAGATCCTCAGTACTGGAAGCTTTAGTACACTCAGAATCTTCTGTAGTAACTATGCTTGAAAACTCTTCATACAAAATTCTTCTTTGGTTCAGATGCTTCTGACTTGCTTCAGATTCTTCTGGAGCTTCTGCTTCAGATCCTTCTGGTGGCTACGCTCAAGATCTTCTGATGGCAGCGTTCAGAATCTTCTAATGAGTGCATCTGACGCTTCAGAGCTTTGCATATTTCTTATGTTCAGATCTGATTTGCTTCTGGAGTGATATTTAATTTAATATCTGCAGCAAACATTCTTAAGCAAATTTTTAGAGTATATAATTCTTAATTACAAAATTTCATAATAGTTATCATCAAAACATAGAGATATTATTAAGAACCAATCTGTGTTCTAACAATCTCCCCTTTTTGATGATGACAAAAATATCAGAAATTTTGTTTAATTGAAAATAGAATAGTTATAACTCCCCCTGAGATGATGAATCTCCCCCTGAATTAAATATAAATAAGGAATAGAAACTTCCCTTTTTGTCTTGAGTATTTTTCAGAGTTAGAGCTTGATTGTTCTTTAACATTTGAGAGTCAGAGTGTCTTGCATATTTCAGAGTCAGAGTCTGATAATTTTTCAAATGATCTGAGAGTCTCAGAGTTTCTTTTACAGAGTATACTTATCAAATGTTCTGAAATGCTCAGATTTTAAGTTAGATAGAATTGATATGTCTGAAGTTTCATTCTGGTGAAGTTTAATTAAACAGTTCAGATCTATTTTCTCCCCCTTTTTTGTCATAAGCAAAAAGTAATAACTTTGAAAAGACAAAGAAAAGGAAACAATAAATGAGATAAAGCATGTGGAGAAAACTTTGAAATATTCATTCATTCAGAACACAAGTACACACATCAGAAGATATTCAAATACAGATGCAAACATTAGATGCAAACATCAGAAGAAAAAATAAATAAACTAAGATTGTTTTGACAAAAGCATCTTCAACAGATCTGTGATCTCAGAAGAAGGCTGTTCTTGTTTAGACATCCACTTAGCCATGGTTTCATTCTTCTGATCCTATTTGGACATCCACCGAGCCATGTATTTAGACTTCTTATCTTGCTTAGCCATCCATGACTTGATTTCTGATTGACCAACTTCCAGAACTGCAATCTTATCTTCAAGATCTGGATACTCTTTCTTGATCTCAGATGAAGAAGGTGGAACAGTTTCTAAAGCTTGAACAGAGTCAATTTCCATAGGGGTTTTGGAGTTAGGAGCAGTAGAGCCAGAAGGATGTTCTATCAGAGTCATAGCCAGAGGGTTATCTTCAGATGCAGATTCAGGATTCTCTTCTGATGAAGAAGGAGCATCTGTAAGAAGCAGTGGTCCAAATCTCTTAACAGTCCAGAACAGACTTCTAGCTGTTTCAGCAAATCTGAGCTTTGCATCATCAGAACATACGTTCTTCAGATTTGATGCTACAATGTTGAATCTGTTTATGAAGCCATTCCAAATGGCATCAGATTCTTTTGCATCCATTGTTGATGAACATTTCCTCTGTACAGAACCTAAATACATCTGTATTTCTTGCAAAAAACTTGTAAATAAATGATCAACATTCAGTCTAGGTCTTGGGTGTAAAAGAGTTTCTAATGTTATTGGCCTTGGTTGGGGAGAAGGTGGAAAGATGGATTTATGAATGGTGATCAGAGGAGGAGGGTAGTATGGTATGAATGGAGTATCAGATGATTTGTCAGGTTTTGATCAATTTAGAGCATTCAGCAGACATGGTTTTGCAGTTGAGGCATGGAAAACAACATCAAATGGTTTATCAGAGTAAGGTTTGAAAGCAGATTTAGCAGGTTTATCAGATTTAGCAGGTTTATCAGATTTAGCAGATATATCAAATGTAGCAGGTTTAGCAGATGTAGCAGATTTTGCAGATTTAGCAGAGTATTGTTTAGCATCTAATGAACTTACTGCTGACATTGTTTTAATATATGTTTCAAGCACAGATGGTAGAATGATGGTAAGTTTGGGTTTGAAAGGAGTGATAGTGTCAGATGGTTCAAATCTGTCATAGAAATCTTTTATTTTTAAACTATAGGGAAGTTTGTGAAGGTGAGATGAGAACAGTTTATACGAGGCAGAGGTTACACACTCAGATGTTCTTGGTTTAGATGTTGGGATAGGATTGGGAATGAGGATTTCAGAAGTTGGGTTAGATGTAGTGGTAGGATTGGGAATAAGAGTTCTAGAAGAAACAGGTGGTTCTGGTTGGTTTACTTTAGAATTTCTATGAGAGGGAGATACCAGAAAGTCTGGGTGAATGTCAGATTCTGATGAATTTGATGATGTGGTTGGAGTGTAAGAGGTAGATGACCCTTCAAAATTTTTTTTGAGAGGTGTAACATTTAGAACCTCTGTGTCAGGGATATTGGTTCCAGATGGGTTGGTTGATTCTGATGGATTCTCAGAAGGTTTGGATGGGGGTTTAGATGAAGGTGGTTCAGATTAATAGGATCAGATGTATCTTTGATAGGTTCAGAAGTAACTTGTGCAGATCCAATAGGTTCAGATGTGTTTGATGTTGGTTTTTGTGGTTGTGATTGTTTCTCTGGTTGTTGTTGTTGTGCAGATTAGTTTGTTGGTTTTTCTGGTTGTGGGTGTTTTTCAGATTGTTTCTGTTGTTGATTGTCAGATTGTTTTTCTGGTAGATGTTATTGTTGTTCAGATTCTTTTTCTTGTTGTGGTTCAGATTGTTTTTCTGGTTGTTGTGGTTGTTGTTCAGATTGTTCTGTAGGTTTTTCTGTTTGAGGTTGTTTTTCTGATTGTTGTTGTTGTGGTACAAATTGTTTTGTTGATTTTTCTGGTTGTGGAGTCTGATTTGGTTTTGTTGTTGTTGGTTTTGGTACAGATGATTGTGTAGTAGAAGGTTTTACAGGTGAGATGGAAATAGGATTAGATGATTTTTGTGGGGATGGAACAGATATATGAGGTGGAGCAGGAACAGATTGTTTTTGGGTAGAAGGTGGTTTTGGAATAGACTTAAATGTTGAATCATTTACAACAGTATTATTTATAGAAGATACAGAAGATTTGGTACCTTTAATCTTGATACGTTTTGCAGGAACAGAAGGAGCGTCTCCAGATGCTTTCCTCTTGATCAGCTTCTGAGGCTTGTTAGCAACTTTGGGCTTCTTCTGAATAGGCATAGCTTCTGCTTCTGATTGACTTCTTTTTCTTGTGATCTCATCTCCTCCATCAGGCAATGGTTCCCTTGCTCTTTTCAGAATATCTGCAGGAATGGGCGTTCCATCTGCCTTGCAAGCATCAATATAACTCACTATTATTTCCCTTGGTTCTTCAGCAAAGAACATAGGGTAATCTTCTACTGGGATTCTCTTCTGACTGAGTTCAGTGATATTCATCTTCTTGGGTACTGATGTGAGTTCTTCTACAATTTATAGTCTCTGAAGACTCTTTGCATTCAGTGGTTTTCCAAGAATGAATTCAAGTTCATCTGTGACTCTAGCAGCATATAGAGCAGTCACCAGTCCATTTTCTGTCAGAAAATATGAAATTAACCTTCCAAAAGGAATCCATGTTCTGATCTTCTGACCTTTTTCTTTCACAGATTCTCTGGAGGCATTTATATGATTCCATAAGTGCATGAACATAATATAGGGAAGATCTACCTTAGTGCTCTGACTTAAGCAGTACATAAAGTAGAGCTGTTCATTGTTCACGTAATCTGGAGAGTTTGTAGATTTTCTATGATGAATGCATCCCATGAAAATCTTTGCCCAGATCTTGTAGTCAGGCTTCAGATCTTTGAACTTATTAGAGGCCTGTCCAGCAGTCATAAATTCCTCATACACTTCTTTCATATCTACACGCCCAGCTGGCAGATGAGATACTCCATCAGTCTCCTCATATCCAATGAGTTTCCTAATCAGATCTTCTGTGATGATTATCTCTTTACCCAGAACAGAAGACAAGATAAACTTAGGGTATGCAGCAGCATGGATCCAGAACTCTTTCACCAGATGGGGGTAAACTGGTCCAAAAAGTCTGTCAAAGTATTTTACCCATCCTTGAGCATCAATTATGGAACGAAACTCAAATCCATTTTCAGCCAGTGAATCAAATTCCACCATTGATTCACAGAGAACTTCCAGTTTGTCAACAGGTGTTAACAAAGTTCTTTTTGGTGTCGTATATGGAGTCACACCCATATTTGCAGAAGTAACTGCAGCCATGGTTGATTGAAACTATGCAGTAGTGGAGGATGAAGTTGCCATTGAAGATGAGTTTGTCAAAGGTTTAGGGTTTTTGTGAAGAGAGAAAAGAAGACAGAAATGCATAAACGTTTTGAGATGTGAAAAGTGTGAAAGTGGTGAGAAATGAGATATTTATAGTAAACACTTAGGCATACAAACAGTCAGATAATGGCACGTTCACACATAGCAATTAATGAAAAAGAATAAAAATCATTTCAAGCATTAATTGATTCTGACAAATTGGGGGGAAAATCAAGATTTTCACTATTCAAACTTCACCTCAAATGTCTCTTCAGTAGTGTACACGCCACCTTAGCAGATTCAGAGTGACACGTGTTTGCTTGCATGTGCTTCTGAATTCTCTTGAGAAATGAAACGTTAACCAACGTTCAGATCCTCTGAGTATTGTTAGTTCAGAGTTTCACAAATAAAGTAATTTAAGGAAATGAATAAATGATCAGATGAAATACTTCAGAGCATTAAACATTTTTGCATCTGTAAAATTTGCTTCTGACAAATATTATTCTGGACACAAATCCATACCAATATTTTACAGAATAAATTTGAATCTATATTCAACAAGGGGTTTTGTGAAAATATCTTCCCATTGATGATCTGTATCAACAAAGGCTAAATTTATAATTCCCTTCTGAATACAGTCTCTGATGAAATGATGCTTAATTTCTATATGTTTTGCCTTAGAGTGTAAAATGGGGTTTTTAGACAAACATATAGCAGAAGTATTATCACAAAATATAGAAATGTTACTTTCAAATATCTGATAGTCTTCTAGCTGACTTTTCATCCAGAGCATCTTCGTGCAACATCCAACAGCAGCTATATATTCTGCCTCTGTAGTTGATAGTGCAATTATGGGTTGCTTCTTGCTGTACCAAGAGATTAAATTTCTTTCTAGAAATTGACAACTTCCAGAAGTAATTTTTCTTTCCACTCTGTCTCCAGCGTAGTCAGCATCACAAAATCCAACTAATTTGAAATCATCAGATTTTCTGTAACACAAACCCACATTAGAAGTACCTTTCAGACATCTTAGAATCCTCTTGACAGCTGTCAAGTGTGATTCTCTAGGATCTGATTGGAATCTAGCACACAAGCATACACTGAACAATATGTCAGGTCTAGAAGCAGTTAAGTAAAGAAGAGATCCTATCATACCTCTGTAGAGTTTCTGATCTACTTTCTTACTTACCTCTTCCTTGCCTAGTGAACTAGTTGGATGCATGGGAGTCTTTGCCAGCTTAGTGTCAGTCATGTTAAATTTCTTCAGAAGTTCTTTAACATATTTGGTCTGATGTATGTAAGTGCACTCTGGAGTTTGGTTGACTTGAATTCCCAGAAAGAATCTCAATTCTCCCATCATGCTCATTTCAAATTCTGCCTGCATACATTGAGCAAACTCCTTTCCCAGCATAGTATTGGTAGATCCAAATATGATATCATCCACATATATTTGACAAATTAGAAGATCTTTCTTAAATGTTTTACAAAAGAGTGTTGTGTCCACTTTGTCTCTAATGAAATTTTTCTCCAGAAGAAAATTGCTCAATCTCTCATACCAAGCTCTGGGAGCTTGTTTTAAACCATACAGAGATTTCTTTAGTTTGAAAACATGATCTGGAAATTTTTCACTCTCAAAACCAGGAGGCTGGTGGACATAAACTTCTTCTTCTATAATACCATTTAGAAAGGCACTTTTAACATCCATCTGATATAGAGTGATGTTATTTTGTGCAACAAATGAAATAAGAAGGCGTATAGATTCTAACCTTGCCACTGGAGCATAAGTTTCAGTGTAATCAATACCTTCTTGTTGACTGTACCCTTGAGCAACAAGCCTTGCCTTATTTCTTTCAACTTCTCCTTTCTCATTAAGCTTATTTCTGAAGACCCATTTAGTTCCAATTATATTGAATCCTTTTGGTCTTTGAACTAAATCCCACACATCATTTCTGGTGAATTGATTTAGCTCTTCTTGCATGGCAATAATCCAATCATTGTCTTGCAGAGCTTCATCTACAGAAGTTGGTTCAATTACTGACACCAGTCTAAATAATGATGCTTCAGATGATCTGAGAAAGGATCTTGTTCTGATAGGGTCATCATTCTTTCCAATTATAAAATTCTCTGGATGAGAAGCTTTGATTCTGGAAGATGATCCTCTAGCAGTTGATTCTTCAGAAATGTTTAAATTGTTCATCTGAGAAGTAAAAGGAATTGCATCTGGCATTGATTCTGGTTCCTTCACTTGAGTTTTGTCTGCCTCTGAGCTTTCAAAGTCTGTGAAGACTACTTCTCTATCTGCAGAGTTTTCAGACTGCTTTGGCTTTTTACTGCCAAGCTTATCATCAAATCTAACATGAATAGATTCTTCCACAATCTATGTCTCAGTGTTGTATACTCTGTAGCCTTTAGAGCGTTCAGAATATCCAAGCATGAAACACTTCTGTGCTTTGGAATCAAACTTGTTCAGATTTTCTTTAGTATTTAACATATAGCAAATACATCCAAAATGATGAAAATATGAAATGTTGAGCTTTCTGTTCTTCCACAGTTCATATGGAGTCTTTTCCAGAAGAGGTCTTACATACACTTTGTTCTGAATGTAACAGGATGTGTTGATTGCTTCTGCCCAAAAGTGTTTTGCCAGATTAGTCTCATTGATCATGGTTCTGGCCATTTCTTGCAGAGTTCTATTTTTCCTCTCTACAACTCCATTTTGTTGTGGAGTTCTAGGACAGGAAAAATCATGAGCAATGCCATTTTCATTAAAATATTTTTCAAAATATTTATTTTCAAATTCACCACCATGATCACTTCTGACTTTTATAATTTTGAAATCTTTTTCATTCTGGACTTGTTTACAGAAGTCAAAGAACACAAAATGTGACTCATCCTTGTGTTTTAAGAACTTTACCCATGTCCATCTACTATAGTCATCAACAATGACTAATCCATACTTCTTGCCTCTGATGGATGCAGTTTTCACTGGTCCAAACAGATCAATATGAAGTAATTCTAGTGGTCTGGAAGTAGAAACAACATTTTTTGATTTAAAAGATGATTTTGAAAACTTCCCTTTTTGACATGCTTCACAAAGAGCATATGAGGTGAACTTCAGATTAGGAAGTCCTCTGACAAGATTAAGTTTATTAATCTGAGATATACGTCTCATATTAATATGCCCCAATCTTCTGTGCCAGACCCATTGCTCCTCATTAACAGACAAGAGACATTTAACATTCTGAACCTTAAGTTCTGAAAGATTTATTTTATAAATATTGTTTTTCCTCTTTCCACTAAACAGGATTGAGCCATCCTTTTGACTAATAACTTTACAACATTTTTGATTGAAGATTTTATCATAACCATTGTCACTTAATTGACTTATGGACAATAAGTTATGCTTTAATCCTTCTACAAGTAAGACATTTGTAATAGAGGGAAGTTTACCATTTCCAATAGTGCCAGATCCAATGATCTTGCCCTTCTAATTCCCTCCAAATTTCACATCACCTCCAGATCTAAGCTCCAGACTTTGGAACATAGACCTTTCTCCTGTCATGTGTCGCGAGCATCTAGAGTCCAGGTACCATGATTGGCGTCCTGACCTTGCTGCTAAGAACATCTGCAACTGGGATTATTTTACTTTTAGGTACCCAGATCTTCTTGGGTCCTTTTGGGTTAGTTGTTCTGAAGGTTTGTCTAAACTTCTGTTTTTCAACATAAGGTTTATTCTGACTAGCCTTAGATTTAAACACATGAATGTTCTTTTCAGAACGTGTGTGTTCAATATCATTCAAGTGACCAAATTTAAAGTGGAAATATAAAGGAGTTTTCTTGATGATAATTTTATCAAGGCAAAATACCCTTGTTGGTCCCTTAACTATACCTCGGTGTTCATTTTGGTCCCTTAACTTTAAAAAGTTCCATATTGGTCCCTTAACTCTTCAAATGTTCCATATTAGTCCTTTTTGACCTATTAGCGACGGATTTAGCGACGGTTTTTTGATTTTTTTTCCGTCGCTAATAGGTCAAAAAGGACTAATATGGAACGTTTGAAGAGTTAAGGGACCAATATGGAACTTTTTAAAGTTAAGGGACCAAAATGAACCCCGAGGTATAGTTAAGGGACCAAAAAGGATATTTTGCCTTTTATCAATAGGTTTTGGATTTAAATCCTTTCCAGAGGAAGATTTATATCCAATTCCTTTCCTGTTATTTCTGCTAACTCCATAGATCATAGAAGCCATTTTGCTTCTGTCTATGCTTTTAGCAAGAAACTTCTGAAAGCTGTAATCATATTTTTCCAAAATATTTTTGCATTCAGATTCAGTTTCAGAATCAGAGTTTTGTTGAGCTAATTCAGAATCATTTTTCAATTTTAAGTTCTTTTCATTTAGCTCAGCTACTTCTGATTTGAGAATATTATTCTCAGATACAAGATTGCTTTGACGCTTCTTGTATTTGAGCTTAATATTATTATAGCTCTTCAGAACTTCTGATAACACTTTGATAAGTTCTTCTTTAGTGAGTTTAGCCATTACCTCTTCAGTGTCAGAGTCAGATTCAGAGTCAGATTCAGATCCTGAAGTTCCTTCCTCCTGATCTTCTATGTCTGCCATCAAAGCTACATTGGCACATTCCTCTTCTGACTCAGATTTAGATTCAGATGTATCTGAATCATCCCAGGTGGCCATTAGAACCTTTTTCTTCTTATCAGATTTTCTTTTAGGCTTGTCTTTCAGCACCTTTGGACATTCATTTTTGTAATGTCCAGGTTCTTTACATTCATAACATACAACCTCCTTTTTGCCAGATCTTCTGTGTCCCGAAGACTCTTTTCTTTGGTCAGGCTTCCTGATGTTTCCGAACTTCCTTCCTTTATGTTTCCAGAGTTTATTTATTCTTCTAGACAACATGGATAGTTCATCTTCATCTTCAGATGAGGATTCTTCATAGCTTTCCTCTATTACCTGCAATGCTTTAGCAGATTTATTAGATTTTAAAGCAATTGATTTACCTTTCTTTTGAGGTTCATCTTCCTCAAGTTCAATTTCATGACTTCTTAGTGAACTGATTAGTTCCTCCAAGGAGATCTTGTTCAGATCTTTAGCCATTTTCAGCGCAGTCACCATAGGTCTCCATCTGGTAGGTAAGCTTCTGATGATCTTTTTCACATGATCAGCAGTAGAGTATCCTTTATACAGAACCTTTAGTCCAGCTGTAAGTATTTGAAATCTGGAGAACATAGCTTCAACAGATTCAGAGTCTTCCATCTTGAAGGCTTCATACTTCTGGATTAGAGCCAGAGCCTTTGTTTCCTTGACTTAAGAGTTTCCCTCATGAGTCATTTTTAAGGACTCAAACATGTCAAATGCAGTTTCTCTATTTGTGATCTTTTCATACTCAGTGTGAGATATTGCATTTAACAATATTGTTCTGGCCTTATGGTGATTTCTAAATTCCTTCTTTTGGGCTTCTGTCATAGATTTTCTATCTACTTTCTTGCCACTCCCATCAATGGGATGAACATATCCATCTATGACCAAATCCCATAAATCAGCATCATATCCAAGGGAAAAACTTTCAATCCTGTCTTTCCAATAATCAAATTTCTCCCCATCAAACATAGGGGGTTTAGTTCTGATTCTGTCCCTTTCTTCATATTTGTTATTAATGTTAGACATTGTATTATCAGCCATAGTAACAACCAAATATATATCAAAGTTTTTTCTCACTGGATCTTTACTGTCACTGTGAAGTGGTAGCACACACAGAACCGGAGCTCTGATGCCAACTGAAGGTGAGAAAATACTTAGAAGGGGGGTTGAATAAGTATGAAGATAAAAAATTAGAAATAAAACTCAAGTATTTTTATCCTGGTTCGTTGAACTCAACTACTCCAGTCCACCCTTCCTAGAGTGATTTGCCTTTCTCAAACAAGGACTTAATCCACTATTTAATCAACTGATTACAATAGTAATCACTAAGAGCAACTGTTCAAAGTCTTCTCAAGAACTACTGATCCTAACTGGATCTTCTTAAGGTTTTCTTACAATCAAATGTAATAACAATTACAAGTGTTTAAATTGTTTCTAATAAAGCTTTATCACAACTGTGATTTTTCACTTAATATTAAGAACAAAGAAATTAATTCTAGAAAGAATGTGAATTTTATGAGAGCTTTGGATAATGATTTCTTTTCAGGTAAAACGTCAACTGAAGAAGATGGTTGGAGACTTCCTTTTATAGGAACATTGATCCAAGAGTATTTCACGTTGAGAAGAGTGTACCAAAAGGTTTGAGCCTTTTTGTCTTCACATCAAGTGACCTTTCCTAGAAGAAGAAGGCACAGAGAAATCGTTTTTGTCTGTGTTCTTGTGTCTAGCATAAATAAGGAAAGAGTCGTTTGGATATTCCAACAGACATAATCTTTGAATTCTTCTTCATCAATTTTCAGCAAGAATCATCAGAGTCTAATTTGATCAGAGCCTTCTGATGTTGATCAGAGTTTTGCTGAATCAGAGTCTTTGCAGCAGGTGTGCTTTTAGCGTGTATAAGTTCAGAGCATATTTGAGTCAGATCCTCAGTACTGGCAGCTTTAGTACACTCAGAATCTTCTATAGTAACTATGCTTGAAAACTCTTCATACAAAATTCTTCTTTGGTTTAGATGCTTCTGACTTGCTTCAGATTCTTCTGAAGCTTTTGCTTCAGATCCTTCTGGAGGCTACGCTCAGGATCTTCTGATGGCAGCGTTCAGAATCTTCTAATGAGTGCATCTGACGCTTTAGAGCTTTGCATATTTCTTATGTTTAGATCTGATTTGCTTCTGGAGTGATATTTAATTTAATATCTGCAGCAAACATTCTTAAGCAAATTTTTAGAGTATATAATTCTTAATTACAAAATTTCATAATAGTTATCATCAAAACATAGAGATATTATTAAGAACCAATCTGTGTTCTAACAGGTTACAATGCTCAATGCAAATGTTTAATGATGATGACTTTGAATAGACAAAATGATTTAAATGTCATTGAAAATGGTGGAAAATGAACAGTTCAGCAGAAACTTTTCAGAAATTCCGCGCGATGCATCGGCTGAAAGGGTCATGCGTCGACACATACTGTGTGAAAAGTTGCATGTTAGAAATTAGTGGGGTATGCGTCGACCGCAGGGTCGACCTAAGCATACCCGCTTCTCAGGCATGAAAAATAACACTTTTGTAAGTCGACCGTAACCCTGTATAGGTCGACTCATGCAGACAAAAACATCAAAAACATCAAATTTACTCAATTTAGCATACCATGATACATAAATACTAAGCCTAAACATATTTCAAACATACAAAGGGATGAAATCAGCATAATCATGGAATACACGACAATAATACCACATAATTTGATACATTTCATTATATGAACACTGGAATTTGTGGGAGATTCTAATTAAGGAAGGATATTATCTCAACTCCAATTGTTAGCTAATGCCCTCACATATGGCTCTAAGCATCTTCATTTGTTAGATAAAAGATGAACAAAGCACATGTAGATATAGATATATATAGCATGTGAAAGATATTTCTAAACATGATCCGAAATGTCAAGAACACCAAGTTCCCTTCGGATGTGAAAGAAATGCTCTGTAGCGAGTGGTTTTGTAAAGATATTCGCAAGTTGATTTTTAGTGTCAACATGCTTAAACACCACGTAGCCCTTATCCACGTGATCCCTAAGGAAGTGGTGTCGTATTTCGATATGCTTGATGCGTGAATGTAGCACATGATTCTTGGTTAGGTTAATAGCACTCGTGTTATCACAAAAAAATTGGAACACGCTCAAGTTTTAGGTTAAAGTAGAGAAATTGTTGCTTAAGCCATAAGACTTGAGTGTAACAACTGCCGCCCGCAACGTATTCCGCTTCAGCGGTTGACAAAGCTACGGAAACCTGTTTTTTGCTATGCAAACTTACCAAAGAGTTTGAGAACAGATGACACGTGCCACTCGTACTTTTCCTATATGATTTGCAGCCCACAAAATCAGAATCAGAAAAGCCAACCAAGGAGCAATCATTTCCCTTAGAATACCAGAGCCCATACTTTGGAGTACCCGAGAGGTATCTAAGTATGCGCTTTACTACTTTTAAGTGGGATTCTTTAGGAGATGACTGGTACCTCACGCACATACAGACACTAAACATAATATCGGGTTTAGAAGTAGTAAGATAGAGAGAGATCCAATCATACCTCGATACTTTTTCACCTCTACATCCTTACCATGTTCGTCTCGGCTAAGATTCGCACACGTAGGCATTGGAGTGTCGATAGCCTTGGAGTTTACCATTTCAAACCGCTTGAGAAGCTCAAGGCATTATTTTGTCTGGCTCACACAGGTACCCTCCTGTAGTTGCTTGATTTACAATCCGAGGAAATATGTAAGCTCCCCATCATGCTCATTTCGAATTCTCCAAGCATTAAAGTAGAAAACTCCCTCACCAGATTCATGTTAGTTGACCCGAAAATGATATCATCAACATAAATTTGTACCAAAATTAGGTGTTTTTCTTGACGTTTAATGAAAAGAGTTGTGTCAACCTTTCCTCTTGAGTACCCTTGATCAAGGAGAAACTTGCTTAGATGATCATACCAAGCCCTAGGGCTTGCTTGAGTCCATACAAGGCACGGTTTAATTTGTATACATGATCAGGATACTCATGGGATTCAAACCCCGGAGGTTGGGCAACATAAACCTCTTCATTTATATAACCTTTAAGGAACACACTTTTCACATCCATTTGAAATAGTTTAAAATTTTTCGCACAAGCGAAGGCAAGTAGAAGGCGTATAGCCTCGAGTCGGGAAACCGACACATAAGTTTCCTCATAGTCGATGCCTTCCTCTTGGTTATACCCTTGCACGACCAAACACACCTTATTTCGTGTTATTACTCTGTTCTCATCCAATTTGTTCCTAAACATTCACCAGGTACCAATTACTCGATGGTTTCGCAGAGGAGGGACAAGGTACCAAACCTCATTTCTTTTAAAGTGATTGAGTTCCTCTTGCATTGATAAGAACCAATGTTCATCGAGTAAAGCCTCTTTTGTGTTTTTAGGTTCTACTTGAGAAATGAAAGCAAAATGATAACAGAAATTACTTAGCTTTGATCGAGTCGTCACCTCCTTTAAGATATCACCAAGGATATTGTCGATGGGATGGTCTTTGGAAGACTTCCACGCTGGAGGGAGATCATCATTGTTGGACGGATGAACTTCCTCAATCCCCTCATGGCGGTGATTTTTTTCCTCCTCAACTTTGGCTGGGTCAGGTTGACCAATTCCCGTCTTAGCACCTTTGAGTATATCTTCAGAAGATACACCTGCACCATGAAATGAACTACCTTTTCCGACACTTTTTAGATAAGACTCATCAAATGTGACGTGAACAGACTCTTCAATAGTAAGTGATCTCTTGTTGTATATTCTATAAGATTTACTTGACTGAGAGTATCCGAGGAAGATACCTTCGCCTGCCTTGGAATCAAATTTACCTAGACTTTATTTTCCAGTGTTTAACACGAAACACTTATAACCGAAGACATGTAGGTGAGACACATTTGGCTTCCGCCCTTTTAAGAGTTCATACAGTGTCTTGTTTAGAATAGGGAAAATGAGCATCCTATTTAAAACGTAACAAGCCGTACTAATGGCGTCAGCCCAGAAATACTTAGGAATCCCACTTTCGTTGATCAAAGTTCTCCCTAACTCTTCCAAAATTCGATTTTTGCGCTCCATGACCATGTTTTGTTGAGGGGTACACAGAGCAGAGAAGTTATGATCAATTCCGTGTCTACCACAATATTCCTCAAAAAGGTAATTCTCGAACTCACCCCCATGATCACTTCTAGTTGATATGATATTTGTGTTTAACTTATTTTGAGAAAGTTTAGCAAATTTTTCAAAAGCGGAGAATGTATTGCTCTTACTAGCCAAGAAGATAGTCCAAAAATATCTAGAAAAATCATCGACTATAACAAAACCATAGTAGTTACCTCCTAGACTCTTAATTCTAGATGGCCCAAATAAATCCATATGAAGAAGTTCAAGAGGTCTCGTAGTTGAAACAATGTTTTTAGATTTAAAAGAGATCCTTGTTTACTTCCCCATTTGGCATGCATCACATAAGTGATCCTTGGTAAACTTGATTTTGGGCAAGCCAATAACTAGATCTTTTGAAACTATCTTGTTTAGCAAGTCAAAATTGACATGCGCTAAACGTCTATGCCATAACCATGAGTCCTCACTCATTGTCATGAGACATTTATCGCTAGTGAATGCTACATCACTCAAATCTAGCATATAGACATTATTTACCCTCAGACCATTAAACACATCCTTCATTTTATCATTGTGTTCAATTAAGCAGCAATCTTTTGAAAACGATACTTTGTATCCTTTGTCGCATAATTGACTAATGCTAATGAGATTGTGTTTAAGGCCCTCGACTAGCAATACATCAGAGATAGTAGTAGATGAGGGATTACCTACACTACCTTTTCCAAGTATTGCTCCCTTGTTGTTGTCTCCATAGGTTACAAATCCCTTATTCTTTGCCACAAAGCCAATGAAGAGAGATATGTCTCCTGTCATATGTCTTGAGCATCCATTATCGAGAGCCCATCTTCTCTCGATAGTCTCAAGACGTTATACCTATGAACATAATTAACGAGAATAGATACCCAATTGTTTATTGGGCTCTTGGTTGTGAGTGAAAACATGGTCGCATTTAGGAAACCATTGATAAACCCCTTTATGAACCAAAAATCTCCTAAAGCGACATTTAGCAATGGTATGACCCTTCTTGCAATAATACAAACAAGAAAAGTTAACTCTTGTATCACTTTTCCTATCTTGATTTTTAACCATATATGTATATTTTTGATATGGATTAACCATACTCTTTCTAAAATGGGCTTTATCAATAGCAAACGTGATTTTGGGTTCTAGAGCCTTGTTAAGTTTGGCCTTGAGATTTCTAACCTCATTTTGCCAAATGTAACAAGTATCACACCCGAAGTTAACTACTCTTTTTCTTATTTCCTTAAAATCCACCTTTGTTCCTTCCACTATGGAAGCCTTTAGAGCCTCTAGTTTCCTTTCAGAATCAAGAATCTTTTGCTTCAAGTGAGAAAAAATTTGTTTATTTGAGGCTAGCCTTTTAAATGCTTCTTTGACTTCATGGTGAAAGGTATCAAAGGCAGTTTGCAATTCGGAATGAGACAATCTAGTAAAATTTTTGTATTTTGCATGTTGTACCTTTTTGTTTTTCTTCTTTTGATGAGCAGAGAGACAAAAGTTGACAGATTCGTCTTCATCACTAGAACTATCATCCTCAGATGACTCACTATCACTTTCCCATGCGATGTAAGCTCTTCTCGACTTAACTTGCTTCTTGTGTGACCGATTAGTTTCCTTTCCTTTGTCCTTTTTCATCAAGGGACAATCCGACTTGTAATGTTTGGCTTTTCCGCAATTAAAGCACGACCCTTTAGCTCTACTTCCTTTGTTGTCGTCATTCTTAGAATATCTTGATTGTTTTCTGAAATTGACTAGATTCTTTTCAGAATGTTGGATACCATTTTCTTGAGATAGCGATTGTATCGCTTCATAAACAGCCCCATATCCTCATTCTTTTTTTCATCTTCGTCATCACTCGTATCGCAATCACTCAGCTCTTTTGCATAGGACTTTGAACAAGAAGCCTTTAGAGCTATGGACTTCTTTCCCGCATTTTTTATTTTCTCCTTCTTTTCCCTTTTCTCAAATTGTTTGAGACTAAGAACACTTGCTCGTGTTCTTGAAGCTTTCTAAAGAGTGTTGTAAGGTCCAAGGTCATAAGATCATTTGCTTCCTTTATGGCGGTTACTTTTGGTTGCCATTCCCTGGTAAGACATCTTAAGACTTTGTTAGTAGCAACATCATTGGCAACTGGCCTACCAAGTGAATTTAGTCTATTGATAAGATGAGAAAATCTCTTTTGCATGTCAGCAATGGTTTCCCCTTGCTCCATGTGAAAGAGATCAAACTCTTGTGTCAAAGTATTGATTCTAGCTAGTTTGACATCATTGGTCCTGTCATGGGTAACTTGTAATGAGTCCCACATAGCCTTAGCAGTCAAACAATGGGAAACTCTATAGTATTCGTCAACTCCCAAGGAGGAGATCAAAATATTTTTAGCTTTCCAATCGTAATTATACTTTATCTCGTCATCATTATTCCATTGTGCTTTAGGCTTAGGCACAATCTTGTTATTTTCATCGGTCATGGTTATTTCCATAGGAATGTTCAAAATAACATTCCATACCTTCATGTCAATGGAATTTATATGCACACGCATAAAGTCTTTCCAGTAACTATAGTTTTCTCCATGAAAACATGTGTAGCACCCTAATTTTTGACCTTAAGATCCCACCTCCTTGTGCATTTTTTGTGCGTATCATCTAAGTTAATCATTTATGCATAACTAACCATTTTAACCGGTTTGTCCGTTTTGTTTTGTGAAGACAGGATCACTGTAGAGAGTTCAAAGTCATGAAGGTTTTAGGTTACGCTCCTAGCTTCTGCAAGTGGTTTTGATTCCCGTGGATATAAGAGAGGGATATGCTCAACCAGTATAACATCAGTTCCTTCCATTTATTTGTAGAGATTCCTTTCTCAGGCATGGGCTATTCTTGGAACAAGACTGGAGGATGTTTTGTTTGAAACTTATGGTTGTATCCAGTAAAGGCAGGACCAGGCTGTTAGTCTGGATGTTCAGAGTATCGTTGGTAGTTTTCGAGAACATCTTTGGGCCACATTCAAGTTGTTAATCTACTCAGGCCCAACTGTGTGATTTAAGAGTTCGTTTCTAAAGCTATTGCAAGTCATCAAGGGGTGTTGGAGAAATTTCTGATACAATTTGGAATTCAAGTTATTAAGAGAAATTCTATTTCTAAATCTCTTCTTGGAGAGAAAAGTTAGTGACATAGATCCTTGTCGCTACTGCAAAAATCAAGGTCAGCAATGATAGAAGAGTAGCCACCGTGCGTTATTTATCCCAAGAGAGGGAAAGGAAACATTCAGAGAAAACCTAACAAAAAGAGGGATAAGATTGGCCATCGCAACCAAATTTTAGGTTCGGGAGTCGGTTACGCAAGGGGAAGGTATTAGCACCCCTCACGTCCGTCGTACTAGACGAGATCCACGCTTGTTGTCTATCTAAAAGGGTGATTGAACCTATCTAACTGCCGGTTTGAGGACAAAAGAAAAAAGAAATGACTCGGCAAAGCAATGGCGCTTTGTGCCTACGTATCTCATCTGGAATGAAAAGTCAGAGTCAACGTAGTTCGACTAACTACGGGTGAAAAAGGGGGGAAGGTTGCTCACAAAGACATCGCGTCTTGTGCCTACGTACTTTCATCTGGTATGAAAGATCAGAGCAATAGTAGTTCGAGCTAAAAGGGAACACAGGTTTGTTCAACTGTTTTTTAGGCCCGAGTAGGGTTAACAAGTAGTTCTAGCAGTTGGTGTATGCAGCTCGACCATTGGAGACTTAGGTGTTACCATTTGCGATAGAACTAAAAGTTAATGACACTCTTTTTATGAAAAAGATTTTCCTGATTAAGATCCCGAAGGATGAAAAAGGTTTGAAGTATTTTTGTGTTTTTTAGAGAAGAAGTGTTTTGAACTTGGTTTGTTTATAATGTATGTCGTACCAAAGTCTAGAACCTAGGATCGAATGCGTCACATGTCACCCTAAGGACGTATACTAAACATTCTAGGCAATTAAGAGGTGGCCCCTCAATCACCATTTCCCAAGTATAAGGCTCATGACACAACATCCATTATTTTTATTAAGTGTTTTATGATTGTTTTGAGATGAGAAGAGAAAGGATACTAAAAGGGGGACTAAATCCAAACCTAAAGTTATCATGCAATGGTGATCCTAAGATTGAGATAAGGGAAATGCTACCTAATGTTATCATACACGGTTAAGATCCTAATGTCTAACATAATCTCCCTTGAGAGATTAGAGGTCCTAAGGGAAAGTAGACAAAGAAACAACAGGAAACAAAATAAACATGCAAGGGTACAAACATAGAATGCAAATGATAAATGCAAGGGACCACCACAAGCTCATCTCAACTTCAAACAACAATATGATAAATGCAAGAGATAAAAGGGGACAAGAAAAGCATAAATAGAAACACACCAAAAGCATCAAAAGTGGGATGAAATGGCCTAAACCAAACAACATTAACCACAATGCCACAAAGCAAAACAACATAAAAAGAGAAAGTAAAAGAACCCTAACTCAAAGAGGGGCTAGAACAAGAGAAGAAAACAGCAAGGCATTCCCAAATCATCATCCAAGCAAAGCATCATCATGATTTGTGCAAAAGATACAACAAAAGTGTCCTCATGGTTCACCATTCAATTCATGTTTCAAATACCTCCAAAGGAGGGAACCTAGATAAGCCTAAATGGTGTTCCAAAGTCCTTGGACAAGAAGGGGAATGAAGTAAAAGTTCTCAAAAGAAAAATAAATTAAATCACAAAGAAATGCAAGCAAATTCCCAAAGGAAAGCAAGCTTGTTTCACAATGAAACCCTAATTGGTGACTCAAAAGTCAACAACCAAATGAACAAGCAAAACCAAATTTTATGACCTAAAAATGAGCAAGCACCATTCTTAACATGTTAACAACATGAATCAATAGACATTGAGAGCTCAAAGGATCCAAAAATGTCATATCCAAGTCAAACTAGGTCAAGATGTATGTATGAACCTTCCTTTAGGGTAACTTGACTTGCAAATTACTCTAAAAATAGGAAAATGATTCAAAAATTATCAAATAAAATGAAAGAAGCTCATAAATGTGTTGGCAACCAGAGACCAAAAGAGTGCAATCAAAATCACTTCACAACATCACCATAGAAATTGATTCACAAGGGTGCTCCATTGTGAAGGAGGATTGTTTAGGGTCAACTGAAAGGCATCAAAAGTCAACTCAAAAGTCAACCAACCAGGGGCAAAATGGTCCTTAAAAATTCTTCAACTCATCATTGATATGAGGATTAAATTTCATTCATTGGATCAAAAGGAAATGAGAGAAATAAAATCAAGAACATAACATGTCAAGATTTAAGTTACATAAAACACTTCCAAAGTTAAATCCCATTTTTAATTGAAACATAAATCATAAAATAAAATAAAAATTTCTAAAAATAAGAGGACATCTCAAAGATTCTAAAACATATTTTTTTTGGGATTTTATGACCTTTGGAAGCATTTTAAAATAATTAAAATCTAAACAGAAATAAAATAAAAGACAAAGAAAATAAAAAGAAAATAAAGGGCTGGGGGGGGGGGGGTGCTTGAAGCAGCCCAGAAGTGCTTGAAATGCAAAAGGCCCACAAGAGGGGGGGGGGTGCTAATAGCAACCCAGCCCATCAGAAAAAAACAAAAAGAAACAAAACATGGAGATTCTGTGTAGCATGGTCAACCAAGGCATACAGTGGGACGCGCTCACATGCGTTGGATCAAATGGTATTCCAATCACACGGATCATAACGTGCCAAATCATTTAATGAATATTCAACCTGGATTCCATGTGGTGAGTCAAAGTGTGTGTATGGTGTGTCTTAATGTAAACCGCGAGATGCAGAATAAAAAGGATCCAACGCACATGAACGAGCCAGCACATCATCTCCCAAAATACACACAAAACTAGACGGTGGCCGGAATCAGCCCCGGTCGTCTTCAACCTTGGATTCGGCCACCATACAAAACGCAACCATGGCAAAACAACACCAAAAACAATGAAATAAAATCCAAAAGTGATCTACTCATCAAGAGGATCAAGAATACATCATTAGTTTTCAAAAAGGGTGCTTAAATAAAAGAAAACGAAGAGAAAAAGAAAAGAGCACAAATCATAAAAACTCAAGAACATCCATTAAATAATTCCAGAATCCAACTATGATATGCAAGAATCATAAATATATAAAAATGGCGTATTAAAGATGCATAATCAGTGAGATATTTTGAAAGGAAGAAAACCTCAAAATAAACTTCCTCAATGTTCAGTTTGCTACCAAAGCTTGCAAAAAGTTATCCAGAAACGTTCAATGAAGCTTGAGGAATGTTTTAGGATGTTTAGTTTGGAATGAAACTCAGTGAAACTCAAAAAACGAATTTGACTTTTGCTCTCACTTTTTTCAATTTGTTCTCTCTCTATCTCTCACCAAAACTAGTTATGAAGGTATGCAAATGTTCTTGAGTTTATGTATGTTGGATTTTGATCAAAAGAAAGCCCAATAGAATGCTCATTAAGCCCAATTGGATTTCAAAATTTTCACTATGGAAGCTTCCAAAAGGTACACGAAAATGAACTTGTAAAGCTGTAAAAATGACACAGCTAACGTGCATAAGGTGTAGGCTGATCCAAGGGTTGAGAATGACTCCTTGGTTTGGTCTTATGGCATGTCTTCGATGTGTAACTTAATCTTGAAGAAAACATGGAAATGGCCACCAAAATGCACTTAAATTCCAAATCCAAAGATGGCATTGTGTTTTAAATATCATTTGCACTCAAAATATGCATAAGGTTGGTGCAAAATGTTTTCAAATGAATTAATTTTGATTTTTCCCTTTTTAAGCCTTTTTCATGGAAATTCAATTAGGGATTCTTCAATCTACGCCAAATCTTTAATGTCTTGATGCTTGGTTGAGAAAATGACCCCATTTGGAGCAATTTTTATGTTGGAAAGATTTCCATTTGAAGTGTGCAAAGTGGTGAAAATGACCTATAATGAAAATGACCTGTAATCCTGCTTCCCCAAAATACCCCTGCTTGCAAGCCTCATAACTTGAGTTCTACAAATCATATGAAGAACTTCTAGTACTCTTTGGAAAGCTAAGATCATGAGGAACAACTTTCATGTTCATCAAAAGTTAAGGAGAAACATCCTTCTAGGTCAAACATGGCTTGGAAATTTGTTGACTTTTGTTAACCAAAATCACATTCATCTGAGGACCTGTAACTTGTCTGCATCATAACTTGAGTTCTATAAAGCCAATCAAGGACTTCTAGTACTCAAAAGAAATCTAAGAACATGCTCTACAAGTTTCATGTTGGTCAAAAGTTGAGATGAGACTTGTATCTTGAGATAGGTGGTCTTGAAGTTAGGCACTGAATAGGGGATTCTTGATGAATTGATCTTGAAATGATATCCCATGTATCTCAACACAATGTCCCATGACCTTAAAGACTTGGAATTGAGTCTTAATCTCCTTCAATTTCACAGTTGACTCAGGGTTGACCAGATGAAAACCCTAATTGCACCATCTTCAATTGTAACTCTTCACACTTGGTATAAACACTTGAATGAACTCCATAATGACCCTCAAGGCCTCAAATGAGCTTAAATGATCATCTCTCTTCATAACCATGGGCCTGTGATCCTCAGATGGTCTTCAAGTGGCCTCAAAGACAGGAGGTGAACCACATACACTTATCTGCCTATCCAAAGGGCTTTGACTTGTCTCTGATGATGATAACCCCCTTGTTGACTTGAATACAACCTCTTGATTAGGCTTAGAACCCTTGGCACATTCCTCTTGTTGCACACACATCTCTTGATCCCCTGTAAAAATGCAAAATGTTATACAATGCAATATGCTAGAACAATGAAATGAAACATAAACCAAGTAAAGAAAAGGTTGGGCAAATTTTGGGGTACAACAACTGCCTCTATTCAAGCGACTTGGACTTGAAGGGATGAAAAGCGAATGACTTTCAGACATTCAAGGTAAAATATGGTTGAATACCAGAGAACTCGGAAATTTGCCAACCGCAAAATGAAACCTCCGACATCGCCGTGAGGCACCTATATCAAGTAAAATATCTGACTTCGCCGTCAGTCATCAACCAAGTAAACATCTGACCTCGCCGTCAGTCACCAATATAATCTGACTTCGCCGTCCGAACTCCATATTAAATCTGTAAAAACACTTGACTTCGCCGTCAGAACTCCTCACAAAATTGGTAAAACACTTGACCTTGCTGTCAGTCCTCAAAATCATCTGACTTTGCCGTCAGTTCTCACTAATAATCTGACTTCGCCGTCAATTCTCAATAATAATCTGACTTCGCCGTCAATTTTCAAAGCAATCTGACTTCGCCGTCAACTTTCAATAATAATCTGACTTCCCCATCAACCCTCAACATTTTCTGATTTCGCCTTCATTTCTCAAAATAATCTGACTTCACCGTCAACTCAAAATAATAATCTGACTTTGCCGTCAACTCAAAATAATAATCTGACTTCACCGTCAATTCTCAAAACAATCTAACTTCGCCGTCAACTCTCAATAATAATCTGACTTTGCCGTCAATTCTCAATAATAATCTGACTTTGCCGTCAACTTAAAATAATCTGTAAAAGCATCTGACTTCGCCGTCAGGCCTCGACATCAAGTCAGTAAAAACGTCTGACCTCGGCGTTAGGGTGAAGAAATCCATTGGGGAAATATGAACTTGAATAAACAGACTCTGTTGCAGAGAATGACAAGATGAACACATCTATCAATGATCTTGCTAGAGGCCTGGATACCACACAGGCTTGAGAAATATGTTGATAATTGCTGGAGATACACTTGAAATTAAAGAGGTAACAACCTGGCTTATGTTTCACATGCACATGTTTGAATATAGCGTAATGCTCCATACGAAATGGAAATGCTACGCGTTTGGGAGGATGCTATGTGTTGCACCCTAAAATTTGCTCAACCTTATTCACCTGGGTTTATGTTTCAATATCATTAGCATTTGCATATAGAGTCATGTACATAGTCTAATCATCTGCATAGCATAGCATAGCAAGTCAGCCAACAGGGGACAATCATTATTCTCATCTCTATGAGCCTATCAAGAGGTTATTATTCAAATTCAATCTCATTCAAGTCATCAGAAAGAATTGGAAAGATAAAGAAGTCAATGGATCAAGCAGTGCATCCATCTCCTATCTGAGGGTCATCAAAGAAATTGTGAACTGTGGGCTGAGCATGGGGAGTATGTGGACATCATGGGAGACTTATAAAGTCATTTGAAGAAGGAGACAAGTCATTGGTGTGATCACAAGAATTGCAGTTGAAGACAGTCAACTAAGGTTTCATCTGGGTCAACTCTAGGTCAACCCTAGGTCAATTGACTGATTGAAAGGCATTAAGGTCTATTGGAGAGATGTGGGGTTCATCATTTGACATGAGAAGAAGGATATGGTGATGTTCCAAGAAGAATTCAAGAGAAATCAAGGAGAAGAGGAGTTTCTAAATTAGGGTTTCTGTGTAAAATCCCCTAATTTAGGTTAAATTTCCAAGCAAGATAAGTCAAAATGAAAGCTTCAAATGGATCCTTGGCCAACATGAAACTTGTAGAGGATCTCAATACCTTTAATTTGAGTGGTGGAAGCCATCAAGTAGATTTATAGAACTCAAGTTATGGTCCTTGCAAGTTACAGGTCATCTGGGGTATCTGAAATTTTGTCTGTAAAAGTGACTTGCCTTCCAAGCAATTTTTACCCCTCAAGGATATTTCAAATGAATTTCTGGTCAACATAAGAGTTGTTCCTCATTGTCTTAGCTTTCTAGAATGGTATGGTATGCCTTCATATGATTTGTGGAACTCTACTTATGGTCTTGGCAAGCAAAGGGTATTTTGGTCATCTGAGAATTACAGGTCATTTCAAGCCTATGCCCAAAACTCATACAAGGAAGCTTCAAATGGAAAACTTCACAACATAAAACTTTCTCCAAATGACATTTTGAGTCTAGAAAAGTGACCATGAAAGATTGGAAAGGCTCATAGCTCAAGGTTTCAAAATTGGTGGATTTAATGAATAAAAAATGACCTAAATGTGAGATTTTTCATAGTTTGGCCAAATGAGGTGAAATTATAGGTCATTTTGATTGGGAAAATCATTTTGAGAACATTGGCAAAAGTATAATTTTGAGTTTGGTTCAAGATTTAGGAGTTATGCATGGTTACTTACAACGAAAGTTACATAATCCAAATTCAAGGGAAATTGTGCATGGGAAGTTTCTCCAAGGTTCTAGGACTTTCCAATGGCATCTATATATTGTATGGAGTGGTTTCATGCCATGGTTGGTGAATCATATTGATCAAAACACAAGTTCTACACCAATCTTCCATTTTTGCAAAATCAATTCAAACTCTCTCAAATCTCTATCAATCTCCATTTTTCTTGATCTGATCTTCATCACCATCATTCATAGATCACATTTCACACAAGCATTTGGTTGATTTGAGGAGAACTCGTGCCATACAAGTGAATCATCCAAGAAGCAAGAAAGTTTCAATCACAAGATCCAAGAAGTTTGAGTCAGAATCTTTGCATACAGAATCAAGGTTTGAGTGTGTGGATCAGTTTCAAATCACTGCAAGCATTGGATCAAGGAGTTCCATAGCTGTTTTCTTCATTTTACACCAGGTAGGTTTCTTCTTCGATTTGACTGTTTTAGTTAGAATTATAGGGATTTGTTAGCATAGAAATGTTAGGATAGGTTAGATGACTGATTTTGGTGAATTTGGAGAAGTTTTATGGAGGTTGTTAATGGTGTGTCAAAACTGTTAAGGCTTGTAACTCATGGTTCAATGCACGATAATCTTGAATGATTAGCTCATAATGATCAGCATAAGATGTGGATTAGTTTAGGGCAAGAATTAGAGAGAATTGGAAGAAGTGATATCAGGTGATCATGGTGGATTCAGAATGTTATACGTATCGGGTTCCATTGTTGAGTGAGTTTCAGAAGAAGTTATTGTTATGGCTGTGTAGAGGGAAGAATTTAGAGCAACTTTGCTCTTTGCAGCAAGTGAATTCATGGAAGAACGAAGGAGAACAGAGAAGTGTAAAGCTTGTGCATGGTGATGAGTTTCAGAAACCCTAGGGTTTCTAAGGTTGAAGACGACCTGGGAGCCACACGATGTGATATTTGACTTTGACTGGGGACTAAAACCAATGGCCACGATTAAAAGAAGAAACGGAGGGGAATTCAAATGGTGCAACGCACCGTTTCATTAAACACAATCAGACTGGGCTCGTTAATTCATTGCTATGCACACCCTCCCCAATCAGGCCCAATTCTCTCATAACTAAAAAACTTACTATCTGCACCGTTTTCTCCTTTTTTTAATTTTTGTTATTTTTTGATTGCTGATGGGCCCAGACGCGCTTGCTATGCGCGCCCCCCAGTCTGGGCCCAGTTTGTTATTTTAACTGATTTCAATTACTCCCTGCACCCCTTTCCATATTAATTCCATTTTATTTTCTTTCAAAATTTCATTTCTTTAAAAATTCATAAAAAAATAGAAAAATGCATGATTTTAATTGATTCTTTTTGCATATTATTCATAATTTTGTCAAGAAAAATATCACATAAAAAAATTAATATTTCATTTAATTTTTATATTTTTGGCATATTTTTCTTTTAAATAGGTGTAAATATTGTTTAGTTTGATACTTGAAATTGATAATTTTAGTTTGAATAGATGCCTTAACATTTTTAATCCATTCTTTTTAGGTTGATTAGATTAGACTTTTATCTTGTATATAAAATTTAGTTCATATTTTTAGGACTTAATTTTAGGAGATTTTTTTAGGTGTGAATAATATGATCAAAACTAGGGTTTAGGAGATAACATAGGTGAATTAGTTCATTTCCCTTAGGAGTTAGAGATTGAATCTTTGGGGTATGGGACTATAGGGATTATGGGTAGTTAATAGATCCCTTAGAAAATATTAGGATTCCCCTACTGCTATTAGTACTGTCTATATTTGCTTGACTGTTGTGGTGTGCCCTCTCTGGGGATTATGATTTGTCTGTATGGGGTATTGGGTTTGCTTGGGGATTGGGAGAGCTGAAGACTTGTGATGATGAAGCCATTGAAGATCAAGAGACTGAAGACCAACTTCCAGAGTTGATGAGGAGTCCTTTGCTGGCAGATGTTGAGGAGTATAGGGTTTAGGAGCTAGGCAGAGCTCTAGAGCAGAAAACTTGATTCTCAAATATGGAATGCCTTGTCTGCATCCATCCTTTCTCTATGATTCAAAGTCTCTTTCAAATATCCACCTCCTTCCTTTGGAAGGATCAGTGAATGTATTTGAAAGATAGAACTTTTGAGAGAAAATTGTCTGTATAATGTTAACAGTTAAGGAGCCACCCTTGGTAGGCAATTTATTGTTTAACATTCATTCATCCTATCTTGTTGACTGATGTTCATCTTGAAGATTGAGACTTGAAGAAAAGCCATTGCAGATGGAAGACTGACAATCAAAGACCTTGCTTGAAGGCTGTGGAGATGGAGATTGATGCTTGCCTGAAGCTTATAGCTGATGGATGATGACCTGAAGATAGATGTTGATGCAGAGCTGATGTTTGCTGTTTATTTTTGCTGTTTATAATTTTTGATGTATTGTTTGAATTTCCCTGACTGTATTGTTTGCTGTTTAACCTGTTGGGTTAGAAGTGAATGCTGTTCACTTTTGCCTATTGTTTTCTAGGTTCGAGGTTGAGTGGACTCCCTTGCCTCGCTTGTATTGTTGCATCCATGCATTTTACTGCTTTACTGTATATATATGCTATTGTTTCTATTTCCGTCTATTCCCTTAGGATCTCTGTTTCTCTCTGCGCAAGAGAGGAGCATGATAGACATTAGGTCTTAACCCATGCATGATAACATTAGGTTAGTTTGATTCCCTTTTCAACCGTAGGTTAGAGTTCTGTCTCTTCTTTCTCAAAACAAACAGAAAAACACAATAATTATTTCAAACACAATAAAAGACACTTCTTCCGTAAAAGAATGTGAACTCATCAAAACGTCATTTTTGTCCGCTTGGACTGTTAATCAGAAAAACCTTTTTCAGAAGGAATAAAAGCAATCAAGACAAACCTGTGTCTTCCGTGGCCCGAACTACATTTGCTCTGATCTTTCATGCGGTATGAAAGTACGTAGGCATAGGATGCGATATCCTAGCGAGCAACCTTCCCCTCCTTTCCCGTAGGTAGGCGAACTACGTTGACTCTGATTTCTCGTTCCAGACGGGAATACGTAGGCATAAAGTGCGATACTTTGCCGAGTCATTTTCTTTTCTTTTAACCCTTTAACCCTTAGTTTAGATAGAAATAACAATCCATACCCGAAAACAAGCGTGGATCCCGTCGAGTACGACGGACGTGAGGGGTGCTAATACCTTCCCCTTGCGTAACCGACTCCCGAACCCAGGTTTTGGTTGCGATGACCATTCCTTTCCCCGTTTTGCGGTAGGTTTACTTCGAGCGTTCCCTTTCCCTCCGTTGGGATAACTAACGCACGGTGGCGACTCTTCTGTTCAGCCGGCGCCGATTTTCGCAGTAGCGACAGCTGGCGACTCTGCTGGGGATCTAACGTCCCCTGGCTGCTAAGGACTGCGATAGTCTTTGTGCATTTGGGATCCAACGTCCCTTAAGAGAGTCAATCCTAACGCTTGTTTTACCGTCGAGGATTTTGTATGGATTTATATTTCTGACCCTTATTTTTTCAGCCTTATATATTATTGATTATTATTGCTGTATTGGGGTGTGACGGGTGGTTCTATGATTGAGAGATAAGCCGGACCTGGGCTTGAGTGCACCTAGAATTAGAGTAGAAAGTAGTGGGCGCGTGCCGGCTTTGCTTGCATTAGTGTCTCATGAAATCTACACTCGGACGAGGTTCTTCTGGTTGGCTTCTTTTTCTACCCTTTGGGTCGAAGGGGTTGTTGGTCAGCTGAATTGTCGACTCCGGGAACCGATCATTTGGAAGTTGGCTAAGTGAGGCCTCTTCAGGATTTGATGATGCCACTCCTTCTGGGAATCGTATCATCAACCCTGAAAGTCTGTGACGCCGACGACCGCATAGGATGCCATACCTTGTGTCAGTTACTAGGACATCCACCTGTGAGAGGGTTTGGGGTTATGCAGGTAACTAGACCTTCAGATACCGGTTATTTCTTGATCAGAGATCCTGGGTATTTATGGAGAGTTCTGAGGTCTGTCAGAGACCAGTTGGAGAGTTCTGAGGTCTGTCAGAGACCAGTTGGAGAGTTCTGAGGTCTATCAGGGACCAGTTGGAGATATGGTTATGAGGTCTATCAGAGACCAATCAGAGTTATGCTGAGGTCTGTCATAGACCAGTGTTGGAGCTTTGTTTTAGGTCTATCTGAGACCAGGGTTTGAGGACTTCTGGAGAGTCTATCTGAGACTTCTTGATATGGTTCAGGCTTTTTCAGCCACGGCATTTGGTCCCTGTTGCATGTTACTTGCATTGCATTGTTTGCATAATCATTATCATTGCATCCCATTAACGTGTGTCTGTGCTGCAGGTTCATTTGCATATTCCCTGGTTCTAGTGCCCGGACCTCTGCTTACTGATTATGGCTGGGTTAAGGAAGACAGTTGCGTATAAGCTGCCCACACCTGATATTACTCCTTTGCTTGGTCTGATATCTCTTGCTGATGAGGAGGTTAGGAGAAGCTTCAGAATGAGTCATGGGAGATTACTGAGATTAGTCTGCAAGCCCACTGCTGATGAGATGAATGGGCTGTACACCCTGATGCAGTTCTATGACCCGACTTTGAGATGTTTCACGTTTGCTGACTTCATTCTGGGGCCTACTATCAAAGAGTATGTGGAGTTTACTGAGCTACCGGTACAGAACAGGGTTCCCTTCATTCACTCTGCTGCTGAGCCCAAGTTGGAGGACTTAGCTAAAACCTTGCACATGAACGCTGCAGAACTGTTAGTGACTTCTTGGCTTGGGGTTTCAGGTTTCTCTCTTGATTTTCTGGTTGGCAAAGCTCAGGAGTATGCCAAGAGCGGATGTTGGGTGGTTTTCAATGCTATTTTGGCTCTATGCATTTATGGAATTGTGCTGTTTCCTAACTTGCCCAATTTCGTGGACTTGGACGCTTTCCATCTGTTTGCTGCTGGCAACCCAGTGCCCACATTGATCGGAGACTTCTACCACTCATTGCACTACAAGAATGAAAACAGAAGGGGAAAGGATGTTTACTGCTGTGCGCCGCTGTTGAACATGTGGTTCAAGAGTCATCTTCCCATGAAGGGACCATTTGTGGACAGTGCACCTACAGCTAGCTGGTCGGAGCGCCTGATGAGGTTATCTTCTGAAGACATAAAGTGGTTTGATCGAGACTTGCTGGGGTCTGAGCTCATCTTCAGTTGTTCTGGGTATCCCAATGTTCCGCTGATAGGAAGAAAAGGGTGTATCAATTACAACCCTTCTCTGTTCGTTCGCCAGTTCGGATATGCGTTGAAGAGCCCACCAAAGGTGGAAGAAGTGCAGGAATCTCTGTACTTCACCGGTGATTTGAAGGGAGAATTGCTAGCGAAGCTGCAGCATGCCTGGACGCGTATTAACAGAAGAGGGAAGCCACTGTTAGGGAAGAACGATTGTCAGGCTTATGTGCCATACAGAGTTTGGATCCAGGAGAGGACAAGCCAGTTGCAGATGCCATTTCCAGCAGCACCAGTCCCTGTTCATACTCCGGTAGAAGAGACAACCACTGTTTCTAGGGAGGCATACGAGCAAGTGGTGAAAGAAAAAGAAGCCTTAATGAAGATCAATGAAGGGTTAGAGCAAGAACTAGCTCAGATACGCAGTGAGAAAAACAAGGCCGTTCATGCTTTCCAACAGCAGATCGAGCTAGTAAACAGACTAGGGGCTGAGTTGACTGAGGAGAAGAAGAAGCGCGAACGTCTGGGGCAAGAGTTCAGAAGCTCCCATGACATGCTGGAATCCAAAAAGAAAGCGCTCGACGCAGCACACCGAGAAATCTCTTCTTGCAATAAGACTTGGAATGCTACGCTCACCAACAATAAAAAGAGGGAAGATAAGTTGAAGCAGCAGATTTCCGACCTCGAAGAGCAGTTGAAGGCTAGCATCAAGAAGTATGAAGAAGAAGTGATGACCCGGTATAGTCTCCAGAATGCATTGAACAAGGCCATCGAAGGCAGGAACGAAGCTGTGTCTCAGAAGCGGAAGCTAGAGGATCGCTTCGGAGAAGGGGCATGGGAGGAAACTGCTAGTGACGTGCGACGGGTTCTCAAGCGAAGAAACCAACTTGTTGAAGGGCTGCTTACCAGACCAGGTCGTCCAGAGACCAAGCAGTTAATAGAAGAGTACCGGGCTTACGGGAATACTTGATCACTTCATGTATTAACTTGTATGCTTTATTTGCATAGCGCTGACCATCACCAGGATTGTTGGTTGAGGTCATGCTTTCTTATTGTGCACTCTGATATTGTATTCTTGGCTTATTGGTTTTCTCTACAATATATGAGGCTTTCTGTGATTCAGCTCCGATCTTTATATTGCTAGCACTGTCACTGCACTGGCACCTTCGCACTAGAATCGGGGAATGAATTGCCCTAATGCACAGACACACCTTGCATTGCATTCATATTCATATTGCATTATAGGTAGTTATTGGATGGTATCTTATTTCCTGCTCTGTACCAGGTATTTTCAGGATTGCAGATCAGCGCCCGCACAGATATTCCACTCGCACCAACTGTCGAAGAATCATGGATCAAATGCAGAACGAGATGCAAGATATGCGCAAGAAGCTAGCGCTCTTCATGCAGACCATGGAGACTATTGCAAAAGGTCAGGAGAATTTGCAAGCCATGGTGCAGCCTCTGTTGGTCAGAAATGCTGGTCACGGTAATGAGGATCATCAGTCTGTGCGAGTCGACACTGTTCATGGGGATGGCACTCCCACACCAGTGGCTCCACCTGTAGTCAATATACCTGCTGCTAATGTCAACAACGCTACCGCTGCTGGGAACGGTAACGTCGGAGTTGGGAACGAGACTGTTGTCCATAACGTTGGGCTTGGTGATATCAACTTGGGTGATAATATGGGAGGCAACGGCTTCGGTAATGCTGGATTCGGGTTCAATGATCAGGGATTCGATAATGCTGGGAAATATGGTTTCAATGCTCAAGGCTTTGGGCAGGACGGTTTTGGTGTGACCAATCAGGGTCACGGAGGATTCGGAAATGGAAACGGCGCTGGGTTAATGACTTTTGGACCTGCTGGAATTGCTCCGGGATACGGCAACAGAGGGCGAGGCCCGGTGATGAATCAGATGAGAGCTGGCCGTAACAACGGATATGATGGGTATGGAGCTGGGAATGGTAACTGGCAGGAAGATCAGCAGGAGGACGCTTTCTCCGGTGGAGGTTTCGAGGGACCGATGGATGACTCCCAGAAGATCAGAATGCTAGAAGAGCAGATGAGGGGGGTCCTGAACCAAAGTGTTGTGGGCTTAGACATGTCGACAATGGGTCTGGTACCTGGCTTGAGGGTGCCAATCAAATTCAAATCTCCTAAATTTGATAAGTATAAAGGGGACACTTGTCCAAAAGTGCACGTACGGGCTTACTACAGAAAGATGTCTGCGTATTCAACTGATGAGAGAATGCTAATGCACTTCTTTCAAGATAGTTTGTCTGGTCCGTCCCTAGAGTGGTATATGGGATTGGAACCAACGCATATAAAGACATGGAAACAACTGGCAGAGGCATTTGTAGCTCACTATAAGTATAACAGCGACCTGGCACCCAACCGGGTCCAATTGCAAGGGCTGTCTCAGAAGAAGGGTGAGAGCTTTAAAGAGTATGCGCAAAGATGGCGCGATATGGCTGCTAGGGTCCGTCCTCCTTTACAAGACAAGGAAATGAATGACATGTTCATCGGCACATTCACAGGCATGTTTTATGACAAGTTGTTTCACACATCTTTGGCCAGTTTCTCAGACTTAATTCTGATGGGAGAAAAGATTGAAAGTAACATTAAGTAGGGCCGATTCCAAGCTGAGGAATCTACTGCATCTGGCAGTAACCGAAAGGCTTTTGGTGGGCGCCGTCAGGGCGATGCAAGCGCAGTGTTTGGAGGACGAGGCAGAGGCCGGGGCAGAGGTCGAAACCAGTATAATCAGCCACAGCAGGTGGCGAGTGTTACTATACCGTTTTAGCAACAGCCAATGCAACAACAGCAACAGCAGCCACAGCAGGGGGCACAGCCTGCTCAGCGAAGATTCCAGGGGGGTAAGCCAAGGAGAGTGTTTGAGAAGCCTCCGTCAACGTATGCGGATTTGTTACAGACGTTGTTAGGTTTGAACCTGGTAGAGAAAAGAACTCTGGCGCCTATAACGGGAACTCCTCCGTATGGCTATGATGCAAGCAAGCACTGTGAGTTCCACTCTGGGGCTCCGGGCCACGATGTAGAGGGTTGTCATGCTTTTAAGCATGTTGTGCAGGATTTATTAGACAGTAAGGCTATCAATTTCGGAACGGCAGGTCCGAATATAGTGCAGAAGCCCATGCCCAATCATGGGGCAAATGCCATTCTAACCGAGGAAGGGTTGAATCTGATTATGAATGTCGAGGATTTAAAGACGCCGCTGAGCGAGATAAAGAGCATATTGTTGCAAGGGGGTGTTTATCCAGGATGTGACAAGTACTGCTTAGAATGCTGGACCCTAGCTGGGGGGTGTGATGATTTGAAGAAAGGTGTTCAGGCTTTAATAGATGGCGGCACATTGCAGTTTGACCGAGCAGCAATTGAAGAGCCTGCAGGGGCATTGGCAGATAATCAGAGTGATGTGGCCACTGTAACAATTCCTCGAAAGACAATCACTATCACGGCACCGGCCCAGCGACCGCCAATCGCCATAACTAAGGTCAGACCAATCCCGTACGAGAGCACAAAGGCAGTCCCATGGTCATATGGGTTGGAAGTGTATTGTGACGGAATAAAGATTGATGTTAATAAGCAGCCAGCCAAGACCGTAGACAACGTTGTTGGTACAGGAGGTATGACAAGGAGTGGTAGGATCTTTATATCGCCTGAACTAGAGGCCGAGCGACTGGCGAAGGGAAAGGGAAAGATGGTTGAGAATGTCCCAGTGCAGGGGAATGAAAAAGCAACGGCATCGAAGGATGTAGAAGAGTTCATGCGCTTGATCCGTAAAAGTGATTATAAGATTGTGGAGCATCTGCAACAGACGCCGTCAAAGATATCTATCCTGTCGTTGCTATTGTGTTCTGAAGCTCACAGAAATGCTTTGTTGAAAGTCCTGGATACTTCCTTCGTACCCCAAGACGTCTCCGTGAATCAGCTGGAAGGAGTGTTGGCACATGTAAATGCGGGCCACAGTTTGGGCTTTACCGACTTCGACTTGACCCCGAAAGGGAGAGATCATAATATGGCGCTGCACGTATCTGTCGAGTGTAGAGGATCAGTAATGTCGCATGTATTGGTCGATACCGGATCGTCTTTGAATGTGCTGCCCAAGAAAGCGATGATGAAGCTAGATGTCAGAGGGATCCTGTGCACGCCCAGTGACTTGGTAGTCAGGGCATTTGATGGGACGCGAAGAACAGTTTTTGGATCGATAACATTGCCTCTACAGGTGGGGCCGGAGGTGTTCGCAACTGAATTTTATATCATGGACATCCAGCCTGCATATAGCTGCCTGCTCGGGCGACCCTGGATTCATGGCGCAGGGGCAGTCACGTCTACCCTGCATCAGAAGTTGAAATATATGGTCGGAGACAGCGTGGTTACAGTCTGCGGAGAAGAAGACATCCTGGTCAGCCATCTGTCGTTATTTAAATATGTGGAGGTCGATGGAGAGATTCACGAAACACCCTGCCAGGCATTTGAGGGATTGCGCATCAAGGACAAAGGTCCCGGGTCGAGCAAAGCGTCGGAGATAGCTGTCTCGTCATATAAAGAAGCTCAAGCTCTGGTAGAGACAGGAGAAACAAAGGGCTGGGGCAAAGTGCTGGATATTCCTGTGAAGATGGACCGGTTCGGGCTAGGATACCAACCGTCGTCATCAACACCTGCTGTGGGGGCACCCCGTTTCCGAGGACCAATAACCATCTCTGCCAGTGGAGTATGTCATGAAACCATCAACGCTGCTTCAGAGTCTGACGAAGGAGACAGCGACTGTGATATGGACGCCTGGATTCAGCCGAGCATGCCGGGACAGGGATTGTGCAACTGGTCTATTCAGGAGATTGTTCCTGTGACTCTTAAACAGTAATGCTTTGTTTTATTAATTGTTGAACAATCTGATGTCTTGCCCGGGGCATCATGATTTGCTTAGGGTTGTGCTGTTATGAACATTGCGTGTTTATCATTAAATAAAAGGCGTTTTTCATGTGCAAATATTGCGATCTCTGTTTTTCTTATTTTTCAATAAAATGGCAACGAGGTTATTCGCTTTATACGCATTTTGAAGCATTTAACCATTCTTTTTGCAGGATAACATTTTCAAATGACATCCTTGAACCACCTATGACTCGTCCCGACTTTGAACGCCCGATATTTCAGGCCGAAGAAGAGGTTGTTGAAGATGGTGACGTTCCTGAAGAATTGTCTTGGTTGGTGAAACAAGAGGAAAGAGTCATTCTGCCTCACGAAGAGGTCATCGAAATCATTAACCTGGGGTCGGAAGGGGTTGAGAAGAATATTCGTATAGGAGCCGCGCTGCAGAGAGACGTCAAGCAAAGACTGGTTGAAATGCTCAGGGAATATAATGATGTGTTCGCTTGGTCGTATGAAGATATGCCAGGGCTCGATACAGATATGGTCGTGCACCGTCTGCCGTTGAAAGAGGAATGCCCGCCGGTCAAGCAAAAACTTCGCAGAACTAGACCTGATATGGCAGTGAAGATCAAAGAAGAGGTTCAAAAACAGTGGGATGCTGGTTTCCTGGCTGTGACAAAATATCCCTCATGGGTTGCTAACATCGTACCCGTGCCCAAGAAAGATGGCAAAGTTCGAATGTGTGTGGATTATAGGGATTTGAATAAAGCGAGCCCAAAGGACGATTTTCCACTTCCTCATATCGATGTGCTAGTTGATAACACTGCTCAGTACTCCGTGTTCTCCTTCATGGATGGCTTCTTAGGCTATAATCAGATTAAAATGGCGCCAGAGGACATGGAGAAGACGACTTTCATAACGCCGTGGGGAACATTTTGTTATAAAGTGATGCCCTTCGGATTGAAGAATGCTGGGGCAACGTATCAGCGTGCAATGACGACTCTTTTCCATGATATGATGCATAAAGAGATCGAAGTTTATGTTGACGATATGATTGCCAAATCCCAGACGGAGGAAGAGCACCTGGTGAATCTGCTGAAGCTGTTCAAAAGGCTTAGGAAGTTCAGGCTGAGACTGAACCCTAACAAGTGTACCTTTGGGGTAAGATCGGGTAAACTGCTGGGGTTTATCGTAAGTGAAAAGGGAATAGAGGTCGATCCTGCAAAAATAAAAGCGATACAAGAGATGCCGACGCCTAAAACAGAGAAAGAGGTGTGCAGGTTTTTAGGGAGGTTGAACTACATTGCCCGGTTCATATCTCACCTAACGGCCACGTGTGAACCGTTGTTCAAGCTATTGAAAAAAGATCAAGTTGTGACGTGGAACGAAAATTGTCAAAAGGCGTTCGATAAAATAAAGCAGTATTTGCAGGAGCCTCCTATTTTAATACCCCCAGTGGCAGGGAGACCCTTGATTATGTATTTGACAGTTCTTGAGGGAAGCATGGGTTGTGTTCTCGGTCAACACGACGAGACAGGAAGAAAAGAGTATGCAATCTATTACTTGAGTAAGAAATTTACTGATTGTGAATCTCGATATTCGATGCTTGAAAAAACTTGTTGCGCGCTAGCCTGGGCCGCCAAGCGTTTGAGGCAATACATGCTGAATCATACAACCATGCTCATCTCGAAGATGGATCCTATCAAATATGTATTCAAAAAGCAGGCGTTATCAGGGAGAATTGCCCGTTGGCAGATGGTCTTGACAGAATACGACATCCAATATGTCTCGCAAAAGGCTATAAAGGGGAGTGTACTGTCTGAGTACTTGGCGGAGCAGCCTATTGAAGATTACCAATCGATGAGGTTTGATTTTCCTGACGAGGATATCATGTACCTAAAGATGAAAGATTGCGAAGAGCCGTTGCCAGACGAAGGACCAGAGTTGGGTTCCAAATGGAAGATGATATTTGACGGAGCTGTAAACGCTTACGGTAGCGGAATAGGGGAAATCATCACTACTCCACACGGGTCGCACATCCCGTTTACTGCTCGATTGACCTTTGCAGTTACCAATAATGAGGCCGAATACGAAGCTTGTATAATGGGGCTTGAAGAAGCCATTGATTTGCGAATCAAGAATCTGGACGTATACGGAGATTCAGCTCTGGTGGTGAATCAAATCAAAGGAGAATGGGAGACACGTCAGCCCAACTTGATACATTACATGAACTATGCAAGGAGATTGTTGCCTTTCTTTGACAAGGTTGAATTGCATCATGTACCGCGAGCAGAAAATCAAATGGCTGACGCCCTGGCCACTTTGTCTTCCATGTACAAAGTCAACTTCTGGAACGAGGCTCCCAGAATTATTATCTCTCGGCTTGACAGACCAGCCTTCGTATTTTCTATTGATGAGGCATCCGATGATAAACCGTGGTATTTTGATATCCTTAATTTCCTGAAGAACAAAGAGTATCCGGCTGGGGCATCTAGTCAAGATCAGAAGACTCTCAGGAGATTAGCGGGTAACTTCTATTTGAATCCGGATGGTGTCTTGTACAGAAGAAACCACGACTTGGTGCTGCTACGTTGTGTAGATGAAAAAGAGGCGAAGTTGCTCATGGAGGAAATACATGAAGGTACCTTTGGCACGCATGTTGGTGGGCATGCTATGACTAGGAAGCTGCTACGGCCAGGTTATTTTTGGCTGACTATGGAAACTGATTGTTTCAAGTTTGCGAGGAAGTGCCACAAGTGCCAAATCTATGCTGATAAGATCCATGTGCCTCCGAGTCCTCTGAATGTGATGTCATCGCCATGGCCATTCTCGATGTGGGGAATTGATATGATTGGAAAGATAGAGCCGACAGCTTCTAACGGGCACCGGTTCATTCTAGTAGCAATCGATTATTTCACCAAGTGGGTGGAAGCGGCGTCTTATGCAAATGTGACTAAGCAGGTGGTGGCCAGATTCATCAAGAGAGATATCATTTGCAGATATGGGATCCCCGAGCGGATAATCACTGACAACGGTTCAAACCTGAACAACAAGATGATGAAGGAGCTCTGTCAGAATTTCAAGATCGAACATCACAACTCCTCCCCTTACCGACCCAAGATGAATGGCGCTGTCGAAGCGGCCAATAAGAATATCAAGAAGATCGTTCAAAAGATGGTGGTGACCTATAAGGATTAGCATGAGATGCTACCCTTCGCTTTGCACGGTTATCGTACGACGGTACGCACATCAACCGGGGCAACCCCGTTCTCGTTAGTATATAGAATGGAAGCAGTGCTACCACTGGAAGTTGAGATCCCTTCTCTGAGGGTATTGCGAGATGTTCAACTAGATGAGGCAGAATGGGTGAAAGACAGGTTGAACCAACTGAGTTTAATGAATGAAAAGAGGCTAGCTTCTCTAGCATACGGTCGTTTGTACCAGAGCCGAATGAAGAAAGCATATGATAAGAAGATACATCCGCGGAGCTTTCAGACGGGCGACCTTGTGCTGAAAAGGATTCTCCCGCCGCAGGCAGATCACAGGGGCAAGTGGACCCCCAACTACGAAGGGCCATACGTTGTTAGAAAAGTCTTTTCAGGAGGAGCGTTGTTGTTGTCCACCATGGACGGAGAAGACTTTACGTCGCCTGTGAATTCGGACGCAGTTAAAAAATACTTTGCTTGAAATTGACCCGCTGGACAGAAAAAAAGAGAGTCCAGGCAAAAATGGGGCATCCTGGCGAACCAAAAACAGAATGAAAGGTTCGGGAAAAAGTTAGGGATAAAATGAAAAATGTACACCCGCGAAGTTGAAAACCTACACTGGGCGGCTTCGGCAAAAAAGGGTATCCCGGTGAACTGAAAACCCGTAAAGGGCGGTTCACGCAAAAGTTAGGGATTTGAAAAGCAAATGACTGCGGTCCGAATTTGATACTGCATTGAGCATTGGCGCGGGAGAATATGCCTAAGGGGTCGATTATCAGACGCAATCTCTTCGGAAGTATGGATACCGGGAAAGCATTAGAGTCGAGCGAGTCATAGGAGGATCAGTTCGTGGTGTTCGTCTGCATCCTGTTGCCGACATGTGTACAAATTTAATTTGTCAATATATTTATGCTTCTTGTGCGTATTTGTATATTTGCTTTGCGTAGCTTCCTCTTTTCAGGAGTTACATCCCGTGTACAAAACTCCGCCCATTCAGGGGCCCAATCAATAAAATATGTTATTCAGTATTTGATGCTGGTTCTTTACTGTTTTGTGCATAATAAAACGCCTAGGTTTGATGAAACTAGCATGCGCATAACGTCACTGGCCCTTGCCAACAATTGCTAAAACTTTGGATTAACTGAAAATGATGTCACTAACGCTAACCTGAATAGATTTGGTTGCATAGGCTTGTCTCTTTTGTGTTGTTGCAGGGTTCATAGCCGTATGAAGAGGACGATCAAAAGATTGCAGTAATGAAAGACTCGATCCCCACGCAGGTCGCGCTTCTGAGATGACAGTGCCGCACTGAAGAGGGATCGAATTCCCCAGCTAGTCGTAGCGTATTCCAGAGGACATTCTCCAGCAAAGTCGTCTATCCTCGGCAGAGTTTGGCGATTCCAAGATTGAAGGCTGTATTCAGACATTGCATCTCAAGCAGAGTGGTTTAGCCACAGAAGATTAATATTGGTGAACTGTATTCAGGCAGTTTACCTTTCCCCGCAGGGTCATTTACGCTCCCCTAGTGGAGTCAGTTGATTTTCCCCAAGAGAATCATCCCATCCCCAGCGGAGTTCTCTTTTCAGCAAAGGCTTTCCTCCCAGTGGAACTCGAAGATTAAGACTCTCCCCGGCAGAGTTGGTGTGGGTCCTGGCATTTATTTTGTCAGAATACCGTGTGATATCAGTTCACTCCTCAGTAGAATTCCAATCATACCAGGCGCATCTGCTATTCTCCAGCAGAGTTATATTCCCCAGCAGGGTGTTACTTCAATGAGGTGCTTGGTTCAAGTTCCCCATTTCCCAGCTGAGTCGACCTCACTCTTCCATCATTTATTTTGCTGGAATAATTCTGTAGTACATGGCCATCCCCAGCGGAGTCGGCATTGTCTTCGGCATTTATTTTGCTGAAGGAGTTTCCTGTATCCCAGCAGTTCGAGTCTGCATTGGCATTGGCATATAGTGTCATATTCGCATACACCAAACAAAAAAACGTGTAGCATTTCCATGTCGATTGGAGCATTGCGTCATTATCAAACATATGCATTTTGAAACATAAACCAGGGTGGCTAACCGTTTGTGTTCAAGTGTTGTTTCTCATGCAGGTTGAGGGAGCTTTTGCTCAAATGAATTCCTAGACATTCAAGATCTCGACGTGAGACATTCAACGAAAGTGTCAGCTTTGGCATTATTCCCCACAGAGTTATCATGATGAAGTTCTCTTTGTCGCCGAACAGAGTTATTTGTGAATTTCTCTTGTGTTCCCCGCCAGAGTTAGTAGGCAAAAGCTCTCCTCATTCCCAAGCAGAGTTATTTGTCATCAAAAGGTTCATGAATCAGAATTTCAGAGGCTGCCGCCAGTTATCAGAGCAGGCGTCCAGTAGTTTGATTTCCAAATATCCCCCAGTGGAGTCCGCTTCAAAGTCGCTGTCACGTCAGTGCTAAGAAGTTTTGTGGTTTGGGATCAATGGAGAGATGAGTCCTAACGTGGACAAATTTTATTGAGGGATCTACTTCGTGCTAGAGAAATGGGTGTCCTAACATGGACAGATTTATTTTCCCGGGTTGATGAGATGTGCTAGTCCTAACGTGGACAGATTCGATTGCTCCGTATCGATTGAGTGTGAAGTCCTGACGTGGACAAAATTGATTACTCTTCGTGTTGGTGTCCTGACGTGGACCATTTATTTCCAGCAGATATCTTTATTCGTAAGGGTGAAATGTGCGTCCTGACGTGGACAAAGTTATAATTCATTGTGATGACAAGATACGAGAGTCCTGACATGGACAAATGTATCCTTCTTCGCGTTGTTGGCGAAGCGTGGGTGTCCTGACGGGGACGAATTTTATTTCCCCAGCAAGTCGAAGATACGCAAGTCCTGACGTGGACAAGTTTTTATCCTCAGCGAGTCAAGAGGTGAGTCCTGACGTGGACAAATCAAGACGAAAAGCGTTTCCTTACGTGGAAAGACTGGAGTCCTTACGTGGACAGATAAAGATTGTTTCCTTACGTGGAAAGATTGGAGTCCTTACGTGGACAAATCAGAAAGAGTGGTTTCCTTACATGGAAAGATTGTGGTTTCCTTACGTGGAAAGACGTGATTCTTTACGTGGAACAAGTTGGAGTCCTTACGTGGACAAATCAAGACGAAAAGCGTTTCCTTACGTGGAAAGACTGGAGTCCTTACGTGGACAGATAAAGATTGTTTCCTTACGTGGAAAGATTGGAGTCCTTACGTGGACAAATCAGAAAGAGTGGTTTCCTTACGTGGAAAGATTGTGGTTTCCTTACGTGGAAAGACGTGATTCCTTACGTGGAACAAGTTGGAGTCCTTACATGGACAAATCAAGATAAGATCGTTTCCTTACGTGGAAAGATGGCATTCCTTACATGGAAGAACGATGTGTTCCTTACGTGGAAAGTTTAGTCCTGACGTGGGCAGTTTCAGAAAAGAAGTTGGTTTCCTTACGTGGAAAGATTTACTCCTTACGTGGAAAGGTTGGAGTCCTTACGTGGACAGATCGAGATGGTATTCCTTACGTGGAAAAAGGTGGTTTCCTTACGTGGAAAGAGATGTGATTCCTTACGTGGAAAGATTTATTCCTTACGTGGAAAGATTGGAGTCCTGATGTGGACAAGTCCAGAAGAGCGTTATTCCTAACGTGGAAGGATGCATTCCTTACATGGAAAAATGTGATTCCTTACGTGGAAAAACGATATGTTCCTTACATGGAAAAGTTTAGTCCTAACGTGGACAAATCCAGACGAAGTCTTAGTCCTAACGTGGACGGTGTTATTCCTTACATGGACGGTGTTATTCCTTACGTGGACGGTGTTATTCCTAACGTGGAAGAGTTTATTCCTAACGTGGACGATTTATTGCTGATGAAAGGCAGACGAGCCATCCCCAGTGAAGTTGTCGAGATTTTTCCTAACATGGACAAGTTTGGTTGAGATTTCTTTGTGTTGACGACACAGGCGTCCTAACGTGGACAAAGTTTTATTCTTGCAATGATAGAAGCTTTTCAGGCTGATGAAATAATCCCCAAGCAGTGGCGCAGTTTATTTCTGCGGTTGGCAAATTTCCGGGTTCTTAGTATTCAACCGTCTCGTACCTCGAATGTTTGAAGGCCGTTCGCTCTTCACCCAATCGGGTCCAAGTCGCTTGAATAGGGGCAGCTGTTGCACCCTAAAATTTGCTCAACCTTATTCACCTGGGTTTATGTTTCAATATCATTAGCATTTGCATATAGAGTCATGCACATAGTCTAATCATCTGCATAGCATAGCATAGCAAGTCAGCCAACAGGGGCCAATCATTATTCTCATCTCTATGAGCCTATCAAGAGGTTATTATTCAAATTCAATCTCATTCAAGTCATCAGAAAGAATTGGAAAGATAAAGAAGTCAATGGATCAAGCAGTGCATCCATCTCCTATCTGAGGGTCATCAAAGAAATTGTGAACTGTGGGCTGAGCATGGGGAGTATGTGGACATCATGGGAGACTTAGAAATTCATTTGAAGAAGGAGACAAGTCATTGGTGTGATCACAAGAATTGCAGTTGAAGACAGTCAACTAAGGTTTCATCTGGGTCAACTCTAGGTCAACCCTAGGTCAATTGACTGATTGAAAGGCAGTAAGGTCTATTGGAGAGATGTGGGGTTCATCATTTGACATGAGAAGAAGGATATGGTGATGTGCCAAGAAGAATTCAAGAGAAATCAAGGAGAAGAGGAGTTTCTAAATTAGGGTTTCTGTGTAAAATCCCCTAATTTAGGTTAAATTTCCAAGCAAGATAAGTCAAAATTCAAGCTTCAAATGGATCCTTGGCCAACATGAAACTTGTATAGGATCTAAATACCTTTAATTTTAGTGGTGGAAGCCATCAAGGAGATTTATATAACTCAAGTTATGGTCCTTGCAAGTTACAGGTCATCTGGGGTATATGAAATTTTGTCTGTAAAAGTGACTTGCCTTCCAAGCAATTTTTACCCCTCAAGGATATTTCAAATGAATTTCTGGTCAACATAAGAGTTGTTCCTCATTGTCTTAGCTTTCTAGAATGGTATGGTATGCCTTCATATGATTTGTGGAACTCTACTTATGGTCTTGGCAAGCAAAGGGTATTTTGGTCATCTGAGAATTACAGGTCATTTCAAGCCTATGCCCAAAACTCATACAAGGAAGCTTCAAATGGAAAACTTCACAACATAAAACTTTCTCCAAATGACATTTTGAGTCTAGAAAAGTGACCATGAAAGATTGGAAAGGCTCATAGCTCAAGGTTTCAAAATTGGTGGATTTAATGAATAAAAAATGACCTAAATGTGAGATTTTTCATAGTTTGGCCAAATGAGGTGAAATTATAGGTCATTTTGATTGGGAAAATCATTTTGAGAACATTGGCAAAAGTATAATTTTGAGTTTGGTTCAAGATTTAGGAGTTATGCATGGTTACTTACAACGAAAGTTACATAATCCAAATTCAAGGGAAATTGTGCATGGGAAGTTTCTCCAAGGTTCTAGGACTTTCCAATGGCATCTATATATTGTATGGAGTGGTTTCATGCCATGGTTGGTGAATCATATTGATCAAAACACAAGTTCTACACCAATCTTCCATTTTTGCAAAATCAATTCAAACTCTCTCAAATCTCTATCAATCTCCATTTTTCTTGATCTGATCTTCATCACCATCATTCATAGATCACATTTCACACAAGCATTTGGTTGATTTGAGGAGAACTCGTGCCATACAAGTGAATCATCCAAGAAGCAAGAAAGTTTCAATCACAAGATCCAAGAAGTTTGAGTCAGAATCTTTGCATACAGAATCAAGGTTTGAGTGTGTGGATCAGTTTCAAATCACTGCAAGCATTGGATCAAGGAGTTCCATAGCTGTTTTCTTCATTTTACACCAGGTAGGTTTCTTCTTCGATTTGACTGTTTTAGTTAGAATTATAGGGATTTGTTAGCATAGAAATGTTAGGATAGGTTAGATGACTGATTTTGGTGAATTTGGAGAAGTTTTATGGAGGTTGTTAATGGTGTGTCAAAACTGTTAAGGCTTGTAACTCATGGTTCAATGCACGATAATCTTGAATGATTAGCTCATAATGATCAGCATAAGATGTGGATTAGTTTAGGGCAAGAATTAGAGAGAATTGGAAGAAGTGATATCAGGTGATCATGGTGGATTCAGAATGTTATACGTATCGGGTTCCATTGTTGAGTGAGTTTCAGAAGAAGTTATTGTTATGGCTGTGTAGAGGGAAGAATTTAGAGCAACTTTGCTCTTTGCAGCAAGTGAATTCATGGAAGAACGAAGGAGAACAGAGAAGTGTAAAGCTTGTGCATGGTGATGAGTTTCAGAAACCCTAGGGTTTCTAAGGTTGAAGACGACCTGGGAGCCACACGATGTGATATTTGACTTTGACTGGGTACTAAAACCAATGGCCACGATTAAAAGAAGAAATGGAGGGGAATTCAAATGGTGCAACGCACCGTTTCATTAAACACAATCAGACTGGGCTCGTTAATTCATTGCTATGCACACCCTCCCCAATCAGGCCCAATTCTCTCATAACTAAAAAACTTACTATCTGCACCGTTTTCTCCTTTTTTAATTTTTGTTATTTTTTGAATGCTGATGGGCCCAGACGCGCTTGCTATGCGCACCCCCCAGTCTGGGCCCAGTTTGTTATTTTAACTGATTTCAATTACTCCCTGCACCCCTTTCCATATTAATTCCATTTTATTTTCTTTCAAAATTTCATTTCTTTAAAAATTCATAAAAAAATAGAAAAATGCATGATTTTAATTGATTCTTTTTGCATATTATTCATAATTTTGTCAAGAAAAATATCACATAAAAAAATTAATATTTCATTTCATTTTTATATTTTTGGCATATTTTTCTTTTAAATAGGTGTAAATATTGTTTAGTTTGATACTTGAAATTGATAATTTTAGTTTGAATAGATGCCTTAACATTTTTAATCCATTATTTTTAGTTTGATTAGATTAGACTTTTATCTTGTATATAAAATTTAGTTCATATTTTTAGGACTTAATTTTAGGAGATTTGTTTAGGTGTGAATAATATGATCAAAACTAGGGTTTAGGAGATAACATAGGTGAATTAGTTCATTTCCCTTAGGAGTTAGAGATTGAATCTTTGGGGTATGGGACTATAGGGATTATGGGTAGTTAATAGATCCCTTAGAAAATATTAGGATTTCCCTACTGCTATTAGTACTGTCTATATTTGCTTGACTGTTGTGGTGTGCCCTCTCTGGGGATTATGATTTGTCTGTATGGGGTATTGGGTTTGCTTGGGGATTGGGAGAGTTTAAGACTTGTGATGATGAAGCCATTGAAGATCAAGAGACTGAAGACCAACTTCCAGAGTTGATGAGGAGTCCTTTGCTGGCAGATGTTGAGGAGTATAGGGTTTAGGAGCTAGGCAGAGCTCTAGAGCAGAAAACTTGATTCTCAAATATGGAATGCCTTGTCTGCATCCATCCTTTCTCTATGATTCAAAGTCTCTTTCAAATATCCACCTTCTTCCTTTGGAAGGATCAGTGAATGTATTTGAAAGATAGAACTTTTGAGAGAAAATTGTCTGTATAATGCTAACAGTTAAGGAGCCACCCTTGGTAGGCAATTTACTGTTTAACATTCATTCATCCTATCTTGTTGACTGATGTTCATCTTGAAGATTGAGACTTGAAGAAAAGCCATTGCAGATGGAAGACTGACAATCAAAGACCTTGCTTGAAGGCTGTGGAGATGGAGATTGATGCTTGCCTGAAGCTTATAGCTGATGGATGATGACCTGAAGATAGATGTTGATGCAGAGCTGATGTTTGCTGTTTATTTTTGCTGTTTATAATTTTTGATGTATTGTTTGAATTTCCCTGACTGTATTGTTTGCTGTTTAACCTGTTGGGTTAGAAGTGAATGCTGTTCACTTTTGCCTATTGTTTTCTAGGTTCGAGGTTGAGTGGACTCCCTTGCCTCGCTTGTATTGTTGCATCCATGCATTTTACTGCTTTACTGTATATATATGCTATTGTTTCTGTTTCCGTCTATTCCCTTAGGATCTCTGTTTCTCTCTGCGCAAGAGAGGAGCATGATAGACATTAGGTCTTAACCCATGCATGATAACATTAGGTTAGTTTGATTCCCTTTTCAACCGTAGGTTAGAGTTCTGTCTCTTCTTTCTCAAAACAAACAGAAAAACACAATAATTATTTCAAACACAATAAAAGACACTTCTTCCGTAAAAGAATGTGAACTCATCAAAACGTCATTTTTGTCCGCTTGGACTGTTAATCAGAAAAACCTTTTTCAGAAGGAATAAAAGCAATCAAGACAAACCTGTGTCTTCCGTGGCCCGAACTACATTTGCTCTGATCTTTCATGCGGTATGAAAGTACGTAGGCATAGGATGCGATATCCTAGCGAGCAACCTTCCCCTCCTTTCCCGTAGGTAGGCGAACTACGTTGACTCTGATTTCTCGTTCCAGACGGGAATACGTAGGCATAAAGTGCGATACTTTTCCGAGTCATTTTCTTTTCTTTTAACCCTTTAACCCTTAGTTTAGATAGAAATAACAATCTATACTCGAAAACAAGCGTGGATCCCGTCGAGTACGACGGACGTGAGGGGTGCTAATACCTTCCCCTTGCGTAACCGACTCCCGAACCCAGGTTTTGGTTGTGATGACCATTCCTTTCCCCGTTTTGCGGTAGGTTTACTTCGAGCGTTCCCTTTCCCTCCGTTGGGATAACTAACGCACGGTGGCGACTCTTCTGTTCAGCCGGCGTCGATTTTCGCAGTAGCGACACTATGCACGATACAAATGCAAAGGAACCACTTCAACAATATAAATGCTGAAGAGAGGAAAACAACTCTGCTGGGGGGAGACTAGGCACGCCTAGTGCCAACGGACTCATGTTGGGGAATACAAGCCCTAGATGGCCTCCGAGATAACTTCCGGGTAAAGCTGCTCTGCTAAGAACAAATCCACTCCGCTGGGAATCAAAATCAAAATCTGCTGAGGAAAGCGCCCTGGATGGCCTGCCAGAATATATCATTCTGGGGAAACAAACAACTCGGCAAGAGACAACGACTCCACTCTACCGGGGAAATCAACCCTAGATGGCCTGCCATAACATTCCGGGGAACAGCCAACTCTGCTGGGAACCAAGGCAGACTGCTGAAGGTTTAATCCACTATCTGTTAGGGATTATGAATAAGATCTACTAGGGAATCATCCCAAGTTTTCTCTCTGCTGAAGATGGAGAATAAACAATTTCAGGGAAGAAAGCCACTCCACTGACTTGGCTGAGGATTAGGTGAGGAGGGAATCAACATCGACCTCTTCTTGGGGAGAATGAGCACAATACTCAATAATATCGACCTCTGCTTAGGGAAAGGAAACAATGTCCCGGTCTCTGAGGGGAAAGGAGTTAGCCATTCAGACTCTGTGGGGAAAACGAAATTCTGCATTCATTCCACTGCCGGGGATAAACCCACATCTACCTGTTGGTAATGATCCTACTCTGCTGGAGACATCAATCTCGACCTGCTGAGGATAACATTAACTGTATGAAGTTTCAAACTGCTGGGGATGTGAACACGCTTAGCTTGCGCATTTCCTTTAGATGAGGGACTTCTGGAAAAGTTTCGAGGATGGGTATCCTGCAAGCAAATATGTTTTGTGCAGCAAATGTTATCTTGCTTATCACCTGTGACGTTATTCAAGCAAAAGCATTGTTTCGATCATAGTTGGCAGAGCCCACAAAATTATGTATGCAAAGTTTTATAAAAAACAATCAGGCTCCTTTTGCAAACAAAACGGTAAAAGCTGAATCAAAAACAAAAAGTTTTCTGAATAGTATGTTTTATTGATAAATAGTCTGTAAATAGGCAAATTTACAAAGGAAGCAACTCCTGAAATGAGAAAGTTGCATAGGCAAAAATACAGAAATGCACAAGAATATACAAAAATGTCAGAAATATGGTACAAACAACCACCATAGAACGACTCAACTATGACTCACGTGACTTCAACGCCTTTCCAATGCTTCGTCTTCTGAAGAGATTGATCTGGACGGATGAATTTCGAGTTTTCCCATGATCCACCATGCTTTGAAGATCTATGCGCGGATCGCAGTCGTTTGCTTTTTAAATCCCTAACTTTTTCCTGAATCGCCCTTGCGGGTTTTCGATTCAACGGGATACCCATTTTTTCCAAAGTCGCCCTTTCAGGTTTTCAACTTTGCGGGTTTACATTTTTTCTTTTTTTATCCCTAATTTTTGCCCGAACCTATCCTTTTATGGTTCGCCGGGATGCCCTATTCTTGCTTGGATTTTCTTTTTCTTTCCAGCGGGTCTTTTTAAGCAAAGTATCTTTTGACTGCATCTGCGTTCACAGGGGACGTAAAATCTTCACCATCCATGGTTGAAATTAGCAAGGCTCCTCCAGAGAAGATTTTCCTTACAACATACGGACCTTCATAATTGGGAGTCCATTTTCCCCTGTGATCATTCTGTGATGGGAGAATCCGTTTCAACACCAAATCACCTGCCTGAAAGCTTCGAGGATGCATCTTCTTATCATATGCTTTCTTCATCCTGCTTTGGTACAGACGTCCATACGTAAGAGACGTCAACCTCTTCTCATCCATCAAACTGAGTAGATTTAGCCTGTTCTTCACCCATTCTGCTTCTTCTAGCTTGACGGCAGCCATAACTCTTAAAGAAGGGATTTCGACCTCCAATGGAAGGACAACTTCCATGCCATATACCAACGAGAAAGGCGTTTCTCCAGTTGAAGTATGCACCGAGGTACGATATCCATGTAGAGAAAAATGCAACATCTCGTGCCAATCCTTATAAGTCACAACCATCTTCTGCACTATCTTCTTTATGTTTTTGTTGGCCGCTTCCACAGCGCCATTCATCTTCGTACGATAAGGAGATGAATTGTGATGCTCAATCTTAAAGTTCTGGCACAACTCCTTCATCATCTTGTTATTCAGATTGGAACCGTTATCGGTAATGATCCTCTCAGGTATCCCATAGCGGCAGATGATGTCTCTTTTGATGAATCGGGCTACAGCTTGCTTGGTGACATTAGCATAGGAGGCTGCTTCGACCCATTTGGTGAAATAATCAATAGCCACTAAGATGAAACGATGCCCATTGGTTGCAGTCGACTCGATTTTGCCAATCATATCAATTCCCCACATGGAGAAAGGCCATGGAGATGACATGACATTCAAAGGACACGGCGGCACATGAATCTTGTCGGCATATATCTGACACTTGTGGCATTTCTTGGCGTACTTGAAGCAATCAAACTCCATAGTTAACCAATAGTACCCTGCTCTCAACAGCTTTTGAGACATGGCATGCCCGCCTGCATGTGTCCCAAAGGCTCCTTCGTGGACCTCTTCCATAAGTAGATTCGCTTCTTTTTCATCCACACATCTTAGCAGCACTAAGTCAAAGTTCCTTTGGTAGAGTACACCGTCTGGATTCAGGTAGAAGTTACCAGATAACCTCCTCAAGGTTTTCTTATCCCGGGCCGATGCCCCATGCGGATACTCTTGATTCTTAAGAAAGTTCTGGATTTCGTAATACCATGGCTTGCCATCAGAAGCTTCTTCTATTGCAAAAACAAATGTCGGCCTATCGAGGCACGAGATAACAATTCTTGGTGCATCGTTCCAGAAGTTCACTTTGTACATTGAAGATAAAGTAGCCAAGGCATCTGCCATCTGATTTTCTGCTCTCGACACATGGTGAAACTCTACACGATCGAAGAAAGGTAGAAATCTTCTTGCGTTGTTCATATAAGGGATCAGATTTTGTTGACGCATCTCCGACTCTCCTTTGATCTGGTTGTCCACTAAAGCTCAATCACCGTAGACATCAAGGTTCTTGATTCTCAAATCGATTGCTTCCTCGATACCCATGATACACGCTTTATATTCGGCCTCGTTGTTTGTACAGGGAAATGTCGACCTGGCAGTGAAGGGTATATGCGTTCCATGGGGGGTTGTAATGATTGCCCCAATTCCACTGCCATAGGAGTTAACAGCACCGTCAAAGATCAATTTCCACTAGGAACCCAACTCAGGACCTTCGTCCAACAACGGCTCATCACAATCTTTCATCTTCAAGTACATAATGTCTTTGTCAGGAAAATCAAACTTCATTGGCTAATTGTCGTCAATTGGTTGCACTGCGAGATAATCTGACAGAACACTCCCTTTAATAGCTTTCTGAGACACATACTGAATGTCGTATTCTGTCAGAACCATCTGCCATCTTGCAATCCTTCCCGACAGTGCTTGCTTTTCAAATAGGTACTTAATCAGATCCATCTTTGAAATTAACATGGTTGTATGGTTTAACATATACTGCCTTAGGCATTTGGCGGCCCAAGCCAGTGCGCAACAAGTTTTCTCTAACATTAAGTATCTGGACTCACAGTCTGTGAACTTTTTACTCAAGTAATAAATTGCATACTCATTTCTTCCAGTCTCGTCATGCTGACCGATAATACAACCCATGGAATTCTCAAGAACCGTTAAGTACATTATCAATGGTCTTCAAGCCATCAGGGGCATCAGTATTGGAGGTTCCTGCAGATACTCTTTTATTTTCTCAAACGCTTTCTGACAATTCTCATTCCAAACGACCGCCTGATCTTTCTTTAACAACTTAAATAATGGCTCACAAGTGGCTGTGAGGTGAGATATGAACCGAGCGATGTAGTTCAATCTACCTAAGAAACCACGAACTTGTTTCTCGGTCTTTGGTGCTGGCATTTCTTGAATTGCTTTGATCTTTGCAGGATCAACCTCTATACCTTTCTCACAGACAATGAACCCCAACAACTTTCCTGACCGCACGCTGAGAGTACACTTGTTTGGATTCAGTCGAAGTTTAAACTTCCTCAATCTCTCAAACAAATTTAGAAGATTCACCAGATGCCCCTCCTCCGTTTGGGACTTCGCAATCATATCATCGACATATACTTCAATCTCATGATGAATCATAGCATGAAAGAGAGTCATCATAGCTCGTTGGTAAGTTGCCCATGCGTTCTTCAAACCAAAAGGCATTACTTTATAGCAGAACGTTCCCTATAGCGTGATGAAAGTCGTCTTCTCCATATCCTCCGGTGCCATCTTGATCTGATTGTAGCCCGAAAAACCGTCCATGAAAGAAAACACTAAGAATTGTGCGGTGTTATCAACAAGCACGTCAATATGAGGGAGAGGAAAATCATCCTTTGGGTTCGCTCTATTCAGGTCCCTATAATACACACACATCCTGACCTTTCCATCCTTCTTGGGCACGGGCACGATGTTTGCGAACCACGGAGGATAATTGGTCACAGCAAGAAATCCGGCGTCTAGCTGCTTCTGGACTCCTTCTTTGATCTTCACTGCCATATCAGGCCTGGTTCTTCTAAGCTTTTGTTTAACGGGAGGACATTCTTCTCGAAGAGGTAGGCGATGAAGTACAATATCTGTGTCGAGTCCTGGCATATCTTCATATGACCAAGCGAAAACATCCATATACTCTTGGAGTAACTCAACCAGTCTTCGCTTGACATCACTTTGCAGCGCGACCCCTATTCTGACTTCCTTCTTATCTTCCTCAGTTCCTAGGTTGACGACTTCAACTTCCTCCTGATGAGGCAGGATGACCTTCTCCTCTTGTCTTAACAATCTGGCAAGTTCTTCGGGCATGTCTTCGTCTTCTTTGATCTCTTCTTCCGCTTGAAAGATCGGATTGTCAAAGTCACACCGAGTCATAGACGAGTCTGAGTCGGTGGTATCTGAAAAGTGTAACCTGCAATGATGATGATTTATGCTTAAATGATATGCAAACAAAGAAACACAAACCATATTGCCATTTTATTGTTAGAAAATAAAAACAAGAAAAACAAGGATCACAAAATTTTGAATGAAAAGACGCCTTTTTTGATTGATAATGATAAAATATTGTTCACACACATAACAAATAGGGACCTACAAATAAAGACCACTATGCTCCGGGCGGAGCATAGGGCAATACATTAATCAAAACAAAGCAATTACTCTTCATAAGTCACAGAGATAACTTCTTCCACTGTCCAATTCTTTAAACCCTGGCCAGGGACAAATTGGCTTGATCCACGCATCCATGTCGCAGTCGCTGTCTCCTTCCTCGTCAGATACGACATTGATTCTTTCGAATATCACCCCACCACTGGTGAACTGAAAAGGTCCCTTGTAATGCAGAGCGTTTTGTGAAGAGGACGCATATGGGTTGTATCCCAATCCAAACCTATCTTGTTTGTTGGGGACGCTCACCACTTGCCTCCATCCTTGTGCTGATCCGGATTCCACTATGGCTTGTGCTTCCTTGTATGACAACATGGCAATTTCTAGATCTTTGACCTCGATCGACACCTTTTTCTTGATTTGGACAGTCTCAAAGGCCTGACACAGTGTTTCATGAATTTCAGCATCAACCTCAACATATTTGAATGAAGACAGATGGCTCACCATGATGTCCTCCTCTCCATAAACAGTCACAATATTTCCATCCACCATGTATTTCAGTTTTTGGTGCAAAGTTGATGTCACAGCTCCCGCTGAGTGTATCCAAGGCCGACCAAAATGGCAGCTATATGCCGGCTGGATATCCATTATATAGAACACCATGTCAAAAATCTCGGGACCAACTATTGGTAAAGTCAACTCCCCAAATACGGACCTCCTCGTCCCATCAAATGCTCTGACCACCAAGACGCTCAGAGTACAAGTTATCCCTCGCGTGTCTAGCTTCATGAGGGCCTTCTTGGGTAGAACATTTAATGACGACCATGTATCTACGAGTACATTTGACAGAACAACATCTCTATATTCCATCGAGATATGCAAAGCCAGATTATGATTCCTTCCTTTCGGTGTCAAATCACGATCAGTGAATCCCAACCCGTTACCTGCATTGACGTGGGCCACCACTCCTTCCAACTGATTTACGGATATCTCCTGAGGTACGTAAGCATTATTCAAAACCTTGAGCAAAGCATTCCTGTGAGCTTCATAACATAACAACAACGACAAGATGGAAATCTTTGAAGGAGTCTGTTGTAAGTGATCCACAATTTTGTAGCCACTCTTTCTTATCAAACGCATGAATTCCTCTGCGTCCTTCAGCAAAGTTTCCTTTTATCTAGTCTGAGAACTCTCCTTAGCCACCACCTTCCCTTTACCTATGTCGGTCCTTTCTGCATTTACTTCGGGAGGTGCAAACACTCTCCCATTTCGAGTCATTCCTCCAGTTCCTACCAAATTGTCAACCGAGTCCAAGGGTAAATTCTTTAATTCTCGCTTCTGCCCGTTGCAATAGACCTCGGCCCCATAGTTCTAAGGGATCGCCTTAGAGCTCTCATAGGGTATAGGTCCTTCCTTTGTGAATATAATAGTTGGCCTCGTTGGAGAAATTGTAATCGTTTTGTACAGGATGGAGATGGTAGCCACCTCGTCTTTATCTTTAATGACTTCCTCTTCAACATTCTTCTCACAGATTCTATCAAATTGCAATAAACCGTCGTCCATCATGCGTTGTACATGGATCTTCAGATTCCGGCATCCTTCGGGACAAATCATATAGTCTTCACAATCCTTCCCACAGCCCGGGAACACCCCACCTTCTAACGACTTGCTCTTTACAAAACCTAACAGCGTCTTCAAATCCTCCACATTGGACACCAAGTTCAGGCCTTCTTTACTGACAATAGCATTCACACCACCACCCCTACCATGGTTAGGCATGGGATTTTGATCCACGTTTGGCGCATCCTGATTGAAGTTGATAGCCTTACTATCAACAAGGTCTTGTACCTTGTGTTTGAAGGCTTTGTAGTTGTCAATGTGGTGGCCAGGGGTGCCAGAGTGGAATTCACACCTAGCGTTGGCGTCATACCCAGGAGGTGGTGGGCCAGTTAGAGGTGCCATTGTCCTTTTCTGGACCAACTGCAGTTGAATTAAGTGTTTTAATAACTGAGCGTAGGGCATCAGTCGTGTGTCAAAGTGCCTATCCATCATCCTTCTCCGATCTTGGAACTGCCTTGGTGCATAATTCTGTTGTTGAGGTCGTTGTTGCTGTTGCTGACGTGGTTGTTGTTGCTGAGGCTGTACCGCCGAGATGGCAATACTAGCTACTTGTGGTGGTTGCTGATAATACGGTTGTTATTGATGTTGATTTTGATTTCTATTTCGATTGTTAAAGTTGGACACTGCATTTGTCTCGTTATCTCTCTTCTTCGCACCAAAAATCTTTCTTCCACCTCCAGACGAGGTCCCTTCCCCCGCTTGTATCTTTCCCATCTTAATACCGTTTTTGACCCTTTCACCGGTAATAATCAAATCTGGAAAACTCCCAGACATGCTACCCACTAACTTCTCATAGTAAATTCCTGGTAATGTGGCCACAAACAGATCAATTAGTTATCTCTCCCCCACAGGAGGTTGAACTCTAGCGGAAAGCTCTCACCATCTCTATGCGTATTCTTTAAAACATTCGTTACTCCTCTGTGATAAATTTTGAAGCTGTACTCGGTTCTGCGCCAAGTTACTGTCGTATTGGTAGTGCTTAACGAAAGCCTCTGCCAAACCTCTCCAGCTTCTGACATTAACTGGCTCTAAGCCCATATACCATTCGAGGGATGGTCCCGATAGACTATCTTGAAAGAAGTGCATTAGCAACTTCTCATCATCGGAGTACGCAGACATCTTTCAGAAATAGGAGCGAAGATGCACCCTTGGACATGTTGTTCCTTTGTATTTATCGAAATTTGGCACTTTGAACTTTGGAGGAATCCTAAGTCCCGGAATCAATCCTAAGTTTGACATATCCAGACCCATAATGTTTTGGTTTTCAAGGCTTCTCATCTTTTCGTCTATTGCCTTGAACCTTCTGTCAGCATTGGATTGCAATCCTGCCCCAATATCTCCCAGGGAGAATATGTCCTCTTGATCATCTTGTTCCCACTGGGGACCGTTGTTACCTTGTACAGGGCCCATTGGAACTGGGATGGGAATTCCAGTCTGGTTTCCTCCGCCCGGAGGGATAACTGTTGTTGGGATAACATCTACTTGTGGCGTACTATTTTCCGCTGGAGGTGGTACAACAGCGGTTCCACCATGTAAAACCCCACTTCCATCAACTCTTGACACCAGAGGTTGCACCAATGTCCTCAACTGCTCTTGGCCGTTGGCTACGCCCTGCATCATGTCCATAAACTGTGCCATCCTCTCGAGAAATTCCTGAAGCTCAAGCTGAACTTGCTCCATAAATCTTTGTTGATTCCCCCTCGTAGAGTACCTGTGGAATGTCGGGTCTGCTATCCTGTAAACTGAAGGGAAAACCACATAGAGATAAGATTAACGGTCCCAAGAACACCTGCTATGCAAAATGATAAATGATGCAAAAAAATGTAAAATGCATACATGTAGATATGTTTCAGGGGAATTTCCCCCTCGATTCTAGTTCCCAAAAGAAGAAGCGACCATGAAAAATCCCACAGACAAGTGAACAAAATAACAACTCCTCGTATAATAACAAGCCAATCAACAATGTGTAAACATTAGCTGAGTACAAAATAGGGATGACCTCAATCTACAAGCCTGATGATGGTCAATACATAGGAAAAACAACAAGATACAAAGAAAGATAATCAAGCTGAGTGCCGAGACCGGAAATCCTCTAGCAGCTTCCGCGTCTCAGGATTATCTGGTCTGGCGAGTAGACCCTGTATGAGTTGCTCTCGCCGGCTAATGGTGCGCTGTAGACTACCAACATGGTCGTCCCAGGATCCTTCCCCAAAGCATGCTTCAAGTTTACTTCTCTTGGTATCTGCCCTCAACCTACAATCCTTCAGGTCTGCTATAGCTTGGCTCAATCTATGCTCACTGTGATATCTGAGTGATTCTTCCGCTGAGATCTTCTCGTCTTTTTCTCTTATTTGACTCTTCAACTTGGTGATCTATTGTTTCAACTTATCCTCTCGCTCCTTGTTGTTAGTGAGCGTGTCATTCCACACTGATTCAAACTTAGAGATCTCCAAGTAAGCCTTGTCCAAATCCTTCTTTTTGGTAACAAGCACACTATGGACAGTGTTCTAATCTCGGCCTGTGCATTCTCTGTCACTAGTCTCCTTTGTCAAATCCATGCATGTTCAAGTCTTCCTAAAGTCTTACCCTTCAATAAACCAGTGAGATACAGAGATTCCTGTATCTCCTCTTCCCTAGGAGGCTCCCTCAGCACATACCTAAACTGTCTGACCAATAAAGAAGGGTTGTAGTTGATGCAACCTTTCCTTCCGACCAAAGGGACGTTAGGAAATCCACCGCAACTATAAATAATATTTGTACCAAGCATGTCTCGGTCAAACTAAATAATGTTCTCTGCAGATAGACCCATCAACCTTTCCGACCACTCTGAAGTACTAGCAGTGACAACGAACGGACCCGTCTTGGGCATATGACTGACAAACCAAGCATACAACAGAGGAACACAACAAGCTACATTCTTTCCTCTTCGTTTCTCATTCTTGTAGTGAACAGAATGATAAACATCGATAAGAAGAGTAGGCACTGGATTTTATGAAGCCAGGATATGGAACGCATCTACATCTATGAAGTCCGAAAGGTTAGGAAACAAGACAATGCCATATATACAAAGAGTCATGATGGCGCTAAACACAATCCAACAACCATCCTTAGCGCACTGCTAAGCTTTCTCAATCAAGCAAGGAAAAGGAAAACCATATACCCCAAGTCTCTGGATCATCTTCCCATCTAACTCTGAAGCCTCAAGATGCAAAATAGCGGCGAGCTCGGCAAGATCAGGCTCAGTATCAACATGGACAAACGACATCTGATTCCGAATGGGTACCCCTAACAACTCAGAATATTCCTCTAGGGTAGGAGCCAGGACATAGTCAGGAAAGACGAAGCATCTCAACTGGGCATCATAGAACTGTAGGAGAGCATAGACACCATTTATCTCATATGCAGAGGGTTTACGGACATATCTCAATAACCTCCCATAAGACTTCTTGAAATCTTCCATCGCTGCTTTTTCACCCAAGGCAATCAAACTCAACAAAGTACTAACATCCGGAGCTGGAAACTTGTAGGCCACTGTACTCTTCAAGGACTCCATAGCAAGATCACTAGAATCGGGAGGGAAATATGCACCTGCGACACAAATACATGTTAATGAAATGCAGATGAAAATGAAAATGCAAATGCAAACAAGGGATCAAGATTGTTGTGCTGTTGGTCGAGAAAAACCAGGGCTTCGCCTTAATAAGAACAAAGTACCAACAATAGGACCCACTGACATCAGGAACACAGATTCACACTAGCAAACCAGGTATTCTGGAAGCCAAGGTTTCCTGCATAACCCAACCCCTCTCACAGGTATGAACCTATTCACTGACAAGGTTCGACATCCTATGTGTTCATTAGTGTCACAGACTTTCTAAAAATGATTATACGTTCACCATTTCTGGTTTGGCATCATCATCTCCTGAAGAGGCCTCACTTAGCTGGCTCACAAATGATCGGTTCCCAGAGTCGACAATTCTAAAATCTAAAATCCCAACCGATCCTAAGGATCTGAAGGAAAATCATCAAAGAGAATCTCGTCCGAGTGTGAATTTCATGGGGAACTGTATCTGCTAAGCAAACAGGCCCCCACTAGTCTCCACTACCAAAGCTAGGTTCATACTAAAGCCTGGGTCTGGCTTATAACTCATTGGAACTTCCCTCCCACAGCACAGCAATAATGATATATGATGTGGAAAATAAAATGCGGAAAGCAAATAAAGATAAAGAACATATGTACACACCCCAAAAATAAACAAGCAAGCGCTAGGATTTACTCGCATAGGGGATATTTATGTCCCCATCAATGTCGCCAGCTGTCGCTACTGCAAAAATCGAGGTCAGCAATGATAGAAGAGTCGCCACCGTGCGTTATTTATCCCAAGAAAGGGAAAGGAAATGCTCAGAGAAAACCTAACGAAAAGAGGGATAAGATTGGCCATCGCAACCAAATCTCGGGTTCGGGAGTCGGTTACGCAAGGGAAAGGTATTAGCACCCCTCACCTCCGTCGTACTCGACGGGATCCACACTTGTTGTCTATCTAAAAGGGTGATTGAAACTATCTAACTACCGGCTTGAGGACAAAAGAAAAAAGAAATGACTCGGCAAAGCAATGGCGCTTTGTGCCTACGTATCTCATCTGGAATGAAAAGCTAGAGTCAACGTAGTTCGGCTAACTACGGGTGAACAAGGGGGAAAGGTTGCTCGCCAAGACATCACAACTTGTGCCTACGTACTTTCATCTGGTATGAAAGATCAGAGCAAATGTACTTCGGGATAAAAGGGAACACAAGTTTGTTCAACTGTTTTTTTAGGCCCGAGTAGGGTTAACAAGTAGTTCTAGCAGTTGGTGTATGCAGCTCAACCATTGGAGACTTAGGCGTTACTGTTTGTGGTAGAACTAAAAGTTAACGACACTCTTTTTATGAAAATGATTTTCTTGATTAAGATCCCGAAGGATGAAAAAGGTTTGAAGTATTTTTGTGTTTTTTAGAGAAGAAGTGTTTTGAACATGGTTTGTTTATGATGTATGTTGTACCAATGTCTAGAACCTAGGATCGAATGTGTCGCATATCTCCCTAAGGATATATACTAAACATTCTAGGAAATTGAGAGGTGGCCTCTCAATCACCATTTCCCAAGTATAAGGCTCATGGCACAACATCCATTATCTTTATTAAGTGTTTTATGATTATTTTGAGATGAGAAGAGAAAGGACACTAAAAGGGGGACTAAATCCAAACCTAAAGTTGTCATGCAATGGTGATCCTATGATTGAGATAAGGGAAATTCTACCTAATGTTATCATACACGGTTAAGATCCTAATGTCTAACATAATCTCCCTTGAGAGATTAGTGGTCCTAAGGGAAAGGAGACAAAGAAACAACAAGAAAGAAAATAAACATGCAAGGATACAAACATGGAATGCAAATGAGAGAGGAAATTGTGTGGGGTAAGGACCACCACAAGCTCATCTCAACCTTAAACAACAATATGATAAATGCAAGAGATAAAAGGGGACAAGAAAAGCATCAATAGAAACACACCAAAAGCATCAAAAGTAGGATGAAATGGCCTAAACCAAACAACATCAACCATAATGCCACAAAGCAAAACAACATGAAAAGAGAAAGTAAAAGAACCCTAACTCAAAGAGGGGCTAGAAAAAGAGAATAAAACAGAAAGACATTCCCAAATCATCATTCAACCAAAGCATCATCATGATTTGTGCAAAAGATACAACAAAAGTGTCCTCATGGTTCACCATTCAATTCATGTTTCAAATACCTCCAAAGGAGGGAACCTAGATAAGCCTAAATGGTGTTCCAAAGTACTTGGAAAGCAAGGGGAATGAAGTAAAAGTTCTCAAAAGAAAAATAAAGTAAATCACAAGGAAATGCAAGCAAATTCCCAAAGGAAAGCAAGCTTGTTTCACAATGAAACCCTAATTGGTGACTCAAAAGTCAACAACCAAATGAACAAGCAAAACCAAATGTTATGACCTAAAAATGAGCAAGCACCATCCTTAACATGTTAACAACATGAATCAATAGGCATTGAGAGCTCAAAGGATCCAAAAATGTCATATCTAAGTCAAACTAGGTCAAGATGTATGTATGAACCTTCCTTTAGGGTAACTTGACTTGCAAATTACTCTAAAAATAGGAAAATGATTAAAAAATTATCAAATAAAATGCAAGAAGCTCATAAATGTGTTGGAAACCAGAGGCCAAAAGAGTGCAATCAAAATCACTTCACAACATCAGCATAGAAATTGATTCACAAGGGTGCTCCATTGTGAAGGAGGATTGTTTAGGGTCAACTGAAAGGCATCAAAAGTCAACTCAAAAGTCAACCAACCAGGGGAAAAATGGTCCTAAAAAATTCTTCAACTCATCATTGATATGAGGATCGAATTTCATTCATTGGATCAAAAGGAAATGAGAGAAATAAAACCAAGAACATAACATGTCAAGATTTAAGTTACATAAAACACTTCCAAAGTTAAATCTCATTTTTAATTGAAAAACAAATCATAAAATAAAATAAAAATATCTAAAAATAAAAGGACATCTCAAAGATTCTAAAACATATTTTTTTGGGATTTTATGACCTTTGAAAGCATTTTAAAATAATTAAAATCTAAACAGAAATAAAATAAAAGACAAAGAAAATAAAAAGAAAATAAAGGGCTGAGGGGGGGGGGGTGCAAGAAGCAGCCCAAAAGCGCTTGAAATGCAGAAGGCCCACAAGAGGGGGGTGCTAATAGCAACCCAGCCCATCAGAAAAAAAAACAAAAAGAAACAAAACGTGGAGATTCTGTGTAGCGTGGTCAACCAAGGCATACAGTGGGACGCTATTATTTAATGAATATTCAACCTGGATCATAACGTGCCAAATCATATAATGAATATTCAACCTGGATTCTATGTGGTGAGTCAAAGTGTGTGTATGGTGCGTCTTAATGTAAACCGCGAGATGTAAAATAAAAAGGATCCAACGCACATGAACAAGCCAGCACATCATCATCTCCCAAAACACACACAAAACTAGACGGTGGCCGGAATCAGCTCCGGTCGTCTTCAACCATGGATCCGGCCACCACACAAAACGCAGCCATGGTAAAACAACACCAAAAACAATGAAATAAAATCCAAAAGTGATCTACTCATCAAGAGGATCAAGAATACATCATTAGTTTTCAGAAAGGGTGCTTAAATAAAAGAAAACGAAGAGAAAAAGAAAAGAGCACAAATCATAAAAACTCAAGAACATCCATTAAATAATTCCAGAATCCAACTATGATATGCAAGGATCATAAATATATAAAAATGGCTTATTAAAGATGCATAATCAGTGAGATATTTTGAAAGGAAGAAAACCTCAAAATAAACTTCCTCAATGTTCAGTTTGCTACCAAAGCTTGCAAAAAGTTATCCAGAAACGTTCAATGAAGCTTGAGGAATGTTTTAGGATGTTTAGTTTGGAATGAAACTCAGTGAAACTCAAAAAACGAATTTGACTTTTGCTCTCACTTTTTTCAATCTGTTCTCTCTCTATCTCTCACCAAAACTAGTTCTGAAGGTATAGGAATGTTCATGAGTTTATGTATGTTGGATTATGATCAAAATAAAGCCCAATAGAATGCTCATTAAGCCCTATTGGATTTCAAAATTTTCACTATGGAAGCTTCCAAAAGATACACGAAAATGCGCTTGTAAAGCTGTAAAAATGACACAGCTGACTTGCATAAGGTGTAGGATGATCCAAGGGCTGAGAATGACTCCTTGGTTTGGTCTTATGGCATGTCTTTGATGTGTAACTTAATTTTGAAGAAAACATGGAAATGGCCACCAAAATGCACTTAAATTCCAAATCGAAAGATGGCATTGTGTTTAAAATGTCATTTGCACTCAAAATATGCATAAGGTTGGTACAAAATGTTTTCAAATGAATTAATTTTGATTTTTCCCCTTTTAAGCCTTTTTCATGAACCCATTTGGAGCAAGTTTGATGTTGGAACGATTTCCATTTGAAGTGTGCAAAGTGGTGAAAATGACCTGTAATCATGCTTTCCCAAAATACCCCTGCCTTGCAAGCCTCATAACTTGAGTTCTACGAATCAGATGAAGGACTTCTAGTACTCTTTGGAAAGCTAAGATCATGAGGAACAACTTTCATGTTCATCAAAAGTTGAGGAGAAACATCCTTATAGGTAAAAAATGGCTTGGAAGTTGGTTGACTTTTGTTGACCAAAATCACATTCATCTGAGGACCTGTAACTTGTCTGCATCATAACTTGAGTTCTATAAATCCAATCAAGGACTTCTAGTACTCAAAAGAGAGATAAGAACATGCTCTACAAGTTTCATGTTTGTCAAAAGTTGAGATGAGACTTGTATCTTGAGATAGGTGGTATTGAAGTTAGGCACTGAACAAGGGATTTTACACTGAGAACCCTAATTCAATCACTCCTCACACTCTTGATTCTTGATGAATTGATCTTGAAATGGTATCCCATGTATCTTAACACAACATTCCATGACCTTAAAGACTTGGAATTGAATCTTAATCTCCTTCAATTTTGACAGTTGACTCAGGGTTGACCAGATGAAAACCCTAATTGCACCATCTTCAACTGTAACTCTTCACACTTGGTATAAACACTTGAATGAACTACATAATGACCCTCAAGGCGTCCAATGAGCTTAAATGATCACCTCTCTTCATAACCATGGGCTTGTGATCCTTAGATGGTCTTCAAATGACCTCAAAGACAAAAGGTGAACCACATACACTTATCTGCCTATACAAAGGGCTTTGACTTGTCTCTGATGATGATAACCCCCTTGTTGACTTGAATACAACCTCTTGATTAGGCTTAGAACCCTTGGCACATTCCTCTTGTTGCACACACATCTCTTGATCCCCTGTAAAAATGCAAAATGCTATGCAATGCAATATGCTATAACAATGAAATGAAACATAAACCAAGTAAAGAAAAAGTTGGGCAAATTTTGGGGTACAACAATCCTGTCGCGGAATAACGCTGGACTTTCCCCGCTGTTGAGGAATAATCTCAATCTTAACCTGCTGGGAATAAGTGCACAATACTATTAGTGAAACACTTCTGACCTAGAAACAGTTCTTGGTGGAGTGAACCCTTTAAGTGACAAGCAAATAACGTGTCTTGTATGCAATATGGCCATTTCGGTCGTCATCCGTGACATCATTCAAATAAATCAACGTTTTAATCATCATTAGAAAAGCCCCAAAAGTTTTTGTATGCAAAGTTATCAAAAATATCAGACGTCTTTTCACAAACAAAATAGTAAAAAGCAAAAACGAGAAGAGAAAGCTCTATGTGGAAAATACTTCATTGATTAAAAGGCCTATAAATATGAAAATTACAACGGATGCAACTCCTGAAAAGAGGAAATCGCACAAAAATTACAAACGCAAAAGATATAGAAATGTCGGTAATGTGGAAACAGACAACCACCATGTGTCGATTCGACTATGACTCGCATGACTTTGATGTTTCACCAATGTTTTGCTTTTTGAAGAGACTGACTTATTAACCCTCGGGTCCTCCAAGAATCCAACTGCGCTTATTGGTCAGACGCAGACCGTAGTCGTTTGCTTTTAAATCCCTAACTTTTGCCTAAATCGCCCTTGCAGGTTTTCGATCCACCGAGATACCCATATTTGCCGAAATCGCCTTTTCAGGTTTTCAACTCTGTGGGTTTATTCACTTTTTCTTTTCATCCCTAAGTTTTTCCCGAACCTTTTCTTTTTATGGTTCACCGGGATGCCCCATTTTTGCCCGAATTTTCTTTTTATGTCCAGCGGGTCTCTTTTAAGCAAAGTATTTTTTGACTACGTCCGTGTTCACACAGGACGTAAAAACTTCACCATCCATAGTTGATAGTAATAAGGTTCCTCTAGAGAAAAATTTCCTTACTACGTATGGACCTTCATAATTGGGAGTCTATTTGCCCCTATGATCTATTTGTGGAGGGAGGATCCTCTTCAACACTAAGTCACCTACCTGAATATGTCGAGGGCGCACCTTCTGATCAAGAGCTTTCTTCATCCTGCTTTGATACAACTGGCCATGGGCGATAGTTTCCAATCTCTTTTCATCAATCAGACTAAGTTGATTCAATCTAGCCTTCACCCATTCTACTTCATCAAGATTCACGTCAACCAATACCCTTAGAGAAGGAATTTCGACTTCCAATGGTAGGACTGCTTCCATACCATATACCAACGAGAAAAGAGTTGCCCCAGTCTACGTACACACTAAACTACGATAACCATGTAAAGCAAAGGGAAACATCTCGTGCCAATCTTTGTAAGTTACCACCATTTTCTACACAATCTTCTTGATATTCTTATTGGCTGCCTCAACAGCACCATTCATCTTCGAACGGTATGGAGAAGAGTTGTGGTGTTCAATCTTGAAACTTTAGCATAATTCTTTCATCATCTTATTGTTCAAATTCGAACCATTGTCAGTAATCATTCATTCTGGTACTCCATATCGGCAGATAATGTCCTTCTTGATAAATCGAGCAACTGCCTATCTGGTCACCTTGGCAAATGAAGCTGCTTCTACCCACTTGGTGAAATAATCGATTGCCACCAAGAAAAAGTGGTACCCATTGGAGGCGGTCGGTTCAATCTTGCCAATCATGTCGATGCCCCACATTGCAAAGGGCCAAGGAGATGTCAAAAAATTCAAAGGGCTTGGCGGCACATGCATTTTGTTAGCATAAATTTGACACTTATGTCACTTCCTGGAATTCTTAAAACAATTAGACTCCATAGTCATCCAGTAATACCCTACTCTTAACAACTTTCTGGACATCGCATGCCCACCAGCATGTGTACCAAAAGAACCTTCGTGGACCTCTTCCATTAGCAAGCTTGCTTCATTTTCGTCCACACAATGCAAAAATACCAGGTTGAAATTTCTTTTGTACACCATATCATCCTTGTTCAAGTAAAAGTTTCCCGACAATCTCCTCATAGTCTTCTTATCTCTATTCGATGCCCCAGGCGGATACTTGAGGAAATTTCTGATATCGAAATACCAAGGCTTCCAATCTGATGCTTCTTCTACCACGAATATGAAAGCTGGCCTATCGAGGCGCATGATAGCGAACATCAGAGCTTCATTCTAGTAATTCACTTTATACATCGATGAAATTCTACCCTGTCAAAGAAAGGCAACAATCTTCTTGCATAATTCATATAAGGCACCCGGTTGGGTTGACGGGTTTCCCACTCTCCTTTGATCTAATTGACGGCTAAAGCCGAATCACCATACACATCAAGATTCTTGATTCTCAAATCAATAGCTTCTTCTATACCCATAATGCATGCTTCATATTCAGCTTCATTATTGGTGTAGGCAAACATTAATCGGGAGGTGAACGGTATTTGTGAACCATGTGGAGTTTTAATGGTTTCCCCGATTCCGTTACCATATGAATTAACAGCACCGTCAAAAACCATCTTCCACTGAGAGCCTATTTCGGGACCTTCGTCTGGTAGAGGCTTGTCACAATCTTTCATCTTCAAAAACATTATGTCTTCGTCAGGAAACTCAAACCTCATTGGCTGATAATCCTCAATTGGTTGTTCTGCGAGATATTCTGACAAAACACTCCCTTTAATGGATTTCTGGGAAACATATTGAATATCGTATTCTTTCAGAACCATATGCCATCTGGCAATTCTCCCTGAAAGCGCCTGCTTTTCAAACACATACTTGATCAGATCCATCTCCAAAATCAACATGGTTGTATGATTTAACATGTATTGCCTTAGGCATTTGGCTGCCCAAGCGAGTGCACAACATGTCTTTTCTAGCATAGAGTATCTAGACTCACATTCTGTGAACTTTTTACTCAAGTAGTAGATATCATGCTCTTTTCTGCCTGTCTCGTCGTGTTTGCTGAGGGCACAACCCATTGAGTTCTCTAGAACCGTCAAATACATAATCAAAGGTCTTCCTGCAACTGGAGGCATCAATATCAGAGGTTCCTGCAAAAATTCTTTTATTTTCTCAAATTCCCTTTGACAATTTTCATTCCAAACAACTGCTTGATTTTTCTTTAACAATTTGAATATTGGTTCACAAGTGGCTGTAAGATGAGATATGAACCTTGCAATATAGTTCAATCTCCCCAGAAAACCACGAACCTCTTTTTCTGTTTTTGGCTCAGGCATTTCTTGTATTGCTTTTATTTTGGCAGGATCTACCTCGATTCCTCTTTCACTGACAATGAACCCCAACAACTTTCCTGATCTCACTCCGAAAGTGCATTTATCTGGGTTCAACTTCAACCTAAATTTCTTAACCTTTCAAACAACTTCAACAGATTAACCAAATGACCCTCCTTTGTCTGCGACTTCGCAATCATGTCATCAACATACACTTCGATCTCATGATGAATCATATCATGAAATAGAGTCACCATTGCCCGCTGATAAGTTTCCTCTGCATTTTTCAATCCAAAAGGCATAACTTTGTAGCAAAAGGTCCCTCACGGTGTGATAAAAGTAGTTTTCTCCATGTCTTCTGGGGCCATTTTGATTTGGTTGTACCCAGAGAAACCATCCATGAAGGAAAATATAGAGTATTGAGCAGTATTATCAACTAAAACATCAATGTGAGGGAGAAGGAAATCATCTTTCAGGCTCGCTCTATTCAAATCTCGATAGTTGACACACATCCTGACCTTTCCATCTTTCTTAGGCACAGGAACAATATTAGCGACCCATGGAGGATAATTTGTGATGGCAAGAAAATCGACATCGCACTGTTTATGGACTTCTTCCTTAATCTTGACTGCCATATCAGGCCTGGTTCTTCTCAATTTTTGTTTTACAGGCGAACATTCTTCCCGAAGAGGTAGACGATGCATCACTATGTTGGTGTCCAACCCTGGCATATCTTCATACGACCAAGCGAAGACATCTCTATACACACGGAGCATTTCTACCAATCTTCTTTTGACGTCGTCTTCCAATACAGCCCCGACCCTGATCTCTTTCCTGTCCTCTTCAGTGCACAGGTTGACAACTTCAACATCCTCTTGATGATGCAGAATGACCTTTTCCTCTTGTCTCAACAGTCTGGCTAGCTCTTCAGGTAGGTCGCAATCTTCATCAGTCTCTTCTTCAGCTTGAAAAAATAGGATTGTCAAAATCATATCGAGTCATAGCCGAATCTGAATCGATGGTATCTGAGACGTGAAACCTACATGATTGATGTTTTATGCTTAATATGATATGCAAACAAATACAAACACATTTCCATTTTGATGTTGAAAATATAAGAAGAAAAATAAGGATCAAAACATTTGAATGCAAAAAAGAACGCCTTTCATTAATGATAAAAAGTTTGAACATAAACTAAAGGGGCCCTACAAAGGAAAGCCACTAGGTCTTGGGCAGAACGTAGGACCATACATAATCAAAAACAAAGAAATTACTCTTCAGAAGTAACTCGGACGATTTCCTCCATAGTCCAATTTCATAGCTTATGTCCAGGAACACACGGATGAATCCAAGTATCCATGTCGCAGTCGCTATCTCCTTCATCATCTCCCACAATATTAATTTTGTCAAAAATAACCCCACCACTGGTGAACTGAACAGGTCCTCTGTATCTCGAAGCACTCTGAGAAGAAGATGGGCTATACCCCAGGCCAAACTTGTCTTGCATGTTAGAAATACTGAGAACTTGACCCCACCTCTACGAAGAACCAGATTCTACAATGGCGCGGGCTTCTTTAAACAAGGACATTGAAATTTCTGGAACCTTGTTATCACCAGGAGACTTTTCCTGAACATGTACTGCTTCAAAAGCCTGACATAGTGTCTCATGAATCTCACCATCCATTTATACATACTTGAAATATGACAGTTGACTAATCATGACATCTTCCTCCCCACAGATCGTGACAACCTTCTCCTCTACCATATATTTCAGTTTCTGGTGCAAGGTTAAGGTACTGCCCTAACAGAATGTACCCATGGTCGGCCGAGTAAACAGCTATAAGCAGGCTGGATATCCATGATATAGAAGACTGCGTCAATGATTTATGGGCCTACTTGAATTGGCAATGTGACTTCTCCAAATACTGACCTTCTAGCCCCATCAAAAGCTCTCACCACCAAATCATTGAGAGTACAAATCAAACCTTGAGTGTCTAGTTTCATGAATGTTTTCTTGGGTAGCACATTGAGTGATGATCCCGTATCAACTAGCACATGATACAAAACGGCCCCCATACACTCTACGGATATGTGTAGAGCATGGTTGTGATTTCTCCGAGCGGGAGTTAGATCTAAATCCGTAAAGCCCAAACCATTACCAGCGTTAATATGAGCCACTACTCCTTCAAGTTGATTAACAAAAATTTCTTGTGGAACATTAGCCGTATTCAAAATCTCAGCAAAGCGTTTCTATGTGCCTCAAAGCACAACAACAATGACAAGATTGATATTTTAGAAGGTGTCTGTTGTAAGTGATCTACAATTTTGTAATCACTTTTGCGAATGAGTCGCATAAATTCTTTAGCATCCTTTTGCGAATGAGTCGCATAAATTCTTTAGCATCTTTAGCATAATCACTTTTGTTGTTTCTTTCCACATTACTATCCGGAAGAGAGAACACTCTGCCACTCCTAGTCAAGCCTCCTGTTCCAACAACATTATCAATAGATGATCCTCCAACTGACGTCTCTACCAACTCTTGTTTGTACCTATTGCAGAATACCTCTACCCCCATAGTTCCAAGGAATGGCTTTGGTACTCTCATAAGGCACCAGTCCGGGTGTAGTAATGATAACATGTGCTAGCCTCAGCGATGCTGAAATATTGATTGTTCGGTATAGGATCAAATCGTTGCAATTTCATCCCACTCATCATCAACTTCCTTCACATCTTCTTCCCCTACTATTCTGTCAAATTGCAAATTGCCCTCATTAATCAAACTTTGAATATGATTTCTCAACTCAACACATCCTTCTGGGTGCATACCACATCCTTCACAACCTTCTAAACAACCTGGAAAACACCACCCTTCAGCAATCTACTTTTCACATAACTCAACGGCGTTTTCAACTCCGCAACATTAGTTATCAGGTTCAACCTTTCTCCCTCGATAATAGCATTAGTTCTGGCTACCCTATGATTCGGAATAGGATTTTGATTCACATTCGGAGTCTCATTCGTGAAGTTAATTGCTTTGGTGTCAAGCAGATCTTCACCTTATGCTTAAAAGCTTTACAATTATCAATGTTATGACCCGGAGCACCGGAATGAAAATCGCATCTAGCACTTGTGTCATTGCCCGGTGGAGGTATGCCAGTAAGCGGGCGCCAAAATTCTTTTTTGAACAAGTTGTAACTGTAGCAGATGTTGTAGCACCTGAGAGTAAGGAATGGGAGGCGTGTCGAACTGCCTGTTGACCATCCTTCCTCTGTTTGGATAACGGCGAGGTGCAATGGTAGGTTGCTGAGGTACAGCCGGAATGGCTATACTAGCAATTTGTTGTTGACGTTGAGGCTGGTACTATTTTTGATGTTGTGCTCGGTCTCTGTTTCTGTAGGCTGATACGACATTCGCGTCTCCTTCCCTTTTCTTTGGGTTCCCATATGTCTTCCTCATTCCTCCTGATGTAGACCCTTCTCCATTTTGTATCTTCCCCAATTTTATTCCATTTTCCACCCTTTCCCCTGTTATGATTAAGTCAAAAAAACTCCCAGACATGCTCCCAATTAACTTCTCATAGTATACTCCTGGCAGGGTTGCCATGAACATGTCAATTAATTCTCATTCCACCATCGGGGGTTGAACTCTAGCTGCTAGTTCCCGCAACCTCTGGGTGTATTCCTTAAATCCTTCATTGTTTCTCTGGGATAAGTTCTGTAACTGTACTCTGTTTGGTGTCAGATCACTATTATATTGATAATGACGAACAAAAGCTTTCCTTAAATCCCTCCAACTCCTGATATGTGTTCCTTCCAGACCCATATACCATTCCAGAGAAGGAACTGCCAAGCTGTCCTAGAAAAGTGCATTAATAACTTCTCGTCATCTGAATAAGATGACAACTTCCGGTAATAAGCCCTGAGATGTACTCTAGGATAGGTCGTCCCTTTGTACTTGTCGAAATATGGCACTTTGAATTTGTGGGGAATCTTGACCCCTGGTATTAATCCTAGATTTGACATGTCGAGTCCCAAAGAGTTTTGGTTCTCGAGGCTCTTCATCTTCTCTTCAATCATCTTAAATCTTTTGTCAGCCTCCGTCTGGAGATCCATGTCCAAGTCTCTCATTGAAAACACGTCATCTTGGTCGTCCTCTTCCCAGTGAGGTGTTGTAGCTCCATGTGCAGCACCCACACCACCTCCTGCACCAGTCATATGAGCCCCCGCTTGGCGACCTCCGCCCAGAGGATTAACAACAGTAGGGATTACATTAGCCTAAGGAATGCTATCAGCTGGGGGAGGAATAGCAGTAGTTCCTCCATGTAAGACACCACTGCTATCCACCCTGGCTATCAGTGGTTGGACTAGAGTTCTCAGTTGTTCCTGCCCATTGACTACCCCCTGCATCATGCCCACAAACTGCATCATCATGTCCCTGAATTCTTGTAGCTCTTGTTGTACCTGATCCATGATTCTCTGCTGATTCACCCTAGTAGAGTACCTATGGAATGCCGAGTCTGCTATTCTGTAAACTGCTATAAGAAAACCATGTAGAGATAAGATTAACGATCCCAGGAATACCTGCTACGCCAAATGATAATAATAATGCAAATGATAATAATATGATTCAGGAAAATCTTTCCCCTTGATTCTAGTTCCAAGAACAAATAGCAAACAGGAGAACAACATGTAGAATGACAAGTCTCTTCTCATAAATAAAATGAGGACGGAAGTCAGCGTGCACAAAATAACGTCAAGAGATACAGCAGTAAATAATCACACGACCCTATCTAGCAAGTCTGGTGATGGTCTCAATACAAGATAATAGAGAAGAAAACTAAAAGAACATTGCATCAGATAACTCTCTCCATCCACTGTAATGAGTATGAAACTTCTCTAATAGCTTCCTTGTTTCTGGATGTTCAGGATTTACAACCAATGCCTGTATGAGCAAATCTCTTCTATTGATAACATCCTTCAAACTTTGAGCGTAATCTTCCCAAGCATCTTCTCCGAAGGCATCTTCAAGTCTTGGTTTCTTCAGCTCTGCCCTTATCTTGTATTCTTCCAACCCTGACAAGGTTTTCATAACTTACGATCACTTTTATACTGGCGAGATGATTCTAATGAAGCTTTTTCATCCTTGATCCTGAGTTGTGTCTTCAATCTATCAATCTACTTATGAAGCACATCCTCTCTTCCTTTGTTGGCGGTTAGCACAGCGTTCCACTGATCATTGAATTTAGATATCTCCAGGCATGCTCTATCTAGCTCTTTCTTCTTATTTCTAAGAACATTACCAGTGCTCTTCAAATCTTGACCAACTCAATCTCGTACACAAATCTCTTCAGTCAACTCTTTTCCCAACTTGTCCAGAGCTTCTGTCTTCACCTTGGCCAAGTAGACTGCTTCATTCTTGTCGCTCTTTTATTGACTAACCTCCCTTTTCAACTCTTCATTCTCCTTGCGTAATTCTTCTTTTTCGGCCCACAACTTATTATATCTCTGAATATCAACTGTCGTAGGTTCTCCGATAACCAAAGGATACAAAGGTTCTCTGATAGGGAATGCTAACAGCATTCTCTCTACCCTCTCCTGGATCCAATCCACATAAGGTCCATAAGCTCTGCAGTCGCCCTTGCCCAAAGAAAGTTTTCCTCTCCAGTGAATTCTTTCCCAAGCCTTCTTTAACCTGGCTAAAGTATCACAGTCATCCGCTCCTGTGAAATACAGAGATTCCTGTATTTCCTCCTCCTTCGTGGGCCCTTTCAAAGCGTAACCAAACTGTCTAATAGCAAGAGAAGGGTTGTAATTGATACCACATTTCCTTCCTATCAGCGGAACATTAGGAAAGTTCCACAGCTAAAGATGATCTTCATGCCGAGCAGATCTCGATTAAACCATACAATATTTTTCAAAAGTCAAACCCATGAGTCTTTCTGACCAATCCAATGTATCTGACGTATCAACAAAAGCTCCAATTCGAGGAAGATGTTCCATAAACCATTTGTGAAGAAGTGGTGCACAATAAGAAACATTCTTTTCTCTTCTCTTCTCATTCTTATAATGTATTGAATGGTACACGTCTCCCAGAAGAGTAGGTACAGGATTCCTGGAAGCAAAAATATGAAAGGCATCCATATCAACAAAGTCTGGTATGTCGGGAAACAGAACTATGCCATAAATGTATAAGGCTAGAATAGCATTAAAGACCACCCAACAACCCTCCTTAGCAAAATGTTGAGCCTTGCCCACCAAGAAAGACAATGGAAAACCAGAGACCCCATTTCTCCATACCAGATTACGATCTAATTCAGATTCGCTCAAATGAAGAGCGTTGGCCAACTTTGTCAAGTCAGGTTCCTTCTCATAATGAAAGAAAGGCATCCCCTCTAAGACCGGAACTCCCACCAGAAAAGCAAACTTCTCCAAAGTAGGAACTAAGACATAACCAGGGAAAGTGAAACAACGTAACTGAGGATCATAGAACTGCAGCAAAGTATGGATGGCTCCTAGTTCATATCTTGAGGTTTTATGGACAAAACTCAAAATCTTCCCATAGTCCTTTTTGAAGTCTTCTATGATACCATGATCAACCATAGAAATGAGACCAAATAAAGGTCCTAACTCCGGCATTGGGAACTTGTAGGTGATAGTCCTTTTCAATCCCGACTCCATGTTGACAGCAGATCAGATCACTAGAATCAAAGGGAAAATGGGAAACTGAAATCATAAGTACATGCAAATGTTAATATGCAGATGAAAATACAGATGCAAACAAGGGATCAAGATTGTTGTGCTGCTAACTGAGTTGAACCAGAACTCTGTTTCAACAAGAAAATACCAGAATACCAGAATACCAAAGCACTGAGGTAATAGAAACCCACAATATCAAAGATAAAAAATATGCACTGACGGGAAAACCAAAAAATCGGGTTGGTTGAAGGTCAAGTTTCCTGCATAACCCTTCCCACTCACAGGTAGGACCTAGTCTCTGATAAGGTATGGTATCCTATGCAGGTCGTCAATATCATGGGCTCTCAAGTCGAGAAATAATGATACGTTCACCATTTTTGGTTTGGCATCATGGTCAAACAAGGAGGCCTCAACTGACTTTCCAATGAACGGTCTCCAGAGTCGTTAGTTTTTAGATCTAATATCCTTTAAACTATCTAATACGTACAGGACAGGATGTCTTCAAAGAAAACCTCGTCTGAATGAAAATTTCATTAGGGCTCTTGCATGCCAAACATGCAAGATCACACTACTCTCCACACTAATGCTAGATGTGTACTCAAGCCTGGGTATTGGGCTTACCTCTCGATGGAACACCCTACCCAACAGCACAACAACAGTATGATAATAATGGTAAAGCGCGGAAAATAAATGCAAATGCAACAATATAAAAATACAACATATACACGCAAATATACACACCCAAAAACATAAAGCAAACAAGCGTTAGGATTGACTCGCATAGGGAAACATATATCCCCAGCAGAGTCGCCAACTGTCGCAACTGCAAAAAGGGGCCGGCGGAAAAAAACAGAAGAGTTGCCACCGAATGTTATTTATCCCAAAGAGAGGGAAAGGAAACGATCAAAGAAAACCTAAAAGAACGGGAAAGACAAGGTCATCGCAACCAAATCTAGGGTTCGGGAGTCGGTTATGCAAGTGGAAGGTATGAGCACCCCTCACGTCCGTTGTACTTAACGGGATCCACGCTTGTTGTCTAAATCTATGGGTGAAAGCTATCTAAAAGCTACTGCTAATCTGGGGTGAACGAAAAGAACAGACTTGATAGGACATCGCCGCCCTATGCCTACGTATTCCCTTGTGCAATGGGAAAGTCAGAGTCAACGTAGTTCGGAAAACTACGGGTGATGAGAGGAAGGTTGCTCGCCAAGACAACACCGTCTTGTGCCTACGTATCCTCATATGACATGAGAAATCAGAGCAAACGTAGTTCTGGTAACTACCGAACAAGGTTGGTTAAGTGTTTTTTATGAGCGGCGTTAAATCTCCATTCTAACAGTTAGGGGCGATGCCTGTTTGCGGTAGAACGGAAAACTAAAGTGCTCTTTTTGAAAATGAAGTTTGAAGAATAATCCCGAAGGATGAAAAGGTTTGAGTTTTGTTTGTGAGTTTTATAAGAAGTGAATTGAATTGATTTGAGACTCATGTTGCACTAAAGATTATGACATAAGAGCGAATGTGTCACATATCGCCCAAAGGGCATACGCTAAACATTTAGACAAGTGAAGAGAGACCTCCCCACTTATCATTTCTCATGTACTTAAGGCTCGTAGCATACAACACTTTTCATTCTTTATTAAGTGTCTTAGAGGAGTTTGAGATGAGAAGAGAAGACCTAAGGACACTAAAGGGAACTGAGAACCCTAATGTTGTCATGCAAAGTGGTCCTAATGTTGGGATGAAAGGGTACTACCTAATGTTATCATACAAAGGATTGAAAGCCTAATGCTTCTCCTACTCCCATCTTAAACAGAGGGACTAGGAATCCTAAGGGATCCTGTGAGCAAGCACAAGTAAACACATCACTAATCAATCACAAATGAAAATAGAAAGAAAGACTTAAACAAGTCATAAAAGATGAAAAGAGATGAGAGAAGCAAAGATACAAGCAAATAATGAACATGCCAACATGAGATATACATCCATGACACACACATGTCATATCCAAGTCAATAAGATGGAAGTTAGAACACAAAGACAAACAAGGCAATCACACAAAGCTAAATGGCACAAACATTTGAAGAAGAATGATGTCAAACATCAAATCACAAACAAAGAAATAAGGGGAGAGAGAGAGTGGGGCAGCAACCACATCATTATTATCAAAGTCACCCATTCATTCATGATCAATCAAAAGAAAACATCCAAACACAACTCTAAAGAAGTTCAAACATTCAAATCATTCTCAAAGTAAGACACATGCCACAAAAACATAAAGATCAAGTATCCACTTAACAAGATCATAAGTAACTTCAAATGATATGCATCAAGTTCAAAAACAAGTTCTCAAACTAGGACATGAAGGATCAAACTCAAATTGGAACACCGAAGTCCATGCAAACATCTCACAAGTCAAACACAAGTGGGAAACATGATCATACAAAGCATATGAGAGGAAATAAACATTCAATGGATCTCTAATCATGAAGATCAGAACCTCAAACATGTTATCAAGAGAAAACAAGACTCAACAAGCACTCATAGGATCACACAAGAAACCACTTCAAAAATTAGGTCAAAACATGCACACACACACATAGTTAAAACAACAAGGTTTTGAGGCATCAACCAAAAATATAAACAAGTCCAAATAAAATCCAAATAGAATACTAAACTCAATTTAAGCTCATCCAAAATCAGTGTGCAAAAGATCATGGCCAGAATTGCATCAAAGCACCACCAATTATGTCAAGCAAGGCAAGGTACTCAACTTATCGAGCATACATCGAGGGTCAAGCAAAATCCAATGAAAAACAAACAAGAAGTGATCATAAAGACCTCAAAGAAGCCCTCAAATAATCCTCAATCAAACACCCAGGTGTGAGAGGAAAATTGGTCAAAGGGGGTATTCAAATGAGGTCAAACTTCAAGCCTAAATCATAAGGACATGCCATAAAACCACTTCACAAATTAAATTGATTAAAAATAATAAAATAAAATTAAAAATAAAATAAAAATATTGAAAAATATCTCAAGATACCAATTAATCAGAAAGTACTTTTTGTGGATTTTTATGATGATTGAAACTATTTAAAGTAAAATTAAAATGAAAATAGAAAAGAAATAAAATAAAATGGGAAAAGAGTGAAAGGGGGTGTGATAGCAATAATCAGATTGAACTAGGTTTAGTTTAAAACGTGCATTGGGCTGAAAATGAGGGTTTGTGTATAGTTAAAAATGCCAGGCCCAGTCCATCAAAGTCTCAAATTAAATGAAACGCCTCGTTTGATTAATGAACGTGGCACTACACATCAGATTTCAACCCCCACGCAAGCAAGTCAAAAGCCATATCACAACCCACCTCAGCATTACACCTCAGACACCGGAGCCTTAGCTCCGATCGTCTTCTCCGGTGAGCCTCACCGGTGGTGACTGAAAAACATGATAAAAATGAAAACTCTGGGCACCATCTCAAAGGAAATTTCACGTAGATTCCGAATATGCTAATGGTTTTTCATAAAGCCTCTTCTATCATAGTGAAATCAAGCCACGTAAATTTGTGACACAAACTGAAATGAGTTCAAACAGACACCACAAGCAATCAAACATTGGCTACACATGGTAGGACTTCAGATGCAACCAATATGAACTTAATTACATGCCTAAAATGAGAGTTTCAGATGGTGAAAAGTTACCTAACGGAGCAACTCCGTTGGTCTTTCAAATGTTGTGCAAGCTTCAATCCAAAGCTACCAAACTCTTCCTTGTGCTTCAGTAAGTGAGAATCAAGCAAGAGATGGAAGAAAAAGCCAAAGAAAAATGCAACTCGAAGAAAGAGAAAACTTGAGAAAATTTGGATGAATCTCACTCACTCTGTAGCAACCAACCTCTCCCATACGTTAGGGTTTCTATAGACCTTATATATGAAGGTTTTGTGGTGTTTTTGCAGGCCCATGATGAGTGGTTCCCTTGATTTCAAAAACTTATCAAAAATACCAAAAATGATGCACACACGGGTTTGGGGATTTGCCATTGATTCAAGTGGTTCTTTTGGGTCAGATGGAGATGAGAAAATAAATTTGGGTGGTTTGAAGGACTGGAAATGAGTTTGTCATGTGCTTTGAACAATTCCTTCATAAGGTATGAATTTTGAAAAATGGCTTGAAAAAGTGGATTCATGCTTGCTCATTTTGGGTAAAAAAATGGTATGGCCATGACATGATGAGGAAATGGTTTTCAAGAATAAAAAATAATCCCATTTAGTGGCTTGAAATGGAAGAAAACCAAATTAGATCCAAAAGTTCATGTTTCCATGTTCATCATGCTTTCATGGTCTCACAAATCAACAAAGGCCATAGATTTTGAGATCATGATAGAGTTAGGGTCTTGGCATACAAGTTTCATGTGGCAAGAATCTTGATTTGAAGTCTTGAAGTTCATGAATTTGATCCTTTAAGTGAAAGACCTAAAACTAGGTTTCCAAAAATAAACTTGACTTGGAATGATCATAACTAGAGCTTCACACATGGGAATGATAAGTTCTAACACTTTTTTTGGAAAGTTTAGAAAACAAGGAACAACTCTCATGTTTGTTGAAGAATGAGGAAGAGATTCATTCCATGTGAAAAATGCCTTAGAAGTGAGTTACCCTTGAGTGCCTCTAAATTCTCTTCATTTTGCAACACCAACTTGTGAACATCATAACTTGAGATGCATGAATCCAATGGGAGAGTTCTTGTACTCAAAAGAAAGCTTGAAAGATGAGAAACAAGTCTCATGTTTGATGGAAAATGATATAGGACTTGCATCATAGTGAGAATTGTCATTGAAACCCTTAGAATCATTTGAAACCCTAATTTAGCAACTTCTTGAACTCTTGAATCTCCTTGACCTAGCTTTCACATGACATTTGAGGTGACTTAGGATGTCTTCTCATGGCTTCAATGATCAAGAATCAAGCTTTGAGCTCTTTCAAATCCACAGTTGACTTTTTATTGACCAGATGAAACCCTAACACCTTATCCACTGACTGAGGTTCTTGCAAATGATTTGCGTAATCATGTGATCTCCATAGAGGACCCTCAGGGTGTACATTGAGCTCTTGAATCATGTCTCATCCAAGGATATAGCTACATGTGCCTCTAACCATCCTCAATATAAGAGGAGATAACCAAACTCCTACTTTCTCTCCTCAAGAAGCTTTGAGACCAACTCTGATGATAATAATGACTTGGTGACGTGAAATTGCACCCTTGCCTGAGCTTTGAACATGAAGCTTTCTCTCTTTAGTAGTAAATAAAACATCTTGATCCCCTGTATAGAACCAATGCTATGCATAAATGCTAATGCAAGATGCTATGAAACATAAGCCAAGATAGAAGAAAAGATTGGGCAAATTTTGGGGTGCAACAAATTGTTTGCACTCAGAATTTAAACAATATAAACGTAAATAAAAGAGACAATGATTTTTTGAGGCAGTTCCCCCATCATCGTCGCTCAGGGTACGAATGCCCTCGATTCTAACAATAGAATTGAGATCTGTATATAGATAGATATAACCTGTTGGTCAATGTTTATACAAGAAGCAAATAGAGATCAAACAATCAAACACAATTTTTTTGTTGTAGAGCCTATTTGTTCTTTCCCCTTGATTCAAGTTAAATCAAGTCCTTCAAACACGATGAGTAAACCTCCAACTACAACACTCTCTTTGAACAACCCGCAGTATTCAAATCTGGCCCTGCTGATTTCAGTCACCCACGTGTCGATCCCGAATCATCCACTCACAATCCTCTGATCACCGCTATTAAACCAACAGAACCTCCCGCTCTTCGATTACCTTCACTCGGTTGAATCTGTGATGGACCCATTTGTACAAAAAACCCCAAAATTCGAGATTCTTGGAAGACAAAACCATAACGGTTTTATTCAAGAAAAACCTGCCGATTACTCAACCCAAACCAGATTACACCAATCCTAGGCTTTGGATGTTATCACCTCGAACATGCAGAATGCACAACAAAAATGATTATTTGTAGTTGTTGTGAAATGCTATGAAGAGGATGAAGATGATGAGAATAAATCGACACGTAAGTTTCACTTTTCTTGTTTTCTTAGATGATATGAAAGGAATAGCATAACTCAACTTATATATAAGACATAACTGACTTAACAAACATAACAAACTCCCAAACCTATTTTACATAACAGAATTTTGACTTAACACAGCGAGTGGTCGACCTATGCAGTAAGGGGGTCGACCTGAGCTTACCCGTATACATGATTGTGCATAAAATAGGATCATGCATCGACGCAAAACATGAAAATTTAGACAAATATAAATGATCACAGTATCAGTCGACTAGAGGGTCGACGTGAGTCCTCTTGAGAGTAGTTCATTGAAATGACTAGCTGTATGAGTCGACTGGAGCAAGCTTTGAGTCGACTCAAAGCCCTGAAATAGACAAAAATGCCTATTTTCATGTATTAAGACACTTTTAATGAACTCTATAGTATGGCAAGCTTGACTAACTAGGCCAACCCTACATGAAACATAGATTTGGCCATCTCTATATGCAACAATCATGTTTTTGACGAGTGTTTGACTTATGAGAGACAATCATGTTTTTGCAACAATCATATATATATATATATATACTTCTTATATATGTCTTATATATAACTTCTGAAAATTGCGTTGCGATTTCCGAGTTAAAATCTAATTTAACTTTTGAAAATTGCTTAGACGCATAGATTTTTGCCCAACTTTTTATAGAGGGATTCCTACATGAGTCTACTTTAAGTTAACTTAGAGCTACATTTAGTTGCCTTTCGATTTCAATTGGTTTTTTTTTCCAGTGGCTTACTATTGACGTGTAATAACTTTATCACATTCTTTTATTTTGTTTATATATGTCTTACCATTGCACCAATTAAACTTTTTTTCAAAAATAAATTCTCGATCCAACGTCGAGCCATTTTACACTGTTGTAAGTCGATTTCCTCGTGCATCGCCATCAGCTTCATGGTACCATACACAACATTCATAGCTTACTTCTGGGATTTCTTACAATGTGACCTATTTGATTAATTACGTATAGTTGGTCGTTTAGAAGACTAGTCCACTTTGCTACTGCACACGATTAAAATTCAATTCTATTACGTTGTTTTGATTAATTGATGATGTCTATTCTTGATGTCTCACCTTGTGAGCTGATTACGTGCCTTGATCCTCGCTTTGTACATATGTTGTTATTTGTCCATGATCTTGATACTTGTCTTGTTGATTTTTTACTGGTGACTTTTGGATCTTCATGATTATCGCTTGTGTCTAAACCCGAGGGAAGGACCTATTTTTAACTTTATAGTTTTGGGCCTTTTTATTCATCTGTATCACTTACTCTTTGCTTGATCCCTGCTTACCCTTAGGTTGATCATCTTGCGATGAACCTGCATACTTGTATCCCTAGGCTAGTTTCCCTGAGGATTTCAACTCTAGATAACTTACAATTAAGTTCCCATTTTCCCATGAGAGAATTAGACACTAGTCATCCCTAGTCGAGATATAAGTCTACTACCCCATGACATAGTCTAAAAAGACGGTGATTCTTTTCCGCTTGAGAGAGGTATGTGGCACACTCATCGATTCTATATTTGATTTGGGACCCTTTTCTCAATGTGAAGCAACGATCCATCTTCCACATGTCTGTGGTCGTTTAAGTCGAGTATTCTTCTTAAGATGATAACTTGTCTCTTCTCCTAAAGTCAATCAACAAAAATTATTTTCACCCGTATTAAGAGGAACTACGAATGCTCTGATTCCATCCTAGTCAAGATACGTAGGCACGAGATGTGATCTCTTGGAGAGCATACTTAGGAGTAGCACCTCAGGTCTCCCTTTCATTTTCAACCTTATCAAACAACTTAACAAATAACACAATAAGACAAGAGGTTCCTGTAGAGTACTACAGATACTTAGGATGCTAGCACCTTCCCTAGGTATAACCAACCCCCGAACCTTAGATTCTCTTTTTCTTTACATTGTATTACATACTCATGGGTTATTTGGTCTTTTTCCCTTCCCTCAGATAAGTTAAAGATCGGTGGTGAATTATGATTTGTGATTCAAGTTAATCAATAGCTTGATATCCAATTCTCACCACGACAACGCCCATCGCTACCTCGCTACTGCAGCCGAGGTAAAATGCATTTTGTGTCCGATGTTAAAATCACTTTTTGTAGTAGTGTAACATAATAAGCATGAAAATTCTTCATCTCAAGATTATGCATAAACCATCAATGGTATCTAGACTCAGGATGTTCATTGCAGATGACTAGAAGAAAATATTTGTTTATCAACAGCAGTCCCTCTTCAAAGAACAAGGTAAAATTTGCAAACGATCAATAATTTACAATGTGTTGTACATACCTGGCATGAAGAGTAATGTGATAAGTATAGGTCAGCTAATCGGGAGGAATTCAAAAGTATTGATTGAATATAGAATGATAAGAGTGATTGAATCGAGTAATAAGTTAGTCTTGAAGGCTCATATGTCTCAGAATAGAAAGTTTAGCGTTGAACTTATTATATTGGAACACAAGTGCTTGGCGACTGTAGCTAGCAGAGATGAATGGTTATGGAATTATAGACTTGGTCACTTGAACTTCAATGACATTAGTAATCTAAACAGGAGCAACATGGTTTCAGGCCGACCAGAAATCCATATTCCAGAAGAAGTATGTGAAGAATGTGTTCAAGTAAAGCAACACAAGAATAGCTTCAGCAAGGATGCAAGAAGCAAGTCAAAATCCACTATCAAGATAATCTACTCATATGTATGTGGTCGTCTCCAGGTAGATTCACTTGAAGGTAACAAGTAATTTGTTACATTTATTGATGATTGCAACATAAAGATATGAACCTACTTAACTAAGAAGAAAAGTGATGTGATTGATGTTTTCACCAAGTTCAAAGCAATGGTTGAAAGACATTGTGGTCATAAGATTAAGTTTTTAAGGACAAATAAAGGTGGAGAGTTCATGTCGAAAGATTTTGATGCACTATGTACATGAGAAGGAATTGTGCATGAGGTGGTGCCACCATGAACTCCTAAAAAATAGTGCTGCTGAAAAAAAGAACAAAACCATTATGAATATGGTGAGAAGTATGTTAAAAGGAAAGCATATCCCAAATGAGCTATGGGGTGAGGTTGTATCGACTACAACATACATACTAAATAGATGCTCGAAAAAGAGGCTTAAAGGTATCAAACCAGAAGAATGTTGGTATGGTGTTAAACCTAGCTTAAGCCACTTGAAGGTGTTTGGATCCATATCACATAGGCATATGCCAGATCACTTAAGAAGAAAGATGGATGATAAGTTAATTCATATGATCTTGGTGTGATATCATTCGAATGATGGATACAAACTGTTCGACCCAGTGAATAAGCAAGTCATGATTAGCAGGGATGTGATCATAGATAAGCTTAAGGACTGAGATTGGACAAAGAACATCAAAAAGGATTCAGTGAGAATCCTATGTGATGAACCAGCTAATGAAGATGTTAGAGATGTTCGACAAGCTGTTAGAAAAGTTCGACAAGAAGCTGTCGAAGGTCAATCTAGCACAAGCATACCTCAGAGAATAAGAAACATGCATGCAAGACTGCAGTAGTGTGTAATCACATAAGATGATATGGTCGATGATGAAGGTGAGTTAGTTTATTATGTCTTATATAGAGATACTGAGCCAGTTGATGCAGGTGAAACTTTGAAAGACAAAAGGTGGACGAAAGCTATGATGGATGAGATAAAATTCATAAAAGACAATGATACCTGGTCACTAGACGAATATCCAAAAGTGAAGAAGGAAATTAATGTGAAATAGGTATACAAAGTCAAGCTCTATCTAAAAGGTGAAATAATTCGACATAAGGTAAGACTTGTAGAAAAAGGGTTTCTTCAAAAAGAAGGAATCGAATATGATGAAGTCTTTCCATCAGTAGCTAGAATTAAAACAATCAGGTTGGTTATTAGTCTAGCCAATATACATAACTGCTCGATATGTCAGATGGAAATGAAATGTGCTTTCCTGGATGACCCCCTAGACGTAAAGGTGTATATGATACAACCAGTTGGGTTTACGAAACAGAACCAAGAAAAGAAAGTATACAGACTGCATAAAACCCTGTATGGACTAAAACATGCTCCAAGAGTTTGGAACAATAAAATAGATGGTTTTCTAAGAGAGAAAGAGTTTATGAAGTGTATGACAGAGCATGATGTGTATGTCAGGAGAAGCAGAAGTGAGTTGCTTATATTATGTCTATGTCGACAACCTGTTGATAACAAGCAGATGTAAGAAGGAGATAGAAGATTTCAAACATGACTTAATAAGGAGTTTGAAGTTTCAGAATTGGGAAATCTCTCATAATTTCTTGGCATCAAATTCTACAAGAGTAGTAAAGGTTTTATGATGCTCTAAAGAAGTTATACATATGAAATACTCAAGAGATTTGAGATGTAAGTGATCAGTGGGTTTTAGTTGTGTTTTTCAAACTGTGTTTGTCGTTTGTTTTGCATTGTTTTTATCCGTTTTCGAATCTTTTGTTTATGTTGTCATAGTTATTTTCAGTCGTCTTTGTGTGAGTCTTATTTTGAGGTTTGTATCACTTTTGCCGTTGGTGCGTTTGATTTGGTTGTTTTTAGTGTGTTTTTGGCAGGAAGTGGTGACTCGATATCCATTTCGTTTCGGAGATGTAGAAAAGCCGAAAATGTGGAATTCAGAGGCCTGACACGGGTGCCCGTGTTGCACAACACGGCCCGTGTCAAGAGGGACACGGTTGGATGACACGCCCAAGTTTTGAAGATAAAAATGGAGAACAGAAGAGCAACACGGGTGCCCGTGTTACACAACACGACCCGTGTTGCAGCCCCTGAAGAAGAAAAGCCACGCCCTATTGAGCAGCAGCCTGACACGGTCACCCGTGTCCCATGACACGGCCCGTGTCAGGACCACTGATAGTGAATTTGGCATTTTTTTTCTATGTCTAATACAACCTAACTGCAAGTGCACAGTCTATCGCGTAGTAATAATAGATATCGATCCCACAGGGACTCGTAATCAAACTAGTGTTCTCGGGAGTTACTATGTTTAGCTAGGTAGATAATGGTTAAGGGAATAAGATTGTCACTAAAGGGAACTAAGAATGTTAATCAAAGTATAATTAATTGAATCGACATGCAGTGATTATATTCTTCGGGGATTTGACAAGTTACCGGTATACGAAATATTTTTCAGAGTTTATTTAAGCAGAAAATGGTGATCTGAAGACTCTCGCCTCACGATGGTTATTGACGCTAATCATAATTCTAAGGGCCAAACGTACGCTTTCGTGTCCCATTCGGGGTTAAAATTATTTTTTGGAAATCTCTAAGTTCTAATTCATTTTAAAGTGCTTTCGCTGTTATTAAAATGAATGACTAGTGTTTACTATCTGATCTTGCCTCAGCTTTCGCTTCTTGGTTCGTACCTTAATTAATTTCCCACTTTCGTGGCAAAACTACTTTTAAATAAGTTCTCGCTTTCGCGACAAAGTTTATTTAGTAAATTAATTTTAAACACTCAGACCATAAACAACTTTTGAAAAAGACAGTTTCCAACCGGTTATTATCAAATCCCTTTCGAATTATCACTACATATCGATTACTTAAATTCAGCTAGACATGGATTTGGGAAAGGTAAAACATAAATAAAAACAATAGATAATAGCATGCATCATAATAGGAACTGGAATTACGATTGAAATGAGAAACCTGTAAATATTCCAATTGACCTTGGGCAGATCCTCCACAAATGTCGGCAGGATTCTGGTCTTTGTGCCAATTTGATCGTACAACGGAAATAAAAATTACAGAAGGAATGAAAGGAATGCAGAAAAAGAAAAGAGAAACAAATAAGAATATTAAACTGGAAAGGTTTGCTCTGAAAATAAATTGGCAGCACTTCGTTGTCTGAATGCGGCCCCCTTCTGAGTTCTCCCTCTTCCCCTTTTATAGAGTTGGAATTCTAACGGTTATAACTTGAAGAAGGTGGACTTTGAGGCAGAATTATCAGGGAGTAGTGGTCCACTATTTGGGACTTGGAACTGCTTCTTTTACGTGCATTTGAAGTGGCGCGTTTTTGCCTGCATGACGGTCGTCACAAGGTGTGACGGTCGTCATGGAGCTGTGACGGTCGTCACAACAGCAAAATCAACATTCTGCGCTTTTCATGATGTTTTCGTCCGGTTTTCGTCCATATTTCATGTTAGATTGCTTCTTTTCTTCGTATTGCCTTGTTTAGACATGATCATCAAATACCTGCAAAACATTAGACAAATAGCACAGAAATAACCCGAAATCGGATCAAAAACAGTTAAACTTCAGTTGAATTATGCATCAAAATATATATACGATTTCGTGTTATCAAACTCCCCTAAGCTTGAATCTTTGCTTGTCCTCATGTAAAACAGGAAAAAGTTGGCAAGCACGAGGCAGCTTCTTCGTTCGCAAAGTTGGGAAAAACCGGGATTCTTGGTAAGAACAAAACGAGTACCATGACGACACTGGACTACAAGTCCTCGGAGGTCTCCTTCTTATGCAAATCGGTCCCAGTCATGCTACTGTAGCTTGGTGTCAAGGTTCTCGCGGCAAGTTCACCCTGTTTGTTCTAGCGCAATCACATTAAGCCCGTTGTCCATACACTTTCATGGCAAGTCGACCTGTTAGTGAATATGATCTCATTTCTGTTTTGATCTTCTTCATTGATCATAAGCTTATATCATTGATTTTTCAATGAGTTTTCGTGCCGTTGGGCTAAATGCTCGGGTGAGGAGCACCTAACTTAGAAGGAAACGTGTCTTTATAATTTTAGGCTATCTGGCTTTCTTTTCATGATTTTTCATCTTTTTGGAGATCATACACTTATTTGCATTGGTTGCTCGCTTAGAAGTGTTTTAGGATGGTGCTGACTGCTAGTATAAACTACTTGGGGCTGAGTTTGCATAGACACTTGAGACTTTGGTACACGTAGGTAGTGAAACCGACTCGCATAAACCGGAGATCTAAGGTGTCTGCACGGTACTATTTTGTTAGAACCGTCGTCTCCTCGGTGTTTCAAAACTTGGTTTGAACTTGGGCGCATTCTCGTGATGCTTTTGCTTTTGAGGAATGAACGAAAAAAATTTGTTGTTTACGGCGAATAACGTGGGGATGTTTGCGTAACGGAAAAAAAGGATATATAAACGAGCTTTATTTGCTAAAAATAGAAAATGTTTGAATAGAAATTACGAAATTCAAAGTACAATGGAATGGAAAATAAATGTTCCGTTCCCACATTATCTCAATCAGTGTCCCCACTGATTTGGAAGCATGCGAGAGGGAGATACAACGGAAATGAAAGTACATAGAAACTGAAAATATAGTAAACAAATAAGGAAAATGGATAACTAATCACGTCCTCTGCCTCGGTCACGTCCACGCTCGCGTCCTCTGGCTCTGACTTGGGCGACTCGGTCCTCATAACTCATAGCTCCGATGTGGTAGACGGTGTCACGGAGTCCTTCGACCTGCAAAGTCAGATTCGCCAAGTTCTCAGTAATGGTTGCTTGGCCGGTTTGAAGTTGTTGCATTTGGGTCCGATGCCAAGCTTTGAACTGCTCTGCTCGCTGATTATGCTGCTGCATCATAGCGAGTATCTGGGCCTGCTGGTCGAGAGAGCGGCGTAGGTCCTCTTCTGAGTAGTCGGGCATTGGACGATGGCGGCGGCGGCGGGAGGATGTACCTTCGGAGGGAGGAGGCTGCGATGCCTCCGGTTGCTCTGGTCTGTCCAACTCAGCTTGGATTTCGTCATCAGAACCTTGGGTGTGGTCCTGAGTTGGAGCAGCGGCAGCAGGAGGGGCAGTGAGGTCAAATAACCAGTTGGTACGATCCTCTGGGTGTGTCCGGGTGCGTGATGGAAGGATGATGCTTCGGACGGTTTTGCCACGCACTACCGGGTGGTATTTGCCGTCGGCCCTGGAACGGATAAGGTGAGAGGCTCTGCAGTGGTCGGTGTCAAGGAACACCGAGGGGATGGCATGGAGGTTCTGGAGGCGGTCACCGAGGTTCAGCCCAAGTGCAATGGCAGTGACAATCCCGCCAAAGTAAAATGGCTTGGAGCCACGGTTACAGTTGGCCTGAATGTGAGCCAGGAGGAACGGAGCGGCGTTGATAGGCTCATTGTTGAAGACGCAGTGGAGGAAGAATAGCTCTTTCGAGTTCACCTTATGGTTGATGTCCCTGGCGAAGATTGTGTTGCTCAATGCTCGGTGGAAGTACCGGATGGTCGGGTTATGGATATGTGTTGCGTGCAGTGAATCCCAACCATCGGCGTTGATGCCGGTCAACTGGTACCAGAGCGCGAAAGCTTCGTGGTGGAATTGATCGGTGAGGCGGAGGTGAGCATTGTCGCCGCGAGGGAAGTGTAAGATGGCGGCAATCTGGTCCTGGTTCACCTGATAGTTTGTGCCGAACATCCGGAAGCATGCGGCACCGGAGTGTTGGCTGAGGTCGCCGCTGGAAGTGACGTAGGTAAACGAACTCAGGAACTCAAGAGTGAGTTGTTCGTACATCGGCAGTGGATTGGTGCATAGGTTCCAGATGCCGGCTCTTTGAAGCATCTAAGTGATGCCTTCAAGGAGTCTGAGCTCCGTAAGCGATGGAATGTGTGGATAATGAGTCGGCTGGAGCGACCGTTGATGGAATGTAATGTAGTTTGCCCGCTGTCTCTCGCCAGAGTCACCGTCGCGGAACACAATGTTGCTGATATCTGGGGTTTCGGTATTTCTCGCCATGGTTGGAGGATTGAGGTGGTTCTGGGGGGTGGAAAAATGTAACAGAAGTATGGTAGGAAGTTGAAATGGGAGTTGAGATATATGTGGTTGTGTGGGGAAGACGAAAAATTGGAGTGGGGTGGGAGTTCTGATGATGGGAAGTTGAAAAGAAATGAGTGGGAGAAAAAATGCAACCCCTGTTATAGCAGATAACAGTTTTGGGTTCGTGACGGTCGTCACGTACCTGTAATGGTCGTCACCCGCGTGACGCTCGTCAGGATCCTGTGACGGTCGTCACAGCAGCAAAATCTGCAGAACGCAGAATTTTGCTCTGAGGGTGTTCTTGCAGTGACTTTTAGGCCTAGTATTGATATGGCGATGCATTATAGTGGCCAATAAACAAGAAACAACGTAAAAACAGAATAATTGAATAAAGACTATAATTGAAATAACAAGAAGTTGGAATGATTGTATGTAGTACATAAAGAAATTAACAATGCAAAAATCAAAACAATTGAAAACGGACGGAAAGTAGAAAAACTAAACTAAACTAAATCTAATGCGAAAACGAGTATCTAGTCTTTTCGTGCCTTCAACTCATCGAACTTCCGTGCGTAGTAGTCGAGCTGGTCACAAACTAAGTCCATAAAGACTACCAATTCGCTGTGTATGCCTGCGATGTCATCTTTTACAGTAGTCAGAGCTGCATCAACATTGTCCAACCGGAGTAGAACAATATCCATTTTGTCGTTAGTCTCCTCAAGGATAGGCTCGGGATAGGTGTTGTAGTGCGGAGGAGTCGTAGGGTCTACTTCAGCTTCTGATACAGCATCCTCATAGTACATATAGTCGTGTGCCTCAGAGATGTGGTCATTGTCGTACATATAGTTCTGTGGTGTTGATTGAGGTGAAAGAGGTCCCATAGGCTCATCCAATTCATAAAGCCAGTTGTCCTTGTTGTGGATACTTGTCATCAGATGATCAGGCAGTGTGAATAGCTGGACAGGTTTTTCGTTGATGAGGTACTCATAAGGTCCAGGTCCCATAGTTCCTAAAATGCGCCTGTTAAAGCAGAACTGTATATTCATGGGTCGGATGGTGCAAAAACGAGTGCTTGCATTTAAGTGGAATCTAAGGCCAAGCTCGTGGGCAATCATTGTCACGAGGCCTCCTATAAGAATAGGTGATTGTGGTTCCTGAGTGAGGCGTTTGAAAGATCTCATCATGAAAGGAACTGCATTTACTGTACGTCCCTGGGAAGCACAGAACATGATGAATAACTCCTCTTTAGATACTGTGGTAATATTTTCTTCTTTCCCGAAAAGGGTGTGAGCTAGTATCTTATGGAAGTATCTGAAAGCTGGGTTATGAATATCATCATTATACATTCTGTCTGGTTCAGGGTGATAGTCGCCTGTGATTCTACCCCAGAATTGGTCGAGTTGAAAATCAATATCGTCATCTTCTGCACTGATGAACACATGCGGTCCGCTAGGAAATCCTAGGAGGATAGCTAGTGACATCCGACTATGGGTTTGGTCCATTCCAAACATTCGAAAGGTAATCAGCTCTGTGTTGGATCCAAAACCATAGTTGGGTAGGTATCTGAAGGAACTAAGGAATTCATAGGTGAGATCCTTATAGGTAGCAAAATATGTTTTCAAAGCAGTGTTCTCCCAACCCAGTTGATTGAACAGGTATTGAATGCTATCCGTGATTCCTAGTTTATCCATGGTAGACTTATCATAATACAGCGTTAAGGCTATTTCTCTCTCAGTTAGTGCTGCAAATCTTGTCTTTTGAGCTAGTCCTCGAAAATGAACCTTTGTGAAGTCGTACTCGGCCATGCTCGCAGGTAAGTCGGAGAAAACAGGAGGAATGTTTTGAAGACTTTTAAAATCCTGAAAAGTTTAAAACAGAAGTTTGAAGTCAGGATTTTTTTTAAAAAACAAAAAGCGGTAAAAACAAAAGACAAAAGAGAAAAATAAAATAAAAAATAAAAATATGAAAACAAACGAAAGTAGAAAATAGTAGTAATTTTAAGTTTAGAATTTTTGTTAAGGTTTCAAAGTAAAATTTTAAATAAAAAAAATGAAATACAATAACGAGGAAAAATGCGGGAAAAGTTGGGTTGCCTCCCAGTAAGCGCTGTTTTTAACGTCTAAAGCCTGACGATAGCTTGGTGACAAGCTATTTGGGTGTTTGAGCTGGAAGCTCAAACAATGCTATACTGCAGACTTGAGGGTTGTTTTCGTTCGTATTATAATGTTTTAGACGTTGCCCGTTTACGATAAACGGTGCATTCGTCTTATCGGTAATTTCAGCAGCTCCACTATGAAGTACTTTAGTCACTTCATAAGGTCCAGACCACCTAGATTTTAGTTTACCTGGGAAGAGTTTTAATCTTGAATTAAATAGAAATACGATGTCTCCCACACTGAATTGTTTCTTGACTGAACGTTTATCATGCCACTTTTTAGTTCGTTCTTTGTAGATACGAGAATTTTCGTAAGCGTCTAATCGAAGTTCTTCCAATTCGTGTAAGTTCAAGATTCACTTTTCTCCTGCCTCGGTGTAGTTGAAATTGAGTGTCTTAATGGCCCAAAAGGCCTTATGCTCTAATTCTACAGGGAGATGGCAGGATTTACCGTAAACTAATTTATAGGGTGTAGTACCTATTGGTGTCTTAAAGGCGGTCCTATAAGCCCATAAAGCTTCTTGTAGCTTTGATGACCAATCTTTCCTTAAGGTAGCGACAGTCTTTTCCAATATCTGTTTTATTTCCCTGTTCGAGACCTCTACTTCTCCGCTAGTTTGCGGATGATAAGGTGTAGCTACTCGGTGTCGGACTCCATATTTAGAAAGAAGTTTATCAAATATTCGCGATATGAAGTGAGATCCGCCGTCACTAATGACGAGTCTGGGTACACCGAATCTAGGAAAGATTGTGTTTTTGAAGAGTTTGATTACTACTCGTGCGTCGTTTGTTGGAGCAGAAATGGCTTCTATCCATTTAGACACATAGTCTACAGCGACGAGTATGTAGTTATTACCAAAAGAAGGTGGGAATGGTCCCATGAAATCTATTCCCCATACGTCAAAGATTTCTACCTCTAAGATTCCTTTCTGAGGCATTTCATCGCATCGTGAGATGTTGCCAGTTCGTTGGCATCGATCACATTTTAGCACAGCGATGTGAACGTCTTTCCAGAGGTTGGGCCAGAATAAGCCGGCTTGGAGAATCTTAGCGCACGTCTTGGATGTACTAGCATGACCACCATACGGTGCTGAATGGCATTGGGAAATGATATTGTCTATTTCTTCCTCTAGGACACAGCGACGGTATATGTTGTCAGCCCCTCTCTTGAAGAGTAGAGGTTCGTCTCAATAATAGTGTTTCAGATCATGGAAGAATTTCTTCTTTTGCTGATAAGTGAGATCCGGTGGAAGCACGCCTGCAGCGAGGTAATTAACGATGTCAGCATACCAAGGTAATGTGACTTGGGCATAGACGGCTTCTACGACTTTTTCGAATTCTGGATCTTCCGAGATTGAGTTGGGTATGTCACTTTCTAATTTGGCTATCAGACGTTCGTACGGGAAATCGTCGTTTATCGGTACTGGTTCATGTTTGATGCCTTCTATTCGGGATAAGTGATCTGCAACAACGTTCTCGGTTCCTTTCTTATCTTTGATTTCTAAGTCAAACTCTTGTAATAACAGGATCCATCTCAATAGTCTTGGTTTAGCATCCTTTTTGCTTATTAGGTACCTTATGGCAGCGTGGTCTGTGTATATGATAATTTTTGCTCCTACTAAGTAAGAACGGAATTTGTCAAGCGCGAATATAACTGCTAGAAGTTCCTTTTCTGTGGTAGCGTAGTTCATTTGGGCCGGATCTAAGGTTCTGCTGGCATAGTAGATGGCATGGAGTTTCTTGTCCTTCCTTTGTCCTAGAACTGCGCCTACGACATAATCACTCGCATCGCACATGATTTCGAACGGTAGTCGCCAATCGGGTGGTTGCATAATCGGTGCGGTGATAATGGTTGATTTTAATGTTTCGAATGCTTTTAGACAGTCGTCGTCAAAGACGAACTCAGCATCTTTCATCAACAGGCCGGTCAAAGGTTTTGTGATTTTTCAAAAATCTTTTATAAATCTTCTGTAGAAACCGGCATGTCCTAGAAAACTCTGGATTTCTCGTACGGATTTTGGAGGTTGGAGATCTTTTATAATCTCTATTTTAGCTTTGTCGACCTCAATTCCTTTATCTGATATGACATGTCCTAGAACTATTCCTTGTCGGACCATAAAATGGCATTTTTCCCAATTTAGGACGAGGTTCACTTTTACACAACGTTCTAATACCATTTCTAAGTTTTGTAGGCATCCTTCGAAACTTTGTCCGCATACTGAGAAATCGTCCATAAATACTTCCATGATGTTGTCTATGAAATCTGCGAAGATTGCCATCATGCATCTTTGGAAGGTTGCTGGAGCATTACAAAGTCCGAACGGCATTCGGCGGTAAGCAAAAGTACCATAAGGACAGGTGAATGTAGTCTTTTCTTGGTCATCAGGATGAATGGGAATTTGGAAAAATCCTGAATAGCCATCTAGATAGCAGAAATATGAATGTTTGGCTAATCTTTCTAACATTTGGTCTATGAAGGGTAACGGGAAGTGATCTTTTCGTGTGGCTTTGTTAAGCTTCCTATAATCAATACACATCCTGCTTCCAGTCACGACTCTTTTTGTTTAAGTGTCGGGTTTATATTATCGTCTCCACAGGGAATATCAGATATTGCTGCCGTTCAACAATTGTTAAATTTATAGTTTAGTGGTATCCAAGGGTTTGTGTTTAAGGTAACAAGTATTTTGCATGAAAGGAATAAATGCGATAAAAGTTAGGTTTTAACGGTTTGAATAAAGATTGTCAAAGTTAGGTTTTGGTAATCACTTTGCATGTATACTTCCGATCAACATTTAATAAACTCTTTCAAATGATCAATGTATTCACAATATCCTCTCAATATGATTATCTCTAACTCATATTATGAAGTTTATCATTTTAATCCATTGTTGATCTCTCACACAATCTATCAAAATGACAACTTTAAAGTTCAACATTTTAAGTGAACAAAATCATCCAAGACTATTTCTAGCTCAAGAAAAGAGATGGGTGAAAACCTAGGTCAAGAGTTGATAAATATTTCTCAATCATTAACCAACACAAAAGATTATGAATAAAACAAAGTTTTCACCATACATTAATCATTCAAGAGTTTACAAATGAAGATCATCCATACAAATACAAAGTTCAATGATTACCTACATCTATCTTTGACAACAAGATGAACTTAGCTACACATTCTCATGGTAGCTTGCAAAAGAAGTTTTAAAGTCGGTTGATGAACATCCAAGTCGAATGATCCAACTTTGATGATGATCCACCTTGTTGTTGTTTGATTATGTTAAGAGATGAAGGAAAATAAGCCAAAATAGGTTTTTAGGTCACAAAACCCTTTCTTGCAGCAAAACAAATGTAAAAGTGAAAAAGAAGATATTCTCCAAAAAGTGGCCCAAGCTACTTATAGTAAGTGACAAATCTGGGCACACTCGCTACCTACTCGCTAGGCGAGCTGCTGGCGAACGCTCGCTACAGCCTCGCCTAGCGAACCTGCCAGCGAGGTCTGCAAGATACATTCTGTTATGCTTCGCTAGGTGCTCGCTGCAGCGAATGAGCCAGCGAAGGGTGCCTGGGACATTCTGTTTTGCTTCGCTGGGAGCTCGCCTAGCGAGCCTCTTCGCCACTTGCTCGCTGACCAAGATTGATGTTGAAAACCATTCTGCCCAAGTCTGGAGGTGTTCGCTACGTGCTCGCTAGGCGAGGCTGTAGCGAACACTCGCTACTCACTCGCCAAGTTCTCGCTGAGCGAACCAACTTTTGTTATGCTCTTTGCTTGATTCCTTTGCCAACTTTCTTGTGCCTTCAATAATGCTCTTTCACACTTAAATCCTGCACAATAACACACAAATCAAAAGGACCAAAAGAAATTGACACAGTGATGCACATTAACGAAAGCAAAGCTTAATAAATACGTTTTTGGCATAAAAAGGAGTGAAAGATGTCCATATTTGATAGCTCCAATAAGCACAATTGGGCATCTAACAACTCTCCCCAACTAGAATCATGCTTGCCCTCAAGCAAAGTATGCCTCTCGAGTAACCAAGAAGATTTGCTTAAAGAGTCAGGTTTTTCCGAGACCGGATCATATGGCTCAAATTGCAAGCGACTTGACCAGACACATGTTTCCAATGGTTAGAAACAAAACAATGCTTCCAGAACTAAAAGTTTTAAGCAATACTAAACATTCATCAAATCACAACAATGATATCATGAACGAATCACCCTAACTCTCCTCTTCGAAAAAGGATTGAAGAAAATGTCGCACATGAAAGCGCAGGGGAATTTTCACTCTCCAATAAACAATGTCAAAATCAACTTTATTCATACAATGTCTAACAATTCTACATGAAACTATGGAAGCACGAAGATCACTAAGGTCTTTTCCGGTTATAGCTTGGTCGGGTTAACAAACAAGGGACATATCTAAGGCCTTTGAACGAAATTTCCGATGCAAAAGAGACATTCACTATACATTTATTTACACCTCTTCAACTTTGTTCCTCCAATTCCTTATTTGAACCCTTCACAACTCCCTTTTGTTTTTCACACTTTTTCTACCAAGCAAGCATTTGTTTTTTTATTTTCTACACCATAATCACACAAAAAAAATGAGTGTTTCTCTTCTTCTCTTCTTTTTTTTTTTAGATATATGCTTGCTAGTTTAACAAGAGTTGTGACCAATTACTCTTTACAAATTTGTTCTCCCCAACTTGTCTTTTCTTTTCCCCTAAATGAATGCCCTTTTCTTTTCTTTTTGCATCAGAAGAGCAATTAATCCAAATTTCCAAGGTTTCAAGAAAAAGATTTTTGACACTCGTTTTATTCCAAGCAAGGATTCAACTGCTTTAGGATCAAAATTGGGTTACAAATACTCTCTCTGCTCACGGGTATCTTTATCTTTGGAAATGGTTATGCTCGAGACAAACAAGTGCCTTGATCATATCAACTACTTCCACAATTCATAATAATAAAAGACAACGCATGAATAAAATGAATCAACACAATTTATCAGAATCCAGCATTTAAGTACATAATGGAGGTTTCCTCACAATTGATGGTTTAAAAGTCCTAAGTGAATCATTCAATCAATAAAGTTGCAATCGGAAAATATTTTATCACAAAAGGAAGTGAAAGTTCCGCAACCATTATACAATTCTAACCGAAGGTAACAGTGTACCTTAGCTTTCATCACTTATTTAATTTTATCATCGCCATCCAAGCTCGGATGCACCTTCATTGGATACTTCTTTCAAGAGAGCAACCAATCTAGAAGGTTTGGACAGAAAAGATCAATCACAAAAAATTATTGAACCAAAATAATTGAAAATCAACAGTACTGAAATTAAAGAACTTAAAGAAATAACAATGTGCGTGGGGGACAAAACACCCCAATAGTACAAATCAACATCAAAACATACTAAACAGAAAACAGAACAAATCACAGATCACATCACTCCTCATCGTCCTCAGACTCATACTCCGAAGTGCCCTCCTAATCAAAATCTTCTTCACCCTCAACCTCTTCATCATCATCATCTGCATCCGCACCTTCCCCCTCAGAGAAAACAGGCCTGTCCACAGGCCAGCTCGCGTGCTGCATGAGCTGCTCACACGTCATAATTGACTGCTCTAAAGTAGGATCACGGTTTTGCAACTGCAAGACCTGCATCGAATCATGTAAGTCCACTATTGCGCGCTGAGTCGCGTCCATCCAGTCCCAATTGTAGTTACACACTGCTCGCTGGAAGGGATCAAACCCTCGAGATGAACCACCAGAACCATCAGTAGTCCTGGCACCATCAGCAGATGAACCACTCCTATCAACTCTTGACCTACAGTACTTATTCACGTAGCTATCATCAATTGCTGCTGGTATCTTGACCAAACTTCTGGAGGGAAGCTTCAGCCTGGTTTGTGCACATAATGCCATAATGAGGCAGGGAAAAGCCAGGGGGCAATTAGCCCGCGCCCCCGACTGAAGCCCGCTTTCAATGACAGACTTCAATTCACGTGCTATGAGACCAGCCACATCAATTTGCACATTAGTTAAAATAGCGTGAACAAGCCGTGCCACTGGGATCGGCACGGTGGACGTGTGCGACTTCGGCTTAATGTTGGACAGAACCAACATCAAAATCAACTGAGCCATAGGTGTCATGTCTTCCCTTTTAAACCTAATAGCTGCACCTGAGTGATTCCTCTCAACAGATCTGCCTTGCAGTAAGAGAGCAGCTGACATCTCATCAATCTTCGGATGCAACCTCAGAGTCCTTGAATACGCATCCAGTTCATTAGGACCCAAGTGGAGGGGTTCACCAAGAATATGGTTGATGGCGTTCCTGTCAAAAGCTATCTGACGGCCGAACACCCTTGTAGACCAGGTGAACGGTTCATCATCGTCAGGCAGCGCGTTCGCATAAAACTCGCGCACCACCTCCAAACTGTAGCTCTCCACAGGGGACGTCAACATGCCCCATTTTTTTGTATCAATCAACCCTGCAAAGTTGCGGTACTCTCCCTCAGAGTCAATCATGAACCTTCTCTCCGGCAAAATCTTTCGCTTTTGCAGCGCCTGGTACCGGGCAGCTTGCTTTGCCCCCACAAATTTGTCCGTGTCGAACTGGATAGGCACCATCCTAGAGGTGGATCCCACCTTTCGCTTTTTCCCGAAATTAGCTGAGGCCATCTGCATTCATAACATCAGAGAAACAACAGCATAACAAAACATTAGTGTCGCTACTGCGAAAATCGGCGTCGGCTGAACAGAAGAGTCTCCACCGTGCGTTATTTATCCCACGGGAGGGAAAGGAAACGCTCAGAGTAAACCTCGCACAACACGGGAAAGGTATGGTCGTCGTAACCAAAACCTGGATTCGGGAGTCGGTTACGCAAGGGGAAGGTATTAACACCCCTCACGTCCGTCGTACTCGACGGGATCCACGCTTGTTTTCGGGTATGGATTGTTATTCTATCTACTCTATAGGTCAGGGGTTAAAAGAAAATAAAATGAAAATAAAATGACTCGGCAAAGTATCGCACTTTATGCCTACGTATTCTCGTCTGGAACGAGAAATCAGAGTCAACGTAGTTCGCCTACCTACGGGAAAGGAGGGGAAGGTTGCTCGCTAGGATATCGCATCCTATGCCTACGTACTTTCATACAGCATGAAAGATCAGAGCAAATGTAGTTCGGGCCACGTACGACACAAGTCTGTCTCGATTGTTTTTATCCTTCTGAAAAAGGGTTTTTCTGATTACTGGTCCAAGCGGACAAAAATGCTGTTTTGATGAGTTCACATTCTTTTACGAAAGAAGTGTCTTTTATTGTGTTTGAAATATTTATTGTGTTTTTCTGTTTGTTTTGAGAAAGAAGAGACAGAACTCTAACCTATGGTTGACAAGGGAATCAAACTAACCTAATGTTATCATGCATGGGTTAAGACCTAGTGTCTATCATGCTCCTCTCTTGCGCAGAGAGAAACAGAGATCCTAAGGGAATAGACGGAAACAGAAACAATATCAGATATATCCAGTAAAGCAATAGAATGCATGGATGCAGCAATACAAGCGAGGCAAGGGAGTCCCACTCAACCTCGAACCTAGAAAACAATAGGCAAAAGTGAACAGACTTCACTTTCAACCCAACAGGGTAAACAGCAAACAATACAGTCCAGAAAACCAATCAATACATCAAGAATGAATAACAGCAGAAAAATAAACAGCCACAGCAGCTCTGCATCACACCAGTCTTCAGGTCATCTCCAATCAGCTACAAGCTTCAGCAAGCATCAATCCCCATCTCCACAGCTTTTCAGCAAGGTCTTTGTCATTAATCTTCCATCTGCAATGGCTTTTCTTCAAGTTTCCATCTCCAGGATGCACATCAATCAACAAGATGAAGTGAATGAATGTTAGACAGTCAATTACCTACCAAGGGTGGTTCATTAACTGTTAACATTATACAAACAGTTTTCCCTCAAAAGTTCTATCTTTCAAATACATTCACTGATCCTTCCAAAGGAAGGAGGTGGATATTTGGAAGAGACTTTGAATCATAGGGAAAGGATGGATGCAAACAAAGCATTCCATGTTTGAGAAACAAGCTTTCTAATCTAGAGCTCTGCCTAGCTCCTAAACCCTAGTCTCCTCAACAGCTGCTAGCAGGATCTCCTCTTCAACTCTGGAAGTTGGACTTCAGTCTCTGATCACAAGTCTTCAGCTCTCCCAATCCCCAAGCAATCCCAATACCCATACAGACAAACAATAATCCCCAGAGGGCACACCACACCAATCAATCAAATACAGACAGTAATATACCAATAGCAGTAGGGGAATCCTAGTGATTTCTAAGGGATCTAATAACTACCCATAGTCCCTATAGTCCCATATCTAACATATTCAATCTCTAAGTCCTAAGGGAAATGATTCAATTCTCCTAAGTCATCACTTAAACCCTAATTTTGTTCATGTTATTCACACCTAAACTAAACACCTAAAATTAAGTCCTAAAAATGGGAACTAAATTGTATGTACAAGCTAATCTTATCTATTAATCAACCTAAAAAGAATGGGTGAAAAATATTAAAACATCTATTAGAACAAAAATTATCAAATTCATGCACTAAACAAAATATTATTTACACCTAATTAAAAGAAAAATATGCCAAAAATAATAAAATGAAATGAATTATTAATTTTTTATGTGATATTTTTCTTGACAAAAGTATGAATAATATGCAAAAAGAATCAATTAAAATCATGCATTTTTCTATTTTTTATGAATTTTCAAAGAAATGGAATGAATTAAGAAAAATAAAATGAATTAATTGAAAAAGGGGTGCAACAAGCAATTGGAATCAGTTGAAATTAAGAGATGGGCCCAGACTGGGGGGCGCGCATAGCAAGCGCGTCTGGGCCCAGTTCAAACAGAAAATATAATAAAAATTAAAAAACTCTGAACGGTGCCAATAGCAAGGTTTCCAGTTGAATTGGGATTGGGCTTGGTTTGAGGGGGTGTTATTAGCAAGCAACATTTGAGCCCAGTCAGAAAGACTTAATGAAACGGGGCGTTTCATAGTTTAAATTCTCCCTCCGTTTTCCTTTTAAACCACGGCCGTTGGATGAAGAGCCAAGTCAAGGTCAATCTCAAAATCGTGTGGTTCAAACGTTGTCTTCAACCTTGAGCCAAACCCTAACTCTGAAAAACCCTAACCATGCAAGCACCTTCCATTGTTCTGTTCTCTCTCATCTCTCCATGGATGCCCTCGATCCAAAGAGCAAAGTTGATCTAAATTCCTCCCTCTACACAGCCATAACCATAACTCCTCCTAAAACTCAAGCAATAAGAGAACCCGATAGGTATAACAGATGGAATCCACCATTAACACCTGATATCAACTGCTTCAATTCTTTCTAATTCTTGTCCTAAACTCATCTACACCTTATGCTGATCTCAACATGCTATTCCATCAAGATTTTTGTGCATTAAATCATGAGTTACCAGCCCTACCAGATCTTGCACTCCATGACCAAACTTCATGAAAGCTCTCCAAACTCACCAAACTAAGTCATCTATCCTATCTTACCAATTCTATGCTAACTAAACCTTATGATCCTAACCTAAATAGCCAATTCGAATGAGAAATATACCTGGTGCAATTGATGAAAACAGCTGCTAAAACCTCTTGATCCAATGCTTGAAATGATTGAAAACTGATCAATGAACTTGATGATGACTTCTGTATGCAACAAATATGACTCCAAAGCTTTGAATCTCTCAATTCCAAATTTTGTGCTTCTTGAAAGGTGAACTTGCACAGCTCGAATCCACCACAATTCTACCAAATGATTGTATGAATTCTGATCTAGGGATGATGATGATGAATACCAGATCAAGAATGGGGAAAATTGATGAGAATTTGGAAGAGTTTGAATTGATTTTGCAAGTGGGGGAAAATGTATGAAACTTGTGTTTATGAGTAAAATGAGATCACCAACCATGGCATGAACCCTCTCATATCAATATATACATGTCCTTAGAACCTCCTAGAAACTTGGAGAAACTTCCCATGTGTGATTTCCCTTGGATTTGGTTTATGTATCTTCCCTTACAAGTAACCATGAATAACTCCCAAAATGTGAACCAAGATCAAAATTCTACTTTAGCCAATGTTCTCAAAATGATCTTTCCATTCAAAATGACCTATAATTTCACCTCATTTGGCCAAAATATGAAAAAACTCATTTTTAAGTCCTTTTTTATTCATTAAATCCACCAATTTTGAAACCTTGTGCTATGAACCTTTACAATCTCTCATGGTCACCTTGATAGACTCAAAATGTCATTTGGAACAAGTTTGATGTTGTAAAGTTTTCCATTTGAAGCTTCCTTGTATGAGTTTTGGGCATAGGCTTGAAATGACCTGTAATTCTCAAATGACCAAAATACCCTTTGCTTGCCAAGACCATAAATAGAGTTCCACAAATCATATGAAGGCATATTATACCATTCTAGAAAGCTAATACAATGAGGAACAATTCGTATGTTGACCAGAAATTCATTTGAAATCTCCTTGAGGGGTAAAAATTGCATGGAAGTCAAGTCACTTTCACAGACAAAATTTCAGATACCTCAGATGACCTGTAACTTGCAAGGACCATAACTTGAGTTCTATAAATCTCCTTGATGTCTTCCACCACTAAAATTAAAGGTATTGAGATCCCCTACAAGTTTCATGTTGGCCAAGGATCCATTTGAAGCTAGCATTTTGACTTATCTTGCTTGGAAATTTGACCTAAACTAGGGGATTTTACATAGAAACCCTAATTTAGAAACTCCTCTTCTCCTTGATTTCTCTTGATTTCTTCTTAGCATATCATCATATCCTTATTCTTCATGTCAAATGATGAACCCCACATCTCTTCAATAGACCTTAATGCCTTTCAATCAATCAATTGACCTAGAGCTGACCCAGGGTTGACCCAGATGAAACCCTAGTTGACTGTCTTCAACTGCAATTCTTGTGACCATACCAATGACTTGTCTCCTTCTCCAAATGACTTTCTAAGTCCTCCAAGATGTCTAGATACTCCCCATGCTCAGCCCACAGCTCACAACTTACTTGTTGACCCTCAGGCACTCTCAGATAGGAGATGGATGCACTTGCTTGATCCATTGACTTGATAGCTTTCAAATCCTTTCTGATGACTTGAATGGGATTGAATTAGAATAATAACCTCTTGATAGGCCTCTAGAGATGAGAATAATGATTGGTCCCCTCTTGGATGACTTGCCATGCTTATGTTATGCAGATGGTTAGGCTATGTACATGACTCTATATGCAAATGCTAATGATATTGAAACATAAACCAAGTGAAGAAAGGTTGGGCAAATTTTAGGGTGCAACAGCTGCCCCTATTCAAGCGACTTGGACCCGATTGGGTGAAGAGCCCGGAGCCTTCAGACATTCGCGGTACGAGACGGTTGAATACTCAGAACCCAGAAATTTGCCAACCGCAGAAATAAACTGCGCCCCTGCTTGGGGAACGACATTCACTGCCTGGATATGACTGTTACGGCAATCAACTGATCCATTAGCGACCGTGCTGGGGATGACTCGTCTTTTTCATCAAGAATAAATCGTCCACGTTAGGAGTAAATTCCTGTCCACGTCAGGAATAACATTGTCCACGTTAGGACTCACCCTTCCACATAAGGAATAACCGTTCCACGTTAGGAATAATACCGTCCACGTTAGGACTCACCTTTTTCCACATAAGGAATCTCATTCTTTCCACGTTAGGAAACCATCTTCTTTCCACGTAAGGGAACCTCTTTGATCTGAATCTGTCCACGTCAGGACTAAACTTTCCACGTAAGGAATAACTTCTTTCCACGTTAGGAATAACACTGTCCACGTTAGGACTCAACTTTCCACGTAAGGAATCTCCATCTTTTCCGCGTAAGGAAACCAACTCCGTCCACGTAAGGACCCACCTTTCCGCGTAAGGAACGAATCTGATATGTCCACGTAAGGACTCCATCTTTCCACGTAAGGAATAAATCTTCTTTGTATCTGTCCATGTTAGGACTCAACTTTTCCACGTCAGGAATACATTGCTTTTCCACGTAAGGAATCCCCATTTCTCCACGTAAGGAATCAAATTTCTTTCGATTTGTCCACGTAAGGACTCACATGTCGACTTGCTGAAGAATTGTCCATGTCAGGACTCATGCACCTTCGACCCGCTGGGGAAATAACTTGTCCACGTCAGGACTCACATCTTCATCTGATGAAATAATAGAACCTGTCCATGTTATGACTTGCACGTCTTCTACTTGCTGGGGAAATACGACTGTATCCACGTCAGGACTCATACTTTGCCAACAACACGAAGACGGATAAATTTGTCCACGTTAGGACTCTCGTATCTTGTCATCGCGAAAAACTATAACTTTGCCCACGTCAGGACACATAGTTCACCATTAAGAAGAAAGACACTTGCTGGAAATAAATTGTCCACGTCAGGACGCCAACACGAAGAGTAACCAACTTTGTCCACGTCAGGACTCCACACTCAATCAATACCGAGAGCTCGACTCTGTCCACGTTAGGACTAACACACATCGTCAACTTGAGGAAATATCCACGTCAGGACTCCCACTTCTCTTTAGCATAAAAACCTGTCAATAAACCCGTCCACGTTAGGATTCATCCTTCCATTGGTCCGCCAACTTCTTATCACTGACGTTACAGCAACTTTGAGGCTGACTCTACTGGGGATATTTGGAAATCAAACTACTGGATGCCTGCTCTAATAACCGGCGGTAGCCTCTGAAATTCTGGTTCATGAAACCTTTTAATGCTGACGTAACAACAACTTTGGAGGAAACAAATCCGCTGGTCGGACTAGAGAAACATCAACAGGAAATCCTGGCGGGGAAACAAGTAACTCTGCTTGGGGACAAAGAGAAACTTATCCTGCTGACTCTGTGGGGAGTAGTGACAAAGCTGACACTTCATTGAATGTCTCATGCCGAGACCTCGAATGTTTATTGATTCACCTGAGCGAGGGCTCTCTCTACCTGCAAGAGAAACAATACTTGAAGCAAAAGGTTAGCCATCCTGGTTTATGCTTCTAACATGCGTATGTTTGATACTGACGCAATGCTTCAATCGTCATGGAAATGCTATGCGTGTTTATTTGGTGAATGCAAGTGTGACACTATATGCCAATGCAATTGCAGACTCAAACTGCTGGGTACAGAAACTGCTTCAGCAAAATAAACGCTGAAGATAATGCCAACTCCGCTGGGGATAGCCAGATGCTACAGAATCATTCAGGCAAAATAAATGCTGGAAGAATGAAGCCGACTCAGCTAGGAAATTGGGAACTTGAACCAAGCACCTCATTGAAGTAACACCCTGCTGGGGGATATAACTCTGCTAGAGAATAGCAGATGCGCATGGTATGATTGAACTTCTGCTGGAGAGTGAACGGATATCACACGGTATTCTGACAAAATAAATGCCAGGACCCACACCAACTCTTCCAGGGAGAGTCTTAATCTTCGAGTTCCACTGGGAGGAATGAAAACACTTGCAAAGAGAATTCCGCTGGGGATGGGATGATTCTCTTGGGGGAAATCAACTGATTCCGCTGGGAGAGAGTAAATGACCCTGCGGGGAAAGGTAAACTGCCTGAATACAGCTCGCAAATATTAATCTTCTGAGGCTAAACCAACTCTGCTTGAGATAAGGAATCCTCTGGGGGACACCACACTGTCTGAACACAGCCTACAATCATGGAATCGCCAACTCTGCTGAGAATAACTGGCTTTGTTGGAGCATGCCTTCTGGATATGCTACGACTAGCTAGGGAATTCGATCCTTCTTCAGGAGGCACATGCATGACATGCGTGAGGGTCGAGTCTTTCGTCATTGCAATCTTTTGATCATCTTCCTCGTACGGCCATGAAACCTGCAATAACACAAACAAGACAAGACAAGCCTATGCAACCAAATCGATTCAGGTTAGTGACGTTATTTTCAGTTAATCCAAAGCTTTAGCAATTGTTGGCAAGGGCCAGTGATGTTATACACATGCTAGTTTCAATAAACTTAGGCGTTTTATCATGTACAAAACAGTAAAGAACCAGCATTAAGTACTGAATAACATATTTTATTGATTGGGCCCCTGAATGGGCGGAGTTTTTGTACACGGGATGTAACTCCTGAAAAGAGGAAGCTACGCAAAGCAAATACACAAGTATGCACAAGAAGCATAAATATTTTGACAAATGAAATTTTGTACACATGTCGGCAATGGGATGCAGATGAACACCACGAGCTGATCCTTCTATGACTCGCCCGACTCTAATGCTTTCCCGATATCCACACTTCCGAAGAGATTGTATCCGATAATCGACCCCCTCGAATATATTCTCCCGCACCAATGCTCAAATGTGGTGTCAAATTCGGACCGCAGTCATTTGCTTTTCAAATCCCTAACTTTTGCGTGAACCGCCCTTTACGGGTTTTCAGTTCACCGGGATACCCCTTTTTGCCGAAGCCGCCCAATGTAGGTTTTCAACTTCGCGGGTGTACATTTTTTCAATTTTATACCTAACTTTTGCCCGAACCTTTCATTCTGTTTTTGGTTCGCCAGGATGCCCCATTTTTGCCTGGACTCTCTTTTTTCTGTCTAGCGGGTCAATTTTAAGCAAAGTATTTTTTAACTGCGTCCGAATTCACAGGCGACGTAAAGTCTTCACCGTCCATGGTGGACAACAACAAAGCTCCTCCTGAAAAGACTTTCCTGAAAACGTATGGCCCTTCGTAATTGGGGGTCCACTTGCCCCTGTGATCTGCTTGCGGCAGGAGAATCCTTTTCAGCACAAGGTCGCCCGTCTGAAAGCTTCGCGGATGTATCTTCTTATCATATGCTTTCTTCATTCGGCTCTGGTACAAACGACCGTATGCTAGAGAAGCTAGCCTCTTCTCATCCATCAAACTCAATTGATTCAACCTGTCTTTCACCCATTCTGCCTCGTCTAGCTGAACATCTCGCAATACCCTAAGAGAAGGGATCTCAACCTCCAATGGTAATACCGCTTCCATTCCGTATACTAACGAGAACGGGGTTGCCCCGGTTGATGTGCGTACCGTCGTACGATAACCGTGCAAAGCAAAAGGTAGCATCTCGTGCCAATCCTTATAGGTCACCACCATTTTCTGAACGATCTTCTTGATATTCTTATTGGCCGCTTCGACAGCGCCATTCATCTTGGGTCGGTAAGGGGAGGAGTTGTGATGTTCGATCTTGAAATTCTGACAGAGCTCCTTCATCATTTTGTTGTTCAGGTTTGATCCGTTGTCCGTGATTATCCGCTCGGGGATCCCATATCGGCAAATGATATCTCTCTTGAATAACCTGGCCACCACTTGCTTCGTTACATTTGCATATGACGCCGCTTCTACCCACTTGGTGAAATAATCGATTGCTACTAGGATGAACCGATGCCCGTTAGAAGCTGTCGGCTCGATCTTTCCAATCATATCGATTCCCCACATCGAGAACGGCCATGGAGATGACATCACATTCAGAGGACTCGGAGGCACATGAATCTTATCAGCATAAATTTGACACTTGTGGCACTTCCTTGCAAACTTGAAACAGTCAGTTTCCATAGTCAGCCAAAAATAACCTGCCCGCAGCAGCTTTCTCGTCATAGCATGCCCACCAGCATGCGTACCAAAGGTACCTTCGTGTATTTCCTCCATGAGCAGCTTTGCCTCTCTTTCGTCTACACAACGCAACAGCACCAAGTCGTGGTTTCTTCTGTATAAGACGCCATCCGGATTCAGATAGAAATTACCCGCTAATCTCCTGAGAGTCTTCTGATCTTGACTGGATGCCCCAGCCGGATGCTCTTTGTTCTTCAGAAAATTAAGGATATCAAAATACCACGGTTTGTCGTCGGATGCTTCATCAATAGCAAATACGAAAGCTGGTCTGTCAAGCCGAGAGATAATGATTCGTGGAGCCTCGTTCCAGAAGTTGACTTTGTACATGGAAGACAAAGTGGCCAGGGCGTCAGCCATTTGATTTTCTGCTCTCGGTACGTGATGCAATTCAACCTTGTCGAAGAAAGGCAACAATCTCCTTGCGTAGTTCATGTAATGTATTAAATTGGGCTGACGTGTCTCCCATTCCCCTTTTATCTGATTCACCACCAGAGCTGAGTCTCCGTATACGTCCAGATTTTTGATTCGCAAATCAATGGCTTCTTCAAGCCCCATTATACAAGCTTCGTATTCGGCCTCATTATTGGTGACAGCAAAGGTCAACCGGGCAGTAAACGGGATGTGCGACCCGTGTGGCGTAGTGATGATTGCCCCTATTCCGCTACCGTAAGCATTCACAGCTCCGTCAAATATCATCTTCCACTTGGAACCCAACTCTGGTCCTTCGTCTGGCAACGGTTCTTCGCAATCCTTCATCTTTAGGTACATGATATCCTCGTCAGGAAAATCAAACCTCATCGATTGGTAATCTTCGATAGGCTGCTCCGCCAGATACTCAGACAGCACACTCCCCTTTATAGCCTTTTGCGAGACGTATTGGATGTCATATTCAGTCAAGACCATCTGCCAACGGGCAATTCTCCGTAACAACGCCTGCTTTTCGAACACATATTTGATAGGATCCATCTTCGAGATGAGCATGGTTGTATGATTCAGCATGTATTGCCTCAAACGCTTGGCGGCCCAGGCTAGCGCGCAACAAGTTTTCTCAAGCATTGAGTATCGAGATTCACAATCTATAAATTTCTTACTCAAGTAGTAGATCGCATGCTCTTTTCTTCCTGTCTCGTCGTGTTGACCGAGAACACAACCCATGCTTCCCTCAAGAACCGTCAAATACATGATCAAGGGTCTCCCTGCCACTGGGGGTATCAAAATAGGAGGCTCCTGCAAATACTGCTTTATTTTATCGAACGCCTTTTGACAATTTTCGTTCCACGTTACAGCTTGATCTTTCTTCAACAGCTTGAATAATGGTTCACACGTAGCAGTTAGGTGAGATATGAACCGGGCGATGTAGTTCAACCTCCCTAAAAACCCGCGCACCTCTTTCTCTGTTTTAGGCGTCGACATTTCTCGAATCGCTTTTATTTTAGCAGGATCGACCTCTATTCCTCGTTCGCTTACAATAAACCCCAGTAGTTTACCCGATCTCACCCCGAAGGTGCATTTGTTAGGGTTCAGTCTCAGCCTGAACTTCCTAAGCCTTTTAAATAACTTCAGCAGATTCACCAGATGCTCTTCCTCCGTCTGGGATTTGGCAATCATATCGTCAACATAAACTTCGATCTCTTTATGCATCATATCATGAAAGAGAGTCGTCATTGCACGCTGATACGTTGCCCCAGCATTCTTCAACCCGAAGGGCATCACTTTATAACAAAATGTTCCCCAAGGCGTTATGAAAGTAGTCTTCTCCATATCCTCTGGCGCCATTTTAATTTGATTATAGCCTGAGAAGCCATCCATGAAGGAGAATACGGAGTATTGAGCAGTATTATCAACTAGCACATCAATATGAGGAAGTGGAAAATCGTCTTTTGGGCTTGCTTTATTCAAATATCTATAATCCACGCACATTCGAACCTTGCCATCTTTCTTTGGCACTGGTACGATGTTAGCAACCCATGAGGGATATTTTGTCACAGCCAGGAAACCAGCGTCCCACTGTTTTTGAACTTCCTCTTTGATCTTTACTGCCATGTCTGGTCGAGTTCTGCGAAGCTTTTGTTTGAATGGCGGGCATTCTTCTTTCAGTGGCAGACGGTGCACAACCATATCTGTATCGAGCCCTGGCATATCCTCATATGACCAAGCGAATACATCACTATACTCTCAGAGCATTTCAACCAGTCTTCGCTTGATATCGCTCTACAGCGCGGCTCCGATACGAATATTCTTCTCAACCCCTTCCGACCCCAAGTTGATAATCTCGATGACCTCTTCGTGAGGCAGAATGACTCTTTCCTCTTGCTTCACCAACCAAGACAGTTCTTCAGGAACGTCACTATCTTCGACAACCTCTTCTTCGGCCTGAAATACCGGGTGCTCAAAGTCGGGACGAGTCATAGGTGGTTCAAGGATGTCATCTGAAAATGTTATCCTGCAAAAGGAATGGTTAAGTGCTTCAAAATGCGTATAAAGCGAATAACCACGTTGCCATTTTATTGAAAAATACAAAACAAGAAAGACAGAGATTACAGTATTTGCACATGAAAAACGCCATTTATTTAATGATTAACACGCAATGTTCATAACAACACAGCCCTAAGCAAATCCTGATGCCCCGGGCAGGACATCAGATTATTCAACAATTAATAAAGCAAAGCATTACTGTTTAAGAGTCACAGGAACAAGCTCCTGAATAGACCAGTTGCACAGTCCCTGTCCTGGCGTGCTTGGCTGAATCCAGGCATCCATATCACAGTCGCTGTCTCCTTCGTCAGACTCCGAAGCAGCATTGATGGTTTCATGACATACTCCACTGACAGAGATGGTTATCGGCCCTCTGAACCGGGGTGTCCCCACAGCAGGAGCTGACGACGATGGTTGGTAACCCAGCCCGAACCGGTCCATCTTCACCGGAATATCCAGCACTTTGCCCCAGCCCTTTGCTTCTCCTGCCTCCACCAGAGCTTGAGCCTCTTTATACGACGAGACGGCTATCTCTGACACTTTGCTCGGCCCGAGACCTTTGTCCTTGATTCGCAAACCTTCAAATACCTGGCAGGGTGTTTCGTGGATCTCTCCGTCGACCTCCACATATTTAAATGACGACAGATGGCTGACCAGGATGTCTTCTTCTCCGCATACGGTGACTACGCTGTCTCCGACCATATATTTCAACTTCTGGTGCAGGGTAGACGTGACTGCCCCAGCGCCATTAATCCAGGGTCTTCCGAGCAGGCAGCTATATGCAGGCTGTATATCCATGATATAAAATTCCGTTGCAAACACCTCCGGCCCCACCTACAGAGGCAATGTTATCGATCCAAAGACTGTTCTTCGCGTGCCATCAAACGCTCTGACTACCAAGTCACTGGGCGTGCACAGGATTCCTCTGACATCTAGCTTCATCATCGATTTCTTGGGCATCACATTCAGAGATGATCCGGTGTCGACCAATACATGCGACATTACTGATCCTCTACACTCGACAGATACGTGCAGCGCCATATTATGATCTCTCCCTTTCGGGGTCAAATCGAAGTCAATAAAGCCCAAGTTGTGGCCGGCATTCACATGTGCCAGCACTCCTTCCAGCTGATTCACGGAGACGTCTTGGGGTACGAATGAAGTATCCAGGACTTTCAACAAAGCATTTCTGTGAGCTTCCGAACACAAGAGCAATGACAGGATAGATATCTTAGAGGGCGTCTGTTGCAGGTGCTCCACAATCTTATAATCACTTTTTCGAATCAAGCGCATGAACTCTTCTACGTCTTTCGATGCTGATGCTTTGTCGCTTGCTTGCGCTGGGACATTCTCGACCATCTTCCCCTTCCCTTTCGCTAGTCTTTCGGCCTCCACTTCAGGTGATATAAAGATCCTACCACTCCTTGTCATACCTCCTGAACCAACAACGTTGTCCACAATCTCGGCTGTCTGTTTATCAACATCAATCTTTATTCCGTCACAATACACTTCCAACCCATATGACCATGGGACTGCTTTTGTGTTCTCGTACGGGATCGGTCCGACCTTAGTTATGGTGATCGGTGGTCGCTGGACCGGTGCTGCTATAGTAATTGTCTTCCGAGGAATCGTTACAGTGGCCACATCACTCTGATTATCTGCTACTGCCCCTGCAGGCTCTTCAGTTGCTGCTCGGTCAAACTGCAATGTGCCTCCATCAATTAAAGCCTGAATGCCTTTTTTCAAATCATCACACCCCCCAGCTAGGGTCCAGCATTCTAAGCAATACTCGTCACATCCTGGAAAAACACCCCCTTGCAACAATCTGCTTTTTATCTCGTTCAGCGGCGTCTTTAAATCGTCGACATTCATAACCAGATTCAACCCTTCCTCAGTCAGAATGGCGTTCTCCCCATGATTAGGCATGGGTTTCTGCACTATATTCGGACCTGCCGTTCCGAAATTGATAGTCTTATTGTCCAAAAGATCCTGCACAACATGCTTAAAAGCATGGCAACCCTCTATATCGTGGCCCGGAGCCCCAGAATGAAACTCACAGTGCCTGCTTGCATCATAACCATACGGGGGAGTTCCCGTTATCGGTGCCAGAGTTCTCTTCTCTACTAGGTTCAAACCCAACAATGTCTGCAACAAATCTGCATAGGTTGAGGGAGGCTTCTCAAACACTCTTCTTGGTTTACCACCCTGGAATCTTCGCTGAGCCTGCTGTGCCCCCTGCTGTGGCTGTTGCTGCTGCTGTGGCTGCTGCTGCTGCTGCATTGGCTGCTGCTGAAACGGTTGTTGTTGTTGAAGTGGTTGTTGCTGATACGGGATAGTAACACTCGCCACCTGCTGCGGCTGATGATAATGGTTCCGACCTCTGCCTCGGCCTCGGCCTCGGCCTCCAAACACTGCGCTTGCCTCGCCCTGACGGCGCCCACCAAAAGCCTTCCTATTACTGCCAGATGCAGTTGATTCCTCGACTTGGAATTTTCCCTGCTTAATGTTACGTTCGATCTTTTCTCCCATCAGAATCAAATCTGAGAAACTGGCCAGAGATGTATGAAACAACTTGTCATGGAACATGCCTGTGAATGTGCCGACGAACATGTCATTCATTTCTTTGTCTTCTAAAGGAGGACGGACCCTAGCAGCCATGTCGCGCCATCTTTGCGCGTACTCTTTAAAGCTCTCATCCTTTTTCTGAGACAGCCCTGCCAATTGGACCCGGTTGGGTGCCAAGTCGCTGTTATACTTGTAGTGAGCTACAAATGCCTCTGCCAGTTGCTTCCATGTCTTGATATTAGTTGGCTCCGACCCCATGTACCACTCTAGGGAAGGGCCTGACAAACTATCTTGAAAGAAATGCATTAGCATTCTCTCATCAGTTGAGTACGCAGACATCTTTCTGTAATAAGCCCGCACGTGCACTTTCGGACATGTATCCCCTTTATACTTATCAAATGTAGGAGCTTTGAATTTGATTGGCACCCTCAAGCCAGGTACCAGGCCCATTGTTGCCATGTCTAAGCCCACAACACTTTGGTTCAGGACCCCCCTCATTTGCTCTTCTAGCATTCTGATCTTCTGGGAGTTATCCATCGGCCCTTCAAAGCCTCCGCCGGAGAAAGCGTCCTCCTGCTGATCCTCTTGCCACATACCATCCCCAGCTCCATACCCATCATATCCATTATTGCGGCCAGCTCTAATCTGATTCATCACTGGGCCTCGGCCTCTGTTGCCGTACCCTTGAACACCTCCAGCAGGCCCAAAAGCCATTAACCCCGCGCCGTTTCCATTTCCGAAACCTCCGTAACCCTGATTGGCCACACCATAACCATCTTGCCCAAAGCCTTGAGCATTGAAACCATATTTCCCAGCGTTATCGAATCCCTGATCGTTGAACCCGAATCCAGCATTGCCAAAGTCGTTGCCTCCCATATTATCACCCAAGTTGATATCACCAAGCCCAACGTTATGGACAACAGTCTCGTTCCCAACTCCGACGTTACCGTTCCCAGCAGCGGTAGCGTTATTGACATTAGCAGCAGGTATATTGACTACAGGTGGAGCCACTGGCGTGGGAGTGCCATCTCCCTGAACAGTGTCGACTCGCACAGACTGATGATCCTCGTTATCGTGACCGGCGTTTCTGACCAACAGAGGCTGCACCATGGCTTGCAAATTCTCCTGAGCTTTTGCAATAGCTTCCATGGTCTGCATAAAGAGAGCTAGCTTCTCGCGCACATCTTGCATCTCGTTCAACATTTGATCCATGATTCTTCGACAGTTGGTGCGAGTGGAATAGCGGTGCGGGTGCTGATCTGCAATCCTGAAAATACCTGGTACAGAGCAGGAAATAAGACACCATCCAAAGATTACCTGTAATGTAATATGAATATGAATGCAATGCAATGTGTGTGTCTGTGCATTAGGGAAATTCATTCCCCGATTCTAGTGTGAAGGTGTCGGTGCAATGACAGTGCTAGCAGTACAAAGATCGGAGTTGAATCACAGAAAGCCTCATATATTGCAGAGAAACCAATAAGCTCGGAATACAATATCACTGAGAGTACAATGGGAAGGCATGACCTTAACCAACAATCCTGGTGATGGTCAGCACTCATGCAAATAAAGCATACAAGTTACTACATGAAATGATCAAACACTCCCATAAGTCTGGTATTCTTCTAGCAACTTCTTGGTCTCCGGATGACTTGGTCGAGCAAGCAGCCCTTCAACAAGTTGGTTTCTTCTCTTAAGAACACGCCGCACGTCTTCAGCAGTTTCCTCCCATGCCCCTTCTCCGAAGCGATCCTCTAGTTTACGCTTCTGAGACACAACTTCATCTCTGCCTTTGACGACCTTGTTCAGTGCATTCTGGAGGCTATACCTGGTCATCACTTCTTCTTCACACTTCTTGATGCTGGACTTCAACTGCTCTTCGAGGTCGGAAATTTGCTGCTTCAACTTATCTTCCCTCTTCTTATTGTTGGTGAGCGTAGCATTCCAAGTCTTATTGCAAGAAGAGATCTCTCGGTGTGCTGCGTCGAGCGCCTTCTTTTTGGATTCCAGCATGTCATGGGAGCTTCTGAACTCTTTCCCCAGACGTTCGCGCTTCCTCCTCTCCTCAGTCAACTCAGCCCCTAGTCTGTTCATTAGCTCAATCTGCTGTTGGAAAGCATGCACGGCCTTGTTTTTCTCACTGCGTATCTGGGCTAGCTCCTGCTCTAACCCTTCGTTGATCTTCATCAAGGCTTCTTTTTCTTTCACAACTTGCTCGTAGGCCTCCCTAGAAACAGTAGTGGGCTCTGCTACCGGAATGGGAACGAGGATTGGTGCATCTGGGAACGGCATCCGCAACTGACTTGCTCTCTCCTGGATCCAAACTCTGTAAGGTGCATAGGCCTGACAGTCATTCTTCCCTAACAACGGCTTCCCTCTTCGGTTAATACGCGTCCAGGCATGCTGCAGCTTGGCCAATAACTCCCCCTTCAAGTCTCCGGTGAAGTACAGAGATTCCTGTACTTCTTCCTCCTTTGGCGGGTTCTTCAGCGCATATCCGAACTGACGGACCAACAGGGACGGGTTGTAGTTGATGCACCCTTTTCTTCCTATCAGCGGGACATTAGGGTACCCAGAACAACTGAATATAAGCTCAGCCCCTAGCAGGTCTCGATCAAACCACTCAATGTCCTCGGAAGATAGCCTCATCAGGCGCTCTGACCAGCTAGCGGTGGTTGCACTCTCCACAAAAGACCCCTTCATGGGAAGATGACTTTTGAACCACATATTCAACAAAGGAGCACAGCAGTAAACAACCTTTCCCCTTTTGTTTTCATTCTTGTAGTGCAAGGAGTGGTAGAAGTCTCCGATCAACGTGGGCACTGGATTGCCAGCAGCAAATAGATGGAAAGCGTCCAAGTCCACGAAGTTGGGCAAGTTAGGAAATAGCACAATTTCGTAAATGCATAGAGCCAAAATAGCATTGAAGACCACCCAACATCCGTTCTTGGCATACTCCTGAGCCTTGCCAACCAGAAAATCAAGAGAGAAACCTGAAACCCCAAGCCAAGAAGTCACCAACAATTCAGCAGCATTCATGTGCAAGGCCTTGGCTAAGTCCTCCAACTTGGGCTCAGCGGCAGAGTGAATGAAGGGAACCCTGTTCTGTACCGGTAGCTCAGTAAACTCCACATACTCCTCAATGGTAGGCCCTAGAATAAAGTCAGCAAACGTAAAACATCTCAATGCAGGATCATAGAATTGCATCAAGGTGTACAGCCCGTTCATCTCATCAGCAGTGGGCTTGCAGACTAATCTCAGTAATCTCCCATGACTCATTCTGAAGCTTCTCCTAACCTCCTCATCAGCAAGGGATATCAGACCAAGCAAAGGAGTAATATCAGGTGTGGGTAGCTTATACGCAACTGTCTTCCTCAAACCAGCCATGATCAATACTCAGAAGTCTAGGCACTAGAACCGGGGGATATGCAAATGCACCTGCAGCACAGACACACGTTAATGGGATGCAATGATAATGGGTATGCAAATAATGCAATGCAAGTAACATGCAACAGGGACCAAATGCCATAGCTGAATAGCCGGAACCCTATCAAGAAGTCTCAGATAGACTCTCCAAAAGTCCTCAAACCCTGGCCTCAGATAGACCTCATACAAAGCTCCAATAATGGCCTCTGATAGACCCTAAAACAAGACTCTGAACGGTCTCTGGCAGACCTCATATCATATCTCCAACTGGTCTCTGACAGACCTCAGAACTCTCCAACTGGTCTCTGACAGACCTCAGAACTCTCCAACTGGTCTCTGACAGACCTCAGAACTCTCCAACTGGTCTCTGACAGACCTCAGAACTCTCCAACTGGTCTCTGACAGACCTCAGAACTCTCCATAAATACCCAGGATCTCTGATCAAGAAATAACCGGTATCTGAAGGTCTAGTTACCTGCATAACCCCAAACCCTCTCACAGGTGGATGTCCTAGTAACTGACAAAGGTATGGCATCCTATGCGGTCGTCGGTGTCACAGACTTTCAGGGTTGATGATACGATTCCCAGAAGGAGTGGCATCATCAAATCCTGAAGAGGCCTCACTTAGCCAACTTCCAAATGATCGGTCCCCGGAGTCGACAATTCAGCTGACCAACAACCCCTTCGACCCAAAGGGTAGAAAAAGAAGCCAACCAGAAGAACCTCGTCCGAGTGTAGATTTCATGAGACACTAATGCAAGCAAAGCCGGCACGCGCCCACTACTTTCTACTCTAATTCTAGGTGCACTCAAGCCCAGGTCCGACTTATCTCTCAATCATAGAACACCCGTCACACCCCAATACAGCAATAATAATCAATATATAATGCTGAAAATAAAGGTCAGAAATATAAATCCATACAAAATCCTCGACGGGAAAACAAGCGTTAGGATTGACTCGCTTAAGGGACGTTGGATCCCAAATGCATAAGGACTATCGCAGTCCTTAGCAGCCAGGGGACGTTGGCTCCCCAGCAGAGTCGCCAGCTGTCGCTACTGCGAAAATTGGCGCCGGCTGAACAGAAGAGTCGCCACCATGCGTTATTTATCCCACGGGAGGGAAAGGAAACGCTCAGAGTAAACCTCGCACAACACGGGAAAGGTATGGTCGTCGCAACCAAAACCTGGATTCGGGAGTCGGTTACGCAAGGGGAAGGTATTAGCACCCCTCATGTCCGTCGTACTCGACGGGATCCACGCTTGTTTTCGGGTATGGATTGTTATTCTATCTACTCTATAGGTCAGGGGTTAAAAGAAAATAAAATGAAAATAAAATGACTCGGCAAAGTATCGCACTTTATGCCTACGTATTCTCGTCTGGAACGAGAAATCAGAGTCAACGTAGTTCGCCTACCTACGGGAAAGGAGGGGAAGGTTGCTCGCTAGGATATCGCATCCTATGCCTACGTACTTTCATACAGCATGAAAGATCAGAGCAAACGTAGTTCGGGCCACGTACGACACAAGTCTGTCTCGATTGTTTTTATCCTTCTGAAAAAGGGTTTTTCTGATTACTGGTCCAAGCGGACAAAAATGACGTTTTGATGTGTTCACATTCTTTTACGAAAGAAGTGTCTTTTATTGTGTTTGAAATATTTATTGTGTTTTTCTGTTTGTTTTGAGAAAGAAGAGACAGAACTCTAACCTATGGTTGACAAGGGAATCAAACTAACCTAATGTTATCATGCATGGGTTAAGACCTAGTGTCTATCATGCTCCTCTCTTGCGCAGAGAGAAACAGAGATCCTAAGGGAATAGACGGAAACAGAAACAATATCAGATATATACAGCAAAGCAATAGAATGCATGGATGCAGCAATACAAGCGAGGCAAGGGAGTCCCACTCAACCTCGAACCTAGAAAACAATAGGCAAAAGTGAACAGACTTCACTTTCAACCCAACAGGGTAAACAACAAACAATACAGTCCAGAAAACCAATCAATACATCAAGAATGAATAACAGCAGAAAAATAAACAGCCACAGCAGCTCTGCATCACACCAGTCTTCAGGTCATCTCCAATCAGCTACAAGCTTCAGCAAGCATCAATCCCCATCTCCACAGCTTTTCAGCAAGGTCTTTGTCATTAATCTTCCATATGCAATGGCTTTTCTTCAAGTCTCCATCTCCAGGATGCACATCAATCAACAAGATGAAGTGAATGAATGTTAGACAGTCAATTACCTACCAAGGGTGGTTCATTAACTGTTAACATTATACAGACAGTTTTCCCTCAAAAGTTCTATCTTTCAAATACATTCACTGATCCTTCCAAAGGAAGGAGGTGGATATTTGAAAGAGACTTTGAATCATAGGGAAAGGATGGATGCAAACAAAGCATTCCATGTTTGAGAAACAAGCTTTCTAATCTAGAGCTCTGCCTAGCTCCTAAACCCTAGTCTCCTCAACAGCTGCTAGCAGGATCTCCTCTTCAACTCTGGAAGTTGGGCTTCAGTCTCTGATCACAAGTCTTCAGCTCTCCCAATCCCCAAGCAATCCCAATACCCATACAGACAAACAATAATCCCCAGAGGGCACACCACACCAATCAATCAAATACAGACAGTAATATACCAATAGCAGTAGGGGAATCCTAGTGATTTATAAGGGATCTAATAACTACCCATAGTCCCTATAGTCCCATATCTAACATATTCAATCTCTAAGTCCTAAGGGAAATGATTCAATTCTCCTAAGTCATCACTTAAACCCTAATTTTGTTCATGTTATTCACACCTAAACTAAACACCTAAAATTAAGTCCTAAAAATGGGAACTAAATTGTATGTACAAGCTAATCTTATCTATTAATCAACCTAAAAAGAATGGGTGAAAAATATTAAAACATCTATTAGAACAAAAATTATCAAATTCATGCACTAAACAAAATATTATTTACACCTAATTAAAAGAAAAATATGCCAAAAATAATAAAATGAAATGAGTTATTAATTTTTTATGTGATATTTTTCTTGACAAAAGTATGAATAATATGCAAAAATAATCAATTAAAATCATGCATTTTTCTATTTTTTATGAATTTTCAAAGAAATGGAATGAATTAAGAAAAATAAAATGAATTAATTGAAAAAGGGGTGCAGCAAGCAATTGGAATCAGTTGAAATTAAGAGATGGGCCCAGACTGGGGGGCGCGCATAGCAAGCGCGTCTGGGCCCAGTTCAAACAGAAAATATAATAAAAATTAAAAAACTCTGAACGGTGCCAATAGCAAGGTTTCCAGTTGAATTGGGATTGGGCTTGGTTTGAGGGGGTGTTATTAGCAAGCAACATTTGAGCCCAGTCAGAAAGACTTAATGAAACGGGGCGTTTCATAGTTTAAATTCTCCCTCCATTTTCCTTTTAAACCACGGCCGTTGGATGAAGAGCCAAGTCAAGGTCAATCTCAAAATCGTGTGGTTCAAACGTTGTCTTCAACCTTGAGCCAAACCCTAACTCTGAAAAACCCTAACCATGCAAGCACCTTCCATTGTTCTGTTCTCTCTCATCTCTCCATGGATGCCCTCGATCCAAAGAGCAAAGTTGCTCTAAATTCCTCCCTCTACACAGCCATAACCATAACTCCTCCTAAAACTCAAGCAATAAGAGAACCCGATAGGTATAACAGATGGAATCCACCATTAACACCTGATATCAACTGCTTCAATTCTTTCTAATTCTTGTCCTAAACTCATCTACACCTTATGCTGATCTCAACATGCTATTCCATCAAGATTTTCGTGCATTAAATCATGAGTTACCAGCCCTACCAGATCTTGCACTCCATGACCAAACTTCATGAAAGCTCTCCAAACTCACCAAACTAAGTCATCTATCCTATCTTACCAATTCTATGCTAACTAAACCTTATGATCCTAACCTAAACAGCCAATTCGAATGAGAAACATACCTGGTGCAATTGATGAAAACAGCTGCTAAAACCTCTTGATCCAATGCTTGAAATGATTGAAAACTGATCAATGAACTTGATGATGACTTCTGTATGCAACAAATATGACTCCAAAGCTTTGAATCTCTCAATTCCAAATTTTGTGCTTCTTGAAAGGTGAACTTGCATAGCTCGAATCCACCACAATTCTACCAAATGATTGTATGAATTCTGATCTAGGGATGATGATGATGAATACCAGATCAAGAATGGGGAAAATTGATGAGAATTTGGAAGAGTTTGAATTGATTTTGCAAGTGGGGGAAAATGTATGAAACTTGTGTTTATGAGTAAAATGAGATCACCAACCATGGCATGAACCCTCTCATATCAATATATACATGTCCTTAGAACCTCCTAGAAACTTGGAGAAACTTCCCATGTGTGATTTCCCTTGGATTTGGTTTATGTATCTTCCCTTACAAGTAACCATGAATAACTCCCAAAATGTGAACCAAGCTCAAAATTCTACTTTATCCAATGTTCTCAAAATGATCTTTCCATTCAAAATGACCTATAATTTCACCTCATTTGGCCAAAATATGAAAATACTCATTTTTAAGTCCTTTTTTATTCATTAAATCCACCAATTTTGAAACCTTGTGCTATGAACCTTTACAATCTCTCATGGTCACCTTTCTAGACTCAAAATGTCATTTGGAACAAGTTTGATGTTGTAAAGTTTTCCATTTGAAGCTTCCTTGTATGAGTTTTGGGCATAGGCTTGAAATGACCTGTAATTCTCAAATGACCAAAATACCCTTTGCTTGCCAAGACCATAAATAGAGTTCCACAAATCATATGAAGGCATGCTATACCATTCTAGAAAGCTAAGACAATGAGGAACAATTCTTATGTTTACCAGAAATTCATTTGAAATATCCTTGAGGGGTAAAAATTGCTTGGAAGTCAAGTCACTTTCACAGACAAAATTTCAGATACCTCAGATGACCTGTAACTTGCAAGGACCATAACTTGAGTTCTATAAATCTCCTTGATGTCTTCCACCACTCAAATTAAAGGTATTGAGATCCCCTACAAGTTTCATGTTGGCCAAGGATCCATTTGAAGCTAGCATTTTGACTTATATTGCTTGGAAATTTGACCTAAACTAGGGGATTTTACATAGAAACCCTAATTTAGAAACTCCTCTTCTCCTTGATTTCTCTTGATTTCTTCTTAGCATATCATCATATCCTTATTCTTCATGTCAAATGATGAACCCCACATCTCTTCAATAGACCTTAATGCCTTTCAATCAATCAATTGACCTAGAGCTGACCCAGGGTTGACCCAGATGAAACCCTAGTTGACTGTCTTCAACTGCAATTCTTGTGACCATACCAATGACTTGTCTCCTTCTACAAATGACTTTCTAAGTCCTCCAAGATGTATAGATACTCCCCATGCTCAGCCCACAGCTCACAACTTACTTGTTGACCCTCAGGCACTCTCAGATAGGAGATGGATGCACTTGCTTGATCCATTGACTTGATAGCTTTCAAATCCTTTCTGATGACTTGAATGGGATTGAATTAGAATAATAACCTCTTGATAGGCCTCTAGAGATGAGAATAATGATTGGTCCCCTGTTGGATGACTTGCCATGCTTATGCTATGCAGATGGTTAGGCTATGTACATGACTCTATATGCAAATGCTAATGATATTGAAACATAAACCAAGTGAAGAAAGGTTGGGCAAATTTTAGGGTGCAACAGTTAGTAAGCAGCATAGAATAGACAAAACAGAGTCTGCTACGTTCGCTACAGCTTCGCTTAGCGATATGCCAGCGAATGCTCGCTACGAGCTCGCCTAGCGAACTGCTAGCGAATGCTCGCTACAAGCTCGCCTAGCGAACTGCTAGCGAATCGCTGCGAAATTTTCAGGAAAGCCACTGCTGGCATCAGAAACCACAAATGACATTGCACAAATTTAAACCCAGAAACCAAACGTGTACAATGCTAAGGTTTGTTCTAAAACCACATGAAACTCAATATATCTCAAACCCTAACATGCACAAAATAACCCTAATCCCTCAATTCAAAAAAATAAAAAAAATAAAAAAAAATAAAAACAGAGAAAGTAAAGAGATGAGGAACTTGGCAAACCTGGTGCAGTAGTGCAGATGATCTGAAGCACAATTAGGGTTTCAAGATTAGGATATGTGAGAGTGAAAGTGAGTGTGAGAGTGAGCAATGGATGGGGGAACAAAATAGAAGCAACTAATCAAACTTTTGGGCCCAATAAGTGGCCCACCACTTAAACAGAATTGTCAGGTTCGCGAGGTTCGCCTAGCGAGAAGCTAGCGAACGCTCGCTGAGTGCTCGCCTAGCGAACTGCTAGCGAACGCTTGCTGCGTGCTCGCCTAGCGAGAAGCTAGCGAGCATGACAGAATTTTGAAAAATAAAGCACAGCAGGCAGATCCCAATTCAAGCATAAATCAAAATCAGTCCCCACACAACACACTAGAAAACATAACATATATAAAACTTACAATGTTGAGGTGCCTCTCAACTAGCGCTTGTTTAACGTCGGATAAGCTCGACGGTCCATGATGTTCAAGCTGGAACATCAAGGAGAATTGCACAGCTTCCACGGTGCACATGCCCGCCGAGGTAAATTTTTAGGCGCTGACCATTCACAGTCCAGTTGTCTTTCCCATCCATGTCTTCAATTACCACAGCTCCGAAAGATTTCACTTCTTTGATGCGGAACGGACCAGACCACTTGGATTTTAATTTTCCAGGGAATAACCTCAACTTGGAGTTAAACAAAAGCACAAGCTGCCCCGACACAAATTCTTTCTTGCAGAGCTTTCTGTCGTGGTACTCCTTCACTTTTTCCTTGTACAACCAACTTGAGTGGTATGCGGCATTGCGCATTTCTTCCAACTCAAGAAGTTGCACTTTTCTCTTGTCACCGGCTAACTCTTGATCAAAGTTTAAAAATTTTAACACCCACAAGGCCTTGTGCTCCATCTCAACCGGTAAATGGCAAGTTTTACCAAAAACCAATTGGAATGGAGTTAGCCCAATCGGAGCTTTATAGGCCGTGCGATATGCCCATAAAGCTTCGTCTAACTTTTGAGACCAATCCTTCCTCGAGTTAGACACAGTTTTTTCCAAAATCCTTTTGATCTCTCTATTCGAGACCTCGGCTTGACCATTCGCCTGTGGGTGGTACGGAGTGGTCACTTTATGCGTTACACCATAATGTTGCAAAACTTTTTCAAGTGGCGCATTGCAAAAGTGTGAACCTCCGTCACTAATCAACACTCGAGGGGTTCCAAAACGGGAAAAAATATTTCTTTTTAAAAAGCTTATTACCGTTTTAGCATCCGCTCTTGGTGAGGCAATCGCCTCAACCCACTTTGACACATAGTCAACCGCTACCAACAAATACTCATTTCCAAAAGACGGTGGAAATGGTCCGACAAAGTCAATGCCCCAACAATCAAATAATTCTACCTCTTGAATATTTTGAAGAGGCATTTCGTCTCTCTTTCCTATTCCACCACTCCTTTGACAACTGTCACAATTTTGCGCATGGGCATTTGCGTCTTTAAAAATAGAAGGCCAATAAAATCCCGATTGAAGGACTTTATTCGCCGTTCTAGCCCCATTGAAATGACCACCATAAGGCGAGTTGTGACAGTGACATAAAATACTTTGGGCCTCATCGCCCGTAACACATCTTCTCAATAAATTATCACCGCCCAGCTTAAATAAATAGGGATCATCCCACACATAGTATTTGGCATCCGAAATGAATTTCCTCTTTTGATTAAGAGTTAGGTCGTGCGGCACAAAACCGCTCGCCTTATGGTTTGCAAAATCCGCAAACCACGACCTCACTTGCACTTTAAAAAGCTTTTCATCAGGAAACTCTTCTCCGATGTCTTTTTCTAAGGCGGTCACCTCATCATTGACAAGGCGAGATAAATGATCTGCTACCACATTTTTGGATCCTTTTTTGTCTTTAATCTCAACATCGAATTCTTGCAACAAAAGGATCCACCGGATAAGCCTTTGCTTAGAATCCGGCTTGGTTAGCAAATATTTAATCGCCGCATGGTCGGTGTAGACAATAACTTTTGAGCCAATGAGATATGAACGAAATTTCTCAAGAGCATACACTATTGCGAGCAATTCTTTTTCAGTAGTGGCATAATTAACTTGTGCCTCATTAAGGACTTTGCTCGCATAGTGAATGGTATAAAAAATTTTTTCTTTTCGTTGGCCAAGCACCGCTCCAATTGCATAGTCACTCGCATCACACATTAGCTCAAAATTCAAATTCCAATTTGGGGCGACTATGACAGGAGCGGTGACCAACTTCTCTTTCAATGTCTCAAAAGCTTTTAAACAATCATCAGTTAGGAGAAATACCTGATCTTTGTCAAGCAAATGACTCAAAGGTCTAGCCACCTTTGAGAAGTCTTTGATGAATCGTCGGTAGAAACCGGCATGCCCAAGAAAACTTCTGATTCCCTTTAAGTTCGTCGGAGGAGGCAACTTCTCTATCACCTCAACTTTAGCACGATCCACTTCGAGTCCTTTTGACGAGACCTTGTGGCCGAGAACAATCCCCTCCATCACCATAAAATGGCATTTCTCCCAATTCAACACCAAGTTTGTTTTCACACACCTTTCAAGTACTGTTGTCAAATTTTACAAACATAAACCAAAAGATCCCCCAAACACCGAAAAGTCATCCATAAAAACCTCCATTGTTTTCTCTATAAGGTCGGCAAAAATGGCTTGCATACACCTTTGGAAAGTTGCCGGCGCATTACATAACCCAAAGGGCATTTTACGGTAAGCAAAAACTCCAAATGGACATGTAAAAGCCGTCTTTTTGTGATCGGCCGGGGCAACCGCAATTTGGTTGTACCCGGAATACCCATCAATAAAACAATAAAATTCTTGTCCCGAGAGTCTTTCAAGCATTTGATCCATGAACGGAAGTGGGAAATGGTCCTTCCGAGTTGCGGTATTTAACCGCCTATAGTCTATGCACATCCTCCACCTCGTTGCTACTTTAGTAGGAATCAACTCATTGTTCTCATTGCGAATAACGGTAATGCCCCCCTTCTTAGGAACCACATGCACCGGGCATACCCAAGGGCTATCCGAGATAGGGTAGATCATTCCCGCATCCAAAAGTTTTACAACTTCTTTTCTCACAACCTCTTTCATTGTTGGATTCAAACGGCGTTGCGGTTGAGCTACCGGCTTGAAATCCTCCTCCATTAAGATCTTGTGCATACAATAAGAAGGACTAATTCCTTTTAGGTCGGAAAGAGTCCATCCCATTGCTTCTTGATTTTTCTTCAACACATCAATTAAAAGAGATTCTTCATTTTTTGACAAGAGGTTGCTAATGATAACCGGCTTCTCCTCGGCTTCATCCAAAAATGCATATTTCAAATTGTTGGGTAAATCTTTTAATTCAATGCTTGGCTTTTCTTCATTGACCTCTTTTTTTAAGACCTCTTCCTCTACTTCCCACGGTTCCAAATCCTTAAGACTATCAAGCTCTCTCAAGCATTCATCTAGAGCTTCCTCTTCTTCAAGATTGAAAACTTCAAAGGAGTTATTAAGGGCTAGCTCCATTGGGGTTATGTAGTTAACATGCTTTGCAACTTCAAAGGAAGCTTCCTCAATTACGTCAACTCGGAAACTATCATGCTTGTCCTTTGAATGCTCCATTGCTTCAAAAAGGTCAAAAGTGACCTCTTCGTTTTGAACTCTTACCTTCATCAAACCGTCATCCACATCAATCATCATTCGAGCGGTTTTCATGAAAGGCCTTCCAAGAATCAAAGGCGCATCATCATCTTCCTCCATATCAATCACAATAAAATCCACCGGGAAGAAAAACTTGTCCACTTTAACCAACACGTCTTGAGCTACTCCATGAGGATGAGTAGTAGACTTATCGGCTAATTGTAACGTCATTCGGATGGACTTGATCTCAATGTTGCCAAGCTTTTTCACGATAGACAACGGGATAAGATTTATGCTTGACCCCAAATCAATCAATCCTTTTCCAACATAAACATCACCAATAGTAACCGGCAATGTCACTCTCCCCGGATCAACTTCTTTTCTTGGTAGAGTACGTTGGATGATAGCACTACAACTTGCATCGAGTACTATTGTTTCCGGTTCCGTGTACCTCCGCTTCTTTGTAAGTATGTCCTTCATGAATTTGGCATACTTCGGCATTTGTTCCAAAGCTTCGGCGAACGGAATATTGATTTGTAATTGTTTAAAAATGTCCATGAACCGTGCGTAATGCCGTTCATTTTCTCTCCTAGATGGAGCGTGCGGGTAAGGCAAATTTTGAACCGGAGTGGTGCTCACTATCTCCTTGCTTCTAGATGCTCTTGGGTTCCTTTCTCTTTTCTTTGGTACTTCATCCTCTTTTTCTTTATCATTTTCATTATTTTCAACTTCACCATTTTTTTTATTTTCAACTCCAACCACTATGTCTTTTTCAACTTCACCATGTTTTTCTTTATTTTCTACTTCCTCCTCACTCCATTCACCAACTTCACCATCAAGTTTATCGTCAATTTTTTTCTCTACCTCTTTTTTTTCACTCTCGTCAATCAACTCCCTCCCACTTCTCGTCCTTATAGCCTTACAATGCTCCTTCGGATTTGTTTGCGTATTTACCGAGAAAGATGGTCCGGCTTGTTGTTCCGCTAATTGCTTTGCGAGTTGACCAACTTGAGTCTCTAGATTTTTTATAGCCGCATCATTACTTTTTTGGTTTGCCATAGACATTTGCATGAATTGCGTCAATGTATCTTCTAGCTTAGAAGTCGCAACCGGCGGTTGTTGAGGTACATACGGATTTTGACGGTTAGAGTTTCCTCCCCCATAACCTTGGTTATTGTGGTAGTTACCTCTAGGTTGGTATCCTTGATAGTGTTGTTGTTGCTGTTGTTGAGGATGATGGTATGGTTGTTGTTGTGGTTGCCTTTGTTGGTAATCTCTCTGGTTAGCCATGTAGTTCACTTCTTCGAATCCGGGAGGCGGACAAAATCCAGTGTCATGTTCGCCTTTACAAAGCTCGCAACAAGCTATTTGTTTAGCTTTTGACGGTTCTTTTAGCTCCTTGATTTGTTGAGTTAAAAGTTCCACCTGTTGTGAGATGAGCTTGTTTTGCGCAAGTATAGCATCATTTGTTCCTAACTCAAGCACACCCGGCTTTCTTTGAGCTACCCCTCGGTTGTGGTTCCCTTGGTGATCATTGAGTGCCATTTTATCAATGATCGCAGTTGCATCTTCGGCGCTTTTTGACATTAAAGAACCTCCCGCCGTTGCATCCAATTGGGTCTTATGAACCGAAAGGAGTCCATTTCGGAAAATATGAATTTGAGTTAGCTCATCGAAACCATGTCCCTTGCATTTTCTCAACATATATTTGTAACGCTCCCACGCTTCATTCAGTGATTCACTAGCTCCTTGCGAAAATACTGCAATTGCAGTTTTAGCCTCCATGAACCGGTTATGTGGAAAGAACCGTTCAAGAAACTTTTCTTCTAAGAGATTCCAATCGGTCATGATTGTTGTCGGTTGGTCAAGATACCACTCCTTCGCTTTCCCAATTAAGGAATGAGGGAATAATCTCCTAAACAATGACTCTTCGTCAGCTTCGGTAGCTCCAGTTGCACCCGCAATCTCATAAAATTTTGTAAGATGAGTAAACGGATCCTCATGGTCTAATCCTGTGAAAGGATTTTGATAGACAAGAGCGAGGATTCCCGTTTTCATTTCCGCTTGTCTTCCATTTTGGAGATTACGTGCAAACTGAGTTGTATGCCTGGGACTGTTTGTGCATGGAGTAGAAACTGGTGGAGGGGGTGATGGTTCTGCCATGATTGGTGTGAACTGTGGTAGTGATGTGGAAGTCGAAGAACTTTCTCCTTGATTTTGTCTTTGCCTGGCTTGTTGCCTCCTGCGTCTTGCTCTACTGTTCAGTCTCCTTGCGGTTCTTTCGATCTCAGAATCAAAAAGAATTTGGTCCTCAGGAATCTGTCCTCGCATAAACAAGGGTTGCACACTAACCAAACAAATTACAAGCACAAGTAAAAACTTCAAAACTAAAAATTCGGAAACTATTGTGATGCTAGCAATATTAATTTATATTCCCCGGCAACGGTGCCATTTTGTTAGAACAGTGGTTAAGTGTCGGGTTTATATTATCGTCTCCACAGGGAATATCAGATATTGCTGTCGTTCAACAATTGTTAAATTTATAGTTTAGTGGTATCCAAGGGTTTGTGTTTAAGGTAACAAGTATTTTGCATGAAAGGAATAAATGCGATAAAAGTTAGGTTTTAACGGTTTGAATAAAGATTGTCAAAGTTAGGTTTTGGTAATCACTTTGCATGTATACTTCTGATCAACATTTAATAAACTCTTTCAAATGATCAATGTATTCACAATATCCTCTCAATATGATTATCTCTAACTCATATTGTGAAGTTTATCATTTTAATCCATTGTTGATCTCTCACACAATCTATCAAAATGACAACTTTAAAGTTCAACATTTTAAGTGAACAAAATCATCCAAGACTATTTCTAGCTCAAGAAAAGAGATGGGTGAAAACCTAGGTCAAGAGTTGATAAATATTTCTCAATCATTAACCAACACAAAAGATTATGAATAAAACAAAGTTTTCACCATACATTAATCATTCAAGAGTTTACAAATGAAGATCATCCATACAAATACAAAGTTCAATGATTACCTACATCTATCTTTGACAACAAGATGAACTTAGCTACACATTCTCATGGTAGCTTGCAAAAGAAGTTTTAAAGTCGGTTGATGAACATCCAAGTCGAATGATCCAACTTTGATGATGATCCACCTTGTTGTTGTTTGATTATGTTAAGAGATGAAGGAAAATAAGCCAAAATAGGTTTTTAGGTCACAAAACCCTTTCTTGCAGCAAAACAAATGTAAAAGTGAAAAAGAAGATATTCTCCAAAAAGTGGCCCAAGCTACTTATAGTAAGTGACAAATCTGGGCACACTCGCTACCTACTCGCTAGGCGAGCTGCTGGCGAACGCTCGCTACAGCCTCGCCTAGCGAACCTGCCAGCGAGGTCTGCAAGATACATTCTGTTATGCTTCGCTAGGTGCTCGCTGGGAGCTCTCCTAGCGAGCCTCTTCGCCACTTGCTCGCTGACCAAGATTGATGTTGAAAACCATTCTGCCCAAGTCTGGAGGTGTTCGCTACGTGCTCGCTAGGCGAGGCTGTAGCGAACACTCGCTACTCACTCGCCAAGTTCTCGCTGAGCGAACCAACTTTTGTTATGCTCTTTGCTTGATTCCTTTGCCAACTTTCTTGTGCCTTCAATAATGCTCTTTCACACTTAAATCCTGCACAATAACACACAAATCAAAAGGACCAAAAGAAATTGACACAGTGATGCACATTAACGAAAGCAAAGCTTAATAAATACGTTTTTGGCATAAAAAGGAGTGAAAGATGTCCATATTTGATAGCTCCAATAAGCACAATTGGGCATCTAACAGTAGTGTTTTAAGTTCTAAGGATGGGTTCTTCGGACCTGGCATATGGCTTGGGGTCAGTGCTAAGCTTTCACTTAGGCTGTCATCTTTATACGGTTTACGCCAATCATCGTCTTCAGAAATATCGGGTATTTGAATCTTTATTATTTCCGAATACGTGGTCTCTTCATTTCCAAGTTCTCTTATGCATTCGTCAATTTCATCTACTAAATAGCAGGTATCATCTATGGTTGGTGCTTGTAAGAACTGGGTGAGAATGAACTCTATCTTTTCTTCTCCTACTTCGAATGTTAGCCTTCCTTTCTTCACGTCTATAATCGCTCCGGCTGTAGCTAGGAATGGTCTTCCTAGGATAATTGGGGTAACAGTGTCCTCCTTGATGTCCATGATTATGAAGTCGGTTGGGATGTAGAATTTTCCTATGCGTACTGGAACATTTTCCAGTATTCCGACGGGGTATTTTACTGATCTGTCAGCTAATTGTACGGACATTTTGGTTGGTCTGAGGTCTCCCATAATCAGCTTTTTGCATATAGATAAAGGCATAACACTGATACTGGCTCCTAAATCGCATAGAGCTTTGTCTATTACGAACTTTCCTATGACGCAGGGTATGGAGAAACTACCTGGGTCTTTTAATTTAGGAGGCATGCAGTTTTGAATAATAGCGCTACACTCTGCAGTAAGTGTAATTGTTTCGTTATCCTCGATCTTTCTCTTATTCGACAGGATTTCTTTGAGAAATTTAGCGTATGACGGCATTTGAGTTATCGCTTCTGTAAAAGGAATAATAATATTCAGTTGTTTAAGGAGCTCTACAAATTTCTTAAACTGTCCTGAAGTTTTGGAGTTTATTAATCTTTGAGGATAAGGGATAGGTGGTTTATATGGCGCTGGAGGTGCTTGAGTTTTTTCACTTGCGGTATCCTCCTTCTCGTTGTCTTCCTTTTTCTCTAACTCGGATTCCTTTTCTGCTTGTTCAGTTGGTTTTTGTTGCATGGCTGAATTTTCGGTTCTCGGATCTATCGGTTCGTCCAATTCTTTTCCACTTCTTAGTATTACAGCATTTGCTTGGCCTTTTGGATTCTGTTCGGGTTGTCCAGGAAATGTGACAGCGGATGCGGCAATAGAGGCTTGTTGTTGAGCCACTTGTGATATCTGCGTTTCTAACATTTTATTGTGGGTGGCTAAAGCGTCTACTTTTTCGGTCAACTGTTTAATTTGCTCGCTAGTGTGTACGTTTTGATTCAGGAATTCTTTGTTTGTTTGAGCTTGAGTAGCTATGAATTTTTCCATCATCAACTCGAGGTTTGATTTCCTAGGTGCAGTCTGAGCAGCAACTGGTTTCTGATATCCTGGTGGAGCAGTAGGCATCTGCAATGCATTTTCGCTTTTGTAAGAAAAGTTTGGATGATTTCGCCAACCTGGATTGTAGGTATTTGCGTAAGGATTTCCTTGAGCATAATTTACTTGGTCTGGTAGGATTCCGGCTAGCAATGGGCATTCGGGCGCATTATGAGTGTTGCTTCTGCATAACTCGCAGTTTGGAGTTACGGCAGCGATGGTTGCAGTGGGGTTGACGGTCAGACTATCAATCTTCTGTGCTAGAGCATCTACTTTAGCGTTGAACTTTTCAAGGCTGCTGATCTCGTACATCCCACCTTTCGCTATGGTTTTCTCTGTTGGAGTGCTTTCACCTCCCCATTGGCAGTGGTTCTGAGACATGTTTTCGATTAATTGATAGGCTTCGTCGTATGGCTTGTCCATAAGTGCACCGCCCGCGGCAACGTCTATTGTCAATCTAGTATTGTATAAAAGCCCATTATAAAAAGTATGGATTGTCACCCAGTTTTCTAAACCGTGGTGAGGACATGTTCTCATCATCTCTTTGAATCGTTCCCATGCTTCGTAAAGAGATTCAGTATCTTTTTGTCGAAATTCGTTGATTTGAGCTCTAAGCATAGCAGTTTTGCTTGGCGAAAAATATCTTGCTAAGAAGACGTTTTTCAATTGTTCCCACGTCGTAATGGAGTTGGATGGTAAAGATTGTAACCATGTCCACGCTCTGTCTCTAAGAGAGAATGGGAAAATACGAAGTCTTATCGCGTCTGGAGTTACTCCATTTGCTTTCACTGTGTCTGCGTATTGTACAAACTTCGTTAGATGTTCGTTCGGATCCTCAGTTGCATTTCCTGAGAATTGGTTTTGTTGTACAGCTGACAGCAATGATGGTTTTAGCTCAAAATCATTTCGAGTAATAGCTGGGGCAACAATGCTACTTCTAGGCTCCATCTGAGAGGGTGTAGCGTATGACTTCAGCGGTTTGTTTGGAGGTCCTTCAGCCATGTTTGATTCTTCTTCGGATTTGGGAATGGGAGTGAGAGGATCGGGAATGTTATGTTTGAGTTGATACTCAATGATTCGGCTTCTTAGATGTAAGAAGCGTTCTAGTTCTGCGACTAAAGGTTTCAAGATATCGCCTTGTGGGCGATCACTTGGCATACAATCGACAGCACTAGTAAAGGAAAAATGAAAATAATTAACCTAGTCTATACAGCGTAACAGAAGGTTACACTACTGACTAAACGGGTCCCCGGCAACGGCACCAAAAACTTGATCGCGACTTTCTATGTCTAATATAACCTAACTGCAAGTGCATAGTCTATTGCGTAGTAATAATAGATATCGATCCCACAGGGACTCGTAATCAAACTAGTGTTCTCGGGAGTTACTATGTTTAGCTAGGTAGATAATGCTTAAGGGAATAAGATTGTCACTAAAGGGAACTAAGAATGTTAATCAAAGTATAATTAATTGAATCGACATGCAGTGATTATATTCTTCGGGGATTTGACAAGTTACCGGTATACGAAATATTTTTCAGAGTTTATTTAAGCAGAAAATGGTGATTTGAAGACTCTCGCCTCACGATGGTTATTGACGCTAATCATAATTCTAAGGGCCAAACGTACGCTTTCGTGTCCCATTCGGGGTTAAAATTATTTTTTGGAAATCTCTAAGTTCTAATTCATTTTAAAGTGCTTTCGCTGTTATTAAAATGAATGACTAGTGTTTACTATCTGATCTTGCCTCAGCTTTCGCTTCTTGGTTCGTACCTTAATTAATTTCCCACTTTCGTGGCAAAACTACTTTTAAATAAGTTCTCGCTTTCGCGACGAAGTTTCTTTAGTAAATTAATTTTAAACACTCAGACCATAAACAACTTTTGAAAAAGACAGTTTCCAACCGGTTATTATCAAATCCCTTTCGAATTATCACTACATATCGATTACTTAAATTCAGCTAGACATGGATTTGGGAAAGGTAAAACATAAATAAAATTAATAGATAATAGCATGCATCATAATAGGAACTAGAATTACGATTGAAATGAGAAACCTGCAAATATTCCAATTGACCTTGGGCAGATCCTCCATAAATGTCGGCAGGATTCTGGTCTTTGTGCCAATTTGATCGTACAACGGAAATAAAAATTACAGAAGGAATGAAAGGAATGCAGAAAAAGAAAAGAGAAACAAATAAGAATATTAAACTGGAAAGGTTTGCTCTGAAAATAAATTGGCAGCACTTCGTTGTCTGAATGCGGCCCCCTTCTGAGTTCTCCCTCTTCCCCTTTTATAGAGTTGGAATTCTAACGGTTATAACTTGAAGAAGGTGGACTTTGAGGCAGAATTATCAGGGAGTAGTGGTCCACTATTTGGGACTTGGAACTGCTTCTTTTACGTGCATTTGAAGTGGGGCGTTTTTGCCTGCATGACGGTCGTCACAAGGTGTGACGGTCGTCATGGAGCTGTGACGGTCGTCACAGCAGCAAAATCAGCATTATGCGCTTTTCATGATGTTTTTGTTCGGTTTTCGTCCATATTTCATCTGAGATTGCTTCTTTTCTTCGTATTGCCTTGTTTAGACATGATCATCAAATACCTGCAAAACATCAGACAAATAACACAGAAATAACTCGAAATCGGATCGAAAACAGTTAAACTTCAGTTGAATTATGCATCAAAATATATATACGATTTCGTGTTATCAGTAGCCTCCAGAAGGATCTGAAGCAGAAGCTCCAGAAGAATCTGAAGCAAGTCAGAAGCATCTGAACCAAAGAAGAATTTTGTATGAAGAGTTTTTCAAGCATAGTTACTACAGAAGATTCTGAGAGTACTAAAGCTGCCAGTACTGAGGATCTGACTCAAATATGCTCTGAACTTATACACGCTAAAAGCACACCTGCTGCAAAGACTCTGATTCAAAAAAACTCTAATCAACATCAGAAGGCTATGATCAAATTAGACTCTGATGATTCTTGCTGAAAATTAATGAAGAAGAATTCAAAGTTATGTCCGTTGGAATATCCAAACGACTCTTTCCTTATTTATGCTAGATACAAGAGCACATACAAAAAGGATTTCTCTCAGCTTTCTTCTTCTAGGAAAGGTCACTTGATGTGAAGACAAAAAGGCTCAGACCTTTTGGTACACTCTTCTTAACGTGAAATACTCTTGGATCAATATGCCTATTAAAGCAAGTCTCCAACCATCTTCTTCAGTTGACATTTTATCTAAAAAGAATTCAATATCCAAAGCTCTCATACAATTCACATTCTTTCTAGAATTAATTTCTTAGTTCTTAATATTAAGTGAAAAAATCACAGTTGTGATAAAGCTTTACTAGAAGCAATTTAAACACTTGTATTTGTAATTACATTTGATTGTAAGAAACCTTAAGAAGATCCAGTTAGGATCAGTAGTTCTTGAGAAGACTTTGAACAGTTGTTCTTAGTGCTTACTATTGTAATCAGTTGATTAAATAGTGGATTAAGTCCTTGATTGAGAAAGGCAGATCACTCTAGGAAGGGTGGACTGGAGTAGTTGAGTTCAACGAACCAGGATAAAAATACTTGAGTTTTTATTTCCAAATGTTATCTTCATACTTATTCAACCCCCCCCCCCCCTTTCTAAGTATTTTCTCACCTTCAGTTGGCATCAGAGCTCCGGTTCTGTGTGTGCTACCACTTCACAGTGACAATAAAGATCCAGTGAGAAAAACTTTGATATATATTTGGTTGTTACTATGGCTAATAATACAATGTCTAACATTAACAACAAATATGAAGAAAGGGACAGAATCAGCACTAAACCTCCTATGTTTGATGGGGAGAAATTTGATTATTGGAAAGACAGGATTGAAAGTTTTTTCCTTGGATATGATGCTGATTTATGGGATTTGGTCATAGATGGATATGTTCATCCCATTGATGGGAGTGGCAAGAAAGTAGATAGAAAATCTATGACAGAAGCCCAAAAGAAGGAATTTAAAAATCACCACAAGTCCAAAACAATTTTGTTAAATGCAATATCTCACACTGAGTATGAAAAGATCACAAATAGAGAAACTGCATTTGACATGTTTGAGTCCTTAAAAATGACTCATGAGGGAAACTCTCAAGTCAAGGAAACAAAGGCTCTGGCTCTAATCCAGAAGTATGAAGCCTTCAAGATGGAAGACTCTGAATCTATTGAAGCTATGTTCTCCAGATTTCAAATACTTACAGCTGGACTAAAGATTCTGGATAAATGATACTCTACTGCTGATCATGTGAAAAAGATCATCAGAAGCTTACCTACCAGATGGAGACCCATGGTGACTGCGCTGAAAATGGCTAAAGATCTGAACAAGATCTCCTTGGAGGAACTAATCAGTTCACTAAGAAGTCATTAAATTAAACTTGAGGAAGATGAACCTCAAAAGAAAGGTAAATCAATTGCTTTAAAATCTAATAAATCTTCTAAAGCATTGCAGGTAATAGAGGAAAGCTCTGAAGAATCCTCATCTGAAGATGAAGATGAACTATCCATGCTGTCTAGAAGAATAAACAAACTCTGGAAGCATAAAGGAAAGAAGTTCAGAAACTTCAGGAAGCCTGACCAAAGAAAAGAATCTTCTGGACACAGAAGATCTGGCAAAAAGGAGGTTGTCTGTTATGAATGTAAAGAACCTGAACATTACAAAAATGAATGTCCAAAGGTGCTAAAAGACAAGCCTAAAAGAAAATCTGATAAGAAGAAAAAGGTTCTAATGGCCACCTGGGATGATTCAGATACATCTGAATCAGAATCTGAGTCAGAAGGGGAATGTGCCAATCTAGCTTTGATGGCAGACATAGATGATCAGGAGGAAGAAATTTCAGGTTCTGAATCTGACTCTGACGCTGAAGAGGTAATGGCTAAACTCACTAAAGAATAACTTATCAAAGTGTTATCAGAAGTTCTGAAGAGCTATAATAATATTAAGCTCAAATACAAGAAGCGTCAAAGCAATCTTGTATATGAAAATAATATTCTCAAATCAGAAGTAGCTGAGCTAAATGAAAAGAACTTAAAATTGAAAAATGATTCTGAAATAGCTCAACAAAGCTCTGATTCTGAAACTGAATCTGAATGCAAAAACATTTTGGAAAAATATGATTACAACTTTCAGAAGTTTCTTGCTAAAAGCATAGACAGAAGCAAAATGGTTTCTATGATCTATGGAGTTAGCAGAAATAACAGGAAAGGGATTGGATATAAATCTTCCTCTGAAAAGGATTTAAATCCAAAACCTGTTGATAAAATTATCATCAAGAAAACTCCTTTATATTCCCAATTCAAATTTGGTCACTTGAATGATATTGAACAAACACGTTCTGAAAAGAACATTCATGTGTTTAAATCTAAGACTAGTCAGAATAAACCTTATGTTGAAAAACAAAAGGTTAGACAAAACTTCAGAACAACTAACCCAAAAGGACCCAAGAAGATATGGGTACCTAAAAGTAAAATAATTCCTGTTGCAGATGTTCTTAGCAGCAAGGTCAGGACGCCAATCATGGTACCTGGACTCTGGATGCTCACGACACATGACAGGAGAAAGGTCTATGTTCCAAAGTCTGGAGCTTAGATCTGGAGGTGATGTGAAATTTGGAGGGAATCAGAAGGGCAAGATCATTGGATCTGGCACTATTGGAAATGGTAGACTTCCCTCTATTACTAATGTTTTACTTGTAGAAGGATTAAAGCATAACTTATTGTCCATAAGTCAATTAAGTGACAATGGTTATGATATAACCTTTAATCAAAAATTTTGCAAAGCTATTAGTCAAAAAGATGGATCTATCTTATTTAGTGGTAAGAGGAAAAACAACATTTATAAAATAAATCTTTTAGAACTTAAGGTTCAGAATGTTAAATGCCTATTTTCTGTTAATGAAGAGCAATGGGTCTGGCACAGAAGATTGGGGCATATTAATATGAGACGTAAATCTCAGATTAATAAACTTAATCTTGTCAGAGGACTTCCTAATCTGAAGTTTACCTCAGATGCTTTTTGTGAAGCATGTCAAAAAGGGAAGTTTTCAAAATCATCTTTTAAATCAAAAAATGTTGTTTCTACTTCCAGACCACTAGAATTACTTCATATTGATCTGTTTGGACCAGTGAAAACTGCATCCATCAGAGGCAAGAAGTATGGATTAGTCATTGTTGATGACTATAGTAGATGGACATGGGTAAAGTTCTTAAAACACAAGGATGAGTCTCATTCTGTGTTCTTTGACTTCTGTAAACAAGTCCAGAGTGAAAAATATTTTAAAATTATAAAAGTCAGAAGTGATCATGGTGGTGAATTTGAAAATAAATATTTTGAAAAATATTTTAATGAAAATGGCATTGCTCATGATTTTTCCTGTCCTAGAACTCCACAACAAAATGGAGTTGTAGAGAGGAAAAATAGAACTCTGCAAGAAATGGCCAGAACCATGATCAATGAGACTAATCTGGCAAAATACTTTTGGGCAGAAGCAATCAATAGAGCCTGTTACATTCAGAGCAGAGTGTCTGTAAGACCTCTTCTGGAGAAGACTCCATATGAACTGTGGAAGAACAGAAAGCCTAACATTTCATATTTTCATCCTTTTGGATGTATTTGCTATATGTTAAATACTAAAGAAAATCTAAATAAGTTTGATTCCAAAGCACAGAAGTGTTTCATGCTTGGATATTCTGAACGCTCTAAAGGCTACAGAGTATACAACACTGAGACACAGATTGTGGAAGAATCTATTCATGTTAGATTTGATGATAAGCTTGGCAGTAAAAAGCCAAAGCAGTCTGAAAACTCTGCAGATAGAGAAGTAGTCTTCACAGACTCTAAAAGCTCAGAGGCAGACAAAGCTCAAGTGAAGGAACCAGAAGCAACTCCAGATGCCATTCCTTTAACTGCTCAGATGAACAATTTAAACATTTCTGAAGAATCAACTGTTAGAGGATCATCTTCCAGAATCAAAGCCTCTCATCCAGAGAATGTTATCATTGGAAAGAAGGATGACCCTATCAGAACAAGATCCTTTCTCAAATCATCTGAAGCATCATTATTTGGACTGGTGTCAGTAATTGAACCAACTTCTGTAGATGAAGCTCTGCAAGACAATGATTGGATTATTGCCATGCAAGACGAGTTAAATCAATTCACCAGAAATGATGTGTGGGATTTAGTTCAAAGACCAAAAGGATTCAATATAATTGGAACTAAATGGGTCTTCAGAAATAAGCTTAATGAGAAAGGAGAAGTTGAAAGAAATAAGGCAAGGCTTGTTGCTCAAGGGTACATTCAACAAGAAGGTATTGATTATACTGAAACATATGCTCTAGTAGCAAGGTTAGAATCTATACGCCTTCTTATTTCTTTTGCTGCACAATATAACATCACTCTATATCAGATGGATGTTAAAAGTGCCTTTCTAAATGGCATTATAGAAGAAGTTTATGTCCACCAGCCTCCTGGTTTTGAGAATGAAAATTTTCCAGATCATGTTTTCAAACTAAAGAAATCTCTGTATGGTTTAAAACAAGCTCCCAGAGCTTGGTATGAGAGATTGAGCAATTTTCTTCTGGAGAAAAATTTCATCAGAGGCAAAGTGGACACAACACTCTTTTGTAAATCATTTAAGAAAGATCTTATAATTTGTCAAATATATGTGGATGATATCATATTTGGATCTACCAATACTATGCTGGGAAATGAGTTTGCTAAATGTATGTAGGCAGAATTTGAAATGAGCATGATGGGAGAATTGAGATTCTTTCTGGGAATTCAAGTCAACCAAACTCCAGAGTACACTTACATACATCAGACCAAATATGTTAAAGAACTTCTGAAGAAATTTAACATGACTGATAGTAAGCTGGCAAAAACTCCCATGCATCTAACTAGTTCACTAGGCAAGGAAGAGGTAAGTAAGAAAGTAGATCAGAAACTCTACAGAGGTATGATAGGATCTCTTCTTTACTTAACTGCTTCTAGACCTGACATATTGTTCAGTGTATGCCTGTGTGCTAGATTCCAATCAGATCCTAGAGAATCACACTTGACAGTTGTCAAGAGGATTCTAAGGTATCTGAAAGGTACTTCTAATGTGGGTTTATGTTACAGAAAATCTGATGACTTCAAATTAATTGGATTATGTGATGCTGACTACGCTGGAGACAGAGTGGAAAGAAAAAGTACTTCTGGAAGTTGTCAATTTCTAGGAAGAAATTTAATCTCTTGGTACAGCAAGAAGCAACCCACAATTGCACTATCAACTACAGAGGCAGAATATATAGCTTCTGCTGGATGTAGCACGCAGATGCTCTGGATGAAAAGTCAGCTAGAAGACTATCAGATATTTGAAAGTAACATCTCTATATTCTGTGATAATACTTCTGCTATATGTTTGTCTAAAAACCCCATTTTACACTCTAAGGAAAAACATATAGGAATTAAGCATCATTTCATCAGAGACTATGTTCAGAAGGGAATTATAAATTTAGCCTTTGTTGATACAGATCATCAATGGGCAGATATTTTCACAAAACCCCTTGTTGAAGATAGATTCAAATTTATTCTGAAAAATATTGGTATGAATTTGTGTCCAGAATAATATTTGTCAGAAGCAAATTTTACAGATGCAAAAATGCTTAATGCTCTGAAGTATTTCACCTGATCATTTATTCATTTCCTTAAATTACTTTATTTGTGAAATTCTGAACTAACAATACTCAGAGGATCTGAATGTTGGTTAACGTTTCATTTCTCAAGAGAATTCAGAAGCACATGCAAGCAAACACGTGTCACTCTGAATCTGTTAAGGTGGCGTGTACACTACTGAAGAGACGTTTGAGGTGAAGTTTGAATAGTGAAAATCTTGATTTTCCCCCTAATTTGTCAGAATCAATAAATGCTTGAAATGATTTTTATTCTTTTTCATTAAATGCTATGTGTGAACGTGACATTATCTGACTGTTTGTATGCCTAAGTGTTTACTATAAATATCTCATTTCTCACCACTTTCACACTTTTCACATCTCAATGTTTATGCATTTCTGTCTTCTTTTCTCTCTTCACAAAAACCCTAAACGATTGACAAACTCATCTTCAATGGCAACTTCATCCTCCACTACTGCATAGTTTCAATCAACCATGGTTGCAGTTACTTCTGCAAATATGGGTGTGACTCCATATATGACTCCAAAAATAACGTTGTTAACACCTGTTGACAAACTGGAGGTTCTCTGTGAATCAATGGTGGAATTTGATTCACTGGCTGAAAATGGATTTGAGTTTCGTTCCATAATTGATGCTCAAGGATGGGTAAAATATTTTGACAGACTATTTGGACCAGTTTACCCCCGTCTGGTGAAAGAATTTTGGATCCATGCTATTGTATACCCTAAGTTTATTTTATCTTCTGTTCTGGGTAAAGATATAATCATCACAGAAGATCTGATCAGGAAACTCATTGGATATGAGGAAACTGATGGAGTATCTCATCTGCCAGCTGGGCGTGTGGATATGGAAGAAGTGTATGAGGAAGTTATGACTGCTGGACAGGCCTCTAATAAGTTCAGAGATCTGAAGCCTGACTACAAGATCTGGGCAAAGATTTTCATGGGATGCATTCATCACAGAAAATCTACAAACTCTCTAGATTACGTAAACAATGAACAACTCTACTTTATGTATTGCTTAAGTCAGAGCACCAAGGTAGATCTTCCCTACATTCTGTTCATGCATTTATGGAATCATATAAATGCCTCCAGAGAATCTGTGAAAGAAAAAAGTCAGAAGATCAGAACATGGATTCCTTTTGGAAGGTTAGTTTCAGATCTTCTAACAGAAAATGGACTGGTGACTGCTCTATATGCTGCTGGGGTCACAGATGAGCTTGAATTCATTATTGGCAAACCTCTGAATGCAAAGAGTCTTCAGAGACTTAAAATTGTAGAAGAACTTACATCTGTACCAAAGAAGCTGAATATCACTGAACTCAGTCAGAAGAGAATCCCAGTAGAAGACTACCCTCTGTTCTTTGCTGAAGAACCAAGAGAAATAATTGTGAGTTATATAGATGCTTGCAAGGCAGATGGAACGCCCATTCCTGCAGATATTCTGAAAAGAGAAAGGGAACCATTGCCTGATGGAGGAGAAGAAATCACAAGAAAAAGAAGTCCATCAGAAGCAGAAGCTGTGCCTGTTCAGAAGAAGCCCAAGTTGCTGACAAGCCTCAGAAGCTGATCAAGAGGAAAGCATCTGAAGACACTCCTTCTGTTCCTGCAAAACGCATCAAGATTAAAGGTAATAAATCTTCTGTATCTTTTGTAAATAATACTGTTGTAAATGATTCAACACTTAAGTCTATTCCAAAACCACCTTCTATACAAAAACAATCTGTTCCTGCTCCACCTCACATATTTGTTCCATCCCCACAAAAATCATCCAAACCTGTTTCCATCTCAAATGTAAAACCCTCTTCTACACAATGATCTGTACCAAAACCAAATCTGACTTCATAACCAGAAAAATCAGAAAAACAATATGTACCACAACAACAAAAATCAGAAAAACCTACAACACAATCTGAACAACAACAACATCCATCAGAAAAACAATCTGACAATCCATAACAAAAACAATCTGAACAACAACCACAACAACAACCACAAAAACAATCTGAAAAACACCAACAACCAGAAAAACCATCCAACCAATCTGCACAACAATAACCACAACCACAAAAACCACCATCACACACATCTGAACCTGCAAAAGTTACATATGAACCACCTTCATCTGAACCCCCATCCAAACCTTCTGAGAATCCATCAGAATCAATCAACCCATCTGGAACCCATATTTCTGAGACAGAGGTTCTAAACATCACACCTCTTAAAACTGTTTTTGAAGTGTCCTCAACATCTTACACTCCAACCACATCCTCTAACTCATCAGAATCTGATATCCACCCAGATTTTCTGGTATCTCCTTCTCACAGAGATTCTGAAGTAAACCAACTAGAACCACCTGTTTCTTCTGGAACCCTTATTCTCAATCCTACCACAACACCTAACCCAACTTCTGAAATCCTCATTCCAAATCCTATCCCAACATCTACACCAAGAACATCTGTAACCTCTGCCTCGTGCAAACTATTCTCATCCTATCTTCACAAACTTCCCTATGGTTTGAAACTCAAAGATTTCTATGACAGATTTGAACCATCTGACCCTATCACTCCTTTCAAACCCAAACTCACCATCATTCTACCCTCTGTGCTTCAAACTTATATTAAATCAATGTCAGCAGTAGGTTCATTAGATACAAAACCATACTCTGCTAAATCTGCAAAAGCTGTTACTTTTGATAAACCTGCTACATCTGACTTATCTGCTAAATCTGATAAACCTGCTAAATCATCCTTCAAACCTTACTCAGATAAACCATTTGATGTTGTTTCCCATGCCTCAACTGCCAAACCATGTCTGCTGAATGCTCTAAAAAGATCAAAACCTGACAAATCCTCTGAAATTCCATTCATACCCTACTACCCTCCTCCTCTGATCTCCATCCATAAATCCATCTTTCCACCTACTCCCCAACCCAGGCCAATAACCTTGGAAACTCTGTTACACCCTAGACCTAGACTAAATGTTGATCATTTATTTACAAGTTTTTTACAAGAAATACAAATGTATTTAGGTTCTGTACAGAAGAAATGTTCATCAACAATGGATGCAAAGGAATCAGATATCATTTGGAATGGCTTCATCAACAGATTCAATACTGTAGCATCCAATCTGAAGAATGTATGTTCTGATGATGCGAAGCTCAGATTTGCTGAAACAGCTAGAAGTCTGTTCTGGACTGTTAAGAGATCTGGACCACTGTTTCTTACAGATGCTCCTTCGTCATTAGAAGAAAATCTTGAATCTGTATCTTAAGATAACCCTATGGCTATGACTCTGATAGAACAACCTTCTGGCTCTACTGCTCCTAACTCAAACACTCCTATGGAAATTGACTCTGTTCAAGCTTCAGAAACTGTTCCACCTTCTTCATCTGAGATCAAGAAAGAGAATCCAGATCTTGAAGATAAGATTGCAGTTCTAGAAGCTGGTCAATCAGAAATCAATTCATGGATGGCTAAACAAGACCAGAAATCTGAAGACATGGCTCAGTGGATGTCCAAACAGGATCAGAAGAATGAAACCATGGCTAAGTGGATGTCAAAACAAGAACAGTCTTCCTCTGAAATCACGAATCTGTTGAAGATGCTTTTGTCAAAACACTCTTAGTTTATTCATTTTTTTCCTTCTTCTGATGATTGCATCAAATGTTTGCATGTATCTAATTATCTTTTGATGAATGTATTTTTGCTCTGAACTGAATGAATGAATGTTTCAACGTTTTCTCCACATGATTTTATCTCATTTATTGTTTTCTTTTCTTTGTCTTTTCAATCTTATTACTTTTTGCTTATGACAAAAAAGGGGGAGAAAATAGATCTGAACTGTTTAATTAAACTTCACCAGAATGAAACTTCAGACATATCAATTCTATCTAACTTAAAATCTGAGCATTTCAGAACATTTGATAAGTATACTCTGTAAAAGAAACTCTGAGACTCTCAGATCATTTGAAAAATTATCAGACTCTGACTCTGAAATATGCAAGACACTCTGACTCTCAAATGTTAAAGAACAATCAAGCTCTAACTCTGAAAAATACTCAAGACAAAAAGGGAAGTTTCTATTCCTTATTTATATTTAATCCAGGGGGAGATTCATCATCTCAGGGGGAGTTATAATTATTCTATTTTCAATTAAACAAAATTTCTGATGTTTTTGTCATCATCAAAAAGGGGGAGATTGTTAGAACACAGATTGGTTCTTAATAATATCTTTATGTTTTGATGATAACTATTATGAAATTTTGTAATTAAGAATTATATACTCTAAAATTTGCTTAAGAATGTTTGCTGCAGATATTAAATTAAATATCACTCCAGAAGCAAATCAGATCTGAACATAAGAAATATGCAAAGCTCTGAAGCATCAGATGCACTCATTAGAAGATTCTGAACGCTGCCATGAGAAGATCCTGAGCGTAGCCTCCAGAAGGATCTGAAGCAGAAGTTCCAGAATAATATGAAGCAAGTCAGAAGCATCTGAACCAAAGAAGAATTTTGTATGAAGAGTTTTTCAAGCATAGTTACTACAGAAGATTCTGAGAGTACTAAAGCTGCCAGTACTGAGGATCTGACTCAAATATGCTCTGAACTTATACACGCTAAAAGCACACCTGCTGCAAAGACTCTGATTCAGCAAAACTCTAATCAACATCAGAAGGCTATGATCAAATTAAACTCTGATGATTCTTGCTGAAAATTAATGAAGAAGAATTCAAAGATTATGTCCGTTGGAATATCCAAACGACTCTTTCCTTATTTATGCTAGACACAAGAACACAGACAAAAAGGATTTCTCTGTGCTTTCTTCTTCTAGGAAAGGTCACTTGATGTGAAGACAAAAAGGCTCAGACCTTTTGGTACACTCTTCTCAACGTGAAATACTCTTGGATCAATGTGCCTATAAAAGCAAGTCTCCACTCATCTTCTTCAGTTGACGTTTTGCCTGAAAAGAATTCAATATTCAAAGCTCTCATACAATTCACATTCTTTCTAGAATTAATTTCTTAGTTCTTAATATTAAGTGAAAAAATCACAGTTGTGATAAAGCTTTACTAGAAGCAATTTAAACACTTGTATTTGTAATTACATTTGATTGTAAGAAACCTTAAGAAGATCCAGTTAGGATCAGTAGTTTTTGAGAAGACTTTGAACAGTTGTTCTTAGTGCTTATTATTGTAATCAGTTGATTAAATAGTGGATTAATTCCTTTATTGAGAAAGGAAAATCACTCTAGGAAGGGTGGACTGGAGTAGTTGAGTTCAACGAACCAGGATAAAAATACCTGAGTTTTTATTTCCAAATTTTATCTTCATACTTATTCAACCCCCCTTCTAAGTATTTTCTTACCTTCAGATAGCACACGTACGAAGCAAACATATCGAAATGAGGTTTCATTACTTGAGAGAGAATGTATAAAATGGAAAGTTGAGCCTAGAGCATTGCAGATCAGAGAATCAGACTACAAATATAATGACAAAGGCAGTGTAGGTTGAATTGTTCAAGAGATTAAGAACAATGATGAATGTAGATATTTTTGACACGGTGAATTAGGTGGTGTGTTAAATATGTAATTGTTTGTGTTGAAGTCAAAATAGTGTGTTTGTGTTCGAAGAGTCTTGAAAGGTGTCTTAGTGTGTGTCGAAATAACATGCGCCAAACAAAGTCTGTATTTGTTGTATTTAACAGAAAGTCAAATATAGCTTGTTGAAGCATGCATTCGAAGCATGTAGTTGTCAAAGGAGTTGACAAAGTAGAAATAGTATGACTTATATTAGTTTTAATTAAGTTAGTTATTTTATGATTACTTTGACTGTAAGTAATCTCATCTATACATAAAGAGGAGCTCTATTTTATTTGTAAGGGTTTTACATTGTGTAGTTTCATAAATCACAGTTGTAGAAAACACTTAGAGTGCAGCTTGCACAGTAATATATTCATCTTCTTCCTCCATAATTTTTCTTTTTCTCTCATAATCAATTTTCTTATTTTTCTTCCTTCATGTCTCTGTGTGGTGTAGAATTATCTTGTAACTAATCACCTGAGTAAAGGGTGAAGAACAAGAGACATGATCAATCAGAAAGATTGATCCTTGTTCATCAAGATTGATTTGATTAACTTTAAGATTGGAGTTTTCCTAACACGGAGAAGATGATTTTTCTGTTTGTTGCGGTAAACACTCCAACAATAAAAAAGTGAAAAGTGAGGTTTGAATTAGATTGAATGAAAACCTGAAGTGTGGCATATTTTCCTCTTTAAATATGGGGAATGGTTGGTAAGTGCATGGGGTGCGGTCAAATATTGGATTAACTCGGGAGATTGGTATAGAATGTTCGTGATGCGTACTTTGTGACGCTAAAAGGAAAAAAATTATTTACTCTTTGGGTGATATCGTTTTACTTCACTACTGAGCTTCCGTTTCTCGAGCCATTTGACTCGACCAAAATAGTATCCCTTAAGCCTTTGTTCCTGCTTTTAAGGACGATGGTTTGTGATATATATTATTACCCGACCATAGGATCTGCAGATCTAGATATCTTAGATGGGACGCTGCTACCCTGGGAAATATGCACATTAAGTGATGCTCTTGAAATTGTAATGCAACACTAGGAAATACTAACATGTATTTACTAACTATAAGTGACATTACTTCTTATTTATAGTGTTCAAGTGCTTCTAGGTTGTTTATGAGAAGATTACTCGCGTTGGTAGTTCGTTTGTTGATAAGCTAACCTTAAGCGCTTGAGTAGAGTATAAAGGATTTCTCGAAGTATTCTTTTTCCTTTTTTTGCTGTGAGTCATCACTTAAGAGAAAGTTTGTTCTTCCGTTGAATCGAACCTAGACATTCTTGTTCGTTGATATTGGTAATGCATGTTGGATCAACCCTTTTTTTGAGCTCAAAGTTCACACTCGCCTTATTCCTTACGCTTTTTCATTAGGGAATATAGATTGTTCTAACTCGTTTACTTTTCTGCACCTACATCAGTTACGTGTTATAACATATTTCAAACATAGCAACAATGTTAATTCAGCCAAGAAGGCTAGTAAGGATATTTCAAATGATTGGTTGGATCTTATTATGTTAATCAGATGCAGTTGAAGTGCTTGAAGGTCATCTGATGCAGTAATCTAGTTAATGTGTTATTCAAGATCAACCTGAGTTGTTGTGGTGATCAAGTTATGATCAAGTTATCAATGGCTATCCTTGGAGGACAACACTTATGTAAATCGGCATTCAGTGAAGTCAGTGAAGAACACTGAACAAACAGTTGTTTGATAGTGTCGTTTATCTTTAAGAGTTAATTCAAGCCTTATTAGAAGAAAGTTCAAGGTTATAGTGAAGTGTTAAACTCAAACATAATGTGGCAAGGAATCAAAATCTTCAAAATTGTGAAAGAGAGAAATTGTGAAAACTCGCATAGTCAATGTCAAATGATCAATGGTTGTTAAGGTATAAAAGATTAGCTCTCGATTTTACTAAGGCAAATCATACAAGCACTCTCAAACCTTTGAAAAGCCTCTCTCTTCTCATTAAAATCACCAAAAAATATATTTTTGTGACTAACTAAATGGCTAAGAACCTGAAAATTTAACTGTAAAGGGTTTTTGCACGGGATAATCAATCATCCCTTAAACACAATTGATTGTTCCTTATATAATGCCTTAATAATAAACTATTAAGGTTACTAATTGATTATGCAACTAATCTTTTCAAAAACCTTCCATTCTTAGATTTAATAATCAATTATTAAATGTACATAATCGATTATTAATCTTAAAAGAAAATTCATAAATTACTTTCAAATTTTGAATATCTTATAAATAAAAGACTCATTTCTCATATCTCACACTAAAAGAAATAGCGTATTTCTCATGTATTTCTCCTTACCTTCATAATTTTTTTTCTAAAAGCAAAATGATATAAATAGAGTACAAGGGGTACTCAACCCGATATACAAAAATTACATACAGAAAAATTTCCTACCAACACCAACTGGGTTATCCGACCGTCGACTTACAAAAATCATAGAAATCGGAGTTGGAATAACTAACTTCTCCTATGCAAGAACATTTCCAAGACATAATCTTAATATTCCAAATCAAATCATTTAGATTATAAATACCGTTATTGAAAATTGCTTCATTCCTGACCTTCCAGATGCTCCAAACTACTGCTAGCCAAACCACACTTCTCCTATTTCTCACCCTTTCCGATTTCCTAACACCCCGCCAAAGGATGAAAAATTGAGAAACATCTCCAGCGAACAAAATGTCGCAATTCAACCACTGTCTCATGCTGCGCCATACTTGCGAAGAAAATTTACAGGTAAACAATAAATGATTCATATCCTCAGAAGCATGATCGCAAAAATTACATTTCCTATCCTCCTTAGAAAAACAAATTCCTCTTGTTAACAATTGGTCCCTCGTCGCCACTCAACCGAGAAATTTTTTCTAGCCAAAAGTCTTAATGTTAATCAGAACCCTTGTCTTTCACATCATACCAATCACATTAATTGTTTTTGTTTCGTGCCATTGAAGAGCCCAATCCCATCTCATCTGTTGATAGCCTTTGCTAACCGTAAATGAATCAGTATTCGAATTCCTCCAAACCATCGAATCTTTAGAGTTCTGAACCGGTTGAGTATTAGACGGTAAATTCTGCAAAAGCTAAACTTCCTCTCCAACTGCTGTAAAAAACTCTCTACTAAATCCCGAAACATCCCAAGACCAACCTTCAACAAACTAAATGCCCATATTACCAACCACTTCCGTTTTACTACTATTGCTATCACATAAATTTGGACAGATATCCCTCAAAACACGAGTTTTATGCCATTTAGCAATCCAAAAAGGGATTGAACAACCATCATCCAAGGAATACGTTATAGAACATGCAAAACTTAAGCCCTTATTAGAAGCCAATTCACCTGCTTTACAAAGGCCTTTCCATCAGAATGAAGTAACACAGAACCCATCAAAACCTTTTTCTAAGAACATGATATGTTTCAATTCTCCGTAGCGCGATCTTAAGAATTTCTTCCACAAGGAATTATTAGTACTTAAAGTCATTAATCTCCACTTAGACAATAAAGCTAGGTTGAACTCTTCAATGCATTTGATACCAAGTCCTCCTTGATCCTTAGGCTTACACATAGTGTCCCACTTAACCCAATGAATCTTAGACTTGTCAATCGACCCTCCCCACAGAAAGTGTTGCCTGAGTTTATCAATATGCTGCATCACTGATACTAGAACTTTATAGAAGGAAAGAAGGAAAATCGGGAGGCTACTCAAAATAGAGTTGATCAAAGTTATTTTTCCTGCAAATGAAAGATGTCTACCTCTCCACAATGCCAATCTATTTTCTCATTTTTCAATTAAATTCACCCAAGTTTTGACACGTCTAGGATTCAAGCCTATAGGAATTCCAAGGAAAGAAAAGCAAGAATCCTCAACCTTAGAAGAAATAAAGTTAGATGCTTCCGCCAAAAAGTGATTGCTGACATTGATTTCTATCAAGCGACTCTTATAAAAATTAACACGTAAACCAGAAACTACTTCAAAACCACGAAGAATAGCTTTGATACTCCACAAATTTTCCCAACTACTTTGACTAACGATAAGAGCATCGTCCACATATTGAATCATCTCCACCAATACATCCTCCTTCATTTTAAACCTTATGTACATACCTCTGACCACTGCCTTATTCACCAATGCTGATAAGCCTTCAGCCATAACCAAAAAAAGAAAAGGTGAGAGCGGGTCGCCTTGACGTAAGCCTCTCTCGACCATGAAATCCCTCGTAGGGCTACCATTGACCAGAATAGACAAATAATAATTAAAAATTTAGGCCTCCATCCACCTTATCTAAAGACAACCAAAACCCATCTTCTTCATCATGAATCTAAGAAAATTCCAATTTACGCAATTATACGCTTTCTCAAAGTCAACCTTAAACAACATACATTCCTCTTCTCTCTAGTGGCATAATCAACAACCTCATTTGCAATAACCACCCCATCCAACAATTGTCTCCCAGGAAAGGAAGTCGATTGACAACAAGAAATTAAGCCTCCTAACACTCTTTTCAGATAAGCAGCTAACAATTTCACAATTATCTTGTAGAGACTACCCACCATCCCAATGGGTCTATACTCTTCAAGCTTCTCAGGATGTTTCACCTTAGGGATAAGAGTTAGAAAAACAGAAGTGATAGCCTTAGGGAGAGAACATCTGCTATGAAAATCTATCACAAACTTGACTATATCTTCTTTAAGAATGGTCCAACATCCTTTGATAAAACATAAACTAAACCCGTCAGGCCCCGAAATGTTTGAGCTATTGCAGCTCCAAACAACATCTTAGACCTCAATCTCAAAAAATGGGGCTTCCAATAACAAGTTGTCAGCTTCAGAAAGAGAGTTGTAGCTAAAATCTTCAAAAAAAGGCCTGCTGTTGTCGACTTCCTTGAACTTGTTATTGAAAAAACTCCACACAACTTCCTTCACTTTAGCTACTTCTTCAACTAGCCATCTCTCCAAAACCACAACACCAATGAGTTTTCTTCTTGAATTTTCCTTTACAATATTATGAAAGTACCTGGAATTTATATCACCGTCCCTAGTCCACTTCATTCTTGCTTTTTGCATCAACATGTTATTTTTAATGAACATATAACGCCACATAGAGTTGTAAGCTAAAACTCTCTCAATAACCAAATCCTTAACTATGGAATCCCTACAAACTTCACGAAGTTTATCTAACCTGTTGATCTCGTTAACTTCATCCTCAATTTTCAAATCTCGCCAGCCAAAAACCTCCATACTCCAAATTCTCAATCTGTCCCTCAGAAGCTTAAACTTCTCCTTGATAACAAAGTCACTTCTACCAACAATCTTAGAATCATTCCATACTTTATCAACAAAAGGTAAAAAGTCTGTGTCACCAAACCAACAATCATTGGACTTAAACAATTTTGGTCCCCAATTTGCACCAGAAACTTTCAACCAAATAGGATAATGATCCGAAACATCCAGACTCCCAATAGTTTGACCAACCAGCCATCTGCTAATCAACTCTTCAGAAACCAGAAATCTGTTGATTCGCCTCATCGTCTTTCCATCTCCACTATACCAACTGAATTTGTTTCCAAAGCAAGAAGGATCTACCATATCCAACTTATGGATAAACTCAATAAAAACCCTATGTTCAGCCCTGTTAACCGACCTCTTACTCCCCTTCCTCTCAAAACCACAAGAAACCGCATTAAAATCGCCTCCCACCACCCACGTACCATCATTGAATTTACTTTTCAGAGTGATACGATCCCTCCAAAGAATTCTTTTGGAATTGAAATTATAAGAAGAATAGATATTAATTTCATAATAGACCTCATCTTTCCAAAGGAACTTCAAACCCAAATTGTAGAAGCAAGCTTCAAAGCACATTAAAGTTTTGATGAAGACAACAAGCTTTCTACACAACATGTATTGTCTACACAACATGTATATGCAAAAAGCAAGAGATTCATATAACATCAAGGATCAAGATAGTGCTCTAGCATGTGACAATTAAATTAAAGCTTCACATACAAGCTTCAAGTGTTAAGATAGAATATTGAACATCAACTCAAAGGTATACCAAATATCACTTAAAATACTTATACAAGTGTTCAAATACTCATATCTCACTACACATATATAACAAGTATTTTTAAAACAGTTTTTAGTTGCTCACTCATTTTAAAATTAATTCTATTTTGAAAATCTTTCAGTGTTAACCGATTAACCCTTTTGGTTAACCGGTTAACGGATCTCAAAATTAATTTTCTGGTGAAATTTTTACAGTGTTAACTGATTAACATATATGGTTAACCGGTTAACATGTGTTATTTTTGAATATTTTTTAAATGTTAAAGTGTGTTAACCGATTAACCTATATGGTTAACTGATTAACATTGAAGCAGTAAGCAAAATGGCAGCTTTTCATGAAAATATGCATTGCTTTCTTTTTTATTTCTGATTGTTTTTGCTGCATAATTTTACACCCCTCTGTAGAGGTATTTTGTACAATATAAATTGATATCAGATTTCAAATTTCAATTCACCTCCAAGAAACTTAATCATAAAAATCACTCGTTCTCTTCATCCTTCAATTTTTCTTAAAGTGTTCAAAAACAGTTTTTGAAAGAACCTTTTTGAATAAATTTTCACACATTATCATAACTTCATTTCATTCCCTTTTAAAGAACACTTGTTCATTTCTTTTGAGTGATATTTTTTTCAAGGAGAAGATCGATCGTGAAGATTGATAGCATCACATTCTCAAGACATCAAAATTATTTCAAGATTATTTTGTATTGCCTTGTTGTCCAGGACTGTTGGAAACAAGTTAGTGTTTGAAGAGGATTGTTCTTCCTACACTTTAGTTACCTATAGATTAGATAGTAGGCTTCCCCATTGGTGTGATTAGGCTTTGCAATCATTCTAAACTATAGTGAAATCTCTTTGGTCGAAAGGGGAGTGGAGTACTCTCGGAGTGTGAGGGGAACCACTATAAATTTCTTGTGTCTCTTTTTCTTTTCCGCACTTTACTTTCAATTCCTTTACATCTTAACCGAAAAAGAACCAAGAACCTAAAAAGATTAAAAATAATTTTTGAGAACCTAGTTCACCCATCCTTTTAGGCGTATTTACAAGTTACAATTGGCATCAGAGCATGTTATAGGTAACATGTTCCTATCTGATCTAGATGGCTTCCGCAAATAACAATTTTGTATTCAAAGATGGTGGTAGTAGCAACAAACCTCCTTTGTTTTGTGGCGAATATTTTGACTTTTGGAAGATCCGTATGAAAGCACATCTAGAAGCACAAGGAAGTGAAATATGGGAGGCTGTTCAAAATGGTCTTTTTATTCCTACAACGATCGTCAACGGAGTTGGTTCAGAGAAACCGCAAGGATCTTGGGACGATGATGATAAGAAAAAGGTGCTCTACGATAAAAAGGCGACAAATGTCTTGCAAAGTGCACTTGGAATGGATGAATTCTTCTGTATCTCAACATGTACAACGGCCAAGCAAATATGGGACACTCTTGTTGAAACTCATGAAGGAACCGCCGAAGTCAAACGATCCAGATTAAATACATTAAGTCAAGAGTACGAATTATTCAGAATGCAACCAGGAGAATCTATCCTAGACTTGCAGAAAAGATTTGTGCATTTGACAAATGACTTGAATGCACTTGGTAAGACACTAACAAATGATGAACTTAATCTTAAAGTGCTTAGGTCTTTATCAAGAGAATGGCAACCCAAAGTGACAGCGATTTTCGAAAAGAAAAGCCTATCAACAATGACCTCCGCTACGTTATTCAGAAAGCTCCAAGAATATGAGACGAAACTTAGACGATTGGAGAAACATGAAATTCAAGAGAAGAAATCCAAGAGCATTTCCTTAAAAGCTGAATCTAAAGAAGTGGAGAAAGAAGACAATCCTGAAGAGGACGAAAATTTTGCGCTTCTTGTAAAAAGACTAGGAAAATATTTTAGTGTAAAAAAATATTAGAAACTCTATTTATACAAGAAGAAAGAAGTTCTCAAAGAACAAAGAAAAAGAAACATCAACGTCCAATGGAGACATTACATGCTATGAATGTGGAAAGCAAGGCCACATCAAACTAGAATATCCTAAACTCACAAAGAATCGTAACCACAAAGGAAAGAAGGATTGCAAAAAGAAGGCCTACGTTGCTTGGGATGACAATGAAATAAGTTCCTCATCAGACTCCGATAGTGATCAAAGTGCAAATCTAGCATTGATGGCATCACATCATTCCGACGATGAAGACAATAAGGTTAGTAGTAATTTTTCAATTTTTGATAATGAGGCTCAAGGAGCAATTGATGAACTTTTAAGTGAATGCAAAATTCTATATAAAACTATTTCATCTCAAAAGAAACAAATATCCACTTTAAAGGAAAATATTGAGAAAATGGAAAATAATTTTAAAGATAAAAAAGAAGAATTAATTAAGAATTTTGCATGCACTAAATGTGAGTCACTTTCTTTTCAAATAGTCCAATTAAAAAGGGTCCTAGAAAGATATGAAAAAGGACAAATTGGATTGGAATGTGTTCTTAGTAATCAAAGATACTCAAATGATAAAAGTGGTCTTGGTTACTCAAAATTCTCTAAACAAACTTCTAACAAGACTATCTTTGTCAAAGCTAAAGAACAAATTCCTATGGAAAAAAGTGACAATCATAAAAAGATTCATCAATATAACAAAAAGAAAAGAAACAATAAAAAGAAATCTTATCCCCCTAAATATAAAATCAACTTTGAGCCTACATGTTTCTATTGTGGTATAAAAGGTCATACTTCAAATGCATGTTATGTTAGAAATTTTAGTGTTGCTCAAGGCCATTATGTATGGGTAAAGAAAGGAACTAACTTTGTAGGACCCAAGGCAATTTGGGTACCTAATAAAACTTAACTCATTTTTGTAGGTATACTTGAAGACCTCTTCAAATCAATGGTATCTTGATAGTGGATGTTCGAGGCACATGACGGGTGACCTAAGCAAATTTTCACATATAACGCTTAAGGCCAAAGGATTTGTTACTTATGGTGACAACAATAAAGGAAGAATCCTTGACGTAGGAATCATTAGTTCACGACCCTCAACAACTATAAAAGATGTCCTATATGTGGAAGTTCTAAAGCATAGTCTCCTTAGTATTAGCCAATTGTGTGACTGAGGTTTCAAAGTCAACTTCACTAAAAATGAATGCTTGATTGAAAACTAAGTTACTCATGAAGTTATGCTAAAAGGTAAAAGAGTTAATAACATTTTTTTTAATTTCCTTATATAACTTGTCTTTGAATGTTAGGTGTCTCTTGAAAAGAAACAATGAATCATGGTTATGGCATAAGAGGTTTGCTCACATTCATATGGAGCACTTGAATAAATTCATCAAATATGAATTGGTTATTGGATTGCCAAAGATCAAATTCATCAAAGATAGGCTATTTGACGCTTGTCAAAAAGGAAAGCAAATGAAATCAACTTTCACATCCAAGAATATGGTGTCCACAACTAGGCCACTACAATTGTTGCACATGGATCTCTTTGGTCCATCAAGAACAAAAAGCTTCGGAGGTAATGTTTATGCATTAGTAATTGTAGATGATTTTTCTAGACACACTTGGACTTTCTTCTTAATGCAGAAAAGTGAAGCATTCAAAGCATTCAAGAAGTATGCAAAACAAATACCAAATGAGAAGTCTCTTACAATTGCATCCATTAGAAGCGACCACGGTGGAGAATTCCAAAACGCCTCATTTGAAGAATTTTGTGAAGAACATGGAATTTCACACAACTTCTCCGCACCAAGAACTCCACAACAAAATGGTGTTGTAGAAAGAAAGAATAGGACATTGGTGGAACTTGCAAGGACAATGCTAAGTGATTCAAATCTTCCTAAGTACTTTTGGGCGGATGCGGTGAGTACGACATGCTTTGTAAGTAACCGTGTTAATATTAGGCCTATTCTTAAGAAAACTCCTTATGAACTCTTCAAAGGGAGAAAACCAAATATTTCATTCTTTCATATTTTTGATTGTAAGTGTTTTATACTAAACAACGACAAAGACAACCTTGATAAGTTTGACGAGAAATCCGATGAAGGTATATTTCTTGGTTATTCTCTTACTAGTAAAGCTTTTAGAATTTACAATAAAAGAAATTTATCTATAGAAGAATCTATGCATGTCAAATTTGATGAATCTAACCCCTCCAAGGAGGATATTGTGGTTTATGATGATGACGATGAGTTTGTAGAAATTCCCGAAGAAGATACTTCTAAAGATATCATTAAAGAACAAGACATACCGGTTCAACAAGATTCCAATGCCAATGATCTACCAAAAGAATGGAGGATTCATAGAGATCATACTATCGACAAAGTGATCGGAGACATAAATCAAGGTGTTTCTACAAGATTAAATCTCAAAGATGCATGCTTGAACATGGCGTTCGTATCTCAAATAGAACCTTCCAAAGTTTATGAAGCTCTTGAAGATGATCAATGGATTATTGCTATGCTAGAAGAATTAAACCAATTCAAGAGAAATCAAGTTTGGGAACTTATCTCTAGACCAAGAGATAAACATATCATCGGAACAAGATGGGTGTTTAAGAACGAACTTGATGAGAAAGGCATAATTGTTCGAAACAAAGCAAGATTGGTGGCTCAAGGGTACAATCAAGAGGAAGGAATTGACTTTGAAGAAACATTCGCTCCGTTTGCAAGGTTAGAAGCTATTCGTTTATTACTTGCTTATGCTTGTTCAATGAACTTTCAGCGTTTTCAAATGGACGTCAAAAGCGCCTTCTTGAACGGATACATCAACGAAGAAGTCTATGTCAAACAACCCCCGGATTTTGAAGACTTCAAGCATCCTTCACATGTATACAAATTGAAGAAAGCTCTCTATGGACTAAAATAAGCACCAAGGGCATGGTATGATCGTCTAAGTAATTTCTTATGCGAAAAAGGATTTGAAAAATGCAAGGTATACAAGACTTTATTCATTAAAAGGATAAAGGATAATTCCTTACTTGTTCAAGTCTATATGGACGACATCATCTTTGGTTCAACAAACAAGGAACTATGTGAAGAATTTGCGTCGATGATGCAAGGCGAGTTTAAAATGTCTATGATGGGAAAGATGAATTACTTCCTTGGATTGCAAATCAAGCAACTAAAAGACGGAATATTTATCAACCAATCAAAGTATTGAAAAAAGTTGTTAAAGAGATTTGATATGGATGAATGTAAAGCTATGTCAACACCAATGGGGTCCGGAACCTACGTCGATCAAGACGAATCGGGAACATCGGTTGATATTACAAAGTATCGAGGTATGATTGGTTCTTTATTATATTTGACGACAAGCTGTCCTGACATAATTTTTAGTGTATGTTTATGTGCTCGTTTTCAAGCAAATCCAAAGGAGTCACATCTCACGGCAGTCAAAAGAATCATGAAGTATCTCAAGGGAACGACGAATGTTAGCTTATGGTATCCTAAAGGTAGTGTTTGTACTTTAATTGGTTATTCTGACGCGGGTTATGCAGGCTGTAAAATAGATCGGAAAAGCACGAGTGGAACATGTCACATCCTTGGAAATGCACTAGTTTTGTGGTCATGTAAGAAAAAAGCATGTGTTGCTCTTAGTACGTCTAAAGAAGAATACATAGCGGCAGGAAGCTGTTGTGCACAAAATCTTTGGCTAAAGCAACACTTAAGCGACTACGGAATTGATATTGGATGCATTCCTCTCTGATGCGACAACACAAGTGCAATCAACATTACAAAGAATCCGGTCATGCACGCAAGAACCAAACACATCGACATTCGACATCATTTTCTCTGTGATCACGTGCTTAAAGGAGATGTTGAAGTCATGTTTGTAGATACGCATAACCAACTTGCAAATATCTTCACAAAACCACTCGCGAAAGAACCATTTTTCAAGATTCGGAGAGAACTCAGAATTCTCGATGAAGGTGATATCTAATATTCTTGTTCTAGAAATTGTTTAAGTTTATGTTTTTTGTTTCGTATCCGTGACTGTACCATACTATGTGCGTGTGGTATGTTAAGTATATGTGTTATATTTACTATATGTGTATGTATGTCAACTTCTATTCTTGTGTGATCCTCTTCCTTTTTGCTAATGCCAAAGGGGGAGAAATATTGGTTTCTCTAATGTTTCTTTATGCAGAAAAATGTATACCTCTTGTATTAAGGGGAACCACTATAAATTTATTGTGTCTCTTTTTATTTTTCGCACTTTACTTTCAAGTCCTTTACATCTTAACCAAAAAAGGACCAAGAACCTAAAAAGATTGAAAATAATTTTTGAGAACCTAATTCACCCCCCTCTTAGGCGCATTTACAAGTTACACAAGTATCCTTCACCTCTAAAAGAAAAGATAAGAATAATCTCCTTCATCCACAAAATGATTAAACCATCAGACAATCCCCTCACATTACTACATGACCAGTCAATATCCTGCCCTACCCAAAAGCTCCTAATGACAGCGGAATCAAAATCCTTTAACTTTGATTCTTGAATAAAAAACATATCAGCCTTACTAGAGTTGATGATATAACTAATTCTATTTCTCTTCGAAATATTACCACCTCCCCTAATATTAAATGATCCAATTATCATTGAGAACCATTGCGAGTCGCCTTCTTACCAGAAAATATCGCTTTATCCTTTGCTTCCATTTCCGTTATCTTCTTCGAATAATCCTTCTTAATGTCTTTATCTATCACACCCAACTTGGGTATCACACTCCACACCTTATCCCCAACATTAGTTTCAATTGAATCCCAAAATCTAAAATTACAATTTTTGACATCCGAGTCTGAAGTAGGACCACAACATAAAATAGCCCCCCGCTGAAAAACGCCTAGATCCTTCTTACCTAAGGATGAGGGTTGCACCCCTTTAGGCTTCAATCTGTTAATTTGAAGAATGTCAAAGTATGAAGGTTGCAAAAAGGACTCAATAGAATCCATCGAAATAGATGGGCTCAACGGACCCGAGTCCAAAATCTTCTTCTTGGGCTTAAACTTCCTTTTAACCAAAGGCCCAATGACCTCCTTAACACTGCACAACTTGTCCTTTTTGTTACCACTTGAGATATTCTTAAAAATCAATTTGGAAATAATTCCCTCGTCAGAAACCAATTGATTAGACTTTATACCATCCTCTCTGGCCCCACTCAAAAGAATAGTCCCAACATCCTTATTCCTTCTATTGAGAGACGTAGACTCCCTAGCAGCAGCAATAGCCTCATAAAATCATATTAACCTTAAAAGGCTATCCTCTTTTGACAAGACCACACATTGATCATCACAACCTATGGTTATAGGAGACACATTTTCCTGCAAATTGTCTTCTCCAGACGCAACCTTCTGTCCAAACAAACATTTTACTAAACCCATCTTATCATTAAAATCATCCTCCCTAGCGCTTCAACTCCATTGACTCTTCGGCTCCGAAGAAAAATAGTAACTAGGGATAATGGCAGAGGGAGCCTTTGGTGAAATATGCAGTGAACCATGAAAGTCTTCAGATATTTTAATTCTGAACTTCGTTCCATTAATCAAAATACTAAACGTCTCATTAATGACCACCGCACATCTGGTGCGCACCATAATCCTCGCCACATCCATACAACTTCCTTTCAAAGTGTTTTCGTCCGCGCACATATACTTCCCAACTATGTTAGCAAGCAATTCGAAAAGCTTAAAATTCCATCCATGACATGGAATACCATAACATCTTAACCAAGTCACCCTTTCATTATCCACATCCTCATCCTTCCACTCCCTTATCTCAGAAAACCATTGTCCCCACCAACTTTTAGCTTCCATAATCAGATCTCTAATCTCTCTTGGTTCATCCTCTTCAAGAAGGCATAAACTTGCACCAAGAGGTGTAACTTTAACAGAGAAGTAACCTTTCATTTCAAAGCTGGTTTTGATGTTATATGTCATTCCTGGTTCAATCACTACATCCACAAAAGCCTTCTTAAACCTTAATAAATCCTCTTCTGTTGACTGATACTTGATATGCGCGGTTCTTTATTTGCCTGACCAGTGTTAAGGTTATCACCATTGAGAACCTCCGCAAAAGTTTTGATACCAAAATTCCTCCTGACTTTTTCCTCTCCCTTCCCTATTCTGCCATTAAGAACTGCTTGACCCTTGTTTAGATTAGAATCTGCGGTTGAACCTAAGGTTTCCTAGAAAACCTAGGAACATTGACATGAATCTTAACCTCATCAACTAAAATGTTATCCAATTTCAAAGCTAAGATCTTCAAGTCTTCCACTTCCTCAAACCTTGCAAAACCGAATCTCCCCTAAATTTATTTATTTTAGGCGGAATAACTACCTCAATTAATCTTCCATAATCACAAAAAAACTCAAAAATATCCCTCGCCTTGAAACGGTCTGGAAATTGAAAAAAATAAATAAATAAGCTATCATCTTCCTCTCCATTTGACTTCCTTCTCCCAGGTGGATACAAATTCCACACATTACCTCTAATATCTATGATCACTCTTTTTTTTCCTTCTTCCACTCCATATTTATTAAGGCAAAAACACCAAAATAGTTAGAGAGAGGTTGGACCTTCTCTCTGTAAATTTTATAAAATGTTAGATATCACCAACTTTACGCATTCTATTTACCATCATAATTTATCTTCTCACCTTTTATTGTACTAATGTAAGATATCACCAACTTTACACATCCTATTTACCATTCCCACTTTACTCTAAAGTCTAACCACATTTGTTATCCATTTTTGGTTTTGAAAACAAAAAATACTTTACATGTATGATATGAATTTGCATCTCTTTATCATATGATGCGTTTGTCAAATTAATAACCACCCTTCAATAAAAGATAGAGTCACATATTTCTTGTCCTCTTAGCTATAAGTGAAGATAGGTCCCACACTCCTACTTGACCAAATTGCTTAAGCTATGATGTCATTAATATACTAACTCTTAAAATATATATCATGATGGTGCTGATCATGGTGGTTAAAGCAAAAGAAAGCCTCTTTCATGCCCACTCCATCACCATATCCTCTTCAATGGGTCCCTTATGTCCATATTTTATAGCTTTCATTGGTTCCTCTTCTTTCTGGTTGCCAAGAATACCTACTTTGCTATATATTACAATATTAATATAATTAATTAATACTTACAAAATGTGGATATATAAATAAATAATAAGTATGCGTTTGTGACATTCTTTCTTGAACAATTTATGTGAACATCTATCTCCACTATAAAAAGAAAAGTGAAATGTTTATATATTATCAAAGATACATTGTTATGTTAACATCAATCCAATGTGGAATCTTAATTATGTATTTCATAATTCATTGTCAAATATATGCGCCGCCATATTATATAATATATAGTTAGGTTAAATTTTGTTTGTTTTTCAACTTAACCTTATGTGGAGTTATTGTGTGGTTAGACATTGAGTATTGCTATAGTTAATGTCTTTTTTATTAATATTTATTCATCTACAAAAGGAGAGACAACATTACATACTACTTTAAAAATAGTGAAAAATACACATATATTGAAATAGTATTAGTATGTATTATTTTGTTGCTTGCAATTAGAAGCAACTAGTTGACAGTGATATATAACCGTTTTATTCATTCTCACTGTTAATAATAATAATAATAATAATAATAATAATAATAATAATAATAATAATAATAATAATAATAATAATAATAATAATAATAATAATAATAATAATAATAATAATAACTCAGATATTTTTTTTTTCAAAATGTGTTGCTTATTGAGTATCAATAATTTTTTTACATTAATATATAAATATCATCCGAGATTAAGTTTAACAATCTTCCCAACCTTTCATATATAAATTCATTGATCAATAAAAGAATAAAAACATCTAGTAGTGATTGGTTCAATTTTGAAGTGAAATAGTTAAATGAATCTGAATTTATATGAAATTTAATTGTTTTGAATATTTTTTCATTTTCGAAAATCTGTTTATTCAATAATCTTCTTTTTTTATTATTTTATTAGTTTAATTGATTTTATTAGCTTTATTTTAGGATATATAAAATCGAACAAGTCTAATAGAAAATCATTAATTAAATTGAAACAAATTGAAAATCATAAAAAAATGCATTTAATTCAAATATGTTTGAAGTATTTTTTAATAAAACCCCATATTACAATTCAGGTTGTGATTTATATATTAAAAACTAAAATAAAGCTAACTAAATCATATTATATTAAAAATCCAAGACTTCTCTTGAACCACATCCAACCCAAAGCTAAATTTATTATGTTACAGTCTTACAAGTTTTTCTGTTCTTAACTATAAGATTTTCAGTTTTAGTCTTCTTTAATTTATTCTAGCAGAATTACATACTCTTTTCATCTTTTTTGGTAGATAGATCTCACTTCTTTTTCTCTAATATCTTTTTTCTTTATAATAAATTTTGTTGTTATTTGATAATATATGAATGACTAAATACAAAATTATTTTATTTTTATATGTTTTTGCAAGTCATTTTTTGAAAAATATTCTCCAATCCTATTTTTTTGTTGCAATTTTTTGAACTAAAATTTTGAAAAGAAAACTCTGTATTTTTCATACTTAATAAATTTTAATTAAACTTATAAAGTTCTAATGCAAAGTTTGAATTAAAAGTTAGAAACATATAATTCAAGAATTAAATAGTTCTAATACAAGAAACATCTCTACCAGTATTAAAAATATTAAATCATTTAATTTGGAGTAATAAAAGTATCTAAGTTTGAGTTAAAAAAAATTACCCCACTTTTATGTCATTTAAGGTAAATTTAGTCTAACAAAAATTACTTTTTTTTCCCTTCAAATTATAAGTAAATAATCAAATGTAAAAAAAAAATCTTATTTTTTAAATCACTTTAATAGTAAAAAAAAAAACGAAGTTTTTAAATTATGTCTCATGTGCACGGCACATAGATCTTATATAAGCTTATGTGCGAGACACTAGAGGGATTTGTGAGGTATGTGGATTGAGAGTAAGATATGATATAGAAACTGAATCATATTTAAGTGTTTTTTTTTCTTTTATCATTTTTGCAAGGTGATGTGTTTTTAAGAGAATTTTTTTAAAACAAAGATCGATTTAGAAATTTCTATTATAGGAATTGAAGGGTTGGAAAATATTTTTAAACATTTTAAGATTAAGTGATTTATGTATTGATAAGAGGAGATATTGTGTCACAAATGAACATAAATTAGAAAGTGCAGGATATGACCTTTGTTGTGATAATCGATATCAAGAACAAAGTATATATATGAGAGAAAGAGTTTCTTAATCAAACAAGAAACCTTTCAATTCAAGATGAAAGATAAGAGAGAGAAGAAAAAGAGAGAGAAAATAGAGTTGATTATGACTGTTATTGCATTAACTTTCTCAAAGAGCATTAAATGATTACAAGTGAAAAATAACAACCAACCACTCTCCTAACAAGTGAGAGAGCAATTTATTTATGCACTACTAGCATATGTATGTTATGTATGAAGATATCACTTATACATGACATACCTAACTACTACATAATATAATACATAGTTATCTTCGACTACTCTATGCTTGAACAAACTTCGACTACAACATGCACATTCGACTCAATCGTATCCTGAAACTACTCGCGTCGAGACTAGAGTTCAATCCAATACTATAATCTTATTTAGCAAATTTCTTGTAACTTATTTATAATTTTTCGTTAAGATTATTGATTTGTATCAAATCGGATAACTACTTTCTTCCACAAAGTTTATCATTTTGGATAGAAGTAGGTAAATAATTTTTGTGTTTGATGATTCTCTACCTTCTTATTTATTCTTGTTATCTTATGGATTTGCATTGTTTATATTGTTTTCATTTTTTTTTCCTTCTCACACACGATTTTTTAATGTGTTTGAATACTTTAAATGAGATATTGAGAAGTTTTTCTAAGAGAACAATTTTGGGTTGAGAAGAATGAAGATGAAAGCAATCTTGATTAAAACAAAGTATGCTGAAGTATTGAAAGGTGAAGATTTGATGTTGCCAAGCTTGATATAAGTAGAAAAGACCAAGATGGTGGATAAGGTCATGAATGTCATTATTTGTGCTTCAGAGATACAATATTATTAAGGGAGGTCACGAGGGAGAAGGTCATTACATAAATGTTGGTCAAACATAAATTATTGTATATGATTAAGTCATTGCTTCATATGTTATATTTGAAGCAGCGACTCTACTTATTTTAGATGGTGGAGAACAAATTAATTGTGGAGCAATTGAATGAGATTCATAATATTATTGATGACTTGTAAAATATTGAGGTAAAATTTGTTGATGGAGACAAGATTCTACTACTGTTGGGATCATTACCTAGATTATTTAAGTAGTTCAAAGATGTCCTTATTTAGGGAGACAAAGAAATTATCACCATGGAAGAGGTTCGTTTGACTATAAAATCCAAAGATTTAACCAAGAGGGAAGTATTAAAGGCTGATAATGATGGAGAATACTTACTTATCTCAAGAGCGATAAGTGATATTTAGGGTAGCCAAGGGGAATAAATCTAGGTCTAAGTCAAATTACAAAGATTTTGAAAAGAAAAAAATACAAATGCTTCATTTGTCATTAAACAAGGTCACTTTAATAAAGATCATCTGATAGGGGAAGAAAAGAGAATTATTCTCAGATTTTCGTTGCCTCAAATGAGGATGGTTATGAGGATGTTGATGTGCTAATGGTAATGAGTTTGAATATGAAGAATAGATGTGTCGTGGACTAAGGATTATTTAATCACATATGTTCAAGGAAGAAATACTTTGAAACTTATAATCTAAAAGAAGGTAGAGTCTTTCTACTTGGTAATAATAAGGCTTGTAAAGTTTATGATATTGGGATGGTTTAGTTTAATATGTTTGACAACCGTAAGTTTATTTAAACTAACAAGAGGTATGTTATTGAACATAAGTGATTTTTGTTTATCTATAAGTATGATTGATGATTTAGGATATTGCATTAGAATTGAACATATAATGTTTAAATTTTGAATGGAATATTGATAATTTCTAAATGGTCTAAAATACACGATTTATATATTTTGGATGGTTTCCTTGTTATTTGTAATGTATCTTTAGGTAGTCAAGACTTTCATAACAAAAATAAGCTTTGAAATTTGAGATTAGGGTATGTTAGTGAAAAAGGTATGGTAGATCTTGCTAAGAAAGGTTTTCTATATAGTAAGATATTAAATAAATTACAATTATGTGAAATTGTATACTAGGCAAACTACATAAAATGAAGCTTTGGAGTGATATACATAACTATGGTAATTATGTTCACTTTATATTTGGGTTGGCAAGAGGGAAAAGACATGAAGACGGTTTATATTTGATTGTACCTGATCAGAAAGGAGTCAGTAGTCTGCCACGCGTCGTGAGTTGCTGCCCTCACTGGTGTTGTAGAGGAGAAAGGAGGTGTACCTGCAAGATGCTTCGATGCTTAAGTGAGTTACAAAACTAGAGAGAGATCAAGTATAGAGAAAATATGTAATGTATAGAATACCCGACCCTCTAGTGAAATAGGGTATTTATAATGTGCCCCCAGCATAAAGCCAACAATTACACTGTAGTGGGCCAGATTGTCAAGCCCAACATAAGTAACTGCCAGGGCTTACGTGGCGTAGTGAAGACAAGCATGTGGTCTTTGTTAGATGGTATTTTGGGGTAGTTTTTTTATCGTCTCCACATGGATTGAAGAGAATATAAATGCATGTCGTTCAACAGTTTAATGTTTTAAGAAAAGGGGTTTTTAGAATGGTTTCAATTTTCGTAACTAAAGTTTGCAAGAAAGAAAGCGGAATAAAATTCGGTCTAAGTTTGATAAAAACATGTCAAGATTAGGGTTCGCTAGTCTATCCTAAATGTAATCACCCAATCAAATACGTGAACGAAGTTTTAACCAACATAACAGCGTATCCTCGCAAAAACGTTCATGTCTAAATCGATTTCGTGGTTGTTATTGTTTCGACCGTTAAATGATCTATCTAAGTAACAATCGAAACAATAAGCATTAAGATCAATACAAAGAGGATATCAACTTTCAAACTTATGTCTAGAATTTTTATAGTTGATAGATGAAGATATTAGGTCAAGACATGGAAAGTTCATGTCTAAAGCATTGCAAACCATAAATGTACAAAGAGTAGCCAATAACTTCATCTATATTGATCACAACATTTATTCACATACAAAAAATCAAATGGAATACATAAAATCTGAATTAACTACTTCTAACCTTGACAAGAGAGGGATTTAGCCAACCATTTCCATGATAGCTTGAGCAACAAGTTTTAGAAGAAGGTTGATCAACACCCGAGTCGAATAATCGAGATTGAATGGGAATCCACCTTCTTTTTGTAAAATATTGCTAAGAGATGATGAGAAATGGAGGAATAAGTTTTCTAGGTCAGAAAATCCTCTCAAAAGCAAGTACAAGAAAAATTAGATATTTTACAAAAAGTAGCCCATACTACTTATAGAAGTGACAGTCGTGCTGTCACGTTCGCAGTGCGAACGAATTGTTCGCCTAACGAACACCTAAAATGGCACCTGAAGTGCCTAAGTCTTGTGAAAGCTCCCTAGACAGAAATTCCAATGTTCGCTGTGCGAAGAAATGTTCGCCTAGCGAAGCCTTCACTCCACACTTTGCACAACGAGTTTATGGCCATTTCCTTGTTGTTTTAAGTCTGGGAGTGTTTGCTACCTCTTCGCCTAGCAAGCTCTTCGCTTCCTTCTTCGCCTAGCGATTTTATGGCCCTTTCCTTACTGTTTTGGATTCTTGGCCTTCGCTACATAGTTCTCCTAGCGAACTTTGTGAAGTTTTGGTGGCAGCTTCGCTAGCAAGTTCGCCTAGCGAACTTGCTGTTGTTTGCATGCTGTCTTGGTTTCTTTGTCATCTTTATTGTGTCTTAATTTCTATTTTTTCATGCCTAATTCCTGCACAATAACACATAAATCAAAGGTACCAAGACATTTTCACATAATGTTGCAAAACAACCAAAGCAAGAGTGATTTTGAACACTTTCTTGACAAAAAAGAGTGAAAGATGCCCACATTCGATAGCTCAAATAAGCAAAGTTAGGCATCTAACAGTCTTCACCCTGGATCAACTGCCCCGTGATCTTTGAAAGGTGAGTTGACCAACTCTTTCGGAAGTGGGTAGTTGTCTGATAACATGTCCCCACGTGGGGGGCACGTGGAGTCCGTGGGGAAAGCGCATGAGCTCTCCCCGTGTCAGAGAATGCTCTGCCCGAATAGTGTGCCTTGTTAATGCTTGTGCTCGATAGAGAAGATTGGGCCTTGTTGGGCCTCATCAGCATAATATTGGCTTGGGCCTGCCTGTCTGAGGAGCAGGTTCCGGCCTAGTCCATAACAGGAGTCCCCTAAGTCGTTTCTCATAGGTGGAGGAGTAATTGTTAGAACACAGATTGATTCTTAGTTATATCTCTATGTTTTGATGATAACACTAATGAAATTTTGTATTAAGAAATTATATACTCTAAATTTGTTCAAGTATTTTTTTGTTGCACATATTAAATATAATATTCTTCTGAAAGCAAAAATAAATCTGAACATTGAACTACGCAAGGCTCTGAGCATCAGAAGCATCTCGTTAGAAGACTCTGAGCGCTGCCTACAAAAGACTCTGAAGCAGAAGCTATAGAACCATCTGAAGCGTAGCTGAAGACTTTGTATGAAGAGTTTTTAGGCATTGTTTTTCAGAAGACTCTGATAGTACTGTTCGCTGCAAGTACTGAGGATCTGATCTCCAAACTCTGCTCTGACTATTACTCACGCTGAAGCACACTTGCTGCAACACTCTGATACAACAAATTCTGATAACATCAAGACTCTGATCACTCAAGGCTCTGATGTTGATTGCTGTGAGATAGAAACTTGTTGAAGAAGATAATTCAAAGTTATATCCGTTGGCTATGCCAAACGACTCTTTCCTCTTTTATGCTATACACAAGAACTCAGGCAAAAAGGATTTCTCTGAACGTTCTACTTCTAGGAAAGGTCAAGTCATATGAAGACAAAAGGCTACAGCTACTTTGCAGTACACGATCTTCAAGCTTGCAAACATCTTGGACTTCTTTGTCTATAAAAGCAAGCCTTCAACAACTTTCTACAGTTGACGAAATTGACAAAAACTATTGAATACTCTCTCAAAGCTCTCATACAAATTATATTTCTTTGTTGAATAGTTTCATTCGTTCTTAAACTTAAGTGTATAAATCACAGTTGTGATATACCTTTCATAGAAGCATTTTAAACACTTGTTTAGCTTACATTTGATTGTAAAGGTTCCTTAAGAAGACCAAGTTGTGGTCAGTAGTTCTTGAGAAGACTAAGACAGTTGCTCTTAGTGGTTGACATTGTAATCTATTTGATTATAGTGGATTAAGTCCTTGTGTAGAAAGGAAAATCACTCTTGATAGGGTGGACTGGATTAGTTGAGTTCAACGAACCAGGATAAAAATCTTTGTGTTTTCATTGCCATAATATTTTCAAAACTCTTATTCAACCACTCCCCCTTCTAAGTGTTTTTCTCACCTTTAGTTGGTATCAGAGCCTGGTTCTGTGCGTGCTATCACTTCACCGTGAACAGAAAAGATCCAGTTGAGAAAACTCTTGATATATATTCTTAGTTGATATTATGGCTGAAGCTTCAACATCCAACAACAATAGATATGAAGAAAGGGATAGAATCAGCACAAAACCCCCTATGTTTGATGGGGAGAAGTTTGACTATTGGAAGGACAGAATATAGAGCTTCTTCCTTGGTTATGATGCTGATCTTTGGGACTTAGTCATTGATGGTTATGTTCACCCCACTGATGGGGATGGCAAGAAAATTGATAGAAAATCTATGACTGAAGCTCAGAAGAAGGAGTTAAGAAATCATCACAAAGCAAGAACAATCTTATTAAATGCTATATCTCATATTGAGTATGAGAAGATTACCAACATAGAAACAACATTTGATCTTTTTGAGTCTTTGAAGATGACTCATGAAGGGAACTCACAAGTTAAAGAGACCAAGGCTCTGGCACTGATCCAGAAATATGAAGCCTTTAAAATGGAAGAATCTGAATCTATAGAAGCTATGTTCTCTAGATTCCAGATCCTCACAGCTGGATTAAAACTGCTGGACAAAGGCTACTCCACTGCTGATCATGTAAAGAAGATCATCAGAAGCTTGCCAATCAGATGGAGACCTATGGTCACTGCTCTGAAGCTAGCAAAGGATCTGAACAAGATCACATTGGAAGAACTGATCAGCTCTCTGAGGAGCCATGAGATTGAACTTGAAGAAGACGAGCCTCAAAAGAAAGGTAAGTCAATTGCTTTAAAGTCTAACAAATCTGGTAAAGCGTTGCAGGTGTTAGAAGAAAGTTCTGAAGAGTCTTCTTCTGAAGAAGAAGATGAATTGTCCCTGCTGTCCAGAAGGATCAACAAACTCTAGAAGCATAAACAGAGGAAGTTCAAGAACTTCAAGAAGCCAGATCAACGTAAAGAGTCCTCTGGACACAGAAGATATGGAAAGAAGGAGGTTGTCTACTATGAATGCAAGGAACCTGGGCACTACAAGAATGAATATCCAAAGCTTCAGAAGGGGAAGCCAAGAAGGAAGCCTGAGCATAAAAAGAAAGTTCTGATGGCTACATGGGATGATTCAGATGCATCTGAATCTTCATCAGAGTCAGAAGAAGAATGTGCCAACATGGCACTGATGGCTAGCGTGGAAGATCAAGATGAAGGAACATCTGGATCTGAATCTGATTCTGAATCTGACTCAGAAGAGGTACTTTCTGATCTCTCTAGGGAAGAACTTTTTGAGGTTTTATCAAAAGTCCTGAAAAATTATAACCAGGTTAAGCTCAAGTGCAAGAAGCTTAAATGCAATTTTGAATCTTAGAATAGTTTGTTAAAGTCAGAAGTTGCTGAGCTCAAAGAAAACAATTTGAAAAGGAAAAACAATTTTGAAAAAGCTCAACAAGACTCTGAATCTGAAACTAAGTCAAAACGTAAAAATATTTTAGAAGAATATGACTATAGTTTTTAGAAGTTTCTAGCTAAAAGCATAGATAGAAGCAAGATGGCTTCAATGATCTATGGAGCTAGCAGAAACAACAGGAAAGGAATTGGATATGAATCTTCCTCTGGAAAGGATTTAAATCCAATACATGTTGATAAACTTATCATTAAGAAGACCCCCTTATATTCTCATTTTAAGTTTGGTCATCTGAATGATATTAAACACACACGTTCTGATTAGAACGTTCCTGTGTTTAAACCGAAAGTTAGTCAGAACAAACCTGTTGTAAAAAGACAGAAGTTCAGACAAACTTTTAAGGCAACTAACCCAAAAGGACCCAAAAAGATCTGGGTACCTAAGGATAAGATAATACCTGTTGCATATGTATTTAGTAGCAAAGTCAAGACGACAATCATGGTACCTGGACTCTGGCTGCTCACGTCACATGACGGGAGAAAGGTTTATGTTCCAAAGCCTGAAGCTTAAATTTGGAGGAGACGTCAAATTTGGAGGGAACCAGAAGGGCAAGATAATTGGCTCTGGTACTATTGGCAATGGTAACCTTCCCTCTATATCTAATGTTTTACTTGTAGAATGATTAAAACATAATCTATTGTCCATAAGTCAATTAAGTGACAATGGTTATGACATAATCTTTAATAAAAAATGTTGCAAGGCTGTTAGTCAGAAGGATGGCTCAATCCTATTTAATGGAAAGAGGAAGAACAACATTTATAAAATCAATCTTTCAGAACTTAAGGTTCAAAATGTAAAATGCCTTATGTCTGTTAATGATGAGCAATAGGTCTGGCACAGAAGATTGGGGCATATTAATATGAGACATATATCTCAGATTAATAAACACAATCTGGTCAGAGGACTTCCTAAGTTGAAGTTCAACTCAGATGCTTTTTGTGAAGCATGTCAAAAAGGAAAATTTTCTAAATCTTCTTTTAAAACTAAAAATTTTGTTTCAACCTCAAGACCATTAGAGTTACTTCACATTGATCTATTTGGACCAGTGAAAACTGTAACACCCCGTTTCCCAAAATAAAATAAAGCACTTAAAATAAACAAATATCAGAGTTTCTCCCACAAACGGGATGTCACAATTTCCAACAAAATTCCACAAATCATTTCAAAACTGATTTCCAATAAAATTTCAGCGGAAATGAAGTCTTTCATAACACATACTACATATATACATTATCCATGTCATCAACATCTTTATATATAACAATCGGCCATCTGCCCAAAATAGACATAATGTCATCACATGTCTCATAAAAGTCAGATACGCCACAGGGGCACACATATCAATAATAAAACAATAAGACTCCCAAAAAGCCCCGGTGTTACGTATCAGAGTAGTCCTATGATGACACCACAGTCCAAGCTAGCTAAACACCTGGATTGTATGTACTTCCGAAGAAGCACAGACCACAACAACAGCAAAGGGGGTGAGAATCACGATCAAATAATAATGGTATAATGGTACATGAAATGAAAGGCATAAACAATAACTCATTTTTTCACATACAACATATCTGGACCTACTGTCCCATGCCAACACACTATGCATACCACAAATACAACACATCTGGACCTACTATCCCTTCATTTACAATCACAACACGCACAAACCACAATGCAACACATGCACTCAACTCAACAATTATGCAGTACCGACTCAGCTCAGGGTAGATCGCATACACTCCACCTAGCAATGATCTATCCTTACCACGCTCCTCCTGAGCCCATATAATCAAATCATCAACGTCCCCCACTTGGGACACGGGTGGTCGCATACACTCCATCCGAGCACCGATCCAAATCCCGTCCACGCTCCCCACTGGAGCACGCCAGTGAATCATATACTGCGTCCACGCTCCCCACTTGGAGCACGTGTGTGTATCACACAACATGTCCACGCTCCCCACTTGGAGCATGTGAGTACATCAAAACCTCACGTCCACACGCTCCCCACTTGGAGCACGTGAGCCACACAGGTCTCACGTCCACGCTCCTCATTTGGAGCACGTGAGCCACACATGTCTCATGTCCACATGCTATGCAAGACACTATGCATAAACACACAACACACACAGTACACACGACCCCACTGGTCCATCGCATCATAATATGCATACATACATAAGCACACAAAGTGCATTGATCCTACCGATCAACTCACCACACAACATATCACACTTCATGCACCTAAGGCATACCGGTCCTACTGACCCAATCATCACAACAACACATAAACACGACACATGTAAAGCGTATCGATCCTACGGATCCTCTCATCACAACATATCACCACAACACACTCAAGGCGTGTCGATCCCACTGATCCACATCCCTCACACAACATACAAACACAACGCACAACAAGCGTATCGATCATATGGATCCACATCCATACACATCCATACTTATCTAAACTTAACACATAATCCACCGATTATGTCCAATGCGATAAACGCCGGCCACAAGACCCTCCCACACCTCAACATACTCTCAACACCCAGCTATCATCACAACACATCAATCCGATCGCACTCAGCACCCTTATATCTCCACATACAGGTATCATAACATACACTGACGCAATCCTTCCAATTAAGTGAGTATCAAGTAATTCACATCCTGCACCACACATACACTCACCACGGCTCACGATCACGCCCATCGTCAAACATGACCAAAAAGGGTCTAGAACCACAAAGGAAGCCAACAGAACAGCAGTAGAAACACAAACTGCTGTCGGGCTTGCTGGCACATTCGCCTGGCGGAGCCCCACAGCGAACACTCGCTGGCCATTCGCCTGGCGAGGCCTCGCAGTGAACACTCGCTGGAACTCTCCTGGCGAAACTTCTGGCGAAGCCAGACAGTAGCTTCTGCCAGCACTCGCTGGCCAGTTCGCCTGGCGAAGGCTCGCCCCCTCATTCGCCCAGCGAAGGCTGGCGAACACCTGCAGATCATCAAAATTATGCACAACAGAAACAACATCCATCACCGATTCCGCCCGATTAAATCGAGTCTAACATCCACTCGCAACCAAATAACATACTACCACTTAATTACAGGGTCTATTACCGATTCTACCCGACAAATTATCAACTCTGCTCAAATAACCCACTTCCGGCTCAACATCGAATTTTCCCGGAAACCCCAAATGCACTCAAACAATTTCTCACAGCCACATGCAAACGAATTAACACATTCAATCATGACAATCACAACAACAATGACATACAATCAACATCAGATTATCATCAACATGCAAATATACTCATACATGGGGTTAGGGATTCCCCCTTCTACCAATATTCATGTAATACCATTTAACCGATATATCTCCCCCCGTTACCTCGAATTCAATTCTGATGTTGATGAAGCTTCAGAAATCCACAGCTTGATGATCTTTTTGCTTCAGCCTTTGCTCTCTTGATTGTGCTTGCTCTTTCTCCCACCGTGTGTTCGTTACTTTCACGCGTTCTTCCCCTTTCCAAATTCTCCCCAAATGCCAACTATGCCCTCAATACCCCTAAATCACCTTTTAATCCAAATAATTCCATTAGTAATAAATCCTCCTTTTAATCCCAAAGAATCCAATTTTATTTATTCTTAATCCCAATAATAATATTCTCATTTCCCTTCATTCCAAAAATCAAAATTAATATTAATATCCCAAATAAATATTATTTCCACAATTTCTTTAATTTCCAAACTCTTCCAATAATATTTTTAAATATGACAATAATAACAATAATATTAATAATAATAGTATCAACACTATTAATCATCATATTATTATTATTATTAATCATATTTTTCTAATATTATGGAACTCAATTCCTCAAACAATTTCCACACACCATGCACCGAAAAACAAATAATACGGAAAAACAAAATAATTAAAAATGGGTGTTACAAAAACTGCATCCATCAGAGGCAAGAAGTATGGATTAGTCATTGTGGATGACTATAGCAGATGGACATGGGTTAAATTCCTAAAACACAAGGATGAGTCACATTCTGTGTTCTTTGACTTCTACAAACACGTCCAGATTGAGAAAGATTTTAAAATTGTTAAAGTCAGAAGTGATCATGGAGGCGAATTTGAAAACAAATATTTTGAAAAATATTTTAATGAAAATGGCACTGCTCATGATTTCTCCTACCCTAGAACTCCACAACAGAATGGAGTTGTAAAGAGGAAAAAGAGAACTCTATAAGAAATGGCCAGAACCATGATCAACGAGACTAATCTGGCAAAGCACTTTTGGGCAGAAGCAATAAACACAGCTTCTTATATTCAGAACAGAGTGTCAGTTAGACCTCTTCTGGAAAAGACTCCCTATGAATTATGGAGGAACAGGAAACCCAACATTGCTTATTTTCATCCTTTTGGATGTATATGTTATATGCTGAAGACTAAAGAGAATCTAAACAAGTTTGATTCTAAAGCACAAAAGTGTTTCATGCTTGGCTATTTTGAACGCTCTAAAGGCTACAGAGTATACAATACTGAAACGCAGATTATGGAAGAATCTATACATGTTAGATTTGATGATAAGCTTGGCATTCAAAAGCCAAAGCAGTCTGAAAGTTTTGCAGATAGAGAAGTAATTCTCACAGACTCTGAAGGCTCGGAGGCAGAAAAGGTTCAAGTAAAAGAGCCAGAAGCAACGCTAGATGCAACTCCTTTAGCTACTCAAATGAACAACTTGAATATTTCTGAAGAATCTAATCTTAAAGGATCATCTAGAATTGAGTCTTCCCATCTAGAAGAAATGATCGTTGGAAAGAAGGATGACCCTATAAGAACAAGATCCTACCTCAGATCATCTGAAGCGTCATTATTTGGTTTGGTGTCGGTTATTGAACCAACCTCTGTGGATGAAGCTCTGTAAGACAATGACTGGATAATTTCCATGCAAGAAGAGCTCAATCAATTCACAAGAAATGACGTTTGGGATTTGGTTCCAAGACCAAAAGGATTCAACATTATTGGAACTAAATGGGTCTTCAGAAACAAGTTAAATGAAAAAGGAGAAGTTGTAAGAAACAAATCAAGGCTTGTTGCTCAAGGTTATAGCCAACAAGAAAGAATTGACTACACAGAGACTTATGCTCCTGTGGCAAGGTTAGAGTCTATTCATTTACTCATTTCTTTTGCTGCACAAAATAACACCACTCTATATTAGATGGATATTAAGAGTGCATTCTTAAATGGGATTATAGAAGAGGAAGTGTATGTTCACCAACCTCCTGGTTTTGAAAGTGATAAATTTCCAGAACATGTTTTTAAACTCAAGAAATCTCTTTATGGCTTAAAACAAGCTCCCATAGCTTGGTATGAGAGATTAAGTAATTTTCTTCTGGAGAAAAATTTTATCAGAGGCAAAGTGGACACAACTCTCTTCTATAAAACATTTAAGAAAGATCTGTTAATTTGTCAAATATATGTAGATGATATTGTATTTGGATCTACCAATGTTACGCTGGGAAAGGAGTTTGCTCAATGTATGCAGGCTGAATTTGAGATGAGCATGATGGGAGAATTGAGATTCTTTATGGGAATTCAAGTCAACCAAACTCCAGATTGCACTTACATTCATCAGACTAAATATGTAAAAGAGCTTCTGAAGAAGTTCAACATGAATGATAGTAAGTCAGCAAAGACTCCAATGCATCCAACAAGCACTCTTGGTAAAGAAGAGGTAAGTAAGAAAGTAGATCAGAAACTCTACAGAGGTATGATTGGATCTCTTCTATACTTAACTGCTTCTAGACCTGTCATTCTATTCAGGGTATGCTTGTGTGCAAGATTCCAATCAGATCCTAGAGAATCACACTTAACAGCTGTTAAGAGGATTCTAAGGTATCTGAAAGGTACGTCTAATGTGAGTTTGTGTCACAGAAAATCTGATGAATTTAAACTAGTTGGATTCTATGATGCTGATTACGCTGGAGACAGAGTTGAAAGAAAAAGTACTTCTGGAAGTTGCCAATTTATGGGAAGAAATTTAATCTCCTGGTACAACAAGAAACAACCTACAATTGCTCTATCAACCACAGAAGCAGAATACATTGCTGCTGCTGGATGTAGCACACAGATGCTCTGGATGAAAGTCAGCTAGAAGACTATCAGATATTTGAGAGTAATATTTATATATTATGTGATAATACTTCTGCTATATGCTTGTCTAAAAATCCAATTTTACACTCTAAAGCTAAGGATATAGAAATTAAACATCACTTCATTAGAGACTATATTCAGAAGGGTATTATAAACTTAGACTTTGTTGATACAGATCATCAATGGGCTGATATTTTCACAAAACCCCTTGCTGAAGATAAGTTCAAGTTTATTCTGAAAAATATTGGTATGGAATTGTGTCCAGAATAATATTTATCAGAAGCAATTTTCTTAGATGAAAAATGTTTAAACTCTGAAGTATTTCATCTGTCATTTATTTAATTTCTTGAATTATTATTTCTATGTGTATCTGAACTAACAAGTCTCAGAGGATCTGAACGTTGGCTAATGTTTCATTTCTCAAAGAGTTTTCAGAAGCACATGCAAGCAAACACGTGTAACTCAGAATCTGAAAAGATGGAGTGCACAATACTGAAAATACGTTTAAGGTACTGTTTGAATATTTGGTTTCTTGTTTTCCCCCCAAACTGTCAGAATCATTAATGCTTGAAATGATTATATTCTTTTCATTAAATGCTAAGTGCAAGCGTGCTGATCATGTGACCCTTGTGTGCCTTAATTTCTTCTATAAATGCCACAACTTTACACACTTCACACTTTTCACTCTCACGAACACCTTGTATGCATTTCTTCTTGTTTCATTGCTTCCATCTCTCTCTCAAACCCAAACATCTCAGAAACCCTAAACCTTCAAGAATTTCCATGGATACTTTATCTTCATCGTCTGCTCAGTTCCAATCTTCAATGGCTATTGTTTCTTCCTTAAACATGGGTTCTGTTGCGTTTAAGGAACCTATCAGAACATTACTCACACCTGTTCACAAGTTGGAAGTTTTGTGTGAATCCATTGTTAACTTTGAATCGTATGCTGAAAATGGGTATGATCTTCATCCCATTGTTGATGCACAGTGTTGGACCAAGTTTTTTGACAGACTGATGGGACCAGTTTACCCTTGTCTGGTAAAGGAATTTTAGATACATGCTTCTACTTGCCCAAAGTTCATAGTTTCATTTGTTCTGGGTAAAGAAATTATTATTACTGAAGACTTGATAAGGAAACTCATAGGATATGAGGAAACTGATGGAGTCACTAATCTACCATCTGGGCGTGTGGATATGACTGATGTGTATAAAGAAGTTTGCTCAACTGGAGTAGCTTCTAACAAGATTAAGGATTTGAAGCCAGTTTACAGGATCTGGGCTAAGATTTTCATGAGCTGCATTCATCATAGAAAATCTTCCAATTCTCCAGATTATGTTAACACTGATCAGCTATACTTTATGTATTGTCTGCGTCAAAGCACCAAGGAGGATCTGCCATATCTTCTGTTTAATCATCTGTGGACACACGTTAAACAGTCAAGGGAAGAGGTCAGAACCAAACATCAGAAGCTGAGGAACTGGATTCCAATGGGAAGACTTATCTCAGACATTCTGACTGAGAATGGTCTTGTTAGTCATCTGGTAGAAGCTGGAATGAAGGAAGAATTAGCTTCTGCAGTTGGAAAACCTCTGAACGGGAAGAGTCTTCAGAGGATGAAAGTTGTAGAAGAAGTTACTTCTTCTCCAAAGAAATTAAACACTGAAGAGGTCACTCAAAGAAGAGTTCCAGTTGAAAATTTTCCTATGTTCTTTGCTAATGAACCAAGGGAGATTATTCTGGATTACATTACAGAGTGTCTGAAGAGGGAATTCCTCTACCAGCAAATCTGGTTCAGAAGGCAGGTGAACCTGCTCCAGATCTTTATGAGGCCAGACACAAGAAGAAGAGAAAGGTTGCTGCAGAAGAACCTTCTAAACCCAAGAGGAAGGCTACTGGTGAAGCTGGTGCTGTCAAGCCTAAAAGGGTCAAGAAGCAAGAGATCAATCCTCCAGAGGCAAGTCTAGACGAGATTCTAGAAATTGTCAAAGAGGTATTAACATCTGATGAAACTCTCCATGAACCTATACCATCACCTTCACCTTTTCCTCCTCATGTTTCTAAACCTAAGAAACCTTCTGTTACAGCTTCTTCTGTACCCCAACCTCTAGCAACTCCATCTAAAAAGTATACATTTGAACCAACACATTCTAAACCATCTGATATTCCCCCATCTGACAAACAAACACCTGCACCATAGTCATCTGAAATTCCCCCACCAGAACCACAAACTTCTAATCCACCAGAACCAACACCGTCAGAACGAAACCAACCAGAACCAACTCCACAAGAACCAGAACAACAACGACCACAACCAGAATCTATCTAACCATCTGAACCTTTTATACCTGATTATGTAGTCCTAGATATTCAACCCTTGACTACTTTGGTTGAACTCTCTTCTACATCCTGCCATTCATCTGAGTCATCTGATTCATCTGAATCTGACCTACCACCAAAAGTTTATTCACAACCCTCTCTCCGTGGCTATGAACCCAGAACTTCTGAGTTTGTATTTGTTACTTCTTTCAAACCTCATCCCTCTGATCCCCTTCCTTTTGGTCTAAAATTTAAAAACTTTTACACCAGAATAGAATCATCTGACCCTACCACTCCATATAAACCTATTTCTTCAACAATCATTCCATCTGTTCTTCAAACCTATCTTACACAACAACTAGATATCATTCCATCAGAACCTCTGCTTTCTCATAAATCTGTTTTTACCCCCTACACTTCTACACCATTTGATGTCATTCCCTCTGCATCAAATTTCAAACCTTTTCTGTTTCCCACTTCATCTTCATCCAGATTCAAAACTGTCACTTCCTCATCTGAACATCTCTCACCATCCTCTTATCCTCGTCCTCTGTTCATCATCCCAACTCTTACCATACCACCTCCAATAGAACAACCCAAACCAACACCTCTGGAAGCCTACCTTAAACCCAAATCCAGATTAGATGTTGATGCCTTATTTGCTAGTTTCAAGAAAGAAATAAGGATGAGTTTGAACTATGTTCAAGAGGAATGTCTCTCAAGCATTAATCTAGAAGCTTCTGAAGAATGCTGGAATATGTTCATTGCCAGATTCAACTCTGTGGCTTCTAATATGAAGACCATTTGCTCTGATGACGCAAATGTCAGATTTGCTGAAGTTGTCAGACAGACACTATGGAATGTGAACAGATGTCCTACATTGCTTCTTGAGGACGCACCTTCTACTTCCAGAGTTACTGCTACTTCTGAAACTCTTGAAGAATCTGCTCCTGAAGTCACTATGGAAACCCATCCTTTGGCTCTGATGATTGTTGACCAACCATCTGAATCTGTGCCTCCATAATCTGCATCTGCAATGGTAATTGACTCTGCTCCTACTCCTGCATCAGGATCTGCTCCGTCTACTTCTTCTGAGATTAAGAAAGAGAATCCAGACTTAGAAGACAATATTACTGTGTTGGAAGCTGGTCAATCTGAGATAAAATCCTGGATGGCAAGGCAAGATCAGAAGACTGACAACATTGAGAAATGGATGTCCAAGCAAGAAGAATCTTCTTCTGAGATCACACATCTTCTGAAGATGCTTCTCTCCAAACAATCTTATCTTTATGTTTTTATCTGATGTTTGAGCACTTGTTTGCATTTCTAATCTGATGCCTTTTCTATCTGGATATTTTAATGAATGAATCTATGAATGTTTTCTCTATATGATTATATTTTTTTTCTCTCTGTTTCCTTTTATTTGTCTTTAAAAGTTTCTTTTTGATTATGACAAAAAGGGGGAGAAAATGAAATTCTGAATGTTCAAATAAACTTTAACTGAATGGAATTCAGACATATCAAATCATAACTAACATGAATTTTTAGTCTTTCAGAACTATAATGATAAATCTGACAAAATTCATTAAAGTAACTCTGAGATCCCCAGATCAAGTTTTAACCAATCAGGCTCTGATTCTGAAACGTTCATCCAAATCAAGCTCTGATTCTGAAAAGAATACTCATGCAAAAAAGGAAGTTTTTATTCCTTCTTAGTATTCAATTCAGGAGGATATTCATAATCTCAGGGGGAGTTATATTTAACTCTTTATTTAACAAAATTTCCTATGTTTTTGTCATCATAAAATAGGGGGAGATTGTTAGAACACAGATTGGTTCTTAGTTATATCTCTATGTTTTGATGATAACACTAATGAAATTTTGTATTAAGAAATTATATACTCTAAATTTGTTCAAGTATTTTTTTGTTGCAGATATTAAATCTAATATTCTTCTGAAAGCAAAAATAAATCTGAACATTGAACTACACAAGGCTCTGAGCATCAGAAGCATCTCGTTAGAAGACTCTGAGCGCTGCCTACAGAAGACTCTGAGCGCTGCCTACAGAAGACTCTGAAGCAGAAGCTACAGAACCATCTGAAGCGTAGCTGAAGACTTTGTATGAAGAGTTTTTAGGCATTGTTTTTCAAAAGACTCTGATAGTACTGTTCGCTGCAAGTACTGAGGATCTGATCTCCAAACTCTGCTCTGACTATTACTCACGCTGAAGCAAACTTGCTGCAACACTCTGATATAGAAAATTCTGATAACATGAAGACTCTGATCACTCAAGGCTCTGATGTTAATTGTTGTGAGATAGAAACTTGTTGAAGAAGATAATTCAAAGTTATATCCGTTGGCTATGCCAAACGACTATTTCCTCTTTTATGCTAGACACAAGAACTCAGGAAAAAAAGATTTCTCTGAACGTCCTACTTCTAGGAAAGGTCAAGTCATATGAAGACAAAAGGCTACAGCTACTTTGTAGTACACGGTCTTCCAGCTTGCAAACGTCTTGGACTTCTTTGTCTATAAAAGCAAGCCTTCAACAACTTTCTACAGTTGACGAAATTGACAAAAACTATTGAATACTCTCTCAAAGCTCTCATACAAATTATATTTCTTTGTTGAATAGTTTCATTCGTTCTTAAACTTAAGTGTATAAATCACATTTTTGATATAGCTTTTGTCGCACCCTAATTTTTGACCTTAAGATTCCTCCTCCTTTTTTTTTATCTTATACGTTATCTTTATTCTTTTTTACGCCTATTACCACCAATCAATCTGTGCAGGTGTGATATTTTCATGTATAGATTCTTATGATCAAGCATCGCAGGGACAAGACACAAATCATGGCGATTAAGGCTTTTGGCGCCATCAAATATTTGTTGCTATGAACGCGAGATAAAATTCGAGGCGACGTCCGAGTTTGGTCTGTACTATTTGGAGCTCAGTCAATGAAGTTCATTTGGGTAAAATTGAATTTACGTACTTGACAAAGTTCAAGTCAAAAGTCAAAATCAAGTTACTATGTGACCCAAGTAATGATGTCTGTGAAGATTCAGATTTGGAAGTTTATAAACTCAAGTTATAGTCCTCACGAAAGCTCAAGTCAGCACTCCAAAGTTAAGGAAAACTCATTATGAATATTGTCCCAATCTTTTATTAGTTGGGGGGTCACTTTGAAGTTGCCATACCATTAATCCACTCTGGGATGACGTACCTTTTATAATAAAAAGCCTCAAATATCAAGGGCATTACCCGCCAAACTTAAGACACCATAATTGAACAGATTTACGGAATGCAATTTAATATTTGACAATTCAAAGCATTTGTATTAAGCCAATATGGATTGCAAAGGCATTGTCTACTTTACAATATTGAGCAACTCAGTATACGACAAGGCCATTACTGAAATCCAAACAATTAAGAATGGTTTCGAACCTCAAGATTCTGTTATAATTAAGTTATTCTGCATCCTAAGCTATCTGGCATAAATCCTAAATACAATAAAAGTATCCAAGTTACAATCGTGGACTTCTACAGCTCAGAGTCCATAAACCAAACACTTCTGTCGATAGCTTCAAGCTAACTCGCGTACAGCGACACCTCATCGTTCATATCCAGCCGCTGCAAATAAACACTAAAGCAAGATCAGTGGCAGCACAAATAAACATTTAGCGCATTAAACCACATACACGGTTCCACGATGGTAACTTCGAAGGATTGTGCTCCGTAACCGCATTTCTACAGCCTGCATATCAATAACGTAAGACAACAGTCAAGGCACATGAATAACTTAAGATGATTCATTCTTGATGTACAGTTTAAGACACACCAGAGATTACGGCAGGAAACCACTTTTTTCCAAAGCAGGCCCAACAGGCCGCATATTACCGGCACCGAGGATGGATCTGTCATCTAAGTACTAGTTGAGAGTAACACGACGTTGAACATTATTGCAAAAAAACCGTTAAGATAAGAGAACAAAAACAGAAATTAATAAGGTAATCTCAATTTGAAATGAGACTGAGAGCAACAGATACTGATCAAGCAAGGAAAGAAAGGAGAGTTATCAAGGTTATAATCTCAGGTTTCTACAACTCGGACTCCACTAATTCAACGCTTTTCAAAGGTACTAAAAAAGGTTAAGCTTTCCTTGAGCAACCGTTAGTCCCTATCAATCCCCCCATCGGTACGTAGGACAAGCTTCGCCTTGCTTATGTGTATGGTTTTGTTTGGAACGCTACTTGCACCTGAAAAGAAGAGGATAAAATAAGCTACGAGATTTAACAATAAACTCATAGTACCAAGCAATCAAACGTTTCAGACCAAGGCAGCGATCATACCTAAGTGGGTTTGTCAATGAATCGCCAGTTTATGAGCTTCCCCATTACATCTTGTCTTTGCTGAGCATATTAGTCTAAAACACTCGTCGTAGTGCCAAATGAACAAAACGAAAACCTTTCGTTCAACCAAATATTTTATCTCCTAATCTCTAACGAGGATCATAATTTGAAGGCAGGAACTCATCAGACACTCTTAGGCCACAACCTCCAGCTGCTGCTACTATGAGCCAGAACCTGACGCGGTTTGCTCGAGCATGTCATAGTACCATCCTACAGCTGACAAACAGAACATATTAAATCAGTAAAACAGGGAAAGAATAAAAAAACCATAGTCCAAGATATGCCTTCTGACATCTTTCAGAGATACTTGTTTCATCGAGATTATGCCTCCGTGCCAAGCGCTACAGTGCAAGGTGTGGTTGAGCTTCTGGTCTGAGTTTCATCACAACTCACTTTATGAAATTCTAGCTGCACCAACCCAGCATAAACCAAGGGGAACCAACTTCGATGATGTCTGAATATGGTTTAAAATTGAAGATATGCATCACACTTTGAAACATGGATCCATTGGCACCAACCATACCAGAGATAGACAACAAAGCTGGCCGCTACTCAGAATCCAAGTTTGATGAGAATGGTTCATAAATTGATGTCTTCAAGGGTTCAAACAACATCCATAGTTAGTGATCATGTTGATTGGAGCAGGGACATACAGGTTCTCTGTGACGTATTAAAAAAAGGAGGGCTTCCCGGAAGAAATGTTGGAATGCAACCGCAATTAGATGTTGCAAATGATGACCTTGAAACCACCACGAGTTCCCGTGAAACCACCACGAACCCACCGGCGATCCATCTTCATTGTTCCTCACGGGTAGGCTCCTTTCAACTAACGGTTTCCACTTATGACTGATGTTTTGTTTTGTGATAATTTGATAGGTCATGGCGGGATCACGAAGCAAAGAAAATGGAGAAAGCAGAGAGAATTGACGGAAGAATTAGGAAGGGAAATGGAGAGGGAAGAGAGAGTCGAACGACGAAGAAGAAGAAGGGGAAAAGGGGATTTAGGGTTTCTCTGTCTTTTTCAGTTTCTACGTTGTAATATAATCACACACGACACACCCACATACACATATGATGCACCCTTCATTCACGGCCACACGATCTGCATTAGATCATGATCGTACACACTACAATGCGTCCCTATGATAAACTTCACAACCTGCATCACGCCGGATCCGTCCACGCCCCTTGATTAATCCATTAAACCTCTAATTAATCTCATTAACCACTCATTAACAACCATTAAGTTGCCACCTTTTTTAGTTTAATCATTAAGCTATTTTAATTTAATTTAAACTAATAATTAATCTTTTTGCTAATAAGTAATTAAAACAAATTAATAATTTTCTTAATCAATCATCTTTATGTAAATAATTTAATTAATCCCTCTTTCTTATAATAATATTTAAATAAAAATCTATTAATTTAACTTCTATTTATTTAAAATCTTTATAATAATAACTTAAAACTGTATTTGTATTTGTTAATTAGAGAGGTCCATTATTAATAATAATAATTATTTATTTAAAATCTAGAAACTTAATCTTTTTTTTAACTCAATTTAATTTTAATATAACCTTTTATTAAAATAAATAAACCTCCCTTTAATAACCAATTTGTTTATAAAAAAATTATTTATTAGAAATTATTTCTATCCAACTTAAGCAATCCGATTTCACCAAAAATTATTTTTATAATTTTAAATCAACTTTTTTTTTCCTAAAAACGATTTCACTAGAAAATAATCAAATAATTTTCTCATAAAATCAATTCAACCATTTTTCTTAAATAATCTCACCAAAATATAATCTAATCTTAAAATCAATTCAACTAAAATTAATCAATATCCCATAATTTAATTTGCCGCGGTGAAATTTGGATACCAAACTATTAATTAGTTTGAATCTTATTCATTTGCAACCGAAGTTTGATTTATCCAAAGGAAGGGATAAAAATCGAAATTCCCAAAATGTAATGCAAATGCAAGCTAGAGAGTTATAGGTTCGGGGGTTGGTTAAACTTAGGGAAGATGCTAGCATCCTAAGTTTCTGTAGTACTCTACAACAACCTCTTGTTTTATGTTGTTTATTTGATAAGGTTTATCTGCTTAATGGTTGAAAGACCTAGGGGTTTGATTCTAAGTATACTCGATAAGATGTCACATCTTATGCCTACATATCCTTACGGGAGTGGAATCAGAGTATCTGTAGTTCCCCTAAAGGGTTTAAGGAGTTCTTTGACTGTGGTCAAAGTTCCTACGGGTTTAGGGTAGTTGGTAGATTGATTTTAGGAGAAAAGGCGGGTTGTCATTTTAAGAGAGATTTAACCGCCACAAATTATAGGAAAATAGTCTTTGCATCGTCTTAAGAGAAGGACTCAAGTACTCGAATATTGATCAATGAGTACGCCTCTATCTCTCTTAAGGCAAAATCCCTACGAATTGATTGTATTATTGTGGGGTGGAGATTCTATCTCGCTTAAGATGATTAACATCTATTTCTCTATTGTGTTTGGATATTTGTTGTTGAGTTGATTGTTTGTTTCTATGTTGTAAAGTAAAGACAAAGGTCGTCCTATGGGGTAGTATCTGTCCTAAAAGATCGACTTGAATGTGATCAAGGATCGAGGGAGTATGATGCAAATGATGTGCACTACACACAAGTGTTGACTCATGTGTAGGTTTTTCCTTTGGACGGAATGCGATGCGAGAATATAAATTGCGGTAATGTAAATTGCAGTAAAATAAATGCATATAAGGTAAAACATACACACGCATGAAAGCGCTAGGTGCAAGTGTGAGCTGTGAATGTGAATCGTAAATTTGAGGTGTAAGCGTGCACGATTGATTAAGTTACATTATGATGTTGATTGTTTTTTTAGGCGAGGTTGAATTGATTTTAGGAATTGATTTTATGAGATTATATTAGAGGGTGAAATTAGATTAAGTGAATTAGGTGTATAAATCAATCAAGATTTGGATGAAAATGATTTTTAATTAAATGAGGGATCATTCAATAAAATAAATTGTAGTATTTTTTATTAATTATCATAAAAAAAGGTTAATTTTATGAAATAGGTTCTTTTAAATAAAATAGCTTCAATTATAATTAAAAAAAAGTTGTTATTACTTAAAATTAATATAGATTTTTGTGAATAATACAAGTTATTAGGAAAAAGTTTATTATTAAATGTGGTTTTGTTAAATTAAAAGAGGTAGATTTTGAACAATTTATATTCTTGTGAAATAAAAGTTATTGATTAGGTGAATTAGATAAAAATTAATTTAAGTAGAAAAATTTTATTAGTTAAATGAGGTTAATTAAATAAATGGGCTGTTAATTAAAAAGCTGTTTTTTAAAAATAGGATTAACATATTAATTAATTAAGAGGTAATTAAGTATTAAAGGTTGTTAAGATTAAAAAAATTGATTAAATTAATTAGTGTTGATTAGCTCATTAAAGTTGGTTAGGGGGTGAATTAACGATTAATTAATGGTTAACAGGCTAATTCGTGTAATTGTGTGCGCATGGGGTTATGAGGGCATACGGTGGGTGTAAACGTGAGGGTTGCCCAATCTGATCCGTTGGAGATCAGAGGGGCTGTGTTGTGAGGTGTACAATAATTGGTGTGTGTGATGTATGTGATTATACAATACAAAAAATCACAAACACTGAAAACCCTAATTCCCTGAACGAACCCCAAATTCCCCTCTTCTTCCTCTCGATCGCCGTTCTTCTCTTCCTCCTCTCTGCTTTCTCCACCGTCTTTCTCTCATTCTCTTTCGCCTCTATCATCTTCTTTCCCCTCACGTCTTCCCTTCTTCTCTCATCATTTTCTTCTTCTTCGCCGTTTCGCCCTGTTCCTTCGATTTCGCGTTTCCCCGCTTTCTAAATCTAACGCTGAAAAAAAACCAGAAAACGAAAATCAATCAAACAAAAATCATATCTTCAGTACAACCAACTTACAGCGTAAATGGGTTTCTGTGTAGGTGATTTCGTCGGTGTCGATGAGGGTGGTTCCTCCGGTGGTGGTTTGAGAGCGGTAATACGTGGACGGATGGCCGGCGGATGAGGTTTGCGAAGGGGATTCCGGTAAAATTGAAAAGATAAGTTCTCTCTTTATAATTTAGGCTTTTGAATGGATTTTTGCTTTTGTTAGGGTTTCAACTTGGGGATTTTTCGGCTGGGATTTTTCTGTGGGCTTTTGCTATGAGTTTATGGATTTTTTGAATTTGGGATTTTCGAATGTTGTTTATGTTTGTGGATTTTTGTAAATTTCTCGTGGATTCTAGCTGTGTTCTGAATTGTTGTGTATTCTTGTGTTTCGTATCTGTGAATCCGCTGTTTTGAAACTCGGTTCCCCCCCTCCTTAAAACTTCTTTTGTCTCTTCTTTAAATAGGCCTTGGGGTGATTTGAAATTGACGAATGAATTTATGTGAAAGATACCCATTTTTAGAAACGAATTAAGTTGTCTTGACTTGTTTTGGAAACCAATAATTGTTGAGATCATGCCGTTAGGTTTTTTGTGATTACTTCCTTTTCCAAATTCAACATGTTACGATACTGACTTCAATTCTTGCTTTGTCTATATTCAACATGTCGTGAGATTGTTTCAGAAAAGCATTGATGACAGTGATATCATTTCCCTTTTAATTCCAACAAATTTGGCTATATTTGGCTGATGATAACCACCTTTGATTGCATCATGACTTTTGTTGTCTCTTTTTGACAGTATGTGTACAAGCATCGTATGGATGGAAGTGCAGAGAAACACGCATAACAGCAGCTCCCAGAACGAGGAATATTTCGACGTCATCCCTTATTTGAAGCACTCAAATATCAAGGATATGGATGAGTATTAAGCCATTCCAGAACTTCATTGCCTTCAAGTAACGTGGCAGGAAGCACCAATATCATGGTTGCATAAGGTGCCATGTAATAAACTGTGTTTATACTGTCGAACTTGTATCCGTGTAAAAGAGATTCTGCAAGGATGGTTTTTGTAGATGTAGCCAAACAGCCAAGTAAGGAAGCACAAACTCCAAACATATTAAAGCTCGTTTCTGCTACAGATATGAGAAAAATCCCTCCAACAATGGGTATAAGAGAAGCCCAAATACGCCAGTCAAAATACTTCTTCCATATTAGCCATTGCAAAACAACTGTTGTTGCAGGTGTGAATGACTTTATTTCTATTACTGTCATATATCTGAATTTACTGCCCTTTGAGCTGCACATATAAGTTACTTATGACTATGTATGTGTTGTATAGCTGACTGGTGTTTTATTAAGGGCTGAATCCTTGGTTTGGCACTTTAACTTTCAGGGAAAAACTGTCACTTGGAGCGTAGTCATCGTGGAAGAAATCCTTCACCGGATTGCCAACGGGAGATGCTCTTGAACTAGTTAACGGGAGCTTCGGGTTGGTTCTAACGAAGCTGCTGCAGTTCTAAATCCTAATGTCTCAAGAGGTAAGAACTGACATCCCATAAGGTATGTGTAAACTGCATTGATCTGCCGAATATGTTGAAGTATCCTTAGCTAACAACCGTATTCACATACTCCCCCTCCTTGCAATTTGTTAATATTTCATTCAATATTTTGCAGGGAATTGGCTTGTTGTATGCCGGTTTATAGAGTGTGAAGTCTGATTCGGTAATTTCGTCTTGATATTGAGATTGCCAATCTCGTTCTAAATTGTTTGAGAAAGAACTCGCTGAACATGCTGCTCGTGCAGGTGCGCTTGGGAATTGATAACATTGTAAGTTGGTAGTTATATGCGTTTGGTTAAACTCCTTGTAGTTTTTGAATTTGTTCTATAATCCATTGTATTGCAATGGTCTGTATCTGAGAAATTGGAACATGAAGTTAAGGCTAACGCAGCTGACAAGAGTCTGCTTCAAGTTGTTAACGAGAAAATTAATTGTCGATGATTGTGTTGAACCTTAATACGGGAATAAACTGATATTGTCTGAAAACACGTTGGAATGCTGCTTAAGAACACGGTTTATGATGACATACTTTCCCTGTTGATTATAACATGTCCAACCATATTTCTCATTAACGCTTGATTCAATGTTGTTAATGTTGTCTTAGCTCTGTTTTACTGATCTGATTCAAATTGACCCTTTTGCATATCCTGTTGAAATTGTTGCAGCAGGTCCCTATAGGTTTCCATTATCCCACTGCTGTTTTACAAATGAAGCCAACAGTCGCCAGGTTTACGAGTTTTGTGTATGCCTATGCTGAAATTCACATGCTTTAAGGACCTGGCCCGTATTGATGGTGCGTGAGAGCCTCTCATGATGCAGGGTATTCTCCCCTACTACTTGATTAGTGTTGGCCTTCAGATTGCCGTGGTCAACTTCGACGGTGGGGTACTGGCGGTTATGCTTTAGTAAGGGCCTTACAATCTCATGAGCTTTAAAATTCAATTTACTTATGCTAAGACTTCTTACTAGTAGGAGTCACTGCACATGTTATCTGTCTCCATGGTTTTATGCAGACTGCAGGATCCTTGCACATCAGCTGATACCAGCGACCATCGGGTTGGTTTACTAAGATTTTCTGGCTAGATTATTGATGCTATGGGTGTGTTTGTTTGCTCCCTGGAATCTCATGGCAATGACAGTGGGTTACTCACCGCAAGGTTGGATAAGTTTATGATTACATGATGTCGCTTTCGAGTGCATGGCTCGAATCCTGTATGCTTTAAAGGAAAAAACTGAAGTAACCCAATGCACAGCGTGTGGAAGAACCTGTTCTGCCAATTTGGATTTGTCCATTTTATAGTAGTCGTGGCTCAGAACTTCAAGATGTGGGATTGGGTGCAATACTTGTAAAGTTTAAGTGGTCCTTTAAGTTGTAACCTTTGAGTGACTTGTAAATAAATTACTTTGTAAACACTTGATTTTATGACATTAAATTGGGTTGCACTTCTTGTGATAAGCTTGAAATATACTTAGCTCTTGTAGCTTTGTCATGGCTTTAATTCTGTAGTCTCCACTGCGTATGTATATTTTCTCGGGAAAATTTGATTGGGAGTTATAGCATCCGTCCTTGTGAGCTAGTCTTGGGAGGCAATCTCCATTTTCTTTCACTTTAGTAACACCACATACAACGAGATGTAGCCTTCAGATGTACATCCTTAAGTAATAAGCATAAGCCATCAGCAAATTAAATGTAGGCCTAAGTACCAATCATATAAAAGTCTTCCGTACAAATCCAAATAAGTTCTTCTCAATACTCAATGAATTCAAGGGCGGGCCTTCATTTTATTTTGAATAGAATCCAAAATGACATCCTTGAAACTTTGTAATGACTTATGATGCGCCTTCCATTCGACCTGATGCAGTCACTTCTACATGACTTGCAGAGCATTAGAATTCTTCAGGACATACACAACGCTTTCCTGACTTTCAAAAATCTTTTAACTATCTGCAGAATAAACAAAACTAGGTAAAACGGTTAGTTCCGTAGAGATGATTAATCTAGGTGGTGTGCGAGAAAATGCACAAGGAAGCGGGATCTTGAGGTCAAAAATTAGGGTGCAAAAGATGCCCCTATTTAAGTTACTTCTATCCGGAGATACGGAGATTGAAATCTTCGTCTCGACGAGATAGGAGGGACTTAAATACAAACATTGCATGGATTTTTGGCCCTAAGAAGCCACCGAATGCATATGATATGCAATGATATGAAAATGCAAGACAGAAGATCCTATGGAGATATGATGCCATAGGGGAAGGAAAAAAATGACACACGGGAAGGACAGACTCGACAAAGCGAGACTCCACGGGGAGAGATTGACAATCATAAAGTGTCTGTAAATATGTTGTAACAAACTTGTGGGAAAATCCACTTGAAGAACCTACTGCATAGGTCAAATGTAATTGATTCAAGATATCAGTCGGAGAAGTCTACTGTCGAGACTTGTAACATCATTGTGGAGAACACTTTTTGCCAAAGCGTCTACTGTTAAAATTTTTCAAGGAATCTACTGCCGAGATTCTATGTTGAATCTGCTGGAGACATACTTCTGACGAAGTCTTCTGAAAATCTAATGCCGAGATTAACCAGGAAACAAAACGAGATATCTACTGCCGAGGTCTACTGGTAATCTACTGCCGAGATTATCCAGGAAAAGAGATAGAAACACCTACTGCCGAGGTCTTTTGGGAATCTACTGCCGAGATTAGCCAAGAAATGAAAGAAATACCTACTGCCGAGGTCTTCTGGGAATCTTCTTCCGAGATTAGCCAGGAAATGTAAGATGTCTTTGAATAAGTTGAGTATTCTGTTTGAAAATAATGTGAACAAAACCTCCCCACGCCTCATGATCTGGGTACCATGAACGGGTCTCAGTTTCTTGAAATAACCTCCCCACGCCTCATGTTGTGTTTGCCATGAACGGGTCTCAGTTGTAGATTTTGTAGATCGTAGATGTCACTGTAGGTTGTAGAACTTCTTGGCTGTGAGCCATAATGTGTTATAAATTGTAGAACTTTGTAAATGTAATTGAGATTGTAAAACTTCACCGGGGATCTTTAGAAGAGACGTAAGCCGGTTGAATTGTAAAGTATGTCTTCTCAAATAAAGAGAGACTAATGAGATAAGCTTCTTCGACTTCCATGGGGAGATGTCACCTGATGGAAATAAACTTGTGTGATGAACTCGCTAGGGAATACATTCCTGAGGAGCATCTTGGCTGTTACAAAAATGTGTGAATTCTCAAATAAAGAGAAATGTCTATATGTTTTTCCATTTACCAAGTCGATAATCACTAGGGATGGACAAACTGTCTTGAAGAGACTGCCATTTGTTGTTTTGATAGAAAATCCTTTTTTGAAAATGAGTTGCTCAAATAAAGAGCTGCTTGCAATTCAGATATAGATTGTTGAGAAAATCTGATAACGCTGGAGAAGTATACGTCTTTAGATAGTGATCTTCATAAAATTCTCTTGAGGAAAAGTGCAAAATAAATGCACTTTTAATCCATATTCAAAAGTAAGAGATATCCATAATGTGATTGCCAAGGACCGAAGTTCACTTCAGGAAATAACCGAAGAGAAACTATCAAGAAAGACTCGACCATCGAGGTATGAGCTCAAATGGGATGTACTAAAATAACCGTCTTTTACGAGGATCGAACTCTGTGGGGAAATAGAAATATTGTACTCTTTTTGCCTAGGGATGACAACTCTAATTGGAAGGAGAAGACGCGCCCAACCACTCGGGGATAAACACGACCAAAGAGACAGAACATGCAACACAAAGATGCAAGAGTTCACATGCCATGCTATCTATCTATATGATATGCGTATGTTTATGCTGATAAAACAAACGAAAGAAGCAAACGGAGATGAAATAAACATCTCGAAGCAAACATCCAACCAATCCTCGAAGATAGAAGTACTAATGGGGATAGGTGGAGAACCAAATATGGGATCACACTCCTGCTTCAGGGCTTCAAAAACTTCTCTTGGGGAATGGAGAACATTCCACTTAGGGATAGGACATCTTGATCTTTCTTGAAAAATTTATCAGGATGAATCATAGTTGTCTTGTTGAAGATGAGAATAAAGATCTACTAGGAGTGGATCTAACTCATAATGGGGGAACTCCATGGATGAAATACATATTTTCTTCACTGGAGAGATTCTTACTGGAGTTGTAGATAGGGATACCAAAACTGAGGTTTCGCAGGGGATAAAATAAATATCCTCTTCAAGTGGGGAAACTTGGGTTAACATAGCTTGTTGAATATGTCGTAGTTGAAACTTCAAATGGGGATGAAATAAACACCCGCCTTTCTGGGGAAGATCGGCATTGATGGAGATCCACTGAGGAGTAAAGTACGTCCACTTCACTGGGAAGGTGAAGTTGGAGAAGATTCACTGAGGATTAAAAATGTCATCCACTTCATTGGGGAAGTGAAGTTAAATAGGTCACTGAGCATTTTGCATCTAAAAGCTTCATCAAAGAATGTCATGGCCACCTGGAGTAAAATATCGGGGACATGAATGAAGAATTGTTATGAAATTGCTGAAAAATTGTACTGAAGACTGCGTGGTAGTCACTATTTGAACAATAGTTGTTGCACAGGGATAAGATGATATTTGCTTCTCAAATGCCCCAAGTCCTATGGTTATGAGAAGAAGTCGTTCCAAGAGGATTTTACAGAAAACATGGCGTCCCATTGTTTTCAAACTCTTGGAGAGATTCCTCGAATCTCGACGTAACTAACCCTGATTGAAGGTATTATGGTTGAATCTTCAAAAACAACTCTTTAAGTGAAGTCAAATTTGCACAAAATAACTACATGTAAATAACTTGCTCCAGGTCAGCTGAGTCTTCAAATTTTAATCGGTGATGTCTTCACGTAATCTTCCTAAGATATCAAACAAAGTTAGCAAGTCAGAAATGTTAATTTCGAAACTGTTAATGCAACACACGTGTTTGTCTTGAAGTTTTGAAAAGAGATGTCACTATAACTTGTGACCAAATCACTAGTTAGGATATAGATCTATTTTTATAAAGCCAGCAAAATTTGAGCATAGCTCAATAGGAGTCAGGAAACGTCATTTCACTGAGTATGCTTTCGAAGTAAACTTTACTTCAATTAGGACTTTGAAAGGTTGTATCATGGTTTAGTTTATGATTTGTAAAACAAAAGGAATAAGGGTCAAAGCTTATTTGTACCCACCCATTTTGAAAGATGTTCACTATCTTTAAAGGTTTTAAGTGCTCAATCAAGCTGACTGAAAATTGCCCCAGGCTAAAAAAATGAGGTTGAAAAGGGTTAAATAGGATTTAACTGCTTTATATCTAGTTTTAGGAGGCTTGAAATAATGCCTTACATCATTAGTAGGTTTCATTCAAAAGCATACATCAGGAGACTTGCGTTTTACTTCGTCATCCTCCTTCCATTTCTTCACCAAAGTGAGGAAAGATTGGGTAAAGTTGGCATTATAAAATTATGAAAAAACATTTTAAGAGTGAATACGAATGGATTTCTTCAAGGCAAACACTTATTGCACTACTTTATTCAAAGTAACATGTTCTTACATGCCAATTATGCTTTTAATCAAAGCAATAAAAAGTAGACATAAGCAAACACAACAAATAGGTGACCAACATAACGGTATTCCCTTCACGACTGGGCTTCCTCCTTTGAAGGTTAGCACTTCATCATCTATCATTCCTTGAACTTTCTCTTGAAAAACTTTGCATTCTTCAATCGAATTCCCAAACACTTCATCATGAAATTCACAGTTGGTGTTCGGGTTGAACCACGGCGGACTAGACTTCATGATTCTAATCTTTCTGGGAGTCATTACTGAGTTTCTAGCAAAATATAACCATAGATGACTGTAAGTCACTGGGATAAGATCAAACCAACGAGTTTCCTCTCTTGGAATATTCAGGGGTATCTTCTGATTCTGAAACCGTCTTCGAACCTGTTGATTCTGATGTTGATCTGGAGATGTTAACCTTCGTTTATGAGGTAGTCGTTGTTTGCGCTGAGCGGGCGCTGCATACTGATGTTGAGGATAAGGTCCTGGAACTGGATCAGGCAGGATTGCATTAACATCAACACTTCCTTCCTCTTGGGAATCCCTAACTGAATCTTCATTAGCTTGGCTATTCAAGTTATCTTGAATTTTTCCACTTTTGGGTGCATTTTCGATGTTTACTCTAACTTCCACAATTTTGGAGAAATCTAATGGCACAACGCCTACCATCCTATCATAATAAGAGCCTGACAGCGTTCTTAAGAACATCTTGCTCAATTCTTTCTCTGGAAGTGGTGGACGAACTTGGGCTGCCAACTCTTTCCATCGCTGAGCATATTCCCTGAAAGATTCATCATCATTCTTACTCATTCCTTCTAGTTGATCACTGTCTGGAGCTACGTCCAAATTATAATTGTATTGCTTCACGAAAGCATCGACTAAGTTTCTCCAAGATTGAATACAGTTCCTTTGTAGCTTCATATACCATATCAAGGATGCCCCAGATAAGCTTTCTTGAAAGCAGTGCATCATCAATTCATCATCGTCAACATAAGCAGCCATCTTTCGACAAAATATCACCAAATGGTATCTTGGACAACTAACACCCTTGCACACTTCAAAGACAGGCATCTTGAACTTCGGAGGAATGATTACACCTGGAACCAGACATAGGTCACGAGCATCAAGATCAGATGCATTAGCTTCTTTCACTATTTTCAATTGTTCTTTAAGATCACGAAATTCTTTCTCCATTGCTATGAATCCAGGATCATCCATATTCATCTTAGCATGAACATTCGGAGGAATCGGTATACTCTGTGGAAACTGGGAAACTCTTTCATCAACTTGACCAACCAGGTTATCTTGCACAAGATGAGGTTGTGTAGAAACATCCACTTGTTGAACATTATCAGAGGGAAGATCAAATAACGGATTAGTCCTTACCCTGAAACCAGTCATGGAATCCATATCTTCGTTCTCTTTGCTATCCTTTAGTAATACTTCAAGCTTGGTCAGATGGTCGAGATGTCAGCTGACAGACAAAGACAAAAGACCGGATGAGCCACAGAAAAGGAGAGACACATACATATGCAAAAATGCTAAATGCAGGATGTAGAATGCATAAATGAAAGATTTCATGGAACTCAAGTATTTATAAATGTTAAAGAATTCTAAAGAAAAAAAATTCACTTATTATTTTTTGATAGAGGATTACAAATATTCTTATAAGAGTCCTGACCTAATAGCTAAATAAAAGCTAAATAAGTCCTAAGGAAGTCTATCATCGTGCTTGTTGACTTGTTCCTCCACTTGGATCTTCTTGAAGATAAGTGGTCCATAATCGCCTTCTAAAGATTAGTTTGATAGAGGAAAATAAATCCTCCATCTCTTCTTTTGTTCTTGTTGGAAAATGAGGAATGAATCCTTTGTTTTCTTGGATCTTCAATGATAATGATAGTCTTTTGAATTTCTAATGATCCTCTATTATAAAGGGAGCCCCTTGTCTTTTTAGTTTTCTTCAATCTGAGCTCCTACTTCCTTAGGTCATCCAAATTAGGACTCTTAAAAGAATATTTCAAAACATTTTTTTTGTAATCCCTATTGGTTTCTATAATGTTTATAAATAAACTAGGAATCCCATGAAACCTAAGGTAATATGATGCTTTATGGATGCAACAAACACAAGAAATCACGTAAGGACACACAAAGATAAACAAACAAAGGGGACCTTAGGTTGCAACGAGCATGGAGTCAAAGGGTATACCCATTCCCAAAGGACATGGACTAAAGGTTGATCGTACCTACGGAACAAGGTTCTAATAAGGTTCCCAAAGTTATTAGCCCATCTTTCGGATATTATCAACTTCCCAAGTACTTGGTGGTTAATAATATTCTCAAGAGAACCTCTTTTGAGTGTAGCATCGCGTAGCACTATTTTGGGGGTACCCCCTCATAGCCCCGCACTACATCCTAATAAAGGCCAAAGTGAGGTTAAGGTAACTACGGTCCTCAATATCATAGGCTCCTACATCGAATATAGTGCATGTTTTCACGATTAAGAACTCGTTCAACAATACAACTTTCGAGAGGGCCTCAATTGAGCGTGATTTTCAAGTCAGCTTGGTCAGGATTCCGCCCCCTACAAGCCTTTTTGAACATATCACTATCCTATCTTAAGTTCACTCAAGTCCGGGTGTAGGACTTTGTCTCACCACTCAAGAGTATCAACCCAAAGGCAATAAACAAACAAGTATAAAATTAAGCAAGTATAAGAAAATATATAAAACATAAAAGCAAGTTAGGGAAACCCACTAAGTATCCCCAGTGAAGTCGCCATTTCTGTCACGGTGAAATTTGGATACCAAACTATTAATTAGTTTGAATCTTATTCATTTGCAACTGAACTTTAATTTGTCCAAAGGAAAGGATAAAGATCGAAATTCTCACAATGCAATGCAAATGCAAGCTAGAGAGTTATAGGTTCGGGGGTTGGTTAAACTTAGGGAAGGTGCTAGCATCCTAAGTTTCTGTAGTACTCTACAGGAACCTCTTTTTTTATGTTGTTTATTTGATAAGGTTTATCTGCTTAATGGTTGAAAGACCTAGGGGTTTGATTCTAAGTATACTCGATAAGATGTCGCATCTTATGCCTACATATCCTTACGAGAGTGGAATCAGAGTATTTGTAGTTCCCTTAAAGGGTTTGAGGAGTTCTTTGACTGTGGTCAAAGTTCCTACGGGTTTAGGGTAGTTGGTTGATTGATTTTAGGAGAAAAGGTGGGTTGTCATTTTAAGAGAGATTTAACCGCCACAAATTGTAGGAAAATAGTCTTTACATCGTCTTAAGAGAAGGGCTCAAGTACTCAGATATTGATCGACGAGCACGTCTCTATCTCTCTTAAGGCAAAATCCCTACGAATTGATACATATTGTTGTGGGGTGGAGATTCTATCTTGCTTAAGATGATTAACATCTATTTCTCTATTGTGTTTGGATATTTGTTGTTGAGTTGATTGTTTGTTTCTATGTTGTAAAGTAAAGACAAAGATCCTCCTATGGGGTAGGATCTGTCCTAAAAGATCGACTTGAATGGGATCAAGGATCGAGGGAGTATGATGCAAATGATGTGCACTACACACAAGTGTTGACTCATGTATAGGTTTTTCCTTTGGACGGAATGCGATGCGAGAATATAAATTGAGGTAATGTAAATTGCAGTAAAATAAATGCGGATAAGGTAAAACATACACACACATGAAAGCGCTAGGTGCAAGTGTGAGCTGTGAATGTGAATCGTAAATGTGAGGTGTAAGCGTGCACGATTGATTAAGTTACATTACGATGTTGATTGTTTTTTTAGGCGAGGTTGAATTGATTTTAGGAATTTATTTTAAGAGATTATATTAGAGGGTGAAATTAGATTAAGTGAATTAGGTGTATAAATCAATTAAGATTTGGATGGAAATGATTTTTAATTAAATGAGGGATCATTCAATAAAATAAATTGTAGTAATTTTTATTAATTATCATTAAAAAAATAGGTTAATTTTATGAAATAGGTTCTTTTAAATAAAATAGCTTCAATTATAATTAAAAAAAATTTGTTATTACTTAAAATTAATATAGATTTTTGTGAATAATACAAGTTATTAGGAAAAAGTTTATTATTAAATGTGGTTTTGTTAAATTAAAAGAGGTAGATTTTGAACTATTTATATTATTGTGAAATAAAAGTTATTGATTAGGTGAATTAGATAAAAATTAATTTAAGTAGAAAAGGTTTATTAGTTAAATGAGGTTAATTAAATAAATGGGCTGTTAATTAAAAACCTGTTTTTTAAAAAAGGATTAACATATTAATTAATTAAGAGGTAATTAAGTATTAAAGATTGTTAAGATTAAAAAAAATTGATTAAATTAATTAGGGTTGATTAGCTAATTAAAGTTGGTTAGGGGGTGAATTAACGATTAATTAATGGTTAACAGGCTAATTCGTGTGATTGTGTGCGCATGGGGTTATGAGGGTATACGGTGGGTGTAAACGTGAGGGCTGCCCAATCTGATCCGTTGGAGATCAGAGGGGTTGTGTTGTGAGGTGTACAATAATTGGTATGTGTGTGTGATGTATGTGATTATACAATACAAAAAATCACAAAAATTGAAAACCCTAATTCCCTGAACGAACCCCAAATTCCCCTCTTCTTCCTCTCGATCGCCGTTCTTCTCTTCTTCCTCTCTGCTTTCTCCACCGTCTTTCTCTCATTCTCTTTCGCCTCTATCATCTTCTTTCCCCTCACGTCTTCCCTTCTTCTCTCATCATTTTCTTCTTCTTCGCCGTTTCTCCCTGTTCCTTCGATTTCGCGTTTCCCCGCCTTCTAAATCTAACGCTGAAAAAAAATCAGAAAACGAAAATCAATCAAACAAAAATCATATCTTCATTACAACCAACTTACAACGTAAATGGGTTTCTGTGTAGGTGATTTCGTCGGTGTCGATGAGGGTGGTTCCTCCGGTGGTGGTTTGAGAGCGGTAATACGCGAACGGATGGCCGGCGGATGAGGTTTGCGAAGGGGATTCCGGTAGAATTGAAAAGATAAGTTCTCTCTTTATAATTTAGGCTTTTGAATGGATTTTTGCTTCTGTTAGGGTTTCAACTTAGGGATTTTTCTGTGGGGTTTTGCTATGAGTTTATGGATTTTTTGAATTTGGGATTTTTGAATGTTGTTTTTGTTTGTGGATTTTTGTGAATTTCTCGTGGATTCTGGATGTTCTCTGAATTGTTGTGTATTCGTCTGTTTCGTATCTGTGAATCCCCCGTTTTGAAACTCGGTTCCCCCCCCCCTTAAAACTTCTTCTGTCTCTTCTTTAAATAGGCCTTGGGGTGATTTGAAATTCATGAATGAATTTATGTGAAAGACACCCATTTTTAAAAATGAATTAAGTTGTCTTGACATGTTTTGGAAACCAATAATTGTTGAGATCATGCCGTTAGGTTTTTTGTGATTACTTCCTTTTCCAAATTCAACATGTTACGATACTGACTTCAATTCTTGCTTTGTCTATATTCAACATGTCGTGAGATTGTTTCAGAAAAGCATTAATGACAGTGATATCATTTCCCTTTTAATTCCAACAAATTTGGCAATATTTGGCTGATGATAACCACCTTTGATTGCATCATGACTTTTGTTGTCTCTTTTTGACAGTATGTGTACAAGCATCGTATGGATGGAAGTGTAGAGAAACACGCGTAACAGCAGCTCCCAGAACGAGGAATATTTCGACGTCATCCCTTATTTGAAGCACTCAAATATCAAGGATATGGATGAGTATTAAGCCATTCCAGAACTCCATTGCCTTCAAGTAACGTGGCAGGAAGCACCAATATCATGGTTGCATAAGGTTCCATGTAATAAACCGTGTTTATACTGTCGAACTTGTATCAGTGCAAAAGAGATCTTGCAAGGATGGTTTTTATAGATGTAGCCAAACAGCCAAGTAAGGAAGCACAAACTCCAAACATATTAAAGCTCGTTTCTGCTACAGATATGAGAAGAATCCCTTCAACAATGGGTATAAGAGAAGCCCAAATACGCCAGTCAAAATAATTCCTCCATATTAGCCATTGCAAAACAACTGTTGTTGCAGGTGTGAATGACTTTATTTCTGTTACTGTCATTGTCGCTTGCGCGAAAATAAGGTGCCGGCACAACAGAAGAGTCGCCACCTTTCGTTATTTATCCCTCAGAGCGGGAAAGGAAACGATCGGAAAAACCTGACGAAAAAGGGTAAGACAAGGTCATCGTAATCATTGTCTGGGTTCGGGAGTCGGTTACGCAAGGGGAAGGTATTAGCACCCCTCACGTCCGTCGTACTCGACGGGATCCATGCTTGTTTGTTTATAAGGAAGAGGGTGTGTTATAATCTATCTACCTATCAAGGCTGGCTGAAAAAGAAAAGAAAAATGACTCGGCAAAGCGTCGCACTTTATGCCTACGTATTCTCATCAGAGAATGAGAAATCAGAGTCAACGTAGTTCGGCCTACGAGGGGTTATGGGGAAAGGTAGCTCGCCAAGACTTCGCCATCTTGTGCCTACGTACTCTTAACAGGCATGAGAGATCAGAGCTCACGTAGTTCGGGAAACTACGGGTTATCTCTTGAAAGAAGTGTTTTTTATTGTGTTTGTGATTTCTACCGCACTAGAGACTATGACCTGAGAGTGAATGCGTTGCATGTCACCCAAAGGGTACCATACTAGACATGCAATCTCAGATAGCTTAAGGCTCGTAACGTACGAAAGAAATCATTCATGATTACCGTATCTTAAACTGTTTTGAGATGAGAAGAGAACAGGCCCAACTAGGAGGGAGACTATCAAGTCCTACTGTTATCATGCCATGGATTCATCCTATGGTTGAGGTTTGAACAGGGAACTCCTAGAAGTTGTCATGCATAGGTTTCAACCTAAAAGTCTATCATCAAATCCTTATCAAAGGAAATGAGAGTCCTAAGGGATCATGTCAATGATACACCCAAAACAGACAAAGCATCAGCTTAACAGTAAAATGCATGCAATGCAAGTGAGGGAGGAAATGTGTGTGGGGCTTCAGCCTCCACAAGCTCGTCTCGACCTCAAGCCATTCATGAAATAACAGTAATCATACTGAAATATAAACAACATGCTATCAAGCAATAAACAGTAAAAGAAATGAAGTGCCATCAGGCAAACAAACCACATGCTTGAGAAAGAATTTATCTACATCTACTCTCTAATCCTAACCCTAAAAACCTGATCAAATCTAAGCAAAGCCCTAAAGCAAAACTCTACACAAGAAAAATCAATCCCAGTCTTCAAGCTTCAAAGCAAGCTTACCAAAGAAAGGGAGCTAAGTAGGCAGCCTCATAGTGTCTTCCTCAGGAAAGCACTAGGAGGCTTATACTCAGGAATCATATCCTATGTGGCTCAACAACTGTGATCAGTTTACATTCCTCCTCAGGAGAAATTAAACTCACATGAAGGCTCCAACATTACTGGATATTTAAGAAATCCTACCTGAACTAGTGGAACTAAGTGAATAGACCCCTAGGCCCTTCCTCAGGAAAGTACTAGGAGGCTTCCACTTAGGAATTGTATCCCATGTGGCTCAACAACTGTGATCAGTTTACATTCATCCTTAGGAGAAATTAAACTCACAGGTTGGCTACAACATCATTGGATACTTGAGAAGTCCTAGATGAACTAGTGGAACTAAGTGAATAGACCCATAGGACCTTCCTCAGGAAAGTACTAGGAGGCTCCCACTTAGGAGTTGTATCCCAGGTGGCTCAACAACTGTGATCAGTTTACATTCCTCCTCAGGAGAAATTAAACTCACAAGTTGGCTCCAACATAATTGGATACTTAGGAAAGAGGTGAGAAGAAAGAATGAAAGTCATTCATAGTGCCTTCCTCAGGAAAGTACCATAAATTTCCTTCACACTTCAGGATCTCAAACCTCACAGACAGGGAATAAGCTCCAAGCTCTGGGTCTCTGGGTCTTGATCTTCAATCTTCTCCTTCACCATGCTCTTCAACAAGATCTTCAAAACAAACTAAGCCCCACAACAAACTCCCAAAAATAAACCCCAGAAACAAACAAAAAATCACAGAACAGTCAATACAGTCAGTCAACTTCAGAAAATACCTAAAAATACTAAAGCAAGAGGGAAAAATATAACAATTATTCACAAGGGTCCATAACATCTACCCATACCATCCCTATACACCCATACCCAAAAATCAAAACAAAACTCTCAAAAGAAGATGAGTTATTTCACCTAGGCATCCTTAAACCCTAATTATGATACCCTAATGCTAACCTAATTAAACTAATCAAATTTTAATCTAAAAATCATGAATTAAATCCTATGGGTAACTATGATTCAATATCCAATCACACCAAAAAGAATGAATTAAAAAGACTAAGGGAAGGTCCTAAAAGAAATTCTACAAAGTTGAATATCAAACTAAACATTATAAAAAGCTATTTAAATGAAAAATATACTAAAAATATCAAAAGAAAAATAAAATGGAATTTTATTTATTTATAATTTTCTAGACAAGATTATGAACATGTGAAAAAAACAAGCATTAAAAAATATTAATTTTTCTATTTTATATGGATTTTTTAATATGCAAGAAAATTAAAAGAAATTAAAAGTAAAAGAAATAAAAGACAAAGGGGAGGGGGTGTGAAAAGTAGACACGCTTAGTTATTATCTCAATGGGCCAGAACTGGGGGGGGGGGTGCTGATAGGAGATGGCTAGGCCCAGGCGTTATTCAGAAAAACAATACGAAAAATCAAAGAAAATTAAAAGAACAACGGTGCAAATAGCGAGTTTTTGCAGTTCAAATGGGGATTGGGCCGCTGGTGGGGGTGTAGGTATCAATGATTAGCTGAGGCCCACGCGTTGGTTTTAATGAAACGATTCGTTTCATACGCATCAGACTCCCTCCATTTGCAAGCTTAAACAAGGGCCGTTGGATCAGATTATTTGGTCAATTATATTGGACAGATCCTACGGTCAGGGGTCATCGTCCCCATCGAGCTAGGGTTTTCAGACATGGCCAGGTTCATGCGCGAATTTTCCATTCCCTCGTTCTCTCTCCAGGCTCCACGAAATTCAAAGATTTGAAAATGAAAAATGGCCTACTGATTTCCATGAATAAAACCAACCGAGTGGTTCTCCCTGAAACCTCCTAAATCGCCCCAGCAGCAAGCTTCAAGACTAGGGTTCCACCATTTTTCTCTGTGATCAATCTTAATTAAACTCAAACCTAATGATCCAAACTTGTTCTTTATGCCACCCTCATCATCCTGTGCTAACACACACCCATTAATACTCCCTACACATCTTGCTTTTGAAACTCAAAGAAAATGGGACCTGCCATGGAACCTCATGGATCTTCCTCTAACTCTCAGAAAACCTTCCTCTAACCTAGCATGCTGATCCTACGCCTAGAATTTTAACAGAATGTACATAATTATAGAGGTATGGTGAAAGTTTCAAACCTGCCAAGTGATGATGGTGGATGATGCTAGAGATGAATTCAGAGCTTGCAATTGGTGCCAAACACTCCTCTAATGGAGTACTTGTTTCTGTTTGCACTAATCTTGAAGAAGGAAGCTTGCAATGGAAGATTTGAGTCTTGCTTGATTTTGAAGAAAGCTTTGAATATTCTTTTCTCCTCCACTCATTCACCAATGGATTCACCAACCTGACCAACCTCTAATCTCACCTTGATCCACTTAATATATAACCATCCATGGAAGACTCTAGAACCTCCTAGAAAGAGCTAGAATACCATGGAAAGTCTCATGTAATGACATATTGGATATCTCATCTCATGCCTTAATGCCTTTTAATTTTGTGCCAAAATCTCCTTACAAGAGATGTTGAGAAGGAATATGATGAGAAACAAGTATTGCCTTGCCTTATGTGAAGTTTCTCATGTTGCCTTATGATGCAAGGATGAAAATTACAAAGCAATCTCCATTTTAAGACCTCAAATCAAAATTCTACTTGAACCATTGTTTTTAAAATAATGTTTGGAGTCAAAATGACATATTGGATGACCCATTTTGGATTTGTAGATCTCTCAAACCAAAATTCCATTTCAACTTTTTCAACTTATAAGCCATTTTTAGGTCATTTTTACCCAATCATGAAAATCCTTGCTACAAGCTTTTTCAATAACTCATGACCTCTTTTCTAGGCTTAAAATCCCATTTTGAACAACTTTGATGTTTTGAGTTTTTCCATTTGAGGCTTGGAACTAGGAGATATGGCCTTTGCTTAAAATGACCTATAACTTCCAAATGACCAAAATACCCCTGTCTTGTTCAAACCATAAGTTGAGTTCTACAAATCCTATCAAGGACTTATAGTACTCTATAGAAAGCTAAGAAGATGCTCTTCAACATTCATGTTGACCAAGAAATCATAGGAATCATCCTACTAGGGCAAAGGTTGTCTGCAAGTTGGGTGACTTTCAAGGACCCAGATTCACATACCTCAGATGACCTATAATTTGTCAAAACCATAACTTGAGCTCTGCAAATCCTATCAAGGACTTCTACCATTCAAATTAAAGCTAAGAACAAGATCTACAACATTCATGTGGTGGGGAATATGAGATGACAATCACATCTTGAGCTAAAACTTCCTGGAAGATAGGGATCAAACTAGGGGATTTTACACTGTCAATCCTTAGAAACCCTAGCTTAAAACTTCTCAAACTCCTCAATCATGATGAGTTGGTCTAGGAATCATCCTTATAACATCTCAATACATCATTCCATGATCACATGGCCCTTGGATTAGGTCTCAACCTTCTCCAAATCTTCAGTTGACCTAGGGTTGACCCAGTCAAAACCCTAATTCTACTATTCATGGTTGAATCTTCTGAATTCTTGCATAATGACCTCTCTGGGCTTCGTGATGGCTTTCAAGACATCTCATAAACTTTCTGAAAGCTTCAAGTTCATTCTTCAAAGTCTCAAAATCATCTGAGAAGCTCCCCTAACTCTCAAGTTATGAGACACACAACCTTGGTTTCAACCAATTCCTATGAGGATCTCTTGAACTTTATGATGAAGGTATCAACTTTCAAACACTTAATGAGTGAATAAATGTTGGTCAAATTTTGGGGTGCAACAGCTGCCCCTATTCAAACGGCTTGAACCTGACTGGGTGAGGAGCGAACGACTCTCAACCAATCAAGGTGCGGTAAACCCGAAAATTTGCCAACTGCACGAGCACACGATACTCTACGGGGAACAAATCTTCGAATACTGTAATACTAGCTGCACGACAACTAGCTGGGGAAATACTGATCTGACATCGCCTTCAGTTATCCACGTTAACTTCTTCTGACATCATCTTCAAGCAACCAAAGCACCCAACATCACCGCTGGAAGACTATACCACCTGACATCGCCGTCGGACAATCAAAATACCCCGCATCGCCGCTGGAGAACTAAATCTGACATCGCCGTCGGACAATCAAAATACCCCGCATCGCCGCTGGAGAACTAAATCTGTCATCGCCATCGGACAATCAAAATACCCAACATCACCGCTGGAGAACTAAATCTGACATCGCCGTCAGACAATCAAAATACCCCGCATCACCGCTGGAGAACTAAATCTGACATCGCCGTCGGACAATCAAAATACCCCGCATCGCCGCTGGAGAACTAAATCTGACATCGCCGTCGGACAATCAAAGTACCCAACATTACCGCTGGAGAACTAAATCATCTGGCATACCTAACATCGCCGCAGGAAAACTGAATCTGACATCGCCGCCGGAAACAAACATCACTCTGAGAGACACTCGACATCGCCGTCGTACAAACATCATCTCTGCTGGGGATTTAAAGAGTCTGACGTCGCCGCCAAATAAACATTCAACCTCGCCGACGAACATAAACATGATCTGACCTCGCCGTCAAAGCAAACATTCAACCTCGCCGTCGAACCAAAAAATCCAACCTCGCCGCCGGAACCAAACATTGGACAAATTTGACCCTGGTAAATGGGACAGAAGGTACACTTGCGCATTCGAAACTACTCCGCTGGGAATGAGAGACTTAACCGAGCACACTCTGATCTGGGGTTCACCCTCAGAACCATAATGAACATCGGAGTACTACTGCACAATGATCCCACTGTAGAACTTCAACATCAAAGCTATATGAAACCCTGGCCCCTGGCCACTTCTAGCTTCAGCTGGAAAAGATCTTCAAGTATTTCTGAGGATAAGCATCCCTGGCCTTCAAGGATGGCAACTCTGCAGGAGGTATCTTCGACTTCAGTCTAAAGAAATGATCCTTGGCCTTCAAGGATACATGGATATGCCTTCAGGAAACTCCGCCTCTGCTATAGAGTATCCGAGACTTCAGTCAGGGATATACTTCGGCCTTCAGTCCGAAAAAATGAATCCTAGGTCATTCATGACCTTGGGGATAACCTTGCCTTTAGGCACCTTCGCTTCAGCTTGGGAAATCTGTGACTTCAGTTAGAGAAGTGGTATCCTGAGCCATTCATGACTCTACAGGGATTCAAACACTTTGCCTTCAGGCAAACTCCGCTTCAGCTGGAGAAACATCTTCGACTTCAGTCAGAAGAAAAACTATTCATTTGATCGCAATCAATCATCACCTCAGGATAACTGACTTGGTCTTCAGGCCAACACGGATCACTTTGCAAACAAAAGCTGCGTCTACAAACTTTTGAACTTTGTCTTCAGACACACGTTGATTCATCAACACGGAAATCCGAATCCACAGGAACATTCTGATATCGCCTTCAGGCGTTTACGAAGTCAATCTTCAGATTAGACATCACTGTTGGAGCAAACATATCACGCTGCTAAGGACTTCAAGAATCATCTTGAACAAACTCCGTCGGGCACCTTCAAGAATCATCCTGAACTGATAACCATTCTGGAGCAAACAGTCTTCTAGGGATTCCTGGAATCTTCCTGGGCAACTCTTGCTAGGGACGCTACTGGGGAGCTCAAGAATCATCCTAAGCAAACAACTCAGGAAACTGCGCTGAGGTCTTAAGAATCCTCTTAAGCAAACGGCCCTGCTGAGGATTTCAAGAATCATCTTGAACTGACAGCTTCGCTGGGGATCCCAAGAATCATCTTGAGCGAGCGACTGCGGAGATTACACCGGGGTCTTAAGAATCATCGTAAGAAAACGACCTCGTTGGGGGGAACATCAGGCATTGTCCTGAGCAACTGGTCCTTTGGTGGGACACCTGTAAAACGAGAATGATAATAACCTAGATCATGCTTATGATGTGTATGCTTCGGCGCCGTGCCCCATACGGTGGAAATGCTATGCGTTTATGCTAAATGCTATGCAGTCATGCACAATGATGCAATCCCGTCAGCAAAATAAATGCCGAGGGGGAAACTCTCCTGTCAAGGAGAAAGGACTACTCAGATAGAGGAATCATCCTGCTGAGGAGAACGTGGACACGCCAATATCAATCGGACTCTGCTTGGAGAAGTGATCTTTCGGTCGACTGCTGCAGGGAAAACAACTTCAGTTGATTACTGCAGGGGACGAAGCTCTACGAGAAACCAGACTTGCTGATATCAATCGCGAGAATGAACTGCGTGGCCGTCATGGCTACTCTTCTGGGGGAATAACTCTGTGGGAAAACAACTTCAGCTGCTCAACACTCCACTGAGAAAAGACCAATCATGATCTGATCAACTTCCAAGGACTCGGCTCTCTTGGACATCTGCAAACTCGGTTGAGGAAGGAGAAGTTATTCTGCTTCGCTGGAGAGAGTACGACTCTGGGGAAATACCGCATCAACTGTTCAATGCTCTGTTAGGGAACATCCACTCATAGTCCCAACTGCTTCCGAGGATTCGGCTCTTGGGGGTTAGCGGACTCAGCCGGGGAAAGAGAAATCATTCTACTTCAACGGGAGAGTACGACTCTGATGAGGAATCTCAATTTCGCTGGGGAAGAAAGAATCATCTGACTTCGGGGGAAAATACAACTCTGCAGAGGAACACAACATCAGTTGTTCCAACACTCTACTGGGGAAGGAGAAGTCATTCTACTTCGGGAGAGAATACGGCTCTGGTGGGGAATCTCAATTCCGCTGGAGACTTCAGTCTGACACCATCAGTTACTGCATCCTTCGGCATACGGACCGCTTCCTTCGAGACTTGCACTTGTGACCCGGTGCAGGGGGGGGGGGACACCTGCTGCGGCGACTTTACTGGGGAAAACACGAGCCTCGGCACCCGAACACTCCTCTGAAATCTGCACTTTTGACCCGGTGCTGGGGACATACGAGCTTCGGCGCGCGACTCCGCTGGGAAGATGACGTTCCTTCAGGATGCGTCTGCTTGGGGAAGGGAGTCATCTCTGCCTGGGGAAGACATATCAATGCTCACTATTCTGCGTTCAGATGCTGTGGTGGAAAGACTTTTGAACACTGCTGGAGAAGGAGGGCTCGCCCTGCTTCAGGGATGCGCACGGCACATCTTCTGGAAGGTGCTACACCTGCTACAACACAAACAAACAGACAAGATACCCTCCTCAAAGGGGCCTATCAAGGTTATTATCTCGTGACAATATTCAGGTGATTAATTGTTTCAACAATCAATGGGCCTAGGCCCGTAAGTTTATGTATGCGTATTTTATTAAAAACATCGGCGTTTTCATTCGCAAACAAAACAGATAAATGTTATACAGGCAAGCAGAATTGCTGAATAATGTGCATTTTATTGATGGTGAAACCCCTGAATGGGCACAAAATGTTTTACAACAGAGGCAAGCTCCTGGAATGAGGAAGCCGCGCAAAAAAGAAAACATAAATATACATCAGTATATACAAATGTCGGCAACGAGGCGTAGACGAACACCATGAGTTGATCCCTCTAAGACCCACTCGACTTCGATACTTCTCCGACGCTTCAGCTTCGGAAGAGATTAATTCAGATAAACGGCCCTCAGGTCCTCCAAACCACTAAACAATGAAAGTCCACACGCGGAACGCAGTCATTTGCTTATTCAAATCCCTAACTTTTGCGTGAACCGCCCTTTACGGGTTTTCAGTTCACCGGGATACCCTTTTTTGCCGAAGCCGCCCAGTGTAGGTTTTCGACTTCGCGGGTGTACATTTTTTCAATATATCCCTAATTTTTGCCCGAACCTTTTATTCTATTTTTGGTTCGCCGGGATGCCCCTTTTTTGCCTGGACTCTTTCTTTTTTGTCCAACGGGTCTTTTTCAAGCAAAGTATTTTTTAACTGCGTCCGCGTTCACCGGGGATGCAAAATCTTCACCATCCATCGTGGATAACAACAAAGCTCCTCCTGAGAAAACTTTGCTGACGACATACGGCCCTTCGTAATTCGGAGTCCACTTGCCCCGGTGATCGGAGTGTGGCGGAAGAATCTTCTTCAGGACGAGATCACCCGTCTGAAAGCTTCTAGGACGCACCTACTTATCATAAGCTTTCTTCATTCGGCTTTGGTACAGGCGACCAAATGCAATCGATGCTAACCTCTTCTCATCCATCAGGCTGAGTTGGTTCAAGCGATTCGTAATCCATTCTGCCTCGTCGAGTTTCACATCAACCAAAACTCGCAAAGAAGGAATCTCTACTTCTAATGGTAGGACAGCTTCCATACCGTACACCAAGGAGAAAGGAGTTGCCCCGGTCGACGTACGCACCGTCGTACGATAACCGTGCAAGGCAAACGGCAACATCTCGTGCCAATCTTTGTACGTCACAACCATCTTCTGAACAATCTTCTTGATGTTCTTGTTGGCGGCTTCAACAGCGCCATTCATCTTCGGTCGGTAAGGAGATGAGTTGTGGTGTTCAATCTTAAAGCTCTGGCACAGCTCCTTCATCATCTTGTTATTCATATTCAAACCATTATCAGTAATGATCCGCTCGGGAATTCCATAGCGACAAATGATGTCCCTCTTTATGAATTTAGCTACCACCTGCTTGGTCACATTAGCGTACGAGGCTGCCTCCACCCATTTGGTGAAGTAGTCGATGGCTACCAGAATGAAATGGTGACCATTGGACGCAGTGGGCTCGATCTTGCCTATCATGTCGATGCCCCACATGGAGAACGGCCAAGGGGAGGACATAACATTTAATGGGCACGGCGGCACATGAACTTTATCAGCATAAATCTGGCATTTATGACATCTCCTCGCGAATCTGAAGCAATCCGACTCCATAGTCAGCCAGTAATATCCTGCTTTCAGGATCTTTCTCGTCATGGCATGCCCGCCGGCGTGCGTACCAAATGTGCCCTCATGGACTTCTTCCATGAGCATACTTGCCTCTTTCTCATCTACACATCTGAGTAGCATGAGATCGTGATTTCTCTTATACAACACTCCATCAGGATTGAGATAAAAGTTTCCAGATAGCCTCCTCAGAGTCTTCTTATCCTGGGTTGAAGCACCCGCAGGATACTCCTTAGTCATAAGGAAGGTCTGGATGTCGTGGAACCATGGTTTGCTGTCATTGGCATCCTCGATTGCAAAGACAAATGCCGGCCTGTCAAGGCGCGAAAGCACAATTCTTGGAGCCTCATTCCAAAAATTGACTTGGTACATTGAAGCCAACGTGGCTAAGGCATCAGCCATCTGATTTTCAGCCCTGGGTACATGATGGAGTTCCACCCGATCGAAGAAAGGAAGCAGCCTCCTGGCATAATTCATGTACGGCACCAAATTCGCTTGACGAGTTTCCCACTCCCCTTTAATTTGATTGATTACAAGCGCTGAGTCACCATATACGTCTAGATTCTTGATTCTCAAATCAATTGCCTCTTCTAGACCCATAATACATGCTTCATACTCTGCTTCATTGTTGGTAACTGGAAACGTCAGTCTCGCAGTAAACGGGATGTGGGATCCGTGAGGAGTCGTGATGATAGCCCCAATACCACTTCCGTAGGAATTAACCGCTCCGTCGAATATCAACTTCCACTGAGACTTCCTATCTGGCCCCTCATCGGGCAATGGCTCATCGCAATCCTTCGCTTTGAGAAACATAATATCCTCGTCAGGGAATTCAAACTTCATCGGCTGGTAGTCTTCGATTGGCTGTTCGGCAAGGTAATCAGACAATACGCTTCCCTTAATGGCTTTTTGAGAGACGTACTGAATATCATATTCAGTTAACACCATTTGCCATCTGGCAATCCTGCCCGAAAGAGCCTGCTTTTCGAAGACGTACTTGATCGGATCCATCTTCGAAATTAGCATAGTGGTGTGATTGAGCATATACTGTCGTAGACGTTTGGCGGCCCAAGCTAATGCACAACACGTCTTCTCCAACATCGAATATCGAGATTCACACTCAGTGAACTTTTTACTCAAATAATAAATGGCATGCTCTTTTCTGCCCGTCTCGTCGTGCTGACCGAGAACACACCCCATGTTATTCTCCAGAACCGTTAGGTACATGATTAATGGTCGTCCAGCCACTGGGGGTATCAAGATTGGAGGTTCTTGAAGATACTGCTTTATTTTGTCGAATGCCTTCTGGCAATCCTCATTCCAAGTAATCGCCTGATCTTTCTTTAAAAGCTTGAACATCGGTTCACAAGTGGCCGTGAGCTGAGAGATAAACCTTGCAATGTAGTTTATTCGGTCCAAGAAACCACGAACTTCTTTTTCTGTTTTCGGCGCTGGCATTTCTTGGATAGCTTTTATTTTCGCAGGATCAACCTCGATACCTCGTTCACTAACGATAAACCCCAATAACTTTCCGGACCGTACTCCGAAAGTGCACTTGTTAGGATTCAGCCTCAGCCTGAATTTCCTAAGCCTTTCAAAAAGCTTCAATAAGTTGACCAGATGCTCTTCCTCCGTTTGGGACTTTGCAATCATGTCATCAACATAGACCTCGATCTCATGATGAATCATATCATGAAACAAAGTTACCATTGCTCGCTGGTAAGTGGCCCCTGCGTTCTTTAGACCGAAGGGCATTACCTTATAGCAAAATGTTCCCCAGGGGGTGATAAACGTCGTTTTCTCCATGTCCTCCGGTGCCATCTTAGTCTGATTGTAACCGGAGAAGCCATCCATGAACGAAAACACGGAGAATTGGGTTGTGTTGTCGACCAACACATCGATATGAGGCAACGGGAAAGCATCCTTAGGGCTCGCCCTATTCAAATCCCAATAATCAACGCACATGCGTACCTTACCGTCCTTCTTCGATACAGGCACTATGTTGGCGACCCACGGAGGGTAGGTGGTAACGGCTAGAAACCCTGCGTCCAACTGCTTCTGGACTTCTTCTTTGATTTTTACAGCCATATCTGGTCTCGTCCTCCTAAGCTTCTGCTTGACTGGAGGGCAATCTTCTCGCAACGGCAAGCGATGAACCACGATATCTGTGTCAAGTCCGGGCATATCTTTGTATGACCAAGAAAAGACGTCACTATACTCTCGAAGCATCTCGACCAGTCTATGCTTGACATCATTCTGCAGCGCAGCCCCTACTCTGACATTTCTGACGAGCTCTTCAGAACTCAGATTTATGATCTCGATATCCTCTTCATGAGGCAGAATAACCTTTTCCTCTTGTCTCAACAAGCGGGCCAACTCTTCCGGGAGGTCTTCGTCTTCATCAATCTCATCCTCGGCTTGATAGATCGGGCAATCGAAGTCGTAGTGAGCCGTAGAGGGTCCAGAGTCGATGTCATCTGTTATGTGGATCCTGCAATAACAAGGGTTAAGTTTAAAGCAAGAATATGCAGGTTAGCACAAACCCCGTTGCCATTTTACTATTTTTCAAAATAAACATAAAATAGGAATAACAGAGAACACAATATTTGAGTACGAAGAAAACGCCTTTTATTTATTAACAAAATGCATGTACATAACCCAACAAGGCCCTCACAATAAAACCGCTATGCCCCGGGCAGGACATAGGGTTGTACAAAGATTGTAAAAAGAAAATCATTACTCTTCACTTGTCAGCTGGATAATCTCCTTGATGGTCCAATTGTTGAGGCGCTCGCCCGGCTTGCTTGGTTGAATCCAGGCGTCAAGATCACAATCACTATCCCCGCTGTCCTCAGACGCTGCGTTGATGCTTTCGAAAATCACCCCGCCTTTGGTAAATAGGATCGGCCCCTTCCCACGAGACAATCTGCTAGACGAAGAAGATGAAGCTTCAGCTTCAGGAGAATACCCCAATCCAAACTTATCCTGCTTGAACGACACCTCCAAAACATGCCCCCAGCCTGGGGTGGAACCGGCTTCGACGACGGCCCGAGCTTCTTTGAATGAGGAGAGATTCATCTCTTGCTTCTCTGCAACGACAGGAGCTACCTCTTTCACCTTGACGGTTTCAAATGCCTGGCAGAGAGTTTCATGGATTTCGCCGTCCATTTCAACATATTTAAAGGATGACAAGTGGCTCACCATAATGTCCTCCTCACCACAGACGGTTACTATGCTGCCCCCGACAGCATATTTGAGCTTTTGATGCAGCGTGGACGTCACGGCACCAGCAGCATGGATCCATGGCCGACCTAAGAGGCAACTGTAGGCAGGCATGATATCCATGATATAGAAAACCGTATTGAACGTCTCCGGACCGACTTGAATTGGCAGGGTCAGCTCTCCGAAAACGTGGCGCTTAGTTCCATCAAAGGCTTTCACCACCAGATCACTGGGCGTGCAAAGCAATCCACGGGTATCCAACTTCATCAGTGCCTTCTTCGGAAGCACATTGAGCGACGAACCCGTATCCACCAGGACATGCGACATAATAGTGCCTCTGCACTCGATCGAGACGTGCAGGGCGCTGTTGTGATCTCTCCCTTTAGGAGTCAGCTCTAAATCTGTGAATCCCAGCCCATTACCAGCATTAACATGGGCTACCACCTCTTCTAGCTGATTTACTGATATCTCCTGCGGCACGTAGGCAGCGTTCAATACCTTCAGTAACGCATTGCGATGCGCTTCAGAACACAACAACAAGTTAAGAATAGAGATCTTTGACGGAGTCTGGTGAAGATGATCTACAATCTTGTAGTCGCTCTTCTTGATTAAACGCATGAACTCCTCAGCATCTTTAACTAGCAAATCCTTTTCTGCCCCACAAGGGACCTCTTCAACGGCTTTGCTTTTACCCTTATCCGCAGCGTCAGCTCGGACCACTTTCTCTGCTGCAACCTCTGCTGGCGTAAACACTCTACCGCTTCGAGTGATACCACTGACCCCGGCGAGATTCTGCATAGTGGATCCGTACGGCTCAAGCTCTAACTTCTGACCATTGCAATAGACTTCGGCGCTGTAATGCCATGGAACGGCGTTAGTGCTTTCGAATGGGATTGGCCCAGCCCTGGTGATGGTGATAGTAGGCGGTCAGGGCGCAGAAATAGTAATAGGTTGACGAGGAATGGTAATGGTAGCAACTTCATCTGCTTGCTTCAGCACGACCTCCCCTGATACACTTCCAACGCTACGGCTGAACTGCAAAATACCCTCAGACAATAGACTTTGGATACCTTCGACCAGCTGCTCACACCCATCAGGAAGTGTAGCACAAGCCATACATAACTCTCCGCATCCAGGGAAGAAGCCCTTCTTCAGCAACTTAGCCTTGACAAAACTAAGTGGCATCTTCAAATCTTTGACATCAGTCAGCAAGTCTGCACTCTCCTCAGTGATAACGGCATTCACTCCGCCCCCCCCCCCCTATGATGAGGCATAGGGTTTTTGGTAATGTTGGGCACACTATCAGAAAAGTTAATAACCTTGGCGTCCACCAAGTCCTGCACTTTGTGCTTAAAAGCTTTACAATTCTCAATCGTATGGCCCGGTGCCCCAGTATGGAAATCACAAGTAGCATTGGCGTCATACCTCGGCGGTGGTGCCCCTGTTAAGGGAGCCAACGTCCTCTTTTGCACTAATTGAAGTTGCAGCAAAGTTTGCAGAAGCTGCGCATATGACATAGGTGGAGTTTCAAAATGACGATTTGCCAAAGGAGCCCGATTCTGATATTTCTTATACCCCTGTTGATTCTGCTGCTGCTGCTGCGGTGGAGCAGCTGGGATATTTATGCTAGCAATCTGCTGTTGAGGGCCCTTGCCCCTTCTCCGAGCATTAGTGACAGCACTGGCATCTCCCTCTCGACGCTTGCCAGCGTAAGGTTTCTTACTACCTCCTCCAGCCGAGGATGATTCGCCTTGAATTTTTCCAATCTTTATACCGTTCTCAACATGCTCGCCCATAGTGATGAGAGCCGAGAATGTCCCAGACATGCCACTGACTAGCTTTTCATAGTAGATTCCAGGAAGGGTAGCCACGAACATTTGCACTAGCTCACGCTCAACCATCGGCGGTTGAACCCGAGCAGCCAATTCACGCCACCGCTGGGCGTACTCTTTAAAGCTTTCATTGTTCCACTGTGAAAGATTCTAAAGCTGAACTCGGTTGGGAGCCAAGTCGCTATTGTATTGATAGTGGAGGACGAACACTTCTGCGAGATCTTTCCACGTGCGCACTGTAGCGGGCTCCAAACCCATATACCATTCGAGTGATGGACCAGAAAGACTATCCTGGAAGAAGTGCATCAACAACTTCTCATTGTCAGAATAAGCAGACATCTTTCTATAATAAGATCGAAGGTGAACACGGGGGCAAGTAGTACCCTTATACTTCTCAAAGACAGGCACCTTGAACTTGTGAGGTACCTTAAAATCAGCAATCAACCCGAGCTTGGACATATCAACGCCCAATGTATTCTGATTTTCAATGTCTCTCATCTTGTCTTCCAGTGCTTTGAACCGGAGTCGAGCTTCAGCATTCAACTCTGCATCTACACCTCTCTGAGAAAATATATCATCCTGATGGTCCTCAAGCCACGGTTGAGGCACCAACAGATTTCCGACACCAGCGTTGCCGTTGACCGGCCCTATGTTAACGTTAGCTCCCAGACTGCCATTGCCGACGCCTGCCGCATTGAGTCCGAGATTAGTCATCAGATTGTCGTTAGCACTGCCGTTGCCCCAGGCAACAGGAACAACGTTCTGTGGGGCATCTACTGGAGGAGGAGTAGGCACGGCCCCGCCGTGAAGTATGCCATTACTGTCAACCCTGGAGATCAAAGGTTGAACCAAAGTACGAAGCTGGTCCTGACCATTCGCGACCACTTGCATCAGCTCCATAAAACGATCCATCCGTTCACGGAGCTCTTGAACATCTGACTGCACCTGGTCCATTATCCTTGTCTGATTAGCGCGAGTTGAGTAACGGTGAATGAGTCTTTGATCAATCCTGGAGATCGAAAGCAGCTCGGAACCTGTGTACCTGAAAAACCTGTCAACATTAAAGGTTAGGAAAAGCCACAAAATGTATGTCATGCAAAATGCTTCATGCAGATGTATGCGTGTGTCTGTGTGCTCGAGAGATTTCCCCCGATCCTGGCGCCTTAGTACCAGTGCTGACAATAATAAGGAGGGGAATCTGGGCCCAATCATGGAAACATCAATCTCGTGTATAAATAGCATCAGCGATAGTCAATTTCGACACATCAGGGATCGAGAACTCGTACACAATAGTCTTGCTGTAATAATACAATAAGAGGCGAGAGATCCTGGATTGGGGAAACGGTACCTGTCACAGACACACGTCAATGGAATGCAAATGAACATGCAAACTAATGCAGAATGCAGGCATGCAACAATATATCCAGGTGGCTGCTATGGAGGTTAGGTATCAACAGTCACTGCTGAGAAGAAAACCCCGACGTAAGACCACTGATCTGATCTGCTGAGAATAACCATCTGATAGGACCAAGATCAAAATTCTGCTCTGTCAAGAGTAAGTGCCTGATAATAAGGACCCGGGATGTATGATCAGAAAACGTCCGCTGATGAAGTCTTCAGACCCCAAATCAAAAATCTGCCCTCTCAAGAACAAACGTACAGCTGCTGATGAGATCTTCAGACCCCACTCAAAATCTGCCCTATCAAGAACAAACAACATCTGCTGATGAGATCTTCAGACCTCACTCAAAATCTTCCCTATCAAGAACAAACCTCTGATGACAATACTCTGATCAAAACCTGCTCTATCAAGAACAGACAAACACCCGATGATAAGATCCTCTGATCAAAAAACTTGCTCTATCAAGAACAGTCAAATCTGCCACCGAGAGCCCTGGTACCAACATAACTGATTCACTGTCAAGAAAAACAGGTAGTCTGAAGGTATAAGTTTCCTGCAATATCCCAATCCCACTCACAAGTATGGACCTAATCCACGGACAAAGGTACGACATCCTATGCGGTCATCAGCGTCACAGACTTTCATGAGTGACGATACGATTCCCAGAAGGAGTGGCATCATCAAGTCATGAAGAGGCCTCACTTAGCTGACTTCCAAATGATCGGTCTCCAGAGTCGACAATCCTCACGTCTGGACTCCCCTCAGATCCTCAGGACCGGAAAGGAGCACCTCTGCAAGAATCTCGTCTGAGCGCAGATTTTCGTAGGAAACTGTGCCTGCTCAGCAGACAGGTTCGTCTACTACTTCTCCGCAACTATGTCTAGGTGTATACTCAAGCCCAGGTCCGGCTTCTCACTCATAGTAACATCCCTCTCCCACAGCAGCACAGATAATCATATCAAACTGGAAATAAAATGCGGGAAATAAAGTGCAGGAAGTAAAAATGCGATAAATAAATGCAACCCAACAAGCAAACATACACGCGCTAGGATTGACTCTCATAGGGAACCGGGGAACCAGAGATTCTGGGTTCGGTCCCCAGCAGAGTCGCCAGTTGTCGCTTGCGCGAAAATAAGGTGTCGGTACAACAGAAGAGTCGCCACCTTTCGTTATTTATCCCTCAGAGCGGGAAAGGAAACGATTGGAAAAACCTGACGAAAAAGGGTAAGACAAGGTCATCGTAACCATTGTCTGGGTTCGGGAGTCGGTTACAAAAGGGGAAGGTATTAGCACCCCTCACGTCCGTCGTACTCGACGGGATCCACGCTTGTTTGTTTATAAGGAAGAGGGTGTGTTATAATCTATCTACCTATCAAGGCTGGCTGAAAAAGAAAAGAAAAATGACTCGGCAAAGCGTCGCACTTTATGCCTACGTATTCTCATCAGAGAATGAGAAATCAGAGTCAACGTAGTTCGGCCTACGAGGGGTTATGGGGAAAGGTAGCTCGCCAAGACTTCGCCATCTTGTGCCTACGTACTCTCAACAGGCATGAGAGATCAGAGCTCACGTAGTTCGGGAAACTACGGGTTATCTCTTGAAAGAAGTGTTTTTTATTGTGTTTGCGATTTCTACCGCACTAGAGACTATGACCTGAGAGTGAATGCGTTGCATGTCACCCAAAGGGTACCATACTAGACATGCAATCTCAGATAGCTTAAGGCTCGTAATGTACGAAAGAAATCATTCATGATTACCGTATCTTAAACTGTTTTGAGATGAGAAGAGAACAGGCCCAACTAGGAGGGAGACTATCAAGTCCTACTGTTATCATGCCATGGATTCATCCTATGGTTGAGGTTTGAACAGGGAACTCCTAGAAGTTGTCATGCATAGGTTTCAACCTAAAAGTCTATCATCAAATCCTTATCAAAGGAAATGAGAGTCCTAAGGGATCATGTCAATGATACACCCAAAACAGACAAAGCATCAGCTTAACAGTAAAATGCATGCAATGCAAGTGAGGGAGGAAATGTGTGTGGGGCTTCAGCCTCCACAAGCTCGTCTCGACCTCAAGCCAGTCATGAAATAACAGTAATCATACTGAAATATAAACAACATGCTATCAAGCAATAAACAGTAAAAGAAATGAAGTGCCATCAGGCAAACAAACCACATGCTTGAGAAAGAATTTATCTACATCTACTCTCTAATCCTAACCCTAAAAACCTGATCAAATCTAAGCAAAGCCCTAAAGCAAAACTCTACACAAGAGAAATCAATCCCAGTCTTCAAGCTTCAAAGCAAGCTTACCAAAGAAAGGGAGCTAAGTAGGCAGCCTCATAGTGTCTTCCTCAGGAAAGCACTAGGAGGCTTATACTCAGGAATCATATCCTATGTGGCTCAACAACTGTGATCAGTTTACATTCCTCCTCAGGAGAAATTAAACTCACATGAAGGCTCCAACATTACTGGATATTTAAGAAATCCTACCTGAACTAGTGGAACTAAGTGAATAGACCCCTAGGCCCTTCCTCAGGAAAGTACTAGGAGGCTTCCACTTAGGAATTGTATCCCATGTGGCTCAACAACTGTGATCAGTTTACATTCCTCCTCAGGAGAAATTAAACTCACAGGTTGGCTCCAATATCATTGGATACTTGAGAAGTCCTAGATGAACTAGTGGAACTAAGTGAATAGACCCATAGGACCTTCCTCAGGAAAGTACTAGGAGGCTCCCACTTAGGAGTTGTATCCCATGTGGCTCAACAACTGTGATCAGTTTACTTTCCTCCTCAGGAGAAATTAAACTCACAAGTTGGCTCCAACATCATTGGATACTTAGGAAAGAGGTGAGAAGAAAGAATGAAAGTCATTCATAGTGCCTTCCTCAGGAAAGTACCATAAATTTCCTTCACACTTCAAGATCTCAAACCTCACAGACAGGGAATAAGCTCCAAGCTCTGGGTCTCTGGGTCTTGATCTTCAATCTTCTCCTTCACCATGCTCTTCAACAAGATCTTCAAAACAAACTAAGCCCCACAACAAACTCCCAAAAATAAACCCCAGAAACAAACAAAAAATCACAGAACAGTCAATACAGTCAGTCAACTTCAGAAAATACCTAAAAATACTAAAGCAAGAGGGAAAAATCTAACAATTATTCACAAGGGTCCATAACATCTACCCATACCATCCCTATACACCCATACCCAAAAATCAAAACAAAACTCTCAAAAGAAGATGAGTTATTTCACCTAGGCATCCTTAAACCCTAATTATGATACCCTAATGCTAACCTAATTAAACTAATCAAATTTTAATCTAAAAATCATGAATTAAATCCTATGGGGAACTTTGATTCAATATCCAATCACACCAAAAAGAATGAATTAAAAAGACTAAGGGAAGGTCCTAAAAGAAATTCTACAAAGTTGAAGATCAAACTAAACATTATAAAAAGCTATTTAAATGAAAAATATACTAAAAATATAAAAAGAAAAATAAAATGGAATTTTATTTATTTATAATTTTCTAGACAAGATTATGAACATGTGAAAAAAACAAGCATTAAAAAATATTAATTTTTCTATTTTATATGGATTTTTTAATATGCAAGAAAATTAAAAGAAATTAAAAGTAAAAGAAATAAAAGACAAAGGGGAGGGGGTGTGAAAAGTAGACACGCTTAGTTATTATCTCAATGGGCCAGAACTGGGGGGGGGTGCTGATAGGAGATGGCTAGGCCCAGGCGTTATTCAGAAAAACAATACGAAAAATCAAAGAAAATTAAAAGAACAACGGTGCAAATAGCGAGTTTTTGCAGTTCAAATGGGGATTGGGCCGCTGGTGGGGGTGTAGGTATCAATGATTAGCTGAGGCCCACGCGTTGGTTTTAATGAAACGATGCGTTTCATACGCATCAGACTCCCTCCATTTGCAAGCTTAAACAAGGGCCGTTGGATCAGATTATTTGGTCAATTATATTGGACAGATCCTACGGTCAGGGGTCATCGTCCCCATCGAGCTAGGGTTTTCAGACATGGCCAGGTTCATGCGCGAATTTTCCATTCCCTCGTTCTCTCTCCAGGCTCCACGAAATTCAAAGATTCCAAAATGAAAAATGGCCTACTGATTGCCATGAATAAAACCAACCGAGTGGTTCTCCCTGTCGCTTGCGCGAAAATAAGGTGCCGGCATGACAGAAGAGTCGCCACCTTTCGTTATTTATCCCTCAGAGCGGGAAAGGAAACGATCGGAAAAACCTGACGAATAAGGGTAAGACAAGGTCGTCGCAACCATTGTCTGGGTTCGGGAGTCGGTTACGCAAGGGGAAGGTATTAGCACCCCTCACGTCCGTCGTACTCGACGGGATCCTCGCTTGTTTGTTTACTTGGACGGGTTGGTTATAATCTATCTACCTATCAAGGCTGGCTGAAAAAGAAAAGAAAAATGACTCGGCAAAGCGTCGCACTTTATGCCTACGTATTCCCGTCTGGAACGAGAAATCAGAGTCAACGTAGTTCGGCTAACTACAGGGAAAGGTTGCTCGCTAGGACGTCGCATCCTATGCCTACGTACTTCCACACTGTATGGAAGATCAGAGCGAACGTAGTTCGGGAAACTACGGGAAAAAATGGCTCAACTAGGAGGGAGACTATCAAGTCCTACCGTTATCATGCCATGGATTCATCCTATGGTTGAGGTTTGAACAGGGAACTCCTAGAAGTTGTCATGCATAGGTTTCAACCTAAAAGTCTATCATCAAATCCTCATCAAAGGAAATGAGAGCCCTAAGGGATCATGTCAATGATAAACAGAAACAGACAAAAGCATCAACTTTAACAGTAAACAGTAATACGGTAAACTGCATGCAATGCAAGTGAGGGAGGAAATGTGTGTGTGGCATCAGCCTCCACAAGCTCATCTCGACCTCAAGCCAGTCATGAAACAACAACAATCATACTGAAAATAATCAACATGCTATCAAGCAATGAACCAGATAAAAGAAGGGAAGTACCATCAGGTAAACAAAACACGCATGCTTGAGAAAGAAAGAATCTACTCTCTAATCCTAACCCTAATCACAGAATCTGAACAACTCTAAGCAAAGCCCTCAACAAGAGAATCAATCCCAGTCTTCAAGCTTCAGAACCAGCTTACCAAAGACAGGGAGCTAAGCAAGCAGACTCATAGTGTCTTCCTCAGGAAAGCACTAGGAGGTGTATACTCAGGAGTCATACCCTATGTGGCTCAACCACTGTGATCGGTTTATATTCCTCCTCAGGAGAAATTAAACTCACAAGCAGGCTCCGACATCACTGGATATTTAGGAAATCCTATCTGAACTAGTGGAACTAAGTGAATGGACTCATAGGACCTTCCTCAGGAAAGTACTAGGAGGCTTCCACTTAGGAGTTATATCCTATGTGGCTCAACAACTGTGATCAGTTTACATTCCTCCTCAGGAGAAATTAAACTCACAAGTTGGCTCCAACATCATTGGATACTTGAGAAATCCTAGATAAACTAAGGGAACTAAGTGAACAGACCCATAGGACCTTCCTCAGGAAAGTACTAGGAGGCTTCCACTTAGGAATTGTATCCCATGTGGCTCAACAACAGGTGATCAGTTTACATTCCTCCTTAGGAGAAATTAAACTCACAAGTTGGCTCCAACATCATTGGATACTTAGGAAAGAGGTGAGAAGAAAGAATGAAAGTCATTCATAGTGCCTTCCTCAGGAAAGTACCATGAACTTCCCTCAAACTTCAGGATCTCAAACCTCACAGACAGGGGACAAGCCAAGCTCTGGGTCTCTGAATCTTGATCTACAATCTTCACTTCATCTTGCTCTCCAACAAGGTCTTCAAGGCAACACAAGCCCCTCAACAAATTCCCCACAATGAACCCCAAAGATGAACAGACAACCACAGGGTAAACAAAATCAATAGGCAACTTCAAAAAATACCTAAAAATACTAAACTAATGGGGAAAAATCTAACAATTATTCACAAGGGTCCTCAACACCTACTCATAACATCTACATAGGCCTCTACCTAAAAATCAAGACAAAACTTTATTCAAAGAAAGGAATTCATCACCTAAACACAATCTAAACCCTAATTAGGATACCCTACATCTACCCTAATTAAACTAACCAAAATTTAATTCTAAAATTCTAGAAAAAATCCTATGGGGAACTATGATTCATCATCTAATTGCACAAAAAAGAATGGATTAAAAACCCTAAGGGAAGGTCCTAAAATAATTCCTACAAAATCATGCATCAACTAAAATAAGGAAAATACACTATGTTAAAGAAAATATCATTAAAAATTCCACATTAAAAATAAAATTCCATTTTTATTTTTATAATTTTCTACACAAAATCCTCTAATCATAGAAAAAAGAAGAATTAAAAAATCATTTTTTATCAATTATTTATGAATTAATCAAAACAGAGAAAAAAAAAGAAAATAAAAGAATTAAAACAATTAAAGGGAGGGGGGGTATGAACAGCAATAGGCACTAGTTAAATCAATTGGGCCAGCAAAAGGGGGGGGGGGTGCGGATAGGAAACTAAGCCCACAACGCTGGTTTAATGAAACGACCGCGTTTGGGTTATTTGAAATTTCCCTCTCTTTCTCAGACTCGCGCACGGCCGTTGGATTATCATAACAAGTCAAAATTTGAGACCGATCCAAGGGACCTCCTTCATCGTCCCCACCAAAACTAGGGTTTTCAGAAACCCTCCTCCCATGCACTCATCTTCCTCTCACTGATTCTCTCTGCTCAGGCCATGGTTCGACACGATTCAAAAACGAAAATTGCTCCATTTTCCAAGCTCTACAAGGCTGTGGTCTTAGTTTATCTTGAAGTTCACCATATTACTCAGACCGATAGCCACAAGTTCTGTCCACCATGGAAATGCTCTGCAACCTACCCTCAAGAACCTCAACCTAACCTATACTAATCTAAACTACACTTCACGTGGATCATTCTGCACTAACAACCTAGGATTATCGCGTCCTAACCTAAGAGTTATATGCTATCAAGGTTCAACTGCCCTGATATGGATCAACATCAATGGCTCTAACAGATTGCATACATGCTCATCTACCTAGACCTAACACTTCTATTCTAAAGAAACACGCTAACAAGCCATAAATACGGGTGAAAGAATCAAGTTGCAGACCTGGATTCTTGGAGAAAACAGTTATGGATTCTTGCACTTCAAGCTTGGCCAATCTTCAAGAGTGATCCCTGAGTGATGTTGAGGCTACTGTATGCAACGAAACTGAAGAAGAAAGCTTGTATTCTTGACTGCAACTTTGATGCTCAATCTTGAGTTTGTAATGTCAACTCTTCATGCAGCCATGGATGGACCTTGGAGAAGGCTCTCTCACACTCACAATGCTCCAATGATTGAGGAAGACTCCAAACTTTAAACAGGAAGGGATTGTAATGGAGAGTTTCTCACTTGCTTGAAATGGAAGTAATCTCTCAAATCTCTCTATTCTCCTTAATGCACCAACCTCCCACCCTCATGATCACTTCTCCTTATATATACATGAATGGAAAAATCTAGAAGATTCTAACTTGATCCAAGGAAGTTCTAGGAGTTCCATGAAATTCTCCTATTATGGTATTTTGGGATCTCATGATATATCACCTCTAACCAACTTACACACCTTTTAAAATCTCATCACATGATAATATGGAATGGTAAGGAAGCTCACATGCCTTGTAATTACCTTGTGTTAAGTTTTCCAACATTGCCTTCTTTTTCAAGTAATAACTTTTCAAAGCATCACCCATTTTAAAGCTTTAATTCAAAATTCTAGCTAAACCAATGTTCTCAAAATGGTTTTTCCAATCAAAATGATATATTGGATGACCTATTTTGGATTTGTGGATCTTCCAAATCACTTTTCAAATTCAACTTTTCAAACTTATATGCCATTTTTAGTTCATTTTTGACCAATCATGTAATCTCATGCTATGAGCTTTTCCAACAATTTGTGACCTTCTTTCTAGACTTAAAATCACATTTTGAGCAACTTTCATGTTTTGAGTTTTTCCATTTGAGGCTTGGAAATAGGAGTTTTAGGCATTGGATAAAATGACCTATAACTGACAAATGACCAAAATACCCCTGTCTTGTTCAAACCATAAGTTGAGTTCCACAAATCCTATCAAGGACTTCTACCACTAAAATTAAATCTAAGAAGATGCCCTCCAACATTCATGTTGACCAAGAAATCATAGGAATCACCCTACTAGGGCAAAAGTTGTCTGCAAGTTGGGTGACTTTCAAGGACCCAGATTCACACACCTCTGCTGACCTGTAATTTGTCAAAACCATAACTTGAGCTCTGTAACTCCTATCAAGGACTTACACCACTCAAATTAAAGCTTAGAACAAGCTCTACAACATTCATGTTATGGGGAAGATGAGATATCAATCACATCTAGAGCTAAAACTGCCTGGAAGATAGGGATCAAATTAGGGTTTTTTCACTGACAATCCTCAGAAACCCTAACTTGAAACTTCTCAAACTCCTCAATCATGATGAGTTGGCCTAGGAATCATCTTTATAACATCTCTATACATCATTCCATGATCTCATGGCCCTTGGATTAGGTCTCAACCTTCTCCAAATCTTCAGCTGGTCTAGGGTTGACCCAGTCAAAACCCTAATTCTATCATTCATGGTTGAATCTTCTGAATTCTTGCATAATGACCTCTCTGGGCTTCATGATGGCTATCAAGACATCTCATAGGCTTTCTCAAAACATCAAGTTCATTCTCAAAGTCTCAGAATCATCTGAGGGGCACCCACAACTTTCAAACTGTGAAGCACACAACCCTGGTTTCAAACCACTTCTCTGGGGATCTCTTGAACTTCTGATGAAGGTATCAACTTTCAAACACTTGATGGGTAAATAAATGTTGGTCAAATTTTGGGGTGCAACAGCTGCCTCTATTCAAACGGCTTGAACCTGACTGGGTGAGAAGCGAACGGCTTTCAGCCAATCAAGGTGCGAGACGGTTGAATACCGGTAAACCCGAAAATTTGCCAACCGCACGAGCACACGGTACTCTGCGGGGACCAAATCTTTGAATACTGCAACACTAGCCGCACGACAATTAGCTGGAGACATATCGATCTGACGTCCTCGTCAGTTATCCACATTAAATTCTTCTGATATTGCCTTCAGACAACCACCACCCCCCAACATCGCCGCTGGAGAAAATACATCTCTAAACAAAGTACCCCGCTCACCGCTGGAGAACTGCATCTGACATCACCGTCGGACAAACATCATCTCTACCGGGGATTTAAAGAGTCTGACCTCTGTCGCTTGCGCGAAAATAAGGTGCCGGCAAAACAGAAGAGTCGCCACCTTTCATTATTTATCCCTCAGAGCGGGAAAGGAAACGATCGGAGAAACCTGACGAATAAGGGTAAGACAAGGTCATCGCAACCATTGTCTGGGTTCGGGAGTCGGTTACGCAAGGGGAAGGTATTAGCACCCCTCACGTCCGCCGTACTCGACGGGATCCTCGCTTGTTTGTTTACTTGGACGGGTTGGTTATAATCTATCTACCTATCAAGGCTGGCTGAAAAAGAAAAGAAAAATGACTCGGCAAAGCGTCGCGCTTTATGCCTACGTATTCCCATCAGAGAATGAGAAATCAGAGTCAACGTAGTTCGGCTAACTACGGGTGAAGATGGGGAAGGTTGCTCGCTAGGATGTCGCATCCTATGCCTACGTACTTTCATCTGGTATGAAAGATCAGAGCAAACGTAGTTCGGGAAACTACGGGATAAAAATGGCTCAACTAGGAGGGAGACTATCAAGTCCTACTGTTATCATGCCATGGATTCATCCTATGGTTGAGGTTTGAACAGGGAACTCCTAGATGTTTTCATGCATAGGTTTCAACCTAAAAGTCTATCATCAAATCCTCATCAGAGGAAATGAGAGTCCTAAGGGATCATGCCAATGATACACAGAAACAGACAAAAGCATCAACTTTTAACAGTAAAATGCATGCAATGCAAGTGAGGGAGGAAGTGTGTGTGGGGCTTCAACCTCCACAAGCTCATCTCGACCTCAAGCCAGTCATGTAATAACAGTAATCATACTGAAAATAAACCACATGCTATCAAGCAATAAACAGCAAACTGTAATCATACAGACAGAAGGAAATGAAATGCTATCAAGCAAACAAACACACTTGAGAAGGAATCATCTACTCTCTAATCCTAACCCTAATCACAGAATCTAAACAAATCTAAGCAAAGCTCTCAAGCAAACCCTAAACAAGAGAAATCATTCCCAGTCTTCAAGCTTCAGAACAAGCTTACCAAAGACAGGGAGCTAAGCAATCAGACTCATAGTGTCTTCCTCAGGAAAGCACTAAGAGGTGGATACTCAGGAGTCATACCCTATGTGGCTCGACCACTGTGATCAGTTTACATCCCTCCTCAGGAGAGATTAAACTCACAAGCAGGCTCCAACATCACTGGATATTTAGGAAATCCTATTTGAACTAGTGGAACTAAGTGAATAGACTCATAGGACCTTCCTCAGGAAAGTACTAGGAGGCTTCCACTTAGGAATCGTATCCCATGTGGCTCAACAACATGTGATCAGTTTACATTCCTCCTCAGGAGAAATTAAACTCACAAGTTAGCTCCTACATCATTGGATACTTGAGAAATCCTAGACAAACTAGTGGAACTAAGTGAATAGACCCATAGGACCTTCCTCAGGAAAGTACTAGGAGGCTTCCACTTAGGAGTTGTATCCCATGTGGCTCAACAACATGTGATCAGTTTACATTCCTCCTCAGGAGAAATTAAACTCACAAGTTGGCTCCAACATCATTGGATACTTAAGAAAGAGGTGAGAAGGAAGGATGAAAGTCATTCATAGTGCCTTCCTCAGGAAAGTACCATGAACTTCCTTCAAGCTTCAGGCTCTCAAACCTCACAGACAGGAGATGAGACAAGCTCTGGGTCTCTGCATCTTGATCTACAAGCTTCCCCCCATGATGCTCTCCATCAATATCCTCAAGGCAACACAAGCCCTTCAGCAAATTCCTCAGAATGAACCCCAAAGATGAACAGATAACCCACTGAACAAACCAAATCATCAGGCAATCTCAGAAAATACCTAAAAATACTAAACTAATGGGGAAAAATCTAACAATTAATCACAAGGGTCCTCAACACCTACTCATAACATCTATAAAGGTTTCTACCTAAAAATCAAGATAAAACTTGCTCAAAGAAAATGATTCATCACCTATGCACAATTCTAAACCCTAATTAGACTATCCTAAGTCAACCCTGATTAAACTAATCAAGATTAATTCTAAAAAATCTAGAAAAAATCCTATGGGGAAGTATGACTCATCATCTAATTGCATAAAAAAGAATGGGTAAAAAAGATTAATGGAAAGTACTAAAACAATTCCTGCAAAATCAAATATCAAAATGAAACAATTAAAAAGCTATTTAATTGGAAAATCTACTAAAAATATTAAACCAAAAAATAAAATCTCAATTTTATTTTTATAATTTTCTACACATTTTAATCTACTCATAGAAAAAAGAAGGATTAAAAAATCATTTTATATCATTTTTTAATGAATTATTCAAAACAGAAAACATTAAAAGAAAATTAAAAAGAATTAAATGAATTAAGGGGAGGGGGGTACAAATAGTAAGGCGCGCAAGGGTTATTCCAGTTGGGCCTCAAGGGTGGGGGTGCGCGTAGCATACGCGTTAAGCCCAGGTACTATCAGAAATTCATTTAAAAAAAAATAAAAGAAAAGAGTGGAACCCGGGTGCGAATAGGAAGGGATTACAGTGTGTTTTGAAGTGGGCTGGCTTTGGGGGGTGCGGATAGAGAAGCAACTTAAAGCCCAATACATCACATAAGTTAAACTATGCGTTTTGCTGAGTTTAAACTTCCCTCCATTTTCGTGAATCAATCTGGACCGTGGGATGCGATTTCCAGTCAACTAAAGCGCATGGATCTGACGGACAGCACATCGTCTTCAAGCTTGGACACAAGCTAGGGTTTCAAACTTCCATTGATGCACCATACGTGAATACCTTTCTCCCATCGGTTCTCTCTCACTACTCAATGAAATCCCAAAGTGTAAACGTCAATGTTGCTCCATTTTTCAAGCTCTACACAGCTGGACCGATAGTTTCCATTAAAACACTTCCTACTGACTAACCCGATAGCACCAACTTAAGTAACACTCCATTTTCGACCTTCTTGTTTCTTGCGTTTCTTGACACTAACCTACTCTACTCATGGCCCTCATTATTCTGATATAATTATCTGATCTTAACACTCAACATACAAGTAGTTCTTGGTGATTCAAGATTCGAGTCAAAAACTCAAACTCCATGAAATGATCTCTAACTTTCAGGAATTGGTCCTCTAGTTGTTCCTAACAGTTCTATGCAAACAAATCAATCTATCAACGCATAATTAAGGGTGTAAAGAAGAAAATGGCAGACCTGGTTTCTTGATGAACAGACGAGGAATTTGCTCAAACCAAGCCTCAATCTCTTGTGGAATCACTCAGGGAATCACCTCCTTGCTTCTGTTTGCAAGAGTAGAGGTTGAATCTTCCTTAATTCCACGATTTGATTCTTGATGCAAGCTTGAAAATTCAAGTGCTATCCTTCAATTCTGACCTATTCTTCTCCAACCAATGCCCTGCACCAGCTATAATCCTTATATAGAGAGGTTTAGACTCTTCTATAAGGTTCTGGAATGATCCTATGGGATGTTCAATTTATCATGTTATGACATTTTGGTTCCAACTCATCTCATATGCCAATCCTTGTTTCCCTTGGTACAGCCCTTCAATTTCACTTGAACTTCTCCTTAAATGAGTTTTAGGAAGTGTTTAGATGCATTGCAAGCTTGTATGTTCACTTCCCTTGAGTTTCACCTTGGTGCCTTATTATGCAAGTGATGAATTTCCAAAGGGAGTCCATTTTTGGAGCCTCAAATGAAAAATCTATTTAAACCAAAGTTCTTAAAATAGTTTTTCCAATCAAAATGATATATTGGATGACCTATTTTGGATTTGTGGATCTCCCAAATCACTTTTCAATTTCAACTTTTCAAAGTTATAAGTCATTTTTAGTTCATTTTTGACCAATCATGGAATCTTGTGCTATGAGCTTTTTCAACAATTTGTGACCTTCTTTCTAGACTTAAAATCACATTTTGAGCAACTTTCATGTTTTGAGTTTTTCCATTTGAGGCTTGGAAATAGGAGTTTTAGGTATTGGCTAAAATGACCTATAACTGACAAATGACCAAAATACCCCTGCCTTGCTCAAACCATAAGTTGAGTTCCACAAATCCAATCAAGGACTTCTACCACTCAAATTAAAGCTAAGAAGATCCTCTTCAACATTCATGTTGACCAAGAAACCATAGGAATCAACCTACTAGGGCAAAAGCTGTCTGCAAGTTGGGTGACTTTCAAGGACCCAGATTCACACACCTCTGCTGACCTGTAATTTGTCAAAACCATAACTTGAGCTCTGTAACTCCTATAAAGGACTTCCACCACTCAAATTAAAGCTTAGAACATCCTCTACAACATTCATGTTGTGTGGAAGATGAGATATCAATCACATCTAGAGCTAAAACTGCCTGGAAGATAGGGATCAAATTAGGGTTTTTTCACTGACAATCCTTGGAAACCCTAACTTAAAACTTCTCAAACTCCTCAATCATGATGAGTTGGTCTAGGAATCATCTTTATAACATCTCTATACATCATTCCATGATCTCATGGCCCTTGGATCGAGTCTCAACCTTCTCCAAATCTTCAGCTGACCTAGGGTTGACCCAGTCAAAACCCTAATTCTACCACTCATGGTTGACTCTTCTGAATTCTTGCATAATGACTTCTCTGGGCTTCATGAAGGCTATCAAGGCATCTCATAAGCTTTCTCATAACACCAAGTTCATTCTCAAAGTCCCAGAATCATCTGAGGAGCACCCACAACTCTCAAGCTATGAAGCACACAACCCTGGTTTCAACCAACTCTTCTGAGGATCTCTTGAACTTTCTGATGAAGGTATCAACTTTCAAACACTTAATGAGCAAATAAATGTTGGTCAAATTTTGGGGTGCAACAGCTGCCCCTATTCAAACGGCTTGGACCTGACTGGGTGAGAAGCGAACGGCTCTCAACCAATCAAGGTACGAGACGGTTGAATATCGGTAAACCCGAAAATTTGCCAACTGCATGAGCACACGGTACTCTGCGGGGAACAAACCTTCGAACACTGCAACACTAGCTGCTCAACAACTAGCTGGAGAGATACTGATCTGACATCGCCGCCGAAAACAAACATCATTCTGAGAGACACTCGACATCGCCGTCGCACAAACATCATCTCTGTTGGGGATTCAAAGAGCCTGACATTGCCGTCGAACAAATCATAATCTGACCTCGCCGTCAAGCAAACATTCAACCTCGCCGTCGAATAATCAAAATACCCAACCTCACTGCTGGACAACTATATCACTGAACAATTCTGACCCGGGGTTCACCCCTGGTGAATGGAACAAAAGGTACATTTGTGTATTTGAAACTACTCTGCTGGGAATGAGAGACTTAACCGAGCATACTCTGATCTGGGGTTCATCCTCAGAACCATAACGAACATCCAAATACTGCTGCACACTGCCTGCCGTAGAACTTCAACGCCAGAATTATATGAAACCCTGGCCCCTGGCCACTTCCAGCTTCAGCTAGAAAAGATCTTCAAGTACTTTTGAAGATAGATGAAACCCTGGCCCCTGGCCACTTCCAGCTTCAGCTAGCAAAGATCTTCAAGTACTTCTGAAGATAAGCATCCTTGGCCTCCAAGGATGGCAACTCTGCAGGAGGTATCCTTCGACTTCAGTCTGAAGAAAGTGATCCTTGGCCCTCAAGGATACATGCATCTGCCTTCAGGCAACTCCACCTCTGCTATAGAGCATCCAAGACTTCAGTCAGGGATATACTTCGGCCTTCAGTCCGAATAATGAATCCTAGGTCCTTCACGACCTTGGGGGATAACCTTGCCTTTAGGCACCTTTGCTTCAGCATAAGAAATCTGTGACTTTAGTCAGAGAAATGGTATCCTGAGCCATTCATGACTCCACGGGGATTCAAACACTTTGCCTACAGGCAAAACTCCGCTTCAGCTGGAGAAACATCTTCGACTTCAATCAGAAGACGTATCATTCACTTGATCGCGCTCAATCATCACCTCAGGACAACTGACTTGGTCTTCAGACTCACACGAATCACTCTGTTGTATCTACAACCCTGGAACCTTGTCTTCAGCTACCTGTTGATTTTTCAACACGGAAATCTGGACTCACAGGAACCTTCTGGTATCGCCCTCTGGCGCTTACGAAATCCATCTTCAGATTAGACATCATTGTTGGAGCAGACATATCACGCTGCTAAGGACTTCAAGAATCATCTTGAACAAACAGATCCGTCGGGCAATCTTCAAGAATCGTCTTGAACTAATAACCTTTCTGGAGCAAGCATTCTGTTGGGAATTCCAGGAATCTTCCTGGGCAACTCCTGCTGGAGACGCTATTGGGGAGCTCAAGTATCATACTAGGCGAACAACTCGGGAAGCTGTACTGAGGTCTTAAGAATCGTCTTAAGCAAATGGCCCTGCTGAGGGATTTGAGAATCATCTCGAACTGAAGACTTCGCTGGGGATCTCGAAAATCATCTTGAGCGAGCGACTGCGGGGATCACACCGGGGTCTCTAGAATCATCTAAGAAAACAACCTTGCTGGGGAGAACATCAAGAATCGTCCTGAGCAACCGGTCTTTCGGTAGTACACCTGTACAATAAGGATGATAATGACTTAGATCATGCTTATGATGCATATGCTTCTGCGCTATGCCCCACACGGTGGGAATGATATGTATTTATGCTAAGTGTCATGCAATCATGCACAATGCTATGCAGTGTTGAATGCTATGCAGTCATGCACAATGATACGATCCCGTCAGCAAAATAAATGCCGAGGGGGGAATCCTCCTGTCAAGGAGAAAGAACCACTCAGGTAGAGGAATCATCCTGCTGAGGAGAATGTGAACACGCCAATATCAATTAGGCTCTGTCTGGGGAATCAATCTTCCGCGAACTGCTGCAGGGGAACAACTTCAGCTGACTGCTGCAGGGGATGAAGCTCTACGAGAACTTGGATCTGCTGATACCAATCGCGAGAATAAACTGTGCGGCCGTCTCGGCTACTCTTCTGGGGATGACCACTCTGTGGGGAGCCAACTTCAGCTGCTCAACACTCCACTGGGGAAAAAACCAATCATGATCTGATCAACTTCCAAGGACTCGGCTCTCTTGGGCATCTGCAAACCCGGCTGAGGAAGGAGAAATCATTCTGCTTCGCTGGAAAGAGTGCGACTCTGGGGAAATGCAGCATCAGCTGCCCCACGCTCTGCTGGGGAGAATTGATCATGATCTGATCAACTTCCAAGGATTCTGCTTTTCTGCGGACTCAGCCGGGGAGAGAAGTCATTCTACTTCACTGAAGAGTACGACTCTGATGGGGAATTTCAATTCTGCTGGGGAAGAAAGAATCATCTGACTTCGGGGGAGAGTACAACTCTGCCGGGGAATACAACATCAGCTGTTCCAACACTCTACTGGGGAAGAAGGAATCGTCCGTCTTCAGGAGAGAGCCTGATTCTGGTGAGGAATCTCAATTCCACTGGAGACTTCAGTCTGGCACTATCAGTTACTGCATACTTCGGTATACGGCTAGCTTCTTGCGAATCCTGCACTTGTGACCCGGTGCTGGGGGAAAATCCTGCTTCAGCGACTTTACTGGGGAAAACACGAGCTTCGGCACCCGAACACTTCTATGACGTCTGCACTTGTGACCCAGTGCGGGGGAAAATCAATCATGCTTCAGTGCTGGACTCAGCTGATGAGGTGACATTCCTTCAGGATGCATCTATTTGGGGAAGAGAATCCTCTCTACCTGGGATACATATCAATGCTCACTATTCTGATTCTGATTCTGCGGAGGAGAGACTACTGAACTCTGTTGGAGAAGAAGGACTCATCCTGCTTCGGGGACATCAATCCTGGTCTACTGAGGGCAATCTTGACCCTAATCTGACGAGGGGTAAACGCCATCTCAATCTGCTGTAGTCTCAAACTGTACAGGGGGAACGACCTCAAACCGTACATCTCCGCGGAGAAACAATCCCGATTCAACAACGCCAACACAGGGAATACAGGCTACCAATCATGGAGTCAAGTAATAGGTTAGGTTGTAGGATAACAATCCAATGACCGCAAGGCTTCTTCAGAAGGTTCAGGTTTTGACGGGGTAATGACACGATTCCCCGATACTCAATTCTTGCTAGGGTGAACAAACTCATCTGAACAACTTGCCCCAGCGCAATTCAACTTGCCCCAATCCGACCTTTGGGAATAAATCATTCTGAGCCGAAAACAACTGGTAACAAGACAATCTTCAGAGGGCTTGCCCCAGCATCCGCATAACGGGAGGATTCATCCTCAACTGATCAACTTTCAGCATGGTTGGCTTCAATATCTCTGAAGTAGTTTGCCCCTGAACGAGCGATGAGCGACTCAACATGCTCTGATCGAACACTGGAGGGATCTGCCCTTAAATTGCAAGGATTCCGGATAACTGCCCCTGATTGGGTCTCGAGAAGATTCACTTCCGATCAACCGCTGCTCGCATAAACGGCCCCATAATCAACTGATGCTCCGGGACTTGTCCTCAGACAAACTGATTCCAAACTCACTGGAAGTCATTGCCCCAGATTCACAGGGTTTCAAAGCATACCATTCTGATCCAGACCTCTGGCGATTCAGTCCTGATTGACTATTCCCTGCTGAAGTTCCTTCGTATCAGCTACTAACCTGCAACTAAAATTGTTTATTCACGAATAGTAATTTTAATGCAGTGTTCATGCAAATTTCGAAAAAATGTTGTGCTGTCACTCATTTACGTGTCATGCTAGTGAGTGACGAATGAACTCAAGAGTTCAAACGTAGTGCTGATGCGATCAGTGAAAAATGCAATAAGGATATGATTAGCAAATCATGAAGGAGTCAGGTTACTCAACCTTATCGTAATGCGCTCTCAGAATAAACCCTGCCTCAATTAGGTCTTTTAAGGGTTGTATCGTGGTCGGGTTCACGGTTCGTGAAACAAAGGATATTTGGCTCAAATTATGATTTGTACCCGCCCCTTCTACGTGATGATCTCCGATCCTACAGTTCAGTTAACTTGGGTCGAGCGCTCGCCTCTTCGAGAGGTATGTTGAACATTGGGGACAACTGGTTAAAGAATTCGCAAGGTGTTTCGGAGTGACAGTTACTCCTTTTTCGTTTTCGGCGTCTGTGTCTACACGACTTCGCCCTTGTTCGAGGATTTTTCTTTTTTATATCCTTTCTTTTCATTCTTTTGATTCCCTAACTTTTGCCTGGACTGACTCCTTTTGAGTTCTTTTCGATTTCTTTTTTGAAGTCCAGCGGGATGCCCTGATTTTGCCTAAGTATTTGCTTTCTAGCTTTTTTTCTTTTTTACTTAGCGGGCTTTCTTATTTCTCTTTTTCTTGGAACAAGTCGTGTGACACTGGTTGTCTTGATTGCTCCGAAAGGATTATAACTGCCTCACTCCTGATTGGTGAGGTTTAACCATTGTGGTTGATGAGGTACGACCTTTAGCGAGGAATATGACGTGATTAGTCCTCGAAGGACAACACTCCTCTATAAGACTTGAACGCTCGATCAAGCTGACTGACAACTACCCTGCCCCGGGTTAAGATGCGAGGGTTTAACAATCCGAAAGAAACTCCTACTTCTCGGCTCGAAGTGGTTAACAAGGGATTCTCTTCCTTATCTCTCCGGTGTTTAGGGATTTGAAACAATGCCTTGTACATCATCGGCAAAGTTTTATCTGAAAGCAATACGATCATCGGCTATGCGTATTCAGTTTCATCATCCTCCCTCCGCTCATTGCTAATCATAGTAAGAAATCGGAGTAAATAAAATGCAAGTGCCAGTGCAATGCAGTAAATGAGTGACAACGACATAACTAATTCAGAAGAAATGCATAGTCACTTTATTATCATTACCATTCGAAACATACAATGTTTAACAGCAAGTAGTAACTAACAGAAAAGAAACTACAAGTGCAAATGGTAAAAAGTCCGAGGACTGCCAATGCTGAGGACGTCTGCCTGTCTGGATCACTGGCTCCTGGAAACAACCCTCTGAATCTGTGAGCTCAGGCAGCTGATAGGTCGTTACGCACAACCAAGACTCCGTCTGGAAAGGAAATACACCCTTGGTCGATCAATTGTTGTACCTTCGCCTGGAAAGCCTTGCAATCTTCAGTTGAATGCCCCAGAGATCCACCATGGTGTTGCACCCCAAAATTTGGCCAACAATTGTTTATTCATTGAGTATTTGAAAATGGATACCTTCATCAGAAAGTTCAAGAGATCCTCAGAAAATTGGTTGAAACCAGGGTTGTGTGCTTCACAGTTTGAGAGTTGTGAGTGCCCCTCAGATGATTCTGAGACTTTGAGGATGAACTTGATGTTTTGAGAAAGCTTATGAGATGCCTTGATAGCCTTCATAAAGCCCAGAGGAGTCATTATGTAAGAATTCAGAAGATTCAACCATGAATGGTAGAATTAGGGTTTTGACTGGGTCAACCCTAGACCAGCTGAAGATTTGGAGAAGGTTGAGACTTAATCCAAGGGCCATGAGATCATGGAATGATGCATAGAGATGTTATAAAGAGGATTCCTAGACCAACTCATCATGATTGAGGAGTTTTGAGAAGTTTTGAGTTAGGGTTTCTGAGGATTGTCAGTGAAAAAACCCTAATTTGATCCCTATCTTCCAGGCAGTTTTAGCACTAGATGTGTTTGATATCTCATTTTCCCCACAACATGAATGTTGTAGAGCTTGTTCTAAGCTTTAATTTGAGTGGTGGAAGTCCTTGATAGGAGTTACAGAGCTCAAGTTATGGTTTTGACAAATTACAGGTCAGTTGATGTGTGTGAATCTGGGTCCTTGAAAGTCACCCAACTTGCAGACAACTTTTGCCCTAGTAGGTTGATTCCTATGGTTTCTTGGTCAACATGAATGTTGAAGAGGATCTTCTTAGCTTTAATTTGAGTGGTAGAAGTCCTTGATTGGATTTGTGGAACTCAAGTTATGGTTTGAGCAAGGCAGGGGTATTTTGGTCATTTGTCAGTTATAGGTCATTTTAGCCAATGCCTAAAACTCCTATTTCCAAGCCTCAAATGGAAAAACTTAAAACATGAAAGTTGCTCAAAATGTGATTTTAAGTCTAGAAAGAAGGTCACAAATTGTTGAAAAAGCTCATAGCACAAGATTCCATGATTGGTCAAAAATGAACTAAAAATGGCTTATAACTTTGAAAAGTTGAAATTGAAAAGTGATTTGGGAGATCTACAAATCCAAAATAGGTCATCCAATATATCATTTTGATTGGAAAAAACATTTTGAGAAGATTGGTTTAAGTGGATTTTCCATTTGAGGTCCAAAAAATGAGGTTTCTTTGTTAATTTGTTACTTGCAAATGAAGTTAACTTTGAAAATCTTTACACAAGCCAATGTAAAGCCTTATTTTGGTTCATGACACTTGAATATCTCATGTAAGGAGTATTTGGCACGAAAATAAGGAGTAAGAGCATGAGATAAGAGGTTTTGAACTTATCATCACATGATACTTTCATGAAGTTTCTAGATGATTCTAAGGAGTTCTAGATCATTCTTCCAATTGTTATTTAAAGAGGGTAATACACTAAATGCAAGGTTGGTTGATAGAGGTTGATAGAGAGAGAGAGAGAGAGAGAGACACCATTGAAGAAAGTTCCTTCAAGTTCAAGAAAGTTGTGATTTCTGCCATTACAAGCTGTTTCCTTCGAAGCTTTTGCAAACAGAAGAGAGTGCATCTTCTAAGGATCACATACAAGCCATTGCAAGCCTTGAAAGTACTGCAAGCAACCTTCACCATCATTTCTTGAGCAGGTTTTTCTCTTCTTCGAATCTCCATATTTATGAAGTTTTAATTGGATTCTTGACCATAGGATTAGTGTAGGAGGTTAGTAGATTGATCCCTGAAGGTTATAGCACAATCCGTTAAGTTTTGTAACAGGTGTAGGAATCTTGAATCTTCCATAACTGACTGTTTAAGAAGTTTTAGGTATCAAGAATTAGTGTATAATGACCAGGATAGCTTGTCGAGTATCTGTAAGCCTTTAGCTTTGAGTTTGCTAAAGTTTGATAGCAGTTAACCATGGTGGTGCCAAGGTGTTCAAGCTTTCGGTTAGAAAAACCTAGGAGGAGTTAGGAAAATCTAGTCGTACCATCTTCTTTTAGGCATTTAGCAGAGCAAGTTTTGTGTTGGGAGCATGTGAAATCATGGCGTGTGGAGAGAGCTAGAAGAGCTCGAACGTGCGTGCATGGAGGCAAGGGGTTCTGCAAACCCTAGTTTGATTGGAGAAGACGAAGGGATGTCCGTTGGATCAAGCCCTGGTATTGACTAATTCACCCTATCCAACGGCTGTGGTTATATCTGAGAAAGAGAGGGAAGATTTGAATTATTTGAAACGCAGCGTTTCATTTAGGGAGCCATTCTGGGCTCAATGCTATTCGCCCCCCCCTTTATTGCTGGCCCAATAAATCTAACTGGTCTGATATGCTATTCATACCCCCCTCCCTTTTAATTAATTCATTTCTTTTAATTTTCTTTTTAATATTTCTCTGTTTTGTAAAATTCATTAAAAATAGATAGAAAATGATTTTTAACTCTTTCTTTTTTTCATGATTAGATTAAAATGAGTAGAAAATTATAAAAATAAAATTGAGATTTTATTTTTATGTTTAATATTTTTAGTAGATTTTCCAATTCAATAGCTTTTTAAGTGTTTCATTTTGATATTTGATTTTGTAGGAATTGTTTTAGTACTTTCCATTAATCTTTTTTACCCATTCTTTTTTGTGCAATTAGATGATTAGTCATACTTCCCCATAGGTTTTTTTCTAGATTTTTTAGAATTAATCTTGGTTAGTTTAATTAGGGTTGACTTTGGTTAGTCTAATTAGGGTTTAGAATTGTGCATAGGTGATGATTCCTTTCTTTGATTGAGTTTTATCTTGATTTTTAGGTAGAAACCTTTATAGATGTTATGAGTAGGTATTGAGGACCCTTGTGATTATTTGTTGAATTTTTCCCCATTAGTTTAGTATTTTTAGGTATTGTCTGAAGTTGCCTGATGATTTGGTTTGTTCAGTGGGTTATCTGTTCATCTGTGGGATTCTTTCTGAGGAATTTGATGAAGGGCTTGTGTTGCCTTGAGGATATTGATGGAGAACATCATGAGGGGAAGCTTGTAGATCAAGATGCAGAGACCCAGAGCTTGGCTGATGCCCTGTTGGTGAGGTTTGAGAGCCTGAAGTTTGAAGGAAGTTCATGGTACTTTCCTGAGGAAGGCACTATGAATGACTTTCATTCTTCCTTCTCACCTCTTTCTTAAGTATCCAATGATGTTGGAGCCAACTCGTGAGTTTAATTTCTCCTGAGGAGGAATGTAAACTGATCACATGTTGTTGAGCCACATGGGATACAACTCCTAAGTGGAAGCCTCCTAGTACTTTCCTGAGGAAAGTCCTATGGGTCTATTCACTTAGTTCCACTAGTTGATCTAGGACTTCTCAAGTATCCAATGATGTTGGAGCCAACTTGTGAGTTTAATTTCTCCTGAGGAGGAATGTAAACTGATCACATGTTGTTGAGCCACATGGGATACAACTCCTAAGTGGAAGCCTCCTAGTACTTTCCTGAGGAAGGTCCTATGAGTCTATTCACTTAGTTCCACTAGTTCAGATAGGATTTCTTAAATATCCAGTGATGTTGGAGCCTGCTTGTGAGTTTAATCTCTCCTGAGGAGGGATGTAAACTGATCACAGTGGTTGAGCCACATAGGGCATGATTCCTGAGTATACACCTCCTAGTGTTCTCCTGAGGAAGACACTATGAGCTTGCTTGCTTAGCTCCCTTTCTTTGGTAAGCTTATTCTGAAGCTTGAAGACTGTGAATGATTTCTCCTGTGATTAGGGTTGTGCTTGAGAGCTTTGCTTAGATTTGTTTAGATTCTGTGATTAGGGTTAGGGTTAGGGAATAGGTGATTCTTTTTCAAATGTGTTTTGTTTGCCTGATGGTACTTCATTTCCTTTATCTGTATGATTGCAGTTTACTGTTTTGCTTGATAGCATGTTGATTATTTTCAGTATGATTACTGTTATTTCATGACTGGCTTGAGGTTGAGATGAGCTTGTGGAGGCTGAAACCCCACACACATTTCCTCCCTCACTTGCATTGCATGCATTTTACTGTTAAAGCTGATGTTTTTGTCTGTATTCTGTGTATCATTGACATGATCCCTTAGGACTCTCATTTCTTCTGATGAGGATTTGATGATAGACTTTTAGGTTGAAACCTATGCATGATAACAGTAGGACTTGATAGTCTCCCTCCTAGTTGAGCCACTTTTCCCGTAGTTTCCCGAACTACGTTTGCTCTGATCTTTCATACCAGATGAAAGTACGTAGGCATAGGATGCGATATCCTAGCGAGCAACCTTCCCCATTTTCCCCCCCGTAGTTAGCCGAACTACGTTGACTCTGATTTCTCATTCTCTGATGAGAATACGTAGGCATAAAGCGCGACGCTTTGCCGAGTCATTTTTCTTTTCTTTTTCAGCCAGCCTTGATAGGTAGATAGATTATAACCAACCCGTCCAAGTAAACAAACAAGCGAGGATCCCGTCGAGTACGACGGACGTGAGGGGTGCTAATACCTTCCCCTTGCGTAACCGACTCCCGAACCCAGACAATGGTTGCGATGACCTTGTCTTACCCTTATTCGTCAGGTTTTTCCGATCGTTTCCTTTCCCGCTCTGAGGGATAAATAACGAAAGGTGGCGACTCTTCTGTCATGCCGGCACCTTATTTTCGCGCAAGCGACACATGGTAGCCACACTGAGCATGAGGATCGTACCCTGGAGTGTAAGGCTCTAGCACGGGCTTGAGAGCTTTCGGTTCCACCAAGGAATTCTGAACCAACATCGGAAGAATCTGGCTATACGGCACAGGCACTGGATGGGGAGAAGCGTTCCTTCGTTCCACGAGGCTGCGAGGCCTTTTGTGACCCTGGGGCTGGTATTCTTTCCGCCCAGGAGCAAGAGGTCGTCGTTTCTGAATGGCAACGGTCTCTTGTTTAGACGCTTGCGTCCCTGAGCTTGATCCAGGCAGCAACTGCGAGCGAGGTGATTCAGTCACCAAAGGTCGTGGGACGTATTCGAGATCTTTCCCAGCTTCAGGCGAAGGAGTGGAATCATCCACCTTTTCGACAGGGTAAGGGATGAACTTCCCCGAGGCTCTTATGCCGCCCGGCACAAGCCTAATTGCCCTTGAGTCGATCAGGTCCTGAATCTTATTCCGGAGAGCCTTACATGTTTCAACATGGTGCCCCGGTGCTCCTGAGTGGAAATCGCAATGTACGTTGAGATCAACGTCTAGTGACCCCTCATCTGGCGGATTTAAGGTCCGAAGCTTGAGAACTCGGTTCTGAACCAACAGCGGCAGCAGCTGGGCATAACTCACAGGTAGTGGGTCTACAGCTCTATCAAGTAGCTTCTTCTTCTGACCATAACCTTCAGGATTATTCTGAGATGCTCGGCGCGGCTGACGACGAGACAGGCCTCGAGCTTCCTGCTGTGTAGAGGGTCCATGAGGTCCACTTGGCTTCAGCACAGGTGGCAATGATGGTAACGGAGGAAGCACTCTGGTCTCCTCCTTGGGTGCTTGACCACTCTCCTTATCTAGCATACTTCTCACCACTCCCATGAGAAAGCTCAGCTGATTCTGCAGCTGCTGATTCTCCTCTCTGAGCACTTGCTGGTCCAGACGCACTGCCTGCATGTCATTCATGACCTGCCCCAGCTGGCTTTGGATTTTCTCTAGTTCAGCTTGTATCTGCTCCATTAGTCTGAGCTGCTTGATTCTGAGTCAAACCTGCAAACACAAAGGTTAGAAGACAAGTCCCGGCTTCTGCCATGCAAGATGAATTATGGGTGTCTGTACGTTCAGGAGATCACCCCTGATTTTGGTGTCAACGTGCTAACATAGTGTCAATGCAATGATAAGACTGGATCCATTCATGGAAGAAAATATCTCATATTGCTCGGGACACCAGAATCAGGGTACGAAACGCGCCTGCAGCACAGACACATGCTAATGGAATGCAAACATGAATATGCAAGCTAATGCAAAATGCAGTCATGCAACAATATATCCAGGTGGCTGCTGTGGAGATTCGGTGTCAACAGTCACTGATGAGAAGGAAACCCCGGTGTAAACCACTGATCTAATCTGCTGTGAACAACCATCTGGTAGGATCGAGATCAAACTTCTGCTCTGACAAGAACGAAGGCCTGATAATAAAGACCCTGGATGCAAGATCAAGGAATATCTGTTGAAGAAGTCTTCAGACCCCAAATCACAAATCTGCCCTCTCAAGAACAAATGCACGGCTGCTGATGAGATCTTCAAACCTCACTCAAAACCTGCCCTATCAAGAACAAAATAACAACTGCTGACGAGATCCTCAGACCTCACTCAAAAATCTGCTCCATCCAGAACAAACCTCTGATAATAATACACTGATCAAAGCCTGCTCTATCAAGAACAGACAAATACCCGATGATAAGATCCTCTGATCAAACCCTTGCTCTATCAAGAACATATCTGCAACTGAGAACCCAACATAACTGATTCACTGTCAAGAAAACCGGGTAGTCTGGAGGTCAAAGTTTCCTGCAATATCCCAACCCTACTCACAGGTATGATGGACCTAATCCACGGACAAAGGTACGGCATCCTATGCGGTCGTCAGCGTCACAGACATTCATGAGTGACAATACGATTCCCAGAAGGAGTGGCATCGTCAAGTCATGAAGAGGCCTCTCTTAGCTGACTTCCAAATGATCGGTCCCCAGAGTCGACAATCCTCACGTCTGGACTCCCCTCAGATCCTCAGGACCGGAAAGGAGCACCTCTGCAAGAATCTCGTCTGAGCGCAGATTTTCGTAGGGAACTGTGCCTGTTCAACAGACAGGTTCGTCTACTACTTCTCCGCAACTATATCTAGGTGTGTACTCAAGCCCAGGTCCGGCTTTTCACTCACGGTAACATCCCTCTCCCACAGCAGCACAGATAATCATATCAAACTGGAAATAAAGTGCGGGAAATAAAATGCGGGAAGCAAAGAATGCGAGAAGTAAAGATGCGATAAATAAACGCAACCCAACAAGCAAACACACAAACGATAGGATTGACTCGCGCAGGGGATGGGAAACGGCCCCAGCATAAGGGATGGGAAAAGTCCCTAGATGCTGTAGTCCCCAGCAGAGTCGCCAGCTGTCGCTTGCGCGAAAATAAGGTGCCGGCAAAACAGAAGAGTCGCCACCTTTCGTTATTTATCCCTCAGAGCGGGAAAGGAAACGATCGGAGAAACCTGACGAATAAGGGTAAGACAAGGTCATCGCAACCATTGTCTGGGTTCGGGAGTCGGTTACGCAAGGGGAAGGTATTAGCACCCCTCACGTCCGCCGTACTCGACGGGATCCTCGCTTGTTTGTTTACTTGGACGGGTTGGTTATAATCTATCTACCTATCAAGGCTGGCTGAAAAAGAAAAGAAAAATGACTCGGCAAAGCGTCGCGCTTTATGCCTACGTATTCCCATCAGAGAATGAGAAATCAGAGTCAACGTAGTTCGGCTAACTACGGGTGAAGATGGGGAAGGTTGCTCGCTAGGATGTCGCATCCTATGCCTACGTACTTTCATCTGGTATGAAAGATCAGAGCAAACGTAGTTCGGGAAACTACGGGATAAAAATGGCTCAACTAGGAGGGAGACTATCAAGTCCTACTGTTATCATGCCATGGATTCATCCTATGGTTGAGGTTTGAACAGGGAACTCCTAGATGTTGTCATGCATAGGTTTCAACCTAAAAGTCTATCATCAAATCCTCATCAGAGGAAATGAGAGTCCTAAGGGATCATGCCAATGATACACAGAAACAGACAAAAGCATCAACTTTTAACAGTAAAATGCATGCAATGCAAGTGAGGGAGGAAGTGTGTGTGGGGCTTCAACCTCCACAAGCTCATCTCGACCTCAAGCCAGTCATGTAATAACAGTAATCATACTGAAAATAAACCACATGCTATCAAGCAATAAACAGCAAACTGTAATCATACAGACAGAAGGAAATGAAATGCTATCAAGCAAACAAACACACTTGAGAAGGAATCATCTACTCTCTAATCCTAACCCTAATCACAGAATCTAAACAAATCTAAGCAAAGCTCTCAAGCAAACCCTAAACAAGAGAAATCATTCCCAGTCTTCAAGCTTCAGAACAAGCTTACCAAAGACAGGGAGCTAAGCAATCAGACTCATAGTGTCTTCCTCAGGAAAGCACTAAGAGGTGGATACTCAGGAGTCATACCCTATGTGGCTCGACCACTGTGATCAGTTTACATCCCTCCTCAGGAGAGATTAAACTCACAAGCAGGCTCCAACATCACTGGATATTTAGGAAATCCTATTTGAACTAGTGGAACTAAGTGAATAGACTCATAGGACCTTCCTCAGGAAAGTACTAGGAGGCTTCCACTTAGGAATCGTATCCCATGTGGCTCAACAACATGTGATCAGTTTACATTCCTCCTCAGGAGAAATTAAACTCACAAGTTAGCTCCTACATCATTGGATACTTGAGAAATCCTAGACAAACTAGTGGAACTAAGTGAATAGACCCATAGGACCTTCCTCAGGAAAGTACTAGGAGGCTTCCACTTAGGAGTTGTATCCCATGTGGCTCAACAACATGTGATCAGTTTACATTCCTCCTCAGGAGAAATTAAACTCACAAGTTGGCTCCAACATCATTGGATACTTAAGAAAGAGGTGAGAAGGAAGGATGAAAGTCATTCATAGTGCCTTCCTCAGGAAAGTACCATGAACTTCCTTCAAGCTTCAGGCTCTCAAACCTCACAGACAGGAGATGAGACAAGCTCTGGGTCTCTGCATCTTGATCTACAAGCTTCCCCCCATGATGCTCTCCATCAATATCCTCAAGGCAACACAAGCCCTTCAGCAAATTCCTCAGAATGAACCCCAAAGATGAACAGATAACCCACTGAACAAACCAAATCATCAGGCAATCTCAGAAAATACCTAAAAATACTAAACTAATGGGGAAAAATCTAACAATTAATCACAAGGGTCCTCAACACCTACTCATAACATCTATAAAGGTTTCTACCTAAAAATCAAGATAAAACTTGCTCAAAGAAAATGATTCATCACCTATGCACAATTCTAAACCCTAATTAGACTATCCTAAGTCAACCCTGATTAAACTAATCAAGATTAATTCTAAAAAATCTAGAAAAAATCCTATGGGGAAGTATGACTCATCATCTAATTGCATAAAAAAGAATGGGTAAAAAAGATTAATGGAAAGTACTAAAACAATTCCTGCAAAATCAAATATCAAAATGAAACAATTAAAAAGCTATTTAATTGGAAAATCTACTAAAAATATTAAACCAAAAAATAAAATCTCAATTTTATTTTTATAATTTTCTACACATTTTAATCTACTCATAGAAAAAAGAAGGATTAAAAAATCATTTTATATCATTTTTTAATGAATTATTCAAAACAGAAAACATTAAAAGAAAATTAAAAAGAATTAAATGAATTAAGGGGAGGGGGGTACAAATAGTAAGGCGCGCAAGGGTTATTCCAGTTGGGCCTCAAGGGTGGGGGTGCGCGTAGCATACGCGTTAAGCCCAGGTACTATCAGAAATTCATTTAAAAAAAAATAAAAGAAAAGAGTGGAACCCGGGTGCGAATAGGAAGGGATTACAGTGTGTTTTGAAGTGGGCTGGCTTTGGGGGGTGCGGATAGAGAAGCAACTTAAAGCCCAATACATCACATAAGTTAAACTATGCGTTTTGCTGAGTTTAAACTTCCCTCCATTTTCGTGAATCAATCTGGACCGTGGGATGCGATTTCCAGTCAACTAAAGCGCATGGATCTGACGGACAGCACATCGTCTTCAAGCTTGGACACAAGCTAGGGTTTCAAACTTCCATTGATGCACCATACGTGAATACCTTTCTCCCATCGGTTCTCTCTCACTACTCAATGAAATCCCAAAGTGTAAACGTCAATGTTGCTCCATTTTTCAAGCTCTACACAGCTGGACCGATAGTTTCCATTAAAACACTTCCTACTGACTAACCCGATAGCACCAACTTAAGTAACACTCCATTTTCGACCTTCTTGTTTCTTGCGTTTCTTGACACTAACCTACTCTACTCATGGCCCTCATTATTCTGATATAATTATCTGATCTTAACACTCAACATACAAGTAGTTCTTGGTGATTCAAGATTCGAGTCAAAAACTCAAACTCCATGAAATGATCTCTAACTTTCAGGAATTGGTCCTCTAGTTGTTCCTAACAGTTCTATGCAAACAAATCAATCTATCAACGCATAATTAAGGGTGTAAAGAAGAAAATGGCAGACCTGGTTTCTTGATGAACAGACGAGGAATTTGCTCAAACCAAGCCTCAATCTCTTGTGGAATCACTCAGGGAATCACCTCCTTGCTTCTGTTTGCAAGAGTAGAGGTTGAATCTTCCTTAATTCCACGATTTGATTCTTGATGCAAGCTTGAAAATTCAAGTGCTATCCTTCAATTCTGACCTATTCTTCTCCAACCAATGCCCTGCACCAGCTATAATCCTTATATAGAGAGGTTTAGACTCTTCTATAAGGTTCTGGAATGATCCTATGGGATGTTCAATTTATCATGTTATGACATTTTGGTTCCAACTCATCTCATATGCCAATCCTTGTTTCCCTTGGTACAGCCCTTCAATTTCACTTGAACTTCTCCTTAAATGAGTTTTAGGAAGTGTTTAGATGCATTGCAAGCTTGTATGTTCACTTCCCTTGAGTTTCACCTTGGTGCCTTATTATGCAAGTGATGAATTTCCAAAGGGAGTCCATTTTTGGAGCCTCAAATGAAAAATCTATTTAAACCAAAGTTCTTAAAATAGTTTTTCCAATCAAAATGATATATTGGATGACCTATTTTGGATTTGTGGATCTCCCAAATCACTTTTCAATTTCAACTTTTCAAAGTTATAAGTCATTTTTAGTTCATTTTTGACCAATCATGGAATCTTGTGCTATGAGCTTTTTCAACAATTTGTGACCTTCTTTCTAGACTTAAAATCACATTTTGAGCAACTTTCATGTTTTGAGTTTTTCCATTTGAGGCTTGGAAATAGGAGTTTTAGGTATTGGCTAAAATGACCTATAACTGACAAATGACCAAAATACCCCTGCCTTGCTCAAACCATAAGTTGAGTTCCACAAATCCAATCAAGGACTTCTACCACTCAAATTAAAGCTAAGAAGATCCTCTTCAACATTCATGTTGACCAAGAAACCATAGGAATCAACCTACTAGGGCAAAAGCTGTCTGCAAGTTGGGTGACTTTCAAGGACCCAGATTCACACACCTCTGCTGACCTGTAATTTGTCAAAACCATAACTTGAGCTCTGTAACTCCTATCAAGGACTTCCACCACTCAAATTAAAGCTTAGAACATCCTCTACAACATTCATGTTGTGTGGAAGATGAGATATCAATCACATCTAGAGCTAAAACTGCCTGGAAGATAGGGATCAAATTAGGGTTTTTTCACTGACAATCCTTGGAAACCCTAACTTAAAACTTCTCAAACTCCTCAATCATGATGAGTTGGTCTAGGAATCATCTTTATAACATCTCTATACATCATTCCATGATCTCATGGCCCTTGGATCGAGTCTCAACCTTCTCCAAATCTTCAGCTGACCTAGGGTTGACCCAGTCAAAACCCTAATTCTACCACTCATGGTTGACTCTTCTGAATTCTTGCATAATGACTTCTCTGGGCTTCATGAAGGCTATCAAGGCATCTCATAAGCTTTCTCATAACACCAAGTTCATTCTCAAAGTCCCAGAATCATCTGAGGAGCACCCACAACTCTCAAGCTATGAAGCACACAACCCTGGTTTCAACCAACTCTTCTGAGGATCTCTTGAACTTTCTGATGAAGGTATCAACTTTCAAACACTTAATGAGCAAATAAATGTTGGTCAAATTTTGGGGTGCAACAACCTCGCCGTCAAACAAACATTCAACTTCGCCGCCGAACAAATGATGATCTTAAACATCTCTGACCTGGGGTTCACCCCTGGTAAATGGAACTTGCGTATTTGGAGCTACTCTGTTGGGGATGAGAGACTCAACCAAGCACACTCTGATCTGGGGTTCACCCTCAGAACCATAACGAACATCCAAATATTACTGCATACTGAGAAACCGTAGAAGTTCAACACTACAGATATATGAAACCCTGGCCCCTGGCCACTCCAGATCCGCTGGAGAATCTTCAAGTATTTCTGAAGATAGATGGAACCCTGGCCCCTGGCCACTCTGCAGGAGGTATCTTCGACTTCAGTCTAAAGAAATGGTCCTTGGCCTTCAAGGATACATGGATATGCCTTCAGGCAACTCCGCCTCTGCTATAGAGCATCCGAGACTTCAGTCAGGGATATACTTCGGCCTTCAGTCCGAAAAATGAATCCTAGGTCATTCATGACCTTGGGGATAACCTTGCCCTTAGGCACCTTCGCTTCAGCTTAGGAAATCTGTGACTTCAGTCAGAGAAGTGGTATCCTGAGCCACTCATGACTCTACGGGGATTCAAACACTTTGCCTTCAGGCAAAACCCCGCTTCAGCTGGAGAAACATTTTCGACTTCAGTCAGAAGAAACACTATTCACTTGATCGCAATCAATCATCTCCTCAGGACAACTGACTTGGTCTTCAGACTCACACGAATCACTCTGTTGTATCTACAACCCTGGAACCTTGTCTTTAGCCCCCCGTTGATTCTTCAACACGGAAATCTGGACTCACCGGAACCTTCTGATATCGCCATCGGGCGCTTACGAAATCCATCTTCAGATTAGACATCGTTGTTGGAGCAGACATATCATGCTGCTGAGGACTTCAAGAATCAACTTGAACAAACAGATCCATCGGGCATTTTCAAGAATCGTCCTGAACTAATAACCTTTCTGGAGCAAACATTCTGTTGGGAATTCCAGGAATCTTCCTGGGCAACTCTTGCTGGAGGCGCTATTGGGGAGCTCAAGTATCATACTAGGCGAACCACTCGGGAAGCTGTACTGAGGTCTTAAGAATCGTCTTAAGCAAATGGCCCTGCTGAGGGATTTGAGAATCATCTCGAACCGAAGACTTCGCTGGGGATCTCAAAAATCATCTTGAGCGAGCGAGCGACCGTGGGGATTACACCGGGGTCTTTAAGAATCATCTTAAGAAAGCGACCTTGTTGGAGAGAATATCAGGAATCGTCCTGAGCAACTGGTCTTTTGGGGATACACCTGTTCAACAAGGATGATAATGACCTAGATCATGCTTATGATGTGTATGCTTCTGCACTATGCCCCATACGGTGGGAATGATATGCATTTATGCTAAATGCCATGCAATCATACACAATGCTATGCAATCATGCACAATGATGCAATCCCGTCAGCAAAATAAATGCCGAAGGGGGGGAAATCCTCCTGTCAAGGAGAAAGAACCGCTCAGATAGAGTAATTGTCCTGCTGAGGAGAATGTGAACACGCCAATATCAATTAGGCTCTGTCTGGGGAATTAATCTTCCGCGAATTGCTGTAGGGCAAACAACTTCAGCTGACTGCTGCAGGGGAACGAAGCTCTACGAGAACTTGGATCTGCTGATATCAATCGCGAGAATGAACTGCGCGGCCGTCTCGGCTGCTCTTCTGGGGATGACCACTCTGTGGGGAACCAACTTCAGCTGCTCCACACTCCACTGGGGAAAAATCAATCATGATCTGATCAACTACCAAGGATTCGGATCTCTTGGACATCTGCAAACTCGGCTGGGGAAGGAGAAATCATTCTGCTTCGCTGGAGAGAGTGCGATTCTGGGGAAACACAGGACTAGCTGCCCCACGCTCTGCTGGGGAAAATCAATCATGATCCGATCAATGTCCAAGGATTCTGCTTTTCTGCGGACTCAGCCGGGGAGGGAAATCATTCTACTTCGCTGGAGAGTGCAACTCTGATGGGGAAACTCAATTTCGCCGGGGAAGAAAGAATCATCTGACTTCGGGGGAGAGTACGACTCTGCCGGGGAATACAACATCAGCTGTTCCAACACTCTATTGGGGAAGAGGGAATCATCGAACTTCAGGAGAGAGCCTGACTCTGGTGAGGAATCTCAATTCCACTGGAGACTTTAGTCTGGCACCATCAGTTACTGCATCTTTCGGCTAACGAACAGCCTCCTACGGAACCTGCACTTGTGACCCGGTGCGGGGGGAAATCCTGCTTCAGTGACTTTACTGGGGGAAAACACGAGCTTCAGTACCCAAACATTTCTATGAACTCTGCACTTGTGACCCGGTGCTGGGGACATGAGCTTCAGCGCTTGAACACTTCTACGGAATCTGCACTTATGACCCGGTGCTGGGGAGAAACGACGTCATTCTTCGGCGCTTGACTCAGCCGATGAGGTGACATTCCTTCAGGATGCGTCTGCTCGGGGAAGAGAATCACCTCTACCCGGGGAAGGCATATCAATGCTTGCCATCTTGCGTTCAGATTCTGCGGAGGAGAGACTACTGAACTCTGCTGGGGAAGGAGGACTCATCCTGCTTCGGGGATACGCACGGCACATCTTCTGGCAAGGGCTATACCTGCAACAAAACAAACAGACAAGATACCCTCCTCAAAGGGGCCTATCAGGGTTATTATCTTGTGACAATGTTCAGTTAATTAGTTGTTTCAACAATCAATGGGCTTAGGCCCGCAAGTTTACGTATGCGCATTTTATCAAAAATATCGGCGTTTTCATTCGCAAACAAAACAGATAAATGCTAAACAGACAAGTAAAATTGCTGAATAATGTGCATTTTATTGATGATGAGCCCCTGAACGGGCAAAAATGTTTTACAACAGAGGCAAGCTCCTGGAATGAGGAAGCCGCGCAAAAAAGAAAACATAAATATACATCAGTATATACAAATGTCGGCAATCGAGGCGTAGACGAAACACCATGAGTTGATCCCTCTAAGACCCACTCGACTTCGATACTTCTCCGATGCTTCAGCTTTGGAAGAGATTGATTCAGATAAACAGCCCTCAGGTCTTCCGAACCACTAAACAATAAAAGTCCATACGCGGAACGCAGTCATTTGCTTATTCAAATCCCTAACTTTTGCGTGAACCGCCCTTCACGGGTTTTCAGTTCACCGGGATACCCTTTTTTGCCGAAGCCGCCCAGTGTAGGTTTTCGACTTCGCGGGTGTACATTTTTTCAATATATCCCTAATTTTTGCCCGAACCTTTTATTCTGTTTTTGGTTCGCCGGGATGCCCCTTTTTTGCCTGGACTCTCTTTTTTTGTCCAGCGGGTCGCTTTCAAGCAAAGTATTTTTTAACTGCGTCCGCGTTCACCGGGGATGCAAAATCTTCACCATCCATCGTGGATAACAACAAAGCTCCTCCCGAGAAGACCTTGCTGACGACATACGGCCCTTCGTAATTCGGAGTCCACTTGCCCCGGTGGTCGGAGTGTGGCGGAAGAATTTTCTTCAGGACGAGATCACCCGTCTGAAAGCTTCTAGGACGCACCTTCTTATCATAAGCTTTCTTCATTCGGCTTTGGTACAGGCGACCAAATGCAATCGATGCTAACCTCTTCTCGTCCATCAGGCTGAGTTGGTTCAAACGATTCGTAACCCATTCTGCCTCATCAAGTTTCACATCAACCAAAACTCGCAAAGAGGGAATCTCCACTTCTAGCGGTAGGACAGCTTCCATACCGTACACCAAGGAGAAAGGAGTTGCCCCGGTCGACGTACGCACCGTCGTACGATAACCGTGCAAGGCAAACGGCAGCATCTCGTGCCAATCTTTATACGTCACAACCATCTTCTGAACAATCTTCTTGATGTTCTTATTGGCCGCTTCAACGGCGCCATTCATCTTCGGCCGGTAAGGAGATGAGTTGTGGTGTTCAATCTTGAAGCTCTGGCACAGCTCCTTCATCATCTTATTATTCAAATTCGAACCATTATCAGTAATGATCCGCTCGGGAATTCCATAGCGACAGATGATGTCCCTCTTTATGAACTTAGCTACCACCTGCTTGGTCACATTAGCGTACGAGGCTGCCTCCACCCACTTGGTGAAGTAGTCGACGGCTACCAGAATAAAACGATGACCATTGGATGCAGTGGGCTCGATCTTGCCTATCATGTCGATGCCCCACATGGAGAACGGCCAAGGGGAGGACATGACATTCAATGGGCACGGCGGCACATGAACTTTATCAGCATAAATCTGGCATTTGTGACATTTCTTCGCGAATCTGAAGCAATCCGACTCCATAGTCAACCAGTAATATCCTGCTCTCAGGATCTTTCTCGTCATGGCATGCCCGCCGGCGTGCGTACCAAATGTGCCCTCATGGACTTCCTCCATGAGCATACTTGCTTCTTTCTCATCTACACATCTGAGTAGCACGAGATCGTGGTTTCTCTTATACAGAACTCCATCAGGATTGAGGTAAAAGTTTCCAGATAGCCTCCTCAGAGTCTTCTTATCCTGGGTTGACGCACCCACAGGATACTCCTTAGTCATAAGGAAGGTCTGGATGTCGTGGAACCATGGCTTGCCGTCAGTGGCATCCTCGATTGCGAACACATATGCTGGTCTGTCAAGACGCGAAAGAACAATGCTTGGAGCTTCATTCCAAAGATTGACCTTATACATTGAAGCCAACGTGGCTAAAGCATCAGCCATTTGATTTTCAGCCCGGGGTACATGATGAAGTTCTACTCGATCGAAGAACGGAAGCAGCCTCCTGGCATAATTCATGTACGGCACTAGATTCGCTTGGCGAGTTTCCCACTCCCCTTTAATCTGATTGATTACAAGCGCTGAGTCACCATATATGTCTAGATTCTTGATTCTCAAATCAATTGCCTCTTCTAGACCCATAATACACGCTTCATACTCGGCTTCGTTGTTGGTAACTGAAAACGTCAGTCTTGCAGTAAACGGGATGTGGGATCCGTGAGGAGTCGTGATGATAGCCCCGATACCACTTCCATAGGAATTAACCGCTCCGTCGAATATCAACTTCCACTGAGACTTCCTATCCGGCCCCTCATCGGGCAATGGCTCATCGCAATCCTTCGCTTTGAGAAACATAATGTCCTCGTCAGGGAACTCGAACTTCATCGGCTGATAGTCTTCGATTGGCTGTTCGGCAAGGTAGTCAGACAATACGCTTCCCTTGATGGCTTTCTGAGAGACGTACTGAATATCATATTCTGTTAACACCATCTGCCACCTGGCAATCCTGCCCGAAAGAGCCTGCTTCTCGAAGACGTACTTGATCGGATCCATCTTCGAAATCAGCATAGTGGTGTGGTTGAGCATATACTGTCGTAGACGTTTGGCAGCCCAAGCTAATGCACAACACGTCTTCTCCAGCATCGAGTATCGAGATTCACACTCAGTGAACTTTTTACTCAAGTAATAAATGGCATGCTCTTTTCTGCCCGTCTCGTCGTGCTGACCGAGAACACACCCCATACTATTCTCCAGAACTGTCAAGTACATGATTAATGGCCGTCCAGCCACTGGGGGTATCAAGATTGGAGGTTCTTGAAGATACTGCTTTATCTTATCGAATGCCTTCTGGCAATCCTCATTCCAAGTAATCGCCTGATTTTTCTTTAACAACTTGAACATCGGTTCACAAGTGGCAGTGAGCTGAGAGATAAACCTTGCAATGTAGTTTATTCGGCCCAAGAAACCACGAACTTCTTTCTCTGTTTTCGGCGCTGGCATCTCTTGGATAGCTTTTATCTTCACAGGATCAACTTCAATACCTCGTTCACTAACGATAAACCCCAATAACTTTCCGGACCGCACTCCGAAAGTGCATTTGTTAGGATTCAGCCTCAGCTTGAACTTCCTAAGCCTTTCAAACAGCTTCAGCAAATTGACCAGATGCTCCTCCTCCGTTTGGGACTTTGCAATCATGTCATCAACATAGACCTCGATCTCATGATGAATCATATCATGAAACAAAGTTACCATTGCTCGATGGTAAGTGGCCCCTGCGTTCTTCAGACCGAAGGGCATTACCTTGTAGCAAAACGTGCCCCAGGGGGTAATAAACGTCGTTTTCTCCATGTCCTCCGGCGCCATCTTAATCTGATTGTAACCGGAGAAGCCATCCATGAACGAAAACACGGAAAACTGGGCTGTATTGTCGACCAACACATCGATATGAGGCAACGGGAAATCATCCTTAGGGCTCGCCCTATTCAAATCCCGATAATCGACGCACATGCGTACCTTACCGTCCTTCTTCGGTACAGGCACTATGTTGGCGACCCACGGAGGGTAAGTGGTAACGGCTAGAAATCCTGCGTCCAACTGCTTCTGGACTTCTTCTTTGATTTTTACAGCCATGTCTGGTCTCGTCCTCCTGAGCTTCTGCTTGACTGGAGGGCAATCTTCTCGCAACGACAAGCGATGAACCACGATATCTGTGTCAAGTCCGGGCATATCCTCATATGACCAAGCAAAGACGTCACTATACTCTCGAAGCATCTCGACCAGTCTATGCTTGACACCATTCTGCAGCGCAGCCCCAACTCTGACATTCCTGATAAGCTCCTCAGAACCCAGATTTATGATCTCAATATCCTCCTCATGAGGCAGAATAACCTTTTCTTCTTGTCTCAACAAGCGGGCCAACTCTTCCGGAAGGTCGTCGTCTTCATCAATCTCATCCTCGGCTTGATAGATCGGGCAATCAAAGTCGTAGCGAGCCGTAGAGGGTCCAGAGTCGATGTCATCTGTTACGTGGATCCTGCAATAACAAGGGTTAAGTTTAAAGCAGGAATATGCAGGTTAGCACGAACCTCGTTGCCATTTTGCTGTTTTTCAAAACAAACATAAAATATGAATAACAGAGAACACAACATTTGATTACGAAGAAAACGCCTTTTTATTTATTAACAAAATGCATACACATAATCCAACAAGGCCCTGACAGTAAAACCACTATGCCCCGGGCAGGACATAGGGTTGTACAAAGATTGTAAAAAGCAAATCATTACTCTTCACTTGTCAGCTTGATAATCTCCTTGATGGTCCAGTTGTGGAGGCGCTCGCCTGGCTTGCTCGGTTGAATCCAGGCGTCAAGATCACAATCACTGTCCCCGCTGTCCTCTGACGTAGCGTTGATGCTTTCGAAAATTACTCCCCCCTTGGTGAATAGGATCGGCCCTTTCCCACGAGACGAGCTACCAGAAGAAGATGAAGCTTCAGCTCCAGGAGAATACCCTAATCCAAACTTATCCTGTTTGATCGGTATATCCAAGACATGCCCCCAGCCTGGGGTGGAACCAGCTTCGACAACAGCCCGAGCTTCCTTAAACGAGGAGACGTTCAACTCTTGCTTCTCTGCAACAACGGGAGCTACCTCCTTCACCCTGACGGTTTCAAAAGCCTGGCAAAGAGTCTCATGGATCTCACCATCCATTTCGACATATTTGAAGGACGACAGGTGGCTTACCATGATGTCCTCCTCTCCACAGACTGTCACTATGCTGCCCCCAACAGCATATTTAAGCTTCTGATGCAGCGTGGACGTCACGGCACCAGCAGAATGAATCCACGGCCGACCTAGGAGGCAACTATAGGCGGGCATGATATCCATAATATAGAACACTGCATTAAACGTCTCTGGACCAACTTGAATTGGCAGGGTCAATTCTCCGAAGACGTGGCGCTTGGTTCCGTCAAAGGCCTTCACGACCAGATCACTGGGCGTGCACAGCAGTCCGCGGGTATCCAACTTCATCAGTGCCTTCTTCGGAAGCACGTTAAGCGAGGAACCCGTATCTACGAGGACATGCGACATAATCGTGCCTCTGCACTCTATCGAGACGTGCAAGGCATTGTTGTGATCTCTTCCCTTGGGAGTCAGCTCCAGATCTGTAAATCCCAGCCCATTACCAGCATTGACATGGGCTACTACTTCCTCGAGTTGGTTCACTGATATCTCCTGCGGCACGTATGCAGCATTCAATACTTTCAGCAACGCGTTGCGGTGCGCTTCAGAGCACAGCAACAGGTTAAGAATCGAGATCTTTGACGGAGTCTGGTGAAGATGATCTACAATCTTGTAGTCACTTTTCCTGATTAGTCGCATGAACTCTTCAGCATCTTTAACCGACAAGTCTTTCTCTGCCCCTGCAGGGACCTCCTCAACAGCTTTACCTTTGCCCTTGTCCACAGCGTCAGCCCGGACTACTTTCTCTGCTGCGACCTCTGCCGGTGCGAACACTCTTCCGCTTCTAGTGATACCACTGACCTCAGTAAGATTCTGCGCAGTCGATCCGGATGACTCAAGCTCTATCTTCTGACCGTTACAATACACTTCGGCGCCGTAATGCCATGGGACGGCATTAGTGCTCTCGAATGGGATTGGTCCGGCCCTGGTGATGGTGATAGTAGGCGGACGAGGTGCAGAAATAGTGATAGGGTGGCGAGGAATGGTAATAGTAGCAACTTCGTCCGCCTGCTTCAGCACGACTTCTCCTGACGCATTCTCAACGCTTCGACTGAACTGCAAAATACCCTCGGTCATCAGACTTTGGATACCTTCGATCAACTGCTCACACCCATCAGGAAGTGTAGCACAAGCCATGCAAAACTCTCCACATCCAGGAAAGAAGCCTTTCTTTAGCAACTTAGCTTTAACAAAACTCAACGGCGTCTTCAAATCTCTGACATCAGTCAGCAAGTCTGAATTCTCTTCAGTGATAACAACATTTACTCCGCCTCCCCTATGATGAGGCATTGGATTCTTGGTGACGTTGGGCACGCTGTCAGAAAAGTTGATAACCTTGGCGTCGACCAAGTCCTGGACTTTATGCTTAAAAGCTTTGCAATTCTCAACTGTATGGCCAGGTGCCCCAGAATGAAATTCGCAAGTAGCATTAGCATCATACCCCGGTGGTGGTGCCCCTGTCAAGGGAGCCAACGTCCTTTTCTGAACTAATTGGAGCTGAAGCAACGTCTGCAGAAGCTGTGCATATGACATAGGAGGAGTTTCCAAATGACGGTTTGCCAGGGGACCCCGATTCTGATATCTCTTATATCCCGGATTATTCTGTTGCTGGGGCTGCTGCTGCGGCTGCGGGGGAGCAGCTGGGATGTTTATGCTAGCGATCTGAGACTGAGGGCCCTTGCCCTTTCTCCTAGCATTAGTGACAGCACTGGCATCTCCCTCTCGACGCTTGCCAGTATAGGGTTTCTTGCTAGCTCCTCCAGCTGAGGATGATTCGCCTTGAATCTTTCCGATCTTTATACCATTTTCAACATGCTCGCCCAAAGTGATAAGAGCCGAGAATGTTCCGGACATGCCACTGATCAGCTTCTCATAATAGACTCCGGGAAGGGTAGCCACGAACATTTGTACCAACTCACGCTCAACCATCGGCGGTTGAACCCGAGCAGCCAATTCACGCCACCGCTGGGCGTACTCTTTGAAGCTTTCATTGCTCCGCTGCGAGAGATTCTGAAGCTGAACTCGGTTGGGAGCCAAGTCGCTATTATATTGATAGTGGAGAACAAACGCTTCTGCAAGATCTTTCCAGGTGCGCACAGCAGCGGGTTCCAAACCCATATACCATTCGAGCGATGGGCCAGAAAGACTATCCTGAAAGAAGTGCATCAGCAACTTCTCATCATCAGAATAAGCGGACATCTTTCTGTAGTAAGATCGGAGGTGAACACGGGGACAAGTAGTGCCCATATACTTCTCAAAGATAGGCACCTTAAACTTGTGAGGTACTTTAAAGTCAGCAATCAACCCTAGCTTGGACATGTCAACGCCCAATGTGTTCTGATTTTCTATATCTCTCATTTTATCTTCCAGCGCCTTGAACCTGAGTCGAGCCTCAGCAGTCAATTCAGCCTCTGCACCTCTCTGAGAGAATATGTCATCCTGATGGTCCTCCAGCCACGGTTGAGGCACCACCATATTTCCTGCACCAACATTGCCGTTGACCGGCACCATATTAACATTGGCTCCCAAACCACCATTGCCGGCGCCCGCCGCGTTAAGTCCGAGATTAGTCATAAGATTGCCGTTAGCACTACCGTTGCCCCCGGCAGCAGGAACAACGTTCTGTGGAGTATCCCCTTGAGGAGGAGTGGGCACGGCCCCGCCGTGAAGTATTCCATTACTATCAACCCTGGAGATGAGAGGTTGAACCAAAGTACGAAGCTGGTCTTGCCCATTCGCAACTACTTGCATCAGCTCCATAAAACGATCCATCCGTTCACGAAGCTCCTGAACATTTGATTGTACCTGGTCCATGATTCTCGTTTGATTGGCGCGAGTTGAGTAGCGGTGGATGAATCTTTGATCAATCCTGGAGATCGAAAGCAGCTCGGAACCTGAGTACCTGAAAAACCTGTCAACATCAAAGGTTAGGAAAAGGTAACAGAATGTATGTCATGCAAAAATGCTTTATGCAGATGCATGCGTGTGTCTGCGTGCTTGAGAGATTTCCCCCGATCCTGGCACCTGCTGACAATAATAAGGAAAGGAATCCAGGCCCAATCATGGAAACAGTAACCTCACATAGCAATAGTCAGATTCGACACATCGAGGACCGAGAACTCATACGCATCAGTCTTTCTGAGAACGGCTGCAGTAACACAATGAGAGATCTTGGGTCGGGGAAACAGTACCGGTCACAGACACACGCCGATGGAATGCGAATGATTATGCAAACTAATGCAAAATGCAGGCATGCAACAATATATCCAGGTGGCTGCTGTGGAGGTTCGATGTCAACAGTCGCTGATGAGAAGGAAACCCCGGTGTAAAACCACTGATCTGATCTGCTGTGAATAACCATCTGGTAGGATCGAGATCAAAATTCTGCCCTGACAAGAACGAAGGCCTGATAATAAAGACCCCGGATGCAAGATCAAGGAATATCTCTTGACGAAGTCTTCGGACCCCAAATCACAAATCTGCCCTCTCAAGAACAAATACACAGCTGCTGATGAGATCTTCAAACCCCACTCAAAATCTGCCCTATCAAGAACAAGCAACAACTGCCAATGAGATCTTCAGACCCCACTCAAAAATCTGCTCCATCCAGAACAAACCTCTGATAATAATACACTGGTCAAAGCCTGCTCTATCAAGAACAGACAAACACCCGATGATAAGATCCTCTGATCAACCCTTGCTCTACCAAGAACATATCTGCAACTGAGAACCCAACATAACTGATTCACTGTCAAGAAAACCGGGTAGTCTGGAGGTCAAAGTTTCCTGCAATATCCCAACCCCACTCACAGGTATGATGGACCTAATCCACGGACAAAGGTACGACATCCTATGCGGTCGTCAGCGTCACAGACTTTCATGAGTGACGATACGATTCCCAGAAGGAGTGGCATCATCAAGTCATGAAGAGGCCTCTCTTAGCTGACTTCCAAATGATCGGTCCCCAGAGTCGACAATCCTCACGTCTGGACTCCCCTCAGATCCTCAGGACCGGAAAGGAGCACCTCTGCAAGAATCTCGTCTGAGCGCGGATTTTCGTAGGGAACTGTGCCTGCTCAGCAGACAGGTTCGTCTACTACTTCTCCGCAACTATATCTAGGTGTGTACTCAAGCCCAGGTCCGGCTTCTCACTCACAGTAACATCCCTCTCCCACAGCAGCACAGATAATCATATCAAACTGGAAATAAAATGCGGGAAATAAAATGCGGGAAGTAAAAACGCGATAAATAAATGCAACCCAACAAGCAAACACACAAACGATAAGATTGACTCTCATAGGGAACCGGAGAACCAGAGATTCTGGGTTGAATCCCCAGCAGAGTCGCCAGCTGTCGCTTGCGCGAAAATAAGGTGCCGGCATGACAGAAGAGTCGCCACCTTTCGTTATTTATCCCTCAGAGCGGGAAAGGAAACGATCGGAAAAACCTGACGAATAAGGGTAAGACAAGGTCGTCGCAACCATTGTCTGGGTTCGGGAGTCGGTTACGCAAGGGGAAGGTATTAGCACCCCTCACGTCCGTCGTACTCGACGGGATCCTCGCTTGTTTGTTTACTTGGACGGGTTGGTTATAATCTATCTACCTATCAAGGCTGGCTGAAAAAGAAAAGAAAAATGACTCGGCAAAGCGTCGCACTTTATGCCTACGTATTCCCGTCTGGAACGAGAAATCAGAGTCAACGTAGTTCGGCTAACTACAGGGAAAGGTTGCTCGCTAGGACGTCGCATCCTATGCCTACGTACTTCCACACTGTATGGAAGATCAGAGCGAACGTAGTTCGGGAAACTACGGGAAAAAATGGCTCAACTAGGAGGGAGACTATCAAGTCCTACCGTTATCATGCCATGGATTCATCCTATGGTTGAGGTTTGAACAGGGAACTCCTAGAAGTTGTCATGCATAGGTTTCAACCTAAAAGTCTATCATCAAATCCTCATCAAAGGAAATGAGAGCCCTAAGGGATCATGTCAATGATAAACAGAAACAGACAAAAGCATCAACTTTAACAGTAAACAGTAATACGGTAAACTGCATGCAATGCAAGTGAGGGAGGAAATGTGTGTGTGGCATCAGCCTCCACAAGCTCATCTCGACCTCAAGCCAGTCATGAAACAACAGCAATCATACTGAAAATAATCAACATGCTATCAAGCAATGAACCAGATAAAAGAAGGGAAGTACCATCAGGTAAACAAAACACGCATGCTTGAGAAAGAAAGAATCTACTCTCTAATCCTAACCCTAATCACAGAATCTGAACAACTCTAAGCAAAGCCCTCAACAAGAGAATCAATCCCAGTCTTCAAGCTTCAGAACCAGCTTACCAAAGACAGGGAGCTAAGCAAGCAGACTCATAGTGTCTTCCTCAGGAAAGCACTAGGAGGTGTATACTCAGGAGTCATACCCTATGTGGCTCAACCACTGTGATCGGTTTATATTCCTCCTCAGGAGAAATTAAACTCACAAGCAGGCTCCGACATCACTGGATATTTAGGAAATCCTATCTGAACTAGTGGAACTAAGTGAATGGACTCATAGGACCTTCCTCAGGAAAGTACTAGGAGGCTTCCACTTAGGAGTTATATCCTATGTGGCTCAACAACTGTGATCAGTTTACATTCCTCCTCAGGAGAAATTAAACTCACAAGTTGGCTCCAACATCATTGGATACTTGAGAAATCCTAGATAAACTAAGGGAACTAAGTGAACAGACCCATAGGACCTTCCTCAGGAAAGTACTAGGAGGCTTCCACTTAGGAATTGTATCCCATGTGGCTCAACAACAGGTGATCAGTTTACATTCCTCCTTAGGAGAAATTAAACTCACAAGTTGGCTCCAACATCATTGGATACTTAGGAAAGAGGTGAGAAGAAAGAATGAAAGTCATTCATAGTGCCTTCCTCAGGAAAGTACCATGAACTTCCCTCAAACTTCAGGATCTCAAACCTCACAGACAGGGGACAAGCCAAGCTCTGGGTCTCTGAATCTTGATCTACAATCTTCACTTCATCTTGCTCTCCAACAAGGTCTTCAAGGCAACACAAGCCCCTCAACAAATTCCCCACAATGAACCCCAAAGATGAACAGACAACCACAGGGTAAACAAAATCAATAGGCAACTTCAAAAAATACCTAAAAATACTAAACTAATGGGGAAAAATCTAACAATTATTCATAAGGGTCCTCAACACCTACTCATAACATCTACATAGGCCTCTACCTAAAAATCAAGACAAAACTTTATTCAAAGAAAGGAATTCATCACCTAAACACAATCTAAACCCTAATTAGGATACCCTACATCTACCCTAATTAAACTAACCAAAATTTAATTCTAAAATTCTAGAAAAAATCCTATGGGGAACTATGATTCATCATCTAATTGCACAAAAAAGAATGGATTAAAAACCCTAAGGGAAGGTCCTAAAATAATTCCTACAAAATCATGCATCAACTAAAATAAGGAAAATACACTATGTTAAAGAAAATATCATTAAAAATTCCACATTAAAAATAAAATTCCATTTTTATTTTTATAATTTTCTACACAAAATCCTCTAATCATAGAAAAAAGAAGAATTAAAAAATCATTTTTTATCAATTATTTATGAATTAATCAAAACAGAGAAAAAAAAAAGAAAATAAAAGAATTAAAACAATTAAAGGGAGGGGGGGTATGAAAAGCAATAGGCACTAGTTAAATCAATTGGGCCAGCAAAAGGGGGGGGGGGTGCGGATAGGAAACTAAGCCCACAGCGCTGGTTTAATGAAACGACCGCGTTTGGGTTATTTGAAATTTCCCTCTCTTTCTCAGACTCGCGCACGGCCGTTGGATTATCATAACAAGTCAAAATTTGAGACCGATCCAAGGGACCTCCTTCATCGTCCCCACCAAAACTAGGGTTTTCAGAAACCCTCCTCCCATGCACTCATCTTCCTCTCACTGATTCTCTCTGCTCAGGCCATGGTTCGACACGATTCAAAAACGAAAATTGCTCCATTTTCCAAGCTCTACAAGGCTGTGGTCTTAGTTTATCTTGAAGTTCACCATATTACTCAGACCGATAGCCACAAGTTCTGTCCACCATGGAAATGCTCTGCAACCTACCCTCAAGAACCTCAACCTAACCTATACTAATCTAAACTACACTTCACGTGGATCATTCTGCACTAACAACCTAGGATTATCGCGTCCTAACCTAAGAGTTATATGCTATCAAGGTTCAACTGCCCTGATATGGATCAACATCAATGGCTCTAACAGATTGCATACATGCTCATCTACCTAGACCTAACACTTCTATTCTAAAGAAACACGCTAACAAGCCATAAATACGGGTGAAAGAATCAAGTTGCAGACCTGGATTCTTGGAGAAAACAGTTATGGATTCTTGCACTTCAAGCTTGGCCAATCTTCAAGAGTGATCCCTGAGTGATGTTGAGGCTACTGTATGCAACGAAACTGAAGAAGAAAGCTTGTATTCTTGACTGCAACTTTGATGCTCAATCTTGAGTTTGTAATGTCAACTCTTCATGCAGCCATGGATGGACCTTGGAGAAGGCTCTCTCACACTCACAATGCTCCAATGATTGAGGAAGACTCCAAACTTTAAACAGGAAGGGATTGTAATGGAGAGTTTCTCACTTGCTTGAAATGGAAGTAATCTCTCAAATCTCTCTATTCTCCTTCTTAATGCACCAACCTCCCACCCTCATGATCACTTCTCCTTATATATACATGAATGGAAAAATCTAGAAGATTCTAACTTGATCCAAGGAAGTTCTAGGAGTTCCATGAAATTCTCCTATTATGGTATTTTGGGATCTCATGATATATCACCTCTAACCAACTTACACACCTTTTAAAATCTCATCACATGATAATATGGAATGGTAAGGAAGCTCACATGCCTTGTAATTACCTTGTGTTAAGTTTTCCAACATTGCCTTCTTTTTCAAGTAATAACTTTTCAAAGCATCACCCATTTTAAAGCTTTAATTCAAAATTCTAGCTAAACCAATGTTCTCAAAATGGTTTTTCCAATCAAAATGATATATTGGATGACCTATTTTGGATTTGTGGATCTTCCAAATCACTTTTCAAATTCAACTTTTCAAACTTATATGCCATTTTTAGTTCATTTTTGACCAATCATGTAATCTCATGCTATGAGCTTTTCCAACAATTTGTGACCTTCTTTCTAGACTTAAAATCACATTTTGAGCAACTTTCATGTTTTGAGTTTTTCCATTTGAGGCTTGGAAATAGGAGTTTTAGGCATTGGATAAAATGACCTATAACTGACAAATGACCAAAATACCCCTGTCTTGTTCAAACCATAAGTTGAGTTCCACAAATCCTATCAAGGACTTATACCACTCAAATTAAATCTAAGAAGATGCCCTCCAACATTCATGTTTACCAAGAAATCATAGGAATCACCCTACTAGGGCAAAAGTTGTCTGCAAGTTGGGTGACTTTCAAGGACCCAGATTCACACACCTCTGCTGACCTGTAATTTGTCAAAACCATAACTTGAGCTCTGTAACTCCTATCAAGGACTTCCACCACTCAAATTAAAGCTTAGAACAAGCTCTACAACATTCATGTTATGGGGAAGATGAGATATCAATCACATCTAGAGCTAAAACTGCCTGGAAGATAGGGATCAAATTAGGGTTTTTTCACTGACAATCCTCAGAAACCCTAACTTGAAACTTCTCAAACTCCTCAATCATGATGAGTTGGCCTAGTAATCATCTTTATAACATCTCTATACATCATTCCATGATCTCATGGCCCTTGGATTAGGTCTCAACCTTCTCCAAATCTTCAGCTGGTCTAGGGTTGACCCAGTCAAAACCCTAATTCTATCATTCATGGTTGAATCTTCTGAATTCTTGCATAATGACCTCTCTGGGCTTCATGATGGCTATCAAGACATCTCATAGGCTTTCTCAAAACATCAAGTTCATTCTCAAAGTCTCAGAATCATCTGAGGGGCACCCACAACTTTCAAACTGTGAAGCACACAACCCTGGTTTCAAACCACTTCTCTGGGGATCTCTTGAACTTCTGATGAAGGTATCAACTTTCAAACACTTGATGGGTAAATAAATGTTGGTCAAATTTTGGGGTGCAACACTCCCTGAAACCTCCTAAATCGCCCCAGCAGCAAGCTTCAAGACTAGGGTTCCACCATTTTTCTCTGTGATCAATCTTAATTAAACTCAAACCTAATGATCCAAACTTGTTCTTTATGCCACCCTCATCATCCTGTGCTAACACACACCCATTAATACTCCCTACACATCTTGCTTTTGAAACTCAAAGAAAATGGGACCTGCCATGGAACCTCATGGATCTTCCTCTAACTCTCAGAAAACCTTCCTCTAACCTAGCATGCTGATCCTACGCCTAGAATTTTAACAGAATGTACATAATTATAGAGGTATGGTGAAAGTTTCAAACCTGCCAAGTGATGATGGTGGATGATGCTAGAGATGAATTCAGAGCTTGCAATTGGTGCCAAACACTCCTCTAATGGAGTACTTGTTTCTGTTTGCACTAATCTTGAAGAAGGAAGCTTGCAATGGAAGATTTGAGTCTTGCTTGATTTTGAAGAAAGCTTTGAATATTCTTTTCTCCTCCACTCATTCACCAATGGATTCACCAACCTGACCAACCTCTAATCTCACCTTGATCCACTTAATATATAACCATCCATGGAAGACTCTAGAACCTCCTAGAAAGAGCTAGAATACCATGGAAAGTCTCATGTAATGACATATTGGATATCTCATCTCATGCCTTAATGCCTTTTAATTTTGTGCCAAAATCTCCTTACAAGAGATGTTGAGAAGGAATATGATGAGAAACAAGTATTGCCTTGCCTTATGTGAAGTTTCTCATGTTGCCTTATGATGCAAGGATGAAAATTACAAAGCAATCTCCATTTTAAGACCTCAAATAAAAATTATACTTGAACCATTGTTTTTAAAATAATGTTTGGAGTCAAAATGACATATTGGATGACCCATTTTGGATTTGTAGATCTCTCAAACCAAAATTCCATTTCAACTTTTTCAACTTATAAGCCATTTTTAGGTCATTTTTACCCAATCATGAAAATCCTTGCTACAAGCTTTTTCAATAACTCATGACCTCTTTTATAGGCTTAAAATCCCATTTTGAACAACTTTGATGTTTTGAGTTTTTCCATTTGAGGCTTGGAACTAGGAGATATGGCCTTTGCTTAAAATGACCTATAACTTCCAAATGACCCAAATACCCCTGTCTTGTTCAAACCATAAGTTGAGTTCTACAAATCCTATCAAGGACTTATAGTACTCTCTAGAAAGCTAAGAAGATTCTCTTCAACATTCATGTTGACCAAGAAATAATAGGAATCATCCTACTAGGGAAAAGGTTGTCTGCAAGTTGGGTGACTTTCAAGGACCCAGATTCACATACCTCAGATGACCTGTAATTTGTCAAAATCATAACTTGAGCTATGCAAATCCTATCAAGGACTTCTACCACTCAAATTAAAGCTAAGAACAATATCTACAACATTCATGTTGTGGGGAAGATGAGATGACAATCACATCTTGAGATAAAACTTCCTGGAAGATAGGGATCAAACTAGGGGATTTTACACTGTCAATCCTTAGAAACCCTAGCTTAAAACTTCTCAAACTCCTCAATCATGATGAGTTGGTCTAGGAATCATCCTTATAACATCTCAATACATAATTCCATGATCACATGGCCCTTGGATTAGGTCTCAACCTTCTCCAAATCTTCAGTTGACCTAGGGTTGACCCAGTCAAAACCCTAATTCTACTATTCATGGTTGAATCTTCTGAATTCTTGCATAATGACCTCTCTGGGCTTCGTGATGGCTTTCAAGACATCTCATAAACTTTCTCAAAGCTTCAAGTTCATTCTTCAAAGTCTCAGAATCATCTGAGAAGCTCCCCCAACTCTCAAGTTATGAGACACACAACCTTGGTTTCAACCAATTCCTCTGAGGATCTCTTGAACTTTCTGATGAAGGTATCAACTTTCAAACACTTAATGAGTGAATAAATGTTGGTCAAATTTTGGGGTGCAACAGTCATGTATCTGAATTTACTGCCCTTGAGCTGCACATATAAGTTACTTATGACTATGTATGTGTTGCATAGCTGACTGGTGTTTTATTAAGGGCTGAATCCTTGGTTTGGCACTTTAACTTTCAGGGAAAAACTGTCAATTGGAGCGTAGTCATCGTGGAAGAAATCCTTCACCAGATTGCCAACGGGAGATGCTCTTGAACTAGTTAACGGGAGCTTCGGGTTGGTTCTAACGAAGCTGCTGCAGTTCTAAATCCTAATGTCTCAAGAGGTAAGAACTGACATCCCGTAAGGTATGTGTAAACTGCATTGATCTGCCGAATATGTTGAAGTATCCTTAGCTAACAACCGTATTCACATACTCCCCCTCCTTGCAATTTGTTAATATTTCATTCAATATTTTGCATGGAATTGGCTTGTTGTATGCCGGTTTGCGGAGTGTGAAGTCTGATTCGGTAATTTCGTCTTGATATTGAGATTGCCAATCTCGTTCTAAATTGTTTGAGAAAGAACTTGCTGAACATGCTGCTCGTGCAGGTGCGCTTGGGAATTGATAACATTGTAAGTTGGTAGTTATATGCGTTTGGTTAAACTCCTTGTAGTTTTTGAATTTGTTCTATAATCCATTGTATTGCAATGGTCTGTATCTGAGAAATTGGAACATGAAGTTAAGGCTAACACAGCTGACAAGAGTCTGCTTCAAGTTGTTAACGAGAAACTTAATTGTCGATGATTGTGTTGAACCTTAATACGGGAATAAACTGATATTGTCTGAAAACACGTTGGAATGCTGCTTAAGAACACGGTTTATGATGACATACTTTCCCTGTTGATTATAACATGTCCAACCATATTTCTCATTAACGCTTGATTCAATGTTGTTAATGTTGTCTTAGCTCTGTTTTACTGATCTGATTCAAATTGACCCTTTTGCATATCCTGTTGAAATTGTTGCAGCAGGTCCCTATAGGTTTCCATTATCCCACTGCTGTTTTACAAATGAAGCCAACAGTCGCCAGGTTTACGGGTTTTGTGTATGCCTATGCTGAAATTCACATGCTTTAAGGACCTGGCCAGTATTGATGGTGCGTGAGAGCCTCTCATGATGCAGGGTATTCTCCCCTACTACTTGATTAGTGTTGGCCTTCAGATTGCCGTGGTCAACTTCGACGGTGGGGTACTGGCGATTATGCTTTAGTAAGGGCCTTACAATCTCATGAGCTTTAAAATTCAATTTACTTATGCTAAGACTTCTTACTAGTAGGAGTCAATGCACATGTTATTTGTCTCCATGGTTTTATGCAGACTGCAGGATCCTTGCACATCAGCTGATACCAGCGACCATCGGGTTGGTTTACTGAGATTTTCTGGCTAGATTATTGATGTTATGGGTGTGGTTGTTTTCTCCCTGGAATCTCATGGCAATGACAGTGGGTTACTCACCGCAAGCTTGGATAAGTTTATGATTACATGATGTCACTTTCGAGTGCATGGCTCGAATCCTGTATGCTTTAAAGGAAAAAACTAAAGTAACCCAATGCACAGCGTGTGGAAGAACCTGTTCTGCCAATTTGGATTTGTCCATTTTATAGTAGTCGTGGCTCAGAACTTCAAGATGTGGGATTGGGTGCAATACTTGTAAAGTTTAAGTGGTCCTTTAAGTTGTAACATTTGAGTGACTTGTAAATAAATTACTTTGTAAACACTTAATTTTATGACTTTAAATTAGGTTGCACTTCTTGTGGTAAGCTTGAAATATACTTAGCTCTTGTAGCTTTGTCATGGCTTTAATTCTGTATTCTCCACTGCGTATGTATATTTTCTCGGGAAAATTTGATTGGGAGTTATAGCATCCGTCCTTGTGAGCTAGTCTTGGGAGGCAATCTCCAGTTTCTTTCACTTTAGTAACACCACATACAGCGAGATGTAGCCTTCAGATGTACATCCTTAAGTAATAAGCATAAGCCATCAGCAAATTAAATGTAGGCCCAAGTACCAATCACATAAAAGTCTTCCGTACAAATCCAAATAAGTTCTTGTCAATACTCAATGAATTCAAGGGTGGGCCTTCATTTTATTTTGAATAGAATCCAAAATGACATCCTTGAAACTTTGTAATGGCTTATGATGTGCCTTCCATTCGGCCTGAGGCAGTCACTTCTACATGACTTGCAGAGCATTAGAATTCTTCAGGACATACACAACGCTTTCATGACTTTCAAAAATCTTTTAACTATCTGCAGAATAAACAAAACTAGGTAAAACGGTTAGTTCTACAGAGATGATTAATCTAGGTGGTATGCCAGAAAATGCACAAGGAAGCGGGATCTTGAGGTCAAAATTAGGGTGCAACACAATTCAATCGTGCATGCTTCCGTCTCCCAGCATCGATTCTATTCACTTGCACTCACAATTCACACACTCACCTAGAGCTTTCATGCGTCTATGTATGGATTTACTTATTTTCCTTTATTTTCCGCAATTTTCCGCATTTTATTTTATTGCATTGCATACCGTCCAAAGGAAGAACTTGCACGTAACGTAAAACTTGCGCGTATGCATCCCATTTGCACCATTTCCCTATGATCCTTGATACCATTCAAGTTGATCTTCTAAGTTATATCCTACCCCATAAGGAGGACCGTTATCTTTACAACTTAGACAACACATTCATCAACTCAATACAACTCTTTCAAACACATTAGAGAATAAGATGTTAATCATCTTAAGCGAGATAAAAATCCTACCCCATAACAATTCAATCAATTCGTAGGGACTTTGCCTTAAGGGAGATAGTGGCATACTTGTCGATTAAATTCCGAGTACTTAGGCCTTTCACTTAAGACGATGCAAAGACTATTTTCCTACAAAGTTGTGGTGGTTCAATCAAGTAATCTCCCTTAAAATGACAACTCATCTTTTCTCCTAAAATCAATCAATCAATTACCCTAAACCCGTAGGAACTTTGACCACAATCAAAGAACATCTCAAACCCTTTAGGGGAACTACAGATACTCTGATTCCACTCCCGTAAGGATATGTAGGCATAAGATGCGATATCTTATCGAGTATACTTAGAAATCACCCCCTAGGTCTTTTATCCCTTAAGCAGATAATCTATAGCAATAAACAACGTAAAACAAGAGGTTCCTGTAGAGTACTACAGAAACTTAGGATGCTAGCACCTTCCCTAAGTATAACCAACCCCCGAACCTAAAACTCTCTAGCTTGCATTTGCATTGCATTGTGGGTATTTCGATCTTTATCTCTTCCCTTGGACAAATCAAAGTTCGGCTGCAAAATGAATTAAGATTCAAGTTAATCAATAGCTTGGTATCAAAATTTCACCGCAACAGAAATGGCGACTCTGCTGGGGATCGAACAGAGGGCATGATAGTGAAAGGCAATAGGGATTACAAAAGAAAATATTTTGAAATATTCTTTTAAGAGTCCTAACTCGGATGATCTAAGGAAGTTAAGGACACTAATTAAAGAATCAAGAAACTCAAAAGGAAAAATACAAGAGGCTTCCCTTTATTATCGAAGATCAATGGAAGTTCAAAGGACTTTCATCAATAAACAAAGGAATTCTCCCTTATTTTCCAGCAAAGAAAAGAAGAGAGATGGAGGATTTATTTTCCTCTATCATAATATTCCTTAGAAGTTGATCGTGAACAACCTATATTCCAGAAAGTTCAGGTAGAAGAGCAAATCAACAAGCACGATGAAGGACTTCCTTAGGGCTTTATTAGCTTTTATTTAGCTATTAGGTCAGGACTCTTATGAGAATATTCACTTGTAATCCTTTATTAAAAAAAAATATAATAAACAAGTTTTCTTTGGGTACTCTGTGACGTTTATAAATACTTGAGTTCCATGAAACCTTTCGTTTTGTATTCTTGCATTTGCATTTCGCATTTTGCATCAGCATAGCATCCTTTGCATTCCGGGGGGGTCTCACTCTTGCTTCATCTTCACAGACAAGCTGAATCACCAGTACAACACTTGAGCCAGTCAACGCCAAAAGATGGATCAGCTTGAACAAGAGAACAAGGTGATCCGTGATGAAGTTTCAATCTTGAAGGAAATTTTGGAAAGGTTGAATGGTTTAGTTGAAGCTCTGTCCAACCAGTCTGCACTCAACAATCAAGAAGTTCAGACGACCATTATATCCGAAGTAGTATCAACACCGATCTCAGTGGTGCCTACTGTTGTTGAAGTGACCTATAGCATGCCGTCAGGTTTACCGTGGGGAATGCCTCCATATTTTACTCCGGCCGATTATCGTCCACCTGTTCCTGAGGTCTCTGCCAGGACCATTGTTCAAACCATCCCTGCAACTGCTGTGATGACTACCGCACTTCCGCAAATGAATACTACTCCATATGTCCTAGACGAACCAATTTTCCATGGGATACCCAGTGAAACTGTGGGTTTTGAAGAAAGAATGGATGGATTTCAAGACCAATTTTCTGAGATTCAGAAAGAATTGAAAGCCCTTCGTGGGAAAGAACTATTTGGTAAAAGTTCTTCTGACTTGTGTTTGGTTCCAAATGTCAAGGTTCCACCGAAATTTAAAGTCCTCGATTTCGAGAAGTACAAAGGGAATACTTGCCCTCAGAGTCATCCTATCATGTATTCCAGAAAGATGTCTGCGCAAACTGACAATGATCAATTGCTCATTCATTATTTCCAAGAGAGTTTAACAGGCGTTGCGCTTAGGTGGTATATGGGGTTGGATAGTGCGAATATTAGAACTTTCAACGATCTAGGTGGAGCCTTTATCAAGCAGTACAAGTATAATGTGGACATGGCTCCCAACCATGATCAATTGAGGGCCATGGCTCAGAAAGACAAAGAGAATTTCAAGGAATATGCTCAGCGTTGGCGCGAGTTAGCCGCCCAAGTTATACTGCCATTAGAAGAAAAGGAAATGACCAAGATTTTTCTAAAGACTCTAGGTCCTTTCTTTTATGAGAAGATGGTAGCCAGTGCACCCAGTGACTTCACCCAAATGGTAAACATGGGAATGCGCTTGGAAGAAGGGGTTCGTGAAGGAAGATTAGTCAAGGAAGGGAGTGCTCCCAATAATGCTCAAAAGTATGGGAGTGGTTTTGTGAAAAAGAGAGAACACGAGGTAAGTGTTGTGCAGTAGGGACGATCCAAGAGAGGGTATCAACCATCACATCAGGTTGTTGCAGTATCACCTGTACTCAACGCTCCGGATTATCAACCACAACATCAACAAAATCAGCCATTCAACGATCAGATTCGTGTCCACAAACGAATAGACTTTGATCCCATACCGATGACATACGCTGACTTGTTCCCATATTTGATTCAAAAAGGTCACATCCAGACGAGAGCTCCACCTAAGGTACCCAAGAAACTTTCGTATTGGTACAAAGCTGGCAAATTTTGCCCATACCATCAAGGTGCTCCAGGCCACGATATTGAGAACTATTACGGTTTGAAAGCGGACGTTCAAAGGTTGGTTAAGTGCGGAATTTTATCCTTTAAGGGTTCCATTCCTAATGTGCAAGATAATTCCCCACCTCGGCATGGTTCGTCCTCTGCAAACATGATCCAAGGTTATTCGAGAAGCTCATATCAATATAGTTCCTGGAGATGAATCCGAAGGCGACATATCAGACGATTCTGCAAGCTTCTCCATTCCATACAAAGACTAAATAAAATCCTGAGAAGGGATCCTCAGGGTGTTTTCTTTTCGTTTACTTATACGTATTTCATTTCCTTGATTAAAAGCATGTTTGGCTTGTAGAACTTGTTATTTTGAATAATTAATGCAATAAAATGTTTGTCTTGAAGAAATCCATTCGTTTTCACTCGTAAAAATATTCTTCATAATTTATAGTGCCGACTTTACCCGATCTCTTGCTCTGATAGAGAATTGAAAGGAGGATGATGAAGTAAAACGCAGGATCTCTCGTTGTATGCTTTTGAATAAAAAACCCTACTGATGATGTGAGACATTCCTATTTCAAACCTCCTAAACACCAGAAATATTTAACCTTTCGAACCTGGATGAAGAATCTGTCTTTCCTAAATCAAAACCTCGTTTTTAACCTAGGGAAGGGCATCAAAAAATGAGCATCTTTAAAAAATTGGGTGGGCACAAATATACTTTGACCCTTTATTCCTCTGCTTTACAAGTCATAAACTAAACCCATATATATAACCCATAAAGTCCTAATTGAAGAAAGGTTTTGTTTGAAAGTATACTCGATGACATATCGTTTCCTGACTCCTATGAGCTATGCTCAAATTTAGTATCGGCCTTATAAATAACCTTAATTTATATCCTAACTAGTGATTTCGGTCCCAGTTATGGTGATATCTTTTTCAAAAAAAAAGGGGCTTCAAGACAAACATGAATGTTGCATTAACAGTCCGAATTAACATTTCTAATTTGTTAACATTGCTTTATATCTTGCAAATTTACATGACAAGTCCGGTCCATTGAGTTTGAAGACTTTGCTGACCTGGGGCAAGTTATTTTCCGAGAGGTTTGATCCGTACAAGTTTGGATGTACCTAGAACACAAGTTTGAAGACTCCGTTATACCGTCAATCAGGGGTAGTTACATCGAGCTTCTACGAATCTCTCCAAGAGTTTGAAAATAGTGGGGCATTTGGACGCCATGTTTTCTGTAAAATCCTCTCGAGATGACTTTTTCGCATGAACCATGTGACTTGGGGCACTTGAGAGTCGAAGAGGGTTGTGACAATTCTGTAACGAATATTTTCAATGCAAGAAAACCCCGGTTGGTGACCTGAGAATTCCCAGTGGGCTGATTAGCTTCACCTCTCCAGCGAAGCGGATGTTTATTTCATCCCCATGAAGCCTCGACTCCGGCATATTCAACAGCTTTGTTAACCCAGAGAAGTTTTTGAAGCCCCGAAGCAGGACTGTGATCCCATATATGGTCCTCTACTTATCCACAGTGATGCTTCTATCTTCGAAGATCTGTCCGATATTTATTCCCCAGAGGGAATTCTAGAAGCAAGCTCACGCTTCTCCAGGCGATGTTTGATCTATGAAAATTTGGTTTGAGTGCCTTTCGTCTGAGATGTTTTTTTTCATCTCTGCTGGTTTTGTTAGCATACGCATAGCATATAGGTAGATAGCATAGCATATGCATTTTTCCCTCTTTGTGTTTGTTTGTTTCGTCGCTTTGGCCGTGTTTATCCCCAAGTGACTGGGTGTGTCTTCTCTTTCTAATTAGAGTTGTTATCCCTAAGCAGAAAAAGCGCCATACCTCTATTTTCCCACAGAGTTCGATCCTCGTGGAAGACGGTTGCTTTATTACATTCCCATTTGAGCTCATACCTCAACGGTCGAGTATTGCTTGACAGTTTCTCTTCAGATATTTCCTGAATTGAACTCCGATCCTTGACAATCACGTTGCGGACATCTCCAACTTTTGAATATGGATTCAACGTGCATTTATTTTGCACTCGGCTCCCCAGGAAAGGTCTTTATGAAGATAACTATTAAAACAGATATTTCTCCGGCAATATTACAAGGTTTCCTTAACAATTTACATCTGGATTGCAAGCAACTCTTTATTTGAGCAACTCATTTCAATCAGGTTTTTAATCAAATGGAAGTCTCCTTAAGACAGTTTGTCCATCCTCGGTGATTATCGACTTGGTAAATGGAAAACCTTACAGATACTTCTCTTTATTTGAGAATTCACATAATATTTTACAACTACAACGAGAAATACTCCTCAGGAATGCATTCCCTAGTGAGTCTATCACACAAGACTAATTCCATCAAATGGAATCTCACCCGAGAAATTTGGTGAAGATTATTACATTGGATCTCTCTTTATTTGAGAGGACACATTTGCAGATCAACCGCCCTACATCTCTTCCGGAGATCACCATTGAAGCTTTACAATCTCCAGTACTGTCTTTTGGTCAGATACCTTTTCTTAGGCTGCGATACATTTGGTAGTAGGTGATCTTTCCTCCTTCGGGTTATTACCTCTGCTTAGGCTATCATATGTTTGATAGTAGGTAACATACCATCTTCTTTTGGGTCAGACACCTCTTCTTAGGCTATCATATGTTTGATAGTAGGTGATCTCTCCCTTCGGTTGTTACCTTTGCTTAGGCTATCATACGTTTGATAGTAGGTAATTTACCATATCCTTCGTGTTTACCTTTTCTTAGGCTATCATACATTTGATAGTAGGTAATACACCTTGTTTTGGCTATTACCTTTTCTTAGGCTATCATACATTTGATAGTAGGTAATATACCATTTCTTATGATCAGACGCCTTTTCTTAGGCTGCCATATGTTTGGTAGTAGGTGATCTCTCCTTTTGGTTATTACCTTTTCTTAGGCTATCCTACATTTTATAGTAGGTAATATACCATCCTTTTGGTCAGACACATTTTCTTAGGCTGCCATATGTTTGGTAGTAAGTGATCTTTCCTTTTGTTTATTACCTTTTCTTAGGCTATCATATGTTTGATAGTTGGTGATACACCATGTTTTGACTATTACCTTTTCTTAGGCTATCATAGTTTGATAGTAGGTAATATACCATCACCTTTTGGTCAGATACCTTTGCTTAGGCTACCAAGTTCGGTAGTAGGTTATCTTTCCTCTTCATGTTGCCTTTATTTAGGCTATCATATGTTTGATAGTAGGTAACATACGTTTCTTGTTTCAACCAGATACCTTTGCTTAGGCTACCAAGTTCGGTAGTAGGTTATCTTTCCTCTTCATGTTGCCTTTGTTTAGGCTATCATATGTTTGATAGTAGGTAACATGCGTTTCTTGTTTCAATCGGATATCTTTGTTTAGGTTGCCACACGTTGGTAGTGGGCTACCCTTCACTTTCAAGATATCGTTTCACTGTCCAAGCTACTGTACTCCTGGTGGTATTGTTATATCATATCTTCATTTTTGGAGAACCCACAATGCTGATTATTGTCTCTTCTCGTGGTGTCTCGTGTCGTTGAGTTTGCTCTCCGTGTGTTATGTCTAGTTACCCCCTTGTTTGTCTTGCATTTTATATCATCTCATATCATATGTATTCGGTGGCTTCTTAGGGCCAAAAATTCGTGCAATGTTTATATTTAAGTCCCTCCTATCGCGTCGAAACGAAGATTTCAATCTCCACATCTCCGGATAGAATAAACTTAAATAGGGGCATTTGTCGCACCCTAATTTTTGACCTTAAGATTAGACCTCCCTTTTTTTATCTTATACGTTATCTTTATTCTTTTATGCGCCTATTACCACGAATCAATCTGTGCAGGTGTGATATTTTCATGTATAGATTCTTATGATCAAGCATCGCAGGGACAAGACATAAATCATGGCGATTAAGGCTTTTGGCGCCATCAAATATTTGTTGCTATGAACGCGAGATAGAATTCGAGGCGACGTCCGAGTTTGGTCTGTACTATTTGGAGCTCAGTCGATGAAGTTAATTTGGGTAAAATTGAATTTACGTACTTGACAAAGTTCAAGTCAAAAGTCAAAATCAAGTTACTATGTGACCCAAGTAATGATGTCTGTGAAGATTTAGATTTGGAAGTTTATAAACTCAAGTTATAGTCCTCACGAAAGCTCAAGTCAACATTCCAAAGTTAAGGAAAACTCATTCTGAATATTGTCCCAATCTTTTATTAGTTGGGGGGTCACTTTGAAGTTGCCATACCATTAATCCACTCTCGGATGACGTACCTTTTATAATAAAAAGCCTCAAATATCAAGGGCATTACCCGCCAATCTTAAGACACCATACTTGAACAGATTTACGGAATGCATTTTAATGTTTGACAATTCAAAGCATTTGTATTAAGCTAATAGGGATTGCAAAGGCATTGTCTACTTTACAATATTGAGAAACTCAGTATACAACAAGGCCATTATTGAAATCCAAACAATTAAGAGTGGTTTCGAACCTCAAGATTCTATTACAATTAAGTTATTCTGCATCCTAAGCTATCTGGCATAAATCCTAAATACAATAAAAGTATCCAAGTTACAAACGTGGACTTCTACAGCTCAGAGTCCATAAACCAAACACTTTTGTCGATAGCTTCAAGGCAACTCGCGTACGGCGGCACCTCATCGTTCACATCCAGCCGCTGCAAATAAACACTAAAGCAAGATCAGTGGCGGCACAAATAAACATTTAGCGCATTAAACCACATACACGGTTCCACGGTGGTAACTTCGAAGGATTGTGCTCCGTAACCGCATTTCTACAGCCTGCATATCAATAACGTAAGACAACAGTCAAGGCACATGAATAACTTAAGATGATTCATTCTCAATGTATAGCTTAAGACTCACCAGAGATTACGGCAGGAAACCACTTGTTTCCAAAGCAGGCCCAGCAGGCCGCATATTACCGGCACCGAGGATGGATCTGTCATCCAAGTACTAGTTGAGAGTAACTCCTGATGTCAAAACCTTTGCGCCATGCCCTGTAAATGGAGTCCAAGAAATGTCAGACCAGTTGTGGGTACGGAACATAACACGGCGTTGAACATTATTGCAAAAAACCGTTAAGATAAGAGAACAAAAACAGAAATTAATAAGGTAATCTCAATTTGAAATGAGACTGAGAGCAACAGATACTGATCAAGCAAAGAAAGAAAGGAGAGTTATCAAGGTTACAATCTCAGGTTTCTACAACTCGGACTCCACTAATTCAACGCTTTTCAAAGGTCCTAAAAAAGGTTAAGCTTTCCTTAAGCAACCGTCAGTCCCTCTCAATCCCGCCATCGGTACGTACGACAAGCTTCACCTTGCTTATGCGTATGGTTTTGTTTGGAACACTACTTGCACCTGAAAAGAAGAGGATAGAATAAGCTACGAGATTTAACAATAAACTCACAGTACCAAGCAATCAAACATTTCAGACCAAGGCAGCGATCGTACCTAAGTGGGTTTGTCAACGAATCGCCAGTTTATGAGCTTCCCCATTACATCTTGTCTTTGCTGAGCATATTAGTCTAAAAAACTCGTCGAAGCGCCAAATGAACAAAACGGAAACCTTTCGTTCAACCAAATATTTTATCTCCTAATCTCTAACGAGGATCATAATTTGAAGGCAGGAACTCATCAGACACTCTTAGGCCACAACCTCCAGCTGCTGCTACTATGAGCCAGAACCTAACGCGGTTTGCTCGAGCATGCCATAGTACCATCCTGCAGCTGACAAACAGAACATATTAAATCAGTAAAACAGGGACAAACCAAATCCACCTGTATTCTAGAAAGTAACAGCATCACCAAGGCTTATCATCAGTGTTGTGGCCATTAGGAGGCTTGTGGACTTTCTATCCACATACCTTACCACTTCTATCTCCATGTAAGCAAGGTACCCCTGAAGAAGAAAACAAGGATAGTTAGGAAATAGCTTTCTAAAAACAGCAAGCTCGACAATATGCTCGTGAAAATCATTGTGAGCAAGACAAAAAAGGAATGGTTAGGAATCGTGAAGGATTAAACAAAATCCAACAAAATATCAAAGTCCTTCAATACATCTGCAAGCACATCAGAAAGAAGAAGAGAATTCATCAGACAGAAACCCAAACTTTCCATAACAGAACAAGATGAAAACGGAAATTAATTCAAATCATCACTATTAATATTATTCCAAGACAAGATTGAGACAAAATCAATCACTTTCCAAAACCAGATGAAGACATGTTCATTATGAATTTAGAAACAAATTCATGAGGAATTAAGTAGAAGAAGAAGCCTTAAAGCTATAAAAGGCGTACGAATTCACAAACGAAGAGGGGGGAGAAATTCAACAACATTCAAAGAAATCCCCAATTTGAAACCCTAACAAATCGTAAAAAAGGAGGAACTTATCTCTTTCTGAATCCACCGCGAAATCGCGACCCAAAACCCTTTTCGGAAATCGCCGTGAGATCACCTTCAATCTCTCGCGCCGCCGCAAATCATCGCCATCACCCTCAAATCGCGCACGTCACCGTCGCATGCCGTCGTAGTTCCCGTGAAACCACCACGAAGCCACCGGCGATCCATCTTCATTGTTCCTCACGGGTAGGCTCCTTTCAACTAATGTTTTCCACTTATGAATGATGTTTTGTTTTGTGAGAATTTGATAGGTCATGGCGGGATCACGAAGCAAAGAAAATGGAGAAAGCAGAGAGAATTGACGGAAGAATGAGGAAGGGAAATGGAGAGGGAAGAGAGAGTCGAACGACGAAGAAGAAGGGGAAAAGGGGATTTAGGGTTTCTCTGTCTTTTTCAGTTTCTATGTTGTAATATAATCACACACGACATACCCACATACACATATAATGCACCCTTCATTCACGGCCACACGATCTGCATTAGATCATGATCGTACGCACTACGTCGCGTCCCTACGATAAACTTCACAACCTGCATCACGCCGGATCCGTCCACGCCCCTTGATTAATCCATTAAACCTCTAATTAATCTCATTAACCACTCATTAACAACCTTTAAATTTCCACCTTTTTTAGTTTATTCATTAAGCTATTTTAATTTAATTTAAACTAATAATTAATCTTTTTGCTAATAAGTAATTAAAACAAATTAATAATTTTCTTAATCAACCATCTTTATGTAAATAATTTAATTAACCCCTCTTTCTTATAATAATATTTAAATAAAAATCTATTAATTTAATTTCTATTTATTTAAAATCTTTATAATAATAACTTAAAACTGTATTTGTATTTGTTAATTAGAGAGGTCTATTATTAATAATTATTATTATTTATTTAAAATCTAGAAACTTAATCCTTTTTTTAACTCAATTTAATTTTAATATAACCTTTTATTAAAATAAATAAACTTCCCTTTAATAACCAATTTGTTTTAAAAAAATTTATTTATTAGAAATTATTTCTATCCAACTTAAGCAGTCCAATTTCACCAAAAATTATTTTTATAATTTTAAATCAACTTTTTTTCCTAAAAACGATTTCACTAGAAAATAATCAAATAATTTTCTCATAAAATCAATTCAACCATTTTTCTTAAATAATCTCACCAAAATATAATTTAATCTTAAAATCAATTCAACTAAAATTAATTTATATCCCATAATTCAATTCAATCGTGCACGCTTCCGTCTCCCATCATCGATTCTATTCACTTGCACTCACAATTCACACACTCACCTAGCGCTTTCATGCGTCTGTAGATGGATTTACTTATTTATCTTTATTTTCCGCAATTTTCCGCATTTTATTTTATTTTATTGCATACCGTCCAAAGGAAGAACTTGCACGTAACGTAAAACTTGCGCGTATGCATCCCATTTGCATCATTTCCCCATGATCCTTGATCCCATTCAAGTTGATATTCTAAGTTAGATCCTACCCCATAAGGAGGACCGTTATCTTTACAACTTAGACAACCCATTCATCAACTCAATACAACTCTTTCAAACACATTAGAGAATAAGATGTTAATAATCTTAAGCGAGATAAAACTCCTACCCCATAACAATTCAATCAATTTGTAGGGACTTTTCCTTAAGAGAGATAGTGGCGTACTTGTCGATTAAATTTTGAATACTTGGGCCTTTCTCTTAAGACGATGCAAAGACTATTTTCCTACAAAGTTGTGGTGGTTTAATCAAGTAATCTCCCTTAAAATGACAACTCATCTTTTCTCCTAAAATCAATCAATCAACTACCCTAAACCCGTAGGAACTTTGACCACAGTTAAAGAACTCCTCAAACCCTTTAGGGGAACTACAAATACTCTGATTCCACTCCCGTAAGGATATGTAGGCATAAGATGCGATATCTTATCGAGTATACTTAGAAATCAACCCTTAGGTCTTTTATCCCTTAAGCAGATAATCTATAGCAATAAACAACGTAAAACAAAAGGTTCTTGTAGAGTACTACAGAAACTTAGGATGCTAGCACCTTCCCTAAGTTTAACCAACCCCCAAACCTAAAACTCTCTAGCTTGCATTTGCATTGCATTGTGGGTATTCGATCTTTATCCCTTCCTTTGGGCAAATCAAAGTTCGGCTGCAAAATGAATTAAGATTCAAGTTAATCAATAGCTTAGTATAAAAATTTCACCGCGACAGCTTTCATAGAAGAATTTTAAACACTTGTTTAGTTTACATTTGATTGTAAAAGTTCCTTAAAAAGACCAAGTTGTGGTCAGTAGTTCTTGAGAAGACTAAGACAGTTGCCTTTAGTGGTTGACATTGTAATTTGTTTGATTATAGTGGATTAAGTCCTTGTGGAGAAAGGCAAATCACTCTTGATAGGGTGGACTGGATTAGTTGAGTTCAACGAACCAGGATAAAAATCTTTGTGTTTTCATTGCCATAATATTTTCAAAACTCTTATTCAACCCCCCCCCCCCTTCTAAGTGTTTTTCTCACCTTCAGTAATGACTTAAGGGAAGGTCGAAATGTCGGGGACCTCTTCGGGAGAAGGTATTTTCCCAACGCATAGAATTGAGAGTCGTGTACTAGGTTGGGAGTGAAGGATGCTCGACGAGAAAACATGTCAGGGAGGTGGACAATACGAAGGATGTGCCCGCTCTCCGAGCCCGAAAGGGAGACGAATGGATGCAAAGTTTCTGGTGCTGCCATGTTTCAGGAAATCATTGCTTAGCTAGGGTGGCTAGGAGTAGGGGCGTTTGAGTGCCTTAGGGCGCCTCGAGTCCCGTGTTAGGCTTATAAATAGAACCGAGTCCGCTTCATTTCTCACTTTTCGCTTCTACCGTTTGTCATACCCCAAATTTGTCCTACTTGTATAGCCTTTATCTATACATCTGCCCACCAACCATTATTTAGAAAAAAATCGAAACATATGTTACTCATATTCGTTGCTCAAGTTTGTGCAAGGTTGAATTCAAGATGTCAGGTCAGGTTGGGTAAGGGATTAAGGTTCAATGGTGTTGATATAATTTGTTGGTCAGGTAGGATTTTTGTTTCCTGATTGAAACCAGAGGATGCTCTATTCAAGAGATATTAGGTCTAAGCTCCTAACAAGGAATTATTGTCAGGATGTGCAAAGTTCAGGTTTATGTGACGATATCAAGTTACAAAATATTCAAGTTTGATGCGTTTGGCCCCATGGTTCTAGATTTTGCGTTGCCCATTGTTGGTTGTTGATTCGAAAGGGAATTCAATCTTTCTGTTTATTCAAGACCATTTTAGGAATTGATTCGTTGTTATGATGTGGTTTCTCAAAAGTTTAGATTCAAAAATTTCGAAAGGTGCAAATGAGTGTACTAGGCCCATTCAAGAGGAAAGGAGTCTATTTCTTTTTTTTTTTAACCAAGAAAATCGCAAGAGTTACTACAAAAAAATACGTAATTATCAAATCCCATTTAGTACAAAAATATCACAAAATGAAGAAAAGGAGGGCAAATTACATTTCAAACCTATTGCAAATTACAAATGTCCAAAAATACTACCAAAGCCCATAGTTTTTTTTTAAGATTTACCAAGTCCACCACAATCCAGCATCCCAAAAAAATCCATAAACATGAGATCCTGTTTTCATGAACGACAACAAACCGTTTGCAGTAACGTAGCTCGGCCCGTTTCCATTCACAACGTCACACATCAGACTTATTTACAAAACCTGCAACGCGTTTCACGCAAAAGAACGGATCCCTCACGCACAAAAGGCCAAATTAGTTCTGACTTGCAAAAAACCTCCCAGCCACGATACACAGAAAACTTAAAAGAGAAAAAGAGAAAAAACGAAAGAGACTCTTTTAAACCAGAAAATATGACATCAACCAAAAAAACCTCAAATCTGCGAGCCAATCCACAACTATCCAACCCTTCCTCTCTAGACTTTTCTTCAACCCTTAAAAACCTTCAATCAAAAACACTAACCTAAAACTCTCCTTCAACCTACAGCCCACCATTCATTAGCCATATCAATGACCCTTCATCAACATTCGTTATTGACGAACCCAAAAACAGTTTCTGAAAATCAAGTGCAACCTTCTTTAATCACTTCACCTCACAAACCTCCTTCTTCAATCAAATCCTTCATTACAACAACATCCTTAAAACCCATTCATAACTCACAACACTCAAACTTCCTTAAACACTGTTAGATGCCAAACTTTGCTTATTTGGTCTATCAAATGTTGGCATTTTTCACTCCTTTTTGTCAAGAAAGTATTCAAAATTGCTCTTGCTTTGGTTGGTTCGTAACATTATGTGAAAGTATCTTGGTACCTTTGATTTGTGTGTTATTGTGCAAGAATTAAGCATGAAAGAGTGGAAATTTAGACACATGAATGATGGCAAAGAAACCAAGACAGCAAGCAAACAACAGCAAGTTTGCTAGGCGAACTGGCCAGCGAAGCTCCCTCAAAAAATTCACAAAGTTTGCTAGGTGAACTATGTAGCGAAGGCCAGGAATGAATGCACTGTTCAAAATAGAATGGAAAGAGCCCTAAACTCGCTAGGTGAAGGAGGCAGCGAAGAACTCGCTAGGGGAAGTGGTAGCGAAGCTCTAGCGAACACTCCCAGACTTGAGACAGAGGCAAAAGGACCATAAACTCTCTAGGCGAAGAATTTCTCGCCTAGCGAATATTTGGAAATCTCTCAGGGGCAGTTTAACTGTTCAGAGGCACCTCAGGTGCCTAATTTGTTATTCGCTAGGCAAAGGATCTGTTCGCTAGGCGAACATGACAGATCTTGAATGTACTATTTAAGTATTTTTATTTCATTTTAGGTCATAATATAGGATGTAATATTTTCTACATCAAAACTTATCTCTCTTCATTTATTTTAGAGAGAGAAACATAAAACCCTAAGAGGGAGGAGGTAAGATCTTTGATCTCTTGCTGGGGTTTGGATGTAATCTTTTGATACCTTATGTATTTCATCTAGTATATGTTTGTGAACTAGTTTGGATTCTCTATTGATTGATTATCTTTGATTGCTTATTTTTGGGTCTTGACAAAACCTTTTCACATCTTTGATCTCAGATTTTCATCTATCAATGAACAAAATTTTGACATGGTTATGTAAGTTGATATTCATTGTATCTTCTATTGTATTGTGTTGATTAAGTAGTATGGGTAGCCTTAGTAGGATCAATACGATATTGTGTGGGTATGTGATAATAGTGATGAAGAATAATGTTCACAACCATTTGGCAGATTAGATGAATACATGTAAAAAGGGTTAAGCGTGTGTACGTATTTTGATCATTGTGTTTTATATGAAACAATCATTTATCCGATATGGGTGTCATTTTTGCTTTCCTGTTTATCTTTGATTTGAACTGTGATAGAGATATACTCTTTAGATCTGGATCTAGGATTATTACCTGTTAGGTCCTAAATTCTAGATATAGGTTTAGGCTTAGCATTTGCGCGAGTATCAGCTCTTAATGCTCTGTGCTGTGCTTTTGTTGGATGAGAGATCACTAATGAGACGACACGGTTGTTCTCTCAATGCTGTGTTAGAGATAAGCTTTGCCGTGGGTGATACGTGAGGATATTAGACGAATGATTGCATTGTGTTTAACTTGATCAGAAGAATGCATGTGTTATCAATTGATGAGATCCAATCCCAACAAGGCTCCGTTTATATTTATGTTTTAATTTATATTCTCAGTTTTTATTTATGGTTCCTTGAACCTTTTAAACCAAAACTTTTGAACAATAGGCTTAGAAATATGGAGAACGTTGAACGGCGTTCGTATCGCACCGATCCCTGTGGAGACGACAAAACTGGGTAGTTAATATTTTGTGTCTTGCTGCTTTATCGCTTCAACAAACACCTAAAACATAGAATCTAACAGATCCAGAAGGAGATGGAAAAGAGATCGTGAAATTTGGAGAGAAAAAAAAAGGATTGAAATTGAAGAAAAAACCAGATATGATTATAAAACAAGATCGAAGGGCTTCGATTCAGCGAGAAGACGGGGGAGAGATTGAGATCTTTATCCGTGAAGTGAAGGTTGAAGCGAGATGCTTTTCTTTTTCATTTCTCTAATGGCTGATGGTGATATTGTAGGTCGTGATTTAATTTCGAGGGTTATATTGGTTTTCTCTTTTTACTTTGAAAAGTTACGATGTGTTTATGCGAATGGGTAAATGTTACCATGTCCTTACTGTTCTTAAGAGAGAAGCTCTTTGTTTTTTTATTTAATTATTTATTTATTTTATGATGAACCGTGTGGATATTGGCGGGCCATTAAGCCCATGTTTCTTCTTTTAATCCACCAATATATTTTTCTCTATGTCCAGCTGTGTTGAAGGATGACGAGTTTTTTCCTCAGCCCACGTGATTCCAATGTACACTCTTATTCTCCCTCTAACCCCTCTCTATTTATTTATTTTAATGTTTAAATTGTGATTTCTTATTTTTTTATTTTGTAAAATTAGATTTTCTCAACCGATTCTACTTTCGTTTTGTTTTTTTTAATTATGGGGTCGACAACGAGACCTCTAAAAATTGCTATTGGTTAAATTATTGATAAATAGCAATTTATCCGAGACCACCTTCTTTAACTCTTTGTTATTTTCATCTTCACCTCGATTTTATTTCAGTTTTTGATCTATGAAGTCTTTCGATTCACGAATGCTAGTTTTCGAGGTCGTTTAACCTTCATTATTTCAAATATGTAGAAAATGATCATTTGAATCATGTTTCTATACTTTGGGATCGTGAGAGGTTTCCCTCGATAAATTAAGCGAGTTTGTGATTAAGACGAGATCCCACCCTAATTTCATTTGTGCGACACGATTAAATTGGAGAATGATCCTCAATATCATTTCTCTATCTTGTTCTTAGCATGAATATCAATTTACACCACCTCCTACAGTTTTACTTTCATCGTAAGTCGAGCTACAACTGTTTAGCATTACATTTCGTCCCGATTCAATTCATAAATCGACTAACCATTAACTTTACTTTCAGTCAATATACAACTGCTTTATTTTTAGTCAAATATACACTGTTTTACTTTCAGTCAACATTATCTTGATTTATATTATCTTGTTCATATGCTTGTTGATATTTATCTCGATTATATTATTGTGAATATTATCTTGTTTATAATGTTATATATTTTGTATATTGTTCATATCTTGTTCATATTCATTTCTTCTCTTATTCACATTCTTTCAAAACACCTAACAACTATCGAAACCATAAAATCCAAAATTGGTGGACTGTTGGTTGTTCGTCCGAGTGACGGATTATTGGAATTTGTTAGAAACCCTAGCTTGGAGCTGTGTTCAACTTTCGTTCAAGGCTTAGTTTAGGACAAATTGCACCCACGCGACTTTCGCTTGGGCTACCTGACAATGAGACCCTTTATTTTGTTTAATCCCGTATAATTTATCGATATCCCTCTCCCATTTCCGATGTACGCTTTCGTATTTCTTTGATTACGGTTTATCTTCTAGGAGCATCCCTAGGGACTAGCGTAGATTAAACTGTTTCAAACTAATTCTCGATTCATCATCGAGCCATTTTCAAACACCCCTCTGTAAGTCGAGTACTCGTCCACATTCGCCATCAACCTATCACAGACCCTGTCACCCTTCATTGTGGTTTCGATATTAGGAGCACCCCTAGGGACTAGTGTTGCACCCCAAATTTTGACCCCTTAGATTCTCATTTTAGGAGCATAGTCATGAACTTTCTAACCTTAATCCAGTGCAAGTCTGTCTTTGTCAAATAACAGATGAATCAGGGTTTCGTGCAGTCAAAATCAAAACTTCAGGGTGTGATTAGTCAATGTTTTGGGATCATTCAATCATGAAATGAAATCAAGAATATCATATGAAGACAAATGAGAATCCAATTTGAAGTGGCCATTCCAGAATCAAGAACAGTGCAGCCTAGGGCACCCGATTAGGGTTTTTGACTAGTAAAAGTCAACTGTAGTTTGACTTTGATGTTGGAAGATGTTTAAATGGTGGGATTGTGATTCATGAAGTTCATATAGTCTAATAAAGTTCATCCAAGAAGTCTCAAAGTCTCAGGAGGTCCAGAATGTCAACAGGCGACTCGGTAATCATCGATTGGTCGTACGGTTGACCGAAAAGTCAACTCCCCAAATTTTATGAATTGGACTTCAAGTTGTGAAACAAAGTTGTTCCTTATGTCATATTGGACTTGCATATCAATTTTCATGACCATTGGATCAAGGATGAAGGAGTAATCGGAAAATTAGGGTTTTGAAAAGGGCTAAACCATAACTCCTTAACCACACATCCAATTGAGTTGGTTCAAAGCTCATTTGGAAGCTCTTGACAAGTCCTACAAAAGTCCCTAAGTGGTCCATGGTCAGAAAATGCATAGATTTTGAGTTATGGTCAAATTCATTTCAAGAAGGGAAAAAGACTTGGGAAAATTTCACTTTTTAAGCTCATTTTAAGCAACTTTGGAGGGCTTTTTGGCCAAGTTACTTTGAGAAATTGAAACTCATGAAAACATGAATGCTTTAGAGCTATGTGAGGGCTTTCTAAATTATACTAGAACATCTCAAGAGGAGTTATGAGCAGAAAGTTACATGTGTTCAAAGTTAAGGGTTTCACATAATAGTCCCACATTGGCCAAATTTTCAAAGTGACCTACCTCCTCAAAACTGCCAATTTTGGTTGATCCAACTTGTCATGTTTAACATATTAGATGTGTGTGACATGAGAGAATAAAGAATTATGCAAAAGATAGCAAAAATCAAGAGTGTAGCTCATTGCCTTGCAAGTGGGCAAGTTGCATTCCAAGTTGAATTTTCAAAGCATGAGGTGGAAAGTGAACTGCACCAGCCCCTCCCCTAGTGCTTCTAGCTTGCTAACAACATCAGAAAACTCAGTAAAACCATTGACAAATGAAGCCTTAGACAGATCCAATAGAAAACCCTCCAAGGGAGGTTTTCTCAAAATATCTCCAAACCTTACTTCATGATGAAGCAATCTCACCAAGCAAGCTCCTCACCCCATTTGCCTATAAAAGGAGGGTGTCTTCACCTCATTTAGAACACAATACATCTGCTAAAAACCATAAATAACTTCTGTCATCACTACTTCCACACCTTGCTTCAATTTCTCAAAATCTCCAAAGTTCACAAAATCACCAAAATCTGTCTTGGAGAGAATTCTGCCCAAACTCATTTCTATACTTTCCAACACTCCAACAACCATCCATACACTCTCTAAATATCATATGGAAGGTGTCTAGCCCTTTGAATCACACAAAAACCACAAGAATCAAAAAGTCAACTTCCTTCCCACACTACTTTGACCAAAAGCCACAAAAATCACCAAACTTTGTTCTAAGCCCTTCCTTGAGATATTGATCATTCATACAACTCACCAATGATGTTTCTCAACTGTCAAAAACATTAGCAACCATTGGAGACTCCTAATTTTCCATTTGGCATCATAAGTGCATTTTAATCAAAAGTGAAACTCAAGACCAAGAAGTGAAGTAAAGATCTCTAGTTTTCTCAACTGTTCTAGCTTTCTTATAAGGGTCTACAAAAGGTATGTAGCTTGTACACATTGACTCTTGCACCATTCTTTCATGATTTTGCATTTTGAGCATTTTGTGGAAATTTTGAACTATGAATATTGGTTGTTTTTCATGACAGTTGGTTTATCATGAGTACCATCATGTATGTTGAAAATGATTCTTGCCAGGCTTTATGTTTGATCTTGTTAGATTGCTTTGGTTTTGATTTTATGTTGGGTGTTGTAAGATGTTGTTGCTTGTTGTATCTTAATTTGCATATTTAATGTGTGGACCTCCTTCAAGCAGTTTTGTGTATTTAGGATTTGGTGGTAAGTTAGCAAGTTGGTTGTTGTTGGAGCAACTCTAGGCAGGGGCTTTGCTTTGGTTTTGAACCCTTACATATCTTGGACATCACCTAGCCTTCTGAGTTCAGACAATACAGCCTTGCCCTGCTGTAAGTTTTGGAGATAGAGCAGTGACTATGCATCAAGAAATTGTTGGACCCCATTTTTGATTGCTCTGCTGGTTTGAGATGTTACTTAGAAAACTGGTGACTGATCTGGTTAGCACCACTCCCATAGGAAATGCATCATACATGCCTGCTATTGTAAGATAATTTTGGAGTTGAGGTTGTTGTGGTTTGGTATGCCCTGATGAGGTAGGTTGTTTAGGACCTGTTGAGTCTTTAGAGTTGAACTTTTGTCAGTTGTAGCCTCGTTTGCAAGCACATCCAGTTTTTGGGAGGGCTGCTGCCAATCTCCATGATAAACAGGCTGCTGAGTGAGAAGGGAATTCTCAGCCCTTGGTGTTTAAATCTTAAGCCTTTAGGTATCATTATCCCCATCTTGCCCTAGACATAAGCTATACACACCAATCCCTATCTTGCCTTATTAACTGGCTGTAGCAATGCTGGCAAAGAATCCAAAACAGGACAAACTCATTTTCCATCATAAGCTGTGGCAAGTTGTTTTTTATTAGATGAGCATGTCTGAATATGCATTTAGAGAAAGCCTATGTGTTCATTTTTGTTTTGTTTGTGCATCAAGACAGATTCACATGTTTTCCATAGATACCTCAAATTCATCAATCATTCAAATGCCATTTTTTGGTCACAAACTGATTTTGCATCAAACTCATTTGGGGATGCTCTATATTTATCATTTGTGAACTGTTGGGATAGTTTTTTGCTTCAAAAACTGACTTGTTATGAGATTCCCCTTTTCAAAATGCATTTCTTTAAAATACAACAAGCAACTGTCATGACTTTTTTTTGCATAGGTTTGTTTCTCATCAAAACCTCTTTGCCAACACTTCATACCAGTTGTTTAGAGGATGTTTGCATAATTACTTGGTATCAAAGCTAACTGTCCTGAAATTCTCACCATAAAATGCAATTTTCAAAAAACACCTCCTTAACCTCATATGCCATTTTCTTACATGAGAGTGTTTATGCTCAAAACCACCTTTTGAACACTTCATAATAAACATTTAGAAGCTGTTGGCATCCTCATTGGGATTCAAAACTGACCATCTCATGTTTCTCATTTTAAGATGCATTTTTCACCAAAAACATGCATTTGATAAGTAACTGTCATAATCTGTTGGTATTAAGCAAATTTCAAATGTTAGAATCATTCTTTATCACTTATGAGGTTTGTGTATATGTCTGGTTTAGTTTGAAAATGATTGAATTAAGTTGCACACCTCAAAAATGCATTTTCAACATCCTACTTGCAGCTACCATGTCACTTCCATTTCTGTTTGTGTTTTGCATAAAACAACTGATAAGATTCATTAGATATATCATGTCTAGCATGTTCAGGCTTTTACTTGGAAGAGATGATAGTTAGAACAGATTGTAGGCCTCATGATGCACTTCTTCAAGCACATCAAGCAACTCATATGATACTTTTTGCACAAGTTTGATTTTCACCAAAACCACTCTTCTCACACTTCATACTAACCATTTGGAAGGTGTTCACATGTTTTTCTTGAACCAAAATCCACTGTTATGAACTATCCATTTTGAAATGCACTTTTTCCACAAATTTTAAACTTACCATGACACTTTTAATTTCTGTTGGCATCAAGCTTATTTGAGGTGATGGAATCATTTTACATAATATATGTGAGCTGTATGTGTATTTAGCTTGGATTGAAAGTGTTTGGATTGGATGTTTCATTGCAAGATGCATTACATAACACCATAAGGCACTTATCTTCGAATTTTCCAAGGGAGTGAGAATTTTCAAAAACTACCACCACCATCATCTTCCTTGTTTGATTCTAGGCCAGAAGCATATAAAATTTGTGTCGTTTCGTTAAGCGGTGAAAAAGTTACGATACAAAACGTATTTACCTTATTTGTGTATTTTTGCCTAGCTTTTGAACATATTTACCCTTATTATTTTAAGGGATGGCTTATACAAACGGATGTATAGCCACCCCAGTGGTAAGACCATGCGCCTTGTACCCTTTTGTCCTGAGTTCGACCCCTGAGGAGGGCAACTCTTTTGTACATTTTTGTTATTTTTCATGCAAACTTTGAAAATTCGTATCTCACTCGTTTTTTTATCATTTTTCGTCCGTTCTTTTTCCATTGTGTTCATATTTATGTCTAATTTAATGCCATGCTTTTATTTTTTATGTTTGAATATTTTATCACTTACTTTGATTATGTGCAAGTTGTGCGCGTTTTCGCGATCGTTTGTATAGTTGCAGATGAATTTCTAAACGTTTCCTTTTAATATTTTTCTTGAAACTTGTTTGAATCCATGTCCATACATGTTAGTTAACATGCTAGGATTTATTTCTCGCTGGTTACCTATTTCATCTGTTAATTTTCATTAAGTACGAACTGTCGTCATAGTATCGGTCTTTTCCATCTATTAACTGTTATCATCATGTTTCATTCTCACCATTTCTCATTATTTACTTGGTTGTCACCATGAATATGCTTTACCTTGATTGTTATCTTGTTTAGCATTTATTTTCTTTTCTCCCCAAGCGATGAGGTTCGTTAGCTTTCATCTGTTTATTTCCCCAGTCTCCCTCCAAAGGAAGGTCTGCCCCCTTGACCCTCGATGTCATGGACAATTCAATCACACTCTTGACTTTGTTAAGTCATTTTCACCCTAGCTTAGAATCCATTAGACTTTTCTTTGAGTCTAAAAGACCCACCCGTACTAGGAGCGTTCTTCAACTAGAACCCTAGGAAAGAGTTCGTCAACTCTGTGTAAGAATCATCGTCATGATTTCTTACTTTTCCCTTTCAATGCAACTTAGATTAGGGAGTTTTGTCAAACTCCATACAAACATTGTCATGTTTGTTTCCCCCTTTGAACCTTGATCGTCATCAAGTGTTCTTTTCCCTTGCGAGGTGAACTACGATTGCTCTGATTCTATCCTAGTCAGGATACGTAGGCAGAAGATGTGACGTCTTTGCGAGCAAACTTAGGAAACCACTTAGGACTTTATTTGTTTTTATCTTATCCCTTAACCATAGCACAATTCACAAACTTAGCAATCAATCAAACAAAAGGTTCCTGTAGAGTACTACAGATATTTAGGGTGCTAATACCTTCCCTAGATATAACAAACCCTCGATCCCCAAATCTCTTAAAGCGTTGTCGTTACATCGCGAAAAAGGTTTTTCTTTCTTTAGACCTTTCCTTTGGATAAAATAAAGTCCGGTTGTAAAAGAAATAAGATTCAAGTTAATTAATAGCTTGATATCCAATTTTCACCGCAACAGAAATGGCGACTTCACTGGGGACATACTACTTTTGTTTTGAGGGTTTAGCCTATCTTGTTTGAATACTTGCTTATTTGTGACTACTTGTAAATATATGCATATATGCTCTGTTGGTTCTTGGGGACTTTGAATGGTGAGACAACACTATACCCGTGTTTAAGCGTACTTATGATAGGACGGTGGTATATTCAAGGAGACTTATAGGGAGTTGATACCCGACCAAGTTGACTTGAGAAAACCACCACTCAGTAGAGGCCCTTCTGAGAGTTAGTATTGTTGATCGAGTATTCGTGAAAACAATGCTACTTTCTACATAGGATCCCGTGATACTGAGGACCTTTAGATTACCTTTTCCTCCACTATGGCTTTATTAGGATGTAGTGCAATGACTATAAGGAAGTAATTCCAAAGTAATTGATACGCGATACTACACTTGGACGAGACTCTCTTGAGAATATTATTGACCACAAAGTATTTGGGAAATTGATAATATCCGAAAGGTGGGTCGAGGACTTCGGGAACTCTTTTAGAACCTTGTTCTACAGTTGTGGAAACCTTAGTACATACCTTTGGGGAGGGTAGACCTTGACTCCTTACTCATGTTCTCCAAACCTTTATCTGTTTTTATCCATGTGTATATGTGAATCTGTGCTTACCTGTGTTTGTGCATTCATGCATTCATGAACATCATATCATAAAGGTTTCATGGAACTCAGATCTCTTGTTTGTAAACATTAGGATCATCATGGACAGTGGAAAAAAGAAAACCATGAAGTACACTTACAAAAGTCCTAACTTGGCTGACATATAAAGGTTGAGCACCTTGATAACAGATACAGAAGGATTCAAGAGCAGGTATGGGAACTTATAGTCATTGTTGAGGGTAAAAAGAAAGATGGATCTGGGACTTCTCTCCACACTCCTCCAGTTTTATGATCCACTCTATCATTGTTTCACTTTACCAGATTATCAGCTGGTACCTACACTTGAGGAATATTCTTGCTTGATTGGTTTACCTATTCTTGAAGACTCTCCTTTTCCAATCATAGAGAAGGACCCTAAGGAAGAAGAAATTGCTAAAGCAACGCGTTTGGGATTGGCAGATATTCAGAAAAATATGGTTACTAAAGGAGAAGTCTTTGGTTTGACTGCAGAGTTCTTAGTCGGAAAGGCACAATATTATGCTAATCACTTGAGTATGGATACATTCGAAGTTATTCTTGCCTTGCTCATTTATGGAATCTTCTTGTTTCCAAGCTTTGATAACTTTTTGGATCTCAATGCCATCAAGATGTTCTTGAAGAAAAACCCTGTGCCTACTTTACTAGCTGACGCATATCATTTGGTTCACTTGAGAAATCTACATAAAGGAGGAATGATTGTCTGTTGTGTCCCGTTGTTGTATAAGTGGTTTATTTCTCACTTACCTACGGCTCATGCTTTTTGGAAAGAAGGTTGGTGGTATCAGAAGGTTATGGCTCTTACTCACTCTGACATTGATTGGAACAGCCGTAGTTACGATGGGATAAAAATCATTGACAGTTGTGGAAGCTTTGGTAACGTACCTCTTCTGGGTACAAGTGGAGGAATTAGTTATAACCCTGTTCTCGCTCGCCGTCAGCTTGGATATCCTTTGAAAGACAAACCAAACAGCGCCCATGTAGAGAATATTTTATTTAAAGGAGAATCATAATTGAAGGGGAAATTCTGAAAGCTTGGGGACATGTACACAAGAAAGGAAAGGAAGACTTAGGGAAACCTAATTGCGTCTCTCTCGAGCCTTATCTCCAATGGGTCCGAAAGAGAGCTATTCAGCTGAAGATGCCTTATTCTCAGCAGAAACCCATGGCTTTAAAGGAGGAGCACACAATGATCTTCATGTCTGAAGAGGAGAAATTAAAAGTTGCTTTGAGGAAATCACAACAAACTGAAGTAGCCTGGAAATATAAGTACCAAGTAGCCGTGGAAGAGAATGAAGAACTCCGTAGACAACTACAGGTGAAAGATGAAGAAATGGTTGCTTATAAGAAGAGGAAGACACAGGAAGGCTTATCTTCTTCCAGCTCTCAGCCAACTCCATGGAAACTGGTCGTGGAAAAACTCGTTCTCGAGAAGACTCAGATGGAATAAGAAATCAAGAAACTCAAAGCAAAAGAAGACTTCTATTTAGAATACTGTCAGCCTTATATTTAGGACTTTTGTAAAATGTACTAGATGTTTTGTAATGCAATCTTGAAAATCAATGAAATGAAATGATGTTTTGATCTGAGTTCCATGAAACCTTTGCATTTGCATTTTCAATAATTAATCATTCAAGGAACTAAAGATTGTTTTGCAGATATTATAGGATGGATTCTGGAAAGAAAGAAGAGGTTGTGTTCCGAAGACCAAGATTGGAGAACTTGAAGAAACTGGTAAGTTTAGTAGAAGACCCCGAGGCATTCAGAGAAAGGCATGGGAATATGTTGTCTTTACTAGAAGTTCAAGTGTATGAAGAGATGTTATCCGCACTCGTGCAATTCTATGATTCAACCTATCATTGTTTCACATTTCCAGATTATCAGTTGCTACCAACTTGAGAAGAATACTCCGCCCTGATGGGAGTAGGTGTCACTCTGTCATACCCCAAATTTGTCCTACCTTGTTTGGTACATGTGTCCATCAATCGTTACTTAGAGAAAAAAATCTAAAAAAAATATATATGCATTGCCTTGGTTTATTGTTTAGTCTTCTAAGTTGTTTGAGGCACGGGTTGATTATAATTCAAGTGGTTTGTTGGAGCTTTCAATTAGGTTTTTACCAATTCGAGTCGTCTGTGCATGATTCAGGCTATCAAGTTATGGTAAGTGCAGGTGGGTCATTCCTGAAGATCATATTTTTGCAATCAGAGTTTTAAGTTTTTCAAGTCATGTTCCTATATTTCAAGGATCTATATGCGGTTCAAAACTCTAATTCATTCAAGATCTGAGTTTGATTTATGTTTATTCTTATTTCAAGAAGAATAATTCAGTGATGGTTTGTACTTCAAGGAGGGTATAATTTGGGCAATCGAAGATGTTGGATTAACATGGAAATTCAAATGTTAGCTATTATGTTTTTCCTTAATCAAATTCCAAGTACAACACTCATCATAAGCCTATTTACAAAAGGGTCCATTTAGGATTTTTTTTCGAGTCCACCACCCTCCAAAACCATCTCATTACAAAGACACAAAAGAAGTGAAATAAGAATTCATTTTTGAGCAGCTTTTAATACACATCAATGTACACGCGTGCCTGCCACATCCTTTTTATTACAGAAAAATTCATGGAAGTCTATTTACAAAACAACAAACAAATTGTCTCAGTATCACCAACGTTGTATTCATCATACAACATGATGCCATATTCTCCATATACTCACACTCCTATGACAGATAACTTACAAAATGTTAATGGCATATCCAAAGGTTTGACGATGTTTGGTACTGAAGGAGCAGGCGGTCTCGCATCTTCCATGAACCGGCTGGACGACTTGGAACCTTTTGGGGATGTTGGCTCTTTAGATGGTAATGTGGAATCATTTCCCTCACAAGATGATGGTAATGGAAAGGACTTATTCAGGACATTGAAACGGAATCCCTCCGAGCATGCTACAGATGCTTCAAAAGGCTTTTCCTTCAATAAAGTTGGTTCTGAACGCAAAAGCAATAAGCAAAAGCAAGTTAGAAAATTGCAGCAGGAATTAATGCTTATCACTATGAATGACAAGAAGTAAAAGAAGTTTCGATGTATACCTGAAAGTGACAAGCCTGCATCAAACTTCAGCATGTTGTACGCCTAGTCAATATCCAAATTCACCAAACCAAGGTCAAGTTCATCAAGTTTGAACCAGGCTGGTTGTGCCGGAACGCCGTCCGTAGGCCTTGGCGCGAGCATCAACTAAACTCCTTCATTTATCCAAAACTTGTGAAATGCACAAAAAGGATGATTCAGAACAAAAGAAAACAACAAACTGATATCAGAGAAGCATAATGAAAGGGAGCAATATAACCATTTTCAAAAGTTGTCCAAGAGGAGGATTACCCCGACAAATGCAGTGTAAGGAAATATTTGTGATGGTGTTGTTGCTTCTGCCAAGACTCCTTAGCTAGGAATAGCAGCTCATCCAAACCTGGTCATAAGTTGCAATCAGTTCACAATGCGAAGATGACGAGATAACTACAAAGCGCCGCACACCATGAGGGTACCACAACACAATAGATTTCACCACTTGCCTCATACCATTTACCACAAGCCTTGATCTGCAGCAAATTAAAGGAAATTCAACTATGTACCTCTATGAGGTTTTAACCATTGTTTTAAGCCGTGATACTAGCCATTCAAACAAAACCATGTACACACTAGAAAAAAGGAAAAAATCCACATTACCATTCCTTCAAACCATGACGTTGTAATTTTACCGCAGTAATTTTGAAGAAAAGAAATATCAGCTGCCGCACCTAACTGCACAACCTATATGCAACGTCGACATATTGCCAAAACCTTTCAACATTGCCACTGCGGAAACCCACGGAACAATGCTGGAAGCGACAGGGTTTTTGTTACCGTTTGACGAATTCGATGCAGCCCGCTACAACGAATCCGCGAGCCTCTCTGCATCTTGCAATGCAACAACAAGTTACCTACAATTTTTCAAGTCATTCACCTGTACCATAACATTGGAAATCATATCAGTCCCATTAAGTTATTGTTTTAACAGAATAAAGGACAATAAAGAGTGAAGTGAATTCATTACTGCAAAGCGCAGCAAATCTCGCGCCGCAGCTCCCGAAAATTATATAACTCAACCGCAGCAAACTAGTACACCAAGCTGCGAAGAATGAAGAAAAATAACAGCACGCCATCACCGAAATTTCACAAGCCTCCGCCAATGTACATAATGTGACTTCAAATAACCTTCATGTGGTCCACCTCTCCAAGCATTGTAACAATGGCCAAGATCAAATTTTAGGAGACATTCATAATTCCATCAGTTGCTGCGAATTCACGTAAAGCGAATCATCATTCAAGCCATATATTGATGCAAAAATAAATAATGAACAAAGATCATGAAAGTTTAATCCAATAGCAGTAACAGGTGGAAAAGCGTACGTTTACCTTACTATTGGTAACTTCGAAAGAGGGTGTCGGCAAGGCAAATTTCATGACACACCTCGTAGCCACAATAAACCCACCTCTACTTCCTTTGCAATATGTACCTGTAAGAATAAGACAAAAAGGACAACTCATATTAGAATGCAAGAAAGGCAAACGCTATCAATTCTACAGACATCGTACCACCTGCTTGCTGAAACAAAATTGATGAACCGCATCTGAGCCACAAAATCAGCTAAAAATCGCAACAATTCCTCTCAATTTCACCAACAGAATTTCATAGACAAATCCCATTATACCCTTCATTCACTTTATAAATAAGAACCCATTCATACTCATTGAAGGGAGGAAAACATAGCCGCCGCTCCTTTCTAGAATTCTCCTCTTTCTCATAACTTCAAAATCGGGAAAAATAATAATAACCGGGCCATAACCTCATCTCCCTCAAAAGAAAACCCCAAGAATGCAGCGCCCTTTTCTTCTCCGTTCACTTCTCAAGAACAACCACACATCATAAAACCCAAACCTTCGTTAAACTCTCCGTTTGAAACGAACTCTTCTTTCAAAACCAAATCCAAACGCAAATCACCACCACTCTTATCCCAAACCTTCAATTTTCTTCTTCATCCGTTCAACCCCAACCTCCATAAAAACTCCATCAACACCTAACAAAACAAAGAATAACAGAACCAGAGAAGAGTAGAGAGAATAAGAGGAAGCATAAAGACGAGATTGAGATGAAAATCGGACGAGAGTTATATAGATTCACGAAGGTTGAAATGATACCGTTTGAGTTCTTGCATCTTTGATTCTTTGTATCTATAATGTTTGTGTCGCTTTCAACGATGGTAATGGGTGGTTTATCTTTGTAAAAGCCGATATTCTCCCGTATACCCCATATTCATCCTTTTTCTTGCAAAAATTGGTTTCATAAATTAGTTATTTGAAGTTTTATTTGATGCTGAAAGTTTTTTAAATCTTGTTTTCATTTAATTATCTCATTCTATTTTTGTTCATCTTATTACATTTTTCGGGTCGATGACGAAATTTCCACCGTTTAACCGTCAAATTATTGGTGTGAAACAAAGGATCCGAGACCACTTTTTTTTTCTCCGATTTTATTTCGATTTTTTGGATCGATGAAAGTCTTTTATTCGTAAGCGTCGCGTATCGAAGTTGATAACCTTCTCGATTTCAAATCTATGGGGAATGACCATTGGGGTCATTTTCCGTACTTTGGGATCGTGATAGGCTACCTTTGATTAATCGGCATTATGTTTGCGATTAAGACTAGATCCTATTCTTTCGTGTCCCGATTCGATTCACTAAACTAACCCCTAACTTTAATTTTCCGTCAAATTATTATTGTGAATATTATTGTTATATTATCTTACTATATTATTTCATATTATTTATTCATATTATTATTATCATACCATATTTGTTCATATTTATTCACCCATATTCGAAAATACATAATAAATTATCGAAACCGTTAAAAACCAAATTGGTGGACTGTTTGATCTTTGGTCATTTGCAGGTATCCTAATTTTAAGTCGTGCCCGACTTTGCTCAAGGCGTAGTTTAGGACACAATGCACACACACGACTTTCTCTTGGGCTACCTTACAATGAGACCCCTTTATTTCGTGCAATCCCGTGTAATTTACATGTATCCCTCTCCCATTCCGATGTATGTTTCACATTTCTTTGATTATTAGTTTATCTCCTAGGAGCACCCATAGGGACTAGAGCGGATTCAAATTATTTTCAAACTAATTCTCGATTCATCATCGAGCCATTTTCAAACACCCTTGTAAGTCGAGTGCTCGTACACATTCGCCATCGACCTATTACAAATCGACCCTTGATGCGTAAGTCAAGTCGGTCTCTTTTCTTTCAAACCATTTCATTTCCAACACGTTTTGCACGCGATAATAAGTCAAACCCTTGATCCAACATCCAGCGGATTTTCGAAACAAACTATCAATCAAATAACAACTATTTAATACTTTTCAAGGTGTAAAGAGTGGGTTCAAGTCTTTGATCTTGCTTTCGGTTGTTTATATACGAGTTATCTTATTCGTGTGTGAGCAATTGACGCCTTTAAATAACATTAACAACTCGAAAACATTCAACCATTGTTCAACCATCCTTCAATTACTCTTCATTCCAAACATCGTTTCCAATTCACACAACTTTCTTTTTGATGAAAAAGAGAGTGTTCCAAGTCTTTGGTTCGCTCTCCCGATTACTTGGGGACTAAGAAGTCTTTCTTAAGCTTTGAGTAATTGTCATCCGATTCCAACCACTCATATCCAAACACCATTCAATTACAACCTCTTTTGCGATGAAAAAGAGAGTGTTCCAAGTCTTTGGTTCGCTCTCCCGATTACTTGGAGTCTAAGAAGTCTTTCTTAAACTTTGAGTAATTGTCATCTGTTTCCAACCAATTATTCAAACTCATTCAAACAACTTTATCTTCAATATGAAAAAGAGAGTGTTCCAAGTCTTTGGTTCGCTCTCCCGATTACTTGAGGTCTAAGAAGCCTTTCTTAAGCTTTGAGTAATCGTCATCCGTACCCACTTCAAACTAATTCAATCCAGTTTCTTTCGTGGTCGTCTCCACGAACTACGACTGCTCTAATTCTTTATTCATTCTTGAATATAAGATACGTAGGCACAAGATCGCGATGATCTTGGCGAGCACAATCCCCTCCATCTTCCATTTCCCCCATCCTTTCCCGTAGTCGAACTACGACGCTCTGATTTCTCATTCTCGTCCGAATGAGTATACGTAGGCACAAGGGCCCCAATCCTTGGCGAGCATCCTATCTTCTAACCATCCCCTTTCCCCTAGTGTCTTTTTTTCCCCTTTATAGTATCCTTTAGAATTTAGTAGCGAGAAGAGAAGAATTAAGTTTAGCTAACATCCATCACAACTCGAATTAAGAGGTTCCCGTCGAGTACGACGGACGTGAGGGGTGCTAATACCTTCCCCTCGCGTAACCGACTCCCGAACCCAGGAATATGGTTGCGAAGGCCGTGTTCCCTTCCGCGTTTATGAGGTTTTCTCGATATTTTCCTCTTCCGTATATTCGGGAAAAAATAAAGTTCGGTGGCGACTCTGTCGAACCGCATTTCCGCGCCTTTCGCGCGAGGGTCGTATGTTCGAAATGAATTTTGAGGTGCGACACACTCCTAGCCCATTTTATGGAAAAGAGGGGACTCCTTATGAAAGAGCAGTTGCAGAGGCCGCGTATTTGGAGTTGGACGAGGTACGATCTCATATGGGTGCTAAAGGAGGGTTGTATGGATTTTCAGCTATGTTCCTATATGAAAAAGCTCAGAGCTATGTCGTGTCAAAAAATACTGAAGCATTTGAGGCCATCCTGGTTTTTCTCATTTACAGACTGTTTCTATTCCCGACTGCTAGTGATTTTGTGGACGCAAATGCGATCAATCTTTTCTTGATCAAAAATCTTGTACCTACCTTGCTGGCTGACACTTACTTTACCCTCCACCAAAGAAACCGTTATGGAGTTGGACGAATTCAATGTTGCACCGTTCTCCTGCACAAGTGGTTTATTTCGCACTTGTCAGAAATTCCAGCCATCTGGGATAAGCAAAATGGGCTCTCATGGAAAGAAAAGCTGCTATTACTCAAACACTCAGATATTACGTGGTATGACCCTATGTATGGAGGAATTGCCATGATCCAAAGCTGTGGAGATTTTTCGAATGTACCGCTTATCAGCGTCAATGGTTGCATCAGCTATAATCCTATTCTGGCTCGTCGATAGTTGGGGCACCCCATGGAAGATGAACCAGATCCAGACTTTTTGAGAAGATTTTACTTGGAAGAAGGGAAGAATCCCGCTTACACGGCTCGAATTATGTATGCATGGCGTTATGTCCACACGAGGGGAGTAACTGCCCTAGGTTACCATGACACCACTATTTCAAAATCTTACCTATCATGGGTAAGAGAAGCGGCAATGAAGATGTTCTATACTCGCTTTGAGCCTGACTCACCCAAGCCTACTCTCGTAGAAGAATTGAAAGCTGCTTTGGCAAAAGCTGAGAAAGAAGGAAAAACTTGGAGAGATAAGTATTTCAAGGCTATGCAAGAGAAGGAAGAGCTTCAAGAATTGATCCGTCAAAGTGGGAAGAGAAGTCAGCCAGAAGACGAAGGGCCATCCAACCAGAAGATTTAGAATCCTTTTGCTTTCTATTTCATTTCATCATGTATTTTGTATTAAAGACTTGTATTTCAGTTCCAGATTTGTTGTTGTAAAACTTTCAGTTGTTAATCTATGAAGACTTTGAATTTGCTTATCTCCCCATTGTTATAATTTTTGCAAATATTTCTTGGATTCCTTGAATGATTAATTTTGCATTGTTACATTTTACATTCATAAGCATTGCATGTGCATGTTCTTGTGTTGTGTCTCATCTCACTGTCTTGTCTCCAGAAATAATCACACTGAACCGCCAACATCGATACAACACCTGAGCCCAAGCTCGCTTAAGGATGGAAGAACAGAACTTAGATGTAGACAGAATCGACAATGAACTCGGAGAGCTCCGAGGAGGTATGGGGAAGATTATGGAAGCATTGCAAGCTATTCGCGCACAGTTGGACACTCAGACCACCGTTGTCTCTGAAATCACTGCAGATCCAATCCCGACGGCTGTTACTATTGCAAATGTGCCAACCTATGGGTTACCTCCAGGCTTTGTACCCCCACCAAGAGTCACTCAGCAAACAGTTTCCCTAGGGGGAGAAGTCCCTCAGGCAATTCCTACATATACTCCAGCTGCTATACAGATTCAGGCACGCCATGTGTTCCACAATCCTCCACCCGTGTATGAAGGTCTTGATGGGGATGAAGAAGAGAGTGGGTTACAGGACAAATTGAAAGAAAGTGTTGAAACTATAGGAAGAAAGGTCCGAGCAATGGAAGGGAATGATATCTTTGGTACTGACGCCAGAAATATGTGTCTAGTATCCGGAATGGTGATTCCACCCAAGTTTAAAGTCCCAAATTTCGATCAATATTCTGGTGCAACCTGTCCTCGCACACATCTAACCATGTATTATCGAAGAATGGTTGCGCACGTTGAAGATGACAAGTTAATGATCCACTGTTTCCAAGATAGTTTAAAAGGGGCTCCGGCCAAGTGGTATTTAAGTTTGGACCAATCGAGGATTCACAATTTCCAAGACTTGGCTGACGATTTTATGAAGCACTATAAGTACAACATGGATATGGCCCCGGATAGAAGACAATTGTTAAGTATGTCACAGAGAAGTACAGAATCGTTTAAAGAGTACGCACAATGGTGGAGAGAGACAGCATCTCAGGTGGAACCTCCTCTGAATGAAAAAGAATTAACAGTCTGGTTTGTTGACACAGTAAGACCAGAGTTTTATGAAAAAATGATCAGTAGTGTGTCTGCAAGTTTTTCTGATATCGTAGTCGTGGGAGTAAGAGTAGAGTTGGGAATGAAGAGCGGGAAGGTAGCCAGCAGTACCAGCAGTTCCAGTAACAGCAATGTCAAGAAGGTTAGTAGTGGTTTTCACAAAAAGAGAGAAGGTGAGACAAATGCAGTAATGGGAAGAAGGAATCGTATTTTGAGACCACCGTATCAGCATTACCAGCAGCCTCAACAAGGGTTTTTCCAGCAAGTTCAACCAAATTATGCTCAGCAAAATCAGCAACAGCGACCAGTATATCCGGTACAGTATGCCCAACAACAATATGTGGCAGCTATAGCCCCAACATTTAACCATCCTGTCCCAGGTTATCAGTCAGGGCAGCCAGCACCCGCATATCAACCAAATCAACAAGGGTATCAACGAGCGCCCAACGCGCCGCCCTATCAACAAAACCATCAGCAAAGAGTTCAACAACCCAGACAGAATTATCAAAATCGGAGGCCAACCACAAAACCTCCACTTCCACAAATACCAATGACATACACAGAATTATACCCTTCTTTAGTTCACCAAGGTTTCTGATCGGTGGATTTCAATCGTGTTTTCAAACGCTGTTGGTGGTTAATTTTGCAATGTTTTTATCTGTTTTTCAAAGCTTTAGTTGTTATTATCTGCATTACTCGTAGTTGTGTGTCGTCGAATCTTATTTTTAAGTTTATATTACTTTTGCCGCTGGTGCGTTTGATTTGGGTTCTTTTAGTGTGTTTTTGGCAAGAATGGATAGCACGACAATCGGACCACATTCGGAGGCGAAGAAAAGTCGGAAAAGGGAAGTCAGAGCTACACAGGTAGACCAAAGCAGAAGAAAAGAAGACTCAGACTTACAACACGGGTGCCCGTGTCATGCAACACGGCCCGTGTTGCAGCCCTTGAAGAGGAGACACGCCCTGAAGAAGTCAGCAGCCTGACACGGCCACCCGTGTTGCACAACACGGCCCGTGTCAGGGCCACTGAAAGTGAAATTTTCCTGTTTTCTGATTTTTGCTGTCAGACCTATTTCGAAGGGCATTTGAGACATTTCGTGATGTAATTTAAATTTAGATATAAGAGGCACATTTTAGGAAGAAGGGGACACTTTTGAACTGATATTAGGATTGACAACTGAGAGGAGAGTTCGGCTGGAAACAGAGGATCGATCAAAAGCGGAAGCAATTGATGATCCAAGGATTTCAACTTGCATTGTAATGATCTTCTCCTTTTCATTTCTAATTGCTTTTATGTTTACCAAGAACATGAGCAGCTAAACCCCAAGTTGTTAGGGGGTGGTCCTAAGTGCGATATAACGACTTTTGTTTAATGATTCTATGAGAACTATGTTATTACCTTTATATATTTTATTTTGCATTAATCTAAATCGTATTCATATTGGAAAGTAGAATTCGAATCGTGCTTAGGCTTTAGTCTGGAAAGTCAACCTAACACTTTTGCAAAATAGTATCACGGTCGATATTGCTTAGGAATGAGGATATCCCGTATCACGTATTTTATGGTCGGAACTACTGCTTGATGCTTTTCATGGACACTGAGGAATTAGTGTACAGGAAAATCATCAAAGGGTTTTCATTAAGGAATTAAGACAACTAAAGTGGCCAACAGATAAATTAAGGTTAATAACTAGTATAGCAGAATAATCATACAGGGTCTTTACTCGCATCGTCTCCACTCCCCTAACACTGTTCTTAGATTGATTCATAAGTCCTTATTTACTTGTTATATTACTCTGCTACCAAACAAACCACTAGACCTTTTGTTCAATTGAATCCTAAAAATTCCGTTAATTACTACGCAGTCCTCGAGATCGATACTTGGGACTTTTCCCTTATTACTACAATTGGTAAAAATAGTACACTTTCTATTTTCCCGATCAGTTTCATAACAACAAGACCACTGAATCCAGATACAACATCTCCCCATTACAACCCAAATGCTCATTGTGCCTTTCACGAGGGTGCCGCTGGCCACGACCTGGAGGGGTGCTTTGCTTTGAAACATCTTATGAGAGAGTTGATGGAGAAGAAAATATTGTCTTTTGATGATGTACCACCAAATGTTAAGAGTAATCCACTACCAAATCACGAAGGGGTCAACGCAATAGAAGGGTCAGATGAGAAGATAGTTGATGATGTGACGAAGATCAGAACACCGTTGAAAACATTACACGAGAAGTTGTCAAAAGTAGGGCTGTTTGAAAGCATTCATAATAACTGTAAAGATTGTTCTGCTGATTCTAGTGGGTGTGATGTGATACGAAAGGATATACAAAGATTGATGAATGAGGGGATATTGCAAGTATGTAGTCCATTGAGGAAAGAAGAAGTTTCTGTGATTGAGCCCGTTTTTGATCTGTCCAAGAGAAAAGAGAAAGTTCTGGTATTCAACAAAAGTGTGAAGCCTATCTTCAACAAAACTGCTATTGGTCAGCCTCGACCAATTGTAGTCCAAAAACCAAGACCATTTCCTTATGATAACATAAGGGCCGTTCCGTGGAAATACAACGTGATCGTGATAGACCAAGAATCAAGAAAGGTTGTTCAGACATATGATCAGATGGACGTAACAAACATTGCAGGCACTAGCAAAATGACCCGTAGTGGTCGGATCTATCAACCAAAAGTGGCAGTAGCTATTACCAAAGAAGTTACTCCCGTCGCAATAACCAAAGGAAGAGAAACTCCGAGCACAGAAGAAGGAAATGATGAGGAATTTTTGAGAATTATTCGAAGAAGTGATTACAAAGTGATAGATCAGCTTCATCAGACGCCATCAAAAATATCAATCTTGTCACTCTTGATAAATTCTCCGGCTCACAGGGAAGCATTACAAAAAGTATTGAGACAAGCCCATGTAACGAAAGACATTTCTCTCGGTCAGTTTGATTCGGTAGTGGCCAACATCACAGCATGCAACGCGTTGAGTTTCAGTGATGCTAAATTGCCAAAAGAAAGATGTAATCATAACCGTGCGCTGCACATCTCTATCAAATGCCAAGAAGACACGCTGGCCCGAGTACTGGTCGACACAGGATCCTCATTAAATGTACTACCCGCAAGGTCACTCGCCAGATTAGCATATGCAGGAGCAGAGATGAAGCCAACATCATTGATTGTAAAAGATTTTGACGGTTCGAGAAGAACGGTTATTGGTGAAGTAGAGTTACCAATTTTGGTGGGACCCCATGAATTCAACATTGTGTTTCAAGTAATGGACATTAATCCGGCTTACAGTTGTTTATTAGGACGTCCTTGGATCCATGAAGCTGGGGCAGTAACTACAACCCTGCATCAGAGAATGAAGTTCGTGGTAAATGATAAACTGGTAATTGTACATGGTGAAGAAGAACTAATGGTTAGCAATCTGTAATCATTTCGGTACATTGAAGCAGATGAAGACGCACTAGAGACTTCGTTTCAGGCACTAGAAATAGCCAATGCAGTGATATTAGAGGAAACGATGGTGAAGAGTGGTCCGTCCTTTACATCCGCTCAGAGCGTCAAGTCGACACTGGAAGAAGGCATTCCTGCAGGTTGGGGAGAGATTATCAAAGTCAAACCAAAGATGGATCGCCAGGGGTTGGGTTACAAACCAACTCATGATGAAGCACCAACACATGACAAAGGGCGTTCGAAGACTATACAAGAAGTATTCATCAGCGGAGGTTTCCAAGTCAGTGTTGTGGAAGAAGATTTTAAAGATGAAGACCTGGAGCATTTAGTATATATTGCAACACTGCCTTGAGCAATTGGGAAGCTATTGAGATTCCTTTGGTTTTTCCTGAGTCAAAGTAATTTGTTTGTCTTTCTTTTCTTGTTTTATTTTAAATCTCCATAGCCATGCCCGAGGCTATAGGAATGTTTTGTAAGGGCCCCATGCTTTCAAAGATATCAATGAGAAAATGAACTATTTTATTAAACTCTTCATTTCCTTTACTGTTCTTTTCCGCTTTCACTTTAAAAGAAAATGGCAATTTTATAAAACCAAAGTAAATTTTCTCCTTCTGTGTATGTTGCATTTATCTTTGTGTGTTTTAATAAAATTAAGCCATCCCCACCTGCAGCAATGTTCAAAACCCCATTGAATCCTGTGACCATGCATTTCCTCCTGACCTTGAGTCACCAATTTACCAAGCTGAAGACAAGGACAAAGACTGTGAAATTCCTGATGAACTGGTAAGATTGGCCCAAAAAGAGGATGCAGAGCTTCAAACCTATAAGGAACAGGTAGAAGTTATCAACCTGGGCACCGAAAAATATAGGAAAGAGGTCAAAATTGGGACAAGTCTGGGGGCAGAGATCAAGCAACAGTTAGAAGAGCTCCTGAAAGAATACGTTGATGTGTTTGCTTGGTCATATCAATATATGCCAGGTTTAGACACTTATATAGTGGTCCACAAGTTACCACTCCGGCCCGAATGTCCACCAGTTAAGCAAAAGCTTCGAAGAACCAGACCCGACATGGCTCTCAAAGTTCGAGATAAGGTGAAAAAACAGATAGATGCAGGTTTCTTAGCAGTCTCCAAATACCCTGAGTGGGTAGCCAACATTGTTCCTGTGCCGAAGAAAGATGGGAAAGTTATGATGTGCGTGGATTATCGAGATCTAAATAAAGCCATTCCAAAGGATGACTTTCCACTGCCACATATTGACACATTGGTAGACAACACAGCCCGTTTTGAATTATTCTCTTTTATGGATGGTTTCTCTGGGTATAATCAAATCAAAATGGACCCAGATGACATGGAGAAGACTACATTCATTACTCCTTGGGGGACCTATTGTTACAAAGTTATGCCATTTGGGTTGAAAAACGCAGGTGCTACGTATCAAAGGGCCATGGTAACTTTATTTCATGATATGATGCACAAGGAAATAGAAGTATATGTTGATGATATGATAGCCAAATCTCAAAATGAGGAAGACCATTTGGAACATCTTTTGAAATTGTTTAAGAGACTCAGAAAATATCAATTGAGACTGAATCCAGCCAAGTGTACCTTTGGGGTAAGATCTGGGAAATTACTCGGTTTCATTGTCAGCCATCGAGGGATTGAAGTAGATCCAGACAAAGTCCGAGCCATTCAAGACATGCCGGCTCCACAAACAGAAAAGCAAGTCATAGGTTTTCTTGGAAGACTGAACTACATATTAAGATTTATTTCCAATATGACCCCTACTTGCGAGCCCATCTTCAAATTATTACGCAAGGACCAGACGGTTGTTTAGAATTCAGATTGTCAGCAAGCATTTGATAAAATCAAAGGTTACCTACAAGAGCCTCCAATCTTAATACCTTCAATTCCAGGAAGACCTCTCTTCATGTATTTAACAGTGCTTAAGAATTCAATGGGTTGTGTGTTAGGCCAGCAGGACGAATCTGGACGAAAAGAACATGCGATCTATTATTTGAGCAAGAAGTTTACTGATTGTGAAAGCAGATATTCACTTCTGGAGAAAACTTGTTGTGCTTTGGCATGGGCTGCTAAACGTTTGAGGCAGTACATGATTTGTCATACCACTTTGTTGATTTCAAAAATGGATCCAATAAAGTATATTTTCGAGAAGCCTGCTCAGACTGGAAGACTCGCCCGTTGGCATATGTTGTTATCCAAATATGACATCTAGTACGTAGCTCAAAAGTCTATCAAGGGTAGTGTTTTGTCGGAATATCTTGCAGATCAACCAATGGAAGACTATGAGCCTCTCAAATTTGATTTCCCAGATGAAGACGTTATGTTGGTAAAAGATTGTGAAGAGCCAAGTTCAGATGAGATCCCGCCAGAAGGTCTTTGGTGGAAAATGATGTTCGACGGTTCCTCCAACTACAGTGGGCATAGTGTAGGCGCCGTGTTAATGACTCCGGAAGGTGGTTACACTCCATTCACATCCAGATTGGATTTTGACTGTACAAACAATATCGCTGAATATGAAGCTTGCGTTCTCGGCCTCGAGGCAGCTATTGACCTCAAAATCAAACTTCTTGAAGTCAGTGGGGATTCAGCTTTGGTTATTTATCAAGTTACTGGAGAATGGGAAACTAGACATGAAAACTTGATTCCTTATAGAGCCTATATTGTCAAAATGATGGAATATTTCGATGAAATCACTTTCAAGCATGTCCCGAGATCTGAAAATCACATTGCCGATGCCCTAGCCATGCTATCCTCGATGTGGAAAGTCAGGGATGTCAATGATGCCACTCTCATCAGAATTGAACGCAAGACTGAGCCCGCCTACTATCAAATGATTGAAGAAGAGACTGATGATAAACCATGGTTCTATGACATAAAGAATTACCTGTTGAAACAAGAGTACCTAGCAGATGCTACGTCACTCGACAAGAAAACTCTGAGACGATTAACATCCAAGTTCTTTCTCAGCAACAATGTGCTTTACAAAAGAAATCATGATATGGTTCTGCTTAGATGTGTTGACCGACGAGAAGCAGAGTTGTTAATGCAAGATGTTCACGAAGGAATGTTCGACACTCATGCCAATGGGTACGCTATGTCTAAAAAGATTTTGAGGGCTGGTTATTACTGGTTGACCTTGGAAACTGACTGTATTCAATACGCTATAAAGTGTCACAAATGTCATATTTATGCAGACAAGACGCATGTACCTCCAACGTTGCTAAATGTGTTGTCATCACCATGGCCTTTTTCTATGTGGGGCATCGATATGATCGGGGCAATTGAACCAAAAGCTTCTAATGGACACCAATTTATTCTGGTTGCTATTGACGATTTCACGAAGTGGGTTGAAGCTGCATCTTACACTAATGTTACTCGGCAAGTGGTGGCCCGTTTCGTAAAAAAGGAAATTATCTGTCGTTACGGGATTCCAAGCCGAATCATAACGGACAATGGTACCAATTTGAAAAACAAAGTCATGAAAGAGTTGTGCAATGACTTCAAAATTGAACATCACAATTCTTCTCCCTATCGTCCCAAAATGAATGAAGCAGTAGAAGCTGCAAATAAAAACATCAAAAAGATCCTGCAGAAGATGGTGAAAACATACAAAGATTGGCATGAGATGCTGCCATTCGCCTTGCATGGATACAAAACGTCCGCCCGCACTTCAACAAGGGCAATCCCTTTTTCTTTGGTATATGGAATGGATGCGGTACTCCCTATTGAGGTTGAGATACCGTCTTTGAGAGTCATAATGGAAACTAAGCTTGAAGAAGCATAATGGGTAAGAGAAATGTTTGATCAGCTGAATCTTATCGACGAAAAGCGCATTTCTGCAATGTGTCATGGTCAATTGTATCAGAAAAAGATTAAAAGAGCTTTTGACAAGAAGGTCCGTGTCCGGGAATTCCGAGAAGGGGAGCTTGTACTAAAGAAAATCTTACCAGTTCATAAGGACGCCCGAGGGAAGTGGATGCCTAATTATGATGGCCCGTTTGTTGTAAAGACAGTATTCTCAGGAGGCTCGCTAATTCTCACAACTATGGACGGGGAGCAGCTGACTCACCCAGTAAATTCTGATGCAGTCCGAAAATATTACGCCTAAAAAAGAATAACCCGATAAACCGAAAACTCAAAAGAACGGCTTATGCAAAAGTTAGGGTTAAAGAAAAAAGAAGAAAAAGGAAAAAGGAGAAAAATAAAAGCTCGCTAAGTTGAAAACCCGAAAGGGCGGCTTAGGCAAAAATGAGCGTCCTGGTGGATTGAAAACCCGAAAGGGCGATCCAGGCAAAAGTTAGGGACAAAGGCGTTTCACTGCATCAGAAGAGTTGTCACTACTTCAAAAGGTTGTCACCATTGCAGAAGATTGAACAAGAGATCCACTTCCAACTGCTCTCGTCGGAAGCAAGGGTTTGGGGAATTTTAGTCTTTAGGAATGGATGGTCATGGGATTCAATGTAACCTTATCTATGTTGCCATTTTTCACTTGTAAAATCTCTATGGAATTTTGTCATTTGCAAAATTTCATTATTGAATAAAATCAGTGTTGAGCCATTCTTTCCTTTGCAAAAATTATCTTTTCCTTTATTTTCTTGTTATGCAAAATATTATTCATTGATCAAACGATAGTTTTTGAAAGCATTAGGGTCAAATTATTTGAATAAAACTTGAAAAGATTGACAAACGTAAAAAACTCCAGCTCATGGAAAGTCAAGGAAAATCATACTTCCCCGAAACCTCAGGGTAGCGAAGGCTTTGATATGCAATCCGATTATATTCCCCAATGAAGTATAAACAGGTCGAACTGCCAATTCTCCTTTGGTCATGTATATGTATCAAACCTGGAAAACTGTTTCCTCAAAGAACCTCTTATGATGATATAAGGACTGGTCCCCAGTGGAAGATTTCTGAGCATTGTGTTTTGAATTTACTTTGTCATCTCTGAATAACTTGTTTAAAAGTTATGTTCCCCTATTGAGAGTGGATCTATTTGTCAAAGACTGCATACACTTTTTCAGCCATGGTTCAGTGTGATTCATTCGGTCTCTCGAGTTCAGTGTGCCATCTCCTGATTCCCCATGAATGTCTAAATCACTGCTAGTGAATTTCTGTTTAAAGACCTGTTGTAACGGGCATTGTTTTAAAAGCCAATCGTCATTGGTATTCTTTTGGGTCGTTACCCTATCTTTTTCTTCGAATCAGTCATAACTGGCATTATCTTAAATTCCACTCGTCAGTATCCTTGTTTCGGTCGTCACCACTTTTTTCCTTTAAATTCCCCAGTCGTAACTAGTTGTGTTCGAAATCCAATCGTCATTGGTATCCTTTTGGGTCGTTACCCTATCTTTTTCTTTGAACTAGTCGTAACTGGCGTTGTCTTAACCCCACTCGTCATTACCTTTTGGTTCGGTTGTTGCCAACCTTTCCCTCTGAAGTCTAGTCGTCACTAGCAAATCCCCTGTGAAATCTAGTTGTTACTAAGTGATTTCCGTTTAAAGTCCAGTCGTAACTGGCAGATGTTCGAAACCCAAATGTCATTGGTATCTTGTTGGTCGTTACCAACCTTCCCCATAGAAGTCCAGTCGTAACTGGCGCTACTTGAAATCCAATCGTTATTGGTATATTTTGGTTTGGTTGTTACCAACTTCCCCAACTAAAGCCTAGTAGCTTGTTAGCATTCTCACATGTTTTGGTTGTCACCATGTTTTCCTTTGAAGACCAGTCGTAACTGGCATCGCCTAAAAATCCAATCGTCATTGGTACCCTGACTTGGTCGTCACCATATGCTCCTTTAAGTCCAGTAGTTACTGACATTACTTGAAATTTGGTCGTCACCAATTTCCCCGGTCGAAGTCTTGCATTACCAATTGGAGTTAAAACTTCATTTGTTATTATCTCAGGTTGGTCGTTACCATTACCTCTAGGAAGTCTAGTGGTTACTAGCACTGCCTAAGTCATCTGTTTAAAACTGGGTGACATCATTATCCCTAGTGAAACCTTTCCCCCGGACAAGTCTTGGAGATCTAGTTGTCACTAGTATTTCCCATCACGTTTTGTCCTTGTTTCTTGTCCATTCCTGAAGATCCCGTTTGAACTCTTCACTATAGGAAGTCCTCATCTGATCATCCCCAGTGAGGTTCGAGTTTTAATTCCCCAGTAAAAAGTCGCTCGTGTCTCTGGTAGAAATCTACCTTGTTCCTCGATGAAGTGTTTGCTTTTCCCAGTAAGATTGTCATCTTCGTTAGACTTTGTGCGCCCTCATTTTCTTCTCTCTGTTATCACTAGTCATGTTTGAACTATTGATTGTTATACCTCGGTATTCCCCAGTGTCGGATCTACAATGCCAGGTCCCCGCGAGTAGTTACTCGTTGTTTTGTTTTTCTATCTTCTACATATGTCTTGCATTCAAAGCATCATAAAGCATCATTTAGAATTCATGGCATAACTTGTCCTTTTGCATATCATCGAATCTAAGGAACAAAATTTTCGGTTTTTCTATATTTAAATACCTTTCACTGCGATTCTACGAGGATTCCAACTGTTGCACCCTAAATTTTGACCCCTTAGATTCTCATTTTAGGAGCATACTCATGAACTTTCTAACCTTAATCCAGTGCAAGTCTGTCTTTGTCAAATAACAGATGAATCAGGGTTTCGTGCAGTCAAAATCAAAACTTCAGGGTGTGATTAGTCAATGTTTTGGGCTCATTCAATCATGAAATGAAATCAAGGATATCATATGAAGACAAATGAGAATCCAATTTGAAGTGGCCATTCCAGAATCAAGAACAGTGCAGCCTAGGGCACCCGATTAGGGTTTTTGACTAGTAAAAGTCAACTGTAGTTTGACTTTGATGTTGGAAGATGTTTAAATGGTGGGATTGTGATTCATGAAGTTCATATAGTCTAATAAAGTTCATCCAAGAAGTCTCAAAGTCTCAGGAGGTCCAGAATGTCAACAGGCGACTCGGTAATCATCGATCGGTCGTACGGTTGACCGAAAAGTCAACTCCCCAAATTTTATGAATTAGACTTCAAGTTGTGAAACAAATTTGTTCCTTATGTCATATTGGACTTGCATATCAATTTTCATGACCATTGGATCAAGGATGAAGGAGTAATCGGGAAATCGGGAAATTAGGGTTTTGAAAAGGGCTAAACCATAACTCCTTAACCACACATCCAATTGAGTTGGTTCAAAGCTCATTTGGAAGCTCTTAACAAGTCCTACAAAAGTCCCTAAGTGGTCCATGGTCAGAAAATGCATAGATTTTGAGTTATGGTCAAATTCATTTCAAGAAGGGAAAAAGACTTGGGAAAATTTCACTTTTTAAGCTCATTTTAAGCAACTTTGGAGGGCTTTTTGGCCAAGTTACTTTGAGAAATTGAAACTCATGAAAACATGAATGCTTTAGAGCTATGTGAGGGCTTTCTAAATTATACTAGAACATCTCAAGAGGAGTTATGAGCAGAAAGTTACATGTGTTCAAAGTTAAGGGTTTCACATAATAGTCCCACATTGGCCAAATTTTCAAAGTGACCTACCTCCTCAAAACTGCCAAGTCAACCAGACTCCAGAGTGCACCTACATACATCAAACCAAATATGTTAAAGAGCTTCTGAAGAAGTTCAACATGGTTGATAGCAAAATGGCAAAGACTCCAATGCACCCTACAAGCACTCTAGGTAAGGAAGATGTAAGTAAGAAGGTAGATCAAAAACTCTACAGAGGTATGATAGGATCTCTTCTATACTTGACTGCTTCTAGACCAGATATTCTGTTTAGTGTCTGCTTATGTGCAAGATTCCAATCAGATCCTAGAGAATCACACTTAACAGCTGTTAAGAGGATTCTAAGGTATCTGAAAGGTACTGCTAACATGGGTTTGTGTTACAGAAGATCTGATGAATTTTCATTAGTTGGATTTTGTGATGCTGACTATGCTGGAGACAGAGTTGAACGTAAAAGCACTTCTGGAAGCTGTCAGTTTCTTGGAAGTCATCTGATCTCATGGTACAGCAAGAAGCAACCTACCATTGCACTATCAACTACAGAGGCAGAATACATTGCTGCTGCTGGATGTTGTACGCAGATGCTCTGGATGAAGAGTCAATTAGAAGATTATCAAATCTATGAGAGTAATCTTTCTATCTTCTGTGATAATACTTCTGCTATATGTTTGTCAAAAAATCCAATCTTGCATTCTAAGGCAAAACATATAGAAATTAAACATCACTTCATCAGAGACTATGTTCAGAAGGGTGTAATTAATTTAGCTTTTGTTGATACAGATCATCAATGGGCTGATATTTTCACAAAACCCCTTGCTGAAGATAGATTTAAGTTCATTCTGAAAAATATTTGTATGGTATTTTTGTCCAGAGTAATATTTATCAGAGGCAACCTCTCAGATGCAAAATGTTTAATGATCTGAAGTATTTCATCTGTCTATTCGTTCATTTATATTTATTCAATTATTTTTTGTGTGAAAATCTGAACTAACAAGCTCAGAAGATCTGAAAGTTGGAAACGTTTCATTTCTTGAGAGACATCAGATGCACATACAAAGCAAACACGTGTCACTCAGTATCTGAAACGATGGAGTGCTCAACTGAATTGACGTTTGAGGTATTGCTTTGAAAATCTCATTTTTCTTGGTTTTCCCCCCAGCTGTCATAAATTTAAAGTGAAATGATTATTTTCATTAAATGCTGTCCAAACGTGCGTAAGTGTCTTTTGTTGTGCCCTATGCTTGTTTATTGGTTCTCTATAAATATCACCTATCACACTATTTTCACACTTTCCACATTCACTACATTCATGCGTTTCTGTTCTCTCTTCAAACTCTACCAAAACCCTAAACCTAAACAAAGATCTTCTTCTTCTTCAATGGCGTCTACTTCAAACACTGCTGCAAAACCCAACAAGACTATAATGTACAAAGAACCAGAACGAACCTTATTTACTCCTGTCGCAGATCTTGAGGTTCTATGTGAAAGCTTCATTGATCTTGATTCATTAAAGGAAAATGGGTTTGACCTAACTCCTGCCATTAAAGCTCAAGGTTGGGAGAAATATTTTGAAAGATTGATGGGTCCTGTATATCCATCACTGGTAAAGGAATTCTGGATTCATGCAAGCGCTGGTCCTAAGTTTATTCATTCATCGGTTCTTGGAATGGAGATAGTTATTACTGAGAAACTGATCAGGCAACTGTTTAGTTATACCGAATCTGATGGAGTTTCAAACCTTGCTTCTTCTCGCATTGATATGGCTAGAGTTTATGAAGAAACTACTATAGCTGGAATGCCATCAAGTAAGGTTAAAGATCTGAAACCCATTTATAGGATCTGGGCAAAAATATTTATGAGTACATTTTTTCACAGAAAACTATCCAACTCACCAGACTAGGTGAGTTCGGAACATCTGTATTTCATGTACTGCATTAGCCAGAATGTCAAATTGGATCTACCGTATCTAATCTTCAGTCATCTACTAAATCATGTCAAAGAAACCAGAGAGGAGGTAAGAGCTAAAGTTGGTAAAGTTAGAACTTGGATACCCCTGGGAAGATTGATTTCAGACATCCTTATGGAGAACAAGCTGATACAGCATCTGACAGATGCGAAGGTTACAGAAGATCTGACTTACATCATTGGATCTGAAATAAATGGACTCAATCTGAAAAGGATGAAAATCATTTCAGAATTGAAAGGACAACTAAGGAAGATAAACTCTGAAGAGGTTCAAGGCAGAAGAATTCTTGTGGAAGACTTCCCACTATTCAGTGCAGATGAACCAAAGGAATTTGTCTGGATGTACATTACTGAATGTCTAAAGGAAGGAATTCCTCTACCTGCTAATCTTGTTCAGAAACCAGGAGAAGAATTGCCAAATCTGATGAAGGAAAGGCGTAGTAAGAGGAAAGCTGAAGAAGGATCAGTTCAGAAGAAGAGAAAAGCATCTGAAGTTTCAAGAAAGAAGAAGAAAGAAGGAAAGAAAGCCAGAATCAGTTCTAGAGAAGCCACTCTGGAAGAGATCAGAGACACCATTCATCAGGTATTAGCATCTGATCCTACACCTACTGTTCATTCACCCCTTTCATCACCCCAACTCTCTCCAAACCTTAGACAAAGAACTTCTAAAACCAAACAGTCTGTCAACCTTTCATCTGAACCACTCTCCTCTGAACCAGTAAATTTACAACCATCTCCTGTACCAATTCCATCTGAACCACAACCTCAAACAATTCAAATAGAAATTCCACCAACAGAACCAACTCAACCAGAAAACACTCAAACAGAAATTCCACAACCAACTTTGTCACAACCAGAGAATCCCCAATTAGAGACTCTCCAACCAGAAACAATTATTTCAGAACAAAACCAACCAGAGACTGTTCAAACTGAACACTCTGAACAAACAATTCCCTCAGAAGATCCAAATCTTTCTGACAATATTCTTGATATTCAACCCCTCAATCAATCAATTATAATTTCTTCAACATCTGTTCACTCAGATGAATCCTCTGATTCATCTGATTCATCTGATTGTGATTCAGAGTCACTCAAACAAGCTCGTTCTGAAAGTGTTATGAAGAAACATCTTAACATTTCCTTGTTTCATACCCCACCAAACTCTCCATCTCATCAACAACCATCTGAAATTCAACCATTTGAAACTCAAACATCTGGAAACCAAACCATTCCTCAACCACCTGAAACCAATCCATCTGAAAATCAGACTTTTACTCCACCATCTGTACTCCCTCAATCTGACATCCACACTTCTCAACAACCATCACCAAAACCATCTGAACCTACTCCTGTTAACACCCCTTATCCTTTTTCTTCTGAACAGTCTGAACAGTCAGATCTAGGATCTTGTGTTAATACTATGTTTGAAATCTTCAAAAAGGAGTTAGATTCTTAATATGATCGTGTTAAGGATGTATGCATGTCTAGTTTGGATCCAACTGTTTCAAATACTGCTTGGAAGCGCTTCATCTGGATGTTCAACAAAGCTGCCTTAAAAGTTAGAGCTAAATGCTCTAAGCTTGCTAAGACTAAATTTGCAGAATTAATCAAGGTAACTCTGATGAACATGCCTCCTCCTCCTCCTGTGTTACTTTTGGAAGCTGCTCCTCCAGTAGATCCTGAATCTGAAATGGTTGAACAAGCTTCTGATGAAAACCAATCTGAAGGGAACCCTGCTGCTACTGCATCTGCTCCGTCTTTATCTGTGGTTGCAGAACTTGTGAATGATGTGAAGGATATAAAGGACTGGATGATCAAGCAAGAGAAGACAACTGATGAAATCAAGACATGGATGTCTAAGCAAGAAGAGTCAGCTGCCAAGATGACAGAGCTTTTGACCCTTATTGCCTCTCGCCAGACTTAGTTTTATTTGTTGTTTTGCACATGAACTGCCTTTGCTGTCTGTTTTTGTTGTGTTTTGTGTTTTGGCGTCTGCTTGTTTGACTGTGAACTTTGGTTTGTTTTAATTGCATGATAATGTGTTTGCTCCTATATGCCTCTTTTCTTCTATATCTTTCTGTCTTTGAAAATCTTTTTGATTATGACAAAAAGGGGGAGAAAAAGAGAAACTGAGTGTTCAACCTATAAGCAATTACTAAAACTGAAATTCAGACATTTTATTAACTTACCTTGAATTTAAGTCTTTCAGATTACATTGATATATCTGACATAATTCATTGAAGTTACCCTGAGACTGTGTCAACCAGAACCTGATCCTCTAAAGAAAATCTGAGTATTCAATCAACTCTGATAACTCTGATATCTTACTCTGATACATTTATTCTGAAAAAGAATTCAAGCAAGATGATAACCAGGCGCTCTGACTAAAGGAAGTAATATTTATCTGGCATCAAGATTTGATTCTGAACTCTTTCATCAGGCTCTGAATCTGAAATATACTTAATCAGAAAGGGAAGTATTCTATTCTATTGAAGTATTTATTTCAGGGGGAGATTGTTAATCTCAGGGGGAGTTATAATTCATGTTTTTTTTAACAAATTTCTCATGTTTTGTCATCATCAAAAAGGGGGAGATTGTAAGAACACAGATTGTTTCTTAGTTATATCTCTATGTTTTGATGATAACACTTATGAATTTTTGTATTCAAGTTTTATATACTCTAAATTTGTTCTAGACTGTTTGCTACAGGTACTAAAGAAAATACTCTTAAGAAAGAAAATTTGGATCTGAACAATGTTATTAGAAAGGCTTCATGGGTTCAAGAGCATCTTAAGTGAAGATCTGAACGCTGCTCCCAGAAGAATCTGATTACTGTCTCTTGAAGATTCTGAAGCAGGAGCCTCTAAAAGCATAGAAGACTCTGCTCTGATGTATTTACACGCTCAAGCACACAAGCTGCACATACTCTGACTCAGCTCAATCTGAAGAACATCCAAGACTCTGAAGATCCAGAAGATCTCTACTCTGGAGACTATGAAGATTCAGATTCTAATGTTGAAAGCTGAACTTACTTTGTGAAGAAGATTTAAATATGTACGTTGGCTTATCTCAACAGCTCTTTCCTCTTTTGTGCTAGACACAAGAACACAGACAAAAAGGTTTTATCTGTGCATTCCATTCTAAGGAAAGTTTCTGCAAAGTAAAAGACAAAAGGCTCCAGGCTTTTTCAGCACAGCCTCCAACGTTGAGAAGACTTCATGGATCTATGTGCCTATATAAAGAAGTCCACTCCATCTTCTTCAGTAACGAACTACTTGCAAAAATTACTCAAAGCAAATCTCTTAAAAACTCTTATATTTTATTTGCTGTAACTTTGTTCTTTAACTTAAGAGATATATCACAGTTGTGATAACAACTTATTAGAAGCATTCATACTCTTGTAAAAGTTTTACATTGTTTGTAAAAGGTTTTACTTAAGAGGATCCAGTTGGGATCAGTTGCTCTTGAGAAGACTAAAAACAATTGTTCTTAGGTGTTGCTATTGTAATCTGTTTTGATTAAATAGTGGATTAAGTCCTTGACAGAGAAAGGCAAATCACTCTTGAGAGGGTGGACTGGAGTAGTTGTATTAAACGAAGCAGGATAAAAATATATGTGTTTAAATCTTTGATTTTTAGACTTACTTATTCAACCCCCCCTTCTAAGTAATTTTCTCACCTTCAATGCACACCAATCCCTACCTTGCCTTATTAACTGGCTGTAGCAATGCTGTCAAAGAATCCAAAACAGGACAAACTCATTTTCCATCATAAGCTGTGGCAAGTTGTTTTTTATTAGATGAGCATGTCTGAATATGCATTTAGAGAAAGCCTATGTGTTCATTTTTGTTTTGTTTGTGCATCAAGACAGATTCACATGTTTTCCATAGATACCTCAAATTCATCAATCATTCAAATGCCATTTTTTTTGTCACAAACTGATTTTGCATCAAACTCATTTGGGGATGCTCTATATTTATCATTTGTGAACTGTTGGGATAACTTTTTGCTTCAAAAACTGACTTGTTATGAGATTCCCCTTTTCAAAATGCATTTCTTTAAAACACAACAAGCAACTGTCATGACTTTTTTTTTGCATAGGTTTGTTTCTCATCAAAACCTCTTTGCCAACACTTCATACCAGTTGTTTAGAGGATGTTTGCATAATTACTTGGTGTCAAAGCTAACTGTCCTGAAATTCTCACCATAAAATGCAATTTCAAAAAACACCTCCTTAACCTCATATGCCATTTTTTTTACATGAGTGTTTCTGCTCAAAACCACCTTTTGAACACTTCATAACAAACACTTAGAAGCTGTTGGCATCCTCATTGGGATTCAAAACTGACCATCTCATGTTTCTCATTTCAAGATGCTTTTTTCACCAAAAACTTGCATTTGATAAGTAACTGTCATAATCTGTTGGTATTAAGCAAATTTGAAATGTTAGAATCATTCTTTATCACTTATGAGGTCTGTGTATATGTCTGGTTTAGTTTGAAAATGATTGAATTAAGTTGCACACCTCAAAAATGCATTTTCAACATCCTACTTGCAGCTACCATGTCACTTCCATTTCTGTTTGTGTTTTGCATAAAACAACTGATAAGATTCATTAGATATATCATGTCTAGCATGTTCAGGATTTTACTTGGAAGAGATGACAGTTAGAACAGATTGTAGGTTTCATGATGCACTTCTTCAAGCACATCAAGCAACTCATATGCTACTTTTTGCACAAGTTTGATTTTCACCAAAACCACTCTTCTTACACTTCATACTAACCATTTGGAAGGTGTTCACATGTTTTTCTTGAACCAAAATCCACTGTTATGAACTATCCATTTTGAAATGCACTTTTTCCATAAATTTTACACTTACCATGACACTTTTAATTTCTGCTGGCATCAAGCTTATTTGAGGTGATGGAATCATTTTACATAATATATGTGAGTTGTATGTGTGTTTAGCTTGGATTGAAAGTGTTTGGATTGGATGTTTAATTGCAAGATGCATTACATAACACCATAAGGAACTTATCTTCTAATTTTCCAAGGGAGTGAGAATTTTCAAAAACTACCACCACCATCATCTTCCTTGTTTGATTCTAGGCCAGAAGCATATAAAAATTGTGTCGTTTCGTTAAGCGGTGAAAAAGTTACGATACAAAACGTATTTACCTTATTTATGTATTTTTGCCTAGCTTTTGAACATCTTTACCCTTATTATTTTAAGGGGTGGCTTATACAAACGGATGTATAGCCACCCCAGTGGTAAGACCATGCGCCTTGTACCCTCTTGTCCTGAGGAGGGCAACTCTTTTGTACATTTTTATTATTTTTCATGCAAACTTTGAAAATTCGTATCTCACTCGTTTTTTATCGTTTTTCGTCCGTTATTTTTCCATTGTGTTCATATTTATGTCTACTTTCATGCCATGCTTTTATTTTTTATGTTTTCATATTTTATCACTTACTTTGATTATGTGCAAGGTGTGCGCATTTTCGCGATCGTTTGTATAGTTGCAGATGAATTTCTAAATGTTTCCTTTCAATATTTTTCTTGAAACCTGTTTGAATCCATGTCCATACATGTTAGTTAACATGCTAGGATTTATTTCTCGGCAGTTACCATTTTCATCTGTTAATTTTCATTAAGTACGAACTGTCGTCACAGTATCGGTCTTTTCCATCTATTAACTGTTATCATCATGTTTCTTTCTCACCATTTCTCATTATTTACTTGGTTGTCACCATGAATATGCTTTACCTTGATTGTTATATTGTTTAGCATTTATTTTATTTTCTCCCCAAGTGATGAGGTTCGTTAGCTTTCATCTGTTTATTTCCTCAGTCTCCCTCCAAAGGAAGGTCTGTCCCCTTGACCCTCGATGTCATGGACAATTCAATCACACTCTTGACTTTGTTAAGTCATTTTCACCCTAGCTTAGAAGCCATTAGACTTTGCTTTGAGTCTAAAAGACCCACCCGTACTAGGAGCGTTCTTCAACTAGAACCCTAGGAAAGAGTTCGTCAACTCTGTGTAAGAATCATCGTCATGATTTCTTACTTTTCCCTTTCAATGCAACTTAGATTAGGGAGTTTTGTCAAACTCCATACAAACATTGTCATGTTTGTTTCCCCCTTTGAACCTTGATCATCATCAAGTGTTCTTTTCCCTTGCGAGGTGAACTACGATTGCTCTGATTCTATCCTAGTCAAGATACGTAGGCAGAAGATGTGACGTCTTTGCGAGCAAACTTAAGAAACCACTTAGGAATTTATTTGTTTTTATCTTATCCCTTAACCATAGCACAATTCACAAACTTAGCAATCAATCAAACAAAAGGTTCCTGTAGAGTACTACAGATATTTAGGGTGCTAATACCTTCCCTAGATATAACTAACCCCCGATCCCCAAATCTCTTAAAGCGTTGTCGTTACATCACGAAAAAGGTTTTTCTTTCTTTAGACCTTTCCTTTTGATAAAATAAAGTCCGGTTGTAAAAGAAATAAGATTCAAGTTAATTAATAGCTTGATATCCAATTTTCACCGCAACAACTAGTATCGTTTCTCACACCTTAACCCTTGATTCGCCGTCAAGCCGGTTCCATTTTCAATCAAAACGCTCGACTCATCGTCGATCCATTTTTAAACCCACTTCTATTCCACCACAGTTTTGCACGCAGATACAAGTCAAACCCTTGATCCAACATCAAGCGGATTTTCTCAACAACTTGTTAAACCAATTCACCACCTTTTCTTTTTTACAACTTTTCGCCATTTATTTTTGTCTCCTTAAACCTTGGTCTTGCACCAAGTGCATTTTCAAAACTCTTTTCCTAATAAACCTGGATGGTTGTGGAGTGGTTAGGCGAAGGCCTTCTCCTATCCCGAGTGCTTGACATTACCTTTAGGGCTCACTATCATAAAGTGCTTACCATTCAAGATCAAAACATCTTTAATAAGAGAATGAAGTTCTCTTTGTATTGAACTAAAGAGATATTATTGAGTGAAGACTTCTTCCTCTCCGAGTATCAGGATACTCACTGTAGAGTGTGTGGTCTCGATACTCGTCTTTCAATATGAAGACGTGACTATATTCGCCACATTATTTTCACAATAAATCTTTTGAGATAGAGAATTGGGTACTACCCGCAAGGGGTTACTATCTGATGACCTATTTCATCTCTAAAAATAACTTTCACAAATTAAATTTGACATCTTGCCTCGATGGGGAAAACTATCTCTTTTCAAAAGGATATGTAACGTCCGTTCTACCACAAACAGGTAACACCTAAGACTCCACAAGTGAGCTGCAATACACCTAACTGCTAGAATGATCACACTAACATCATCCATAAAAATACCAGTAAATCGTAGGCCGAACTATGAGTGCTTTGATTCTTCACTTATTTCAAGTAAAGATACGTAGGCACAAGGGCCCCAATCCTTGCCGAGCACATTCCCCTTTTTTATCCGTAGTTCTCCAAACTACGTTGACTCTGACTTTCTTATACTTGTTGAGAATACGTAGGCATAGGACCATGAGGTCTTACCGAGTCTCTTCTCCCCTTTCCTTCTCTTTCGTTTTTCCATTTCCAAACCTTTCTCTTTCCCCTTAGAACACTCTTTATAGTAATACCCTTTAGTAAATACCTTCACACATAGACAAACAAATGGTTCCCATCGAGTACGATGGATGGGAGGGGTGCTAATACCTTCCCCTTGCATAATCGGCTTCCGAACCCTTTCTCTTGGTTGCGAGACCATCTTATCTGTTTCACTTTAGGGTTTTCTCGATGTTTTCCTTTTCCATTTCGGGATAAATAAAGTTCGATGGCGACTCTTCTGTTCTTTCATTTCCGCCTCTCCGTCATTGCATTTTCGAGTAGCGACATTGTTCCAGATGTTTCCTCTTCTTCTCGTCGTGCTTCTCAAATTTCAGCATCGAGACGTACGTCGTACGCCACCGTATCGTCCTGCTAAAACCATCGTACCAAGTAAGTCTCTGCTGCCCTACCCTCGTTCTTCCTATTTTCTGACGGTTTCTCCGGTGGACTTGATGAATGCCCCGGGGAGACCGTGAAGTTTCTGGCGAATACGCTGGAACTTCTTTGAATTTGCATAGGGTTGGGATGAAGCTCTCATGGACAAGCGATGCAGCCTCTGAGGACGTAGGATAGTTTTGGATGAATCTCCTAGGGACAAACGATGAAGTCCCCGGGGACGTAGTATAGTTTTGCATGAACTTCTCGGGGACAAGTAATAAAGTCCCTAGGAACGTAGGATAGTTTTGGATGAACCTCCTGGGGACAAGTGCTGGAAATCTCGGGGGTCTGCTCTCGTTTGCCGAGGCGGGAGAGGCTATGTCCCTAGGGGTCTCCCCTCTCCGCCCCTTCACTTGATCTGCGGTGGAAGGGTGAATTTGATTTAGAATGTCGAACTCACCGATTTCCTATGCTTTTCAGGTGTAAATGGATGCTTGGGTATAAGGGGTTATTGAAACCGACAACGAGCCTGATTCCTCAATGGCACAGGCCGGTGAAGAGAGAAGAAGGTTTATTGCAGATTGGGCTGGGGAGGAGCCTCTGAGTGTCTCTTCTCGCTTTGTTATGGATGAGTCTGACGCCTATGCAATTGTCGAGGACCACCGTGAGTGTTCCCCCGTGATTTGGCAGGTGTACAAACCACGAGAAAACCATCGAATATGCTCGGCGTATAAGGGGATGAGGTTCCCCATGTATGAGTTTACCTTCTGGGAAGCGGGCTTACGTCTGCCCTTCACCGACTTCCAACTAGAAGTTTTTTACTAGCTTCGGCTGGCCCCATCGTAACTACATCCTAACGCAATTGTATTTGTGCGGACGTATGAGCTTGTTTGTCGACATCTCAACATTAGGGCCTCTCTTATCCTTTTCTTCCACATCTTCCACCTTCAAAGACAAACACTAGATGGTCAACACAACTGGGTGTCCTTGAAGCAATCGAGGAGGCTTTCCCGGGCGTACATGGATTCTATCCGAACATTCAAGGACCGGTATTACATTGTTAAACCCGTCACTCATACGGCCGGACTCGCTTTTCAACCTCGAGGTCTGGGAAAAAGACGGGAAACCCAAGGAAGTCTTAGTGCCGAAGATTCCGCTGATTTGGACGAAGGAACACTTCGACAAGGGCACAGACAACTATATAGTGAGGACAGGCTCGTTGGATACCGACGACCAGGTGGCCTACTAGAAGCCGGTTGTATTTATGGCTAGTTTCACCCTTACAAAGTGCCTGACACCGAATGGGAATTTTATCCTCGAATCGAACAAGGATATTCTTAGAGAGTCGCGATTGATTAATACGAGGGCCCTCCTCGAATGTGCATTCGATGAGGAAGCCCTGCGTCTTTTAGGTAGTGGGTCTACTTTCTGCTCGGACCTTGTCTGTGCATTCGTTGTTGGTTTATGTTTTGCTGACTTTATTTATTTTTCTTTTGTAGGAGAGATGTCGAGCATGCACGAGCGTGTGAAGAGGTTGGCGGCCAGCAGGGGCGTGAAAAAATCTGGTAAAGGGAGGATTGCCCAGGTACAGCAGATGCCTGGTCCCGACCAGGAGCCCGATGGCTCCTCTTCTTCCCCTCAGTGCATCCAGTCCCCCTCCTCGCAGGGACATCTAAGAGGGCGCGGGTTAATAAGCTCGAGACCGTCGACCTCACTAAGGGTAGTGCTGAGGAGAGGTTCTTGCTCCCACCCTGTCATCTGCAGCTCGTGTTCTTTTGTGGGGACAACTACCTAGTGGTGGGTACCACGGAGACCAAAGCCATCTTGGGCGCTGATCAGAAGACAAGGAAGAAGGCTCTGACGGAGGACCTGACCACAGTGATGCGGGTCTTCGAGACGGCTCTGGTCCTTAATGATGAGGCTTGCTCTTCAGCTGACCTCTCCAAATTGCGGGTGACCTTACGATTATTGAGGCAGAGAGGCCCAAGTTGGCTGCTGACTCGAACAGGCCAAAGAACAAAGTGCTGTCCAGCTTAAGCTCCACGACGAGGTGGAAACGCAGTTAAAGGTCGCAGGTAAAGAGAGGACGGGGCTCTTGGAACGGATTTTAGAATTTGAGGCGGCTTCCCACCCTGCGGAGGACGAGACTGCTGAGGAAAAGCTCATGGCGTCTTGGGCGGCTCTGATGTCTGGGATCCCGCAGCTCGAGCAGGATTGCGTGGGGGCTTCCGAGGTGGGCTACAACAGTACTGTGGAGCAACTCCGGATTGTGAATCTGAATGTTTCGTTTATCATTAAAGGGACGGGGGCCTTCCATCAAGTCGTTGAGGGTCGCGTGGTCACCCCGAGGGCCAAGGAGGAAGACAACATCCCCGTCTAGGTGGGTGATGAGCAGGAGGAGAATGAAGCCTCTTAGTTTTGTTTTTGTCTTTCTGGCTTGCGTGCCTGTGTCATTTTCTTAGCCTGCGTGCCTATCTTTGATGTATCTGTTTCTAGCCTGCGTGTCATTCTTGTAATTTTTGAACAATGTGCTTTGCCCACTTTTTTAGGAATGTAGTAACTTTACTTTATGTTGCATGTGCTTTATTTTCTATGTTTCCTTGTTTTCTATGTATGAATTGCATTTCTGTTTATTTTCTTGCTCGACCTGTTTGGTGACCGACTGTGCGAGGAACTGGTCGGGTGATCGGAATTGGTATTTGATCGATGATAGGGCCAAGATCTCGGTCGAGGTCTTTTTCCCAAGCGTGAACTTCCCATCGCGAGCTGGGTATTCTGCCCAAATGGTACGGCAGCGTTGGGGCTCGGTTGAGGGGTCCCCGCTGATCAAGGGTCTTGCCCGCATACGCAAGGAGCTGACTCTTGCCTTTTTGTTTTTAAAGTTATGAGTCGCGTATGTACCGTGTCACGCCCCTGTGGTCACGATGTCAATGGGTCGCTGGCAGTGTCTAACTGTAGTATTGCTTGAGTTTTTCTGTGTTCCATGGTCGAGCAAGTTCTTCCTCGTGTAGGTTTTTGAGGTATTAGGCCTCGTTGCCAGTTTTGTCTCGGACAGGGTAGGGGCCTTCCCAGTTTGTGGCGATCTTGCCCTCGTGTGAATCCTTTTGGTTCCTTCGTAGGACCAGGCTGTCGACCTGGAATTCGTGCTTGATGACTTTGTTGTCGTGCCGCAAGGTTATCCTTTGTTTTAGTGAGGCTTCCCGTAGGGAGGCCCCCGACCTGATTTCTTCGACTAGGTTGATTTCTTTCTTTTGTGCCTCGTCGTTTTCCTCCTTGGGGAGGGGGGGAGGGAATCGATTCTCCTGGAAGGTTCCCTTATTTCCACTAGAATCACCGCCTCAGTCCCGTAGGTCAGTAAAAATGGGGTCTCCCCAGTTGTCGAGTGCGGGGTGCTTCTGTAAGCCCAGAGGACGATGTTTAGCTCCTCGACCCATCTTTTCTTGGCCTTTCCCAGCCTTTGCTTCAGGTCGCGCATAATCACTATGTTAGCGGCTTCGGTCTGCCCGTTCGTCTGAGGGTGTTCGATCGATGTGAAGTATTTCTTCGTGCCCAGCCTGGAGACAAAGTCCTGGAAGTTCTTGTCGGTGAAATGCGTCTCGTTGTCGGTGATAATGGCTTAGGGCACACCAAACCAAGTAAGTATGTTCCATTTGTAGAAACGAAGTATGTTTTTGGACGTGATTTTGGCTAAGGGTTCAACCTCTATCCATTTAGTGTAGTCGACGCTGACTATCAAATATTTATTTTGGTAGGATCCGATGGTGAAGGGCCCGAGGATATCCATCCCCCACCATGCAAATGGTCATGGCGACGAAACTGTTTTGAGCTCGTTTGGTGGGGCCAAATGCATGTCTCTGTGTCGTTGGCATTTATCGCACTTCTTAACGTGCTCTTTGGCATCTTACTGCATGATGAGCCAATAATATCCCGCTTGTAGGGCCTTACAGGGAAGTAATCTTCCACCGAGGTGTTAGGCGTTGACCCCTTTGTGGATCTCTTAGAGTATTCCCGGTACCTTGGATTCATCGATGCACTTGAGGAGTGGGATGGAGAATCCCCGTATGTACTTTTTATCCTCGACCAAGACGTACGAGCAGGCCCGACGTCTAACAATGCTCGCCTCTTTGGCATCGTCGGGCAGTCGGCCCGTGCTGAGGTGGGCGTACATAGGGGTCATCCAGCAGTCACTTTCGTCGATAGCGTTTACCTCGAAAGTTATCGTGCCCCTCTCGATGCTGGGGAGAGAGAGGACCTCCTAGATTACAGATTTGTTTCTGTCCTTCTTCTTCGTGCTAGCCAGTTTCGACAAGATGTCTGCCCGAGTGTTGTGTTTGTGTGGAACATGTTGTACCTCTACAAAATCAAAGCTTTTCATTCTTTCTCTTACTAAGGAGAGGTATTCGGCTAGGTTGTCGTTCTTGGCTTGATACTCTCCTTATACCTGGGATGCCACGAGCTGGGAGTCGGTAAAGATCTTTACCTCCTTCGCGCCAAGGTCTTCAGCCAAAAAGAGTCCTACGAGGAATGCCTCGTACTTGGCCTGGTTGTTCGACCTCGGGAACACCAAGGCGAGGGAGACTTCTATCAGGATACCTTATTTGTTTTCCAGTATGATGTCCGCTCCATTCCCTGTCGAGCCAGAGGCGCCATTGATGACGATGGTCCATTTGTGCGCTCTGGGGGTCGGGGACTCTGTGGAAGCCATCTCTGCGACGAAGTCGGCCAGGACTTGAGCCTTGAGAGTTTTTATGCTTTTGTACTGGACGTCAAATTTGGAGAGTTTGAGCAACAATTTGAGCATTCTCCCCGACTTGTCTGGCCGCCTGAGTAGCTGTTTGACGGGCTAGTCGGTTCTGACCATGATTGTATGGGCCAGGAAGTAATGTTGTAACCTCTTTACCGTGTTGATGAGGGCCAGAGCGACCTTCTCAATTTGCTGGTATCTAAGCTCAGGACCTTGGAGGGCTTTGCTCATGAAGTATATCGGCTTTTTCCCTTCGGGAGTTTCGCGGACCAACACTATGCTGACGGCCTCCATGGCGACAACAAGATACAGGTAGAGGGTTTCCCCGGCTTCGGGCCTTGACAGTACTGGTGGCTCTAAGAGGACTTGCTTGAGGTAGAGGAGGGCCTCTTCGCACATCTCGATCCATTTAAATGCGGCCTCCTTACATAAAAGCTTAAAGAAGGGAGAGCGTGCTAAGCAGACTTGGCGACGAATCGTGACAAATATGCGAGCATCATATTTAGTGATTGGATGGACTTCTTTATGCTCGGTGTGGAGAACTCGAAGAAAGCGCCGAACTTGTATGGATTTTGTTCTTTTCCTCGTTCTGTCAGGTAGAATCTGAGGAACTTGCATGCCCTTACGTTGAAGGTGCACTTCTCAGGGTTGAACCTCATCCTGCACCTCCTCCCTGTCGCGAAGACCTTTTTGAGGTGGATGGTGTGATCGACCTCTTCTCGTGATTTTATGATCATGTCGTCCATGTACACTTCGAGCATGTCCCTGATTTCTCCCCAGAAGACCTTGTTCATCACCCGCTGATAGGTCGTGCCGATGTTCTTCAATCCAAAGGGCATTGCGTTGTAGTAATAGTTGCCCGATTCGGTCGTGAAAGCCGTGTGTTGCTTGTCGGCCTTAGCCATGGGGATTTGATTATATCTTGAGTATGCGCCCATGAATGATAACAATTTAAAACTTGTAGAATTGTCTACGATTTTGTCTATGTTAGGTAATGGGTAAGCATCTTTGGGACATGCCCGGTTGAGATCAGTATAGTCAACACACATTCTCCATTTTCCATTATGTTTCTCAACTAGTACAACGTTGGACATCCAGGTTGTGTATTGGGCTTCCGATATAAAATTTGCCTCTATGAGGTCTTTTACAGCTTTTTCAACAGCCTTCGCTTTCTCGAGAGACTGCCTACGCCTATGTTGAACTATGTCCCTAATGGCTGAATCTACGGTGAGGTGGTGGCATGCTATGTCGGGGTCGAGGTCAGGCATCTCGGTAGCACTCCAAGTGAACAGGTCAACATTTTCCCAGAGGCAGGCTTTAAGTTGCTTCTTCGCCAAGTCGGGGAGTCCCATGCTAATCTTCACGCTTCTTCCTGGGTCGTCTCCGAGCGTGATGAGCTCGAAGTCTCTATCTGGAATGGGGAGAGTTCGGTGGGACAACTGCTCGTTGTCCGTTGGAGGCACGTCTTCAGATCCCGTGTTCTGCTCCTGCTTGCTAGGGAAGCGGCTGTCGAGGTCGACGACGTTGACGTGAGGGAGTGGATTCTTCTCCTTAGTTCGGGATGGCCTGCCGATCGACTTGGGGGGATGTTGATCGAGTTGAGCCATTTGAGCGCCGCCTCGAAGCATATTATGGTCGCCTCAATGTCCCCGTAGAGGGTGACGACCCGACCTCTGGTCGTGTAGTACTTCATCTTTAGGTGAACTGTAGACGGTACCACGGTCAACTCAGCTAAGGTCGGCCTTCCCAGGATGCACTGGTACAAGGAGGGACATTCAATTACCAAGAATCGGATCTTTACCTGTCTTACCGTCTCCTCGCCTCTGAATGTGATGAGCAGTTCCACGTATCCCCAAGGCTTGGTGGTGGTACCGTTAAAGCCCTGGAGATCAGAGCCGACATACGGGGCCAGGTGGCTTTCGTCGAGCTGGAGGGTCATGAACAAATGGGCGTAGATTATGTCCACCGAACTCTCTTGGTCGACTAGGATTAGACACACGTTGAAGTTCGCCATCCGAGCCCTGATCAGGAGAGGAATGCTGGAGTTGGGTGCACCTCTAGGAAGCTCCCGAGGTAAAAGGTGTTCGGGTTCGATTGACCTTTGAACTTTTTGAGGGTAGTGTTCGTCTTCGAGCTCTTGTCGATGAGTTTCTCGAATTTCCTCTTGACCCACCCTACCGATAGCTTGATGGGCCCCTCGCCGGATATGACCAAGGTGGCTGGGAAACACATATGGCGACTTGTCATCCCGCTTCGTTGGAGGGAAGAGACACTTCCTCGACCCTCTTGGATTTGCGGGCCTCAGGTCGGGGAGCTTCACCTCTCCAAGTGTACTATTTCAGGTGCCCTTCCTTATTAAGATCTCGATTGCATCCTTGAGGTGGATGCAATCCTCCGTGACGTGTACATGACTTCGGTGGAACCGACAATATTTGGATTTGTCCACGTTGGGCTTCAAGGGCGTCGGTTTTGGAAAACGGACACCGCCCCTCTGAAATTCCGAATTGATGCATTCAGACAGGATGTGTTTGCATGGAGCTGTGAGCAGCGTGTACTCAATGACCCGGCCCGCGGGTCCTCTTTGCTCGCGGGATCGGTCTTCGCGTCTTCTTTCCCCGCTTCGTCGAGGAGGAGCAGCCTCCTCATGCCTGGTGCCCCTAAAGCCCTCCTGGTTCTGCGTGTCCCTAGCGGTATTCGCGGTTTCTATCTCCTCATACTCGACGTATGATTGGGCTATATAGAGAAGAGCATGCAAGGTGCAGGGATGTTCAATCCCAACGGCCTTGGCGAAGTCGAAGTGAGGTCCTATGCCTCTCTGGATTAGGAATTTCTTCATGTCGTCCGTGGTGGACACCTGGGTGGCCTCTCGGTTAAACCTCTCTATGTAGTCTCAAAGAGGTTCATTCTTCCCCTGGATAATGGCTTCCAGAGTTGCCTCTGTCTTTGGATGGCGCCGGGAGGCCGTGAAGTACCTGGAGAACTGCCTCTTCAGTTTTCCCCAAGAGGTGATGGGTTCGGGCGTGAGGCATTTGTACCATGCCATGACACCCTTCCTCAGGGTAGTGGGAAACAACCTGCACTTGATGGCTCCCCGAACGTTTCGATAATTGAACATCGTGTCGATGCTTTCGATGTGGTCGTCCGGGTCAATTGTGCCATCGTATGTTGCCAAAGATGAGGGTTTCTCCATCCTGACGAGTAGTGGGGCCTCCCTGATGGCCCTACATAGTGGTGACCACAGGATGTCTTCGTCATTCCTGACGAGTGACAGTAAGGGGGAGACTGATCCCTGGTTGTTTCTGTTCCGTCGGAGAGGACTCTTCGGTCAGGCTCTTGGTTTTGAGGCACCCCCTTGGGCTTTGTTCTTCTTATGAACTGGGGAGCATCGTTCCTTCCGGGGAGGTGACACACCCGCTTCTGAGAAGCCAACGGCTGTGGTCGCTCCAAATGAGGGCGACGCCCATTCGGTTGAGGAGGGGGCTCTAAGAGTCGTCAACTGACCGTGTCCTCCGCGGTGGAGGATGAGGTTGTTGGAAACTGGGCGACGATGTCTCCGCGAGGGAGAACGTGATGGTCATTTCCTCTCAAGGATCCCTATTCACTCGTTCTGCCCAAAGATCATTAGGTTAGTATGGTTGATCATCGCAATTAGGGCCACCATGGTAGGGTCAGTGCCTGCTGGCACCGGGATGGGCTGGTAGACAGCAGGGCTGTTGAAGCGCTGAGCGGAGTTGAAGGCCATGTCTTTCGAGGAGGGAGAGGTTGTGCGCCTGTCCCTGTAGTCGCCTTCTTCATTGCGGACAATCGCGTTGGGGTCGTGGTTGTCTCCGTTGGTGAAGGGGATGATGGTGGTTTCAGGAACATTGTCGTTGCGTGGGTTGTCCATGATTAGAATGGAAGTTAAAGGTTACTTTGGTTCTTGAACTTCTATGCTTGGACAGGAGAAAGAATGGGGAAGCAAAAAATTCCCACAAACAGTGCCACTGATCGTACCTGATCAGAAAGGAGTCAGTAGCCTGCCATGTGTCGTGAGTTGCTGCCCTCACCGGTGTTGTAGAGGAGAAAGACGGTGTATCTGCAAGATGCTCTGATGCTTAAGTGAGTTACGGAACTAGAGAGAGAGCAAGTATGGAGAAAAGGTGTAGTGTATAGAATACCTGACCCTCTAGTGAAATAGGGTATTCATAATTTGACCCCAGCGCAGGGCCAACGGTTACATTGCAGTGGACCGAATTGCCAAGCCCAACACAAGTAACTGCCACGGCATACGTGGCATAGTGAAGACCAGCACGTGGTCTTCCCCCTGAATCAACTGCCCCGTGATCTTCGGAAGGTGGGCTGACCAACTCTTTCGTAAGTGGATAGTTGTCTGATGACGTGTTCCCGCGTGGGGGGCACGTGGAGTCCGTGGGGAAAGCGTGTGAGCTCTCCCCGTGTTAAAGAATGCTCTGCCCAACTAGTGTGTCGTATTAGGGCTTGTGCTCGATAGAGAGGATTGGACTTTGTTAGACCTAATTAACATAGTATTGGATTGGATCTGCCCGTCTGAAGGATAGCTCCCGGCTCAGTCCAAAATAATATTTTTTTCATTACAATTATTGATTTTGTTAAAACAACATGAGTTCACATTTTAAAACATAAAGTTGACACCTTTAAAAAGTTTAAGGAATTTTATAAATATTATTAACTTGATGAAATAACTTTTTATAATTTATTTATAATCTTTTATTGAGTCTCTTAATTAGAAAGTTGTTCTATCATTCATAGTAAATCATTTTAGATCAAATTGTATAAATATTTTTAGGTACCTTAATTATCTACTTTCATCTTTATTCTTATTAACTTACAAATTTACATTTTTAAGTTAATGATTAATATTATTTTAAAGCGTTTAATATAGTTAATTTTGTTCATTATCCCACACATTATTATTTTGGTGTCCTTGAATCTTAAATCTCATCCAACTCTATTCAAAAGCACGTCCATCCTAACACACAATAAATAATAATGAAATTGCTTGGTATATGAATACATATGCAATCAAACAAACTAATAATGAAATTTATTTGTATATGAGTACACATGAAACCAAACAAAACTAATCAAAGAAAAAATGTACAATCGACAAAGAAAGAACATCTATAGTAATGAGTTCAATCTAGAAATGAGGACTTGAGAGTCATACAAAGTGGATAAGAAGAAGCCTAGTAGTTACTATCATTCATTTTCTTGGGCCACAAATTGCTTTGGTGGAGCCCGTGAGACACCATGGGCCCAAACCATAAAATGATACAAACAAGTCTTGCACGGAACTAATTAAAACTCCACTTGGTGTTTTCACAACTTTTCTTCACAAAACTATATTTGATTTTAGATTTGTTTAAGCTTTTGTCATCACCTTTTGAATACAAATAGGACAGCTGTTTTAGAGTTAAATGACTTGAGTAAGAAAAGAGAATTGAATTTAAAAGGCTTGAATGTAAATTGATATGGAATTTTAAATAGTGGAATGTAAAATGATGTGAAATTTAAAACATTGGAATGTAAATCGTTGAATTGTTGAGAAAAACTAAAATGACTGGAATGTTAAAAGCACATAAAAGTAAAGAAGTTTTAAAAATATCGGGAAGACATGGTTAATGTCAAAACAAAAATCGAATATATTTTTAGTTAGAAGTAGGTTTTAGAAAGTAGGTTTTAGAAAATTAAAAAATATAATTTTCTATTGTGAGAATTATTCTTTATCGATGAATGATTAAAATAAATAAATAAATTAGATAGAACAGTAATTTTACTAAATTATCCTTATCACTTTTGATATATTCAAATTAACATTAATGTTAAATAATAAAATAATAAATTAAGAACCGATAGCTATCAAAAAGTATGGTAATCTTCCATTTACAATGTTGATGACACAACTATTACAGGCGCACAAAGTTAGAAAAATGTTTTGGCCATAAAAGCAACATTGCATCTTTTCGCTCTCATATCCGGGCTAAAGATAAATTTTCACAATAGCATGCTAGTCGGAATTAATATATCGCAATCCTGGTTGGAGGAAGCATCATTTGTTTTGTAATGTAGAGCTGGTACCTTACCTTTCAAGTATTTAGGATTACCGATTAGTGGAGACTCGCGTAGGGAGGGGTTTTGAAAATCGGTTTTGAATGCTGTCAGAAGTAGGCTGTTTGGGTGGAGCCACAAGAAGCTATCTATTGGAGGTAGAATTGTCCTGTTGAAAACTGTTATGTACCCTTTACCAGTCTATTTTTTTACTTTTTTCAAATCCCCGTCATGTATAATCTCTAAACTAGGATCTCTCTTCAAAAAATTCTTATGGTGTGGTGGGGGCTTGGATGGTAGGAAAATAAATTGGGTTCAGTGGGAGAAATTTTTTCGTAAAAAGGAAGATTGAGTCATTGGGATTAAAAATCTAAAGGCCTTCAACTTGGCTTTGCTAGGTAAATAAGACTGAAGGATGCAAATAAAAAAAAGCCTTTGGTATAAGGTGTTAGTGAGTAAGTACGGAGAGTCAAATGGTAGAATTAATAGAGAAGGGAGAAACTACTCAAAGTGGTGGAAAGATATCCAAATGATTGAAAATGATCTGTGGGGTTTCAATGCGAATTGGTTCTCTAACAAGTTGAGATTAGAAAATAGAAATGGAAAAAAGGCTTGGTTTTAGGGTAGGAATAAGTACTTTGTAAAAGAAGCTTATGAAACAATAATGGATGGAATATTGCTTAAAAACCATGGGAACCTCACTGTTGGTTGGAATAACCAGGTTTCGTTGAATGTAACAGTATTGGTATAGAGACTTCTGCAGAACAAGATCTCCTCGAAGGATAATCTCATCAAGAGATACTCTTTGAACGAGTCTCACGTCAGGTGCTCAACACAGTGTGGAATGGCAAAGACTACCTCTCACTTATTTTCTGAATGTTCATTTTACTCCGTAGTGTGCCACAAATTCCTTTCTTGGATGAATATTCCTCCACTATGCATAACTCTGCCCCATCACATTTATGTCAATTTGCAGGGCTGCTAGGCAGAGGTAGGGTGATGGATCGAATATTTTTTGTTTTATGGTTTGCTTGTATCTGAACTTTGTGGAAAAAGTGAAATGGAAAGATTGTTTTAGAAATTTTAGCAGATCGACAGATGTTTGGATTGAAGAAATTCAAGTGTTAGTTTGGAAATGATTAATGTCTAAGTTATATGGTTTCAACTACTCCTTAAGTAAATGGATTTTGATTCCATCAGAATGTTTCTAACTTCTTAGCCTGAGTGTTTTTTCTTGTTTGGGTGTCCCCAATTTCGTGGTTCTTTCTTATTTTTCTGCATTCACCTTGCAGGTTGTGTCAGCTTTTTTACTGGTTTCACAGTGCTAGGAGTTGGTACTGGTATAACAGATGTAAGGTTCTGGCAGCGTGATTCTTCCTTGCTGAGAATTTTGTTTGGTTTTTGGTTTATTGCAGCTGTTGCGGTCGCCAAGTTATTTTGGTTCGTTGTCCGATTTGAAGATTGTAAAATTCAAAACAAATTTCATCTGTTCATTAACTGTATACCCTTGTCATTTTCTGTTAGTAGGTATTGGTTGACATTGAATCTGCTGTGCGGCTTGGTTTCAGTATGGTTGCCTGTCCTCCTAAGTTCGGGTGCTTCGATATATGCATCACCTAGGGATCTATAGTTTGAAGTTGTTGGCTTTATACTTGGTTTATTTGTACCACATACTTGTTAAGAAGCGGTTGTCGGCTTCTCAATATAGCATATTGTTGCACCCAAAAATTTGCCCAACCTTTTCTTAACTTGGTTTATGTTTCATTTCATTTCTTTCTAGTATTTGCATTGCATATCATTTTGCATTGAACAGGGGATCAAGAGGTTGTGCATAGCAAGAGGATTCTACTCAGAGGTTTGAGCCTAAGCAAGGGGTGTTACTCAAGTTTGAATGGTCATCAGGTCATCTAAAAGTGGTCAATAGTCTTGTGAAAGGATTGATGGATGTATGTGGGTCAGCTCCTAACTTGGAGGCCAGTTCAAGATCATCAGAGGATTGTGAACTCATGATTATGGATATAAGATGTTGAGAGATCTCATTGAGTGCCTTGAGGGTCATTGTGGAGCTCATCCAAGTGTTTGTGCTAAGTGTGAAAGGTTACAGTTGAAGGTGTTGCATCTAGGGTTTCTATCTGGTTAATCCTCAGTCAATTGTGTAATTGAAGGAGATCAAGACTCAATTCAAAGTCTCTATGGTCATGGGATGTTGTGTTAAGATACATGGTATATCATTTCAATATCAATTCATCAAGAATCAAAAGTGTGAGAAGTTACTAAAGTAGGGTTCTCAGTGTAAAATCCCATGTTTAGTGCCTAACTTCAAGACCACCTATCTCAAGATACAAGTTTCATCTCAACTTTTAACTAACATTAAACTTGTATAGCATGTTCTTAGCTTTCTTTTTAGTACTAGAAGTCCTTGATTGGAATTATAGAACTCAGGTTATGATGCAGACAAGTTACAGGTCATTAGATGAATGTGATTTTGGTTAACAAAAGTCAACCAACTTCCAAGCCATTTTTGACCTAGAAGGATGTTTCTCATCAATTTTTGGCCAACATGAAAGTTGTAGATCTTGGTCTTATATTTTCAAAAAGTACTAGAAGTCTTTCATGTTATTTGTAGAACTCAAGTTATGAGGCTTGCAAGTCAGGGGTATTTTGGGAAAGTGAGATTATAAGTCATAAAATTATAGGCCCATTTCACTAACTTGCACACTTCAAATGAAATTCTTTCCAACATCAAATGTGCTCCAAATGGTGTCAATTGTTCAACTAAAAATTGAGAAGTCATGGATTAGGCTTGGAATGAAAAATTGATGGGTGAATTTTCATGGAAAAAAGCTTAAAAGGGAAAAACAGGAATTAATTCATTTTTGATCATTTTTGTGCAAGTAGGTACATATTTTGAGTGCAAAACATGTTTTAAACTCATTGGCAATTTCAAAATTTTGACTTTTTGGGTTTTTGTGAGCCATTTTCAAGCTTACTTCATCATGAAGTTACACAACCAATGTCAACCTTTGAGATCAAAACAAGGAGTAAATCATGGACATTCACACTCCATACACTCCCAGCAAGAGTTTTGAACCAATTTGGAGCCAAATTTGAAGCATTTTCGTGCACTTGAAGAAGCTCCAAAATCAATTCCCATAGATTTTCAATTGGGCTCTAGGGACTAGAATTGGGCTTCATTCTGATTCAAATCCATCACATAAAAGCTTTCCATCATGAACAAGTGCTGAGAACACGAAATTGGAAGCAAATTGCTCAAGAACAACTTTGAAAAAGTGGAGAAAATTTGAAATTCGAATTTGGAGATCCAAGCCATTTCAAGCCAAATTGTGAATTGCAAAAGCTTTATTGAAGTTTGTGGAGTGATTCTGGACATTTTTCTTCAAGCTTAAGCATCAATTGAAGGCTCAGTGGAAGTTCTCCACTAGATATTTATAATTCAACCTTACACTCTGAATATGCATTGATTTACTGCCATTTTTACATATTTGAGACCTAGACAACATGTAGATCATTATCACTAAAACGAACTGGCATTTGTGTTGATTATTGGATGAAGCTCAAAAATGTTTGGATCTGATATGGCTTATTCTTGTGGTGTTTTTCTTGTTTGTTGTTTGATCTGTAACCTCCATAACACGTAGATGATTTCTGGACCAATTTGATTGAGTTTGGTGAATGTTTGTTCTTGGTGCACATTTCTGTTTGGTCTCGATTTGAGCATGTGGTGAGGAATTAATGAAAATTAATCTTGGATTCATGATCCTTGTGAGTTGTAGATGTTTTTTCATATACGTTTTATTGATATTGGTGAGGTTTTTCTCAGAGCCCTGTTGCCCTCGCCGAAGAAGACGACCGGAGTCTTCTCCGGCCACCACCTGAAACTTTCCCTTCATCTGCAGGTTTGAACGAGGAAGATGATCCCTTGGCTGTTAGATCTGGCTGACTTATTTGACTAGGTAAGCGAATCCAACGCGCATGATTCTTTTTCAGAAGGTTGACTAGGGTTTTAGTGACGTGGCAAGCTCTAGTTCATAGGATCAATATACTTTTTGAGTGAACGCATTGGATTAATACCTATGGTATGCTGTAGTTGCCGCATCCTAATTTTTGACCTTAAGGTTCCACCTTTTTTTGTGTGCGTTATCTCGCGTTTGAATCTTTTACTCTCGCATGCGTGTTTATCAAGACTAACGAGTATGTGCAGGACTACTTTGTTTTTTAACTTCTCTGACAGGCAGAGCAATTTAAACAGAGCGCTACTGTGGCAGCATGAGGATTTACAAATATTTCTCTCAAAACCTCAAAATTTCGGTGTGGTGTAGTAAAAGTTAATGGAGAAGTTGTTGAACTTATCATTAAATGATGGAAGGCACGAAATACAAGTTCTAATCTCGAGGTCATACAAGAATAAGGCGTAAATCAGAATACAGGAGGGGATAGGTTGTGATGTTTTAAGGCAATTCATGGTTATTCGAGACCATAAAGCGAATTCATACGCGGGAACCATTTAAAATTCAAAGACCTCTTCTTTTTAACCTCAAATTTGTTCTATCATGATTCTTTCAAAATAAAGGAGGGGAGGAAATTTAAGCTATCGCAAGGAAGGAAGCCACTTCGAATTTTGAATTTATCTTTGAATCCACAAGTTATAGATACAACAAGGTCTACATTGTCTCCATTGACTATTTACAAATATCTTCAAGTAAACACAACGGTTGTTCCTTAGAAAATAATATTACAATACCGTAAACAAAAGCCCTACAAAATGCTACGCCCCTCAAATTACCCCATTTAGGCTATTCTGTTACAACTCTCACTAGAACTACAAGAATGTAAGTGAATATGGACACCGTCCCACGACGTGCAAAGCGCCAGCTCTATCTTGTGCTAAGCTCCGGAAATCCGGAAGTAAGATGCGAACCTCCGAAAGCCACTTGAAAGTCACCTGTTATAGTAAAACAAAGATTGATTAGTATCTCCGCATCATTTAAATGTAGTACTGTACCCGCGACTGCCACCAAGAATTTATTTACGACACAATTGTTAAATAAAACAAGCATTACATCAATGGACCGAGAAGTGTTTAAGAGATAATAAGCCCTCAGTGTAGTCATCGTCGGGCATAAAAGTATGAGCAGCTAGAAGGGCGACAACCAAAGTCGTCACCGACTCCCTACTGAACATCAAACAGCTTTTCGACAACGGCGTAAGATAAGACAATATCTGAAATTAACAGTGTAATGGCATCCTTGATAGAAGAAGAAGAAAAGTCAGTTTGCAGCTCAAGTATTCGTCACGAAGAAAGTCCAAGCAGCGGGCAGTTATAAGAGGCATCATCCACAAGCGCAGTAGTTGCAGGCACGATTTTGCATGCAAAAATAGCAAGTCTCCCAGCAAACAGCAGCAAGTAAACTCACACACCGGTAGCAGAATAATTAAAACGAGCACCTCAGGATAATGACCAACAAGCTCCCTTCAATCACGCAAGAATCTGCAAGTCACCATCTGCGAAATGGCGAATAACAGTAGCATAACCTGAAAAAAAGAAACAGTCTGTCAAGACAAGACACAGCCGGTGGTCAGAGCACCGTTAAGAGGGTAAACCAAGCCTCGAAGACTATGGAAATACAGGTTGCAAACAATATCAATTGCAAGCGACAACAGCAAGTATACCTGTTGTAACATCATCATCAATAACAACATTGCAAAAGCTTAAGAGATAAGAACAAGACAAATAGAGCCCTCAGACCATTCATCATTGGGCGTAACGAACAAAACTCCCCAAAACTGCTCAAAGTCATAACAGTTAGAGCAACGAGCAACCTCAAACTTCAAGCCACAAGCCAACCGTAAACAGGCACATCAACTGCAACAGAGCAACACCAATAATGTCAACAGAGCAACACCAATGGCATTGGTTCTGCAAAGACTTCATTAATAGCGCCTCAAACAGGTTTGACCCTCAGCTCAATCCATCATTGGGCACAACAAACGGAAAATAAACATACACGACATATAGCAGCAAGCAATATCAGTTCAAACACCACAACAGGACAACACTAGCAACAATCTCGTTTCATCACCTGCAAGCAACATCAACACATCGACCACAAAAAGAAACGACTCAAAGTCCAAGAGAAAAATGAGAGAAGGTTCTTAAACCCTCAGGTTCAGTTCATCATAGGGCAAGCCTCGAGTAGCCAGGAGGACAACGAAAGATTCACCGTCAACTCCCTACCGACTCAAAGGCATCAAAGGACATTCGAAGGTAGCAATGGCAACCACAGCTCCGCCCAGCTCAGACACCAAGTTATCATCGCCGCCCACAATACCCTTCCCGGCAAGCAAGATAAGGCAGCTTTCACACTGTAAGCATGGTTCCCCTGCGAATAAGATGAAGAGGAAAAACGTTAAATTCGAAAGCCAACAAAGTCAACAAGATACGTCAAGGATATGTTTCCAAGTTTGACAAATCAACACGAAAAAGGAAAGTTTTGAACTTCCCTAACTGAAGCAGAGAGAATCGATTATAAGATCCCAAAATCACTCAGTGTCACCGACAAAATCGAACCAACAAGGAAAGGATTGAACAAATCATCAATCAAATCAGACAAGGCATCAACCGGTAAGGAAAGCTTTGAAGACGCTCATCATTGAGAGGCCCATCGCTTCACTTATAAAAAGGGGCAGCTTTCTGTCGCTACTGCGAAAATCGACGCCGGCCATGACAGAAAAGTCGCCACCGTGCGTTATTTATCCCAAAAGAGGGAAAGGAAACGCTCAGAGAAAACCTAACGCAAAGAGGGAAAGGAATGGTCATCGCAACCAAATCCTGGATTCGGGAGTCGGTTACGCAAGGGGAAGGTATTAGCACCCCTCACGTCCATCGTATTCGATGGGATCCACGCTTGTTTTCTATCTAAGGGTGTGTTTATCTATCTAATCTAAAGGTATGGTCTAAGAAAGAAAAGAAAATGACTCGGAAAATTTTATCGCACTTTATGCCTACATATTCTCGTCTAAAACGAGAAATCAGAGTCAACGTAGTTCGCCTAACTACGGGTTATGGGGAAGGTTGCTCACCGAGATATCGCATCTCGTGCCTACGTACTTACATACGGCATGAAAGATAAGAGCAAACGTAGTTTGGGCTACGGAAGACACAAGTTTGTCTAACAGTTTTTTTTATCTCCTTATGAAAGGGTTTTCCAGATTAAGGGTCCAAGAGGACAAAAACAGAGTTTGAATGTTTGTTTGAATTTTTTACGAAAGAACTGTTTTTTAGGATGTCCGCAATCTCCATCGCACTAGAGACTATGACCTAGGAGTGAATGCTTTGTATGTCACCCAAAGGGTACCACACTAAACATCCAGATTACTGGAGAGAGACCCTCCACCAACCTTTTCCTAGATAGCTTAAGGCTCGTAACGTACGACTTCAATTAACCTTATTACTGTATTTTTGAATTGTTTTGAGATGAGAAGAGAAAGACGCCCTAAAACTATGGTTGAAAAGGAATCTACCTACAGTTATCATGCATGGTTTAAAAACCTAATGTCTGTCATAATTCCCTCTTGCACAGAGGAAATCAGAGATCCTAGGGGAAAACAGCAAAAGAGAGCAAGCAATAAACAGTAAATAGTAAAATGCATGCTATGCAACAGTACAAGCGAGGCAAGGGAGTCCTGCTCAACCTCAAACCTAAGAAAACAATAGGCAAGGGGAGACAAGCTCCACCTCAAACCTAAAGGTAAGAAACACAATCAAACAGACAATACATCAAAAGAAAAATAGAGGAAGCAGCCCAAGCAGCAACAACAATCTTTTACAGACAACAACTTCAACCTGTCAGCAAAGTTGAATTGACAGCAAAGTTGACAGCAAAGAGTCTTCATCTTCAAGTTAGCTCCTATCTTCAAGCTTCTTTAATTTCATCTTCAAACTCTAGCAAGCTCCACAAGAAAAGAAATTACCATTGAGATCAAGTTACAATGCTAGAAAACCTGATGAAGACCAAAGGAATTCATCAGGAATCAACATGGAAAGAAAGTGCATCCTCAAAAGTTCTACTCATTAAGGCATGCCACTCATCCCTCCAAAGGAGAGATGGGGCTCCCTTAAGAGGACTTTGCATCATAGCATGAGGATAGAAGCAAACAATGCATTCTATTTTTGATGAAACGTAAAAGAACTAGTTCTAATGGCTCTTCCTAAAACCTTAAACCTATAAGCTTCTAAAAAGCTCCTAAAAGAGAAAGAAAACTCCAAATTAAGCTCCACAAGCCAATCCACAGCAGCTACAAGTTGTCCAATACCTCCTCCAAATAGGAAACCAAGCTCTTCAAGCTCCAAATCAACCAACAAGATCAAACAAGGCAAAGCACCAAAGAAGGAACACCAAAAGCAACACCTACTTGCAAAATACATCTAAAATAGAAAACTAAGTTGTAAAAATCTAATAAATTTCCTAAGGGAACATGCATGTTTTAACATTCTAGGGTTCAAATATCAAAGGCTAAATCAACTTCTAGGTCCACTAAATAAATCCTAAGTTGAATTGTGTCAAGATAAACCATAAGTTGGGAAGGCTCTAAACATCTCACCTAAAACAGAACCTACAATTGTTAAAAAAAATCTAGTAAAAATACCAAGGGAGCATGCACATCTAACCTACAACATACTCAATAATCAAATTCAGAAACCAAACCAAATGATCAAACCAAAATCAACAAAACAGATAGGCAATTATGCAAAATTAAAGAAATAACATAAAAGAGAAAAATGCAAATTAAATGGAAAAATGCAGAAAAATGCAATTTATTGATCCCAGAAAATCACAAATTGAAAGAGGGGCATGGACATATTTTTAAAATATTTTTCAGATCAAAGATGAAATTATTATGATTTTTGGAATCAATATGCATTTAAAATAATACAAAAATGAAATAAAAGAAATTAAAAACCAGGAAAATGTCATGAGCGTTGGATTGTTTGACAAAGTAATCAGATCCAAGAGCAATGAGCGCGTCCATGCAAGCATCCTAGTCACACACTGACTAGGATTAATGAAACGCTGCGTTTTTTGTTTTGAGGCAAATCCTCAGATCAAATTCAAGCCACACGATGCGCATAACAAGTCAATCTTCAACAAGATCTGATGGTCATCAGTCATCGTCCCCAATTCAAATGTCAAACGAAGGGTACTCACAGGTGGTGGCCGGAGAAGACCTCCGGTCGTATTCTCCGGCGAGATGGTGGTCTCAGGTAGCCAAAAAACATCAAACCTTATATCAAAATGCTCAGAATTTCATAAGGATCTCAGATATCCTATCCAAATTATCTAACTCTCATCAGGTTTTAAAACATGATCCAAGTTTCAGAGATCACATCCAAATTGATCATCACCAAATCATAATTTAATTGCATATAAATGATCCTCACACTTCCTAGATTAACCTGATCTATCCAAATCGTGTTAAATCCTTAAGATCAAGCTAAACCGTGTCCAAACAGAAATTGCACCTCAACCTAAATTGTCTCTAATTGCTCAGAATTTTGTCCAGAAACGATCTATGCTTCAACTGGATCCTAACCACATGCGCAAAAGGAACTACAACTTCCTATAATTGTGAGAAATTTGAAGGTCACATACCTGGTATAGATCTATGAACAGATGTAGTTAGAGCACGATTCAGCCTTCAAAACTCTCCAGAATCACTCAAGGATGCAAGAGAAAGATGTTATAAGCTTCAATTTGATCTGAATTGGCTTGGAAATGAAATCACAATTTCAACTTGCTCCCTTGCAATTCCAACTGCTATCTCTGATTCCACCACGAAATGAGCTCCAACCTGAGTCTGAAATCATCAAATGACTTATATAGAGTGTGTCTATGGGCTTTAGAGGTTCAATTGGAGCCTAATCCAACAATTTCAATTTTCTGTTTTTCCTTTCACTTTTCCATGTGACAGTCGTGAATTGGCCATGGAACTTGCTCTAGAAGATTCCTTTTCAATTGCAAAATGCCTTGTGAATGCAATGGGACCAAAAGGAACACTTGAATTGCCTTGGTATGTGATTTGGTTATGTTACTTGCTTGTGAAGAAACAACATTGTAACTCATGAAAATCTGCCTCAAATCAAAAATCTACCAATGTCATTGTGTTTGAAATGATATTTCCATTCAAAATGAGTATTTACTTGACATGTTTTGGTCACTTAACCATTAATTTGAATTTTTCAACTTTGAATCCTTTTAAATTCTCCCTTTTTAAGCCATTTCAAACCAAATCTTGATATGAGTCAAATCAATTCATCATGACTTCTTAGTTAGCCTAAAAACCACATTTTGAACAAGTTCAATGTTGAACAAAAATCCATTTCACAAGTGCAAGTTGGAGATTTTGACCTATGATTGAAAATGGCCTATAATCTCACTTTCCCAAAATACCCCTAACTTGTAAACCTCATAACTTGAGTTATATAAATCATATGGAAGACTTCTAATACAATTTGGAAAGCTAAGAGCATGAGGAACAACTTTCATGTTGGCAAAAAGTTCATGTGAAACATCCTTCTAGGTCAAAAATAGCTTGGAAGTCAGATGATTTTCACAGACAAATTTCAGAGACATCTGAGGACCTGTAACTTGTCTGGACCATAACGTGAGTTATATAAATCCAATGGAGGATGTCTAATACTCAAAATAAAGGTATTGAGATGCTCTGCAAGTTCCATGTTGGCCAAAGATCCATTTGAAACTTGTATCTTGACTTATGTGGTCTTGAAGTTAGGTGCTAAATAGAGGATTTTACACTGAAACCCTAATTTAGCAACTTCCCACACTCTTGACTCTTCTTGACTTGATCTTGGAAAAACACCACAAATGTCTCATCATATCATTTCATGAACTCCATGATCTAAAAGTAGGCTTTGATACCTTTCAATTGCACAATTGACCTAGGATTGACCCAGATGAAACCCTAATTGCTTGCACCTCAACTGTGGGTCTTGCATTTGACACAATTACTTGAATGAGTTTTCCCATGGCCCTCTAGGCACTCTATGAGCTCCATACACATCCTCCTATCATATTCAACACTTCACATCCCTCTGATGGTCTTCAATTGATCCTCAATTTAGGAGCAAATCCACATGCAAGAATCTAAACTCTTAGGTACTCAAATCACCTCCTGATGACCTTAATAACTTCTCAAGCTTGAATAAGACCTCTTGCTAGGATTCTCTTGATAAGAATCACACTTGATCCCCTTCTATATGAATGATATCATGATATGCAGATGATATAACTATGCAAATGTTAATGCAATGAAACATAAACCAAATAGAAAAAGAGGTTGGGCAAATTTTGGGGTGCAACAGCTGCCCCTATTCAAACGGCTTGGACCCGACTGGGTGAAGAGCGAACGGCTTTCAAACAATCGAGGTAGAAGATGGTTGAATACCAAGAAACCCGGAAATTTTCCAACCACGGAAATAAGCTACGAAAACTGCTTGGGGGAACAACATCCGTTCCACTGAACCCAGTTGTTACGGCAACAACTGATCAATCATTTGTAAAAGCTTTTATTTTAACATCAACCCCCTGTGTAACGCCGCAGGCATCAAATTAACTTTGCAAGAAACAACTCCATCCACCATTAGAGAAACTTCGTCAACACGAGGAGAGACTCCATCATCACGGGTACAACTCTGTCCACAACTGGACTAAATTCGTCAACACAAATAACAATCACTGTCAACACAGGTAACAATCACTGTCAACACAGGTAAAAATTCCGTCAACACGGATAACAATCACTGTCAACACAGGTAACAATTCTGTCAACACGGATAACAATCACTGTCAACACAGGTAACAAATTTCAAGATTTTCAAAACCGTTGTACGGCAGTTTGAAGAATGCTTTGCTGGGGAATACGAGAAACCTAACCAAACAACTCTGTGGGGGAAAAAATCTACTGGGGAAATCACTAGTGATAACTCCAAAAGTTTAAACCATGAAATCTTTTAACGTTGACGTAACAGCAACCTAAGAAGAATTCCGCTGGGGAAGAAGAGAAACTTAACCAAGTAACTCTGTTAGGGGAACATGCGATGGGACGAACGTTATCATCACCTATCTCACGCCGAGAATTTGAATATCTAGAAATCCTTCCGAGCAAGAATCCCACTCCTCTATAGGGAACAACACCTGAAAACAAAGAGGTAACCAACCTGGTTTATGTTTCAAAATGCGTATGCTTGACAATGGCGTAATGCTCCATACGGCATGGAAATGCTACGCGTTTGAGTAGATGCAAATATGATGATATATGCAAAATGCAATGATGCCAAGAGGCGCTTCAGCAAAATAAATGCTGAAGACAAGACCCAATCCGCTGGGGATGAACGGGTATCACAAAGTATTCCAGGAAAATAAATGTCGGGAGTCAAGCCAACTCTGTCGGGGAGAGACCGGACATCACAGAATTATTTCAGCAAAATAAATGCTGAAAAGGTGAGAACAACTTCCACTGGAAGGAAGAAAATAAACCCTGCTGGGAATAGCTCACAAACTCGGAGTTACGAACTCTGCTAAGGATGATCATCCTAACGAAAGAATGACAACCTACTGGGGAGAAGGAAAAATAAAGTCCTGCACGGGGATAATCCTTCTGAACCAAAGACGACTTGGTTATATTCTGCGGAATTTACCCATGCTGGGGATTGATTGTGTACATACTCAATACTGGGAATGTACCTTCTGTTGGGGACATCAAGATCCACTGAGGATACTCTCTTGGCAGCTTTCCTGAGGATACTCTTTTGGGGAGGACAACCCCACATCCAATAGGGATAAGTGCCATCTCAACTCTCTCTGGGATAAGACGTGACTTCCATCTGCTGAGGAGTGATACAATCATTATGTCACGGGACTCTGGCTGGGGAAACACAAATTCCCTGATTGTTTGCTTCAAAGGTGAGAACCCTACAAAACACAAACGAGACAGAATAAATCTACACAACAAGATCTATCCCGGTTAGTATCCGTGACATTCGTTCAGTCAATTCGAAGTTTTAGCAATTATTGGCAAGGGCCAGCAAGTTTATGTACATGCAAATTCATCAAAAACATCGGCGTTTTTCACAAACAAAACAGTAAAGAACAAGCATCAAGTACTGAATAACATTCTTTATTGACAACGGGCCTGTAAATAGGCAAAATTTTGTACACTGGATGCAACTCCTGAAAAGAGGAAGTTACGCACAAGCAAAATACAAATATCACAAAAGTACAACGAAAATTTGTATACATGTCGGCAACGTGGTACAGACGAACACCATGAGCTGATCCTCCTATGACTCGCCTGACTCTGACGATTTCCCTGTACTCGACCTTCAGAAGAGATTGTTTTGGATATACGACCCTCAGATACTCCCAAACCACTAAGCAACGCAGTATCAAACTCGGACCGCAGTCATTTGCTTTTTCAAATCCCTAACTTTTGCGTGAACCGCCCTGTGCGGGTTTTCAATTCACCGGGATACCCTTTTTTGCCGAAGTTGCCCTTTTCGGGTTTTCAACTTCGCGGGTGTACATATTTTTTCGATTTTATCCCTAACTTTTTCCCGAACCTTTTATTCCTTTTTTATGGTTCGCCAGGATGCCCCATTTTTGCTTGGACTCTCTTTTTTTATTCAGCGGGTCTCTTTAAGCAAAGTATTTTTTAACGGCGTCCGAGTTCACAAGGGATGTAAAATTCTCACCATCCATGGTGGATAACAATAAGGCTCCTCCAGAAAAAACCTTTCTAACGACATATGGACCTTCATAGTTGGGAGTCCATTTGCCCCTGTGATCTGATTGTGGTGGGAGAATCTTTTTCAGCACAAGATCGCCCGTCTGAAAGCTTCGAGGGCAGACCTTCTTATCATAAGCTTTCTTCATCCGACTTTGATACAACCGACCGTATGCTAGAGAAGCCAATCTCTTCTCATCCATCAAACTGAGCTGATTTAGTCTATCTTTTACCCATTCTGCCTCATCAAGTTGGACATCACGCAAAACCCTCAAAGAAGGAATCTCAACCTCCAATGGTAGGACAACCTCCATACCATATACCAGTGAAAAAGGAGTTGCCCCGGTTGATGTGTGTATCATCGTACGATAACCGTGCAAAGCAAAAGGAAACATCTCATTCCAGTCCTTGTAGGTTACAACCATCTTCTGAACGATCTTCTTTATGTTTTTATTGGCCGCTTCAACAGCACCATTCATCTTGGGCCGATAAGGAGAAGAGTTGTGATGTTCAATCTTGAAATTCTGGCACAATTCCTTCATCATCTTATTATTCAAATTTGAACTGTTGTCAGTGATAATCCGCTCCGGGATTCCATATCTGCAGATAATATCCTTCTTGATAAATCTGGCTACCACCTACTTGGTAACATTAGCATACGATGCCGCTTCAACCCATTTGGTGAAGTAATCAATAGCTACCAAGATAAAACGATGTCCATTGGATGCCGTGGGCTCAACCTTGCCAATCACATCAATTCCCCACATGGAAAAAGGCGAAGGTGATGACATAACGTTCAGAGGGCTCGGAGGCACATGAATCTTGTCCGCATAAATATGGAATTTATGACACTTCTTTGCGAACTTGAAACAATCTGTTTCCATCGTCAGCCAATAGTACCCTGCTCGTAATAACTTTCTCGTCATTGCATGTCTGCCGACATGCGTGCCAAATGTACCCTCGTGGATCTCTTTCATGAGCAACTTAGCCTCTTTCTCATCCACACACTGCAACAACACCAAATCATGGTTTCTCTTGTACAAGACACCATCCGGATTCAAATAGAAATTGCCAGCCAATCTCCTAAGAGTCTTCTGATCACGACTGGATGCCCCAGCCGGATACTCTTGGTTCTTCAGGAAATTTTGGATATCGTAATACCACAGTCTGCCATCGGAAGCTTCCTCAATGGCGAATATGAAAACGGGCCTATCAAGGCGAGAGATAACTATCCTGGGAGCCTCATTCCAGAAGTTAACTTTATAAATTGAAGACAGCGTCGCGAGAGCGTTTGCCATCTGATTTTCTGCTCGTGGTACATGGTGCAATTCCACCTTGTCAAAGAAAGGTAACAACCTCCTTGCATAATTCATATAAGGTATCAGATTGGGCTGACGAGTCTCCCACTCTCCCTTGATCTGGTTCACAACTAGAGCAAAGTCCCCGTACACATCAAGATTTTTAATTCTCAGATCAATAGCTTCTTCGAGACCCATAATGCATGCTTCATATTCGGCCTCATTGTTGGTAACTGGAAAGGTCAATCTGGCAGTGAATGGGATGTGCGACCCATGGGGAGTAGTAATGATTTCCCCTATTCCACTTCTGTATGAATTAACAACACCGTCAAATATCAATTGCCATTTGGAACCCAACTCTGGACCTTCATTAGGCAACGACTCCTCACAGTCCTTCATTTTTAAGTACATGATATCCTCATCAGGAAAATCAAACCTCATCGTCTGGTAATCATCAATTGGCTGCTCAACTAGGTACTCTGACAGAACGCTACCTTTAATACCCTTTTGAGAAACATACTGAATATCGTATTCTGTCAGTACCATCTGCCATCGGGCAATCCTTCCGGAAAGTGCTTGCTTTTCAAACACATATTTGATCGGATCCATCTTTGAAATTAGCATGGTTGTATGATTTAGCATGTATTGCCTCAAACGTTTGGTAGCCCAGGCTAGTGCACAACACGTCTTTTCGAGCATTGAGTAACGGGACTCACAATCTGTGAACTTTTTACTCAAGTAATAAATCGCATGCTCTTTACGTCCAGTCTCGTCATGTTGACCGAGAACGCAAACCATACTTTTCTCAAGAACCGTCAAATACATAATCAATGGTCTCCCGGCTACTGGGGGTATCAATATTGGAGGTTCCTGCAAATATTCTTTTATTTTTTCAAACGCCTTTTGACAATCTTCATTCCAGGTCACAGCCTAATCTTTTTTCAATAACTTGAATAAAGGCTCACACGTGGCCGTTAGGTGAGATATGAACCGGGCAATGTAGTTCAACCTCCCCAAAAAGCCACGAACCTCTTTTTCTGTTTTCGGCGTTGGCATTTCTTGTATTGCTTTTATCTTAGCAGGATCAACCTCAATTCCTTTTTCGCTAACAATAAACCCCAATAGCTTACCAGATCTCACCCCGAAGGTGCACTTGTTAGGATTCAGCCTCAGCCTGAATTTCCTAAGCCTCTTGAACAATTTCAGAAGATTGACCAGATGCTCTTCCTCCGTCTAGGATTTGGCAATCATATCGCCAACATAGACTTCGATCTCTTTATGCATCATGTAATGAAAGAGTGTTGTCATAGCTCGCTGATATGTTGCCCCGACGTTCTTCAAACCAAAGGGCATCACTTTGTAGCAGAACGTTCCCCACGGGGTAATAAAAGTCATTTTCTCCATATCCTCCGGCGCCATCTTTATCTGATTATAGCCCGAAAAGCCGTCCATGAAGGAAAACACGGAGAATTGAGCGGTTTTGTCGACCAACACATCAATATGAGGAAGCGGAAAGTCATCCTTTGGGCTCGCCCTATTCAAATCTTGATAGTCCATGCACATCTGCACCTTACCATCTTTCTTTGGTACAAGTACTATATTGGCGACCCATGAGGGATAAGTTGTGATAGCCAGAAAACCGGCGGCCCACTGTTTCTGAACTTCCTCTTTAATCTTCACAGCCATATCTGGTCTAGTTCTTTTGAGTTTTTGCTTAACCGGCGGACATTCCTCACGCAATGGCAAATGGTGAACCACCATATCAGTATCCAACCCAGGCATGTGTTCGTAAGACCAAGCAAAGATATCACTATACTCTCGAAGCATCTCAATCAAACTTTGCTTGATATCACTTTGCAGTGCAGCCCCTATCCGGATATTCCTGACAACCTCTTCGGACCACACGTTGATAATTTCAATTTCTTCCTGATGAGGCATAATGATTCTCTCTTCTTGTTTCAAAAGTCGAGTCAGCTCTTCTGATAAGTTATTATCCTCAACAATCTCTTCTTCTACTTGAAATATTGGGTGCTCAAAGTTGAAGCGAGTCATAGGAAGTTCGTGATCGGTGTCGTCTGAAATATGAATCCTGCAATGAGAATGGTTAAATGTTTCAAATAATGCAAACAAAGCACATAACCACGTTGCCATTTTATTGTTAAAGCAAAAACAGGAAAAACAAAGATCACGAAATTTGCATGAGAAAACGCCTTTATTTAATGATTAAACAAAGTACACACATAAGCAGGTAGCCCTGAAAACAGAATCACTATGCCTCGGGCAGGACACAGGATTATACAATAATTGACAAAACAAATCATTACTGTTTTGTAGTCACTTGGACAAGTTCCTGGATAGACCAGTTGCATAGGCTCTGTCCTGGCACGCTGGGCTTGATCCACGAGTCCATATCGCAGTCACTGTCTCCGTCTTCAACATCTGAAACATCATTAATCGTTTCGTAACAGACTCCACCTGGAGTGATCACCACTGGCCCTTTGAACTTTGGCACACCTGATGTGGAAGATGACGACGTCGAGCGATATCCCAACCCAAACTTGTCCATCTTGACATGAATTTCCAAGACTTGGCCCCATCCTTTGGCTTCTCCGGCCTGAACCACTACCTGAGCGTCTTTGTATGAAGACATGTCCACCTCTGGCCCTTTGCTGGGGACATGAGACTTGTCCTTGATCCGCAACCCTTCAAAGGCTTGGCATGGCGTCTCATGGATCTCCCCATCCACTTCAACGTACTTGAATGACGAAAGATGACTAACCAGAATGTCCTCCTCTCCGCAAATAGTAACAACACTGTCACCGACCATGTATTTAAGCTTCTGATGCAACGTGGACGTCACAGCCCCTGCAAAATGTATCCATGGTCGCCCAAGTAAACAGCTGTAAGCTGGATGTATGTCCATGATGTAGAACACAGTGTCAAACACTTCTGGCCCGACTTGGAGTGGCAACGTTATGGACCCAAACACCGACCTTCTGGTCCCATCAAAAGCTCTCACGACCAAGTCACTTGGCGTGCATATGATTCCTCGGATATCTAGCTTCATCATAGCCTTCTTAGGCAAAACATTCAAAGATGATCCGGTGTCTACAAGAACGTGCGACATAATAGTGCCCCGGCATTCCACTGAAATGTGCAAAGCCATATTATGATCCTGACCTCTAGGCGTCAAATCAAAGTCAGTAAACCCCAGGCTGTGCCCGGCATTCACATGTGCCAGTACCCCCTCAAGCTGATTGACAGATACTTCCTGAGGTACAAAAGATGTGTCCAAGATTTTCAACAAGGCATTCCGATGAGCTTCAGAACAAAGCAACAAAGATAATATTGAAATTTTGGAGGGCGTCTGCTGCAAGTGCTCCACAATCTTATAGTCGCTTTTGCGAATTAACCTCATAAACTCTTCTGCATCCTTGATTGATGTTTCTTTCTCTCTCGCCTGGGAAGGTCCTCCTTCATTCACTTTGGCTTTGCCTTTAGCAATCCTCTCATCCTCAATTTCAAGTGAAGTGAAAATTCTACCACTGCGGGTCATGCCTCCCGCTCCAACAAGATTGCCCACTGCCCCTGCTGGATGGCTATCCACCTTAATCTTTTCCCCATTGCAAAAAGATTCCAACCCATAATTCCACGGAATGGCTTTCGTACTTTCATAAGGAATGGGCCCTGCTTCCGTTATCGTGATAGTTGGCCGCTTGGCGGGCGCTGATATCGTAATAGTCTTTCATGGCTTTCGTACTTTCACCCTGCTTTTCAAATCTTACTTCACCAGGTTTCTCAACAGCAGTACGGTCGAATTGTAAAGTTCCCTCATCAATCATGGCCTGAATACCTCTCTTCAAATCAATACAGCCTTCTGGTCGGGTCCAACAATCCAAACAGTACTCATCACATCCAGGGAAAGCCCCCCCCCCCTTCAACAATCTGCTTTTCACATAGCTTAAAGGCGTCTTCAGATCATTTACGTCCATAACCAAATCCAAATCTTCTTCTGTCAGAATAGCATTTGCTCCATGATTCGGAATTGGTTGTTGTACAATGTTGGGACCATCATGACTGAAGTTAATGACTTTACTATCAATCAAATCTTGGACTTTGTGTTTGAAAGCATGAAAACTCTCGATATCATGTCCGGGTGCCCCAGAATGAAATTCACAATGCTTACTAGTATCATACCCGTAAGGAAGCGCTCCTGTGGGCGGGTCCAATGTTCTATTTTCAATCAGATTCAAACCTAACAGCGTTTGAAGCAGTTCTGCATACGTTGAAGGAGGTGTATCAAATACCCTCTTTGGCTTCCCATTCTGAATCCTTCTCTGAGTAGGATTATGCCTTTGTTGTTGCTGCTGTTGTTGTTGTGGTTGTTGTCGTTGTTGAGGTATAGGAATCGTCACACTAGCAACCTGTTGTTGAATATACTGATTCCTACCTCTACCTCGTCCTCGACCACCATACACTGCGCTGGCGTCTCCTTGTCTTCTACCACCAAGGACCTTTTTTCCACCTCCAGCTGAGGTCGATTCACCGGCTTGAATCTTGCCAATCTTAATGCCATTTTCAATCCGTTCTCCCATGAGTATCATGTCAGAGAAACTACCCATCGAGCAATTGAGCAATTTATCATAATACATCCCAGAGAATGTTCCAACAAAAATATCAATCAATTCTCTTTCAACCATAGGTGGGTGTACCCTTGCCGCAAGATCACGCCAACACTGGGCATACTCCTTGAAACTCTCCCCGTTCTTCTGAGAAAGACTTTGAAGCTGGACCCTACTTGGCGCAAGGTCACTGTTGTATTGGTAATGTCTAACGAAAGCATCCGCCAACTCTTTCCAACTTCCGATTTGTGCAGGCTCTAGTCCCATGTACCATTCCATTGATGGTCCCGACAAACTATCCTGGAAAAAATGCATAAGCATTTTCTCATCATCAGAGTAAGCAGACATCCTCCGGTAATATGAACGCACATGAACCCGTGGGCATGTATCCCCTTTATATTTATCGAAAGTGGGAGCTTTGAACTTCAATGGCACTCTCAGCCCAGGAACCAGCCCCATGGTAGCCATGTCCAAACCTGCAGAATTTTGATTGGCTATACCTCTTATCTATTCCTCCAGCATTTTAATCCTTCGATCATTATCAGTGGGACCTTCAAACCCCATGCCTTGCCCAGAAAAGGCATCTTCCTGACGATCTCTGTCCTAGTACGGACCCTCATTACCATACCCGTCATAAGCAGCATTACGACCATATCCTTGTTGATTAAAATTAGGACCACGTCCCCTATTGCCAAATCCTTGATTAGCCCCGCCTGGTCCGAAACCAGCATTGAAAGCACCCATCCCAGCACCATTGGTATTCACATTGCCAAACCCAGTATTGTCGTAGCCATTATTACCATAACCTTGATTGTTATCTCCAAACCCTCCGTTGCCGAAGCCCTGATTATTAAAGCCATCATTGCCATCCTGATTGCCAAAGCCAAAACCCTGATTGTTGTCACAGAAACCAGTATTGATACCAACATTCCTGTTGGTTTCCACATTCCCATTGCCATTATCAGCATTTCCGTTACCAGCGTTACCATTGCATTGCCAGTACCAGTCTCACCAGCATTTGGTATCACTTCTTCCCTGCGAGGGGTCTCAACACGAACAGAGTTATATTCAGTATTACCAGCCTCTCGCGCCAGTAGCGGTTGAACCAGAGTTTGAAGATGTTCCTGGCCCTTGGCCACATCCTCCATAGCCTGCATGAATTGGGCCAACCTATCCCGGATCTCCTGCATCTCAGCTTATACCTGGTCCATGATCTTCTTACTGTTGCTTCTTATAGCGTACCGGTTGTTGCACCCTAAAATTTTCCCAACCTTATTCACTTGGTTTATGTGTCAATGTCATTAGCATTTGCATATAGAGTCATGTACATAGGTTACTCATCGGCATAGCATAAGCATAGCAAGTCATACAACAGGGGGACCAATCATTATTCTCATCTCTAGAGGCCTATCAAGAGGTTATTATCCTGATTCAATCTCATTCAAGTCATCAGAAAAGAATTTGAAAGCTATCAAGTCAATGGGTCAAGCAGTTAATCTATCTCCTGGCTGAGGGTATCTGGGGATCATCAAGGAAAGTATGAGCTGTGAATTGAAGGCACGGGGAGTATCTAGACATCTTGGAGGACTTAGAAAGTCATTTGGAGAAGGAGACAAGTCATTGGTGTGATCACAAGTATTGCAGTTGAAGACAGTCAACTAGGGTTTCATCTGGGTCAACCCTGGGTCAACTCTAGGTCAATTGACTGATTGAAAGGCATTAAGGGCTATTGGAGAGATGTGGGGTTCATAATTTGACATGGAGAATAAAGATATGTTGTTATGCTAAGAATAAATCAAGAGAAATCAAGGAGAAGAGGAGGTTCTAAATTAGGGTTTCTAGGTAAAATTCCCTAGTTTAGGTCAAACTTCCAAGCAAAATAAGTCAAAATGCAAGCTTCAAATGGATCCTTGGCCAACATGAAACTTGTAGAGGATCTCAAGACCTTTAATTTGAGTGGTGGAAGACATCAAGGAGATTTCTAGAACTCACGTTATAGCTCTTGCAAGTTAGGGGTCACCAGATGGCACTGAAATTTGTCTGTGCAAGTTGACTGTCTTCTGACAAACTTTTGGCCCTCAAGGATAATTCAAATGGACTTTGAACAAGCAAGAGAGTTGTTCCTCATTGTCTCCCCTTTCCAAAAAGGTATGGTATGCCTTCATATGATTTAGGGAACTCTACTTATGGCTTGTGCAAGACAGGGGTATTTTGGTAATTTGGAATTACAGGTCATTTTTAGCCAATGCCCAAAACTCCTACAAGGAAGCTTCAAATGGAAAACTTCCCAACATCAAAGTTGCTCAAAATGGGATTTTAAGGCTAGTTAAGATGTTGTGAGAGTTTGAAAATGCATGGAGCATGGATATTTTAAAATGGTCAAAATGGCTTGTAAATGGCTTATAAGTTGAAAAAGTTGGAATTGAATTTTGGTTTGAGAGATCTACAAATCCAAAATGGGGCATATGATAGATGATTTTGATTGGAAACATCATTTTGAGAACAATGGTTTAGCCACATTTTTGAGTTTAGGCTTAAAAATTGGAGTTTCTTTGTAAATTTGTTATTTGCACTTTAAGGCATCAAAAGGAAAGATGAGAAAATGCTACATAAAGGTTTGTAAGACCTTATTTTCATGTCATAATACCATATGAGGAGAATTTAAGTAAGATTGCATGGTTTATCATGAGATGGCATGAGATTCACTCAAGATGACAAATTCAAAATCTCATTACGTGATACATTCTAGAAACTTCATGGAAGGTTCTACAAACTTCCACACATTTCTATTCTCATCTATATAAGCCCTAGAGTGACTCCATGCATTGGTTGGTGATTCTAAAAGCTTGCATGCTACACTTTGATTCCTTCACTCCAAAATTGCATTTTCATTCCAAACTCCATTAAAACACCATCAATCACTACAATTCTGATCATCATCATCATCTATAATCAACATTGAGCATTTGGCAAAGGAAAGGCTCAAGAATTCGTGGCTGGATTATGAGATCTCCAACTTCACTCCAACTTGCATGAAGAGTTGAATAGGTTGATTCAAGAAGATAGAACAAGAACTACTGCAACCAGAGGCTTCAACATTCATCAAAGACCATACAAAGCAATTGACAAGGTCTGAATTGGAGGAGAACCATCATCACCATCATCACTTGCAAGGTATGCATTTTCTCATGAAACTCTCTATTTATCCATAGTTCAAGCATGTTGTTAGGAGAAATCTAATAGAGACCAATTAGGGATGTTGTATGATGAGTTTAAGGGCTGTTTGTGAGGTTTGCTTCCATGGTGTCAATTCTTTAATGATCAAGAACTCACGATTTAGTGTACTATAATCTTAGGTATTAGGCTTAGGATAATCCCCATAAGATGTAGTACATGATAGGTTAATATGAGACCATTTGATTACCATGCAAACTAAGGTGCGAAAATGGTGACCACCCCTTGTAGCCTTCGTATTTCTTTCTTGAGGGAGAGTTAGAGAATTCTAGTACCATGGCTGTGTAGAGGGAGAAGAGTAGATGAGTTTTCATCTTTGGATCGTGAAAAATGGTGGAGAAATGAGAGAGTTAGAGAGGGTGGAAGTTGCTTGCATGAATTCTGTTTTTTAGAAACCCTAAGTGTCCAAGGTAGAAGAGATAATCTCTACCATTGATTCATGTTGGGATATTTGACTTTGTCCCTCAATCCAGCGGCCTAGATTTTATTAAACTTCAAAAATTCATAACTAAATGGAAAATGCATATTTTTAACTCATTCTTTTTTTAACATTTTCCTTAACATGTCTAGAAAATTAAAAAAATATAAAAATTGCATTTTACATTTTTTTCGCATTTTTTCCATATTTTACAAATAAATGCATATTTTGAAGGTTTTATTTCATACATGATCTTGTAGATTTTTGTTCTTGCACTTAGAAATAGATTTTTTGCCCATTCTTTTTTGTGGTGATTAATATTGAATTGTAGTATTCCCAGAATTTATTACTAGATTTTTTAGAATAAAATTTGATTAGTTTAGATAATTGAACTTAGGATAGTTTAATTAGGGTTTTTAAGTAGTATACTTGAACTTCAACATTTCATTTTTGAAAATTCATAACAAATTAGAAATTGCATATTTTTAATTCATTCTTTTTGCATCATTTTCTTTAAAGAGTCTAGAAAATTATAAAAAATAAAAATTGCATTTTATTTTTTATTTGATATTTTTCCCATATTTTCCAAATAAATAGCATTTTAAAAAGTTTCATTTCATGCATGATTTTGTTAATTTTTGTTCTACTAGATGCTTTAATATTTTTTGTCCATTCTTTTTAGGTTGTTTAGTTTAGACATTAAACTTGTAATTCAATTTAGTACCCATTTTTAGAAATCAAATTTAGGTGCTTAGTGTAATTGTGAATAACATGAACAAACTAGGGTTTTAGGTGATGACTTAGGAGGCTTGATTCCTTTCCCTTAGGACTTAGGGTTGAATAGTTTAGCTATGGGACTATAGGGGCTATGGGTAGTTATTAGATCCCCTTAGAAAAAGTCAGGATTCCCCTACTGCTATTAATGTTCTGTATATATCTGATTGACTGGTGTGGTGTGCCCTCTGGGGATTATTGCTTGCTTGCTTGGGTATTGGGATTGTCTGGGGACTTGGGAGAGTTGAAGACTTGAGGAGATGGAGACCATCGGAGAGCCAGAGATTGAAGATCAACTGCCAGAGTTGGAAAGGAGGTTCTTGCTAGCAGCTGCTGAGGAGACTAGGGTTTAGGAGCTAGGCAGAGCTCTAGATTAGAAAGCTTGTTTCTCAAACATAGATGACTTTGTTTGCCTCTATCCTTTCTCTATGATTCAAAGTCTCTTTCAAATATCCACCTCCTTCCTTTGGAAGGATCAGTGAATATATTTGAAAGATAGAACTTTTGAGAGAAACCTGTCTGTATAATGTTAACAGTTAATGAGCCACCCTTGGTAGGCAATTTACTGTTTAACATTCCTCTCCTCTTGTTGACTGATGTTCATCCCTGACGATTGGAGACTTGAAGAAAAGCCATTGCTTATAGAAGACTGATGATCAAAGCCCTTGCCTGAAGGCCATGAAGATGGAGATTGATGCTTGTTGAAGCCTGTAGCTGATTGGAGATTACTTGAAGCTAGATGTTGAGTCAGAGCTGCTGATGCTGTTTCTTTTGCTGTTGTATTTCATTGCTGATGTATTGATTGGTTTTCTGGACTGTATTGTTTGCTGTTTACCCTGTTGGGTTGAAAGTGAAGCCTGTTCACTTTTGCCTATTGTTTTCTAGGTTCGAGGTTGAGTGGGACTCCCTTGCCTCGCTTGTACTGTTGCATCCATGCATTTTACCGCTTTATTATATCTGTTATTGTTTCTGTTTCTGCCTATCCCGTAGGATCTCTGTTTCTCTCTGTGCAAGAGAGGAACATGATAGACACTAGGTCTTAACCCATGCATGATAACATTAGGTTAGTTTGATTCCCTTCGCAACCATAGGTTAGAGTTCTATCTCTTCTTCCTCAAAACAACAGAAAAATACGTAATAAGGGTTCTAACACAATAAAAGACACTTCTGGCGTAAAAGAAGTTGAACTCATCAAGACGTCATTTTTGTCCGCTGGGACTGTTAATCAGAAAAACCTTTTTCAGAAGGAATAAAATCGACCAAGGCAGACCTGTGTCGTACGTGGCCCGAACTACGTTTGCTCTGATCTTTCATGCCGTGTGAAAGTACGTAGGCATAGGATGCGATATCCTAGCGAGCAACCTTCCCCTCCTTTCCCGTAGGTAGGCGAACTACGTTGACTCTGATTTCTCGTTCCAGACGGGAATACGTAGGCATAAAGTGCGATACTTTGCCGAGTCATTTTTATTTTCAGTTTTATTTTCTTTTTAACCCTTGACCTATAGTTTAGATAGAATAACAATCCATACCCGAAAACAAGTGTGGATCCCGTCGAGTACGACGGACGTGAGGGGTGCTAATACCTTCCCCTTGCGTAACCGACTCCCGAACCCAGGTTTTGGTTGCGACGACCATACCTTTCCCGTGTTGTGCGAGGTTTCCTCTGAGCGTTTCCTTTCCCTCCCGTGGGATAAATAACGCACGGTGGCGACTCTTCTGTTCAGCCGGCGCCGATTTTCGCAGTAGCGACAGCTGGCGACTCTGCTGGGGAACCAATGTCCCCTGGCTGCTAAGGACTACGATAGTTCTTATGCATTTGGGATCCAACGTCCCTTAAGAGAGTCAATCCTAACGTTTGTTTTCCCGTCGAGGATTTTGTATGGATTTATATTTCTGACCTTTTATTTTCAGCATTATATATTGATTATTATTGCTGTATCTTGGGGTGTGACGGGTGTTCTGATATTGAGTGAGAAGCCGGACCTGGGCTTGAGTGCACCTAGAATTAGAGTAGAAAGTAGTGGGCGCGTGCCGGCTTTGCTTGCATTAGTGTCTCATGAAATCTACACTCGGACGAGGTTCTTCTGGTTGGCTTCTTTTTCTACCCTTTGGGTCGAAGGGGTTGTTGGTCAGCTGAATTGTCGACTCCGGGAACCGATCATTTGGAAGTTGGCTGAGTGAGGCCTCTTCAGGATTTGATGATGCCACTCCTTCTGGGAATCGTATCATCAACCCTGAAAGTCTGTGACGCCGACGACCGCATAGGATGCCGTACCATTGTCAGTTACTAGGACATCCACCTGTGAGAGGGTTTGGGGTTATGCAGGCAACTAGACCTTCAGACTACCGGTTATTTCTTGATCAGAGATCCTGGGTATTTATGGAGAGTTAGGAGGCCTGTCAGAGACCGTTTGGAGATGTGTTCTGAGGTCTGTCAGAGACCAGTAGGAGAGTCTTGAGGTCTGTCAGAGACCAATTGGAGATATGATTTGAGGTCTACCAGAGACCAGTTGGAGTTATGGTTTGAGGTCTGTCAGAGACCAGTGTTGGAGCTTTGTTTTAGGTCTATCTGAGACCAGGGCTTGATGACTTCTGGATGGTCTATCTGAGACCTTTCTTGATTGGGTTCAGGCCATTCAGCTACAGCTTTGGTCCCTGTTGCATGTTACTTGCATTGCATTGCCTGCATATCCATTACCTCTTGCATCCCATTAACGTGTGTCTGTGCTGCAGGTGCATTTGCATATCCTCCGATTCTAGTGCCCAAACTTCTGAGTATTGAGTATGGCTGGTTTGAGGAAAACAGTTGCGTATAAGCTGCCTTCACCTGATATTACTTCTTTGCGTGGTCTGATATCTCTTGCCGATGAGGAGGTTAGGAGAAGCTTCAGAATGAGTCACGGGAGATTACTGAGATTAGTCTGCAAGCCCACTACTGATGAGATGAACGGGCTGTACACCTTGATGCAGTTCTATGACCCCGCATTGAGATGTTTTACGTTTGCTGACTTCACTCTAGGACCTACCATTGAGGAGTATGTGGAGTTTACTGAGTTACCGGTGCAGAACAAGGTTCCCTTTATTCACTCTGCTGCTGAGCCCAAGTTGGAGAACTTAGCCAAAGCCTTACATATGGACGCTGCAGAACTGTTATTGACTTCTTGGCTTGGGGTATCAGGTTTCTCTCTTGATTTCTTGGTTGGAAAAGCGCAGGAGTATGCCAAGAGCGGATGTTGGGTGGTTTTCAATGCTATTTTGGCTCTCTGTATTTATGGGATTGTGCTGTTCCCTAACTTACCCAACTTCGTAGACCTGGATGCTTTCCATCTATTCGCTGCCGGCAATCCAGTGCCAACGTTGATCGGAGACTTCTACCACTCATTGCACTACAAGAACGAAAACCGAAGGGGAAAAGTTGTTTACTGCTGTACTCCTCTATTGAATATGTGGTTCAAAAGTCATCTCCCCATGAAGGGACCATTTGTAGACAGTGCAACCTCAGCCAGTTGGTCAGAGCGCCTGATGAGGCTATATTCCGAAGACATTGTGTGGTTTGATCGAGACCTGTTGGGATCTGAGCTCATCTTCAGTTGTTCTGGGTACCCTAATGTACCGCTGATAGGAAGAAAAGGGTGTATCAATTACAACCCTTCTCTATTCATTCGTCAGTTCGGATATGCGCTGAAGAATCCACCTCAGGAGGAAGAAGTACAGGAATCTCTGTACTTCACAGGTGATGTGAAGGGGGAGTTATTGGCCAAGCTGCAGCATGCCTGGACGCGTATTAACCAAAGAGGGAAGCCGTTGTTAGGGAAGAATGACTGTCAAGCCTTTGCACCTTACAGGGTTTGGATCCAGGAGAGAGCAAGTCGGTTGCGGATGCCATTTCCAGATGCACCAGTTCTTGATCCTATTCCGGTAGCGGAGCCAACTACTGTTTCTAGGGAAGTCTATGAGCAAATTGTGAGAGAAAAAGAAGCCTTGATGAAGATCAATGAAGGGTTAGAGCAAGAGTTAGCCCAGGTACGCAGTGAGAAAAACAAGGCCGTGTATGCTTTCCAACAACAGATTGAGCTAATGAACAGATTAGGGGATGAGTTGACTGAGGAAAAGAAAAAGCGCGAACGTCTGGGGCAAGAGTTCAGAAGCTCCCATGAAATGCTTGAATCCAAGAAGAAAGCGCTTGACATCGCTCACCGAGAGATCTCTTCTTGCAATAAGACTTGGAATGCTACGCTCACCAACAATAAGAAGAGGGAAGATAAGTTGAAGCAGCAAATTTCCGACCTCGAAGAGCAGTTGAAGTCCAGCATCAAGAAGTGTGAAGAAGAAGTGATGACCCGGTACAGTCTCCAGAACGCACTGAACAAGGCCATCAAAGGCAGAGATGAAGCCGTGTCTCAGAAGCGTAAACTAGAGGATCGCTTCGGAGACGGGGCATGGGAAGAAACTGCCGAAGACGTGCGCCGTGTTCTTAAGAAGAGAAACCAACTTGTTGAAGGGCTGCTTGATCGATCAAGTCATCCGGAGACCAAGAAATTGCTAGAAGAGTACCAAACTTCTGGGAGGATTTGATCACTTCATGTAGTAGCTTGTATGCTTTATTTGCATAGTGCTGACCATCACCAGGATTGTTGGTTGAGGTCATGCCTTCTTATTGTACTCAGTGATATTGTATTCTTGGCCTATTAGTTTTCTCAGCAATATATGAGGCTTTCTATGATTCAGCTCCGATCTTTGTATTGCTAGCACTGTCACTGCACCGGCACCTCCACACTAGAATCGGGGAATGAATTTCCCTAATGCACAGACACACACATTGCATTGCATTCATATTCATATTGCATTACAGGTAATTATTAAACTGTAGCTCATCTCCTGTATCTCTCAGGTCCCCCAGGATTATCGACTGAAGAATTCCCTAGCATTCAACCAGAAGCAGCAGCAAGGAAGTCATGAGTCAGGATCCGAATGAGATGCAAGAGGTGCACGACAATATAATGTGGCTCATACAGGTAATGGAAGCCATGGCCGAGAGTCAGAAACAGTTGCAGAACATGGTACAGCCTCTGATTGCGAGGGCTGATGATAGGGCTGCCGACTTTGCTCAGCTAGAGAATCAAGGTTTTCTCCCAGGCCGCATACGCCAACTTGTGGGGGTAGCCATCAAACAGGTTCAAGCAGAATTAACGGATGTTCGAGGCCAGCTGGGGCAGTTCACGAAAGATGTGCAAGAGTTGCGCTCGAATCAAGAGACGCTAGAAGAAGAGAACTGCCGACTGAAGGCACAGATAGGGTTGATGGCTGAAGTATTAAGGAACGTACTCAGGAGAGAAGGATGGCAAATGTTGGAAGACGCGGCTGGCTTATCTGTTCCTCAGGGGTCTGAAGAACCATTACCCACGCAGGATAGGCTTAAGAGACCCTCTCCACGGTTCGAAGCTCAGGAGTCTCCTCGTCAGCAGTCGCAATTGATTTTGCAGGATAACTCAAGGAGGTGGGGTAAGAGAATGAGGTTTTCTAACCGAGTATTTGATGAGATCCCTGTGGATTATGATCAGCTGGTGCAACTCTTGTTCCAACTTCAACTGGTTGAGCCCCGCATTTTGGTTCCACTGACAGGGCAGCCGCCACCAGACTATGACCTGAACGCCCATTGTGCCTTCCACTCCGGAGCACCGGGGCATAACATTGCAAACTGCAAAGCTTTTAAGCATAAGATTCAAGATTTGCTGGATGAGAAAATAATTGAGTTTGTACCGGGGGGCATAAAAGTTGCAGGGACTGATATTCCCATTTCTCCGCCAGAGGTTGCAGATGAATCGAGGTATATCCCAGAGCCACTGGAAGCTAAGTCTCCATGTCCACAACAGTTGCCGATGCCAGGGTTGAACTTAAAAATGATAACGTGTGAGCCCAAGGAATCGCTCGAACAAAGCCAGCAGCATACAAGATGCCAGTATACGACTCAGCAAAGAATTCGGGGAAAGAAGCCGAGGAGGGTGTTTGAGAAGCCTCCCTCAACGTACGCAGATTTGTTACAGACACTACTAAGATTGAACTTGGTGGAGAAAAGAACTCTGGCGCCAATAACCGGCACTCTACCGGATGGCTATGATGCGAGCAGGCACTGTGAATTCCACTCCGGGGCTCCCGGACATGATATTGAAGGTTGCCACGCATTCAAGCATAACGTCCAAGATTTAATCGACAGCAGGGTCATTAATTTCTCTGACAGGGTTCCCAAGGCGGTGCAAGGCCATCGACAAGCGAAAACCGGGGTGATGAAAAAGTTTCCCAGATTTGATCGGGCCGATGAAAGAAGATCGAGACAGCAGTAGACTACCCCTGATGATAGCTTCTGAGGATGGGTGACTCGCCAATAAGTCAGAGTGCAGGAAGTCCAGTTCCGAGACGCCGACATTTTTCATGTTATCTTGTTCATGTCCTCGCATTTGTAGTTTCTTTTCTGTGTAATTGCAAATTTCGCTCTTAAAACTTGTTGTTTTTCAATTGATATTAATAAACGAAATGAATATGCATGTTTTGAATTAATCCAGTCGTGTTCACTCTTTGTTTTTCTTTAATGCTTAATGCTTGTTTTAGCAGGAATCTGGGGAGGATGACGAAAACAGATGACGAATAATATTCCGATCGTATGCTTTTGTATAAAGAACCTGTTGATGAGATACAGGCATTGTTTCAATCCATAAACACCGGAGATATAAGGAAGATAATCCCTTGATAACCCCTTTGAGCCAGTAGTAGGAGTTTCTTTTGAAAATGAAAAAAAACCTAAATCTCAACCCAGGGCAGGGTAGGTGTCAGTTAGTTTGACCAAGCGTTCGAATCGTAGAAAGAGTGTCCGGTTGAGGATAAATCACACTTGTATAAGTCGTGCCTAAAGAACCGCAATGGTTAAACCTTGCCGACAAAGAGTGAAACAGTCATATTACTCCACAAGAAGTTAGACAAACCAGTGTCACACGACTTGTTCAAAAAAAAAAAAAAAGAGAACGAAAAGTGAAAAGAATCAAGAGCCCGCTAAGTCAAAACTTGAAAACAAATGACTTAGGCAAAAACAGGGGCATCCCGCTGGAATGGAAAATCAAAAGAATCTCAAAAGATACTCAGTCCAGGCAAAAGTTAGGGAACGAAAAAAAACGAAAGACGAAAAGGATTGTCAAAGAAAAGAACAAATCATCGAAAAGGACAAAAGTCGTGTGATTCTAGGCACCCAAAGACGAAAAGCAAATGACCGTCACTCAAAAAAGAAAAACGCGTGGTATCCTGAACCATCACTCCTATCATTCCACCTCTAATAGGTGAACGCTGAAGTCAGATTAGCTGAACATAGGATTGGAGAACATCACGAAGAATGGGTGGGTCGAAATAAATTTTGAGCCTATATCTTTCCTTGTTAACCGTGAACCTGACCACGTTACAACCCGCAAAAGTCCTAATTGAAACAAGTTTTGTCCGAGGGCATACGTCAGTAAAGATCTCGTCGATTCTGACTCCTAAAAGGGTTCCTCTTACCAGCTTTCATATTGACATTTTGATAATTGATTCATTACATGTCACAAAATTTTTTAGTGAACAGACTTGGGTTTTGAAACTGTCATATGCATTGCGTTTAATATATCTTTTATGCAGAACAACTTGTGTTACCTGCGAGTAAGCACATGCCGACAGGAAAGATTCCTACAGTGGAAGGTATGATCAGGATAAAATGCAGAATGCCCAAATATTTCGTGAACTGAGACAAGCTATACTGATTAATTCAGGTAGAGTTGGTCATCCTAGAATCAGTAAATCCGGGGCAGTCAGGTCAAGATTTGGCAAATCTCTCATAGCTATGGGCAGTGCTCCACGACACAGTCGATCAGAGACAAAAGATTTTTGCGAGACCGGGGCATGTCACCCTAGAAGCACGAAAGTTATGTCCTTGAAACACCCCTTCGAGGTCCGAAATGTAGAAGCCGTCCATGTCTGGTCGTCAGGATATAAAGACTGTAGGGTCCATTCCAGAACTGTTGCAGATTCAGGGGCAAGCTGGGCATGTTAGTATCCCCGAAGCGGAGTTCTCTCTTTTCAGCAAGTGTTCTTTCCTCCCAGTGGAACTCGAAGATCAAGACTCTCCCCAGCAGAGTTGGTGGTGGGTCCTGTCATTTATTTTGTCAGGGATACTGTGTAATATCAGTTCACTCTCCAGCAGAAATCCAATCGTACTGTGCACATCTGCTATTCCCCAGCAGAGTTATATTCCCCAGCAGGATGCTACTTCAACAAGGTGTTTGGTTTAAGTTCCTAATTTCCCAGCTGAGTCGACTTCACTCTTACAGCATTTATTTTGCTGGAATAATTCTGTAGCACCTGGCTATCCCCAGCGGAGTTGGCATTATCTTCAGCATTTATTTTGCTGAAGCGGTTCCTGTATCCCAGCAGGTGGGGAGAGCACTTGCTCAAATGAACTACCAAACACTCAAGATCTCGGCATGAGATATTCAATGATAATGTCAGTTTCGGCAGTATTCCCCACAGAGTTACCAGGATAAGTCTCTCTTTATTCCCAAGCAGAGTTATTTGTCATCAAAAGGTTTCATGAACCAGAATTTTAGAAGTGGCCTCCGGGCATCAGAACAGACATCCGGTAGTTTGGTTTCCAGATATCCCTAGTAGAGTCCGCCTCAAAGTCGCTGTCACGTCAGTGCTAAGACGTTTGTGGGTCGGGACCAGTGAAGAAGTGAGTCCTGACGTGGACAAGTTGTATTTCCCCAGCGGGTCGAAGACGCCTGAGTCCTGACGTGGACAAATCAAGACGAAACATGGGTCCTGACGTGGAACGAAGTTGTTTCCTTACGTGGAAAGATTGAGTCCTTACGTGGACATATCAAGCCAGAGTCCTTACATGGACAGATTGATAACGTATTCATTACGTGGAAAAAGATCATTCCTTACGTGGAAAGATTGGAGTCCTTACGTGGACAGATTAAGATTGTGTTCCTAACGTGGAAAGATGGAGATTCCTTACGTGGAAAGATTAGAGTCCTCACGCGGACATATCAAGATGGAGATTCCTTACGTGGAAAGATTAGAGTCCTTACGCGGACATATCAAGAGGATATTCCTAACGTGGAAAGATGGAGATTCCTTACGTGGAAAGATTTGAGTCCTCACGCGGACATATCAAGATGGAGATTCCTTACGTGGAAAGATTAGAGTCCTTACGCGGACATATCAAGAGGAGATTCCTAACGTGGAAAGATGGAGATTCCTTACGTGGAAAGATTTGAGTCCTCACGCGAACATATCAAGATTGATTCCTTACGCGGAAAGATTAGAGTCCTTACGCGGACATATCAAGAGGAGATTCCTAACGTGGAAAGAAGGTAGATTCCTTACGTGGAAAGTTTAGTCCTGACGTGGACAGATTCAGATCAAGATCATTCCTTACGTGGAAAGATTGGAGTCCTTACGTGGACAGATTAAGATGGTGTTCCTGACGTGGAAAGGTGGGTCCTAACGTGGACGATGTTCTCCTTACGTGGAAAGACAATGTTTCCTTACGTGGAAAGAAGATGGTTTCCTTACGTGGAAAGACGAATTTATTCCTTACGTGGAAAGAAGTTGGTATTCCTTACGTGGAAAGATTGAGTCCTTACGCGGACATATTGATATAGATTCCTTACGGGGAGATAAGTGCATTCCTAACGTGGAAAAGTTTAGTCCTGACGCGGACAGATGGAAAAGAAGTTGATTCCTGACGTGGAAAGAGAAGGTTATTCCTTACGTGGAAAGATTAAGTCCTCACGCGGACATATCAAGATTGATTCCTGACGTGGAAAGAAAGAGATTATTCCTGACGTGGAAGAGTTTAGTCCTGACGCGGACAGATCAAAGAAGTTATTCCTAACGTGGAAGAAGAAGATAGATTCCTTACGTGGAAAGTTTAGTCCTGACGTGGACGGAAAGAAGAAACGGTATTCCTAACGTGGAAAGAAGAAGCATTCCTAACGTGGAAAGAAAGATCGATATAGTATTCCTCACGTGGAAAGATTGGGGTTCCTTACGTGGAAAATTTGTGATTCCTAACGTGGAAAAAGAAAGAGTCCTTACGTGGACAAAGCAAAAGAAGACGTATTCCTTACGTGGAAGAGTTTGACAAAGCAGAGAAAAGTCACCCCTGACGGGGAAAAGCGATGTATTCCTTACGTGGAAAGGTGAGTCCTAACGTGGACAGTATTATTCCTAACGTGGAACGGTTATTCCTTACGTGAAAAGGTGAGTCCTAACGTGGGCGGTGGTATTCCTAATGTGGAAGAGTTTATTCCTAACGTGGACGATTTATCTCTGACGAGAAGGCAGACGAGCCGTCCCCAGCAAAGTTGTTGAAGTTTTTTCCGAGTTGACAGCAGATAGAGTCCTGACGTGGACAAGCAAAGGACGAAGTTTCCGATGATTCAATCTTTTTCAGGATGATGAGAAGAATCCCCAGCACGGTCGCACGAGATCAGTGGGTTGCCGTAACAGTTAAATTCAGCTGATGAATGTCGTTCCCCAAGCAGTGGCGCAGTTTATTTCTGCGGTTGGCAAATTTCTGGGTTCCTAGTATTCAACCGTCTCGTACCGCGAATGTCTGAAGGCTCCGGGCTCTTCACCCAATCGGGTCCAAGCCGCTTGAATAGGGGCAACTGTTGCACCCTAAAATTTTCCCAACCTTATTCACTTGGTTTATGTGTCAATGTCATTAGCATTTGCATATAGAGTCATGTACATAGGTTACTCATCGGCATAGCATAAGCATAGCAAGTCATACAACAGGGGGACCAATCATTATTCTCATCTCTAGAGGCCTATCAAGAGGTTATTATCCTGATTCAATCTCATTCAAGTCATCAGAAAAGAATTTGAAAGCTATCAAGTCAATGGGTCAAGCAGTTAATCTATCTCCTGGCTGAGGGTATCTGGGGATCATCAAGGAAAGTATGAGCTGTGAATTGAAGGCACGGGGAGTATCTAGACATCTTGGAGGACTTAGAAAGTCATTTGGAGAAGGAGACAAGTCATTGGTGTGATCACAAGTATTGCAGTTGAAGACAGTCAACTAGGGTTTCATCTGGGTCAACCCTGGGTCAACTCTAGGTCAATTGACTGATTGAAAGGCATTAAGGGCTATTGGAGAGATGTGGGGTTCATAATTTGACATGGAGAATAAAGATATGTTGTTATGCTAAGAATAAATCAAGAGAAATCAAGGAGAAGAGGAGGTTCTAAATTAGGGTTTCTAGGTAAAATTCCCTAGTTTAGGTCAAACTTCCAAGCAAAATAAGTCAAAATGCAAGCTTCAAATGGATCCTTGGCCAACATGAAACTTGTAGAGGATCTCAAGACCTTTAATTTGAGTGGTGGAAGACATCAAGGAGATTTCTAGAACTCACGTTATAGCTCTTGCAAGTTAGGGGTCACCAGATGGCACTGAAATTTGTCTGTGCAAGTTGACTGTCTTCTGACAAACTTTTGGCCCTCAAGGATAATTCAAATGGACTTTGAACAAGCAAGAGAGTTGTTCCTAATTGTCTCCCCTTTCCAAAAAGGTATGGTATGCCTTCATATGATTTAGGGAACTCTACTTATGGCTTGTGCAAGACAGGGGTATTTTGGTAATTTGGAATTACAGGTCATTTTTAGCCAATGCCCAAAACTCCTACAAGGAAGCTTCAAATGGAAAACTTCCCAACATCAAAGTTGCTCAAAATGGGATTTTAAGGCTAGGTAAGATGTTGTGAGAGTTTGAAAATGCATGGAGCATGGATATTTTAAAATGGTCAAAATGGCTTGTAAATGGCTTATAAGTTGAAAAAGTTGGAATTGAATTTTGGTTTGAGAGATATACAAATCCAAAATGGGGCATATGATAGATGATTTTGATTGGAAACATCATTTTGAGAACAATGGTTTAGCCACATTTTTGAGTTTAGGCTTAAAAATTGGAGTTTCTTTGTAAATTTGTTATTTGCACTTTAAGGCATCAAAAGGAAAGATGAGAAAATGCTACATAAAGGTTTGTAAGACCTTATTTTCATGTCATAATACCATATGAGGAGAATTTAAGTAAGATTGCATGGTTTATCATGAGATGGCATGAGATTCACTCAAGATGACAAATTCAAAATCTCATTACGTGATACATTCTAGAAACTTCATGGAAGGTTCTACAAACTTCCACACATTTCTATTCTCATCTATATAAGCCCTAGAGTGACTCCATGCATTGGTTGGTGATTCTAAAAGCTTGCATGCTACACTTTGATTCCTTCACTCCAAAATTGCATTTTCATTCCAAACTCCATTAAAACACCATCAATCACTACAATTCTGATCATCATCATCATCTATAATCAACATTGAGCATTTGGCAAAGGAAAGGCTCAAGAATTCGTGGCTGGATTATGAGATCTCCAACTTCACTCCAACTTGCATGAAGAGTTGAATAGGTTGATTCAAGAAGATAGAACAAGAACTACTGCAACCAGAGGCTTCAACATTCATCAAAGACCATACAAAGCAATTGGCAAGGTCTGAATTGGAGGAGAACCATCATCACCATCATCACTTGCTAGGTATGCATTTTCTCATGAAACTCTCTATTTATCCATAGTTCAAGCATGTTGTTAGGAGAAATCTAATAGAGACCAATTAGGGATGTTGTATGATGAGTTTAAGGGCTGTTTGTGAGGTTTGCTTCCATGGTGTCAATTCTTTAATGATCAAGAACTCACGATTTAGTGTACTATAATCTTAGGTATTAGGCTTAGGATAATCCCCATAAGATGTAGTACATGATAGGTTAATATGAGACCATTTGATTACCATGCAAACTAAGGTGCGAAAATGGTGACCACCCCTTGTAGCCTTCGTATTTCTTTCTTGAGGGAGAGTTAGAGAATTCTAGTACCATGGCTGTGTAGAGGGAGAAGAGTAGATGAGTTTTCATCTTTGGATCGTGAAAAATGGTGGAGAAATGAGAGAGTTAGAGAGGGTGGAAGTTGCTTGCATGAATTCTGTTTTTTAGAAACCCTAAGTGTCCAAGGTAGAAGAGATAATCTCTACCATTGATTCATGTTGGGATATTTGACTTTGTCCCTCAATCCAGCGGCCTAGATTTTATTAAACTTCAAAAATTCATAACTAAATGGAAAATGCATATTTTTAACTCATTCTTTTTTTAACATTTTCCTTAACATGTCTAGAAAATTAAAAAAATATAAAAATTGTATTTTACATTTTTTTCGCATTTTTTCCATATTTTACAAATAAATGCATATTTTGAAGGTTTTATTTCATACATGATCTTGTAGATTTTTGTTCTTGCACTTAGAAATAGATTTTTTGCCCATTCTTTTTTGTGGTGATTAATATTGAGTTGTAGTATTCCCAGAATTTATTACTAGATTTTTTAGAATAAAATTTGATTAGTTTAGATAATTGAACTTAGGATAGTTTAATTAGGGTTTTTAAGTAGTATACTTGAACTTCAACATTTCATTTTTGAAAATTCATAACAAATTAGAAATTGCATATTTTTAATTCATTCTTTTTGCATCATTTTCTTTAAAGAGTCTAGAAAATTATAAAAAATAAAAATTGCATTTTATTTTTTATTTGATATTTTTCCCATATTTTCTAAATAAATAGCATTTTAAAAAGTTTCATTTCATGCATGATTTTGTTAATTTTTGTTCTACTAGATGCTTTAATATTTTTTGTCCATTCTTTTTAGGTTGTTTAGTTTAGACATTAAACTTGTAATTCAATTTAGTACCCATTTTTAGAAATCAAATTTAGATGCTTAGTGTAATTGTGAATAACATGAACAAACTAGGGTTTTAGGTGATGACTTAGGAGGCTTGATTCCTTTCCCTTAGGACTTAGGGTTGAATAGTTTAGCTATGGGACTATAGGGGCTATGGGTAATTATTAGATCCCCTTAGAAAAAGTCAGCATTCCCCTACTGCTATTAATGTTCTGTATATATCTGATTGACTGGTGTGGTGTGCCCTCTGGGGATTATTGCTTGCTTGCTTGGGTATTGGGATTGTCTGGGGACTTGGGAGAGTTGAAGACTTGAGGAGATGGAGACCATCGGAGAGCCAGAGATTGAAGATCAACTGCCAGAGTTGGAAAGGAGGTTCTTGCTAGCAGCTGCTGAGGAGACTAGGGTTTAGGAGCTAGGCAGAGCTCTAGATTAGAAAGCTTGTTTCTCAAACATAGATGACTTTGTTTGCCTCTATCCTTTCTCTATGATTCAAAGTCTCTTTCAAATATCCACCTCCTTCCTTTGGAAGGATCAGTGAATATATTTGAAAGATAGAACTTTTGAGAGAAACCTGTCTGTATAATGTTAACAGTTAATGAGCCACCCTTGGTAGGCAATTTACTGTTTAACATTCCTCTCCTCTTGTTGACTGATGTTCATCCCTGACGATTGGAGACTTGAAGAAAAGCCATTGCTTATAGAAGACTGATGATCAAAGCCCTTGCCTGAAGGCCATGAAGATGGAGATTGATGCTTGTTGAAGCCTGTAGCTGATTGGAGATTACTTGAAGCTAGATGTTGAGTCAGAGCTGCTGATGCTGTTTCTTTTGCTGTTGTATTTCATTGCTGATGTATTGATTGGTTTTCTGGACTATATTGTTTGCTGTTTACCCTGTTGGGTTGAAAGTGAAGCCTGTTCACTTTTGCCTATTGTTTTCTAGGTTCGAGGTTGAGTGGGACTCCCTTGCCTCGCTTGTACTGTTGCATCCATGCATTTTACCGCTTTATTATATCTGTTATTGTTTCTGTTTCTGCCTATCCCGTAGGATCTCTGTTTCTCTCTGTGCAAGAGAGGAACATGATAGACACTAGGTCTTAACCCATGCATGATAACATTAGGTTAGTTTGATTCCCTTCGCAACCATAGGTTAGAGTTCTATCTCTTCTTCCTCAAAACAACAGAAAAATACGTAATAAGGGTTCTAACACAATAAAAGACACTTCTGGCGTAAAAGAAGTTGAACTCATCAAGACGTCATTTTTGTCCGCTGGGACTGTTAATCAGAAAAACCTTTTTCAGAAGGAATAAAATCGACCAAGGCAGACTTGTGTCGTACGTGGCCCGAACTACGTTTGCTCTGATCTTTCATGCCGTGTGAAAGTACGTAGGCATAGGATGCGATATCCTAGCGAGCAACCTTCCCCTCCTTTCCCGTAGGTGATGCGTGTTTTTCGCAAGTGTACGAATCACGTCAAAGTAATATAAAAGATTATCGAATCCACAGAGACCAAGTGTCAATCTATCGTACCTGTTGTTATGGTGTTTATCTAAGGCAACTATTTTTAAGGGTTTTAGTAAGGGTGCAAGGGTAAATAAAATTATAATTTTAAATAATAAATAAAAGACAGGCTCGAATGTAATTCACGTAATCAATGATAATCCAGTACTTGTTAATGGAACTACTTATGGGCAATGTTTTCTCCTTTGAAAAGAACTAATTTAACAGGAACTGTCGCTTTCGCGTATTCAGAACCGAGTTGTACTCTCTAATCAACCCCTCCTATTGTCACGGATAAAAAGGTGCGTACTGCGTTAGAGTAGTAAACCTATTTTTAAGAAATATAGTTTCTTAACAAAGTTGAAAAGTATTTTAACCTGGACTTCTTAGCAAAAAGAGGTTCTTATGAACCAGACTCTAAATCTCATAACGCGTCCGAAAATCGTTTTAAAATCTCTTTTCTTTTTAATCTAAAAACTCCTAATGAACTATACAAAGCGCTTTTGGCTGTTTTTGAAATAGTTAAAAACAATTACTTGAATTGAAAGATAAAATAGCCCTTAGGTGTTTCCACGAACAATTATACTGATTACTGGTTTAATTACGATCCTTACATTCTAACCTTTATGGGATTAGTTAGACATGATAAAGTAAATATTCTTTTTATAGTTTTTCATATGAGTAATTTAAAGCGAGTGCGGGAAGTAAACAAAGTAAATGTGCGAGTGCGGGAAGTAAACAAAGTAAATGTGCGAGTGCGGGAAGTAAACAAAGTAAATGTGCGAGTGCGGGAAGTAAACAACGTAAATGTGCGAGTGCGGGAAATAAACAACGTAAATGTGCGAGTGCGGGAAATAAACAAAGTAAAGTGAGAGAAAATAAATAAATGTAAAGCAATGCGGAAAAATAAAATACTAACTGGAATTAAAATGGCGGCAGGATTAACTTCCTCCAGAGTGCTCCAAAACTCGAACCACAGACAGATTACAGACTCGATCACTCGATTGCAGAGGCACCCCGATGTGGAATGGCAACTGCTTTATAACTGATATATGCCTAGAGAATTCTAATTCTGGATGAAGAAAAACGAAAATCTAAGGTCCTATTTATAGGAGAAACTGGAAGCGCGAAATGACCGGGACGCCCCTCCACTAAAAAGTGGAGGTTGAGGATTTTTGCCTTGTGGCGCCCGCCACAGGCCTATGGCGCCCGCCACGGTCCCTACAGGGGATGATGTAGTGGGGATCGTGGGTCTTGGAGGTTGAGGAGTGGTCTTGAGACGTGGCCACGTCATGGCTAACCCCATGGCGCCCGCCACAGTGGGTGTCGTAAGTGCAAAATGCTGAATTTCTAGGTTTTCGTCCGTTTTCACTTCTTTTTCGCTCCTTTTCCCGATTCCAGCTCCGATTATTATAAAAACCTGAAAACATAAGAAAACAAAGCAATAACAAAGCAAAACAACAATAAAAGCTAAGAATGCATGCGAAATCGGAGTCAGAAATACGGTGAATTTTAGTGTGATCAAATTCTCCCACACTTAAACCTTTGCTTGTCCTCAAGCAAACATTAAAGCTTAAGAAAATATGGTGTCAACACTTGTCTTTGGGCTAAGGGGATTCTAAGTTCAAGTCAGGATGCAGTGACAGATACTAACTAAGTGAACCACGGGTACCATAGTAACACAAACACAGACTTCAATCCTATATTAACCACTCCATGTCATCCCACGATACCTAGGCCTATCTTCTCATCTTTTTGTGTCCTTTTCATTCAGGCGCAATCACATTAAGCCCGTTATCCGTACATGCTTCATAGTAGAGTGACCGGTTAGTGATTCTGATCCATAACATAAGGTTTCTGGCACATAAGCATGTGTAAACCTGTTTTTATTTCGCCTAAATGTAGCTGCGGGGGATCGGATCGTAATCCGCCCTACCAAGTTCAGTGCCAGATACCTCTGAACCAACTAACAATAGGTGACTTGCAATTTTTTTCTTTTTGTGGCAAAAATTTTTTCTTCTCTTTTTTTCGGTTTAAATGACTTTGTGAGGGTCACCTATACCAGAGTTTGCCTTTTTTTCTTTTTTTTATTAGCACTGGATCATTCACTTATATTCATCGGCCCCCTACGTAGAGTATGCTTAGGCCGGAGCTGACTGCTAAAATAAACTACTTAGGACAATTTTTTTGAATGATAGTAAAGGCCATGGTGGTGGGGTTTAGGAGTGATTCCTATATTCAAGAGGTCTATGGTGCTAAAATGGTTCTGATGTTTCAAAAAGTTGACCTAAGTCACCACATCCTAATCTAAACCTGTCTCAAAGCCCAAAAAACATGTGAAACAACATTGTTTTCTTTTTAAAAATTTTCTGGTAAGGCTAAGGAAATGGGAAAAAATGAAAATGAACTAAAAAGACACTATACTGGTGACTCGTCAGACTCATGCATTATCTAAGAAAAATAAATTACTGAAAAGGGAAATAACTGAAAGGGAATTAACTAAAAAGGGAAATAACAGAAAGCAATAAAATCCCCTCCCACACTTAAATCGAACATTGTCCCCAATGTTTCGAAATAAGATAAGGGGGGTAACCTGGAAAAAGACTACTGAGGAGGGGCACTGGTGCCTTCGCCGTCCTGATGTGATGGTCTGGAACGACGGGATCTACTACGATGCTGGTCCCTCCGGTCGAGTCGTGCTGATAAAGCAGCCTGAGCACTCCGGACCTCCCGAAGGTTACCCAAGATGGAACCCTGAGTAGCCTCTACAAGCTGGTAGTGTCGGCTGTTGAACTCTCTCTGACGGTTCTGCTCTAATGAAATAGCGTTCAAGGTACGGCAAACGTTGCTATAGGAACGATCCGAATCCAATCGCGATTGTTGCATGAAGCTCATATTGTCCGTCAGCTGTTGTGAAATAGTAGAGAGAAGGCCATCACGCCTTTCCTCTCTAGCTGTCATATCATGCCACATCTCCTCGGTGACAAAGAATCCAGGAGCAGTACCTGCAACAGGGTTAGAGGAAGATGGTGCAGTGTGTGACTGTGAAGGACGATGGGGGGACACGTGAGGGATGGGAGACTGCTCTCTCCGATCATACTCATCATCAGTGTCATGTGCCTCCCCATCGGGAATATTAGGAGGAAGTGGACCCAAAACACGTGGAGCATTAAGATCATAGGTCCAGTTCCTTTCATCACGTACATCAGTACGTCTACTGCATGGTAAAGCAACAGATGGGATAGCTACCCCATGAACCATCAACTCATAACCACCTTCTCTCCTTGTTCGGCACAATTTCATGTCTTTCAAAAATTTTAAATTAATTGTGCGAGGAGGTAGTGGTTCAAGTGTAGCTATCTCATCATTCAGGCCAAGAGCCCGAGCAATAGACGTAACAAGCCCTCCAAAAACAATCGGTCCTGTTTTATTAGTAAATAAAGTCATGTGGGCAAGCATAAACGGGACCGGATTGATGTGGGTTCTAGTGAGGCATCCTTGCAAAAATAGGAGTTCACGAGCATTAACCTTGTTTGGACTTTCCCGGCCAAAAATAGTACATGCCAAAAGAAGTCTAAAAACTCTTATGGCCGGGTTGTGAATGGTCGATGCAAGTATCCCTTCAAAAGAATTAATTGAAGTACTTGAAAGCCTTAGCCAGAAGGTAAATACCTCGGCCGACCATTCAGCATCCAAAGGTGCCTCACAAATCGAACCTTCCCTATGAGGGATTCCTAACAAATCTGCTAGCTCATTGGTACTGAATTCATATTCAATTCCAAACAGTCTAAAAATAGCAGTACCGACAGTGCTAGCAGTGTCAGGACTGACAGTGTATATCAAAGAACTCAAAAACTCAGTTGTCAGCCTCTCATAGGTAGGTTCCTGATTAATGAAAATATTATGCAAGCCTAGAAATTCTAATAAATTAAAAACACTATGATAAATACCCAAAGCATACAGACAATTATCGTCGACGTACCTAGTCGAGAGGATTTCTCGACTTTGAAGCCTCTGAATAATTTTCCGTTGCCTTTCGCCCGGTCTTCCATCACGAAGAATAAATCCGTTGAACTCCATTGTTGAAAAGCTCCTTAGGTAGTGAAAATAGTAGAAAAGTGGTTTATGAGGGGAATGATAAAGTTTTGATTTTTTTGGTTTTTGATGGATGAAAATGGAAATGGATGTTGGATATGTTTTATGGATGGAGGGTATTTTGGAAATGGGGGAGCTTTAATGGGGTTCAAGGAGGATTTGGAAGGTTGGAAAAATGGGTTTTTGGTGAAGAAAGGGATGAAAATGGGGATTGAATCCCGTATTTGGTGGTGACACGGTGTGGCGCCCGCCACAGGGCCTATGGCGCCCGCCACAAGGCCAATTCCTGGGCCTTGTGGTTTTGGATCCTCCTTTTGGGCCTTCCTTGCACCTTGGTCTTCCGGGGGGGTCTGAATAGCATTTTCTTCTTCTTTTCAAGGCTTGAGGCTTGCATATTTTTTTTTGTAAAGACAAAAATGAAAATATTTTTGTCTTATATTTTTTTCTTTTGCACGACAAAAAAATAAAATACTTAAAAATCAAAAAAGAAAGAGAAAAATTAGTGCATAATATGTATATATATAAGGAATTCAAAGTGCATGAAAATATAAAAGCTGCAATAAAGTAAAATATGTCTGGAAATGCGATAAATAAAAGGAAGTTAAATACTAGGGTAGTGCTGTCAGGGTGGAATGAGTCATGTGGTAGGTTTCTTATCCTGGCTTGATCCACGAATCTCAGCTATCTCCCTCCGAAGCTCGTCGATCGCCTGATGTAGAGCATCGGTCTCTGAGGCATGAGTGAGATCAGAAACCTGCATCTGTAACTCTAAGTCTGCCACTTCCTGCTTGAGCAGGGCAGTCTCCTTGCGGAGCTCATAAATCTGTGTTTGTAGGTCAGGTGGCTGCAGAGACATATTGTTAGACATAACAGTGATTCGGGGAGTAAGAGGTGTAGGAGTGTACTCAGCGGCGGGAGGCGATTTCGGCTCTTCGACAGTCTCTCCATAACCCTCTAGAGCATAACTCCAATTGGCAGGATCATGGACACTGGTCATCAACGGATCTGGTAATGTAAAGTAGTGTATCGCTTCGCCGTCGATCAGCAATCTAAACATGTTGGGCTCAAAAGAAGCCCTCCTCATCAGTCCTCTATCAAGACAAAAATCAATATCCAGGGTGGTGTAGCAGCAGAAGGTCCTGAGGTGCAATAGCTTGCGAGACAAACCCAATGCAGTAGCAATCTGTGTAACAATCCCACCGACATGGATGATTCCTACTGATGATCTGGCAACACTAGCAAGGCCCTTCAGTAGAAAGTTGCCACAAGCAACAGGGCGAGACTGAGTCGCACAAAACAGTAGGAAAATCTCCTCTTCACTTAGCAGTGTCTCTGTATCTGGAAAACCTAGGAAAGAATGTGCTAGAATCATCTGGAAGTACCTCAATGCAGGGTTGTGGATTACCTGAGAAAACTGGGTAGAAGGATCTTGGCTCCCTCCGCCTGATATTTTAGTCCAAAACTTTTCCACTTCTCTGCTCATAAAATACCCCATCGGAGTCTCTGGAATAGCATCAGGAGTAGTCTGGAAACCTAGTAAATCACCAAACCCTTTGTGAGAGAATGAGTAGTCAATCCTGAACAACCTGAAAACAGCGAGTCCATCGGGTCCAGCCCAAGGGTCATGATGAAACGAGCTGAGGAACTCAAGAGTCAAGTTCCTATAAGTGTCGTTCCTGTCGTCAAACTGGTCCCACTGGAGTTGATGGCATAAAAATCTGACGCTTGGCTCTATCCCCAAGGCATCCATGCAGTCTTGGTCAGGGTACCTGGTAGGAGCCATAGGGCGTCTCATGTGAACATAGTAACGCTCTCTCTGTGCATCATCTCTAAAGGCCACGTGCATGTCATCAGGGTTCTGCATTCTGTACAAGGTTAGCAAACAAGTCCTGAAAGCACAAAAAACATTCAACCGTGAGTCCTGACATAATAACAAATTAAAATAAAGTAAGAATAAAGAAATAAAAAGTACAAAAGTAAGAAAAACCATGGGTTGCCTCCCATGCAGCGCTTGTTTAACGTCATTAGCTCGACGACCGATATTTAAACATCATTGGAAGGATATGGTGGATCACTCAGAGTATGGCAGGTGTATGTTGTTGGAATGTCACCTCCTTCGTAGGGCTTCAACCTCTGTCCATTGACTATGAACGATTTACATGTTTGGTTCTTGATTTCAATAGCACCGGATCTCAGGATCTTAGATACTTCGAAAGGGCCAGTCCATCTCGAACGGAGTTTACCTGGAAATAGTCGTAACCTAGAATCGAACAGGAGAACAGGATCGCCTATTTTGAAGTCTCTTCTTATGATTCTTTTGTCATGCCAAGCTTTTGTTCTTTCTTTGTATATGATGGCATTTTCGTAGGCAGATTGTCTGAGCTTTTCTAATTTGTGGATATCAAGGATACGTTTCTCACCAGCTGTCAAGTAATCCAAATTCAAAGTTTTGATGGCCCAATAGGCCTTATGCTCCAACTCAAATGGTAAGTGACATGATTTTCCATAGACCAGTTGATAAGGGGTTGTTCCTATAGGAGTTTTGAAAGCGGTTCTATAGGCCCATAATGCTTCTTGAAGTTTCTGCGACCAATCTTTTCTAGATATAGAGACAGTCTTCTCGAGGATTTGTTTTATCTCCCTATTAGATACTTCCACTTGTCCATTGGTCTGTGGGTGGTATGGTGTTGCTACTCTATGCTTGACTCCATACTTGCTTAAAAGTTTATCAAATATTCTCGATATGAAGTGTGATCCTCCATCACTTATGACTAAACGGGGTGTTCCAAACCTGGGAAATATATAATTCTTGAATAATTTGATGACTACTCTGGTGTCGTTTGTGGGTGCGGCGATAGCTTCAATCCATTTAGACACGTAGTCAACAGCTACTAATATGTACTGATTTCCAAAAGATGGTGGGAACGGTCCCATAAAGTCCATACCCCATACGTCGAAGGGTTCTACTTCTTGGATATTTCTTAACGGCATTTCATTACGTCTTGAAATATTTCCTGTGCGTTGGCATCTGTCACACTTGACAATGAAAGCATGGACATCACGCCACATAGTAGGCCAGAATAGGCCAGCTTGAAGAATCTTGGCGTAGGTCTTAGATGTGCTTGCATGTCCACCATAGGGTGCAGAGTGACAATGCTCAATTATATTATTTACCTCTTCTTCTGGAACACAACGGCGGAAAATGCCATCTTTACCTCTCTTGAAAAGAAATGGATCGTCCCAATAGAAGTTTCTCACATCACTGTAGAACTTCTTCTTCTGGTGGTAGTTTAGATCAGGGGGTATGATGTCAGCGGCTAGGTAATTAACAAAATCTGCATACCAAGGTACATTGCTTATAGCTAAGGATTTATGAAATTGCTCATGAGGGTCTGGGTTATCATCTTCAATGGTTTCTAGTTGGGCTATCAGTCTATCGTAGGCAAAATCGTCATTTATGGGTACTGGATCAGGTTTCAGGTATTCTAGCCTAGATAGGTGATCAGCTACCACATTATCAGTGCCTTTCTTGTCACGGATATCCAAATCAAACTCTTGTAATAATAGAATCCATCGAAGTAACCTAGGCTTGGCATCCTTTTTGCTTAGTAAGTAACGAATGGCAGCATGGTCGGTGTAAACTATAATCTTGGCTCCTACTAGATAAGATCTAAATTTGTCTATTGCAAAAACTACAGCTAGGAGCTCTTTTTCGGTTGTTGCGTAGTTGAGCTGTGTAGCTTCTAGGGTTCTACTAGCATAATAAATCACATGTAACTTCTTATCTTTTCTCTGACCTAGAACGGCTCCAACAGCATAATCACTAGCGTCACACATTATCTCAAACGGCTCCGACCAATCAGGGGGTTTCATTATAGGTGCTGAAATCAGAGCTTGCTTCAGAAGATTAAATGCTTCAGTACATTTTTCATCGAAGATGAACTCAGCATCTTTCATTAAAAGACCAGTTAAGGGCTTTGTTATTTTGGAGAAATCCTTGATAAAACGTCGGTAAAATCCGGCATGTCCAAGAAAACTTCTTATCTCCCTGATAGTCTTCGGCGGTTTTAGATTCTCTATGACTTCTATTTTTGCTTTATCTACCTCTATACCTTTTTCGGAAACTATATGTCCTAAAACAATCCCTTCGGTGACCATGAAATGACATTTTTCCCAATTTAGCACAAGGTTTACCTCCACACATCTCTCCAGGATTTTCTCAAGGTTGACAAGACAATTTTTGAAATCTGACCCACAAACTGAGAAATCGTCCATAAATACTTCCATGATTCCATCCAAATAATCAGTAAAGATAGACATCATGCAGCGTTGGAAAGTTGCAGGAGCATTACAAAGTCCAAAAGGCATTCTTCTATAGGCAAAGGTTCCAACTGGGCATGTAAAGGTAGTTTTTTCTTGATCTTCGGGGTGAATAGGTATTTGGAAGAATCCTGAATATCCATCTAAATAACAAAAGTAAGAGTGTCTGGCTAGGCGCTCCAACATTTGGTCTATGAATGGTAATGGGAAATGGTCCTTCCTAGTTGCTTTATTTAATTTTCTATAATCTATGCACATACGCCAACCTCCATCAGTTCTTTTTGCTACAGGTTCGCCCTTCTCGTTTTGCACGACTGTGATGCCTCCCTTTTTAGGTACTACATGCACAGGACTCACCCATTTACTGTCCGAGATCTGATATATTATACCTGCCTCTAGTAACTTAAGAACTTCAGTCTTAACTACAGTACTCATTATAGGATTTATTCTATGTCGGTGTTCTCTAGAAGGTTTTGAATCTTCTTCAAGCAAAATCCGATGCATGCATACGGATGGGCTTATTCCTTTTAGATCAGAGATCTTATATCCTAAGGCTGAGGGGTACCTACGTAAAACTTCTAACAATTGATCGGTTTCTTCTTGGTTTAAGGTAGCACTGACTATAACTGGACGGTTCATATCTTCATCAAGAAATTCATATCTCAGGTTTTTAGGCAGTTCCTTAAGTTTTACGGTCGGTTTTATAGGGCAAGGCATAGGATCTGGGGTAAGAGATAAACATTCGTGAAGGTTATCATCAATGTAGGGTGTTTTATAATTGTCATCTTCCAAAATAAGGGTTGATGGCAATTTTATAGATTCAGTTTCTTCTTCTTGTTCTAATTCCCTAATACATTCTTCGATGATATCTAAGGCATAACAAGAATCTCCTATCACAGGTGCCATAAGAAATTTTGACAATATAAATTCTATCTTCTGGCCACCTACCTCAAAAGTTAGTTTTCCATTTTTAACATCTATTACGGCTCCAGCAGTCGATAAGAACGGTCTACCTAGGAGGATTGGTATGTCGTCATCTTCTTTAATGTCCATGACAACAAAATCAGTAGGTATAAACAGCTGACCTATCCTAACAGGGACGTCTTCAAGTATGCCTATAGGGTATTTAACGGATCTATCGGCTAATTGAAGTGACATCTTAGTAGGTTGTAATTCTCCTAAGTTTAATCTCTCACAAACTGCTAAAGGCATTAAGCTCACACTAGCTCCTAAGTCTAGAAAAGCTTTTTCGATGACATGATTCCCCAAAACACAAGGAATGGAAAAATTTCCGGAATCTTTATCTTTCTTTGCTAACCTATTTTCGGAAATAGAATTACATTCCACGGGTTTCGGATCTTCGAGTCTACGTTTATTTGTAAGTATGTCTTTGAGAAACTTAGCATAAGAAGGTATTTGGGTGATGGCTTCTGTAAAGGGGATTTCTACGTGAAGTTTTTCTATAACCTTAACGAATTTTTGATATTGATTATCGATTTGGGTTTTCTTTAATCTTTGAGGGTAAGGTATTGGTGGTTTGTATGGCGGTGGCGGTACATAGGTTTTATTTTTAGGTTCTTCTCCTTTTTCTTGACTTTTCGGGGTTTCAGGCTTCTCTGGTTCCTTTTCCTCATTCCTCTCAGAAGTTTCGGGCTCACTTAATCTAGGGTTTAAAGGTTCCTTATAAGCGGTTCCACTTCGTAGAGTAATGGCATTAGCTTGCCCTTTCGGGTTTTGTTGAGGTTGTCCAGGGAACTGTCCTCCAGGTGTAGTCTGTGGGGCTTGGTTTAACGCTACCTGAGAGATCTGGGTTTCAAGCATCTTATTATGAGTAATAATTTGATCAACCTTGGTTCCTAACTTGGTAATTAGTTCGTTAACATGGACGTTATGGTTCATGAACTCTTTGTTTTGTTGTTTTTGAGCAACGATAAAATCTTTTACAACTTCCTCAAAGCTCGGGCTAGGTGGTACAGGTTGCATAGGTTGATTTGTTCTAGGGGCTTGGTAACCTTGTTGTCTCAGAGGTGCGGTATTTTGGATAGGGTTATTATTTTTGTAGGAGAAGTTTGGGTGATTCCTCCATCCAGAGTTATATGTGTTTGAAAATGGGTTCCCTTGGGTATAGTTCACTTGCTCAGTGTTGGTTTCATTCAACAGATTGCATTCGGCGGATTGGTGTCCTTGCGTTCCACATATCTCACAATTCGGCGAAACTGCGGCAACAGTATTCGGAGTTGTACACATATGTTCGACTCTAAGGGCCAACGCGTCCATTTTAGCCTGCATCATGTCTATAGAGCTTAGCTCATGTATTCCTCCTTGGGCTTCCTTCTTTTCCACTGTCGCTCGTTCTACTCCCCATGATTGATGGTTTTGGGCCATATCCTCGATAAGGGCACTAGCTTCAGGGTAAGGTTTGTTCATCAGTGCGCCACCAGCGACAACGTCGATGGTCATTTTAGTGTTATAAAGAAGTCCATTATAGAAGGTTTGGATGATTAGCCAATTCTCTAGGCCATGGTGTGGGCATGCTCTTAATAGTTCTTTATATCTCTCCCAGGCTTCGAACAACGACTCTCCTTGGTGTTGGGTAAATCTAGTTATTAGGTTTCGAAGAAGAGCGGTCTTACTTGGGGGAAAATATCTAGCAAGGAAAACTTTTCTAAGGTCATCCCAAGTTGTTATTGAATTGGGTGGAAGGGAATCTAACCATGATAGAGCTTTATCTCTGAGGGAAAAGGGAAATAATCTTAAGCGTACTGCCTCAGGAGAAGCTCCATTGGTTTTAAAGGTGTCTGCTAATTGAAGAAAGTTTTTTAAATGTTGGTTCGGGTTATCAGTAGCGAGACCTGCGAATTGTCTCTGTTGCACTAATTGCAGCAGGGATGGTTTAAGTTCAAAATTATTGGCTGGGATAGCGGGGTTTACTATACTGGAACTAGGTTCCTCGTTTGATGGTTGGGCGAAGTCCTTAAGAGGTCTTCGATTTTGATCTTCGGCCATAGCTCTCCTATTCCTATGGAAAAATAAACGTGCGCGAGCGTAACGTTCAGGTTCAGCTAGAGGGTCTACTAAACTTCCGGCACTGCGAGTCTTTCGCATTGGCCGGTGGGTAACAACCTTAGTCTAAACGGTATAACTACAGGGTAAAGAAATTTGACGATATTGGTCCCCGGCAACGGCGCCAAAAACTTGATGCGTGTTTTTCGCAAGTGTACGAATCACGTCAAAGTAATATAAAAGATTATCGAATCCACAGAGACCAAGTGTCAATCTATCGTACCTGTTGTTATGGTGTTTATCTAAGGCAACTATTTTTAAGGGTTTTAGTAAGGGTGCAATGGTAAATAAAATTATAATTTTAAATAATAAATAAAAGACAGGCTCGAATGTAATTCACGTAATCAATGATAATCCAGTACTTGTTAATGGAACTACTTATGGGCAATGTTTTCTCCTTTGAAAAGAACTAATTTAACAGGAACTGTCGCTTTCGCGTATTCAGAACCGAGTTGTACTCTCTAATCAACCCCTCCTATTGTCACGGATAAAAAGGTGCGTACTGCGTTAGAGTAGTAAACCTATTTTTAAGAAATATAGTTTCTTAACAAAGTTGAAAAGTATTTTAACCTGGACTTCTTAGCAAAAAGAGGTTCTTATGAACCAGACTCTAAATCTCATAACGCGTCCGAAAATCGTTTTAAAATCTCTTTTCTTTTTAATCTAAAAACTCCTAATGAACTATACAAAGCGCTTTTGGCTGTTTTTGAAATAGTTAAAAACAATTACTTGAATTGAAAGATAAAATAGCCCTTAGGTGTTTCCACGAACAATTATACTGATTACTGGTTTAATTACGATCCTTACATTCTAACCTTTATGGGATTAGTTAGACATGATAAAGTAAATATTCTTTTTATAGTTTTTCATATGAGTAATTTAAAGCGAGTGCGGGAAGTAAACAAAGTAAATGTGCGAGTGCGGGAAGTAAACAAAGTAAATGTGCGAGTGCGGGAAGTAAACAAAGTAAATGTGCGAGTGCGGGAAGTAAACAACGTAAATGTGCGAGTGCGGGAAATAAACAACGTAAATGTGCGAGTGCGGGAAATAAACAAAGTAAAGTGCGAGAAAATAAATAAATGTAAAGCAATGCGGAAAAATAAAATACTAACTGGAATTAAAATGGCGGCAGGATTAACTTCCTCCAGAGTGCTCCAAAACTCGAACCACAGACAGATTACAGACTCGATCACTCGATTGCAGAGGCACCCCGATGTGGAATGGCAACTGCTTTATAACTGATATATGCCTAGAGAATTCTAATTCTGGATGAAGAAAAACGAAAATCTAAGGTCCTATTTATAGGAGAAACTGGAAGCGCGAAATGACCGGGACGCCCCTCCACTAAAAAGTGGAGGTTGAGGATTTTTGCCTTGTGGCGCCCGCCACAGGCCTATGGCGCCCGCCACGGTCCCTACAGGGGATGATGTAGTGGGGATCGTGGGTCTTGGAGGTTGAGGAGTGGTCTTGAGACGTGGCCACGTCATGGCTAACCCCATGGCGCCCGCCACAGTGGGTGCCGTAAGTGCAAAATGCTGAATTTCTAGGTTTTCGTCCGTTTTCACTCCTTTTTCGCTCCTTTTCTCGATTCCAGCTCCGATTATTATAAAAACCTGAAAACATAAGAAAACAAAGCAATAACAAAGCAAAACAACAATAAAAGCTAAGAATGCATGCGAAATCGGAGTCAGAAATACGGTGAATTTTAGTGTGATCAGTAGGTAGGCGAACTACGTTGACTCTGATTTCTCGTTCCAGACGGGAATACGTAGGCATAAAGTGCGATACTTTGCCGAGTCATTTTTATTTTCAGTTTTATTTTCTTTTTAACCCTTGACCTATAGTTTAGATAGAATAACAATCCATACCCGAAAACAAGCGTGGATCCCGTCGAGTACGACGGACGTGAGGGGTGCTAATACCTTCCCCTTGCGTAACCGACTCCCGAACCCAGGTTTTGGTTGCGACGACCATACCTTTCCCGTGTTGTGCGAGGTTTCCTCTGAGCGTTTCCTTTCCCTCCCGTGGGATAAATAACGCACGGTGGCGACTCTTCTGTTCAGCCGGCGCCGATTTTCGCAGTAGCGACACCGGTGAGTTCTCTGTTCGTCAATCTTGAAACAACCTGAAAGATGCAGGAGATAAGATTCGAGCTCAAAAAAGGTACATGCCATGCAATATGAAGATGCAAATGCACACATGTAAATATGCAACAGGTTAATTTCCCCCTCCCCCCCCCCCCCCCCCCGATTCTAGTTCCGGAGAAGAAGCCATAACGACAATGGAGTCCCAAGTAAGCAAGCACAGAATCAGAAACCTCATACATAAACAAATGCCAAGAGGCAGAGTACAAAGGTAAAATCGAATACAACTGAAAAGACCTCGGCCAACAAGCCTGGCGATGGTCAAAGTACAAGCATGAATAACATACAAAAAGAGAAAAACAAAGATAAATCAGGACGGCTGGCGCGCCCGGACATCTCCTAATAGCCTCAACGTCTCCGGATGACCGGGTCTGGAGAGCAGTTCCTGTATTAGTAATGCGTGTCTCCTAACAGTGGATCTCAGCTTTTTGGCATCCTCTACACAGGCTCCCTTGCCAAAACACTCATCCAGCATGCATCTCTTGAAGCCAGCCTTCAGTTCACAACCCCTCATTTCTTTGACCATATTGCTCACTCTAAACTCAGAGTCACGTCTAAGAGATGCCTCTTCAGCAGTCTTCGCATCCTTAGCGCTGAGCTGCTCCTCTAACCGGGAAATCTGCAGCTTCAACTCATCTTCACGCTCCTTCCGGCTAGTAAGCGTGGCATTCCACAAAAATTCCCATTTGGAAAGTCGAGAATAAGCCTTGTTCAGAAGCTCTTTCTTAGTAGCAAGCACACTACTAACACCATTCAGGGCTACCCCCACCTTCTCTCTCCTGCTGGTCTCTTCAGTCAAATCTAAACCCAACCTATTAATCATCTCAGTCTGCGTCTTCAAAGTGAAGGTTGCCTCACTCTTCTCATGCCGAAGCTGGAAAATCTCTTTCTCTAACTCTTCATTTACTCTTTGCAACTCTTCCTTTTCAGCCAGCAGCTTGTTATACTTCTCAATCTCTAATGAAGTAGGTTCCTCAATCACCTGGAGGATATAAAGATTTTGCAGCAGGAAACGGCATCAAAGACTTTTCAACTCTTTCATGGATCCAGAGCCGATAAGGATTATAAGCTCGACTGTCACTCTTGCCAAGCAATGTCTTTCCTCTTCTGTGAACATTACCCCAAGCATGCCTCAATCTGACCAAAACATCTCCATCTAATAAACCCGTGAGATACAGATATTCCTGTATCTCGTCTTCAACCGGAGAGTCTCTCAAAGCATAGCCAAACTGTCTCACAAGCAGAGAAGGGTTATAGTTAATACAACCTTTCCGTCCAATCAAAGGAACGTTCGGAAAGCCACTGCAACTATATATAATATCCGTTTCGAACAGGTTCCGATCAAACCAAACAATGTTCTCAGCATACAATCCCATCAATCGGAAAGACCAATCTAAAGTACCAGCAGTATCAACAAAAGGTCCCTTCTTAGGAAGATGTTCCTGAAACCACCTGTAGAGAAGAGGTACACAGCAAGAAACATTCTTTCCCCGACACTTCTCATTCTTATAGTGAATAGAATGATAAACTTTCACCCAAGAGAGTAGGCACCAGATTCTTCGAGGCAAGAATAAATAAAGCATCTGAGTCAACAAAATCAGGCAAGTTGGGGAACAATACAATCCCATAAATGCAAACAGCCAGAATAGCATTGAAGACAATCCAACATCCATCCTTCGCACACTGCGTAGCCTTCTCAACCAAGAAAGAAAGATGAAAACCATAAGCTCCATTCAGCTTGACCAAACCTTCGGGGAACTCATAAGCATCTAAATTGACAATCTCAGCAAGCTTAACCAACTCAGGCTCAGTATCCTCGTGAATAAAAGGTATCTGATCTAACACAGGAACTCCTAGCATATCAGAATACTCCTCCAAAGTAGGGGCCAAAATAAAATCAGGGAACAAGAAGCATCTCAACTGAGGCTCGTAAAACTGCATCAAGGTATACAATCCAGTCATCTCAAACACAGAAGGTCTGCACACCAAACTGAGCAGTTTCCCATAAGACTCTCTAAACTCAGCCCTCACTCTCTAATTTGCTAGAGCAACAAACCGCAACAAGGAACTGACATCTGGAGAAGGCAACCTGTAAGCAACTGACCTCTTCATGGACTCCATGTCTGGCAAGAAGAACACTAGAATCTGAGGGGAAAAAGCACACCTGCAACATAAATACACGTTAATGAAATGCAAACATGAAAATGCAAATGCATATGCAAACAGGGGATCAAGTGCAATGATGAAGAACTGTGTTATGCTGTATTGCAGCTTGAGAACCAATCAGATCTTCTCCTCAAACCAAACCAACCACAAAAGAACCCTCACAACCAATTCTCACTGATAGAGACAAACCAGGTGTTCTGAGGCCAGAGTTTTCCTGCAAAAAGACCCACCTACCCCTCACAGGTATGTACTTAACTCGCAGACGAGGTACGACATCCTATGCGGTCATCAGCGTCACAGACTTTCAAGAGCGATGATACGATACCCAGAAGGTGTGGCATCATCATCCCTTGAAGAGGCCTCACTTAGCCGAATCCCAAATGATAGGTCCCCAGAGTCGACAACCCTCAAATCCAACAACCTGTCGAGCCCAAAGGCCCAGGCAAGATGCCATCAAAGAGAATCTCGTCTGAGTGCAGATTTTGTAGCTAGCTGGTGCGAGCAAAGCAAGCAGGCTAGCCACTACTTTCTACTTTTAAGTCTATGTGCACTCAAGCCTAGGTCCGACTTATCTCTCAAACTAACCCTCTACCCACAGCACAACAACAATAATATATAGTACTGAAAGTAAAGACAGAAAGATAAATACATACAAAACCCCAGACGGGAAAACAAGCGCTAGGATTGACTCGCATAGGGAACCATTGGAGTCCCCAGCAGAGTCGCCAGCTGTCGCTACTGCGAAAATCGGCGCCGGCCATGACAGAAGAGTCGCCACCGTGCGTTATTTATCCCAAAAGAGGGAAAGGAAACTCTTAGAGAAAACCTAACGCAAAGAGGGAAAGGAATGGTCATCGCAACCAAATCCTGGATTCGGGAGTCAGTTACGCAAGGGGAAGGTATTAGAACCCCTCACGTCCATCGTACTCGATGGGATCCATGCTTGTTTTCTATCTAAGGGTGTGTTTATCTATCTACTCTAAAGGTCTGGTCTAAAAAAGAAAAGAAAATGACTCAGCAAAGTATCGCACTTTATGCCTACGTATTCCCATCTGAAACGAGAAATTAGAGTCAACGTAGTTCGCCTAACTACGGGTTATGGGGAAGGTTGCTCGCCGAGATATCGCATCTCGTGCCTACGTACTTTCATACGACATGAAAGATCAGAGCAAACGTAGTTCGGGCTACGGAAGACACAAGTTTGTCTAACAGTTTTTTTTTATCTCCTTATGAAAGGGCTTTCCAGATTAAGGGTCCAAGAGGACAAAAACAGAGTTTGAATGTTTGTTTGAATTTTTTACGAAAGAACTGTTTTTTAGGATGTTCGCAATCTCCATCGCACTAGAGACTATGGCCTAGGAGTGAATGCTTCGTATGTCACCCAAAGGGCACCACACTAAACATCCAAATTACTGGAGAGAGACCCTCCACCAACATTTTCCCAGATAACTTAAGGCTCGTAACGTACGACTTCAATTAACCTTATTACTGTATTTTTGAATTGTTTTGAGATGAGAAGAGAAAGACACCCTAAAACTATGGTTGAAAGGGAATCTACCTACAGTTATCATGCATGGTTTAAAAACCTAATGTCTGTCATAATTCCCTCTTGCACAGAGGAAATCAGAGATCCTAGGGGAAAACAGCAAAAGAAAGCAAGCAATAAACAATAAACAATAAAATGCATGCCATGCAACAGTACAAGCGAGGCAAGGGAGTCCTGCTCAACCTCAAACCTAAGAAAACAATAGGCAAGGGGAGACAAGCTCCACCTCAAGCCTAAAGGTAAGCAACACAAGAAAACAGACAATACAGCAAAAGAAAAACAGAGGAAGCAGCCCAAGCAGCAACAACAATCTTCTACAGACAACAACTTCAACCTGTCAGCAAAGTTGAATTGACAGCAAAGTTGACAGCAAAGAGTCTTCATCTTCAAGTTAGCTCCTATCTTCAAGCTTCTTCAATTTCATCTTCAAACTCTAGTAAGCTCCACAAGAAAAGAAATTACCATTGAGATCAAGTTACAATGCTAGAAAACCTGATGAAGACCAAAGGAATTCATCAGGAATCAACATGGAAAGAAAGTGCATCCTCAAAAGTTCTACTCATTAAGGCATGCCACTCATCCCTCCAAAGGAGAGATGGGGCTCCCTTAAGAGGACTTTTCATCATAGGATGAGGATAGAAGCAAATAATGCATTCTATTTTTGATGAAAGGAAAAAGAACTAGTTCTAATGGCTCTTCCTAAAACCTTAAACCTATAAGCTTCTAAAAAGCTCCTAAAAGAGAAAGAAAACTCCAAATTAAGCTCCACAAGCCAATCCACAGCAGCTACAAGATTTCCAATACCTCCTCCAAAAAGGAAACCAAGCTCTTCAAGCTCCAAAGCCACCAACAAGATCAAACAAGGCAAGGCACCAAAGAAGGAACACCAAAAGCAACACCTACTTGCAAAATACATCTAAAATAGAAAACTAAGTTGTAAAAATCTAAGAAATTTCCTAAGGGAATATGCATGTTTTAAAATTCTAGGGTTCAAATATCAAAGCCTAAATCAACTTCTAGGTCCACTAAATAAATCCTAAGTTGAATTGTGTCAAGATAAACCATAAGTTGGGAAGGCTCTAAACATCTCACCTAAAACAGAACCTACAATTGTTAAAAAAATCTAATAGAAATCCTAATGGAGCATGCAGATCTAACCTACAACATACTCAAAAATCAAATTCAGAAACCAAACCAAATGATCAAACCAAAATCAACAAAACAGATAGGCAATTATGCAAAATTAAAGAAATAACATAAAAGAGAAAAATGCAAATTAAATGGAAAAATGCAGGAAAATGCAATTTATTGATCCCAGAAAAACACAAATTGAAAGAGGAGCATGGACATATTTTTAAAATATTTTTCAGATCAAAGATGAAATTATTATGGTTTTTGGAATCAATATGCATTTAAAATAATACAAAAATGAAATAAAAGAAATTAAAAACAAGGAAAATGTCATGAGCGTTGGATTGTTTGACAAAGAAATCAGATCCAAGAGCAATGAGCGCGTCCATGCAAGCATCCTAGTCACACGCTGACTGGGATTAATGAAACGCTGTGTTTTTGGTTTTGGAGGCAAATCCTCAGATCAAATGCAAGCCACACGATGCGCATAACAAGTCAATCTTCAACAAGATCTGATGGTCATCAGTCATCGTCCCCAATTCAAATGTCAAACGGAGGGTACTCACAGGTGGTGGCCGGAGAAGACCTCCGGTCGTCTTCTCCGGCGAGATGGTGGTCTCAGGTAGCCAAAAAACATCAAACCTTATATCAAAATGCTCAGAATTTCATAAGGATCTCAGATATCCTATCCAAATTATCTAACTCTCATCAGGTTTTAAAACACGATCCAAGTTTCAGAGATCACATCCAAATTGATCATCACCAAATCATAATTTAATTGCATAGAAATGATCCTCACACTTCCTAGATTAACCTGATCTATCCAAATCGTGTTAAATCCTTAAGATCAAGCTAAACCGTGTCCAAACAGAAATTGCACCTCAACCTAAATTGTCTCTAATTGCTCAGAATTTTGTCCAGAAACGATCTATGCTTCAACTAGATCCTAACCACATGCGCAAAAGGAACTACAGCTTCCTATAATTGTGAGAAATTTGAAGGTTACATACCTGGTATAGATCTATGAACAGATGTATTTAGAGCACGATTCAGCCTTCAAAACTCTCCAGAATCACTCAAGGATGCAAGAGAAAGATGTTATAAGCTTCAATTTGATCTGAATTGGCTTGGAAATGAAATCATGATTTCAACTTGCTCCCTTGCAATTCCAACTGCTATCTCTGATTCCACCATGAAATAAGCTCCAACCTGAGTCTGAAATCATCAAATGACTTATATAGAGTGTGTCTATGGGCTTTAGAGGTTCAATTGGAGCCTAATCCAACAATTTCAATTTTCTGTTTTTCCTTTCACTTTTCCATGTGACAGTCGTGAATTGGCCATGGAACTTGCTCTAGAAGCTTCCTATTCAATTGCAAAATGCCTTGTGAATGCAATGGGACCAAAAGGAACACTTGAATTGCCTTGGTATGTGATTTGGTTATGTTACTTGCTTGTGAAGAAACAACATTGTAACTCATGAAAATATGCCTCAACTCAAAAATCTACCAATGTCATTGTGTTTGAAATGATATTTCCATTCAAAATGAGTATTTACTTGACATGTTTTGGTCACTTAACCATTAATTTGAATTTTTCAACTTTGAATCCTTTTAAAATCTCCCTTTTTAAGCCATTTCAAACCAAATCTTGATATGAGTCAAATCAATTCATCATGACTTCTTAGTTAGCCTAAAAACCACATTTTGAACAAGTTCCATGTTGAACAAAAATCCATTTAACTAGTGCAAGTTGGAGATTTTGACCTATGATTGAAAATGGCCTATAATCGCACTTTCCCGAAATACCCCTAACTTGTAAACCTCATAACATGAGTTCTACAAATCAGATGGAAGACTTATAATACAATTTGGAAAGCTAAGATCATGAGTAACAACTTTCATGTTGTCCAAAAGTTCATGTGAAACCTCCTTCTAGGTTAAAAATAGCTTGGAAGTCAGATGATTTTCACAGACAAATTTCAGAGACATCTGAGGACCTGTAACTTGTCTGGACCATAACTTGAGTTCTATAAATCCAATGTAGGACTTCTAATACTCAAATTAAAGGTATTTACATTCTCTACAAGTTCCATGTTGGACAAAGATCCATTTGAAACTTGTATCTTGACTTATGTGGTCTTGAAGTTAGGTGCTAAATAGGGGATTTTACACTGAAACCCTAATTTAGCAACTTCCCACACTCTTGACTCTTCTTGACTTGATCTTGGCACAACACCACAAATTTCTCATCATATCATTTCATGAACTCCATGACCTAAAAGTTGGCTTTGATACCCGTCAATTGCACAGTTGACCTAGGATTGACCCAGATGAAACCCTAATTGCTTGCACCTCAACTGTGGCTCTTGCATTTGACACAATTACTTGATTGAGTTCTCCCATGGCCCTCTAGGAATTCTATGATCTCCATACACATCCTCCTCTCATATTCAACACTTCACATCCCTCTGATGGTCTTCAATTGATCCTCAAGTTAGGAGCAAATCCACATGCAAGAATCTAAACTCTTAGGTACTCAAATCACCTCCTGATGACCTTAATAACTTCTCAAGCTTGAATAAGACCTCTTGCTAGGCTTCTCTTGATAAGAATCACACTTGATCCCCTTCTATATGAATGATATCATGATATGCAGATGATATAACTATGCAAATTTTAATGCAATGAAACATAAACCAAATAGGAAAAGAGGTTGGGCAAATTTTGGGGTGCAACACTTTCAGCAACAGAGGAGATCGAAAAAAAGAGAGTATCGAGAAAGAGCCCACGAAGGAGAAGAAGCGATTTTGCCGTAGAAAAGCCGAAACCCTAAAAGCTCTCGACCAAAGTTCTCTCCGCCGAAGGCTGAGGTATCCCGAGAATCATTATTGCCGGTCGAAAAGGGAGGAACTCGCAAGCCATCACCGTCCGATTTCATCACCAGAGCTCCATCGCCGCTCCCAATCGTCGGTAAACCCTCGTTCTTATTGATATTTGAGCTGCTTTGATGTTTCCAATTAGTGTTTCAGGTTCACAAATGGGAGAAAGAAAGGGAAGAAGATCGAGAACGAAACGGTAGACAGTGAGAGCAAGGCCGATCGAGAGAAATCCATTGCGATTTGGGATCTTTTAGAGTTGACGAGATTTAGGATTCCGCCGCTTTCCTTTTCCTTTCGTTTGTGTTTTGTTTGTTGGTAATTGTTTGTCTTCAGTATACACACATTCACTTGCACACCAAGATCACACACATAACCCCTAATCATCTTAATCCTTTTTGCTAATTAGTTAATTAATCCATTTATAATCAGTTTTTAAAATAAAAATTAAACTAAATCTTTTATTCATCAAATTATTCAACCTTTTTATATAATAAAAATCACTTGCAATTTAATCTTTTTCCATAATAAAACCTTTTATTTATCAACAACTAGAAATTATTTTATTTAAAACCACCCTTTTATATTTTAATTTGTGCCAAACCTTTTCTTAAAAAGTTTTAATTAATCGATTTATGTTTATTCACCCTTTTCCTAATCCATTCAAAAACCTTTATAATGAAAACTTATTTATGTAATAAATAATTAACGAATCCCTTTTATAATTAAAACCGACTTCACAAACTCTACTAAGAATCCGATACAACTTTTCTTTAAAAATAATAATAATCCAATCCTCCTTTTATAATCGATAATTGAAATAACTCCGACTAATAAATCAAACCATTTTCTCATTAAGATAGGGTAACTTTTCTTAACGCCAATTCAACTTCGCTCCTAAGTCGCTGTTTCGCCTAAAATCAATAACACCCTTAATCAATAACTTAACCAATCAATGTGCACGCTTGCGCATCCACATTCACATACACAATTCACTCACTTGCACCTTAGCGCTTTCATGCGTGTGTATGCTTTTACTTTATCCGTAATTTATTTTACAGCGATTTACATTACCGCATTTATCTTTATCGCCTCGCATTCCGTCTAAAGGAAAAACCTACACATGATTCAACGCTTGTGTGTAGTGCACATCATTTGCATCATACTACCACTTGATCCTTGATCCCATTCAAGTTGATCTTTCTAAGTTAGATCCTACCCTATAGGAAGGACCGTTATCTTTTACAACTTAGATACAAACAAATACAACTCAACTCAAACATTCAAACACAATAGAGAAATAGATGTTAATCATCTTAAGCGAGATAGAATCTCCACCCCACATCAATACAATCAGTATGTAGGGACTTTGCCTTAAGAGAGATAGAGGCGTACTCGTCGATCAATATCCGAGTACTTGAGCCTTTCTCTTAAGACGATGCAAAGACTATCTTCTTACACTTGTGGCTGTTAAATATCCCTTAAAATGACAACTTGTCTTTTCTCCTAAACTCAATCAATCAACCACCCTAAACCCGTAGGAACTTTCATCACTGTCAAAGAACTCCTCAAACCCTTTAGGGGAACTATAGATACTCTGATTACTCCCGTAAGGATATGTAGGCATAAGATGTGATATCTTATCGAGTATACTTAGAAATAAACCCCTAGGCCTTTCAACCATTAAGCAGATAAACCTTAGCAATAGACAAACATAAAACAAGAGGTTCCTGTAGAGTACTACAGAAACTTAGGATGCTAGCACCTTCCCTAAGTTTAACCAACCCCCGAACCTATAACTCTCTAGCTTGCATTTGCATTGCATTGTGAGAATTTCGATCTTTATCCCTTCCTTTGGACAAATCAAAGTTCGGTTGCAAAATGAATTAAAGATTCAAACTAATCAATAGTTTGGTATCCGGTTTTCACCGCGACAGAAATCGCGACTTCACTGGGGACTCCTCAGTGGGTTTCCCTATCTTGTTTCTACTTGTTTATTGCTTTATATTTGTTATTTGTATAATTGTTTACTTGTTTGTTTATTTCTTTTGGGTTGATACTTTTAAGTGGTGAGACAAAGTCCTACACCCGGACTTGAGTGAACTTAAGATAGGATAGTGATATGTTCAAAGAGGCTTATAGGGGGTGGAATCCCGACCAAGCTGACTTGAAAATCACGCTCAATTGAGGCCCTCTCGAAAGTTGTATTGTTGAACGAGTTCTTAATCGTGAAAACATGCACTATATTCGATGTTGGAGCCTATGATATTGAGGACTGTAGTTACCTTAACCCCACTTTGGCCTTTATTAGGATGTAGTGCGGGGCTATGAGGGGGTACCCCCTAAAATAGTGCTACGCGACGCTACACTCAAAAGAAGTTCTCTTGAGAATATTATTAACCACCGAGTACTTGGGAAGTTGATAATATCCGAAAGATGGGCTAATGATTTTGGGAACCTTATTAGAACCTTGTTCTGCAGGTACAATTCACCTTTAGTCCTTAACCTTTGGGAATGGGTATACCCTTGCTCCTAGCTCGTTGCAAACCTAGGGTCTCCCTTGTTTGTTTATCTTTGTGCATCTATGTGTTTACTTGTGTTTGTTGCATTCATAAAACACCACACCGCATTATACTTCATGGGGCTTATCTTTGTTTATAAACATTGTAGGGCACTATGGATCCTAATAGAAAGCACACTTTGAAATACACTTTTAAAAGTCCTAAATTGGATGACCTAAAGGAGTTGGTAACCTTGATTGAAGACCAAGGGAAGTTCAAGAGCAAATATGAAAAGCTGATATCTTTATTGAGTCGCCAAGTAGACGAAGGACTTCTCTCCACTTTATTGCAGTTTTATGATCCGCTTTATCACTGTTTTACGTTTTCAGACTTTCAACTATTGCCTACATTGGAAGAGTACTCCTTTTTGGTTGGTTTACCTATCTTAGAAGAATCTCCCTTCCCTTTCTTGGAGAAGGACCCTGAGGAAAGAGATATTGCTAAGGCTCTTTATCTAAAGGTATCTGACGTCAAATGAAACTTAATTAGTAAAGGTGGTATTTTTGGTTTGACTACGAAGTTCCTAATCAGTAAAGATATGTTTTATGCCGATTATGCGAACAAGACTCCATTCGAGGCAATCTTCGCCTTACTTATTTATGGAGTGTTCCTGTTCCCAAGTTTTAAAGGGTTCGTCGACCTTAATGCGATTAAGATCTTTTTGAAGAACAACCCGGTACCAACTCTATTGGGTAATGCTTATCATTCTGTGCATCTCCGAAACTTCTATGGTGGAGGAATGATCACCTGTTGTGTGCCCTTACTCTACAAGTGGTTTATTTTGCACTTGCTGAGGGTTATGGCATTGATCCACTCAGACATCATTTGGTACAACTGGGCATATGATGGGACTTTAATTATTGATGGTTGTGGTGATTTTTATAATGTACCATTACTTAGTTTTAATGGAGGGATCAATTACAATCCAGTCTTAGCTCGTCGACAGTTGGGATTCCCGTTGAAGGAACCACCTAAGAGTGTTCAAGTGGAGAGCATTTTCTTTAGGGATGACAAGGAACTCTGAGACAAGATTCTGGCTGCATGGGATCATTTGCACAAGAAAGGGAAGAGAAGCCTTGGTAAACTTAATTGTGTGTCCTTGGAGCCATACCTCCAGTGGGTCAGGGAGAGAGCAATCAAACTGAAAATGCCCTATTCTCGTCAAGATCCTATAGCTCCGAGAAGGGAGCCCACTTATGTCTTTATGTCTGAAGCTGAGAAATTAGAGGTTGCCTTGAGTCATGGAAGAACAAGTATCAAGTAGTGGTTGCAGAGAACGATAAACTTCAGAAACAGAAGGATGAACATCAGAAGCAGCTACAGTCGAAGGATGAAGAGTTACTCCCCCACAAGAAGAGGAAAGCCATGGAGGATTTATTTTTCTCTGACCCATAATATACTATTTGGAACCTGATTGTGGACAACCTTATTCGTGAGAAGACTCAGTTGGAAGAAGAGCTCAAGCAGCGGAATTCAAAACTTCTTTAGGGCTTTTCATTAGCTTTTTATTTGGGACTTTTAAAAGCAATCATTTGTAATCCGTTTCAAAATTAATAAAACGTTTTTTCTTTTACCGCAATGTTTATAAATAGTTGGGATCCCATGAAGTCCTATTCATCTTGCATTGCATTCTTTCTTTATTTACTTCAAGAAACTCAATTTTATTTCACAGGTATTGTAACCATGGACTTCAAGAGAGAAGCATTGGAGTACACTTTTCAGAGTCCTAACATTGAAAGCTTAAGAGAACTAGCAAATCTCATTGAGAACCGTCACGCTTTTGCAATAGAATATGGAGAAGTCTTCCGATTCCTCGAGCTCGAGATGAAAGAAGGGCTGTTGGAGACTCTTGTTCAGTTCTAAGATCCGTTGTACCATTTCTTCACTTTTCCGGATTACCAGCTGATGCCGACCCTGGAAGAGTATTCTGATTTCTTGAAGATGCCTGTGACGGCCCGACCAATATTCACCGGCCAGGAAGAGACACCCAGTCACCAAGAAATTGCCAACGCTACTCATCTTAGCCTAGCAGAGGTTCAAGCACATTTAACCACCAAGGAAGGAGTCCTTGGATTCCCAGCTGATTTCTTGATCGAAAAAGTCCGTTACCATGCTGAAAGAAAGGAGGTCCTTATCTTGGAAGCTACCTTTGCTTTGTTGGTCTATGGGATTTTCTTGTTCCCAAAGGTGGATGACTTTGTTGATATGGATGCGATTAAACTATTCATACTCAAGAATCCAGTTCCCACCTTTTTAGCTGACACGTATTATTCAATCCACTCAAAGAATGCTGTAGGAGGAGGACATATTGTTTTTTGTACCGCTCTTCTATATTTGTGGTTTGTTGCCCGCTTAACTCGACATCCGTCTATTTGGGATGAGGTAGAATCACCCCGTTGGTCCGAGATAGTTATGGCCGTTACTCACTCTGACATTGTGTGGTATGACCCTACTTATGGAGGTATATGTATGATTCATAGTATCGGAGGATTTACTAACATACCGCTTATTGGGAGAGAAGGATGCATAAGTTACAACCCCGCTTTGGCCCATAGACAATTTGGGCATCCTATGATCGAAGCACCTGACCAAGCTTTGCTAGAAGGGATCTTTCTCAAGGAAGGAGAAGACCCAGACCTGAAGACCGTCATAATCTATGTCTAGAGATACGTCAATAAGGAAGGGACAACTGCTTTGGGATTCCCTAATGACGACGCTTCTGAAAACTATCTACACTGGGTGTGAGAGAGGGCTCTCGACCTCAAGATGCTGTTCCCTTTTCATGAACCTATGGTTTTGGATTTTCATGATCCAGATTGGTTTGATGTGAGTGAAGTAGATCAGTTGAAGGCCGCTTTGGATGAGGCTCGAAAACTGAAAGCTGCTTGGAGGAACAAGTTTTTCACCCTCAAGGTAGAGAAAGAGAAGTCCCAGAAGCTGCCGGAGATGGAATTTGCAAAGAAGAGAAAGGCGCAAGAGGATTTATTTTCCCCTCACGCCTCTTCTGGAATTATCGCCAGAGATGATCTCCCCCCAGTTGTCGTAGCTTGGAAGTAATGTGTCGATAGACTCATCAATGAGAAGGTCGAGTTACAAGAACGTGTCAACCAGCTAGAAGAAGAACTTCGTGCGCAGAAGGAGCATATGGAGTAGATCTCCAAGTTTCTCTTTTGCTTTTGGTTCAATGTAATAAGCTCTTAAAAGAGTACTTTGCTTTGTAGTGCCTCTCTAATATCAAATTAAATAAGTTTTTTCCAATGTTACAATACCTAAGATGCTTTGAGTTTCTTGAAGTTTCATACTCATTCGCATTTCGCATAAGCATAGCATTGTTTGCATTCTAGGGTCTCGCTCTTGCTTCATCTTTGCAGACAAGCTGAATCACCAATACAACACTCGAGCTAGTCAACGCCAAAAGATGGATCAACTAGAACAGGAAAACAGAGTACTCCGTGATGAGGTTGCAACTCAGAAGGAAAGTTTGGAGAGGTTGAACGGATTGGTCGAAGCTTTGTCCAATCAAGCTGCACTCAATAACCAAGATGTTCAAAGGACTGTGATCTTTGAAGTGACGCCAACACCGATCCCAGTGGTGTCTTCTGTTGCCGAGATGACCTACAGTATGCCTCAAGGTTTCCCGTAGGGCTTGTCTCCCAATTTCTTCTCGACCGGCTACTGTCCGTCTGTGTTTGAAATCCCTACTGTGACCGCTGTCCAAGCTACTCCTGTAGTTTCTGTTGTGAAGACTACTGCATCTCCACATGTGAATGATGTTCCGTATATTCTGGATGAGCCCATTTTACAGGGTTCGCCGACCGAAACTGTGGGTTTGGAAGAAAGGATGGATGGGTTTCAAGACCAATTTTCTGAGATGCAGAAGGAGTTGAAAGCTCATCGTGGGAAGGATTTGTTTGGAAAGAGCGCTTCTGAGTTGTGCTTGGTCCCAAATGTCAAGGTTCCACTGAAATTCAAGGTCCCTGATTTTGAGAAGTACAAAGGGAATACTTGCCCTCAGAGTCATCTTATTATGTATGTGTCGCGGTGAAATTTGGATACCAAACTATTGATTAGTTTGAATCTTATTCATTTGCAACCGAACTTTGATTTGTCCAAAGGAAGGGATAAAGATCGAAATTCCCACAATGCAATGCAAATGCAAGCTTGAGAGTTATAGGTTTGGGGGTTGGTTAAACTTAGGGAAGGTGCTAGCATCCTAAATTTCTGTAGTACTCTATAGGAACCTCTTGTTTTATGTTTGTTTATTGCTAAGGTTATCTGCTTAATGGTTGAAAGACCTAGGGGTTTATATCTAAGTATACTCGATAAGATATCACATCTTATGCCTACATATCCTTACAGGAGTGGAATCAGAGTATTTGTAGTTCCCCTAAAGGGTTGGAGGAATCCTTTGACTGTGGTTAAAGTTTCTACGGGTTTAGGGTAGTTGATTGATTGATTTTAGGAGAAAAGATGAGTTGTCATTTTAAGGGAGATTTAACCGCCACAAATTGTAGAAAAATATTCTTTGCATCGTCTTAAGAGAAGGGCTCAAGTACTCGGATATAGATCGACGATGTACGCCTCTATCTCTCTTAAGGCAAAGTTCCTACGGTATTGATTGTATTGATATGGGATGGAGATTCTATCTCGCTTAAGATGATTGACATCTTTCTCTAATGTTTGAATGTTGTAGTGTTGTTTGTTCTTGTTTTCCTATGTTGTAAAGATAAAGACAAAGGTCCTCCTATGTTGTAGGATCTATCCTAAAGATCAACTTCAACGGGATCAAGGATCGAGTGGGAGTATGATGCAAATGATGTGCACTACACACAAGTGTTGAATCATGTGTAGGTTTTTCCTTGGGACGGCATGCGAAGCATAAGTATAAATATGATAATGTAAATTGCTGATAAAGTAAAAGCAGATAAATAAGGCATACACAGACTCATGAAAGCGCTAAGCTGTGTGAGAGTGAGTGCAAAATAAATGCACGCTTAAGTCATAGTCAAAAGTTGGAGATATCCAAAATGTGATTGCCGAGGACCGAAGTTCAATTCAGGAAATAACTGAAGAGAAACTGTCAAGTAAGACTCGACCATCGAGGTATGAGTTCAAATGGGATGTACTAAAATAACCGTCTTCCACGAGGATCATTCTTCATGGGGAAATAGAAATATGACGCTCTTTTTGCCTAGGGCTGACAATTCTAATTGGAAGGAGAAGAAGCGCCCAACCACTCAGGGATAACCACGACCAAAGAGACAGAACAAACCAACGCAAAGATGCAAAATGCATATGCCATGCTATCTATCTATATGTTATGCGTATGTTGATACCGACAAAACAAACGAACAGAGGCAACCAAAGATCAAACATCTTGGAACAAACATCCGACCAATCTTCAAAGATAGAAGTATCACTGGGGATAGGTGGAGAACCATATATGGGATCACACTCCTGCTTCAGAGCTTCAAAGCTTCTTATGGGGAATAGAGATCAATCCACTTAGGGGTAGAACACCTTGATCTTGCTTGAAGACTTTATCAGGATGAATCATAGTTGTCTTGTTGAAGATGAGAATAAAGATCTACTAGGAGTGGATCTAACTCAAAAGGGAGGAATTCCATGGATAAAATAAATATCCATTTCGATAAGGAATCCTGGATCATCATAGTCATTGAGAATGTTGTAGCCAGACTCAAATGGGATGAAATAAACATCCATTTCATTGAGGAAGATCGGTGTTGTAGAAGAATCAACTGAGAGTATAATAACATCCACTTCACTAGGAAGATGAAGTTGGAGAAAATTCACTGAGGATTAAGATACCATGCACATCACTGGGGAAGTGAAGTTAAGCAAATCACTGAGAATTCTCAAGTCATCAACTGAAGATTTCTTGTATTGAATGTCACGACCACCTGGAGTAAAAAAAAAATACCGGGGACATGAAGAATGTTGTGAAATTTGTATTGAAGACTGCGTGGTATTCGCCATTTGAACAATAGTTGTTGCACATGGATAAGATGATATTTGCTTCTCAAATTCCCCAAGTCCTATGGTCATGAGAAGAAGTCGTTCCAAGAGGATTTTACAGGAAAACATGGCGTCCCATTATTTTCAAACTCTTGGAGAGATTCCTCGAATCTCGACGTAACTGACCCTGATTGTCGGTACTATGGCTGAGTCTTCGAAAATAGCTTTTCAGGTGAAGTCGAATTTGCACAGAATAACCACTTGGAAACATTATTGCCCCAGTTTAATAGAGTCTTCAAATTTATCATCAACATTCGCTATGTAATCTTTCTAAGATATCAAGCGAATTTAGCGAATCAGAAATGTTAATTTCGAAGTTGTTAATGCAACACACGTTTGTCTTGAAGTTTTGAAAAGAGATATCACTATAACTTGTGACCCAAATCGCTAGTTAGGATATATTTTATAAAGCCAATCATCAAATTGAGCATAGCTCATAGGAGTCAGGAAACGTTATCTCACTAAGTATGCTTTCGAAGTAAACCTTACTTCAATTAGGACTTTTAAGGTTATATCGTGGTTTAGTTTACGATTTGTAAAACAAAGGAATAAGGGTCAAAGCATATCTGTACCCACCCATTTTTGAAAGATGTTCACTTTCTTTGAAAGGTTTTAAGTGTTCAATCAAGCTGATTGAAAATTGCCCTGCCCCAGGTTTTAAGAAAAAATGAGGTTGAAAAGGGTTAAAAAGATTTAACTTCCTTATATCTCTGGTATTTGAGAGGTTTGAAATAATTCCTTACATCATCAGCAGGTTTTATTCGAAAGCATACAACAAGAGACCCTGAGTTTTACTTCGTCATCCTCCTTCCAATTCTTCACCAAAGTGAGAAAGATTGGGTAAAGTTGGCATTATAAATTACGAAAAACATTTGACGAGTGAAACGAATGGATTTTTTCAAGACAAACACTTATTGCACTACTTATTCAAAATAACATGTTCTTACATGCCAATTATGATTTTAATCAAAGAAATAAAAAGTACACATAAGCAAACACGATAAACAGGTGATCCGCATAACAGTGTTCCATTCACGATTGGGCTTTCTCCCTTGAAGGTTAGCACTTCATCATCTATCATTTCTTGAACTTTCTCTTGAAAAACTTTGCACTCTTCAATTGAATGCCCTAACACTCCATCATGAAATTCATAGCCGGCGTTCGAGTTGAACCACGGTGGGTGAGACTTCATGATTCTAGTCTTTCTGGGTGTCATCACCGAGTTTCGGATGAGATGCGACCATAATTGACTGTAAGTCATTGGTATAAGATCAAACCATCGAGTTTCTTCTTTCGGAACACTCAGAGGTGTTTTCTGATATTGAAACCGTCTTCGAACCTGTCGATTCTGATGTTGATTTGGAGAAGTTAATCATTGTTTACGAGGTAGTTTTCATTTACGCTGAGCAGGCGCTACATACCGATGTTGAGGATAAGGTACTGGAACCGGATCTGGCAGGATTTGAGAGGAATCCCAAGCTGCATTAACGTTAATGCCTCTTTCCTCTAGGGAATCATCGATTGAAATTTCTTCATTAGCTTGGTTGTTCGAGTCATCTTGGATTCTTCCACTTTTGAGCGCATTCTCAATGTTTACTCCAACTTCCACAATTTTGGAGAAATCTAATGGCACAACGTCTACCATCCTAACATAATAAGAGTATGGCAGTGTTCTTATAAACATCTTGGTTAAATCTTTCTCTGGAAGTGGTGGACGAACATGGGCTGCCAACTCTTTCCATCGTTGCGCGTATTCCCTGAAAGATTCATCATCATTCTTACTCATTCCTTCTAGTTGATCACTGTCTGAAGCCACGTCCAAATTATAATTGTATTGCTTCACGAAAGCCTCAGCTAAGTTTCTCCAAGATTGAATACGGTTCCTTTATAGCTTCAAATACCATATCAAGGATGCCCCAGATAAGCTTTCTTAAAAGCAGTGCATCATCAATTCGTCATCGTCAACATAAGCAACCATCTTTCGACAAAACATCGTCAAATGGTATCTTGGACAACTAGTACCCTTGTAAACTTCAAAGACAGACATCTTGAACTTCGGAGGAATAACTACGCCTGGAACTAAACATAGGTCACGAGTATCAAGATCAGATGCATTAGCTTCTTTCACTATATTCAATTGTTCTTTAAAATCACATAATTCTTTCTCCATTGCTATGAATCCAGGATCATCTATCTTCATCTTAGTTCGAACATTTTGAAGATTAGGTACAGGCTGTGGAAATTGGGAAGCTCTTCCATCAATTTAAACGACAAGCTGAGGTTGTGTAGAAACATCTACTTGTTGAACATTGTCATCAGAGGGAAGATCAAATAACGGATTAGTCCTCACTCTGAAGCTAGTCATGGGATCCATATCCTTCGTTCTCTTTACTATCCTTCGGTAGTACTTCAAGCTTGGTCAGATGGTCGAGATGTCAGTTGACAGACCAAGACAGAAGACCGGATGAGCCACAAAAGGGAAGAGACACATGCATATGCAAAATGCTAAATGCAGAATGCTGATGCAGAATGCAGAAATGAAAGGTTTCATGGGACTCAAGTTCTTATAAACGTTACAGAATACCAAAGAAAAAATTCATTTATTATTTTTTTACTATTATATTTTTTTTATTATGATATTGGATTACAAGGAAACAGCCTTATAAGAGTCCTTACTTAATAGCTAAATAAAAGCTACTAAAGCCCTAAGGAAGTCCTTCATCATGCTTGTTGATTTGTTCCTCTAGCTGGATATTCTTGAAGGTAAATTGTCCATGATCAACTTCTAAAGATTGGTGTGATAGAGGAAAATAAATCCTCTATCTCTTGTTGGAAGATAAAGAAAGAAGCCCTTGTTTACTTGGATCTTCAATGTTGATGATAGCTTTTTGAAACTTCACGTGATCCTCAATAATAAAGGAAAGCCTCTTATATTTGTCTTTCGAGTTCTCTTGATTATTCAATCACTGCCCTTAACTTCCTTAGGTCATCCAAGTTAGGACTCTTAGAAGAATATTTCAAAAAAATTTTTTTTTGTAATCCCTATTGGTTCTATAATGTTTATAAATAAACTCGGGATTCCATGAAACCAATGCAATATAATGCTATATGGATGCAACAAACATAGGTAAGCACATAGAAACATAAGGATAAACAAACAAGGGGGACCCTAGGTTTGCAACGAGCATGGAGCAAAGGTATACCCATTCCCAAAGGATTTGGACTAAAGGTGGATTGTACCTACAGAACAAGGTTCTAAAGAGGTTTTCAAAGTCATCAGTCCATCTTTCGGATACTATCAACTTCCCAAGTACTCAGTGGTTAATAATATTCTCAAGAGAACTTCTTTTGAGTGTAGCATCGCGTAGCACTATTTCGGGGGTACCCCCTCATAGCCCCATACTACATACTAATAAAGGCCAAAGTAGGGTTAAGGTAACTAAGGTCCTCAATATCATAGACCCCAACATCGAATATAATGCATGTTTTCAAGATTAAGAACTCGTTCAATAATACAACTTTTGAGAGGGCTTCAATTGAGCGTGATTTTCAAGTCAGCTTGGTCGGGATTCCACCCCCTATAAGCCTCTTTGAACATATCACTATCCTATCTTAAGTTCACTCAAGTCCGGGCGTAGGACTTTGTCTCACCACTCAAAAGTATCAACGCAAAAGCAATAAACAAACAAGTAAACAATTAAGCAGATATTAGCAAATATATAAAACATAAAAGCAAGTTAGGGAAACCCACTAAGGAGTCCCCAGTGAAGTCGCCATTTCTGTCGCGGTGAAATTTGGATACCAAACTATTGATTAGTTTGAATCTTATTCATTTGCAACCGAACTTTGATTTGTCAAAAGGAAGGGATAAAGATTGAAATTCCCACAATGCAATGCAAATGCAAGCTAGAGAGTTATATGTTCGGGAGTTGGTTAAACTTAGGGAAGGTGCTAGCATCCTAAATTTCTGTAGTACTCTACATGAACCTCTTGTTTTATGTTTTTTTATTGCTAACGTTATCTACTTAATGGTTGAAAGACCTAGGGGTTTATATCTAAGTATACTCGATAAGATATCGCATCTTATGCCTACATATCCTTACGGGAGTGGAATCAGAGTATCTGTAGTTCTCCTAAAGGGTTGGAGGAATCCTTTGACTGTGGTCAAAGTTCCTACGGGTTTAGGGTAGTTGATTGATTGATTTTAGGAGAAAAGATGAGTTGTCATTTTAAGGGAGATTTAACCACCACAAATTGTAGAAAAATAGTCTTTGCATCGTCTTAAGAGAAGGTCTCAAGTAATCGGATATAGACCGACGATGTACGCCTCTATCTCTCTTAAGGCAAAGTTCCTACGGTATTAATTGTATTGATATGGGGTGGAGATTCTATCTCGCTTAAGATGATTGACATCTTTCTTTAATGTTTGAATGTTGTAGTGTTGTTTGTTCTTGTTTTCCTATGTTCTAAAGATAAAGACAAAGGTCCTCCTATGGGGTAGGATCTATCCTAGAGATCAACTTGAATGGGATCAAGGATCGAGTGAGAGTATGATGCAAATGATGTGTACTACGCACAAGTGTTGAATCATGTGTAGGTTTTTCCTTGGGACGGCATGCGAAGCGAAAGTATAAATATGATAATGTAAATTGCTGATAAAGTAAAAGCAGATAAATAAGGCATACACGGACGCATGAAAGCGCTAAGGTGTGTGAGAGTGAGTGCAAGTGCGGAAGCGGAGTGCGATTGATTTGTTTTTTTGATGTTGGTTGATTTTAAGGGGTGTTTGATTAGAAAATATTATTTTTGGTGAGATTGATTTTAAGGGAGAAGTCTTTGAAAAAAGGGTTCTATTATTGTTTTTACCAAATGTTATTTAAATTATAAAAATGGTTTTTTGTTGTTATAAAGGTTTATTAAAGTTATTATAAAAGATTATTTTTTATTGATACATAGATCATGAAGTGAATTTTTAACAAAATAAATTGGTTGGTTTAATTAATTATGAAATGGCTTTTATTATATAAAAGTTATAAAAAAGAGTTCTTAACTATTATAAAAGATAGAGGTTGATTTTAGATTAAAAGGTTTTATTATTTATCTTATTAAATAAAAATAAAATTAATTAAATATGAACCGGTTTATTATAATTAAAAGTTATGGTTATCATTAAAAGTTAATTTAAATTACAAATAAATTTTAAAAGAGCAAGTTATTAAGTGGTGGGAGATATTGAATAAAATGAATTAAATTACTAAATATTGTTTTGTTTCTTATTATTATACAATAGATAAAAGGTAATAAATTGTTTAAAACAATTTTATTATGTTAATGTATTAAGTTGATGAGGTGATGTTTAACCCACAAATAGCAAATAAATTAAAGAAGTTGTTTAAATAAAAAGTTAATTAGATAAGAAACGATTATATTAATTAAAAACGGTTTATCAGCTTAAAAAATGATTAATTTGGTTTATTAATTAAAAAAGTTGATTAGGTGGATTAAGATGTAGATTAAGGGTTTAATTAATTAAAATTGGTTTTTTAAATTATAATTAGGATGATTAATTAGGTTATTAAATGGTTAACTCGTGTGATTGTGTGTGGGTGCACTGTTGAGGGTGTACGATGCGGAATATTATGGTGCGTACGATGTGAATCAGGTGGCTGTGATCGTGATGGCGCATGGTAACCGTGTGTGGGTGCGGGCATGTGATTATATTACAAAACAAAATTGGGAAAAACAGTAAAACCCTAAGACTCCCTTCTTTCCCCCTTCTCGATCGCCACTCTTCTCTTTCTCAGCTCCTCCGTCATCTTCCTCGCTTCGTCATCTCCGATCCCCTTTTCTCTCGATTTCTCGTTCCTTCCTTCTTCTTTCATCGCCTTTTAACCTAAACAAAAAAACTCACGAAAACAAATGTTAGAGAAAAAAGTAAAGAAGCAAAATATGGTTACAGGGACGATGATGGCTCCGTTCTCGGTGAAGTGGCGATAGCGTCTGCGGAAATGGAAAGGGTTTGTCGCGGCGAAGACTGGTTGGAGTTCACGGCGGTGAAAGCATGAGGGTTTGCTTCGGTGTTGATGTGAATGGGTTTTGAAGGGATGGACATTTCCGGCGACAAATATTTCGACGGCGGAGTTTCTGGGGAGAGATAAATCCTTCTTTAATTTTACAATTTAGGTTCTTTTTCTGTGGATTTCTGATGTTTCGAATTGGGATTTTTGCTGCGTTGAACTGTTTGTGGATTTGATATCTGTGAATTTCTGTGTGTTTGGAATTGGGGTTTTTGTGAGTTCGTTCTCTGTTTTTTTTCTTTGACTGTTCTGACTCGGTTTCTTATATAGGGTTTCAGGAGGCAAAACGAATTGAAGAGCCATGATGGTGTTTCCAATTCAGGGGGAGCGTATTTGGACTGTTTTGGAAGGTAATGTTAACATTTGCATCCCTGTTCCAAAAGTTCCGTTTTTGTCGAGATTTCCTTTCAATTCTTGCCATAACTGTGATACAGGTGTAATCGAGAATTGGGGATTGCGAATCAAGCTCTTTCCTTTTCAGACAGGCATGCTTTGATATCTTTCTAGGCACATGAATATATTTCTATACTAATCTAAACATGTGTATTTGGAAATAAATTTGATTAACTTGGCCTGTTAGACGCGTTTTTTTGGAGAAAAGAAACTGTCTCAAACTTATCTTTGAAATGGACTTGTTGTTTGCAGGACCTTTAAGGTTTCCATTATATCTGTTGGGCTCTTACAGTCAAGTTCATGTCCTATATCATCCGCTTGACCAAATGCCAAATGTTGAACTTCAATGACAGCCTTTGGATTGCCTTCTTTGATACTTAAGGTACCACTTGCAGGCCTTCGGTTGGTAGAATCAACTAGCTTCTCCAATAAGTGTGTAGAGTCTGGAAGAAATTAATCTCAATTTTTCTTTTCTTATGCTAAGAGCATGAATGCTCCATATCATTAGTGGAATCCTCTGTGGAACTATTGAAATCAGTTGAAAAACGGATAACTTTTCCATTGCTGGGAAGTGCCTGCCTGAATAAGTCACCATTTGGTCCCATGGAATGGTATTTGGGGATTTTGATAGCTTTGAATTTCTGGTGGCTTGGCATAAAGTTGGATTCTGATGTTTTAAACGAAACAATGTTTTAACCTTCAATTGTGTTGCAGGGTTCACACGTGAGAACGGTTCGGGTAGAACCCTCGGTTGGTTTACTGAGATTTTAGGGCTAGATTATTGATGCTATAGATGTGGTTGTTTGCTCTTGAAGCTACACTTGGTACTTTGATTATCTCGTTACTTGGCCATTCTCTAGAAATTTGACATGCCAATGGAGCATTATATGTTTACTTAATTGCTCCGAAGTTAACAGCTCATGAAGACGTTTACGTTCTAATGCAGGGGATTCAAAACAGCCGGGATCATTTGGAATTAGAAGGAAAGGTGCAGCGCTGCATAGCAAGATGGGGACCAGGAATTTCTTCCACTGCCACATGACATGCCCTCCCAATGCTGCTGCTGTCCTCATCCTGTTCTTTTAAGGCTCAAGCTCTGCAAACTCCTTTTGGTGTCTTACGGTAATTTCTGGTTTTCATAAAACTTCTACACGAGGAAAACATGTTGTTTCTGTCATAGATAGGTTCTGTCATTTGGTTCCTTCTTTAAAACATTTATTGGTTGTTTTGCTGAATTTTAAACAAATGCTCCAATTTAGGACTTTGTACCATGTACTCCCATGTTCTAAACCGTTCGATTTTCTTGCAGGGGCATCCTATGCTGTTAGGTTCTTGCAAATTTTAACAGATAGTAACCGTGACATCTTGATAATGTGTGCTCCTTTCGATGATCTAATAATTTCCAAAATCTCAAAGATTCACGTCCATGCTCAAAATGTTATGTCGATTTCAAAACAGGTTTTTTAGGTGGCAATATACAGTGGGAAACCTTTAATCAAACCCAATTTCAGCAGGAGTTCGTCGATTCTCCAACAGGTTTGCAAAGGGAATCAATGTGTGTTGCTTATATTCATCGTATTGACTCACAATCAGACTCTCAAACTTGGCGGCTATAAACGAGTTATTGTGCGGTAATGCTTACATTGGTCCTTCATACAAAAGAAACAAGCAGATTCTGAAAAAGTGTCGAGCTTGGGAGATTTTTTCTCTTGTGGTTGACATCCTCTTCTTCTTATTTTTTTTTTAAAACTAAAATGTGTTGCTTGGTTATAAAATTAGGAAAGCTTTGTGAATGCAAATGGTGTATATTCTTGTAATGCCGGAAATACATACTCTGAGTTACAGTTGTGAGGTTTTGTCGGTCGTGGTTGAAGACTAGCAAGCCTTGCAATTTAAATACGAGTTATTGTAATAATAATTTCTACTGGTCTTTGAAATGTGGATGAATTGAGAATTTTATGGGATTCGTGAGCCTTCATCATTCACCACCTTTATGCCTTCACAGTTGAAATTTCTTCTCTTATGACTTGAATATATTAAGATAGTTATAAATAACAAATGAATTTATCTCTTGGATTTTAATATAATAACTTTGATAATGGGCCTGACATAACCGATGGGTCTTTGAGTGGATTAATTTTAACCAACTTTGTGTAACATCATTGAACTAGGAAATGATGGCACCTTGAATTTGGGAATAGACTTTGTAATGAGAATGGTTTTCACCTAACATACGAAGTATGGGGAAGGCCATGGAACACCTTAATAACACTTATAAAATTTTGGTCACAAAGTTCTTGAACCCATGAATATATATTCCTAACCGAGATTAGATCTTGTACTTAAGCATGAACTTCATATCAGAACTTGTGATGAATTGAAATCATGAGTCTTGATTGTCACTCTGAGGACTTTTGAGTCTTGAATTTTAAGCAAGGAAGTCATCTTGTGTAGGCCAGCTTTAAAACAAATAATCTGATGTAGTAACATCCTCATTTCGCCATCCTTTGACACCATTAATTAAACCACCAACACACATGAAGATATGCCCACACAACTAACATGAGGAATCCATCGCACTAATGCCAAGCCAAAGTAAATTGAACCATCAAGGTCAGATTCATATGCAAAATCTCTTGAATTAAGCTTGAATTCTTGGATGGTGAACTTTAAACCCAAATGTACTAGTCACGCCCCTGGGATGCTTTGCTGTAAGCATCTATACTTAGACATTAATGCACCTGCAAAAACTAGTTTGCCGTAATAAATATACATACAAAAAACAAAATAAAATAAGCAAGAAAATAAGCACAAGGAAGCGGGATCTTAAGGTCAAAAATTAGGGTGCTACAGTATGCTAGAAAGATGTCTGCCCAAACTGATAATGATAAACTGCTCATTCATTATTTCCAAGACAATTTAATAGGCGCTGCACTCAAGCGGTATATGGGATTGGATAGTACGAAGATTCGAACTTTCAATGATCTAGGGGGAGCCTTTGTCAAGCAGTAAAAGTATAATGTGGATATGGCACCCGATTGAGATCAGTTGAGGGCTATGACACAGAAAGATAAGGAGAATTTTAAGGAATACGCCCAACGTTGGCGCGAGTTGGCCGCGCAAGTCACACCATGGTTAGAAGAAAAAGAGATGACCAAGATTTTTCTGAAGACCCTTGGTCCTTTCTTTTATGAGAAGATGGTAGCAAGTACACCCAATGACTTTACTGAAATGGTTAACATGGGAATGCGTATAGAAGAAGGTATCCGTGAAGGAAGATTGGCTAAAGAGGAGAATGCTCCTAATAATACTAAGAAATATAGGAGTGGCTTTGTGAAGAAAAAAGAGCAGGGTGTAAACACCATTCAAAAAGGACAATTCAGAAAAAGATAGTCACCTTCACACCAAGTTGCAGCAGTATCACCAGTGATTAATGCTCCAACTTATTAGCTACAGTCCCTGCAACCGAGTCAGCAATCTCAGTCCCCCAATGTTCAACAGCCTCAACAAAATCCACAGTATCCTCAGCGGAATCGACCATTCAACAATCAGGGTCGTGCGTATAGAAAGATAAATTTTGACCCAACCCCATGAAGTATGCTGATTTGTTTCCAGCTCTGATTCATAAGGGCCATATTCAGACAAAAGCTCCACCTATGGTTCCCGCAAATCCTCCTCCTTCTTATAGAGCTGGCAAGTTTTATCCTTATCATCAGGGTGCTCCAGGACACGATATTGAGAGTTGTTTTGGTATGAAAACGGATGTACAGAGACTTATTAAGTGTGGAATTCTGTTCTCTAAGGATTCCGATAAGTGCGAAAACTCGTGAGAGCATCTTCACAGGGGATTGTAGATTTTGTAGTTTGTAGAGTCATTGTAGATTGTAGAAGTTGTTGTAAATGTTGTAGAACTTCTTGGCTGTGAGCCATAATGTGTTGTAAATTGTAGAATTTTGTAGATTGTAAGTTGTAGATGTAAGTTGTAATGTAGATTGGAGATTGTAAACTTCATCGGGGATCTTCAGGAGAGATGCGAGTCGGTTGAATTGTAAAGTATGTCTTCTCAAATAAAGAGAGACTAATGTGATAAACTTCCTCGACTTCTCTGGGGAGATGTCACTTGATGGAAATAAACTTGTGTGATGAATTCGCTGGGGAATACATTCCTGAGGAGCAACCTTGCTTTGTGAAATCTCAAATAAAGAGAAATATCTGTAAGGTTTTTCCCTTTACCAAGTCGATAATCACTGGGGATGGACAAACTGTCTTGAGGAGATTGTCATGTGTCGTTTTGAATAGAGTCTTGGTCAAAACGAGTTGCTCAAATAAAGAGGTTGCTTACAATCTGGGTGCAAATTGCTGAGAAAAGTCTTGTAATATTGCCGAAGAAGTAACTTGTCTTCAATGATGATCTTCATAGAGACTCTTCTTGGGGAGCAAAGTGCAAAATAAATGCACGCTTAAGTCATAGTCAAAAGTTGGAGATATCCAGAATGTGATTGCCAAGGACCGAAGTTCAATTCAGGAAATAACTGAAGAGAAACTGTCAAGTAAGACTCGACCATCGAGGTATGAGTTCAAATGGGATGTACTAAAATAACCGTCTTCCACGAGGATCAAGCTTCATGGGGAAATAGAAATATGACGCTCTTTTTGCCTAGGGCTGACAATTCTAATTGGAAGGAGAAGACGCGCCCAACCACTCGGGGATAACCACGACCAAAGAGACAGAACAAACCAACGCAAAGATGCAAAATGCATATGCCATGCTATCTATCTATATGTTATGCGTATGCTGATGCTGACAAAACAAATGAACAGAGGCAACCAAAGATCAAACATCTTGGAACAAACATCCGACCAATCTTCAAAGATAGAAGTATCACTAGGGATAGGTGGAGAACCATATATGGGATCACACTTCTGCTTCAGAGCTTCAAAGCTTCTTCTGGGGAATAGAGATCATTCCACTTAGGGGTAGAACACCTTGATCTTGTTTGAAGACTTTATCAGGATGAATCATAGTTGTCTTGTTGAAGATGAGAATAAAGATCTACTAGGAGTGGATCTAACTCAAAAGGGAGGAATTCCATGGATAAAATAAATATCCATTTCGATAAGGAATCCTGGATCATCATAGTCGTTAAGAATGTTGTAGCCAGACTCAAATGGGATGAAATAAACATCCGTTTCGTTGAGGAAGACCAGCGTTGTAGAAGTATCCACTGGGAGTATAATAACGTCCACTTTACTAGGAAGATGAAGTTGGAGAAAATTCACTAAGGATTAAGATACCATACACTTCACTGGGGAAGTGAAGTTAAGCAAATCACTGAGAATTCTCAAGTCATCAACTGAAGATTTCTTGTATTGAATGTCACGACCACCTGGAGTAAAAAAAATACCAGGGACATGAAGAATGTTGTGAAATTTGTATTGAAGACTGCGTGGTAGTCGCCATTTGAACAATAGTTGTTGCACATGGATAAGATGATATTTGCTTCTCAAATGCCCCAAGTCCTATGGTCATGAGAAGAAGTCGTTCCAAGAGGATTTTACAGAAAACATGGCGTCCCATTATTTTCAAACTCTTGGAGAGATTCCTCGAATCTTGATGTAACTGACCCTGATTGTCGGTACTATGGTTAAGTCTTCGAAAATAGTTTTTCAGGTGAAGTCGAATTTGCACAGAATAACCACTTGGAAACAGAATTGCCCCAGTTTAGTAGAGTCTTCAAATTTATCATCAACATTCGCTATGTAATCTTTCTAAGATATCAAGCGAATTCAGCAAGTCAGAAATGTTAATTTCGAAGCTGTTAATGCAACACGTTTGTCTTGAAGTTTTGAAAAGAGATATCACTATAACTTGTGACCGAAATCGCTAGTTAGGATATATTATATAAAGCCAATCATCAAATTGAGCATAACTCATAGGAGTCAGGAAACGTTATCTCACTGAGTATGCTTTCGAAGTAAACCTTACTTCAATTAGGACTTTTAAGGTTATATCGCGGTTTAGTTTACGATTTGTAAAACAAAGGAATATGGGTCAAAGGATATCTGTACCCACCCATTTTTGAAAGATGTTCACTTTCTTTGAAAGGTTTTAAGTGTTCAATCAAGCTGATTGAAAATTGCGCTGCCCCAGGTTTTAAGAAAAAATGAGGTTGAAAAGGGTTAAAAAGATTTAACTTCCTTATATCTCTGGTATTTGAGAGGTTTGAAATAATGCCTTACATCATCAGCAGGTTTTATTCGAAAGCATACAACAAGAGACCCTGAGTTTTACTTCGTCATCCTCCTTCCAATTCTTCACCAAAGTGAGAAAGATTGGGTAAAGTTGTCATTATAAATTACGAAAAACATTTTACGAGTGAAACGAATGGATTTCTTCAAGACAAACACTTATTGCACTACTTATTCAAAATAACATGTTCTTACATGCCAATTATGCTTTTAATCAAAGAAATTAAAAGTACACATAAGCAAACACGATAAACAGGTGATCCGCATAACAGTGTTCCATTCACGATTGGGATTTCTCCCTTGAAGGTTAGCACTTCATCATCTATCATTTCTTGAACTTTCTCTTGAAAAACTTTGCACTCTTCAATTGAATGCCCTAACACTCCATCATGAAATTCATAGCCGGCGTTCGAGTTGAACCACGGTGGGTGAGACTTCATGATTCTAGTCTTTCTGGGTGTCATCACCGAGTTTCGGATGAGATGCGACCATAATTGACTGTAAGTCATTGGTATAAGATCAAACCATCGAGTTTCTTCTTTCGGAACACTCAGAGGTGTTTTCTGATATTGAAACCGTCTTCGAACCTGTCGATTCTGATGTTGATTTGGAGAAGTTAATCATTGTTTACGAGGTAGTTTTCATTTACGCTGAGCAGGCGCTACATACCGATGTTGAGGATAAGGTACTAGAACCGGATCTGGCAGGATTTGAGAGGAATCCCAAGCTGCATTAACGTTAATGCCTCTTTCCTCTAGGGAATCATCGATTGAAATTTCTTCATTAGCTTGGTTGTTCGAGTCATCTTGGATTCTTCCACTTTTGAGCGCATTCTCAATGTTTACTCCAACTTCCACAATTTTGGAGAAATCTAATGGCACAATGTCTACCATCCTAACATAATAAGAGTATGGCAGTGTTCTTATAAACATCTTGGTTAAATCTTTCTCTGGAAGTGGTGGACGAACATGGGCTGCCAACTCTTTCCATCGTTGCGCGTATTCCCTGAAAGATTCATCATCATTCTTACTCATTCCTTCTAGTTGATCACTGTCTGAAGCCACGTCCAAATTATAATTGTATTGCTTCACGAAAGCCTCAGCTAAGTTTCTCCAAGATTGAATACGGTTCCTTTATAGCTTCAAATACCATATCAAGGATGCCCCAGATAAGCTTTCTTAAAAGCAGTGCATCATCAATTCGTCATCGTCAACATAAGCAACCATCTTTCGACAAAACATCGTCAAATGGTATCTTGGACAACTAGTACCCTTGTAAACTTCAAAGACAGACATCTTGAACTTCGGAGGAATAACTACGCCTGGAACTAAACATAGGTCACGAGTATCAAGATCAGATGCATTAGCTTCTTTCACTATATTCAATTGTTCTTTAAAATCACATAATTCTTTCTCCATTGCTATGAATCCAGGATCATCTATCTTCATCTTAGTTCGAACATTTTGAAGATTAGGTACAGGCTGTGGAAATTGGGAAGCTCTTCCATCAATTTAAACGACAAGCTGAGGTTGTGTAGAAACATCTACTTGTTGAACATTGTCATCAGAGGGAAGATCAAATAACGGATTAGTCCTCACTCTGAAGCTAGTCATGGGATCCATATCCTTCGTTCTCTTTACTATCCTTCGGTAGTACTTCAAGCTTGGTCAGATGGTCGAGATGTCAGTTGACAGACCAAGACAGAAGACCGGATGAGCCACAAAAGGGAAGAGACACATGCATATGCAAAATGCTAAATGCAGAATGCTGATGCAGAATGCAGAAATGAAAGGTTTCATGGGACTCAAGTTCTTATAAACGTTACAGAATACCAAAGAAAAAATTCATTTATTATTTTTTTACTATTATATTTTTTTTATTATGATATTGGATTACAAGGAAACAACCTTATAAGAGTCCTTACTTAATAGCTAAATAAAAGCTACTAAAGCCCTAAGGAAGTCCTTCATCATGCTTGTTGATTTGTTCCTCTAGCTGGATATTCTTGAAGGTAAATTGTCCATGATCAACTTCTAAAGATTGGTGTGATAGAGGAAAATAAATCCTCTATCTCTTGTTGGAAGATAAGGAAAGAAGCCCTTGTTTACTTGGATCTTCAATGTTGATGATAGCTTTTTGAAACTTCACTTGATCCTCAATAATAAAGGAAAGCCTCTTATATTTGTCTTTCGAGTTCTCTTGATTCTTCAATCACTGCCCTTAACTTTCTTAGGTCATCCAAGTTAGGACTCTTAGAAGAATATTTCAAAAATATTTTTTTTTTGTAATCCCTATTGGTTCTATAATGTTTATAAATAAACTCGGGATTCCATGAAACCAATGCAATATGATGCTATATGGATGCAACAAACATAGGTAAGCACATAGAAACATAAGGATAAACAAACAAGGGGGACCCTAGGTTTGCAACGAGCATGGAGAAAAGGTATACCCATTCCCAAAGGATTTGGACTAAAGGTGGATTGTACCTGGAGAACAAGGTTCTAAAGAGGTTTCCAAAGTCATCAGTCCATCTTTCGGATATTATCAACTTCCCAAGTACTCGGTGGTTAATAATATTCTCAAGAGAACTTCTTTTGAGTGTAGCATCGCGTAGCACTATTCGGGGGTACCCCCTCATAGCCCCATACTACATACTAATAAAGGCCAAAGTGGGGTTAAGGTAACTAAGGCCCTCAATATCATAGACTCCAACATCGAATATAGTGCATGTTTTCACAATTAAGAACTCGTTCAACAATACAACTTTCGAGAGGGCCTCAATTGAGCGTGATTTTCAAGTCAGCTTGGTCGGGATTCCACCCCGTATAAGCCTCTTTGAACATATCACTATCCTATCTTAAGTTCACTCAAGTCCGGGTGTAGGACTTTGTCTCACCACTCGAAAGTATCAACCCAAAAGCAATAAACAAACAAGTAAACAATTAAGCAGATATTAGCAAATATATAAAATATAAAAGCAAGTTAGGGAAACCCACTAAGGAGTCCCTAGTGAAGTCGCCATTTCTGTCGCGGTGAAATTTGGAAACCAAACTATTGATTAGTTTGAATCTTATTCATTTGCAACCGAACTTTGATTTGTCCAAAGGAAGGGATAAAAATCGAAATTCCCACAATGCAATGCAAATGCAAGCTAGATAGTTATAGGTTCGGGGGTTGGTTAAACTTAGGGAAGGTGCTAGCATCCTAAATTTCTGTAGTACTCTACATGAACCTCTTGTTTTATGTTTGTTTATTGCTAAGGTTATCTGCTTAATGGTTGAAAGACCTAGGGGTTTATATCTAAGTATACTCGATAAGATATCGCATCTTATGCCTACATATCCTTACGGGAGTGGAATCAGAGTATCTGTAGTTCCCCTAAAGGGTTGGAGGAATCCTTTGACTGTGGTCAAAGTTCCTATGGGTTTAGGGTAGTTGATTGATTGATTTTAGGAGAAAAGATGAGTTGTCATTTTAAGGGAGATTTAACCACCACAAATTGTAGAAAAATAGTCTTTGCATCGTCTTAAGAGAAGGGCTCAAGTACTCGGATATAGACCGACGATGTACGCCTCTATCTCTCTTAAGGCAAAGTTCCTACGGTATTGATTGTATTGATATGGGGTGGAGATTCTATCTCGCTTAAGATGATTGACATCTTTCTCTAATGTTTGAATGTTGTAGTGTTGTTTGTTCTTGTTTTCCTATGTTGTAAAGATAAAGACAATGGTCCTCCTATGGGGTAGGATCTATCCTAGAGATCAACTTGAATGGGATCAAGGATCGAGTGGGAGTATGATGCAAATGATGTGCACTACACACAAGTATTGAATCATGTGTAGGTTTTTCCTTGGGACGGCATGCGAAGCGAAAGTATAAATATGATAATGTAAGTTGCTGATAAAGTAAAAGCAGATAAATAAGGCATACACGGACGCATGAAAGCGCTAAGGTGTGTGAGAGTGAGTGCAAGTGCGGAAGCGGAGTGCGATTGATTTGTGTTTTCGATGTTGGTTGATTTTAAGGGGTGTTTGATTAGAAAATATTATTTTTGGTGAGATTGATTTTAAGGGAGATGTCTTTGAAAAAAGGGTTCGATTATTGTTATTACCAAATGTTATTTAAATTATAAAAATGGTTTTCTTGTTATAAAGGTTTATTAAAGTTATTATAAAAGATTATTTTTTAGTGATAAATAGACCCGTAAGTGAATTTTTAACAAAATAAAATGGTTGGTTTAATTAGTTATGAAATGGCTTTTATTATATAAAAGTTATAAAAAAGAATTCTTAACTATTATAAAAGATAGAGGTTGATTTTAGATTAAAAGGTTTTATTATTTATCTTATTAAATAAAAATAAAAATAATTAAATATGAACCGGTTTATTATAATTAAAAGTTATGGTTATCATTAAAAGTTAATTTAAATTACAAATAATTTTTAAACGAGCAAGTTATTAAGTGGTGGGAGATATTGAATAAAATGAATTAAATTACTAAATATAATTTTGTTTCTTGTTATTATACAATAGATAAAAGGTAATCAATTGTTTAAAAATATTTTATTATGTTAAAGTATTAAGTTGATGAGGTGATGTTTAACCCACAAATAGCAAATAAATTAAAGAAGTTGTTTAAATAAAAACTTAATTAGATAAGAAACGATTATATTAATTAAAAACGGTTTATCAGCTTAAAAAAAGATTAATTTGGTTTATTCATAAAAAAAGATGATTAGGTGGATTAAGATGCAGATTAAGGGTTTAATTAATTAAAATTGGTTTTTTAAATTATAATTAGGATGATTAATTAGGTTATTAAATGGTTAACTTGTGTGATTGTGTGTGGGTGCACTGACGAGGGTGTACGATGCGGAATATTATGGTGCGTACGATGTGAATCAGGTGGCTGTGATCGTGATGGCGCATGGTAACCGTGTGTGGGTGCGGGCATGTGATTATATTACAAAACAAAATTGGGAAAAACAGTAAAACCCTAAGACTCCCATCTTTCCCCCTTCTCGATCGTCGCTCTTCTCTTTCTCAGCTCCTCCGTCTTCTTCCTCGCTTCGTCATCTCCGATCCCCTTTTCTCTCGATTTCTCGTTCCTTCCTTCTTCTTTCATCGCCTTTTAACCTAAACAAAAAAACTCACGAAAACAAATGTTAGAGAAAAAAGTAAAGAAGCAAAATATGGTTACAGGGACGATGATGGCTCCGTTCTCGGTGAAGTGGCGATAGCGTCTGCGGAAATGGAAAGGGTTTGTCGCGACGAAGACTGGTTGGAGTTCACGGCGGTGAAAGCGTGAGGGTTTGCTTCGGTGTTGATGTGAATGGTTTTGAAGGGATGGACATTTCCGGCGACAAATATTTCGACGGCGGAGTTTCTGGGGAGAGATAAGTCCTTCTTTAATTTTACAATTTAGGTTCTTTTTCTGTAGATTTCTGATGTTTCGAATTGGGATTTTTGCTGCGTTGAACTGTTTGTGGATTTGACATCTGTGAATTTCTGTGTGTTTGGAATTGGGGTTTTTGTGAGTTTGTTCTCTGTTTTTTCTCTTTGACTGTTCTGACTCGGTTTCTTATATAGGGTTTCAGGAGGCAAAACGAATTGAAGAGCCATGATGGTGTTTCCAATTCAGGGGGAGTGTATTTGGACTGTTTTGGAAGGTAATGTTAACATTTGCATCCCTGTTCCAAAAGTTCTGTTTTTGTCGAGATTGCCTTTCAATTCTTGCCATAACTGTGATACAGATGTAATCGAGAATTAGGGATTGCGAATCAAGCTCTTTCCTTTTCAGACAGGCATGCTTTGATATCTTTCTAGGCACATGAATATATTTCTATACTAATCTAAACATGTGTATTTGGAAATAAATTTGATTAACTTGGCCTGTTAGACGCGTTTTTTTGGAGAAAAGAAACTGTCTCAAACTTATCTCTGAAATGGACTTGTTGTTTGCAGGACCTTATAGGTTTCCATTATATCTGTTGGGCCCTTACAGTCAAGTTCATGTCCTATATCATCCGCTTGACCAAATGCCAAATGTTGAACTTCAATGACAGCCTCTGGATTGCCTTCTTTGATACTTAAGGTACCACTTGCAGGCCTTCGGTTGGTAGAATCAACTAGCTTCTCCAATAAGTGTGTAGAGTCTGGAAGAAATTAATCTCAATTTTTCTTTTCTTACACTGAGAGCCTGAATGCTCCATATCATTAGTGGAATCCTCTGTGGAACTATTGAAATCAGTTGAAAAACAGATAAATTTTCCATTGCTGGGAAGTGCCTGCCTGAATAAGTCACCATTTGGTCCCATGGAATGGTATTTGGGGATTTTGATAGCTTTGAATTTCTGGTGGCTTGGCATAAAGTTGGATTCTGATGTTTTAAACGAAACAATTTTTTAACCTTCAATTGTGTTGCAAGGTTCACACGTGAGAACAGTTCGGGTAGAACCATCGGTTGGTTTACTGAGATTTTATTGCTAGATTATTGATGCTATAGATGTGGTTGTTTGCTCTTGAAGCTACACTTGGTACTTTGATTATCTCGTTACTTGGCCATTCTCTAGAAATTTGACATGTCAATGGAACATTATATGTTTACTTAATTGCTCCAAAGTTAACAACTCATGAATACATTTACATTCTAATGCAGGGGATTCAAAACAGCCGGGATCATTTGGAATTAGAAGAAAAGGTGCAGCGCTGCATAGCAAGCTAGGGACTAGGAATTTCTTCCACTGCCACATGACATGCCCTCCCAATGCTGCTGCTGTCCTCATCCTGTTCTTTTAAGGCTTAAGCTCTGCAAACTCCTTCTGGCGTCTTACGGTAATTTCTGGATTTCACAAAACTTCTACACGAGGAAAACATGTTGTTTCTGTCATAGATAGGTTCTGTCATTTGGTTCCTTCTTTAAAACATGTATTGGTTGTTTTGCTGAATTTTAAACAAATGCTCCAATTTAGGACTTTGTACCATGTACTCCCATGTTCTAAACCGTTCGATTTTCTTGCAGGGGCATCCTATGCTGTTAGGTTCTTGCAAATTTTAACAGATAGTAACCGTGACAGCTTGACAATGTGTGCTCCTTGCGATGAGCTAATAATTTCCAAAATCTCAAAGATTCACGTCCATGCTCAAAATGTTATGTCGATTTCGAAACTGGTTTTTCAGGTGGCAATATACAGTGGGAAGCCTTTAATCAAACCCAATTTCAGCAGAGGGAATCAAACTTGGCGGCTATTAAGGGAATCAATGTGTGTTGCTTATATTCACCGTATTGACTCACAGTCGGACTCTCAAACTTGGCGGCTATAAACGAGTTATTCTGCGGTAATGCTTACATTGGTCCTTCATACAAAAGAAACAAGCAGATTCTGAAAAAGTGCCGAGCTTGGGAGATTTTTCTCTTGTGGTTGACGTCCTCTTCTTCTTATTTTTTTTAAAAACTAAAATGTGTTGCTTGGTTATAAAATTAGGAAAGCTTTGTGAATGCAAATGGTGTATATTCTTGTAATGCCAGAAATACATACTCTGAGTTACAGTTATGAGGTTTTGTCGGTCGTGGTTGAAGACTAGCAAGCCTTGCAGTTTAAATCTGAGTTCTTGTAATAATAATTTCTACTGGTCTTTGAAATGTGGATGAATTGAGAATTTTATGGGGTTCGTGAGCCTTCATCATTCTCCACCTTTATGCCTTCATAGTTGAAATTTCTTCTCTTATGACTTGAATATATTTAGATAGTTATAAATAACAAATGAATTTATCTCTTGGATTTTAATATAATAACTCTGACAATGGGCCTGACATAACCGATGGGTCCTTGAGTGGATTAATTTGAACCAACTTTGTGTAACATCATTAAACTAGGAAATGATGGCACCTTGAATTTGGGAATGGACTTTATAATGAGAATGGTTTTCACCTAACATACAAAGCATGGGGAAGGCCATGGAACACCCTAATAACACTTATAAAATTTTGGTCACAAAGTTCTTGAACCCATGAATATATATTCCTAACTGAGATTAGATCTTGTACTTAAGCATGAACTTCATATCAGAACTTGTGATGAATTGAAATCATGAGTCTTGATTGTCACTCTGAGGACTTTTGAGTCTTGAATTTTAAGCAAGGAAGTCATCTTGTGTAGGCCAGCTTTAAAATAAATAATCTGATGTAGTAACATCCTCATTTCGCCATCCTTTGACACCATTAATTAAACCACCAACACACATGAAGATATGCCCACACAAATAACATGAGGAATCCATCGCACTAATGCCAAGCCAAAGTAAATTGAACCATCAAGGTCAGATTCATATGCAAAATCTCTTGAATTAAGCTTGAATTCTTGGATGGTGAACTTTAAACCCAAATGTACTAGTCATGCCCCTGGGATGCTTTGCTGTAAGCATTTATACTTAGACATTAATGCACCTGTAAAAACTAGTTAGCCGTAATAAACATACATACAAAAAATAAAGTAAAATGAGCATGAAAATAAGCACAAGGAAGCGGGATCTTAAGGTCAAAAATTAGGGTGCTACAGTATGCTAGAAAGATGTCTGCCCAAACTGATAATGATCAACTGCTCATTCATTATTTCCAAGACAGTCTAATAGGCGCTGCACTCAAGTGGTATATGGGATTGGATAGTACGAAGATTCGAACTTTCAATGATCTAGGGGGAGCCTTTGTCAAGCAGTATAAGTATAATGTGGATATGGCACCCGATCGAGATCAGTTGAGGGCTATGACACAGAAAGATAAGGAGAATTTTTAGGAATACGCCCAACGTTGGCGCGAGTTGGCCGCGCAAGTCACACCATGGTTAGAAGAAAAAGAGATGACCAAGATTTTTCTGAAGACCCTTGGTCCTTTCTTTTATGAGAAGATGGTAGTAAGTGCACCCAATGACTTTACTGAAATGGTTAACATGGGAATGCATTTAGAAGAAGGTATCCGTGAAGGAAGATTGGCTAAAGAGGAGAATGCTCCTAATAATGCTAAGAAATATGGGAGTGGCTTTGTGAAGAAAAAAGAGCAGGGTGTAAACGCCATTCAAAAAGGACAATTCAGAAAAAGATATTCACCTTCACACCAAGTTGCAGCAGTATCACCAGTGATTAATGCTCCAACTTATTAGCTACAATCCCCGCAACCGAGTCAACAATCTCAGTCCCCCAATGTTCAACAGCCTCAACAAAATCCACAGTATCCTCAGCAGAATCGGCCATTCAACAATCAGGGCCGTGCGTATAGAAAGATAAATTTTGACCCAATCCCATGAAGTATGCTGATTTGTTTCCAGCTCTGATTCATAAGGGCCATATTCAGACAAAAGCTCCACCTATGGTTCCCGCAAATCCTCCTCATTCATATAGAGCTGGCAAGTTTTGTCCTTATCATCAGGGTGCTCCAAGACACGATATTGAGAGTTGTTTTGGTATGAAAACGAATGTACAGAGACTTATTAAGTGCGGAATTCTGTCCTTTAAGGATTACGATCCTAATGTGCAGGTTAACCCGTTACCTCCACATGGTTCACCCTCCGTCAACATGATTCAAGACTGTTTGACAGATAACGATCAGAAAGTTTCAGATGAAAGGGCAGAAGAGGTTTGTGTTATAGTGCCTCACTTTAAAGAAGTGGAGCGTATCAAAATCGTGTATAATAGCCGAAAGTCGGCTGTGACTCCTTTAGTAATCAACGTACCTGGTCCCGTCCCTTACACTTCCAGTAAGGCTATCCCATACAGATACAACGCCGCAATGTTGGAAAATGGAAAGGAAGTGCCTTTGCCCACTGTACCTTTAGTATTTAACATCATAGATGTCAGCAGAGTAACAAGGAGTGGTCGAGTTTACCCGACTGTACCACCGAAGGAAAAGGAGGTCTCATCCGAGCAACCTGGTTCCAAAGATCCCATTATGGGGCAATCTGGTGGATCCAATTTGACCAATTTAGATGAGTATCTAAAGGTGATCAAGAGAAGTGAGTATAAGGTTGCAGATCAGCTTCTGCAAACCCCGTCGAAGATTTTTGTGTTGCAGTTGTTGATGAGTTCTAAGGCTCATAGAGAAGCGCTCTAGAAGATTTTAGAGCAGGCATATGTTGAACAAGATGTGACTCTGGAACAGTTTGACAACATCATTGGAAATGCGACAATCTGGGTTTTAATGAGGATGACCTCCCAGCGGAGGGGAAGAAACATAACATGGCTTTATATATTTCTGTGAACTGCGAAAATGATTCTTTGTCCAGTGTGTTAGTTGATACTGGATCTTCTCTAAATGTGATGCCCATAACTACTCTATCTAAGCTATCCTATCAGGGACCTCCGGTGAGGCCGAGTCATGTTATCGTTAAAGCTTTTGATGGGTCTATAAAGATAGTAATTGGCGAGGTGGATCTGCCGATGACTATTGGATTGCAGACTTTCATGATCACGTTTTAGGTCATGGACATTCGTGTCGCCTATAGCTATTTACTAGGAAGGCCATGAATACATGAAGCTGGGGCAGTTACTTCCACTCAGCATCAGAAGTTGAAATATGTTTTTGAGGGAAAAACGGTTACAGTTTGTGAAGAAAGAGCTTTAGTGGTGAGTCATTTGTCATCATTCTCGTATGTTGAAGCTGAGGAAGAAGTTGGTACGCAATTTCAAGCTTTGTCTATTATGGGCGAGGGTGTCCAAAGATCTCAGGCATCTATGTCATCTTTCAGAGACGCACAACGTGTAGTGAACAACGGTTCTCAGACAATTTGGGGTAAGGTGTTGTCTTTGCCAGAAAACAAAAACAAGGAAGGTCTTGGTTTCGCCAGCAGTTTTGCTCAACAAACTACCAGGAATCAAGGGTTTCCACCGATTAATGAAGTGTTCCGTAGTGGAGGGGTCGTCCATCATCCTCAAGTTAATGTTGTGTTAGAGGATGAGTCTGAAGGTTACATATCAGGTGGTTCCGCAAGATCCTCCATCCCTTATGAAGATTATGAGCCCTATATGGAAGATCCAGGATATGTTTCAGATGAGTTTGACTACAGCTTTGGAGTTTATGCTGTGACCGAGGAAGATTCAGATGGGGACGTTCCAAGCTTTGTAACCCCAGGTGTTTTGGTTAAGAACTGGAGTGCGGTTGAGGCCCCTGTTGTCGTCCATATATCTAAGTAAAACATTTGTTTCAAAATTTCTCGCTCTGCCCAAGGCGGAACTGCATTATTAGGGCTTACCTTTTTAAATAATTCCCTTTGCCCTGCCCAAGGCAAAGGTTGACTTTGTTGGGCGTGTCTTTTTGGGTTTTGCTATCATCAATAAATCACTTTCGTTTTCATTCTTGTGTTTTTATTTACAATGTCGGAAAATAATAAGTAGCATCTCGCGTACACACACTTTCCACTTTACGAAAACTTATTAAAAATCATATCACTTGTGCAGATTGCTACATAAATTACATCCTAGGAATAATGATCCACTGCCTTCTCCGAATTTTGAGTTTCCAGTGTACGAAGCCGAAGACGAAGAAGCTGATATCCCAGAAGAGATTTCCAGACTGCTTGAGAAGGAAGGGAAAGCTATCCAACCTCATCAAGAGCCGGTGGAAGTAATCAATTTGGGAACAGAAGAAATCCGTAGAGAAGTGAAAATTGGAGCTTTGCTCAAGCCTGAGGTGAAGAAACAATTGATCGCTTTGCTCGGAGAGTTTGTTGATGTGTTTGCTTGGTCATATCAGGAAATGCCCGGATTAGACACTGCTATAGTTGAGCATCGTCTACCTTTGAAGCCAGAGTGCCCGCCAGTGAAGCAGAAGCTCAGAAGAACTCGACCCGACATGGCTCTAAAGATTAAGGAAGAGGTACAGAAACAGATTGATGCAGGTTTCCTTATCACTATCGAATATCCGCTCTGTTGGCTAATATTGTGCCCGTGCCGAAGAAGGATGGTAAGGTTCGCATGTGTGTAGATTACAGGGATTTGAACAAAGCTAGTCCAAAAGATGATTTTCCGTTACCTCACATTGACATATTGGTTGACAGTACCGCAAGATATGAGGTTTTCTTCTTTATGGACGGTTTCTCAGGTTACAATCAGATTAGAATGGCTCCTGAAGACAGAGAGAAGACGACATTCATCACGCCCTGGGGCACCTTTTGTTACAGAGTTATGCCGTTTGAATTAAAGAATGCAGGGGCAACATATCAGAGAGCTATGACTACTTTGTTCCATGATATGATGCACAAGGAGATCGAGGTCTATGTGGATGATATGATAGCTAAGTCAAAGACTGAGGATGATCATGTTAAACATCTGGCTAAGCTGTTTGGTCGTCTAAGGGAATACAAGCTCCGTTTGAACCCCAACAAATGTACCTTTGGAGTATGATCAGGGAAACTATTGGGATTTATTTTCAGCCAAAGAGGGATTGAAGTGGACCCCGACAAAGTGAAAGCTATCCCGGAAATGCCAGCTCCTACCACCGAGAAACAAGTCAGAGGATTTTTGGGGAGTTTGAATTACATCTCTAGGTTTATATCCAACATGACTGCTACATGTAAACCTATTTTCAAGCTTCTGAGGAAAGAACAAGGGTATGTTTGGACTGAAGATTGTCAAAAGGCTTTTGATAGTATCAAAGAGTATTTGCTTGAACCTCCTATCCTGATACCGCCAGTTGAAGGCCGGCCTTTGATTATGTACATGACTGTTTTAAAGGATTCAATGGGCTGTGTACTTGGTCAACAAGATGAAACAGGAAAGCAAGATCATGTCACTTATTACCTGAGCAAGAAATTTACTGACTGTGAAACAAGATACACTATAATAGAAAAGACTTGTTGTGCTTTGGCGTGGGCCGCCAAACGCTTGCACCAGTATATGTTGAATCACACCACTTGGTTAGTTTCAAAGATGGATCCTATCAAGTATATTTTTGAGAAACCCGCTTTGACCGGGAAGATTGCTAGATGGCAGATGTTGTTATCCGAGTATCATATCGAGTACCATGCTCAGAAGGCTATTAGAGGAAGTGTTTTGGCTGATCATTTGGCTCACCAGCCTATTTTGGATCATCAACCCTCAAACGATGATTTTCTAGACGAGGATGTTATGTTTTTAAAGATGAAAGATTGTGAAGAACCCGTGCATGGTGAAGGACCGAAACCATGTTCTCAATGGGGTTTAGTTTTTGATGGAGCTGTCAACGCTCATGGAAAAGGGATAGGTGCTGTTATTGTGACTCCTCAAGGGTCCCATATCCCGTTTACTTCCAGATTAACATTCAAGTGTACTAATAATGAGGCTGAGTATGAAGCGTGCATTATGGGTCTTGAGGAAGCAATAGATTTGAGAATTAAGAATTTGGATGTGTTTGGTGATTCTGCAGTGGTAATCAACTAAATCACTGGAGAGTGGGTAACTCGACATGATAATTTGGTCCCATACAGAGATTATGCTAGAAGACTGTTACCGTTCTTTGACAGAGTCGAATTTCATCATATCCCTCGTGATGAGAACAGGATGGCAGATGCGTTGGCAACTTTGGCCTCGATGATTGTGGTGAACTTTTTGAATGAGTGTCCTCGGATTGAAGTTAAACGTCTTGACAGACCCGCCTACATCTTTGTCGTCGAAGAAGTTGAAGATGGCAAACCCTGGTACCATGAAATTAAAGCATTCCTTAGAACTCAAGGGTACCCTTTGGGAGCTTCCAACAAAGATAAGAAGACTTTGAGAAGGTTGGCTGGGAGTTTTCTTTTGAGTAACAATGTGTTATACAAACGGAACTTTGACATGGTCTTGCTGAGATGTGTTGACAAACAGGAAGCAGTTATGTTGATGATGGAAATTCATGAGGGATCCTTTGGCACTCATGCCAATGGACATACCATGGCTAAGAAACTTTTAAGAGCCGGTTATTATTGGATCACGATGGAATCAGATTGTTACAAGTTTGCTAGAAAATGTCACAAGTGTCAAATTTACGCAGATAAGATTCACATACCTCCGACTTTGTTGAATGTTATCTCATCCCCGTGGCCGTTCTCTATGTGGGGAATCGATATGATTGGTATGATAGAGCCGAAAGCATCTAATGGGCACAGATTCATTTTAGTAGCCATTGATTATTTTACCAAGTGGGTTGAAGCAGCTTCTTACGCTAATGTAACTCGACATGTGGTTGTTAAATTCATCAAGAATCAGCTTATCTGCCGATATGGTGTGCCGAGCAGGATTATTACAGATAATGGGTCCAATTTGAACAACATAATGATGAAAGAATTGTGTGAAGAATTCAAGATAGAGCACCATAATTCTTCTCCTTACAGACCAAAGATGAATGAGGCTGTTGAGGCTGCCAACAAGAATATCAAGAAAATCATTCAGAAAAAGGTCATTACTTATAAAGACTGGCACGAGATGCTACCGTTCGCCTTGCATGGGTATCGTACGATGGTGCGCACTAGGGCAACTCCGTTTTCACTTGTCTACGGTATGGAAGTAGTACTCCCAATAGAAGTTGAGATTCCTTCTATGAGAATTTTGATGGATGCAAAGTTATCAGAAGCTGAGTGATGTCAGAACAGATATGATCAGTTGAAATTAATCGAAGAAAAGAGGATGTTAGCGCTATGCCATAGGCAGTTGTATCAGCAAAGGATGAAGAAGGCATTTGACAAGAAAGTTCAACCCCGTGTATTCAAGGAAGGCGACCTCGTGCTCAAGAAGATTCAGTCTTTTCTCACTGACGTCAGAGGAAAATGGGCCTCGAACTATGATGAACCGTACATGGTAAGAAAGATTTTTTCAGGAGGTGCTTTGATGTTAGCAACAATGGACGGAGAAGAAATCACTCGCCTTGTGAATACGGACGCTGTCAAGAAGTATTTCGCTTAGAGCTCGGGAAGTTCTCGTTAACTTAGGAAGAGCAAGATGTTATTCCCTTGATGTAATCTCTATTATTTTCCGACGCTGTAATATTGGGGTCACGCCTTTCTACTGACCACCGTTCAATAAAAGCTTTCCATTTATCAAAATCCTTGTTCTTGATAGCAAAATCCGATTTGATTTAATTTTTTTTCAATACTTTATGTTTTACTTGATATATGGATAAGAAGAGGATGACCAGGGACGTTTATTTCATCCATGAAGAAACAACACTCATATATGATTCCACGAGCAGGGAATATTTATTTTATCCAAAGATGAGGTATTAAGAGGTCTATGGAGATTTTGCTTGAGTACCTTTCCGTTTGAGACGTTTATTTTCGCCTCTCCCGGTTCGTCAGCATACGCATAGCATATTGATAGGTAGCATGGCATACGCATTTCGTTGCATCTCTTTGTGTTTGTTTAACTCTATCGCTTTGGCTGTAGTTACCCCCAGGCATTTGGGTGTGTCCTATCCCTCCAAATAGAGTTGTCATCCCTAGGCAGAGAGAGCGCAATATTCCTACTTTCCCCATGAAGTTCGATCCTCGTGGAAGATGGTTATTTCAGTACATTCCATTTGAGTTCATACCTCAATGGTCGAGTCTTACGTGACAGTTTCTCTTTAGTTATTTCCTGAATTGAACTTCGGTCCTTGGAAATCACGTTGTGGACATCTCCAACTTTTGAACATGGATCAAGTGTGCACTTATTTTGCACGTTATTCCCCAAGAAGAATATTCATGAAGATGGACATTTCTCCGACAATAGTATCACAAGATTTTTCTCAAACATCCACTTTTGGACTAAATGATCTCTTTATTTGAGCAACTCGTTTTGACTAAGGTCTGACTCAGAACGACAAACGACAGTTTCTACAAGATGGATCATTCATCCTCGAGGGGGGGGATCCTCAACATCATCAACTCATCCAATGGCATCGCTTCGTGGACCCTTCAGAGAAGACCGCCAAAGACATTACAAGACACTTCTCTTTATTTGAGAATTTCCACTACAAAGGTTTCACATACTTTGCAACTACAACAAGAAATACTCCACAGCAATACATTCCCCAGTGAGTTCACTTCGCCAAGTTCATCTCCATCAGGTGACATCTCCCCTGAGAAGTCGATGAAGTTTATTACAAGTAGTCTCTCTTTATTTAAGAAGACATATTTTGCTAATCAACCGGCCTACATCTCTTCCGAAGATCCCCGGTGAAGTTCTACGACCTCCATTACATTACAAAATTACAACCTGCAAAGTTTTACAATTACATCTACAAACTATAATGATTCTACAATCCACAAAATTCGTAACCCTTGCGAAGATACTCTCACGAGTTTTCATCACTTCAGGTAGAGTCTGAGACCAGCTCATGGTTCCCATACCAGGACGCTCGGGGAGGTTCTACATCAGAGACTGAGACCAGCTCATGGCTCCCATACCAGGACGCTCGGGTAGGTTCTACATTAGAGACTGAGACCAGCTCATGGTTCCCATACTAGGACGCTCGGGGAGGTTCTACATCAGAGACTGAGACCAACTCATGGTTCCCATACCAGGACGCTCGGGGAGGTTCTACATCAGAGACTGAGACCAACTCATGGTTCCCATACCAGGAAGCTCGGGAAAGTTTTACATTTTACTATTTTCAATTGGATTTCAAGAAGACAAAAAAAAGAGAAAAGAATACGAAATAAAACTGATTTATTCAAAAAGGTCACTATGGTTAACACCGTCGTCCGGATCACTCCATGTTGATGGTGATCTACCCTTCGATTACGAATTTCTCACCTATTGTCTAAATCGCCATACCCTTGGTTTGTGTACTATTATTATAGGGAGTTTTCCCATTGGTGGTTGTGTCCTGTCTCCGTGAGGTCCCGCTTCGTTGGGTCTGTTACTTTTTCGTCTAGCGTGTTGTGTCTAGTTCATCCCCTGCGATATCTTCTCCTTGCAGAACCGTCTGTCTTGCATTTTCATACCATTGCATATCATTTGCATTCGGTGGCCTCTTAGGGACAAAAATTCGTGCAATGTTTATATTTAAGTCCCTCCTATCTCGTCAAGACGGAGATTTCCATCTCCATGCCTCCAGATAGAAGAAACTTAAATAGGGGCATCTGTCGCATCCTAATTTTTGACCTTAAGGTTCCACCTTTTTTTTTGTGCGTTATCTCGCGTTTGAATCTTTTACTCTCGCATGCGTGTTTATCAAGACTAACGAGTATGTGCAGGACTACTTTGTTTTTTAACTTCTCTGATAGGCAGAGCAATTTAAATAGAGCGCTACTGTGGTAGTATGAGGATTTACAAATGTTTCTCTCAAAACCTCAAAATTTCGGTGTGGTGTAGTAAAAGTTACTGGAGAAGTTGTTGAACTTATCATTGAATGATGGAAGGCATGAAATACAAGTCCTAATCTCGAGGTCATACAAGAATAAGGCGTAAATCAGAATACAGGAGGGGATAGGTTGTGATGTTTTAAGGCAATTCATGGTGATTCGAGACCATAAAGCGAATTCATACGCGGGAACCATTTAAAATTCAAATACCTCTTCTTTTTAACCTCAAATCTGTTCTACCATGATTCTTTCAAAATAAAGGAGGCGAGGAAATTTAAGCTATCGCAAGGAAGGAAGCCACTTCGAATTTTGAATTTATCTTTGAATCTATAAGTTATAGATACAACAAGGTCTACATTGTCTGCATTGGCTATTTACAAATATCTTCAAGTAAACACAACGGTTGTTCCTCACAAAACAATATTACAATACCGCAAACAAAAGCCCTACAAAATGCTACGCCCCTCAAATTACCCCATTTAGGCTATTCTGTTACAAGTCTCACTAGAACTACAAGAATGTAGGTGAATATGGACACCGTCCCACGACGTGCAAAGCGCCATCTCTATCTTGTGCTAAGCTCCGGAAATCCGGCAGTAAGATGCGAACCTCCGAAAGCCACTTGAAAGTCACCTGTTACAGTAAAACAAAGATTGATTAGTATCTCCGCATCATTTAAATGTAGTACTGTACCCGCGGCTGCCACCAATAATTTATTTGCGACACAATTTTTAAATAAAACAAGCATTACATCAATGGACCGAGAAGTGTTTAAGAGATAATCAGCCCTCAGTGTAGTCATCATCGGGCATAAAAGTTTGAGCAGCCAGAAGGGCGACAACCAAAGTCGTCACCGACTCCCTACTGAACATCAAACAACTTTTCGACAACGGCGTAAGATAAGACAGTATCTGAAATTAACAGTGTAATGGCATCCTTGATAGAAGAAGAAGAAAAGTCAGTTCGCAGCTCAAGTATTCGTCACGAAGAAAGCCCAAGCAGCGGGCAGTTATCAGAGGCATCATCCGCAAGCGCAGTAGTTGCAGGCACGACTTCGCATGCAAGAATAACAAGTCTCCTAGCAAACAACAGCAAGTAAACTCGCACACCAGTAGCAGAATAATTAAAAAGAGCACCTCAGGATAATGACCATCAGGCTCCCTTCAATCACGCAAGAATCTGCAAATCACCATCTGCGAAATGGCGAATAACAACAGCATAACCTGAAAAAAAGCAACAGTCTGTCAAGACAAGACACAGCCGGTGGTCAGAGCATCGTTAAGAGGGTAAACCAAGCCTCGAAGACTATGGAAATACAGGATGCAAACAATATCAATTGCAAGCGACGACAACAAGTATACCCGTTGTAACAGCATCATCAATAACAACATTGCAAAAGCTTAAGAGATAAGAACAAGACAAATAGAGCCCTCATACCATTCATCATTGGGCGTAACGAACAAAACTCCCCAAAACTGCTCAAAGTCATAACAGTTAGAGCAACGAGCAGCTTCAAACTTCAAGCCACAAGCCAACCATAAACAGGCACATCAACTGCAACAGAGCAACACCAATAATGTCAACAGAGCAACACCAACGACATCGGTTCTGCAAAGACTTCATTAACAGCGCCTCAAACAGGTTTGACCCTCAGTTCAATCCACCACTGGGCACAACAAACGCAAAATAAACATACACGACATATAGCAGCAAGCAATATCAGTTCAAACACCACAGCAGGACAACACCAGCAACAATCGCGTTTCATCACCTGCAAGCAACATCAACACATCGACCACAAAAAGAAACGACTCAAAGTCCAAGAGAAAAATGAGAGAAGGTTCTTAAACCCTCAGGTTCAGTTCATCATAGGGCAAGCCTCGAGTAGCCAGGAGGACAACGAAAGATTCACCGCCAACTCCTTACTGACTCAAGGGCATCAAAGGACATTCGAAGGCAGCAATGGCAACCACAACTCCGCCCAGCTCAGACACCAAGTCATCATCGCCGCCCACAATACCCTTCCCGGCAAGCAAGATAAGGCAGCTTCCGCACTGTAAGCATGGTTCCCCTGCGAATAAGAAGAAGAGGAAAAGCGCTAAATTTGAAAGCCAACAAAGTCAACAAGATACGTCAAGGATATGTTTCCAAGTTTGACAAATCAACACGAAAAAGGAAAGTTTTGAAATTCCCTAACTGAAGCAGAGAGAATCGATTATAAGATCCCAAAATCACTCAGTGTCACCGACAAAATCGAACCAACAAGGAAAGGATTGAACAAATCATCAATCAAATCAGACAAGGCATCAACCGGTAAGGAAAGCTTTGAGGACGCTCATCATTGAGAGGCCCATCGCTTCACTTATAAAAAGGGGCAGCTTTCAGCAACAGAGGTGATCGAAAAAAAGAGAGTTTCGAGAAAGAGCCCACGAAGGAGAAGAAGCGATTTTGCCGTAGAAAAGCAGAAACCTTAAAAGCTCTCGATGAAAGTCCCTCTGGCGAAGGCTCAGGTATCCCGAGAATCATCATTGCCGGTCGAAAAGGGAGGAACTCGCAAGCCATCACCGTCCAATTTCGTCACCAGAGCTCCATCGCCGCTCCCAATCGTCGGGAAACCCTCGTTCTTATTGATATTTGAGCTGTTTTGATGTTTCCAATTAGTGTTTCAGGTTCACAAACGGGAGAAAGAAAGGGAAGAAGATCGAGAACAAAACGGTAGACAGTGAGAGCAAGGCCGATCGAGAGAAATCCATTGCGATTTGGGATCTTTTGGAGTTGACGAGATTTAGGATTCCGTCGTTTTCCTTTTCCTTTCGTTTGTGTTCTGTTTGTTGGTAATTGTTTGTCTGCAGTATATACACATTCACTTGCACACCACGATCACACACATAACCCCTAAGCATCTTAATCCTTTTTGCTAATTAGTTAATTAATCCATTTATAATCAGTTTTTAAAATAAAAATTAAACTAAATCTTTTATTCATCAAATTATTCAACCTTTTTATATAATAAAAATCACTTGCAATTTAATCTTTTTCCATAATAAAAACTTTTATTTATCAACAACTAGGAATTATTTTATTTAAAACCACCCTTTTATATTTTAATTTGTGCCAAACCTTTTCTTAAAAAGTTTTAATTAATCGATTTATGTTTATTCACCCTTTTCCTAATCCATTCAAAAACCTTTATAATGAAAACTTATTTATGTAATAAATAATTAACGAATCCCTTTTATAATTAAAACCGACTTCACAAACTCTACTAAGAATCCGATACAACTTTTCTTTAAAAATAATAATAATCCAATCCTCCTTTTATAATCGATAATTGAAATAACTCCGACTAATAAATCAAACCATTTTCTCATTAAGATAGGGTAACTTTTCTTAACGCCAATTCAACTTCGCTCCTAAGTCGCCGTTTCGCCTAAAATCAATATCACCCTTAATCGATAACTTAACCAATCAACGTGCACACTTGCGCATCCACATTCACATACACAATTCACTCACTTGCACCTTAGCGCTTTCATGCGTGTGTATGCTTTTACTTTATCCACAATTTATTTTACAGCGATTTACATTACCGCATTTATCTTTATCGCCTCACATTCTGTCCAAAGGAAAAACCTACACATGATTTAACGCTTGTGTGTAGTGCACATCATTTGCATCATACTCCCACTTGATCCTTGATTCCATTCAAGTTGATCTTTCTAAGTTAGATCCTACCCCATAGGAAGGACCGTTATCTTTTACAACTTAGATACAAAAAAATACAACTCAACTCAAACATTCAAACACAATAGAGAAATAGATGTTAATCATCTTAAGCGATATAGAATCTCCACCCCACATCAATACAATCAATATGTAGGGACTTTGCCTTAAGAGAGATAGAGGCGTACTCGTCAATCAATATCCGAGTACTTGAGCTCTTCTCTTAAGACGATGCAAAGACTATCTTCTTACACTTGTGGCGGTTAAATCTCCCTTAAAATGACAACTCATATTTTCTCCTAAACTCAATCAATCAACCACCCTAAACCCATAGGAACTTTGACCACAGTCAAAGAACTCCTCAAACCCTTTAGGCGAACTACAAATACTCTGATTCCACTCCCGTAAGGATATATAGGCATAAGATGCGATATCTTATCGATTATAATTAGAAATAAACCCCTAGGCCTTTCAACCATTAAGCAGATAAACCTTAGCAATAAACAAACATAAAACAAGAGGTTCCTGTAGAGTACTACAGAAACTTAGGATGCTAGCACCTTCCCTAAGTTTAACCAACCCCGAACCTATAACTCTCTAGCTTGCATTTGCATTGCATTGTGGGAATTTAGATCTTTATCCCTTCCTTTGGACAAATCAAAGTTCGGTTGCAAAATGAGTTAAAGATTCAAACTAATCAATAGTTTGGTATCCGATTTTCACCGCGACAGTAGTCAATGGACCACACCTGATTCCCAATGAAATGTTGTGTTTCACTTAAACCCTCTCAGTGCATACGTGGCGCGCTTGTGTGCTTTATATCTATTGACTGGTCTCCTCATCCAGTGGTTGTGTGTTTTTCTTGCATTTTTGTTTTTTTTCTTTTATTTCTTTTATTATTTCCTTTTATTCTTGTTTGAATTTAATTAATTAAAAATAGCTCCAATACTCCAAAAATTCCACAAAAAATATTTTTACAAACCTTGAGGTGTCTATTATTTTTAGACTTTTTTATTTTATTTTTTAGATTAAATTTTTCATTTTTAAATACAATTAAATATTAGAGGTGTTTTTAATTGAATTAAATTGTGCATTGTTTGTTCTTTTATTTGTTTCTTCCATCTCCTTTGGGTCCAATGAATAAAAATTGATCCTCATATCCATGATGAGTTGAACAATTTTTTAGGACCATTTTGCCCCTGGTTGGTTGACTTTAGGGTTGACTTTTGGTGCTTTTCTTTTGACCCTCGATTCTCCCATTTCAAAGTGGTACATCTTGAATATTATTTTCTTTTGATGGTGCTTTGAGGGGATATTTGCTTTGAACTTTTGGCCTCTGCTTTCCAACATGTTTAGCTACCTTGTGCATTTTATTTGATTATTTTTGAACCGTTTTCCTATTTTGAGGTAACTTGCAAGTCAAGTTACCTCCAAGGGAGGTTCTTACATGTACCTTGACCTAGTTTGACTTGGATATGACATTTTTGGATTCTTTGAACCCTCAATGCCTTTTGTTTCATGTTGTTAACATGTTAAGGATGATGTTGGTTCAATTTTAGGTCATGATATTGTTTCTTCCTTGTTCATTTGTGTGTTTCCTTTTAGGTTTTCAACTTGAACTTCTATGTGATGTTTGCTTGCAATATTTGTGCTTGTTGCTTGCATTTCCTTTTGAATTGAATTGTTATTGCTTTTAAGAGTTCTTCTCTTCATCTCCCTTCTGTCCAATGACTTTGGAACCTCATTTAAGGTATCTTAGTCCCTCCTGAGGAGGTACTTGAAGTATACCTAAAATGATGGATCTTTGAGGACTCTTTTGTGCTTCCTTTGCACTTAGTTTGTGATGCTCATGGTTGAGTACTTATTATGAGGCCCTTGCTGCCCCCATTTGGTCTCCCATCCTCACTTTGCTATGGTTTTTGTTTTACCTTTCATTTTGGTTTAATTTTGTGGTGTGGTTGATGTTGTTTGACTTAGGTCATTTCATCCCACTTTTGGTGCATCTTTGTGTAGTTTGTTCTTGTTTGATTAATTTCTTCTTGTGCTCTTCTTCTTCTTTCTTTTATTGGATTTCCATATGCATGCTTGGTTGATATTAGCTTGTGGAGGCTACTGCCCCACACTATTTTCCTCCAACTTTCATTCTATTTGTGCATCTTATATGTGCATCTTCATTTGCATATGCATTCTTCTTCTTCTTCTTCTTTTGCTTTTCTTTGCCATGCTCCCCATAAGTTCTCTAACCTCTTGAGGTTATGATAGACATTAGGTGCCTAACCATGCATGATAACATTAGGTAGTTCCCTTTTGAATCTCAACTTTAAGTGTACTTTGCATGATAACTTTTAGGATTGATTAGTCTCCTATTAGTGTTCCTTCTTTTTTTCTCATCTTCAAACCTTCATAAAACACTTAATAAAGAATGACAAGTGTTGTACACTACAAGCCTTAAGCCATTTGGGAAATGATGATTGTGTGGTTGCCTCTCAATTGTCTAGAATGTTAGTATATGTCCTTTGGACGATATACGACGCATTCGCTCCTAAATCATAGTCTTTAGTGCAACTTGAGTTACAAATCAAATTCAAAACACTTCTTCTCTAAAAAATACAAAAACATTTCAAACCTTTATCATCCTTCGGGATCTTAATAAGAAAAATCTTTTCAGATAAAAGAGTGTCGTTAACTCTTAGTTCTACCGCAAACGGTAACGCCTAAGTCTCCAATGGTCGAGCTGCATACACCCACTGCTAGAAATATTTGTTAACCCTACTCGGGCCTAAAAACTTTGGAACCAACCTGTGGTCTTTTAGCCTGAACTACGTTTGCTCTGATCTTTCATACCAGATGAAAGTATGTAGGCACAAGACGCAATGTCTTAGCGAGCAACCTTCCCCCTTTCTTTAGCCGTAGTTAATCAAACTATGTTGACTCTGACTTTCCCGTTGCACGAGGGAGTACGTAGGCACGGAGCGGCGATGCTCTGCCGAGTCACTTCTCTTTTCTTTTTTCTTTTGTCCCTAAACCTTTAGCTAGATAGTTTTAACGCACCCTTTTAGATAGACAACAATGCGTGGATCCCGTCGAGTACGACGGACGTGAGGGGTGCTAATACCTTCCCCTTGCCTAACCGACTCCCGAATCCAGACATGGTTGCGAGGACCTTGTAGTTCCCTTTCTCGTTAGGTTTTTATGATTGTTTCCTTTCCCCCTCTTTGGGTTAAATAATGAAAGTGACGACTCTTCTATTTTTTCCGCTGGTTGTTTTTCGCAGTTGCGACAGCTAGCGACTCTGCTGGGGACCCTGGTTCCCTATGTGAGTCAATCCTAGCGCTTGTCTATTTATTTTTAGGTGTTGTATATATGTGCTTTATTTATCTTCGTCACATTTATTTTTAGCATCATATATCATTACTGCTATGATGTGGGAAGGGAAGTTCCACTGAGTGATAAGTCAGACCTGGGCTTGAGTACAAACCTAGTATTAGAAGTAAAAAGTAGTGGTGAACCTGTATGTTAGGTATGCACTAGTTCCGATGAAATTTGTGCTCATACGAGATTCTCTTTGATGACTTTCTTTCAAGCCTAGTGGGCCGTTGAGAGGATTTCAGATTTGAGGGTTGTCGACTCTAGAGACCGATCATCTGTGATTCAGCTAAGTGAGGCATCTTCGCGAGATGATGATGCCAAACCAAAAATGGTAAACGTATCATCATTTTTCAAAAGTCTGTGATGCTGATGAACGCATAGGATGCCGAACCTTTGTTTGTGGATAGGTCCATACCTGTGAGAGGGATTGGGTTATGCAGGAAACCTTGGCTTTCAGAATACCCGGTTCTTTACAGTGTGAATCTGTTTATCAGTAGGTCCTATTGTTGGTACTTTGTTATTGCTAAGGCGAAGCGCTGTTTCTTCTCGGCCAAAAACACAACAGTCCTGATCCCTTGTTTGCATTTGCATCTGCATTTTCATTTGCATTTCATTAACATATGTTTATGTTGCAGGTGTATATTTCCTCTTCGATTCTGGTGATCTTGTTCTCTTATTGCTGACATGGAGCCCTTGAGGAGGACCTTGGCCTACAAGTTTCCTACGCCTGATATTAGAACTCTGCGAAGTTTGATCTCTCTAGCTGACAAGAAGGTTATGGAAGACTTCAGACAGTCATATGGGAGACTTTTGAGTATTGTTTGCAAACCTTCTTTAGATGAGTTGAATGGCCTTCAGACGTTGCTACAATTCTATGATCCTCAGTTGCGAGGCTTCAATTTTCAGAGTTTTATTTTAGCACCTACATTGGAAGAGTATTCTGATATGTTGGGAGTACCTATTCTGAACCAGATACCATTCTATCATGTTGAGGGAGAGCCAGATTTGACTGAACTTGCTAAAGCCTTACATGTGGATGCCTCTGAGTTGAAAGGGAAGTTAGCTAGTAGGAATGGCATGTTTGGGTTTACGTTACCTTTTCTTGTGGATAAGGCTCGACAGTTTTCTAAGAAAGGTTGTTGGGTGGTATTCAGCGCTATATTGGCCCTATGTATTTATGGCATTCTTTTATTCCCGAATATCCCAGATTTCGTAGATGTGGATGCCTTCTGTATCTTTGCTTCGAAGAATCCCATACCTACTCTGTTGGGTGATGTTTATCATTCCGTACATTACAAGAATGAGAATAGGAGAGGGAAAAGTATATCTTGCTGCGCACCTTTACTCTATATATGGTTCAGGAGCCACCTTCCCAAGACTGGTCCGTTCTCTGCTACTGCGGGTACTTTGGAATGGTCCTAACGCCTGATGAGATTGTCTACCGAGGATATTGTTTGGTTTGATAGGGATATTATGGGCATTGAGATTATCTATAGTTGTGGAAGCTTTCCTAAAGTCCCGCTGGTCGGAAGGAAAGGTTGCATAAACTATAACCCGTCCATTGCTATTAGACAGTTTGGGTATGCACTGAGAGGTCCTCCGAAGGATGAAGAGATACAGGAATCTCTGTATCTCACTGGTTTGTTGGAGGGGGATACCTTAGCTAGAGTTGAGCATGCCTGGAGTAATGTCCACAGGAGAGGAATGGTTTCCTTGGGAAAGAGTAATAGTCAAGCATACGCTCCCTATTTGGTTTGGATTCAGAGTAGAGCCAAAGAGCTGATGATGCCATATCCGTCTGCTAAGCTTGTGCATCCTCTTGAGATTGCAGAGCCTACTATAGTAGACATTCAGAAGTATAACCAGGTTTTGTCTGAGAAGGAAGAATTGAAAAAAGCTAATGAAGAATTGGAGAAAGAGATTATCCAGCTTTGAAGTGAGAAGATAGATGCAGTCCATTCTTTCAAGAGACAAACCGAGCTTGTGAATAAACTGGGTACGAACCTGACTAAGGAGACTAATGACAGAGAGCGCACATGCCGAGATTTGAATGCCGCTTATAGTGTTCTTGCCACTAAGAAGGAAGAGTTGGATAGGGATTACTTGAGGATCTCCAAGTTTGAATCAATATGGAATGCCACGCTCACTAACAACAAGGAGCGCGAGGACAGGTTAAAACTTCAGATCAGCAAGCTGAAGGCTCAGCTAAATGCTAAGGATGGGGAAATTGCAGCAGAAGCATCGCTTAGACGAGACAGTGAGTACCGATTCAATGAAGCGATCGCGAACTTGAAGGATCTCAGGTTGAGAGCTGACTCCAAGAGACACAGGCTTGAGGCATATTTTTGGGAAGAAGCTTTGGAGGATCATGTTGATAGCTTACAGCATACTGTTAGCCAGCAGGATTTGCTTATTCAGGGGCTACTTGCTAGGCTAGATCACCCTTAGACATTGAGTTTGTTAGAGGATTTCCGATCACGTCATCCTGCTTGACCTGTTTTGTCTATTTCTGTTGTAGTCTTTGATGTGTATTTGTTGTATTTGACCATCGCCAGGCTTGTTGGTTGATGTCTTTTCCTTATTTGTACTCAGTTGTAGTTTGTACATTGCTTGTTGGCTTTTGATCTATATACGAGGAGTTGGTATTATATGCTTGTCCGCAGGGTTCTCCATTGTTATGTTATTCCTGGAAACTAGAATCGAGGGGGAAATGTCCCTGTTGCATAAATACATGTCTGCATTTTAGCATTTTTCTCGCATTCACAGGTGCACCGGAACTGTTAACCTTATTTCTCCTGTGGTTTACTAGTGTTTCAGGATTGCTGATGTGACAATTCACTGGTACGGTACTAGAAGAAACCAGAAGAGATTGATGGATCAAATGCAGGTAGAAATGCAAGAGATGAGAGATCGGATGGCACAACTGGTGGAGGTCATGCAAGGGGTTGCTAGTGGCCAGGCGCAACTTCAGACTTTAGTGCAACCTTTGATTGCACGAGTGGATGGTGATGGTGTGTTACACGGTGGGATTGCTGCTAACCCTCCTCACATTGAAACTCCTCGTGCAGACAATTCTATGCCAACTTTAGTCATCCCTACTGCTGGAGGGGGTGGTCACGCTGTTGGTGCTGGAAATGCGGCAGGTTTTAATCATGCTGGCTTTGCTAATGATGGTAATGGTAACGGAAACAGCTATGGTCTCGACACTACGTGTGTCGTACATGGTAGCTGGGCCACACTTAGAATGAGGATAGGCAGGAGGATGTGTTTTCTCCAATGGTTATAACTGCTGAAGTACCTTCTGAGGCTGATAGGAGGATTAAGATGATCGAAGAGAATATGAGGTCTCTTGAATGCCAAAACTCTATGGGGCTGGATATGTCTAATCTGGGACTGATCCCAGGCTTGAGAGTGCCACCAAAGTTTAAGGTCCTAGATTTTGATAAGTATAAGGGTACTACTTGCCCTAGGGTCATCTGAGGTCTTATTATCGCAAGATGTCTGCGCATTCCGATGATGAGAAACTACTCATGCACTTCTTCCAAGATAGTCTATCTGGTCCCTCGCTGGAATGGTACATGAGCTTGGAGCCCGCAAATGTCCGTAGCTGGAGAGACCTAGCTGAAGCTTTTGTAAGGCACTATCAGTACAACAGTGACCTTGCTCCAAATAGGGTCCAGCTGCAGAATCTTTCCCAAAAGAGCAATGAATGCTTTAAAGAATACGCTCAGAGGTGGCGAGAGGTTGCTGCTAGAGTGCAGCCTCCCATGGTAGAACAGGAGCTTGTGGACATGTTTGTTGCTACTTTACCGGGAGTGTACTATGAAAAGCTTATAAGCAGTATGTCAGGCAGCTTTTCTGACTTAATAATCACCGGGGAGAGGGCGGAGAATGGAATTAAGTTAGGAAAGATCAATGCTGGTGAAGGGTCCTCAGCTGGAGGAGGAAACAAGAAAGTGTTCGGAAACAAAAGGCGAGAGGGAGATACCAATGCTGTATCCAGTTCACGGGGAAGAAATAGAGGTCAGAATCGGCAACATCAACAAATTGCCAGCATCACTATTCCAACAGTCCAACAACCACAACAACAACATCGTCAGCAACAACAACAACAATGACCGCAATAAAATCAACAGGGGTACGACAGATACCAAGATAGAGGCCGGTCAGCAAATAGGCATTTTGATGCGCCTCCTATGCCTTACTCTCAGTTATTGCAGGCTTTGCTACAGCTGCAATTGATTCACAAAAGGACTTTGGCTCCTTTGACTAGACCTCCTCCACCTGGGTACGATGCAAATACTCGTTGTGAATTTCATTCCGGTGCTCCAGGACATAATATTGATAATTGTAAAGCCTTCAAACATAAAGTGCAAGACATGATCGACAATAAGGAGACCAATTTTTCCAATGATGTTCCCAATGTGGAGCAGAATCCCATGCCGAATCACGGGCAGGTTGGGGTTAATGCAATTATCAAGGAGGAATGGTTGAATTTGGTTACGGATGTTGATGAACTGAAAACACCCTTAAGCTTTGTGAAAGCCTGACTGCTGAAGGGGGTTGTTTTCTCGGGTTGTGCTAAGGACTGTGTTGAATGTTCTGCTGATCCTGAGATAGGATGTTGATTGTTGAGAAGTTGTATTCAGGAGATGATGGATAACAGAGTGTTACAATTTGACCGTTTTGTTAGAAGAGAGGCTGAGGATTTGGTGGATGAAGAAAAGGATGAGATTGCGACAATCTCCATCCCGTATAAGACTGTTACTATCTATACACCAAAGCTGCCAATGATAACTATCACAAAAGCAGGTCCTATTCCGTTTGAGAGCACTAAGGCTATTCTGTGGAACTACGGAGCCGAAGTGTACTGTAATGGACAAAAGATAAACTTGAATGATCCCCCTGCAAGTTCAGTTGACAGTCTAGTGGGAGCAGGAGGTATTACTCGCAGTGGCCTAGTCTTTTCGTTGCTTGAGGTGATTGCTGATAAGGTGGACAAGGGGAAAAGACCGGTAGTGGAGGAGACTTCTCAATATAGGGAAAGAGAATCTTTATTGAAAGACGCAGAGGAATTCATGAGGCTAATTCGGAAAAGCGACTAAAGATAGTCGATCATTTGCAGCAAACTCCTTCCAAAATATCTATCCTGTCGTTTCTCCTTTGCTCGGAGGCGCATAGGAATGCATTGCTGAGAATATTAAACACTGCTTACGTGCCACAGGAAATTTCAGTCAATCAACTCGAGGGAGTGGTGGCGCACGTAAATGGAGGAAATGGCTTAGGCTTTACAGACCTGGATTTGACGCCCTGAGGCAGAAATCATAATTATGCACTGCACATATCTCTAGAATGCCGAGGGGCTGTCATGTCTCACGTGCTTGTGGATACAGGATCGTCATTAAACGTACTTTCAAAGAAGGCCCTAATGAAGTTAGATATGAAGGGGTTGATTTGCACACCAAGTGATTCGGTGGTGCGTGCATTTGACGGAACCCGAAGATCTGTGTCTGGGGAGGTAACCTTGCCGATTAAGGTTGGACCTGAAGTCTTTGATGCAATGTTTTACATCATGGATATCCAGCCGGCCTACAGTTGTCTACTGGGTCGCCCTTGGATTCATTCAGCGGGGGCTGTTACATCCACGCTGCATCAAAAGCTGAAATACATGGTTGGTGGTAGCGTTGTCACGGTATGCGGGGAGGAGGATATCATGGTCAGCCATTTATCATCCTTTAAATATGTTGAAGTGGATGGAGAGATCCATGAAACTCTTTGCCAGGCCTTCAAAGCGGTCAAGATTAAAGACAAGTCTCCTGTTGTGAGAAAAGAGCCTGAGGTGGCTATGTCTTCCTTTAAAGAAGCACAAGATGTGGTGTAAGCTGGTTCAGCCCAAGGCTGGGGGCAGATGATTGATATACCTTAGAAGCAAGACAAGTTCGGTCTAGGGTACCGCCCATCATCTTCACAAAGCACGCCAAAGTTCAAGGGGCCGATCAGGTTTACTAGTGGAGGTGTTTTCTTTGAGCAGATTAATGCCATTTCTAATGATGAAGCTGGAGACAACGACTGTGATATGGACGCCTGGATCAAGCCGTGTATTCCGGGACAAAGCCTACACAACTGGTCAATTGAAGAATTCATTCAAGTGACGACAGAATAGTAATGCTTTGTTTTTTCCAATTATTGTACTACCCTATGTCCTACCCGGGGCATAGTGGTATTTTATTTTAGGGCCTTACTTGTTTATGTCTGAACATTGTTTATCAATTAATCAAAGGGCATTTTCTCACTCAAATTTGGTGATCTCTGTTTTTCTCATTTTTATTTTTCACAATAAAATGGCAACGTGGTTTATATTTGTTTGCAAATTGTTTGAAACATTTAACCATTTCATTGCAGGTTTCCTATTGCAGATGACACCGATTCAGAACCTTCTATGACTCCCTTTGACTTCGATCAACCGATATATCAAGCTGAAGAAGAGATTGATGAGGATGAAGATTTGCCTAAAGAGTTAGCTAGACTTTTGAAACAAGAAGAGAAGATCATTCTTCCTCATCAGGAGGAAATTGAGGTTGTTAATCTAGGTTCTGAAGAAGTTGTTAGAAATGTTCGGATAGGGGCTGCACTACAGAGTGACATCAAGCAAAGACTGATCGAGATGCTTCGAGAGTATAGTGACATTTTTTCTTGGTCGTACGAGGATATGCCTGGGCTTAATACCGACATAGTGGTTCATCGCTTACCGTTACGCGAGGAATGTCTGCCGGTTGTCGCTTCCACGAAAATAAGGTGCCGGCAAAACAGAAGAGTCTCCACCTTTCGTTATTTATCCCTCAGAGCGGGAAAGGAAACGATCAGAAAAACCTGACGAATAGGTATAAGACAAGGTCATCGCAACCGTTGTCTGGGTTCGGGAGTCGGTTACGCAAGGGGAAGGTATGAGCACCCCTCACGTCTGTCGTACTCGACGGGATCCACGCTTGTTGTGTTTACTGGACGAGTTGGTTTATCTATCTACCTATCAAGGCTGGCTTGAAAAAGAAAAGAAAAATGACTCGGCAAAGCGTCGCGCTTTATGCCTACGTATTCTCATCAGAGAATGAGAAATCAGAGTCCACGTAGTTCGGCTAACTACGGGTTACGGGGAAGGTGGCTCGCCAATACATCAGTATTGTGCCTACGTACTCTCAACAGGAATGAGAGATCAGATCTTACGTAGTTCGGGATAATGCGGATTACGGGAATTCAGATTCATCCGTTTTATCGAGTAGGGTTAACAAACAATTCCAGCAGTTGGATGTACGCAGCTCGACCCTTGGAGACTTAGGCGTTATCGTTTGCGGTAGAACTGGGAGTTAACGACACTCTTTTCTTCAGAAAAGCCTCCTTTGAATTATGGGCCCACGGGGCAAAAAGGTTTGAAGTTTGTTTTCTGTCTTTTACGAAAGAACTATTTTTTTATGGATGTTTGCAATTTCAATCGCACTAAAGACTATGACCTGAGAGTGAATGCGTCGCATGTCACCCAAAGGGTACCATACTAAACATCCAGACCATTTGAAAGAAGCTCTCCAACAATCCTTTCTCAGATAGCTTAAGGCTCGTAATGTACGAAAGAAATCATTTATGATTACTGTATTTTAATTTGTTTTGAGATGAGAAGAGAAGGGCTCAACTAAAGGGAGACTATCAAGTCCTACTGTTGTCATGCCAAGGATTCATCCTATGGTTGAGGTTTGAAACAGGGAACTCCTAGAAGTTATCATCCATAGGTTTCGACCTAAAGTTCTATCATCACTTCCTTATCAAAGGAAATGAGAGTCCTAGGGGATCATGTCAATGATACAGAAACAGATAAAGCATCATCTTAAACAGTAAGCCGTAAACAACTGTAAAATGCATGCGATGCAAGTGAGGGAGGAAATGTGTGTGGGGCATTAGCCTCCACAAGCTCATCTCAACCTCAAGCCAGATATGGATAACTGCAATCATACAGAAGAAATAACCTGCTATCAAGCAAAATAGAATAACAACTGCAATCATACAGAAGAAATGACATGCCATCAAGCAAAATATAAACCACATGGGCAAGGGAGCTGGGCTCTACCGAATACCCGCAAGCAAAGCCATACAGTAAAAATACAAGCAGAGGGAGCAACTCAACCTCTAGTGCAATCATGCTCCTAGATTAAAGTTAGTCTAGATATGAACTTATTCTAATGCATCAAGCAAGTCAAACAAGGAACAACAATACAGAAAAGAAAACAGACAAGAAAAGAAAGCAGATCAACCCCTCTTTCAATTCCAAGCTTCAGCTCTTCTGACAGCACTCCAGTCTTTAAAATTCAATCACCCTTCAAGGCTAGCAACTTCATTGGCAAGTATCAACTTGCTTCCCCAAGATTTCAACCTATCAAACATAAGTATCAACTTGTCCTCCTTCTTCAAGCTTCAGCTCTTCAGTCAATCCCACCTTCAGGCTTCACTCTTAACTACAAGTATCAACTTGATCCCTTCAGGATCTCCAAGCTTCAAAGTAAGTACCAACTCATCCTCTATTCTTCAAGCCTCATCTCTACACTCAATCTCAATTGAATCCTCTTCATGAGTGTCAACTTAGTCTCCAAGCCTCAGCTCTCCTTGCCTTACCAGTGTCAAATTGGTCCTCCAAGCTTCAGCTTCTCAGAGTAGCCTTTAATCACATGGAAGTGTCACCTTCACTATTCACTTTTCTTTCTCAAGCCTCAGCTGTTTATTCACTCTTCATTGGATCTTCATTGGGTCTTCAAGTATCAACTTGCTTTTCTTGCTCTACAAGCTTCAGCTGCAGTGGCAATGCTCAAGGAATCATCCTCTTCCACACTCTTTTAGTGAAGTCCTCATCTTCAACCTTAAGCCCAACATCTTTCAAGATACTCAAACCAGAAGACAATTGATTGAATAGAGTGAGAAGGAATGATAAACAACTTACTGACAACCAAGGGAAGCCTGCAAGGGTTCATCATTGTGAGAGACTGGTTCCCTCAAAGTTCTACTTCCCAGATAAAGCCACTCATCCCTCCAAGTGAGGGATGTGAATGTCTTAGAAGGACTTTTAGTCATTGGGAGGAATGTAAGCACAAGATGCTTTCCATATTTGTGAAAGAAATCATTCTAACTACAAGGCTCTCCCTATGTCCTATCTCCTAATCTTCATCAGACACCTTCAGGCACAAACAAATCCAAAGCTCCAAGCACCTTCAAGCAACTTCAAGCATCCTCTTCTTGTCTTCAGCTTGTCTTCAACCTAAACCAAAGGCAAACCAAGCACACACCCTAATCTAAGGGAGCTAGAGAAGTTAATCTAGTTGAATTAGTAAATTAGGATCACCTAAAACCTAGCACTAAAGTTAGTCCTAACTAAAATACTAAAAACAATTGTAAAACCCTACAAAAATTACTATGGGATCATAGGTCAATCATGACTCTATCACATTAGTTTCAAAGATCAAACCATCAAATTGGACCTAGAACTAAATCCTACATTCTAAGGCATCAACCTAAAACCCTAAAAAGGAGGCATCTAAACATCAATCTAGAAATCATAACTATTTTCATCACAAAAATGTGATAAAATTACTATGGGATCATACATGTCTAACCTAATCACACACAAAAAATTAGGCTTAAATTCATCACCATGAGATCATACAAAAATCTACAAAAATATGCATCAAACATAAACATTTTAATATCAATTAAAATACAAAATTCCAATTAAATCAGAAATTATATGAAAAGAAAATATTTTTTCTCTAAAAAATGATAGACTCAATCATGAGTAATATGCAAAAAGAATGGATTTGATTGGATTAATATTCAATTTATTATGAATTTTACAAAAATCATGAATTAAATGGAAATTAAATGAAAATCAAATGAAAATAATGAAGCGCGCGGTGTAAAAAGCAATCAGATTCAGTTCAAAACATGGGTTGGGCTTGCTGGGGGGTGTGGATAACACTTATTCACTAAGCCCAAAACGCCTGAATTAATGAAACGCAGCGTTTCCTTTAGAAATCCTTCACAAGTCAGAATTAAAACGTGGCCCTTGGATCTTCTCCCAGTCAATGGTCAATCCATCATCCAATGGTGAGAACTTCATCTTCTCCATTTCAAAGCTCTGAGCTTCGCGCCCAGCTCCGGCCACCGACGATGGAGCTCCGATCGTCCCCTTCAATCCTAATTCTTCCTAGAGGCCTCCAATCCAAGAGGTCAAAACATGAAACACACTCCAAATCTTGCCACGAACTTAATCATACCATTAGTTTCTTCTGAAACCCCAAGAATCATCATCTCCCAATCTCAACCGAAAATGGTGATCTTCCTATTTTGTCTCTAATTGATCAATTAACCATCTGAAATCCATCCTAGGCCATTCTACAACTAATCTAGCACCTTAATTCAACCTAATTCTACCTAAGTCATGCTATAGGAAGAAGATTACCAACCTGGAAATTCTTGAATAACAGATGCACGAAATCTTCACTTCAAGCCTTCAAATCTTCTGGACACGATCACTGAACTTCCTCCTTGCTTCTGTATGCAAAAGATTCAATGGAAAGTGCTTCAATCTTGAAACACGATGATGAGTTGCAGGGGCTGAAAATCACTTGTTCCCACACGATCTAGCCACCAATTCTTCTTGGAAATTATCTGGAATCAATCCTTGATACTCATGGAAGAAGAACCAATGAAGAAAATGGAAGGAAATGGAGGAATTTGATGAAACCGAATGCACTTGCAAACTATGAAAACTCAATCTCAAACTAAACTCAATCCTTCAATGATCACCAACCTCGGCCATGGATTCATTCTACTCAATATATAGATGTAGTTTGGACGATCTAGAACCCTCTAGATCCTTCCAATGAGATTTTACACTTCTCATGTCATGAGATTTTGAATCACTTATCATGACATGTACAACCCTTGCAAACAGCTTGGCATTCATCCCATTCACTCTTAATTTCTCCCCTAGTGAGATATTAGAGGTGTTTAGCTTGCCAAGTTCCTTGTTCATGCCTTAATTTTGAGTTATGCATATGTTACTTAATATGCAAGCAAGTGTTTTTCAAAGCAAGCCCATGATTTAGACCTCAAATCAAAAATGTGGCTAAACCATTGTCTTTAACATGTTTTCTAGAGTCAAAATTATATATTACATGCCATGGTTTGGATGTGTAGGTTGAAAATATCAATTTCCAACTTTGACTTATTTAACTTATGCCCTTATTTTAGGTCATTTTTGCAACTTTGGGCTACAAGCATTTCCAACATCTCATGACCTCATTACTAGCCTTAAAACATCATTTTGAACAAGTTTGATGTTGAAGATTTTTCCATTTGAAGCTTGGAAATAGGAGTTATGGCTTTATGGTTGAAATGACCTGTAATCTCCAAATGACCAAAATGCCTTTGACTTGTCAAAGCCATAACTTGAGTTCTACAAATCCTATCAAGGACTTCTAGTACTCTCTAGAAAGCTAAGAGGATAAGGAACAACATTCATGTTTACCAAAAGTCCATAGGAATCATCCTTCTTGGGCAAACGTTTGATGCAAGTTGGGTGACTTTCAAGGCCCCAGATTCACATACCTCAGATGACCTGTAACTTGTCAAAGTTATAACTTGAGCTCTACAAATCCTATCAAGGACTTCTAGTACTCAAATTAAATCTAAGATCAAGCTCTAAAACATTCATGTTAGGGGTAAGATGAGATGACAACCACATATTGAGCTAAGCTGCCCTGAAGATAGGTGTCAAACTAGGGGATTTTACACTGTCAAGCCTTAGAAACCCTAGCTTGAAACTTTCTCAAACTCTTCAATCATGATGAGTTGACCTTGGAATCATCCTTATAGCATCTCAATGCATTAATCCATGATCACATAGATCTTGAATTAGGTCTCAACCTTGTTCAAATCATCAGTTGACCTAGGGTTGATCCAGTCAAACCCTAATTACACCACTCATGACTAGGTCCTCTCAATCTTGCACAATGACCTGTCTAGGCTTCATGATGGCTTTCAATACCTCTCATAAGCTCTCTCAAGGCTTCAGCTCCACATTCTTGGCTTTAGAATCATCTGAGGAGCTCCCCACAACTCTCAAGTTAGGAGGCACACAACCTTGGTTTCAACCACTATCTCTGAGAATCTTTTCACTTCTCTGACACGGATATCACCCTTTGAACACTTGAATAACCTTCTTAGCTAGCTTCAAACTCTTGTGTAGCCCTTGATTGGTAATTATACCTCTTGATCTCCTGCACACATGTCAATGGAATGCAAATGCTAATGCTAATGTGAATGGAATGAAACATAAGCTAAGTAAAGAAATGTTGGTCAAATTTTGGGGTGCAACAGCTGCCCCTATTCAAGCGGCTTGAACCTGACTGGGTGAGAAGCGAGCGGCTCTCAACCAATCAAGGTACGAGATGGTTGAATATCAACAAACCCGGAAATTTTCCAACTGCACAAGTACACGGTACTCTGATGGGAACAAATCTTCGAAAACTGAAATGATAGCTGCACGACACTAGCTGGAGAAATTGGTCACACGGTAACCGGTAGTACATGGTCGATCATGCCGTCAGACATCAGGATCCCTCGGGACCTATCAGATCAACAATCAAGTAAACCTCGCTATCGGGCATTCAAAGAAATCTTTGGGCGTCAGCCGAACTTCATTAGTAAGTCGGGAATGGCATTCCCGGTCCATCAGCCGAGAGAACTGCTTCGTCAATACGGTTGGACTTCAATCATCAAGTCTTCGTGGGAAGTTTCAACTTCGTTGTTCAGCAACCTGCTGGGGATGACGCATCTCCGGCGGGGATTCTGGAGAACTATCAAGTAACTCTGCTTCGGGGATCCATAAATCATTCTGGGTGATTCAACTCTGCTGAGGACATCAAGAATCATCTTGGACAAATAACTCCGCGGGGACTTCAAGAATCATCCTGAACCGATAACTCTGCTGGAGATTTCAGGAATCATCCTGAGCAGATGCTCTGCCGGGGATTCTAAGCATCAACTTGAGCAAGCAACTCTGGAGACTGCATTGGGGATTTTAAGAATCATCTTAAGCAAACAACTTCGCCGGAGAATTCAAGAATCATCTTGGGCAAACGACTTGGTTGGAGAATTCAAGAATCATCTTGGGCAAACGACTTTGCTGGGGAGAATTCAAGAATCATCTTGATCAAACGCCTCTGCGGAGGAACACCTGCAAAACAAGAACGGTAACGACCTAGCTCATGTCTAGTATGCATATGATCGACAATGGTGCAATGCTCCACACGGTGGAAATGCTACGCGTTTTTAGGGTAAATGCTATGCAATCATGCAAAATGCTATGGCCCCGTCAGCAAAATAAATGCCGAAGGGAGAGTCCTCCTGTCAAGGAGGAAGAACCACTCTGGTGGAGAAAAGGTCACGCCGATCTCAATCGGACTCTGTGTGGGAAAGTTAACTTCAGTTGACTGCTGCAGGGGAACGGAGCTCTACGAGAACCTGGACCTGCTGAGGAGAGCGATGTCAATCGCAGAAATAAACTGCACGGCCTTCACGGCTAAAGCCTCCTGGAGATAACGACTCCGGCGGGGAAATACGGCATCAACTATTCAACATTCTACTGGGGAAAACCAATCATGGTCCCAACTGCTTCCAAGGACCCGACTCTCTTGGGGATCTGCAAACTCGGTTGGGGAAGAAGAAATCATCCTGCTGCGGGGGAGAGTACGACTCTGTGGGGGAATCTCAATTCCGCTGGAAACTTCAGTCTGGAACTATCAATTGCTGCACACTTCAGTGAAAGACTCAGCTGGGGAGACGACATTCCTTTAGGATGTACTTGACTGGGGAGAGAATCTTCTCTGCCTGGGGGGACATATGTCAATGCTCACGATCTCACGTTCAGACTCTGCGGGGAGAGGCTGCTGAACTTTGCTGGAGAAGGAGGAATCATCCTGCTTGGGGACGCATACGGCGTACTGTCTGGTACATGCTACACCTGCAACAACATAAACAAACAGACAAGATGCCCTTCTCAAAGGGACCTATCAAGGTTATCATCTTGTGACAATGTTCAAGTAATTCATTGTTTCAACAATCAGTGGCCTAGGCCAATAAGTTTATGTATGCGCATTTTGTCAAAAACATAGACGTTCTTTTTCGCAAACAAAACAGATAAATGCTAAACAGACAAACAGAATTGCTGAATAATATACATTTTATTGATAACGAACCCCTGAATGGGTAAAAATGTTTTACAACAGATGCAAGCTCCTGGAATGAGGAAGCTGCGCAAAAAATAAAACATAAATATACATCAGTATATACAAATGCCGGCAACGAGGCGTAGACGAACACCAGGAGTTGATCCCTCTATAACCCACTCGACTTTGATACTTCTCCGACGCTTCCGCTTTAAAAGAGATTGATTCAGATAAACGGCCCTCAGGTCTTCCAAACCACTACACAAATACAGTCCACACGCGGAACGCAGTCATTTGATTTTTTAAATCCCTAACTTTTGCGTGAACCACCCTTTGTGGGTTTTCAGTTCACCGGGATACCCTTTTTTGCCAAAGTCGCCCATCCGGGTTTTCGACTTTGCGGGTGTACATTCTTTTCTTTTATATCCCTAATTTTTGCCCGAACCTTTTTCCTTTTTTATGGTTCGCCGGGATGCCCCATTTTTGCCTGGATGCTCTTTTTCTTTCCAGCGGGTCATTTTTAAGCAAAGTATTTTTTAACTGCGTCCGCGTTCACCGGGGATGCAAAATCTTCACCATCCATCGTGGATAACAACAAGGCTCCTCACGAGAAGACCTTGCTGACGACGTATGGACCTTCGTAATTGGGAGTCCACTTGCCCCGGTGATCGGAGTGTGGAGGAAGAATCTTCTTCAGGACGAGATCACCCGTCTGAAAGCTTCTAGGACGCACCTTTTTATCATAAGCTTTCTTCATTCGGCTTTGGTACAGACGACCATGCGCAATCGATGCTAACCTCCTCTCGTCCGTCAGGCTGAGTTGGTTCAGTCGGTTCTTAATCCATTTTGCCTCATCGAGTTTCACGTCAACCAAAACTCGCAAAGAAGGGATCTCCACTTCTAACGGTAGGACAACTTCCATACCGTACACCAAGGAGAAAGGAGTTGCCCCGATTGAAGTACGTACCGTTGTACGATAACTGTGCAGTTCAAATGGCAGCATCTCGTGCCAATCTTTGTAGGTCACAACCATCTTCTGAACAATCTTCTTAATGTTCTTATTGGCCGCTTCAACGGCGCCATTCATCTTCGGCCAGTAAGGAGATGAGTTGTGGTGTTCAATCTTGAAACTCTGGCACAGCTCCTTCATCATCTTGTTATTCAGATTCGAACCATTATCAGTGATGATCCGCTCGGGAATTCCGTAACGACAGATGATATCCCTCTTTATGAATTTAGCCACCACCTGCTTGGTCACATTAGCATATGAGGCTGCCTCCACCCACTTGGTGAAGTAGTCGATAGCTACTAGAATGAAGCGATGATCGTTAGATGCAGTGGGCTTGATCTTGCCTATCATGTCGATGCCCCACATGGAGAACGACCACGGGGAGGACATGACATTTAACGGGCATGGCGGCACATGAACTTTATCAACATAAATCTGGCATTTATGACATCTCTTCCCGAATTTAAAGCAATCAGACTCCATCGTCAGCCAGTATTATCCTGCTCTCAGGATCTTTCTTGTCATAGCATGCCCGCCGGCGTGCGTACCAAATGTGACTTCATGGACTTCTTCCATGAGCATACTCGCCTCTTTCTCATCTACACATATGAGTAGCACGAGATCGTGGTTTCTTTTATACAAAACTCCATCAGGATTGAGATAGAAATTTCCAGACAGCCTCCTCAGAGTCTTCTTATCCTGGGTCGACGCTCCCGCAGGATACTCCTTAGTCATAAGGAAGGTCTGGATGTCATGGAACCATGGCTTGCCATCGGAGGCTTCCTCAATCGCAAAGACGAATGCAAGTCTATCAAGACGAGAAAGGACAATTCTTGGAGCCTCATTCCAAAAATGGACTTTATACATCGAAGCTAACGTGGCTAAGGCATCAGCCATCTGGTTTTCGGCCCTGGGCACATGATGGAGTTCCACTCGATCAAAGAACGGAAGTAGCCTTCTGGCATAGTTCATGTACGGCACCAAATTCGATTGACGAGTCTCCCACTCCCCTTTAATCTGGTTAATCACAAGTGCTGAGTCACCATATACGTCTAGGTTCTTGATTCTCAAATCAATTGCTTCTTCTAGACCCATGATGCATGCTTCGTATTCCGCTTCATTATTGGTGACCGGAAACGTCAGTCTCACAGTGAATGGGATGTGGGATCCGTGGGGAGTTGTGATGATCACCCCAATGCCACTTCCGTAGGAATTAACCGCCCCGTCAAATATCAATTTCCACTGGGATTTCCTATCTGGCCCCTCGTCGGGCAACGGCTCATCGCAATCCTTCGCTTTGAGAAACATAATATCCTCATCAGGGAATTCAAATTTCATCGGCTGGTAATCCTCGATCGGCTGCTCGGCCAGGTAATCAGACAATACGCTGCCCTTGATGACCTTCTGGGAAACGTACTGAATGTCATATTCCGTCAACACCATTTGCCATCTGGCAATCCTGCCCGAAAGCGCTTGCTTCTCGAAGACATACTTGATCGGATCCATCTTCGAAATTAGCATGGTGGTGTGATTGAGCATGTACTGTCGTAAATGTTTGGCATCCCAGGCTAGTGCACAACACGTCTTCTCCAGCATCGAGTAACGAGATTCACAGTCTGTGAACTTTTTACTCAAGTAGTAAATGGCATGCTCCTTTCTGCCCGTCTCGTCGTGCTGACCGAGAACACACCCCATACTGTTCTCAAGAACTGTCAAGTACATGATTAAGGGCCGTCCAGCCACTGGGGGTATCAAGATCGGAGGTTCCTGCAGATACTGCTTTATCTTATCAAATGCCTTCTGGCAATCTTCGTTCCAGATAATCGCCTGGTCTTTTTTTAAAAGCTTGAACATCGGTTCACACGTGGCCGTGAGCTGAGAGATAAACCTTGCAATGTAGTTTATTCTGCCCAAGAAACCACGAACTTCTTTTTCTGTTTTGGGCACTGGCATTTCTTGTATTGCTTTTATCTTCGCAGGATCAACCTCGATGCCTCTTTCACTCACGATAAACCCCAGCAGCTTTCTGGACCGTACTCCGAAAGTACACTTGTTAGGATTCATCCTCAACCTGAACTTCCTAAGCCTCTCAAAAAGCTTCAGCAAATTGACCAGATGTCCCTCCTCCGTTTGGGACTTCGCAATCATGTCATCAACATATACTTCAATCTCATGATGAATCATGTCATGAAACAAAGTTACCATTGCTCGTTGGTAAGTGGCCCCTGCGTTCTTCAGAACGAAAGGCATTACCTTGTAGCAAAATGTTCCCCAAGGCGTGATAAACGTCGTTTTCTCCATGTCCTCCGGTGCCATCTTAATCTAATTGTAACCGGAGAAGCCATCCATGAACGAAAACACGGAGAACTGGGCTGTATTGTCGACCAACACATCAATATGAGGCAGCGGGAAATCATCTTTAGGGCTCGCCCTATTCAAATCCCGATAATCGACGCACATTCATACCTTACCGTCCTTCTTCGATACAGGCACTATGTTGGCGACCCACGGAGGGTAAGTAGTGACCGCCAAGAAGCCAGCATCGAGCTACTTTTGCACTTCTTCTTTGATCTTAACGGCCATATCTGGTCGTGTCCTCCTAAGCTTCTGCTTAACGGGGGGACAATCTTCTCGCAGCGGCAAGTGGTGGACCACGATGTCAGTATCAAGTCCGGGCATGTCTTCGTATGACCAAGCAAAGACGTCACTATACTCTCTCAGCATCTCGACCAATCTCTGCTTGACATCATTCTGCAATGCAACCCCTATCCTGACGTTTCTGATCAGTTCTTCAGAACCCAAATTCACGATCTCGATCTCCTCCTCATGAGGCAGAATAACTTTCTCTTCTTGTTTCAACAGGCGGGCCAACTCTTCAGGAAGGTATTCGTCTTCACCAATCTCTTCTTTGGCTTGATAGATCGGGCAATCGAAGTCGAAGTGAGTCGTAGAAGGTCCAGAGTCGATGTCATCTGTTATGTGGATCCTGCAATAACAAGGGTTAAGTTTAAAACAAGGATGTGCAGGTTAGCACAAACCCCATTGCCATTTTATTGTTTTTCAAAACAAATATAAAACAGGAATAACAGAGATCACAATATTTGAATACGAAGAAAAACGCCTTTTGATTTATTAACAAAATGCATGTACATAATCCAACAAGGCCCTGACAATAAAACCACTATGCCCCGGGAAGGACATAGGGTTGTACAATGATTGGAAAAAGTAAATCATTACTCTTCGCTTGTCATCTGGATGATATTCTTGATGGACCAGTTGTTGAGGCTCTCGCCTGGCTTGCTTGGCTGGATCCAAGAGTCTAAGTCACAGTCGCTATCTTCAGACATTGCATTGATGCTTTCAAATATCACCCCGCCGCTGGTAAATTGGATCGGCCCTTTACCTCGCGATGCACTGCTAGAAGAAGAGGCTTCAGCCGCAGGAGAATATCCCAACCCGAACCTGTCTTGCTTGTTAGGTATATCCAAAATTCTCCCCCAGCCTGGGGAAGATCCGGCTTGGACGACGGCCCGAGCTCCCTTGAATGAGGAGAGAGTCATCTCTGGCTTCTCAGTGACTACAGGAGCTACGTCCTTGACTTTGACAGCTTTGAACGCTTGGCATAGAGTTTCGTGGATTTCCCCATCCATCTCAACATACTTGAAGGACGAAAAATGGCTCACCATTATGTCTTCCTCGCCGCAAACGGTTACGATACTACCTCCGACAGCATACTTGAGTTTCTGGTGCAACGTAGAGGTCACGGCTCCAGCAGCATGGATCCACGGCCGGCCCAAGAGACAGCTGTAGGTAGGCATGATGTCCATAATGTAAAAGATTGCGTCAAACGTTTTTGGCCCGACTTGGATTGGCAGGGTCACCTCCCCGAAAACATGGCGTTTGGTTCCATCGAACGCCTTCACAACCAGATCACTGGGTGTGCAAATCACTCTACGAGTATCCAACTTCATTAATGCCTTCTTCGGAAGAACATTGAGCGACGACCCCGTGTCCACCAACACGTGCGACATAATTGTGCCCCTGCACTCTATCGAGACGTGCAGAGCGCTATTGTGGTTCCTCCCTTTCGGCGTCAGCTCTAGGTCAGTGAACCCTAACCCATTTCCAGCATTCACGTGGGCTACGACCTCTTCCAACTGGTTTATCGATATTTCCTGCGGTACGTATGCGGCGTTCAACACCTTCAGCAGCGCGTTGCGGTGTGCTTCAGAACACAGCAACAGATTCAGGATGGAAATTTTTGAGGGTGTCTGATGGAGATGATCCACAATCTTGTAGTCACTCTTTTTAATCAACCGCATAAACTCCTCGGCATCTTTAACAAGTAAGTCTTTTTCTGCCCCACGCGGGATCTCTTTAACGACTTTACTTTTACCTTTATCAGCTGCATCATCTCTGACCACTTTATCCGCCACGACCTCTGGTGGTGCAAATATCCTTCCACTGCGAGTAATACCACTGATTCCCGCAAGGTTCTCCACAGACGACCCAAACAGTTCTAGCTCCAACTTCTGTCCATTGCAGTAGACTTCAGCCCCATAATGCCATGGGACAACATTAGTGCTTTCGAAGGGTATCGGCCCAGCTTTGGTGATGGTAATCATGGGCGGCCTGGGTGCAGAAATAGTTATCGTCTGGCGAGGGATGGTGATGGTGGCAACCTCATCATCTTGCTTCAGCATTACCTCTCCCGATCCGCTTTCGGCCCTTCGGCTAAATTGCAGGATTCCTTCAGTCATCAGACTTTGGATTCCCTCTATCAGCTGGTCGCATCCATCAGGACTAGTAGCACAGCCCATACACAGCTCTCCGCATCCTGGAAAGAAACCCCTTTTCATCAACTTAGCTTTAACGAAGCTAAGCGGCGTCTTCAGATCTCTGACGTCAGTCAACACATCCAAACTCTCGTCTTCGATAATGGCATTTACTCCACCTCCCCTATGATTCGGCAAAGGGTTTTTCGTGACATTTGGCACATTATCGGAGAAGTTGATGATCTTAGCGTCCACCATGTCCTGCACCTTGTGCTTGAAGGCTTTGCAATTCTCTACTGTGTGGCATGGTGCCCCTGAGTGAAATTCACAAGTTGCATTAGCGTCATAACCTGGCGGAGGTGCCCCTGTCAAGGGAGCCAAGGTTCTCTTTTGGATCAACTATAGCTGAAGCAAAGTCTGTAATAGTTGCGCGTACGACATGGGCGGTGTCTCGAGGTGACGGCTCGACAGAGGTGCCCTATTCTGGTACTTTCTGTACCCTTGTTGATTCGGTTGCTGCTGCTGCTGTGGCTGTTGAACTGTCGGGATAATTATGCTGGCCACCTGTTGGTGAGGACCTTTACCCTTCCTTCGAGCGTTGGACACAACGCTCGCTTCTACTTCCCGTCTTTTGCCACCATAAGGTTTCTTTCCGCCTCCTCCAGCTGAGGATGACTCACCTTGAATTTTCCCGAGTTTGATCCCATTTTCGATGTGCTCACCCGTGATAATGAGATCTGAGAATGTTCCAGACATACCACTGACCAACTTCTCATAGTAAACCCCTGGGAGGGTGGCTACGAACATCTGCACAAGCTCACGTTCAACCATCGGCGGCTGAACCCTGGCTGCCAACTCACGCCACCGCTGGGCGTATTCCTTAAACCATTCGTTGTTCCTTTGCAACAGATTCTTCAGTTGGACTCGGTTCGGGGCCAAGTCGCTATTGTATTGGTAGTGGTGCACAAATGCTTCAGCAAGGTCCTTCCACATACGCACACTGGTAGGTTCCAGACTCATGTACCATTCGAGGGAGGGTCCGGACAGACTGTCTTGAAAGAAGTGCATCAACAACTTCTCGTCCTCAGAATGAGCTGACATTTTCCGGTAGTATGATCTCAGGTGGACGCGAGGGCAAGTGGTGCCCTTGTACTTTTCAAAGTGAGGTACCTTGAACTTGGGAGGCACCTTAAAATCAGCAATCAATCCCAACTTGGACATATCAACGCCCGGGGTGTTCTGGTTCTCGATATTTCTCATCTTATCCTCGAGTGCCTTGAACCTTAGACGTGCTTCAGCAGTCAGCTCACCTTTAGTACCTCTCTGTGAGAACACATCGTCTTGACGGTCTTCTAACCATGGTTGAGGCCCAAACAGATTCCCAACACCTGCATTGTCGTTGCCCAGCCCGACATTGACATTAGCTTCAAAATTCCCATTACCGAAGCCCGTCGTATTGAGTCCCATGTTAGCCATCACATTGCCGTTGGCACTGCCATTCCCCCCGGTCACGGGGACGCCATTCTGAGGAGTTTCAACTGGTGGAGGGGTTGGCACGGTCCCACCATGGAGTACGCCATTGCTATCGACCCTTGAAATCAGAGGCTGAACCAAGGTCCTGAGCTGATCCTGGCCATTAGCGACCGCTTGCATGAGCTCCATGAAGCGATCCATTCTTTTGCGGAGTTCCTGAACATCAGTTTGCACTTGCTCCATGATTCTGGTTTGATTTGCTCTGGTCGGATAGCGGTGGATAGGTCTCTGATCAATCCTGGAACAACCTGAAACAACCTGGAAACACAAAAGGGTTAGGAAAAAAACGGCAAAGTGCTCGTTATGCAAATGCTCCATGCAAATGCAAACGTGTGTCTTTGCGTTAGGGAGATCTCCCCCGATCCTAGTGCCTGAGTGTCAGTGCTGATAATAAGAAGAAGTCTGAGTCCAATCATGGAAATAACAATCTCGTATATAAAGAAAGCCCATCAAGGCAGTACACAACATCAGTGGGTACAAGCAGAACCACTAGCATGACCCCGACCAACAAGCCTGGTGATGGTCAACATACAACAATGATCAAAACAAAAGGAATATAAATAGTCAAGCACGGCCACGGGCGCGATACTCTTCCAACAACTCCTTCGTTTCTGGATGATCCGGCCAAGTGAGCAACCCTTCGACGAGTAATTCCCTCTGCACAATGGTGTACTGGAGACCTTCGACCGAATCTTCCCATGCTCCTTCGCCGAAACAATCTTCTAATTTCCGTTTCTTGGATTCAAATGTCAGTTTGCGCTCCTTCTGGTTAGCGAGAGCTCTGTTGAGCTGGCCTTCGGCGGCATATCTGCGCGCGGTTTCTTCATCAAACCTCTTCTCACTGGCCTTCACCTGGGCTTCCAGCTTAGAGATCTGTTGCATCAGCTTGTCCTCCCGCTCTTTCCTGGTGGCTAGGGAGGCCTTCTAGTGCTGATTGAACTTGGATATCCTCCGATACGCTTCGTCCAAGTGCTGCTTCTTCGTAGCCAGTACGTCGTTGACAACTTTGAAGTCTTGACCCATGCGCTCAAGCTCGGCTATCTGCTTAGTCAAATCTGTCCCCAACTGGTTCACCAGCTCTGTCTGCCTCTTGAAGGAATGAACGACTTCGTTTCTCTCGCTTCTGAGTTGCGCCAATTCTTTCTCCAGTTCTTCATTTGCCTTCTTCAGTTCATCTCTCTCAGCTAACACCTGATTATGTTGCTGAATGGGCACGGTAGTAGGCTCTTCGATCACTGGAGGGCTTTCTGGCTTGGCAGGAAGAAACGGCATCCCTATAGCATCTACTCTGGCTCTGATCCACGTCACGTATGGAGCGTAGGCTTGACTGTTACTTTTCCCCAGCAATGGTTTTCCCCTCTTACTGATACCATTCCAAGCGCACTGAAGCTTAGATAACGTATCCCCCTCTAGAAGACCAGTGAGGTATAGAGATTCCTGCACCTCTTCATCCTTCGGCGGAGCACTCAAAGCATATGCGAACTGTCGGACCAGCAAAGACGGATTATAGTCTATACAACCCTTCCTGCCTATCAAAGGCACGTTCGGGAACCCGCTGCAGCTGAAGATAATCTCGGTACCCAACCTATCTCTGTCAAACCAGTCAATATCCTCTGCAGATAGACTCATCAGATGCTCAGACCACTCAGTCGTGGCTGCAGACGAAGCAAAGGGACCCCTCTTGGGTAGATGACTATTAAGCCATTTATAAAGCAAGGGCACACAGCAAGAGACGTTCTTGCCCCTTCTGTTCTCGTTTTTGTAGTGGATGGAATGATAGACATCTCCTATCAAGATAGGGACTGGATTCCCTGATGCAAAGATGCGAAAAGCGTCGAAGTCTACAAAATTGGGCATATTGGGGAACAGAATGATGCCATATATGCACAGAGCGAGAATGGCGTTGAACACGACCCAACAACCGTCTTTGGCGCACTGCTGAGCTTTTCCCACTAAGAACTGCAAGGAGAAACCGGGAACCTTGTTCCAACTAGACAAGACCAACTCGGAGGCATCCAGGTGAAGTGACGGAGCTAGACTAGCCAGATTAGGCTCAGCATCCATTTGAACAAAGGGCATCTGACTCTTGATAGGCACACCTAACAAATCAACATACTCCTCTAGTGTGGGTGCGAGAACAAAATCTTGGAAAGTAAAGCATCTCAACGGAGGATCATAGAACTGTAGCAGAGCGTGCAGCCCATTCAACTCGAACGCAGAAGGTTTACGAACCAAACCGAGCAATTTGCCGTAAGATTTTCTGAACTCATCTCTCATAGAATCGTCTGCTAAAGCAATCAAACCGGTCAGCTGAACCACGTCAGGGGCAGGGAGCTTGTAAGCCACGGTCTTCCTCAGAGAACCTATAACAATACAATAGGAGGCAAGAAATCTTGGATCGGGGAAAACGGTACCTGCAACACAGACACACGTTAATGAAATGCAAATGAGTATGCAAAGCAATGTAAAATGCAATCATGCAGCAGGAGATCAAGGCAACTATACTGTGGAGATTCTGTATCAACAAAACCATAATCCGACTCTATCAAGAACAACCACTTTCTCTGATAAGAAGAAAACCCTGGTATCGGACCACAAATCTGATATGTCAAGAACACACACATATAAGGCCATGAATCTGCTCTGTCAAGAACAAACGTCTGATAATAAGGACCTCTGATACAGGATCCTAACTCTGCTCTGTCAAGAACAAACCATACATCTGCTGATGAGATCCCTAGACCCCAATCATAAACCTGCTCTGTCAAGAACAAATACTCATCTGAATATAAGGTCCTCTGATACAGGACCAAAGCTCTGCTCTGTCAAGAACAATCATATCTGATAATGAGAACCTCTGGTACCAACAAAACTGATCCACTATCAAGAAAACCAGGTAGTCTGGAGGTCAAAGTTTCCTACAATAAACCCAACCCTGCTCACAGGTATGGACCTAAACTGACTAAAGTTCGGCATCCTATGCGTTCATCAGCGTCACAGACATTCAAGAGGGGCGATATGATACCCAGAAGGTGTGGCATCACCAGCTCATGAAGCGGCCTCACTCGGCTGAATCACAAATGATCGGTCCCTAGAGTCGACGATCCTCCAAACCAACAACCCCCTCAACCCAAAGGGTTGAAAAAGAAGTCAATTGGGAGAACCTCGTCTGAGCGTGGATTTCATGAGACACTTGTGCCTGCCAAGCAAGCACGCGCCCACTAATTTCCACAACTAATGCTATGTTCACTAAAGCCTGGGTCTGGCTTCTCACTCATCAGAATGCCCCTCCCACAATAGCATAGATAATCATATCATACTGAAAATAAAGTGCGGGAAATAAAATGCGATAAATAAACACAACCCAACAAGTAATCATACAAGCGCTAGGATTGACTCACGCAGGGACGTCGGATCCCAAAACTGACTCGCATTCGGGATGTTGGATCCCAGGAAACTATCAAGTCCCCAGCAGAGTCGCCAGCTGTCGCTTCCGCGAAAATGAGGTGCCGGCAAAACAGAAGAGTCGCCACCTTTCGTTATTTATCCCTCAGAGCGGGAAAGGCAACGATCGGAAAAACCTGACGAATAGGTATAAGACAAGGTCATCGCAACCGTTGTCTGGGTTCGGGAGTCGGTTACGCAAGGGGAAGGTATTAACACCCCTCACTTCTGTCGTACTCGACGGGATCCACGCTTGTTGTGTTTACTGGATGAGTTGGTTTATCTATCTACCTATCAAGGCTGGCTTGAAAAAGAAAAGAAAAATGACTCGGCAAAGCGTCGCGCTTTATGCCTACGTATTCTCATCAGAGAATGAGAAATCAGAGTCCACGTAGTTCGGCTAACTACGGGTTACGGGGAAGGTGGCTCACCAATACATCAGTATTGTGCCTACGTACTCTCAACAGGCATGAGAGATTAGAGCTTACATAGTTCGAGATAATGCGGATTACGGGAATTCAGATTCATCTGTTTTATCGAGTAGGGTTAACAAACAGTTCTAGCAGTTGGATGTACGCAGCTCGACCCTTGGAGACTTAGGCGTTATCGTTTGCGGTAGAACTGGGAGTTAACGACACTCTTTTCTTCAGAAAAGCCTCCTTTGAATTATGGGCCCACGGGGCAAAAAGGTTTGAAGTTTGTTTTCTGTCTTTTACGAAAGAACTGTTTTTTTATGGATGTTTGCAATTTCAATCGCACTAAAAACTATGACCTGAGAGTGAATGCGTCGCATGTCACCCAAAGGGTACCATACTAAACATCCAGACCGTTGGAAAGAAGCTCTCCAACAATCCTTTCTCAGATTGCCTAAGGCTCGTAATGTACGAAAGAAATCATTTATGATTACTGTATTTTAATTTGTTTTGAGATGAGAAGAGAAGGGCTCAACTAAAGGGAGACTATTAAGTCCTACTGTTGTCATGCCAAGGATTCATCCTATGGTTGAGGTTTGAAACAGGGAACTCCTAGAAGTTATCATGCATAGGTTTCGACCTAAAGTTCTATCATCACTTCCTTATCAAAGGAAATGAGAGTCCTAGGGGATCATGTCAATGATACAGAAACAGATAAAGCATCAGCTTAAACAGTAAGCCGTAAACAACTGTAAAATGCATGCGGTGCAAGTGAGAGAGGAAATGTGTGTGGGGCATCAGCCTCCACAAGCTCATCTCAACCTCAAGCCAGATATGGATAACTGCAATCATACAGAAGAAATAACCTACTATCAAGCAAAATAGAATAACAACTGCAATCATACAGAAGAAATGTCATGCCATCAAGCAAAATATAAACCACATGGGCAAGGGAGCTGGGCTCTACCGAATACCCGCAAGCAAAGCCATACAGTAAAAATACAAGCAGAGGGAGCAACTCAACCTCTAGTGCAATCATGCTCCTAGATTAAAGTTAGTCTAGATATGAACTTATTCTAATGCATCAAGCAAGTCAAACAAGGCACAACAATACAGAAAAGAAAACAGACAAGAAAAGAAAGCAGATCAACCCCTCTTTCAATTCCAAGCTTCAGCTCTTCTGACAGCACTTCAGTCTTTAGAATTCAATCACCCTTCAAGGCTAGCAACTTCATTGGCAAGTATCAACTTGCTTCCCCGAGATTTCAACCTATCAAACATAAGTATCAACTTGTCCTCCTTCTTCAAGCTTCAGCTCTTCAGTGAATCCCACCTTCAGGCTTCACTCTTAACTACAAGTATCAACTTGATCCCTTTAGGATCTCCAAGCTTCAAAGTAAGTACCAACTCATCCTCTGTTCTTCAAGCCTCATCTCTACACTCAATCTCAATTGAATCCTCTTCATGAGTGTCAACTTAGTCTTCAAGCCTCAGCTCTCCTTGCCTTACCAGTGTCAAATTGGTCCTCCAAGCTTCAGCTTCTCAGAGTAGCCTTTAATCACATGGAAGTGTCACCTTCACTATTCACTTTTATTTCTCAAGCCTCAGCTCTTTATTCACTCTTCATTGGATCTTCATTGGGTCTTCAAGTATCAACTTGCTTTTCTTGCTCTACAAGCTTCAGCTGCAGTGGCAATGCTCAAGGAATCATCCTCTTCCACACTCTTTTAGTGAAGTCCTCATCTTCAACCTTAAGCCCAACATCTTTCAAGATACTCAAACCAGAAGACAATTGATTGAATAGAGTGAGAAGGAATGATAAACAGCTTACTGACAACCAAGGGAAGCCTGCAAGGGTTCATCATTGTGAGAGACTGGTTCCCTCAAAGTTCTACTTCCCAGATAAAGCCACTCATCCCTCCAAGGGAGGGATGTGAATATCTTAGAAGGACTTTTAGTCATTGGGAGGAATGTAAGCACAAGATGATTTCCATATTTGTGAAAGAAATCATTCTAACTACAAGGCTTTCCCTATGTCCTATCTCCTAATCTTCATCAGACACCTTCAGGCACAAACAAATCCAAATCTCCAAGCACCTTCAAGCAACTTCAAGCATCCTCTTCTTGTCTTCAGCTTGTCTTCAACCTTAACCAAAGGCAAACCAAGCACAAACCCTAATCTAAGGGAGCTAGAGAAGTTAATCTAGTTGAATTAGTAAATTAGGATCACCTAAAACCTAGCACTAAAGTTAGTCTAACTAAAATACTAAAAACAATTGTAAAACCCTACAAAAATTACTATGGGATCATAGGTCAATCATGACTCTATCACATTAGTTTCAAAGATCAAACCATCAAATTGGACCTAGAACTAAATCCTACATTCTAAGGCATCAACCTAAAACCTTAAAAAGGAGGCATCTAAACATCAATCTAGAAAGCATACCTATTTTCATCACAAAAATGTGAGAAACTTACTATGGGATCATACATGTCTAACCTAATCACACACAAAAAATTAGGCTTAAATTCCTCACCATGAGATCATACAAAAATCTACAAAAATATGCATCAAACATAAACATTTTAATATCAATTCAAATACAAAATTCCAATTAAATCAGAAATTATATAAAATGAAAATATTTTTTCTCTAAAACATGATAGACTCAATCATGAGTAATATGCAAAAATAATGGATTTGATTGGATTAATATTCAATTTATTATGAATTTTACAAAAATCATGAATTAAATGGAAATTAAATGAAAATCAAATGAAAATAATGAAGCGCGCGGTGTAAGAAGTAATCAGATTCAGTTCAAAACATGGGTTGGGCTTGCTGGGGGGTGTGGATAACACTTATTCACTAAGCCCAAAACGCCTGAATTAATGAAACACAGCGTTTCCTTTAGAAATCCTTCACAAGTCAGAATTAAAACGTGGCCCTTGGATCTTCTCCCAGTCAATGGTCAATCCATCATCCAATGGTGAGAACTTCATCTTCTCCATTTCAAAGCTCTGAGCTTCGCGCCCAGCTCCGGCCACCGCCGATGGAGCTCCGATCGTCCCCTTCAACCCTAATTCTTCCTAGAGGCCTCCAATCCAAGAGGTCAAAACATGAAACACACTCCAAATCTTGCCACGAACTTAATCATACCATTAGTTTCTTCTGAAACCCCAAGAATCATCATCTCCCAATCTCAACCGAAAATGGTGATCTTTCTATTTTGTCTCTAATTGATCAATTAACCATCTGAAATCCATCCTAGGCCATTCTAAAACTAATCTAGCACCTTAATTCAACCTAATTCTACCTAAGTCATGCTATAGGAAGAAGATTACCAACCTAGAAATTCTTGAATAACAGATGCACGAAATCTTCACTTCAAGCCTTCAAATCTTCTGGACACGATCACTGAACTTCCTCCTTGCTTCTGTATGCAAAAGATTCAATGGAAAGTGCTTCAATCTTGAAACACGATGATGAGTTGCAGGTGCTGAAAATCACTTGTTCCCACACGATCTAGCCACCAATTCTTCTTGGAAATGATCTGGAATCAATCCTTGATACTCATGGAAGAAGAACCAATCAAGAAAATTGAAGGAAATGGAGGAATTTGATGAAACCGAATGCACTTGCAAACTATGAAAACTCAATCTCAAACTAAACTCAATCCTTCAATGATCACCAACCTCTGCCATGGATTCATTCTACTCAATATATAGATGGAGTTTGGATGATCTAGAACCCTCTAGATCCTTCCAATGAGATTTTACACTTCTCATGTCATAAGATTTTGAATCACTTATCATGACATGTACAACCCTTGCAAACAACTTGGCATTCATCCCATTCACTCTTAATTTCTCCCCTAGTGAGATATTAGAGGTGTTTAGCTTGCCAAGTTCCTTGTTCATGCCTTAATTTTGAGTTATGCATATGTTACTTAATATGCAAGCAAGTGTTTTTCAAAGCAAGTCCATGATTTAGACCTCAAATCAAAAATGTGGCTAAACCATTGTCTTTAAAATGTTTTCTAGAGTCAAAATGATATATTACATGCCATGGTTTGGATGTATAGGTTGAAAATATTAATTTCCAACTTTGACTTATTTAACTTATGCCCTTATTTTAGGTCATTTTTGCAACTTTGAGCTACAAGCATTTCCAACATCTCATGACCTCCTTACTAGCCTTAAAACATCATTTTGAACAAGTTTTATGTTGAAGATTTTTCCATTTGAAGCTTGGAAATAGGAGTTATGGCTTTATGGTTGAAATGACCTGTAATCTCCAAATGACCAAAATGCCCTTGACTTGTCAAAGCCATAACTTCAGTTCTACAAATCCTATCAAGGACTTCTAGTACTCTCTAGAAATCTAAGATGATAAGGAACAACATTCATGTTGACCAAAAGTCCATAGGAATCATCCTTCTTGGGAAAACGTTTGATGCAAGTTGGGTGACTTTCAAGGCCCCAGATTCACATACCTCAGATGACCTGTAACTTGTCAAAGTCATAACTTGAGCTCTACAAATCCTATCAAGGACTTCTAGTACTAAAATTAAAGCTAAGAGCAAGCTCTACAACATTCATGTTGGGGGTAAGATGAGATGACAACCAAATCTTGAGCTAAGCTGCCCTGAAGATAGGGGTCAAACTAGGGGATTTTACACTGTCAAGCCTTAGAAACCCTAGCTTGAAACTTCTCAAACTCTTCAATCATTATGATTTGACCTTGGAATCATCCTTATAGCATCTCAATGCATTAATCCATGATCACATGGCTCTTGAATTAGGTCTCAACCTTGTTCTAATCATCAGTTGACCTAGGGTTGATCCAGTCAAACCCTAATTACACCACTCATGGCTAGGTCGTCTCAATCTTGCACAATGACCTGTCTAGGCTTCATGATGGCTTTCAAGACCTCTCATAAGCTCTCTCAAGGCTTCAGGTCCACATTCTTGGCTTCAGAATCATCTGAGGAGCTCCCCACAACTCAAGTTAGGAGGCACACAACCTTGGTTTCAACCACTATCTCTGAGGATCTTTTCACTTCTCTGACAAGGATATCACCCTTTGAATACTTGAATAACCTTCTTATCTAGCTTCAAACTCTTGTGTAGCCCTTGATTGGTAATCATACCTCTTGATCTCCTGCACACATGTCAATGGAATGCAAATGCTAATGCTAATGTGAATGGAATGAAACATAAGCTATGTAAAGAAATGTTGGTCAAATTTTGGGGTGCAACACCGGTCAAGCAGAAGCTTAGAAGGACAAGACCAGATATGGCAGTAAAAATCAAAGAAGAGGTCCAAAAGAAATGGGACGATGGAATTTTAGCTGTAACCACTTACCCTCCGTGGGTCGCTAACATCGTACATGTACCTAAGAAATATGGTAAGGTGCGGATGTGTGTTGATTATCGGGATTTGAACAAGGCGAGCCCTAAGGATGACTTCCCGCTCCCTCACATTGACGTATTGGTCGACAATACGGCTTAATTTTCAGTGTTTTCCTTCATGGATGGTTTCTCGGGCTATAATCAGATAAAAATGGCACTGGAGGACATGGAGAAAACAACATTCATTACAGTGTGGGGAACGTTCTGCTACAAGGTGATGCCTTTCGGCTTGAAGAATGCCGGAGCAACATATCAGCGCGCTATGACAACGCTCTTTCATGACATGATGCATAAAGAGATTGAAGTTTATGTTGATGATATGATTGCTAAGTCCCAAACAGAGGAGGAGCATCTGGTCAATTTGTTGAAGCTGTTTGAGAGGCTTAGAAAGTTCAGATTGAGGTTGAACCCAAATAAGTGCACTTTTAGAGTTCGGTTCGGAAAGCTATTGGGGTTTATTGTTAGTGAAAAAGGAATCGAGGTCGATCCTGCAAAAATAGAAGCCATACAAGACATGCCAGCGCCGAAGACAGAAAAAGAAGTCCGTGTTTCCTGGGGAGATTGAACTACATTGCTCGGTTCATATCTCATCTCACAGCCACGTGTGAACCAATGTTTAAATTGTTAAAGAAAGATCAGGTGGTTGTCTGGAATGAAAATTGTCAAAAAGCATTTGATAAAACAAAAGAATACTTGCAGGAGCCTCCAATATTGATACCCCCAGTAGCTGGAAGACCATTAATCATGTATTTAACGGTTCTTGAGAATATTATGGGTTGTGTTCTTGGTCAACACGACAAGACAGGGAGAAAGGAGCATGCAATTTATTATTTGAGTAAAAAGTTCACAGATTATTTGAGTAAAAAGTTCAATGCTCGAGAAAACGTGTTGTGTACTCGCTTGGGCTGCCAAACGTTTAAGACAGTTGTCGCGGTGAAATTTGGATACCAAACTATTGATTAGTTTGAACCTTTAATTCATTTTGCAACCGAACTTTGATTTGTCCAAAGGAAGGGATAAAGATCGAAATTCCCACGATGCAATGCAAATGCAAGCTAGAGAGGTATAGGTTCGGGGGTCGGTTAAACTTAGGGAAGGTGCTAGCATCCTAAGTTTCTGTAGTACTCTATAGGATCCTCTTGTTTTATGTTTGTTTATTGCTAAGTGTTTATCTGCTTAGCGATGAAAGACCTAGGGGTTTATTTCTAAGTATACTCGATAAGATATCCTTACGAGAGTGGAATCAGAGTATTTGTAGTTCCCCTAAAGGGTTTGAGGAGTTCTTTGACTGTGGTCAAAGTTCCTACGGGTTTAGGGTAGTTGACTGATTGATTTTAGGAGAAGAGGTGACTTGTCATTTTAAGAGAGATTTAACCGCAACAAATTGTAGGAAAATAGTCTTTGCATCGTCTTAAGAGAAGGGCTTAAGTACTCGGATATTGATTGACGAGTACGCCTCTATCTCTCTTAAGGAAAAGTCCCTACATATTGATTGTATTGATGTGGGGTGGAGATTCTATCTCGCTTAAGATGATTAACATCTTTCTCTAATGTTTGAATAATCTGTTTGAGTTGTTTTGTTTTTTCTATGTTGTAAAGTAAAGACAAAGGTCCTCCTTATGGTGTAGGATCTATCTTAAGAGATCGACTTGAATGGGATCAAGGATCATAAGGGAGTATGATGCAAATGATGTGCACTACACACAAGTGTTGACTCATGTGTAGGTTTTTCCTTTGGACGGAATGCAATGATGCAATGCAAGATAAATACGATAATGTAAATTGCTATAAAATAAATTGCAGAAATGATAAGGGCAAGTAGATAAAGCATACATATACGCATGAAAGCGCTGAAGTGTGTGAGAGTGAATTGTGAATGTGTAGTGGGGAGGCGCGCGATTGTTTAAATTACGATGTTGATTGTTGTTTAATTTTAGGTGAACAATTTTAGGAAGAAGTTTGGATTAACTTATGAGAAAATGATATTTTTGATGAGGTTGATTTTAAGAAAAGTTAGATTAGTTAGGTGAGTTGATAATAAGTGATTGATTTTAAATAAAATAGGAAGAGAGGTTTTTACTTTATAAAAAAAATTAATTTAAATATGAAGGGTTCATTTTAATTAAAAGTTATGGTTATTGTTGGAAGTTATTTAAATTATGAAAAGGTTTTTTTTTTTGTTAAATAAAATAGTCTTATTATCATAAATTCTAAAAAATTGAAAGCTAAACCAAACTAAATGAAATAGTTATTATAAGAAATAAATTGTATAAAAATGGTTATTAGATAAATTAAAAATAATTTAGTTTTAGATAAATTGTAAATTAAGTTAGTTAAGAAGTAAAAGGATAAGTTATAAGTAAAAAGATTTTAGCTGGGTTTAATAAAAAAGTGGTTGGTTGGAGATAAAATGATTAATTAGTTAATTAAATTAAATATTAGAGTGTAAATGGGATAATTATATTAATCAGGTAGATTAACTATTAAATGATTATGGGATTGATGATTAAACTAAATGACGGCAGATTAAATTGCTTAATTGGTGGTTAAGTGGATTAGTGGCTTAATTAACAGATTAGTGGTTTATTAATTGGATAATGAGGTGATTAAGGGGGGTAGCGCATGGTTGTGTGTGTGTGCAGGGAAAGAGGCCTACGGTGGGACACGCAGGTAGTCGTGTGATCGCGTCAGACGTTGGATCTGACGGGTGTATGTGAGGTGTGCACCATAGCTATGGTGTGTGTGCATGTATTTGATTATGTTACAACAATAAACAAAAGAACAAAAACCCTAATCCCCTTCGATCCCCCCCCCCCCCCCCTCTTTGTCAATCTCCCTCTTCCGCTTCTCCCTCTCTCGATTTCCCTTTCTTTCTTCTCTGCTCGCAAATTCTTTTCCTTCCTCCTCCGATTTTCATAACACTTATCATAAGAAAAAAACGCAAAAAACGCACATCAATCGTGAAATGAAAGTATAAATTAAGAACGATACCCATGATGACGATGGCGATGGTTCCTCCGGTGGTGGTTGAGGTTTACGACGGGATCACGCTGATGCGGGTGATGAGGAAGGGTGGCTCGCGATGGCGTTCTTCCGGCAAAGATTTGAAGGGAGATAAGTCTCTTTCTTTTGTATTTAGGTTTTCCAAATTTAGAATTTGGGGATTTTGGATTCGTCAAATTGCTGCGGATTTCTCTGTTTCGAATTTGTTTGTGAACCCTGTGTGGATTTCTTCTCCGTTTTTTTCCCATCTCAATTCTTCTCCCTTTTATAGGTACACGCGGATCCCCTTTGTGCAGGAATAATAGCTAGAATAAAGCGTCGATCCTTCCTTTCCATCTTCGATTCTGATGTGTCTGATATTGCAGATAGAAGGGTAAATTACTTTCCATTCTTATAGAAACATGTTCTCATCCTGTTTTTGGAATATATTAAAAACTTGTCTGAGGTTTCAAATCGTGGTTTGATTGTTTGGTTGCAGGAATAAATGCGAGCGGCATTCTTGGCTTATTTGGATTTTGGACCATGTCAGCAAACTTCTCTTTTGGTGAGTTGTCAATCCTACTTCCACTCTGGAGTTTTTGACTAGTTGTAAAGCACGCCTAAATCACTTTCCTTGTTTATTAGCTAGCAGGTTTGAGGGGTTTTGGGCAAAGCTTGAAGAAGGAGCGCGGGAGGGGTGTTGGATTTATAGAGGTGGCTCTGTTTTGATTTCTTTGTGAATTACCCGATAGGGCATAGGTACATTAACGATTTGCTCTTCAACATGTCGATAGCCTAAGAGCAATGGGTATACGAGTCTTAGCATCCGAAATCTCAAGGTGTATTACCGCTCCCCTTTTGAAATTCTCAAGAGTTCCTGAAGGACTGGTTGAAACATCCCAGTTCGTACCGTCAATTCCGCCAAGTCACAAGCAGGTATATTGCCTTGAATTGCCTTTTGTGGACTATGCTCTGAATATATGCTTTTATTTTAGACACGCCATGCTTCTTTCCTCAGTTATGAATGAGTTCTTTTCGGATCAAGACTTGTTAATTCTGCAAACTTCGTGATGGGCTTATGTCTTGAATAGAAATCAATCTTCCAAGCTTCTTGAATTAAACTCTGCTTGTAATAATTATGGTGGGTTGTTGTGGACCAGAGGCATTACCGGCAGGCACTGGATTGATTTGGCCTCATGGTTGGCAACATCCTTGTGTTTTCTACCAGATTCTGCGACATGCTTAAAGATGTATTGCTGCCACTAGGTAGTTCTGCCATGTCATTACATGATTGAATCAGATTTGGTTCTCTATACTGCTACGTCTCATTAGGAGGTACACTAGATTGACTGCTCAATGGAAAGTTCACACGGTTTGGTTTGAGTTGGATTCCGTCTTGAGCTTTTAATGAATTTTAACATTTGTTTCTTCTTTTGCAGGATACCTTTGAGCACCGGTTTGATACACTTGTAAATAAGACAACTTCAAAAGCTTGTTAGCTGTAGTGGAAACATGACTGATATTCTGAAATTCGTGACTTCACTCCACGGTATCCATTTACCACAAGACACCTCAAGCTACCACTATTGAAGCGAGACCATCAATTCCAAGAAGGTTGGTACAAAATTCTGACAATTATTCTGTATGTGCCTTGTAGAAGTTAAACTTACGGCAATCCTATTTCTTCGATGTTGGTTAAGCAGGTATAAGGTATGCTACCGATTGTCACAAAGTATATCCCCTTGTACACCAAACATCTTGGCTCAGCATGAAGAGAAGCTTGTGATCTAGTTCTAGGCGTCGTTAGCATCGTTCTTGATGGAACTTCTTTTGGTTATTGTACTTCTGTCAGAAAAAATAAAGTATTTGAACCTCTGCTTGGAACCATGACAGTTATTGCTTGGAAATTTCCTTGTTCACAATTGGAAGCTATCAACTCTCCATTCTTTCCTTTTATTAATTTGTGCAGGTTGAGTATTAGAAAAGAAACGGTAAGACTGAAACCACACATTTCATAGTTACCATCGCAGGAACATGGGAAGGAGGATTTGGCTAGACACGGTTCTAACGTGAATTTAGAGCATGGACTCGGGATTATTCAACCTTCTGCTAAACCAATGCAATGTTATAGGTCTGATTTTGTTCGCGTTATTATTTCTTGTCTTCTCCTCGTGCTTCCTTGATTCACATGTATTATTCATCTTCTCCTGAACACGTTTTGACGGCGCATGGATTATGTTGGTAACAGTAATATAGCCGTGAATGAGTTCTATTTGAGTGTGGTTGTGTTGGAGGTCAATTAACTGTGTCCGTGTTTCGGTTTGCAGGAAATGGCGATTCTGCATCGCAGATGGAGTGCGGTTCTTGATGGCTAACAAGGTGGTGAAGAGACTTTAATGCATTTTTTACGAGTTCCTGCTTTCAAATGTAGCCGACTGATTTTTGTTGTTCTGCAGGAAGGGGTTATCTGTCTTGAGGAGGATAATCATACCCAACATAATTGGAAACAAAAGGAAAGTTCCCATTGTGCCTGTTACCGCAAAAAGATAGGGGGCCAAAGCACCTGATGAGACTTTAAACACCATCCAAGATATACTTGATACCAATGCATGAAGGTAGGGCGAGAGTTTCGATGGAGTCGTTCCTACTGTGTATTACCGAACCACGTGGCACTTTAATTATAGTACAACTATTTCTAGCCTTATGTAATCAATCTGATTAGAAGTAATCAAAGTTGTATTTCTTTTTCATATGCCCAACGTGTGAACTGATATAATTGTCCACAAATGCAAATGATAAAATGTTGGGATTTTCTGATCAAAGTTAAATGTAATTCATATTTAATCTCGTAATGTTCGAAATATGCGCTCTTAGCTCTTGCGATAGCGGTTGAAGTAAGCTGTAATTATAATACTTCTGAAATAAGCTTGAGCTGTAATCATAACACTTTGGAAATAAGCTTGCTACTCAAAATGAAGCCTTAAATTATAAATTCTTAAGATTTGAGCAATTAGACCAACATGGAGACTTGGATTTGAGTTCTAATCTGAGCTTGTTGAAGAACGAAAGTCTTGAAGTTAATACAACCAACACAAGATGGGTAATGGGATATATGTCGATAATAACTGCAATCCACATGAACATGACTTTAAGGATTTCCCGTACTTGGATGTTACAACCTTATTATCCACCCAATAAATCCGTATATAGTGCATTAAACCAAATCCAACGTGATACGAGTTAGATTTCTCCACCGCAAACTAGATAACACCAACTAATTAAATTGCAACCACTGGACTTAAAACTCAAATTAAATGATCCTCAAATATTGGATCCCAGAATTAACTTGTACTACAAATGCCTCAATCTATGAGTCCGTGATCTTAATTCCTATACGAATCCTGTCTTGCCAAACCTTCCTTGATAAAGAGAGAAAACTTGAAAAGGACCAATATCTTGATTTAAGGGGATCTAATCATAAAACTCCGCTAGAGACGTCTTTAAAACTAAATAACCCTGCACGCATTCGTTAGTCGTACATAAAAATTTAAAAAGATAAGATGTGAGAAAACACTCAGGGAGGTGGGATCTTAAGGTCAAAAATTAGGGTGCAACAACAATATATGCTCAATCACACAACCATGCTAATTTCGAAGTTGGGTCCGATTAAGTATGTCTTCGAGAAGCAGGCGCTCTCAGGAAGGATTCTCAGGTGGCAGATGGTACTGACAAAGTACGATATACAATATGTTTCTCAGAAAGCCATTAAAGGAAGTGTTTTGTTATAATACCTTATTGAGTAGCCAATCGAAGATTATCAACTGATGAAATTTGAATTTCCTGAAGAGGATATCATGTTCCTCAAAGTGAAAGATTGTGAAGAACCATTACACGATGAAGGTCCTGAGAAGGATTCTCATTGGCAGATGATATTCGATGGTGCTGTCAACTCCTACGGTAGTGGAATCGGGGCAATTGTCACAACTCCTCATGGAGCTCACATCCCATTCACTGCCAGATTGACATTTCCGGTCACCAACAATGAAGCTGAATACGAAGCATGTATCATGGGTCTAGAAGAGGCTATTGATTTGAGAATCAAGAATTTGGATGTACATGGCGATTCAGCGCTAGTGGTTAATCAAATCATGGGAGAATGGGAAACTCTTCAATCGAATCTAATTCCTTACAGAGATTATGCAAGGAGGTTGTTACCCTTCTTCGACCGGGTAGAGTTTCACCATATGCCACGAGCAGAGAATCAAATGGCCGATGCTTTGGCAATGCTATCTTCGATGTACAAAGTGAACTTCTGGAATGAGGCTCCCAGAATAGTCATTTCTCGCTTGGACAGACCCGCTTTCGTATTCGCCATTGAAGAGGCTGTTGATGGCAAGCCATGGTTTTACGATATATAGAACTTTCTCAAGAAGCAAGAGTATACATCAGGGGCTTCGACCCAGGATAAGAATATGCTAAGGAGGTTGTCTAGCAACTTTTACCTAAACCCAAATGGTGTACTTTACAGAAGGAACCATGATTTGGTGTTGTTGAGATGTGTGGATGAAAAAGAAGCAACGTTGCTTATGGAAGAAGTCCATGAGGGTACCTTCGGTACACATGCCGGAAGACATGCCATGTCTCGGAAACTCTTACGAGCAGGGTATTATTGGCTAACTATGGAGTCAGATTGTTTCAAATTTGCGAAGAAATGCCATAAGTGCCAGATTTATGCAGATAAGATTCATGTATCGACGTGTCCATTAAATGTTATGGCATCCCCGTGGACTTTCTCCATGTGAGGCATTGATATAATTGGCAATATCGAGTCCACAACATCCAACGGTCATCGTTTCATCTTGGTCGCCATTGATTACTTCACCAAGTGGGTTGAAGCAGCTTCATACGCTAATGTGACCAAGCAAGTCGTAGCAAGGTTTATAAAGAAGGACATCATTTGTAGATATGGAATTCCCGAGCGAATCATTACAAATAATGGTTCGAATCTGAATAACAAAATGATGAAGGAGTTATGCCAGAACTTCAAAATCGAGCATCACAACTCATCGCCCTATCGGCTGAACATGAATGGCGCTGTTGAAGCGGCCAACAAGAATATCAAAAAGATAGTGCAAAAGATGGTTGTTACATACAAAGATTGGCATGAGATGTTGCCGTTTTCTCTGCACGATTATCGTACGAAGGTACGCAAATCAATCGGGGCAACTCCTTTCTTGCTAGTATATGGTATGGAAATCGTCCTACCATTGGAGGTCGAGATTCCTTCTTTAAAAGTTTTGGTTGACGTCAAACATGATGAGGCAGGATGGATAAAGAACCGTTTGAATCAGCTTAGTTTGATGGATGAGAAGAGGATAGCATCAATTGCATATGGTCATTTGTACCAGAGCCGGATGAAGAAAGCTTACGATAAGAAGGTGCGCCCTCGAAGGTTTCAGACGGGCGATCTTGTGCTGAAAAAGATTCTCCCACCACAATCAGATCACAGGGGCAAATGGACTCCCAACTATGAAGGTCCATATGTCGTTCGAAAGGTTTTCTCTTAAGGAGCCTTGTTGTTAGCCACCATGGATGGTGAGGATTTCACATCCCCTGTGAACGCAGACGCAGTTAAAAAATACTTTGCTTAAAAGAGACCCGCTGGACACAAAAAGAAAAGTCCAGGCAAAAATGGGGCATCCCGGCAAACCATAAAAAAGGAAAAATAGGTTCGGGCAAAAATTAGGGATAAAAATGAAAAGATGTAAACCCGCAAAGTCGAAAACCTGAAAAGGCGACTGTGGCCAAAAGGGGTATCCCGGTGAACCGAAAACCCGAAAGGGCGGTTCAGGCAAAAGTTAGGGATTGAAAAAGCAAATGACTGCGGTCTGCGGTGGAACTTCATTGCTTAGTGGATTAGGAGAACCTGAGGGCCGTGTTTATCCGAATAAATCTCTTCTGAAGACGAAGCGTCGGGAAAGCATCAGAGTCAGGCGAGTCATAGAGGGATCGGCTCATGGTGTTTGTCTGTGCCACGTTGCCGACATTTTGTACACTTTTGTATATTTATGTACATATATGTATTTGTTTTTGTGCAGCTTCCTCTTTTTAGGAGTTGCATCTGTTGTAAAACTTGGCCTATTTACAGGCCGTTTATCAATTAACATATACTATTCAGTACTTGATCTGTGTGCTTTGTTTTAGCTTTTATTGTTTTGTTTTTGAAAACGCCCAATGTTTTGATAAACTTGCACTAACATAAACTTGCAAGCTTTGGCCAATAATTGTTAAAACTTTGAATTAATCGAACAGCGTCACAAATGATGACTAAGATGATTCCGATTACGTAGGATCTTGTCTGTTTGTTCGGTGTTGCAGGGTCATTACCCTTGGGGTAAAAGATATGGATGAAGTTCGTCCTATTCCCAGCTCGAATTTACTTCCCCGATCAGTGAAGGTCGCATCTCTATCCATAGTAGAGTTGTATGCAGTTTGAGTGAGCAGGTAGCGTGTACGCGTTCTTCGGCAGTTGACGCTTGTATGTAATCCCCAGCGAGTAGTGATTGGATTTTCTCCCCGTAGAGTAATTTGCAGCCTGGTTAGGTTCGTTCCCTGGCGGAGTAATCCCTAGTAGATTGAAAGGGGTGGTTTCCCCAGCAGATTTGTTCTCCTTTCCTTAGCAGGATGAAGGAATGTTGTCACGTCGGAAGCCAGCAAGATCCCGTTTCTCGGCATAAGTTCAATTGTTATTGGCATGAGCAAGTTTGTGCTCTAACCCCGGCAAAATTGTTGATTCCTTCAACAGGGTTATTTTCTTGCTCCAGCAGGGTGTTGTCTGTATCTCTAGCATTCATTTTGCTGATCCAGTTCTGTTGCATCTGCATGCGTGCATAGCATCTACCTAAATGCATAGCATTTCCATTTCGTATGGAGCATTACGCCATTTTCAAACATATGCTTGTGAAACATAAGCCAGGTTGTCATCTCTTTGTTTCAGGTGTATCCTCGGAGGTTTGATCTTTTCCTTTGGTATCCAGACCATGTGATTTCTCTTAGCCCGCGTGGTATCCAGACCCCGGCTCATGTTATTCCCCAGCAGTATCTTCGGATCTCAGAGGATCATGATAAGTATTTATAGTGATCCGTTGAGTATCCAGACTCTGATCCATTCCCAATTGATGGGGTTTTCCTTTTCCGTCGAGTTTCCAGACTGCAGTAAAGATGGTTGTGGTATCCAGACCATGGTGATTGATATTATTGTGCTTTCTCCGTCGAGTATCCAGACTCCGGTGAAGACAGCGTGGTGTTCGGGTTTTGATGGGTATATTTGTGGTATTTTCCTCTCGTCCGTTGAGTATCTAGACTCCAGTCAATTTGCGTTGAGCATCCAGGCTCCGATTTCTCTGTTGAGTACTCAGACTCCGGTATATTGTCAGTTCGTGACATATTCTTTTTCCGTCGAGTATCTAGACTCCAGTAAAGTCATACTTTGGTAAGTTTTGTGATAGTACTCCTTCTCCGTTGAATAGCCAGATTCCGGTGAATTTTTGACTTGTAGTATTTGTTTTGGACCGTTGAGTATCCAGGCTCCGGTCAATTTTCCGTCGAGTATCCAGACTCCGGTAATTTTCGTATGGTGATGATCTCTTTTCTCCGTTGAGTATCTAGGCTCCGGTCACTTTCGTTGAGCATCCAGGCTCCGGTTCATTTTTGTTGAGCGTTCTGGCTCTGATGTATTACGTTGAGTATCCAGACTCTGGCTGATTTCCACTAGTAATTTCTCTTGTGCGTTGAGTATCCAGACTCCGGCATTTGATTTGTGATTCCAATTTCGTTGAGTGTCCAGGCTCCGATGAAATTCCAGTTTATGGCGTACTTCTTGGTTCGTTGAGCATTCAGGCTCCGGTCAATTTTATGTTGAGCATTCAGGCTCCGACTTCTCTGTTGAGTATCTAGGCTCCGGTGAATTGGCAAATGATGTATCCTTTTGTTCGTTGAGTATTCAGGCTCCGGACAATCTTTCATTGAGTATACAGGCTCCGGTCAATCTTACGTTGAGTATTCAGGCTTCGACTATTTTGTTGAGCATCCAAGCTCCGGATTCTCCGTTGAGTATCCAGGCTCCGGTGAATTGGCAAATGATATATCCCTTTTGTTTGTTGAGCGTTCAGGCTCTGGCTTTTATGTTGAGCGTTCAGGCCCCGACTTTTACGTTGAGCGTTCAGGCTCTGGCTTTTACGTAGAGTATTCAGGCTCCGACTATTTTGTTGAGCATCCAGGCTCCGGTTTTGTTTTCATTGAGTATCCAGGCTCCGACTTTTACGTTGAGCGTTCAGGCTCTGGCAAATTTAATTGATTCATTTTATTTGTTGAATATCCAGATTCCGACAATTTTAAATATTCCCCTTTTTCTTGGTTTTCCCCAAGCAAGGTTATTCGTTAGGTTTTTTCCCCCAGCGGAATGTGTTTGTAATCAGAGCAGTTATTTCCGAAGATTCTTGTTTGCAATTTTATTTTCTGCGGTTGGCAAATTTCCGGGTTCTTTGGTATTCAACCGTCTTTTACCTTGATTGCATGAAAGTAGTTCGCTTTTTACTCGTTCAGGTCCAAGTCGTTTGAATAGAGGCAGCTGTTGCACCCCAAAATTTGCCCAACCTTTTCTTAACTTGGTTTATGTTTCATTTCATTTATTTCTAATATTTGCATTGCATAGCATTTTGCATTGAACAGGGGATCAAGAGGTTGTGCATAGCAAGAGGAGTCTACTCAGAGGTCTGAGCCTAATCAAGGGGTGTTACTCAAGTTTGAATGGTCGTCAGGTCATCTAGAAGTGGTCAATAGTCTTGTGAAAGGATTGATGGATGTATGGGGGTCAGCTCCTAACTTGGAGGCCAGTTCAAGATCATCAGAGGATTGTGAACTCATGATTATGGATATAAGATGTTGACAGAGCTCATTGAGTGCCTTGAGGGTCATTGTGGAGCTCATTCAAGTGTTTGTGCTAAGTGTGAAAGGTTACAGTTGAAGGTGTTGCATCTAGGGTTTCTATCTGGTTAATCCTCAGTCAATTGTGAAATTGAAGGAGATTAAAACTCAATTCAAAGTCTCTATGGTCATGGGATGATGTTCTAAGATACATGGTATATCATTTCAAGATCAATTCATCAAGAATCAAAAGTGTGAGAAGTTACTAAAGTAGGATTCTCAGTGTAAAATCCCCTATTTAGTGCCTAATTTCAAGACCACCTATCTCAAGATACAAGTTTCATCTCAACTTTTTACCAACATGAAACTTGTAGAGCATGTTCTTAGCTTTCATTTGAGTACTAGAAGTCCTGATTGGATTTATAGAACTCAGGTTATGATGCAGACAAGTTACAGGTCATCAGATGAATGTGATTTTGGTCAACAAAAGTCAACCAACTTCCAAGCCATTTTTTACCTAGAAGGATGTTTATCCTCAATTTTTGGCCAACATGAAAGTTGTAGATCTTGGTCTTAGATTTCCATAAAGTACTAGAAGTCTTTCATATGATTTGTAGAACTCAAGTTATGAGGCTTGCAACTTAGGGGTATTTTGGGAAAGTGAGATTATAAGTCATAAAACTATAGGCCCATTTCACTAACTTGCACACTTCAAATGAAATTCTTTCCAACATCAAATGTGCTCTAAATGGTGTCAATTGTTCAACCAAACATTTAGAAGTCATGGATTAGGCTTGGAATGAAGAATTGATGGATGGATTTTCATGGAAAAAAGCTTAAAAGGGCAAAATGGGAATTAATTCATTTTTGATCATTTTTGTGCAAGTAGGTAAATATTGTGAGTGCAAAACATGTTTTAAACTCATTGGCAATTTCAGAATTTTGATTTGTTGGGTTTTTGTGACCCATTTCCAAGCTTACTTCATCATGAAGTTACACAACCAATGTCAACCTTTGAGATCAAAACAAGGAGTAAATTATGGCCATTCACACTCCATACACTCCCAGCAAGAGTTTTGAACCAATTTGGAGCCAAATTTGAAGCATTTTCGTGCACTTGAGGAAGCTCCAAAATCAATTCCCATGGATTTTCAATTGGGCTCTAGGGACTAGAATTGGGCTTCATTCTGATTCAAATCCATCACATAAAAGCTTTCCATCATGAACAAGTGCTGAGAACACGAAATTGGAGGCAAATTGCTCAAGAACAACTTTGAAAAAGTGGAGAAAATTTGAAATTTGAATTTGGAGATCCAAGCCATTTCAAGCCAAATTGTGAATTGCAAAAGCTTTATTGAAGTTTGTGGAGTGATTCTGGACATTTTTCTTCAAGCTTAAGCATCAATTGAAGGCTCAGTGGAAGTTCTCCACTAGGTATTTATAATTCAACCTTACACTCTGAATATGCATTGATTTACTGCCATTTTTACATATTTGAGACCTACACAACATGTAGATCATTAATCAATAAAACGAATTGGCATTTGTGTTGATTGTTGGATGAAGCTCAAAAATGTTTAGATCTGATATGGCTTATTCTTGTGGTGCTTTGCTTGTTTGTTGTTTGATATGTAACCTCCATAACACGTAGATGATTTCTGGACCAATTTGATTGAGTTTGGTGAATGTTTGTTCTTGGTGCACATTTCTGTTTGGTTTCAATTTGAGCTTGTGGTGAGGAATTAATGAAAATTAACCTTGGATTCATGATCCTTGTGAGTTGTAGATGTTTCTTCATATAAGTTTTGTTGAAATTGGTGAGGTTTTGCTCCGAGCCCTGTTGCCCTCGCCGGAGAAGACGACCGGAGTCTTCTCCGGCCACCACCTGAAACTTTCCCTCCATCTGCAGGTTTGAACAAGGAAGATGATCCCTTGGCCGTTAGATCGGGCTGACTTATTTGACTAGGTAAGCAAATCCAACGCGTGTCATTCTTTTTCAGAAGGTTGACTAGGGTTTTAATGACGTGGCAAGCTCTAGTTCATAGGATCAACATACTTTTTGAGTGAATGCATTGGATTAAGACCTATGGTATGCTGTAGTCAATGGACCACACCTGATTCCCAGTGAAATGCTGCGTTCACTTAAACCCTCTCAGCGCATACGTGGCGTGCTTGTGTGCTTTAGATCTGTTGACTGGTCTCCTCATCCAGTGGCTGTGTGTTTTTCTTGCATTTTTGTTTTTTTCTTTTATTTCCTTTTATTCTTGTTTGAATTTAATTAATTAAAAATAGCTCCAGTACTCCAAAAATTCCACAAAAAATATTTTTACAAACCTTGAGATGTCTATTATTTTTAGACATTTTTTATTTTATTTTTCAGATTATTTTTCCTTTTTAAATACAATTAAATATTGGAGGTGTTTTTAATTGAATTAAATTGTCCATTGTTTGTTCTTTTATTTGTTTCTTCCATCTCCTTTGGGTCCGATGAATGAAAATTGATCCTCATATCCATGATGAGTTGAAAAATTTTTTTAGGACCATTTTGCCCCTGGTTGGTTGACTTTTGGTGCTTTTCTTTTGACCCTCGATTCTCCCATTTCAAAGTGGTACATCTTGAATATTATTTTCTTTTGATGGTGCTTTGAGGGGATATTTGCTTTAAGCTTTTGGCCTCTGTTTGCCAACATGTTTAGCTACCTTGTGCATTTTATTTGATTATTTTTTAACCATTTTCCTATTTTTGAGGTAACTTGCAAGTCAAGTTACCTCCAAGGGAGGTTCTCACATGTACCTTGACCTAGTTTGACTTGGATATGACATTTTTGGATCCTTTGAACCCTCAATGCCTTTTGTTTCATGTTGTTAACATGTTAAGGATGATGTTGGTTCAATTTTAGGTCATGATATTGTTTCTTCCTTGTTCATTTGTGTGTTTCCTTTTAGGTTTTCAACTTGAACTTCTATGTGATGTTTGCTTGCAATCTTTGTGCTTGTTGCTTGCATTTACTTTTGAATTGAATTGTTATTGCTTTTGAGCTTTCTTCTCTTCATCTCCCTTCTGTCCAATGACTTTGGAACCTCATTTAAGGTATCTTAGTCCCTCCTGAGGAGGTACTTGAAGTATACCTAAAATGATGGATCTTTGAGGACTCTTTTGTGCTTCCTTTGCACTTAGTTTGTGATGCTCATGGTTGAGTACTTATTATGAGGCCCTTGCTGCCCTCATTTGGTCTCCCATCCTCACTTGGCTTTGGTTTTTGTTTTACCTTTCATTTTGGTTTAATTTTGTGGTGTGGTTGATGTTGTTTGACTTAGGTCCTTTCATCCCACTTTTGGTGCATCTTTGTGTGGTTTGTTCTTGTTTGATTAATTTCTTCTTGTGCTCTTCTTCTTCTTTCTTTTCTTGCATTTCCATATGCATACTTGGTTGAGATGAGCTTGTGTAGGCTACTTCCCCATACTATTTTCCTCCCGCTTTCATTCTATTTGTGCATCTTATATGTGCATCTTCATTTGCATATGCATTCTTCTTCTTTTGCTTTTCTTTGCCATGCTCCCCATAAGTTCTCTAACCTCTTGAGGTTATGATAGACATTAGATGCCTAACCATGCATGATAACATTAGGTAGTTCCCTTTTGAATCTCAACTTTAAGTGTACTTTGCATGATAACTTTTAGGATTGATTAGTCTCCCATTAGTGTTCCTTCTTCTTTTCTCATCTTCAAACCTTCATAAAACACTTAATAAAGAATGACAAGTGTTGTATGCTACACGCTTTAAGCCATTTGGGAAATGATTATTGGGTGGTTGCCTCTCAATTGTCTATAATGTTAGTATATGTCCTTTGGACGATATACAACGCATTCGCTCCTAAATCATAGTCTTTAGTACAACATGAGTTACAAATCAAATTCAAAACACTTCTTCTCTAAAAAATAAAAAAACATTTCAAACCTTTTTCATCCTTCGGGATCTTAATAAGGAAAATCTTTTAAGATAAAAGAGTTTCGTTAACTCTTAGTTCTACCGCAAACAGTAACGCCTAAGTCTCCAATGGTCGAGCTGCATACACCAACTACTAGAACTATTTGTTAACCCTACACGGGCCTAAAAACTTTAGAACCAACCTGTGGTCTTTTAGCCCGAACTATGTTTGTTCTAATCTTTCATACCAGATGAAAGTACATAAGCACAAGACACGATGTCTTAGCGAGCATCCTTCCCTCTTTCTTTAGCCGTAGTTAGTTGAACTACGTTGACTCTGACTTTCCCATTGCACGATGTAGCAACTGCGAAAAACAACCGGCGAAAAAAACAGAAGAGTCGCCACTTTCGTTATTTATCCCAAAGAGAGGGAAAGGAAATGATCGCAAAAACCTAAAGAAAAGGGAAACACAAGGTCATCGCAACCATGTCTGGGTTCGGGAGTCGGTTACGCAAGGGGAAGGTATTAGCACCCTTCATGTCCGTCGTACTCGACGGGATCCACGCATTGTTGTCTATCTAAAAGGGTGTGTTGATACTATCTAGCTAAAGGCTTAAGGACAAAAAGAAAAAAAGAAAAGAGAAACTGACTCGGCAGAGCATCGCCGCTCTGTGCCTACGTACTCCCTCGTGCAATGAGAAAGTCAGAGTCAACGTAGTTCACCTAACTACGACTAAAGAAAGGGGGAAGGTTGCTTGCCGAGACATCGCGTCTCGTGCCTACGTACTTTCGTCTGGTACGAAAGATCAGAGCAAACGTAGTTCGGGCTCAAAGGACCACAGGTTGGTTCAACGGTTTTTTAGGCCCGAGTAGGGTTAACAAATAGTTATAGCAGTTGGTGTATGTAGCTCGACCATTGGAGACTTAGGTGTAAGAGCAAGATTTGTCTCTACAGGATAATCTCTATGTTTTGATGATAACAATTGAGTATTTGTGAAAGAACCATTTTATGGTTTAATGTTTGTTATGTGCAGGTCATATTAAATTAAATATATTAGACCAAACAAACAGAAGCAACGTGTGCAGCTAGTAACTTATGGAGTTACTTAGTGTGACGTCATGAAGCGCATGTGAGAAGCTAGTTTGCTTATGCATCTGATCACCATCAGTAAAGAACCAAGGGTGCTAGATACTGCAGTTGCAATGCTCCTGTGGTTTCTGCTCTGAAGAAGTGCATCTGATCTGAAAGCAAATGAAGCTCAATGAAGAAGCAAGTTTGTTTCTACATCTGATCATGTTCAGCAAAGAATCAAGGATGCTGGATATTGCAGTTGCAATGCATCTATAGATTCTGCTCTGAGTTACGCATCTGATCTGGAAGCTAATGAGCAACTCTGAAGACTGGTTATGAAGGTCAAGACTCTGAAGACTCTGATGACTTGAAGTTCTGAAGGCTGAAGGCTCTGAAGACCAAGTGCGTCAAGACTCTGAAGACTGGTTCTGAAGGTCAAGACTCTGAAGACTCTGAAGACAGGCTCTGAAGGTCAAGACTCTGAAGACTCTGAAGACAGGCTCTGAAGGTCAAGACTCTGAAGACAGGTTCTGAAGGTCAAGACTCTGAAGAAGTGTTCTGAAGGTCAAGGCTCTGAAGATTCTGAAGACATGGTTTCTGAAGAATTAGTCATGAAGATTCTCAAGATTGTTTCAGAGGAAACTTAATTCTTGGAATGCTGAAGACTGGATTCTGAAGTGGATGATTGTGTCAGAAGAAGATTCATCCAGATGCAAGACATGTTACATCAGATAAGTTGTTGCTGTTCAAATCTGATAAATCATGTGCTTATGGAAAAGGACAAGAAAGTGATGTCATCTAACACATGCTCATTCTATCCGTTGGAATATGACCGTTGAAAATAGAAAGGACTTTTCTATCCTCACAACGTCATTCTTAGAAGCACTATAAAAGGAAAAATCATTTGTTTATTCAAATGTAGCTGAAGCGTTGGGTTGGCTTTTGCGTTGTTGCGTTGCTGCTACTGCTGCAAAGAAAAGAAAAGCTTAATGGAAAAGAAGCCTTAGTGCTCACTTACAGAAAAGCTTTTAAGCAATATAGAAGCTATGTTTTAATAATCTCTTAGAGAGTTATTATTAGAATTAGTTTTTGTATTAGGAAGCAAGGAGTTGTTGCTCATTACTTGTTATGTGCTAAACTTGGAGTTATTAGCTTGCTAGGAAGCACCATTGTAATCTCCGACAACACAAATATTGTATTTTAGAATTAGTGGTTCCTCAAGTGATCTAGTGAAGATCAGTATACTTGAGATGACAAGTGACAGTAGTCATTTGTGGAAATCCTAATAGGAGATCTTTAGTGATCGGATTCTATTAAGGTGTCAATGAACGTTATATCCTTGGGGATCCCTGAACGTGTCATTGTCAAATTGTTAGTCACTTGCAGTTAGCTTGTGCATCTGTAATCAGTTCGGTTATAGTGGATTAAGTCCTTAATTGATTAAGGCAAAATCACCTTGGAAGGGTGGACTGGATTAGCTTGAGAGTTGCTCAAGTGAACCAGGATATATGATGTGTTCTTTACTTATACTTTATTATTTATGCTTCCGCAATGTATTTAATATAAGTGCATAAAGCATCAAGTGAGGAAGAAGACAATAAAAAGAAAAGGTTTTTATTTAGGCATAAACCCAATTCAATCCCCCCTTTCTTGTGTTTATTTCTCACCTTCAATTGGTATCAGAGCCTAGTTCTGTTATTGATGGATATCAAACACCTAACAGTTTCAGATAAAGATCTATAGGCTATGTGAAGAAATACTTTTGGGGATTTTTCACCGTTCTTACAATTTCAGCCTCACATCAGTTTTTGAGGATGATGAGTTTTAAAATAGTAATCTATTGGGTTACTTGAGCAAGTCACTGATTCTTTGAAGTTTGAAGTGTTGAAGCCTTCAACAAAAAATCTCCTCCAGAAGATTCTGAAAGAAGAATGAAGAATCAACTGACAAGATAGATTTATCAGATAAGAAGATATATATGTTGAATGCTGATCTGAAAATACGTTTGGATTTACAACGTATTTGCTCAAAGATTAAATCCTAATCAAGCAATAATTCTTGACTTCTAAAGATTAATTCTATTTGAGTATGGGATGTTTTCAAGAAACGGATTAGTCCACACTTGACTTTCTCATGACAACTCATTGGGATTTATCTTAAGTAAGAAAAGATATATTGTTGGCAAATGAGTCCTATTCATCAGAACGCCAGGAGAAAGTCTGTAGAAAAGAGCTGTTCAGAAAAATGTTCAAATCTGGAAGAAATGATTCTTCAGATTCAAAGCATTTGAAAGTTTCTATTCTTGAAGAAGCATCAAAGAGTTCTGCAGAGGTTTCAAGAAAGGCAATGTTCATCAACTCATCTGGATATGATGAATTCAGAAGATCTGATTTGTAGTAAGCATGGACAATTAAGTTCTGTTAACTTGAGATGTTATCTCAGTTGAACAAACTGAAATTGGTCAGATGTTTTCAGGCAATATTTTTTCAGAAATTCTTAATGAATGTTTTGAGAAATAAAGTTGTGTGGAAAGATACAAGGACAGTAGTCATTCTGTCTGAGGTAAAAAGGATTTAAATCTATGGTGTTATTCAATCTGAATAAGTCAGTAGATATTCTTTTTTTAAGAGCAGATGTTTCTGTTAAACTCTGTTGATCTAACTCTTTACAAGTTAGCTCAGCATTGTAAGAGCAAAATTGTCAGTCAGACTGTGTCTCTCGATACATCTGAGTTTGATGATAATTGCATCTAGATTGGATCTGTATTTGTTTCAAGTAGACAAATTCAGAAGATGTAGCCTGATGGAAGCTAGATGCTCTCTACTCATGAAGATCAGAATATCTGTGCTTTGAGGATATCTCTCATGAATCAGATGGATGTTGTTGTGATTAATGAAGACGTTGGAGAATCAGAAGCAGATTGTGTTCCAGCTGAAGAAACAGAAGCTACCCCAGATGCTATTCAATTAGATTCTTCTGAAGAATCAACCATGAGAAATTTCCTCCAGAATCAAATCTTCTCTTCCAGAAGAAACGTTCATTGAAAAGAAGGATGATTCCAGAAGAACAAGATTCTTTCTTCTCAAAGCTTGTCAGCAAAGAAGCTTTTGACTATAAAAAAGATAGGTGCTTCTGTGACAAGGTTAGAATTCATATTCTTGTCAATCTCCTTTGTTGATCTGTATAACATCATATAAATCAGATGAATATTGAAAATACTTTTCTAATGTTTTTGAAGAAGTAGTATGTGTTCATCAACTTCCCTGTCTTTGAAAACTATTTTTTTTGTCAAAAGAAAAGTTTATACTACTCTTTTCATAAAACTACTATGGAAGATATTTTAAATATGTCAGATTTATGTTAATGATATTTTCTTTAGAAACATATACTTCACTTGGAAAGGAGTTTGCTGAGTGTATGTAGGCAGTAGCTGAAACTAGCACTCTGGGAAAAGAAGAGGCTAGTGAAGTCAGATCAGAAGCTGTACAGAAAAGTTCTGTAACAACTGATTTTGCAGAGGCTCTATCAATCAGACATCTACTCCTTCAATTGTTAAGCAAGGCTATAGAGGCAAGGTACACAGGCTACAGAGGCAAGGTACACAAGCTACAGAGGCAAGTTACAGAAGAATCTGATGAAGCAACGCTACAGGAGATTCTGAAAGTTGTTGAGAAGTAACTCTACAGAAGACTCTGAGCAGATGGTTTAAAGGAATTGTTTTTGATCCTTCAAGTGGTAACTCTGGGCAAAGAGTATAAAGCAATTGGTCAGAAGCTCCGAGGTTCAGATTTTGCATGGCTCTGAAACGTCAGCAACATAGCTTACATCTAGATAACAAGGACACCTGAAGAATGAATATCTAGTTTGATCTGAAGAGTCCCTCTGGATGAACTATTTGATGAAACATTCACTAGAGCTAAGCTGCATAGATCTAAAGCAGAAAATCTAATGCAAGGAATCATTTCCATCAGTTGGTATCAGACTCTTATTAGTCTCCAACCTTCTGTTGATGATCAGAAGAACTTACTAACATAACAGAAATAGTTATGGTTAGAAAGTCTGATGTAGAGAATCTCGTTAGAAGATTAAGCAATAGCTTTGAAGAATTCTAAAGCTAATTCATAAAGGATAAATTCTTGGTGTAAGAATATATAGCTTTCATCTGGAAACAAGTTATTTGGAAGATAAAGAAGCGTGATCTTTAGTATCAAATTAGATGATCTGAAGATGAAGACCAAAGGAAGAATCTGGATTGTGTAACTGCTGATCAAGTTGAATCAAACATTAGAAGAGATATACCTCTGAAGAAGTTGTTTCAATTCAGATGAAGAATGTAGCAGACAGAAGGATAATCTGTCAGAGAATAGCCAGCTAAGACTCTCATGCATTCAATATACACTCTGAGAAAGAAAGAGAAAACCAGATAACTATTTTTAGTAGGTTTCTGTTATGTTGATGTTACTAAAGAAAGAGTTATTTGCAAAGTACCTCTGGATATCACTCTCCCCTACAAAAGAAAAATATTATTGATGCTGATTGAAGTATCAGATGCTCTAGATGAAGTATCAAATGAAGGACATTCATTTCCATAAGATTGAAGAATCAGAATGCAAATTGTTGACACATCACCTTCAATTGATATCAGATGCTGCTAAAAAAACTGAGCAAATATGAAGTTGTAGACAATCAGAAGATTTGGATCATCTGGAGATCTGGTTAAAAGATTAAGTTTTGAAGATGGCCTGTGAAATCAAACGTTGATACTTCTGAAGTATAGTGTTTTGATGTTGAAGAAACGAGCTGAACTAGTTTTATTATTTCACACCTCCAATTGGGATCTTCAATTGAAGCAAAGCATCGGATAACTCTGAGCAAAACTTCAGAAGATGTTTGAATGAAGACACAGAAGGTTCTGAGCGCAGAACTTTGAAGAAAAAAATTCAGAGTAAACCACTAGCACAAACCTCTGAATTTCACACCTTCAATTGGGTATCAAACCTTTCAAAAGAAAGAATCAAAGCAAGGCCAGAACAAGCACTTCAACTCTGGAACTTGAGAATTCTTAAGATATTTCTTCAATTGGTATTAGACTCTGAAATTGGATATATTTCAAGTTATTCTAAGGACTGGAATAATTGGTATCAAGATCAAGCCAGAAGGAAGAAGGAATTTCAACTTTCTTGTCTAAATCTCGCAGAAGAAGATTCCTGAAAAGAAACTTCCAGATTGGTACAAGAAGCTGAAGATGCTAAGAAGACTAAGCAAATTGTTATAGTTGGTTCTTCTTCTGAAATTACTCTTGTACGTTGAGAACGTGACATTAGTAAGTATAAAGGAGATCAACAAGCTATGGAGGATGTACAAGTTGTCAGAGAAAGATTTGCTGATCAAAAACTTGTCAACAATCCTCGTCAGAGCATGCTTCTACAAACTCTGAAGAGTTGTCACTCTCCAAGAAGCAGGGGGAGATATAGAAGATGAAATCTGGAAAAGATATCAACCTACCTTATTGGTATCAATCTGTAAGAAGTAAGTTCTCAGGGGAGAAATGAAAGATGATTAAGTTCTCAGGTGCTATCTCTCAACCCCTATCTTTTTAAATTTCTGACACTAAAAAGAGAGAAATATTTTTTCTTAAAATCTATTTTTTCAATGAAAAACTCTAACTTTTTGATGATGTCAAAAAGGGGAGAAATGAAGATGATTTTGATATAATCTGGAAAATAGTATATAACAGGGAAAATGAAATAGGGAGAAATGAAAGATGTTTTTTAATATAACTTGGGGAGAAATGGAAAACGTTTTGGAAAAATAGAATACAGCTTTGATATATTCTATAACCTAAAAGAGAATGCAAAACATATAAATTGCGTTTATTACTAAATGTGTGTTTGATGTTTTTCCGAGGAACTCTGAACAAGTTCACTAGGCATTCGAAACAGGAGAATTGAAAGAAATCTGAGCTCAAATGAACTGGTGTTCATATAATAGAAGTTAGACTAAGAACCATGAGTATCAGAATCATGTATTGGTGTCAGACTAAGAACCAACATGGGTATCAGACTCAGATTCAATATTGGAATCAGATTTAGAAGTAAACATTCTATTGGTTTCTATTGGTATCAGACTGCTTCAAGAGATCAAAAATCTGAGAAGAAAGCAAGTCTGAGAAAGTAAGAATCAAGACTGTATCAAGATCAGAAGATCCAAATATCTGACATACTGTAATCAGGGGGAGTTCTCCTAGGAAGGTTCACAAGTTAGGATATTTGATTTTCACCTAGTCTGAAACTCAGGGGGAGTCTCTCATGTGTTGAAGATCAAGAGAAAATGCTTTAGAAGATTCTGAAGTTATATGACTCTGATATGTTGCTTAGAGAAGACAAGTTCTAAAGATCTGAAGATGAAAGTTCTGTTGAACTAGTCCAGATGCGGAAGACTTATGCTATCTTATATCGTAGGGAAGTATTCCTTCTATTCTACTCTATTTGATTATGTTTTATCAAATTTATTTTTTGTAAGTCTTGGGATCAGAGTATGTCTCTAAACAAGCATAAAAATGTTTTAAAGGTTAACACATTCAGGGGGAGCAGTTGCTTAGAAGTCTGAATAGGTTAATGCTTGGTGATTACCCTGTATAAAATGTTCTATCAAAATACATGTTTTTGTCATCATCAAAAAGGGGGAGATTGTAAGAGCAAGATTTGTCTCTACAGGATAATCTCTATGTTTTGATGATAACAATTGAGTATTTGTGAAAGAACCATTTTATGGTTTAATGTTTGTTATGTGCAGGTCATATTAAATTAAATATATTAGACCAAACAAACAGAAGCAACGTGTGCAGATAGTAACTTATGAAGTTACTTAGTGTGACGTCATGAAGTGCATGTGAGAAGCTAGTTTGCTTATGCATCTGATCACCATCAGTAAAGAACCAAGGGTGCTAGATACTGCAGTTGCAATGCTCCTGTGGTTTCTGCTCTGAAGAAGTGCATCTGATCTGAAAGCAAATGAAGCTCAATGAAGAAGCAAGTTTGTTTCTACATCTGATCATGTTCAGTAAAGAATCAAGGATGCTGGATATTGCAGTTGCAATGCATCTATAGATTCTGCTCTGAGTTACGCATCTGATCTGGAAGCTAATGAGCAACTCTGAAGACTGGTTATGAAGGTCAAGACTCTGAAGACTCTGGTGACTTGAAGTTCTGAAGGCTGAAGGCTCTAAAGACCAAGTGCGTCAAGACTCTGAAGACTGGTTCTGAAGGTCAAGACTCTGAAGACTCTGAAGACAGGCTCTGAAGGTCAAGACTCTGAAGACAGGTTCTGAAGGTCAAGACTCTGAAGAAGTGTTCTGAAGGTCAAGGCTCTGAAGATTCTAAAGACATGGTTTCTGAAGAATTAGTCATGAAGATTCTCAAGATTGTTTCAGAGGAAACTTAATTCTTGGAATGCTGAAGACTGGATTCTGAAGTGGAAGATTGTGTCAGAAGAATATTCATCCAGATGCAAGACATGTTACATCAGATAAGTTGTTGCTGTTCAAATCTGATAAATCATGTGCTTATGGAAAAGGACAAGAAAGTGATGTCATCCAACACGTGCTCATTCTATCCGTTGGAATATGACCGTTGGAAATAGAAAGGACTTTTCTATCCTCACAACGTCATTCTTGGAAGCACTATAAAAGGAAAAATCATTTGTTTATTCAAATGTAGCTGAAGCATTGGGTTGGCTTTTGCGTTGTTGCGTTGCTGCTACTGCTGCAAAGAAAAGAAAAGCTTAATGGAAAAGAAGCCTTAGTGCTCACTTACAGAAAAGCTTTTAAGCAATATAGAAGCTATGTTTTAATAATCTCTTAGAGAGTTATTATTAGAATTAGTTTTTGTATTAGGAAGCAAGGAGCTGTTGCTCATTACTTGCTATGTGCTAAACTTGGAGTTATTAGCTTGCTAGGAAGCACCATTGTAATCTCCGGCAACACAAATATTCTATTTTAGAATTAGTGGTTCCTCAAGTGATCTAGTGAAGATCAGTATACTTGAGATGACAAGTGACAGTAGTCATTTGTGGAAATCCTAATAGGAGATCTTTAGTGATCGGATTCTATTAAGGTGTCAATGAACGTTATATCCTTGGGGATCTCTGAACGTGTCATTGTCAAATCGTTAGTCACTTGCAGTTAGCTTGTGCATATGTAATCAGTTCGGTTATAGTGGATTAAGTCCTTAATTGATTAAGGCAAAATCACCTTGGAAGGGTGGACTGGATTAGCTTGAGAGTTGCTCAAGTGAACCAGGATATATGATGTGTTCTTTACTTATACTTTATTATTTATGCTTCCGCAATGTATTTAATATAAGCGCATAAAGCATCAAGTGAAGAAGAAGACAAGAAAAAGAAAAGGTTTTTATTTAGGCATAAACCCAATTCAATCCCCCATTTCTTGTGTTTATTTCTCACCTTCATTAGGCTTTACCATTTGCAGCAGAACTAAGAGTTAACGACACTCTTGTTTTCGAAAAAATTTTCCTTGATTAAGAACCCCAAAGGGGGAAAAAGAGTTTGAATGTTTTTGTGTTTTTTAGAGAAGAAGTGTTTTGAATTTGATTCGCAACACATGTCGCACTAGAGACTATGACCTAAGAGCAAATGCGTCGTATATCACCCAAAGGGTGTACACTAAACACTCTAGGTCCTTGAGAGGAGGCCCCTCAATTACCATTTCTCAAGTAGTTTAAGGCTCGTAGCGTGCTACACTTGTCATTCTTTATTAAGTGTCTTATGGGTGTTTGAAGATGAGAAGAGAAGAAGGAACACTAATGGGAGACTAGTAAATCCTAAAAGTTATCATGTAAAGTGGACCTAAAGTTGAGATTCAAAAGGGAGCTACCTAATGTTATCATGCATAGCTAGGCACCTAATGTCTATCATAACCTCAAGAGGTTAGAGGACTTATGGGGAACATGGCAAAGAAAAGCAATAGAAGAAGAATAAGAAATGCATATGCAAATGAGAATGCAAACAAAATGCAACACATAGAATGATAGTGGGAGGAAAATAGTGTGGGGAAGTAGCCACCACAAGCTCATCTCAACCAAGCATTCATATGGAAATGCAAGTAAAGAGAAGAAGAAGAAGTGCACAAGAAGAACATTAGACAAACACAAGTAAACTACATAAAGATGCACCAAAAAGTGGGATGAAATGACCTAAGTCAAGCAACATCAACCACACCAATAAAATCAAAACCAAATGAAAGGTAAATCAAAAATCAAAGCCAAGTTAGTATGGGAGACCAAATGAGGGCAGGAAAGACCCCATAATAGGTACTCAACCATAAGCATCACTTATCAAAAGCAAAGAAACACCAAAAGTGTCCTCAAGGATTCATCATTCTAGGTATGCTTCAAATACCTCCAAAGGAGGGACCAAGCCACCTTAAATGACACTCCAAGGTCATTGGACAGAGGGGAGACGAAGAGAAGAGAGCTCACAATCAATATCAAAGCAAGACAACAAGAAATGCAAGCAATAACATGAAGGAAAACAAGCATGTATCACATAAGAGTTCAAGTTGGAAACACAAAAAGAAAAGCATCAAACAACAAGCTATGAACATAATTTTGACCTAAAAATTAACAAATAGCAAGCTCAACATGTCTAGAATGTGAAACAAGAAGAGTTGAGAGCTTATTTGATCCACAAAGGTCATTTCCAATCCAAACTAGGTCAAGCACTTGTGTGAGTTGTCCTATGGAATGACTTAACTTGTAAGTCACTTCAAAAATAGGAAAAGGGCTCAAAAAATATCAAATAAAATGCACAAAGAAGCTACACAAGCTGGCAAACAAAGGCCAATAAATCAAGACAAATGTCCTTTCAAAGCACCATCAAAAGAATTAAATCATTTGGATGTACCACTTTGAAATGGAAGAAACAAGTGCAAAAAGAAAGTCCCAAAAAGTCAACCCAAAAGTCAACAACCAGGGGAAAAATGGTCCTCAAAAATTGATCAACTCATCATTGAGATGAGGATCAATTTTTAATCATTGGATCAAAAAAGAATGAGAGAAATAAATGCAAACACCAAACATGTCACAATTTGAACCAACTAAAACAATTCCAATACTAAATTCATTTTTTAATTGAAAATAAAATGGAAATATAAAATAAAAAATATCAAAAAAACATAGACACTTCAAAGTTGGTTAAAAATATTTTTGGTGAATTTTTGGAGTATTGTAACTATTTTAATTAATTAAAATTGAAAACAGAAAAATAAAATAAAAACAAAAGAAATTAAAAAGAAAATGGAAAATGTGTGTGACAAATAGTAGTTAACACAAGTTCAGAAACACATCTGGGCCCAACTGGGGGTGCCAAGAGCAAGGACGCACAAGGCCCAATCCAGAAAATCAAAAACGAAACAATTTTGAGCAATCCTATGCAACCAGTCAACACAAGAGCACCATGGGGATTCAGTCTGGAACGTGAGATCAAACGGTAATCTCATCATGTGGTTAATATCGTGACAGCACATTAATGAGCATTTGAAAAGAATATAATGCTTCAGGTCAACTTAGGAACACGGTGTTTCTTAATCACATCCATTGAATGCAAAAGTAAACAAATCAGACGCGTGATACATTGCCACACAAGCATCTTCTTCCTCCAACCTCACACCGGCCGGACTGAACTTCCGGTCATCCCTACCAGAAGCTCCGGCCACCACAGATGAACAACAACACACGATTCTTCCTCCACACTCCACCATTTTACATGAATTTTATATCAAAATCACACTAGAGACCACGAGTATCTCAATTCTGGCCTTAAAATCTCCTAAACATGTTTAAATCTCCAAAACCAAAAGCAACAAGGAAGAGCACCAAAACTCAAATTTCATGGAAACTCAATCAAATTGATCCAAACATTATCTAGAGCTCACGCACATCACAGATCAAGCAAAAATGAAGTGAAAACAAGCAAGAATAGCTCAGAGAAACGTTCCACACACTTCAGAGAAGCTTTTGCAACCTTCAATTTCAATTGAAATGGCTTGAATCTTCAAATTCAAATTTCAAGTTTCTTCCACTTTTTCAAAACTGTTCTTGATCAATTCTGCTCCAATTTGCACTTCTGAAGGTTTGTTCATGCCAAAAATGTTATATACAATGGATCTCAATCAAGATTAGGCCCAATCTCAGCCTCTAAAGTCCAATTCAAAATCCATGGGAATTGGTTTTCTTCAAGTTTTCATGTACACGAATTTCCCTCATTTTTGGCTCCAAAATGGTTGGAATCACTTGTTGGGATCATTTGGAGTGTGAATGGTCCGGATTGGAGCCTTGTTTGATCTCAATGGAGGAAGTTTGTTATGTAACTTCACAATGAAGAAACCTTGAAAATGGTTTGTTTAAACACCTCAATTCAAAAATGTAATATTGCCAAAGTGTTTAGAATATTGTTTGCACTCAAAAAATGCATCCATTTGCACCAAAATGTTCAAAAATGAATTAATTCACATTTTCACCTTTTTAACCTTTTTCCATGAAAATCCAAATATCAAGACCTCAAAATAAGCCAATTCCTTAACTTCTCAATTCTTGACTAAGCAAATAACACCATTTGGAGCAAGTTTGATGTTGGAAAAATCTTCATTTGAAGTGTGCAAGTTGGTGAAATGGACCTATAATTTTATGACATGTAATCTTACTTTCCCAAAATACCCCTAACTTGTAAACCTCATAACTTGAGTTCTGCAAATTTGATGAAAGACTTCTAGTACAATTTGGAAAGCTAAGACCAAGAACTACAACTTTCATGTTGGAGAAAAGTTGAGGAGAAAAATCCTTCTAGGTCAAAAATGGCTTGGAAGTTGGTTGACTTTTGTTGACCAAAATCACATCCCTCTGATGACCTGTAACTTGTCTAGGACTTCTAGTACTCAAATTAAATCTAAGAACATGCTCTACAAGTTCCATATTGATCAAAAGTTGAGATGAAACTTGTGTCTTGAGATAGGTGGTCTTGAAGTCAAGCACTAAATATGGGATTTTACCCTAAGAACCCTAATTTAGTAACTTCTCACACACTTAACCCTTGATGAATTAAACTTGAAAAGGTGTCTCATATGTCTTAACACAACATCCCATGACCATACAGACTTTGAATTGAGTTTTAATCTCCTTCCATTGCACAATTGACTGAGGATTAGCCAGATTAAACCCTAATTACAACACCTTCAACTGTAACCTTTCACACTTGGCACAAACACTTGGATGAGATCTACAATGACCTTCAAGGCACTCCTTGAGCTCTCTCAACATCTCATACCCATAATCATGCATTCACAAACCTCTGATGACCTTGAACTGGCCTCCAAGTTAGGAGCTGACCCACATACATTCATCCTCTCTTTCACAATACCATTGTCCATTTCATGATGACTTGATTACCATCCAACCTTGAGTAAAACCCCTTGCTTAGGCTCAACCCTCAGAGTAGACTCCTCTTCGTGTGCACAAGCTCTTAATCCCCTGTTCAATGCAACATGCTATGCAATGCAAATGCTAGAAAGAAATGAAATGAAACATAAACCAAGTTAAGAAAAGGTTGGGCAAATTTTGGGGTGCAACAGCTGCCCCTATTCAAACGACTTAGACCTGAAGGAGTGAAAAGCGAACGACTTTCACGCAATCAAGGTAAAAGACGGTTGAATACCAAAGAACCAGGAAATTTTCCAACCGCAAAAAATAAATCTGCAAACCCTTATAGGATAACTGCTTTGATTACAAACACATTCCACTGGGGAAAAGAGAAACTTAAACAAGCAACTCTGCTTGGGGAAAACCCTGAGATAGAGACATACTTCAGATTGCCGGAACCTGGATATTTAACGAACAAAATAAATCAACGAGATTTGCTGGAGCCTGAACGCTCGATGCAAAACCAAAGCCTGAGTGCTCAAAGGGAATAAAACCGGAGCCTAAATGCTCAACGAAATAGCCGGAGCCTGAATACTCAATGTAAAAACCAGAGCCTGAGTGCTCGACGAAATAAACCGGAGCCTGAACGCTCAACGAGAGTGACAGGAGCCTGAACGCTCAACATAGAAAAAGATATATCATTTACATATTCACTGGAGCCTGGATACTAAACAGAGAGGCCGGAGCCTGGATGCTCAACGTAATACATCGGAACCTGAATACTCAACGGATTAAAAGGTTCACCATAAATTGGAATCTTATCGGAGCCTGGATACTCGACGAAATGGGAATCACAAATAAAATGCCGGAGTCCGGATACTCAACGCACAAGAGAAATTATCATATATTGAAAACTGGCCGGAGTCTGGATACTCAACGTAATACATCGGAACCTGAACATTCAAAGAAAATAAACCGGAGCCTGAGCGCTCGACGAAATAAACCGGAGCCTGAACGCTCAACGAGAGTGACCGGAGCCTGGATGCTCGAAGAAATAAACTGGAGCCTGAATGCTCAACGAGAGTGACTGGAGCCTGGATACTCAACGGGCAAAAGAAATCATCATTATACGAAAACGGTCGGAGTCTGGATACTCAACGAAATATTGACCGGAGCCTGGATACTCAACGGACAAAACCAAATACCACAAATCAACAAATCACCGGAACCTGGATATTCAACGGAGAACAAGCACTATCACAAAACTTACCAAAGTTTGTCTTTACCGGAGCCTGGATACTCAACAGCGAAAGCAATGCTTCACAAATGAACATTCACCGGGGTATGGATACTCAACGGAGAAACCGGAGCCTGAATGCTCAACGAAAGAATTGACCGGAGCCTGGATACTCAACGGAGAATAAACCGGAGCCTGGATGCTCAACGAAAGCGACCGGAGCATGGATACTCAACGGACGAAGGCAATATGTCAACAAATGGAACATTGACTGGAGTCTGGATACTCCACAGAAAGTAAATCGGAGCCTGGCTACTCAACGGACAAAGAGAGATCAACACCGTATGAAACTTACCGGATTCTGGATACTCGATAGAAGATTGACCGGAGCCTGGATACTCAACAGACAAACCCAAATATTTCAAATCGGAAATTCACCGGAACCTGGATATTCAACGGAGAATAAACCGGAGCCTAGATGCTCAACGAAAGCGACCGGAGCCTGGATACTCAACGGACAAATAATTCGGAGCCTAGATGCTCAACGAAGAAGAAACACTCACTGGAGTCTTAAGAATACTCTTTCAAGTTGACGGAGTCTGAATACTCAACGTGAAAACCGGAGCCTGAATGCTCAACGACATTGACCGGAGTCTGGATACTCAACGGACGAAAGGAAAATATATACCCATCAAAAACTGAACACGACACTGTCTTCACCGGAGTCTGGATACTCGACGGAGAAAGCACAATAATATCAATCACCGTGGTCTGGATACCATAAACATCTTTACCAGAGTCTGGATACTCGACGGAAAAGACAAAACCCTATCAACTGGGAATGGACCGGAGTCTGGACACTCAACGGAACACAAATACCTATCCTGATCCTTTGAGATCCGAACATATTGTTGGGTAACAACATGAGCCGGGGTATGGATACCACGCGGACTAGGAGATCACATGGTCTGGATACCAAAGAAAAGATCAAAACCTCTGAAGATACACCTGAAGCAAAGAGATAACAACCTGACTTATGTTTCATATGCATATGTTTGAAAATTGCGTAATGCTCCATACGAAATGAAAATGCTACGCATTAGGGTAGATGCTATGCACGCATGCAGATGCACCGGAACCGAATTAACAAAATAAATGCTAGAGATACAGAAACCATCCTGCTAGGGATAACAAAAATAACCCTGTTGAGAGAATTAAACGATTCTGTTGGGGAATAGGGCACAAACTCGCTCATGCCAATAACCATTGGACTTATGCCGAGAAACGGGCTTTACTGACTTCCTGCAAAGAGAATTACCGACATGACAACATTCTTCCATCCTGCTGAGGAAGAGAGAACACACTGCTGAGGAAACTATCCCTTTCAACTTGCTGGGGATTGCTCTGCCAGGGAACGAACCTAACCAGGCTGCAAATTAATTTGTGAGGAGAAATATCCAAACACGACTCGCTGGAGGGTGCCTACAAGCATGCACCTTGTGGGGATCAAATGCGCAACAACTATACTGGGGATAGAGATGTGGACTTCACTGATCGGGGAAGTAACACTCTGGCTGGGGATAAGGATGCCAAGTGTTTAAAATGAACTCTGGATGGGGATAAAGAACCTTGCTCGAGTAACTGCCCCAGTGTAGTTTAATTTTCCCCAGTCTCGTCCTTAGGACGATTCATCTTGAAAATAAATTCTTGCCATGAAACTAACTCGAGATGGGTTGCCCCTGGACTTGTAACATGAAAGGATTCGTCCATGGTCGACTCATCCTAATGAATTCTGAAGATGTGGAGAAGAACAAACTCCTTCATCTTTAATTCTTGCCCCAGCCTGTGGGATCTTCATAACATCTTCAGGGAACCTGAATCTCTGCACCCTGATGGTTTACTACTCAACATCTTGAATCCCTAAAGGGGTACTTCATATTAATTGCCCCTTGGACAAGGCATAGCTTATGCGCTTTCAGGGTGGCCTGCCCCAGTCTGCAATGACTTTGCCCCCAGACTAACTGATCTGTGTGGAAAGTGCTTCTTGGCTGTGAGAGATTCACTGAATCTCAACTTGATTGCCTTAAATTAAATGACTTCTGGATGGATGAATCCCATGATATGATCATTTGATATAACTCAACAGAGTATTTAGGCATTCTGCCTTCTATCCTGATCAATCTTCCCACTGTGGAAACTTTCTTGTTGTCAAGCATTTACTCACAAGTAAAACAAGTTGTCCTGCATAAAAGATATATTAAATGCAATGCATAAGACAGTTTTCGAAATCCAATCTGTTCACTAGAAAAAATTATGACATAAAGTGTGTGAAATCAAATATCAACATGTCAACATTAGTACAACGCTGTAAGAGGAATCCTTTTAGGAGTCAGTTTCGGTACGATCTTTATCGAAGTATGCTTTCGAAACAAACCTGCTTCAATTAGGACTTGTTCAGGTTGTAACTTGGTTAGGTTCACGGTTTACAAGGAAAGGATAAAGGCTCAAAGTTTGCTTTAACCCACCCCTTCTCCGTGATGTTCTCCAATCCTATATTCAGCTAATTCGACACTAGCGCTCACCTTTCAAAGGTTTCAGGACAGGAGTGCTGGTTCTGGAAACCACAAGTTTTTTAGAAGTGACAGTCACTCGCTTTTCGTCTTTGGTACCTGAACCACACGACTTGTTTTTCATCATCATTTTTTATTTCCCTAACTTTTCCCTGGACTGACTCTTTCGAGTTTCTTTTGATTTCAAAGTCCAGTGGGATGCCCTAATTTTTTTTAAGTCGTTTATTTTCAAGATTCGACTTAGTGGACTTTTTTCTTCTTTTTTTTCTTTCTTTTCTTTTTCTTTTTGAACAAATCGTGTGACACCGGCTTGTCTGACTCGTTGGGGAACAACGTGACTGTTTCACTCCTTATCGGCAAGGTTTAACCACTGTGGTTCTTTAGGCCCAACCTATACAGGTGTGATTTATCCTCGAACGGGAACGCTCCTATTGCAATTTAGATATTCGGCCAAAATTAGCTGACACCTACCCAGCCCCGGGTCAAGATTTAGGGTTTTTCATTTTCAGAAAGAAACTCCTACTACTAGGCTCAAAGGGATTGACAAGGGATTATCATCCTTATATCTCCCGTGTTTGGGAATTTGAAACAATGCCTGTACATCATCAGCAGGTTTTATTTCAAAAGCATACAATCGGAAGCTTGCGCGTCTTTAAACTTTGTCATCCTCCCCAGATTCCGCTTAAACAAGTGTATACATCTGTAAAAAGCAATTAGTGAACACGAATGGATTAAATCAAAACATGCATATTCATTTCATTATCAATATCAATTGAAAACAAACAAGTTTTACAAGCGAAATTTGCATTTAAACAGGAAAGAAACTACAAATGTAAAGAAATAGCAGGATAAAATAAAGATTGCCAGCTTTTGGGAACCGGGCTTTCACATCTTGACTTGCTGCTGAGTCAGTCATCTTCAGAATTTCTCGCTGTAGTGGGTCTGATAATCCTCTTAACTCTTGCTTTCAGTGAACTCTTCCACAACATGAACTGATACACCCGTCTGACCGAATGTCGGAAGATCATTGATCTGAATAACTTGAGGCGTGATCGAGACCCGGTTAGAATCCAGCAGAGTCTGAACTTGGCTTCTAAGCACCTTGCAGTCCTCAGTTGAATGCCCTTGCGTCCCAGCATGTTACTCACAATGGGCATTGACATCAAAACCTGGTAGATATGGCAGAATCGCGGGATTCATCTCCTTCGACACTATTAATCCACCCTTGATCAAACATGGAAACAACTGACTGTATGATATTAGCAATTGAGTAAAATGCTTTTCTGGTTTCCTCAGTCTTCGCCTGGCGTGCTGACGCGGCTGATAACATCCTGACCGTTGACCCTGGCGAGAAGCCGATGTATGCTACGAAGATTCAACAGATCGCTGACCAGGAACAACTGAAACATCTGGAGATTGGGTCTGCATTATCAGGGACTCCCTTTGTTCAAGTATTTTCATCCTCAGGTTCGGCCCAGGGAACGGAAATAGATGTGGGTGTGGGGATTTAGAAGTTATAAATTGTAAGGCATCCTCTTGGTTCAAGGCATCTTCAGGATGAATAGGAGGAACCACTGCCCCCTTTGCAGTGCATGGGATAAGGCCACATGGTATGGTTACTGTTGCACCCCAAAATTTGACCAACATTTATTTACCCAGCTTGTGCTCATCAAGAGGTATGATTACCAATCAAGAGTTTGAAGCTAGCCAAGAAGGTTATTCAAGTGTTCAAGGGTTGATACCCTTGTCAGAGAAGTTAAGAGAGCCTCAGAGAGATTGGTTGAAACCAAGGTTGTGTGTCTCCTAACTTGAGAGTTGTGGGAGCTCCTCAGATGATTCTGAAGCTATGAGGATGGACTTGAAGCTTTGATAGAGCTTATGAGATGTCTTTAAAGCCATCATGAAGCCTAGAGAGGTCATTGTGCAAGAATAAGAAGACTCAGCCATGAGTGGTGCAGTTATGGTTTGACTGGATCAACCCTAGGTCAACTGATGATTTGGAGAGGGTTGAGACCTAATCCAAGAACCATGTGATCATGGATTGATGCATTGAGATGTTATAAGGATGATTCCAAGGTCAACTCATCATGATTGAAGAGTTTGAGAAGTTTCAAGCTAGGGTTTCTAAGGCTTGACAGTGTAAAATCCCCTAGTTTGACCCTTATCTTCAAGGCAGTTTAGCTCAAGGTGTGATTGTCATCTCATCTTTCCTACAACATGAATGTTGTAGAGCTTGTTCTTAGCTTTAAGTTGAGTACTAGAAGTCCTTGATAGGATTTGTAGAGCTCAAGTTATGACTTTGACAAGTTACAGGTCATCTGAGGTATGTGAATCTGGGTCCTTGAAAGTCACCCAACTTGCATCCAACTTTTGCCCTAGAAGGATGATTCCTATGAACTTTTGGTCAACATGAATGTTATTCCTCATCTTCTTAGATTTCTAGAGAGTACTAGAAGTCCTTGATAGGATTTGTAGAACTCAAGTTATGGCTTTGACAAGTCAAGGGCATTTTGGTCATTTAGAGCATAAGGCCATAACTCCTATTTTCAAGCTTCAAATGGAAAAATCTTCAACATCAAACTTGCTTAAAATTATTTTTTAAGGCTAGTAGGGAGGTCATGAGATGTTTAAAAGGCTTGTAGCAAAAAGTGATAAAAATGACCTAAAATGGAGGCATAAGTTAAATAAGTTGAAGTTGGAAATTGGAAATCCCAAGTTACACATCCAAACCATGGCATATGATAGGTCATTTTGACTCCAAAGAACATTTTAGAAACAATGGTTCAGCCACTTTTTTGAATTGAGGCCTAGATCATGGGGTTGCTTTGGAAATTGGTTGCTTGCATAATAAGGTTCAAATGCAAAACTCAAGGAAACTCAATGTACAAGCTAGCTAAGTGTCTTAACATGTCATATATCTCATCTAAGGAGAATTTAAGATCAAGGAAAGTGCTGCAAAGGGCTATGGCATGAGATGATACATGAGATGGATGATTTCAAAAACTCATGACATGAGAATTCCAATTTCTCATAGGATGATTCCAGATGGTTCTAGATGAGTCTAAACCACTCTATATATGATTTAGAACTTGCTCAGATGCAAGGTTGGTGAGGGATTTGAGAGAAGGGAGAGATAGCCATTTCACTTGCTTCCATTGCAAGTTGAAATCAAACTCTGCATTCTGATTCATTTCCATTCCTTTTTTCAATCCAAACACATTCCATTGATCACACTGAAGCTGTGCAGATCAATTTGATAGCAAAACCATAGAGAATTGAAGGGATAGCACTTGGATTTTGAAGGTTGCAAGTCACAATCGGGTTTGGAGATTCAAGCTTTCTTGGCCCAATCTTTTGCAAATAGAAGCTCTATCATCATTCAAGGATCGATTCTGAAGAGTTTGGGAGCTTGAAGTGAAGGTTTACCCCATCTGTTAATCAAGATTCAACAGGTTAGTAACTTTTCTTCTACACCATGATTTAGGCATGATTAGGGAGAATTGTTAGGTTAGAACGGTTAGAGACCATTAGGTGATGGATTCTGGGAAGTTTGGGATCAATTGGTGAAGTTTCAGTGGATGACACCATTTTTGTTTGGACCAAGAACATGAGATATAGTGAGCTATAGCATGAATTAGATATCAAGATTCAACCAGTGTGAGGTGGTGATCATTCTGAGGTAATTAATTGCAAGAATTGTTGAAGTTGATGTCTGAGCTTATCTTTGATCTTGGATCGGGTTTGAAGATTTAGGATGATTCAATTGATTTCAAGGCCATGGTTAGATTCAGGGTGAAATTCTGGACAAATTAGGGTTTGGAATTTTAGTTTTTCATTGAGATTTGATGGATTTCGAATTGGGGTTGGAGCTCTGCAACTATGGAGCTTTCCCTCCATTTCCATGGCTGAAGGAAGAAGACGAAGTGCTGGCCGTTTGATCAGGCGTGGACTCATTGACTAGGGAAAGATCTGAGGGCTGTGGTTTAATCTCACGTGTGAAAGGAAATTCTGAAGACCCCATGAAACGCGTCGTTTCATTAAAAGGGATACTGGGCTCAATTGATATCCCCACCCCCTTTCATGGCCCACTTGGATTTTGAACTGCATTTTGTTACTCTTTGCACCGTGGCTTTTCCATTTTCTTTATGATTTCTGAATTGATTTTCTGAGTAATTGGGCCTAGCTCATTTGATTATGAAACCCCCCATTTTGAGCCCATTCATGAATTGAACTGTCTGGCATTGCTATTCACACCAAACATTTCATGTTTTAATTTCTTTTTCTCCATTTTTCATTAATCTTTGAAAATCATAATAAATAGAAAATTAATGATTTTTGCATGGGAATTTTTTCTCCCATTTCATGTTAATGTCTAGAAAATTATAGAATCAAAATATTTTCATTTCATGCATTTTTAATATTTTTTGTGTATTTTCTCTTTTAATAGCATTTTAATTCTTTTATGTTGATACATGGATTTGTAGAATTTTGTTTAGCTAGTTCCCTTTGAATTTTTAGGCCATTCTTTTTAGTATAGTTAGATTAGGACTTTAGCTCCCCTATGGATTTATTCCATAATTTTGTGATTAATTTTTGATTAGTTTTGGTTGGATGACTTTAGGTTGTGTAGATTTAGGTCAATCCTTAACATAGGTCCACAATAACACTAGAATTTTGGGTTTCTAGGTCAAGTTAGATGTTGGGACATATAGGGTATTAAGGGTAGGTATATAGGATCCCTTAGAAATTATGTTAGATTTTAATATAATAGTATACTATTTTTAAATGATTTTACAGTTGATTGTTGTTTGTGTTTCCCTTGTGGGCTTGTATTTTGTTTTGCCTTGCTTTGTGGGTTGTTGTTTGGCTTGGTGGGCTTGATTTTTCTTTGAGAAGCATGGAGGAGCATAGTAGAAGACTTGGAGATTGAAGAAGGAGCTTGAGAGCTTGTAGTCTTGTTTGTTTTGTTGTTGTTTTAGGGTTAGGGATTAAGTAGATCTTAGACCTAGTTAAGTTCTTTCTTAAACATGGATGGTATCTTTCACCTCCATTCCTCCCCATGATTCAAGGTCCTTCCATGGTATTCACCTCCCTCCTTTGGAGGGATAAGTGATGGTACCTAGGAGGTAGAACCTTTGAGGGAACCCTTCTTTTGATGCTGAACCCTTATAGGTCACCTTTGGTGGTCAATAAGCAGTTTAATATCCCCAGCTTATCCAGTTAAGTGATTTCCCCTGGTTTGAGTATCTTGAGAGATGTTGAGCTTGAGTGTGAAGATGAAGACTTCATTGAAGAGTATGGAAGAGGATGATTCCTTGAGCATTTCCATTTCAATTGGAGCTTGGAAAGCAACAAGAGAAAGTTGATACTTGAAGACCCAATGAAGATCCAGTAAAGACTGAATGAAGAGTTGAGGCTTAAAGACTGAAGAATAAAGTTGACACTTCCAAGTGATTGAGGACTATTCTGAGAAGCTGAAGCTTGCAGGAAGAGAAGACCAAGTTGGGACTGGTGAAGCAAGGAGAGCTTGAGAGCTTGTAGATCAAAGGAAGTTGATACTTACTTTGAGGCTTGAAGATCCTGAAGGAATCAAGTTGATACTTGTGGTTAAGGGTGAAGCCTGAAGGAGGAGCTGATTAAGGAAAGCTGAAGCTTGAAGAAGAGATAAGTTGAAACTTATGTGGAAGGGTTGAAACCTTGAAGAGAAAATTGATATTTGTGAAGAGTGATGGAAGTCTGAAGACTGAGTTGCTGTTAGAAGAGTTGAGGCTTGGAGTTGAGAGAGGAGTTGATCTGCTTTCTTCTTTGTTTCTTTTCTGTATGGATGTGATTTGTTTGACTTGCTTGATGCATTAGAATAAGTCCATATCTAGAATAGCTTTAATTTAGGAGCATGATTGCACTAGGGGTTGAGCTGCTCCCTCTGCTTGTATTGTTACTGTATGGCTTTGCTTGCGGGCATTCGGTAGAGCCCTGCTCCCTTGCCCATGTGGTTTGTTTTGCTTGATGGCATTCTATTTCTTCTGTATGATTGCAGTTTACTGTTCTTGCTTGATAGCATGTTATTATCTTTTCAGTATGATTACTATTATTCATTCTGGCTTGAGGTTGAGATGAGCTTGTTGAGGCTGATGCCCCACACACATTTCCTCCCTCACTTGCATTGCATGCATTTTACCGTATTACTGTTTACTGTTTAAGCTGATGCTTTATCTGTTTCTGTATCATTGACATGATCCCTTAGGGATCTCACTCCCTTTGATAAGGAAGTGATGATAAAACTTTAGGTTGAAACCTATGCATGACAACTTCTAGGAGTTCCCTATTTCAAACCTCAACCATAGGATGAATCCTTGGCATGACAACAGTAGGACTTGATAGTCTCCCTCCTAGTTGAGCCTGTTCTCTTCTCATCTCAAAAAAGTTTAAGATACAGTAATCATGAATGATTTCTTTCGTACGTTACGAGCCTTAAGCTATCTGAGAAAGGATTGTTGGAGAGCTTCTTTTCAACAGTCTGGATGTTTAGTATGGCACCCATTGGGTGACATGCGACGCATTCACTCTCACGTCATAGTCTTTAGTGCGATTAAAATTGCAAACACAATAAAAAACACTTCTTCCGTAAAAGACAGGAACTAATCCGTAGTGTCCCGAACTACGTAAGCTCTGATCTCTCATACCTGTTGAGAGTACGTAGGCACAATACTGATGTATTGGTGAGCCACTTCCCCATAACCCTTCGTAGGTCGAACTACGTTGACTCTGATTTCTCGTTCTCTGATGAGAATACATAGGCATAAAGTGAGACGCTTTGCCGAGTCATTTTTATTTTCTGTTTAAGCCAGCCTTGATAGGTAGATAGATAAACCAACTCGTCCAGTAAACACAACAAGCGTGGATCCCGTCGAGTACGACGGACGTAAGGGGTGCTAATACCTTCCCCTTGCGTAACCGACTCCCAAACCCAGACAATGGTTGCGACGACCTTGTCTTACCCTTTTTCGTTAGGTTTTTCCGATCGTTTCCTTTCCCGCTCCGAGGGATAAATAACGAAAGGTGGCGACTCTTCTGTTGTGTCGGCACCTTATTTTCGCGAAAGCGACAGCTACGATGCCCGGCGTGAACTCAACTACCTTTGGCTCAATTAAATCCTGAACTACATGCTTAAAAGCTTTGCAGTTCTCTATATTGTGCCCCGGTGCCCCAGCATGGAAATCACAGTGGGCACTTTCATCATAACCTAGTGGTGGGGTCCCAGTAAGCGGAGACATGGTCCGAAGTTTGACTAACCGAAGCTGAAGCAGGAAAGGCAACAACTGAGCATATGTCATAGGAATCTGATCAAAAACTCTGGCAGACTGCCTCAGCCTTGGTGCATACTATTCAGCCTTTGGACTACTCTGGGAGATAGGAAATGGTCGTTGGCGAAGAATTTCTGGAGCTTCGGAGCGTGTACGAGATCTCTAAGGCCTATCATGCCTTGGTAGAGGTTTCACCGACGCAAGCGGAACTGGCACTTCTGCTACAGTCTCAGGCACCTGATCCTTTCTTAGCACAACTCTCAACACTTCTGCCATGAAGCCCACTTGAGTCTTCAACTGCTGGTTTTCCTCCTTAAGCCCCTTCTGCTCCATGCGTAGGGCTTGCATATCCCCCATAACTTGCCTCATCTGGCTTTGCATTTCCCTCAGTTCTGCTTGAACTTGCTCCATATCTGCGTTGACCTTTGAGCGTCTGTCCTGAAACAACTAGTGACCCACAAGAAGAAAATAAGGTTAACCGTTCCGGTGCACCTGTAAATGCGTGAAAAATGCTAAAATGCAGACATGTACTTATGCAATAGGGATATTTCCCCCTCGATTCCAGTTTCTGGGAATAACAATAATGGAAAACCTGCGGACAAGCATAGAATACCAACTCGTCATATATAGATCACAAAGAGCCATCAGGCAAAGTACAAACTCCAACTGAGCACAAATAAGGAAAGGACCTCGGCCAACACGCCTGGCGATGGTCAAATACAACAAGCTAAACAGCAAAAGCTACAACAGAAATGGACAAAACATGTCAAGCAGGGTGACGTGATCGGAAATACTCTAATAGCCTCAACGTCTCTGGATGATCCGGCCTGGTAAGCAACCCCTGGATAAGCAAATCCTGCTGACTCATAGTGAGCTGTAGGCTATCAACGTGATCCTCCAAAGCTCTCTCTCCGAAACATGCCTCAAGTCTGCGCTTCTTGGAGCCAGCTCTCAACTTGAGATCCTTCAAGTTCGCGATCGCCTCACCCAGCCTGCACTCGTTGTCTCGTCTACGTGAGGATTCTGCTGCCATCTCTTCATCTTTGGCATGAAGCTGAGCCTTTAGCTTGCTGATCTGAAGTCTTAACTTGTCCTCACGCTCCTTGTTGTTAGTAAGCGTGACATTCCATATTGACTCAAACTTGGAGATCCTCGCGTAAGCCTTACCCAACTCCTCCTTCTTCGTGGCAAGAACCCTGTAAGAAGCATTCAAATCTTGGCATGTGTGCTCTCTGTCCTTAGTCTCCTTAGTCAGATCAGTACCTAGCTTGTTCACAAGCTCGGTTTGTCTCCTGAAAGAATTAACTGCATCTATCTTCTTACTGCGAAGCTGGATAATCTCTTTCTCCAATTCTTCGTTCGCTTTTCTCAGCTCTTCTTTCTCTGCCAATACCTGATTGTATTTCTGGATATCTACAGTAGTGGGTTCCTCGATCATAAGAGGATACAGTGGTGCAACTACATAGAATGGCATCAAGAACTTCGCAGCTCTATCATGAATCCAAGTCAAATAAGGGTCGTACGCTCGGCTGTTACCCTTCCCCAAAGCTAACTTCCCTTTCCGACAAATTTTATTCCATGCATGCTCAAGTCTACCCAGAGCCTCACCCTCCAATAAGCCAGTAAGATACATAGATTCTTGTATCTCCTCTTCTCTAGGAGGCTCTCTCAATGCATACCCGAACTGTCTCACCAACAAAGCAGGATTATAGTTGATGCAACCTTTCCTTCCGATCAAAGGAACGTTAGGAAAGCTTCCACAACTATAAACAATATTTGTACCCAACATGTCTCGATCAAACCAAACAATATTCTCCGCAGATAATCCCATCAATCTCTCTGACCATTTGGAAGTACTAGCAGTAGACACAAATGGATTAGTCTTAGGCATATGACTAGCAAACCAAGCATACAATAGAGGAACACAACAAGCTACGTTCTTACCCCTCCGTTTCTCATTCTTGTAGTGCACAGAATGATAAACGTCTCCGAGTAAGGTAGGCACCGGGTTTCTCGAGGCCAATATATGAAATGCATCCAAATCCACAAAGTCTGGAAGATTAGGAAACAAGACAATGTCGTATATACAGAGGGCAAGAACAGCACTAAATGCAACCCAGCAACCATCCTTATCAAACTGTCTAGCACTATCAACAAGGAAAGCCAAAGGAAAACCATGCACTCCATTCCACTCTGTCAAACCCCCTGTAACTCTGAAGCATCCACCTGCACTATGGCAACTAGCTTAGCCAGATCAAGCTTAGCGTCAACATGAACAAAAGGCAATTGACTAAGAACAGGAACATCCAACAATACTGAGTACTCCTCTAAAGTAGTTGCTAGAATGTAATCAGGAAAAACAAAGCATATCAACTGAAGCAAGGCATACAGACCATCCACCTCATGTGCTGAAGGCTTGCAGACCCATCTCAATAATCTCCTGTAAGACTGCCTGAAATCCTCCATCACTTTCCCACCAGCCAGAGAAATCAAACTCAGTAGAGACCTGACATCTGGAGTCGGAAGCTTGTAAGCCACAATTCTCTTCAAAGAATCCATATCAGCCAGGAGACAATAAGATCATCGGAATCAAAGGAGAAATATGCACCTGCAACACAAATACATGTTAATGATATGCAGATGAAAATGCAAATGCAAATGCAAATAGGGGATCAAGATTGTTGTGTTGTCGGTTGAGAAAAACTAGAGCTTCGCCTTAGCAAGAACAAAGTACCGATAACAGGGCCCACTGATAAACAAATTCACACTTGCAAAGAACCGGGTATTCTGAAAGCCAAGGTTTCCTGCATAACCCAATCCCGCTCACAGGTATGGACCTATCCACATACAAAGGTTCGGCATCCTATGCGTTCGTCAGTGTCACAGACTTTCAAGAAATAATGATACGTTCACCATTTCTGGTTTGGCATCATTATCTTCTAAAGAGGCCTCACTGAGCTGACTCACAGATGATCGGTCCCCAGAGTCGACAACCCTCAAATCCAAAATTCCCTCGAGCCCAAAGGACTAGAAAGAAATTCGTCTAAGAGAATCTCGTCCGAGCATGAATTTCGTGGTGAGCTAGTACGAGCAAAGCAAGCACACCCACCACTAATCTCCACTACTAAATCTAGGTGTATACTCAAGCCCAGGTCCGGCTTACCACTCAATGAAACTTCCCATCCCACAGCACAACAGTAATGATATATGATGCGGAAAATAAATGCGGGAAAGTAAATAAAGCACATATATGCAACACCCAAAAATAAACACACAAGCGCTAGGATTGACTCGCATAGGGAACCAGATTCCCCAGCAGAACCGTCAGCTGTCGCAACTGCGAAAAACAACCGGCGAAATAAACAGAAGAGTCGCCACTTTCGTTATTTATCCCAAAGAGAGGGAAAGGAAACGATCGCAAAAACCTAAAGAAAAAGTGAAAGACAAGGTCATCGCAACCATGTCTGGGTTCAGGAGTCGGTTACGCAAGGGGAAGGTATTAGCACCCCTCACGTCCGTCGTACTCGACGGGATCCATGCATTGTTGTCTATCTAAAAGGGTATGTTGATACTATCTAGCTAAAGGATTAAGGAGAAAAATAAAAAAATAAAAGAGAAACTGACTCGGCAGAGCATCGCCGCTCTGTGCCTATGTACTCCCTCGAGCAATGGGAAAGACAGAGTCAACGTAGTTCGCCTAACTACGGCTAAAGAAAGGGGGACGGTTGCTCTCCGAGTCATCGCGTCTCGTTCCTACGTACTTTTGTCTGGTACGAAAGATCAGAGAAAATGTACTTCGGTCTCAAAGGACCACAGGTTGGTTCAACAGTTTTTTAGGCCCGAGTAGGGTTAATAGATAGTTCTAGCAGTTGGTGTATGCAGCTCGACCATTGGAGACTTAGGCGTTACCGTTTGCGATAGAACTAAGAGTTAACGACACTCTTGTTTACGAAAAGATTTCCTTGATTAAGAACCCCAAAGGGTGAAAAAGAGTTTGAATGTTTTTGTGTTTTTTAGAGAAGAAGTGTTTTGAATTTGATTCGCAACTCATGTCGCACTAGAGACTATGACCTAAGAGCGAATGCGTCGTATATCACCCAAAGGGTGTACACTAAACACTCTAGGTCCTTGAGATGAGACCCCTCAATTACCATTTCTCAAGTAGCTTAAGGCTTCTAGCGAGCTACACTTGTCATTCTTTATTAAGTGTCTTATGGGTGTTTGAAGATGAGAAGAGAAGAAGGAACACTAATGGGAGACTAGTCAATCCTAAAAGTTATCATGCAAAGTGGACCTAAAGTTGAGATTCAAAAGGGAACTACCTAATGTTATCATGCATAGTTAGGCACCTAATATCTATCTTAACCTCAAGAGGTTAGAGGACTTATGGGGAACATGGCAAAGAAAAGCAATAGAAGAAGAAGAAGAAGAAGAAGAAGAAGAAGAAGAAATGCATATGCAAATGAGAATGCAAACAAAATGCAACACATAGAATGATAGTGGGAGGAAAATAGTGTGGGGAAGTAGCCACCACAAGCTCATCTCAACCAAGCATTCATATGGAAATGCAAGTAAAGAGAAGAAGAAGAAATGCACAAGAAGAACATTAGACAAACACAAGTAAACTACATAAAGATGCACCAAAAAGTGGGATGAAATGACCTAAGTCGAGCAACATCAACCACACCAATAAAATCAAAACCAAATGAAAGGTAAATCAAACATCAAAGCCAAGTTAGGATGGGAGACCAAATGAGGGCAGGAAAGACCCCATAATAGGTACTCAACCATAAGCATCACTTATCAAAAGCAAAGAAACACCAAAAGTGTCCTCAAGGATTCATCATTCTAGGTATGCTTCAAATACCTCCAAAGGATGGACCAAGCCACCTTAAATGACACTCCAAGGTCATTGGACAGAGGGGAGACGAAGAGAAGAGAGCTCACAATCAATATCAAAGCAAGACAACAAGAAATGCAAGCAATAACATGAAGGAAAACAAGCATGTATCACATAAGAGTTCAAGTTGGAAACACAAAAAGAAAAGCATCAAACAACAAGCTATGAACATAATTTTGACCTAAAAATTAACAAATAGCAAGCTCAACATGTCTAGAATGTGAAACAAGAAGAGTTGAGAGCTTATTGGATCCACAAAGTTCATTTCCAATCCAAACTAGGTCAAGCACTTGTGTGAGCTGTCCTATGGAATAACTTAACTTGTAAGTCACTTCAAAAATAGGAAAAGGGCTCAAAAAATATCAAATAAAATGCACAAATAAGCTACACAAGTTGGCAAACAAAGGCCAATAAATCAAGACAAATGTCCTTTCAAAGCACCATCAAAAGAATTAAATCATTTGGATGTACCACTTTGAAATGGAAGAAACAAGTGCAAAAAGAAAGGCCCAAAAAGTCAACCCAAAAGTCAACAACCAGGGGAAAAATGGTCCTCAAAAATTGATCAACTCATCATTGAGATGAGGATCAATTTTTAGTCATTGAATCAAAAAAGAATGAGAGAAATAAATGCAAACACCAAACATGTCACAATTTGAACCAACTAAAACAATTCTAATACTCAATTCATTTTTTAATTGAAAATAAAATAAAAAATATCAAAAAAACATAGACACTTCAAAGTTGGTTAAAAATATTTTTGGTGAATTTTTGGAGTATTGGAACTATTTTAATTAATTAAAATTGAAAACAGAAAAATAAAATAAAAACAAAAGAAATTAAAAAGAAAATGGAAAATGTGTGTGACAAATAGCAGTTAACACAAGTTCAGAAACACATCTGGGCCCAACTGGGGGTGCCAAAAGCAAGGGCGCACAAGGCCCAATCCAGAAAATCAAAAACAAAACAATTCTGGGCAATCCTATGCAACCAGTCAATACAAGAGCACCATGGGGATTCAGTCTGGAACGTGAGATCAAACGGTAATCTCATCATGTGGTTAATATCGTGAGAGCACATTAATGAACACTTGAAAAGAATATAGTGCTTCAGGTCAACTTAGGAACACGGTGTTTCTTAATCACATCCATTGAATGCAAAAGTAAATAAATCAGAAGCGTGATACACTACCACGCAAACATCTTCTTCCTCCAACCTCACATCGGCCTGACTGAACTTCCGGTCATCCCTACCAGAAGCTCCGGCCACCGCAGATGAACAACAACACACGGTTTCCTCCACACTCCACCGTTTCACATGAATTTTATATCAAAATCGCACTAGAGATCACGAGGATCTCAATTCTGGCCTTAAAATCTCCTAAACATGTGTAAATCTCCAAAACCGAAAGCAACAAGGAAGAGCACAAAAACTCAAAGTTCATGGAAACTCAATCAAATTGATCTAAACATTATCTAGAGCTCACGCACATCACAGATCAAGCAAAAATGAAGTGAAAACAAGCAATAATAGTTCAGACCAGATCAACAAAGTTTGGAGCTCCAATTATCAAACATCATAAACATCAACCAATTGTATCCAGAAATGATCTACTATGTTCATGGATCACAAACACGCAAGAATGGTGCAAAATCATGGCATAATGAGTGAGATACGTTGAAAAGAAGAATACCTAGTGGAGAGCTTCCACTGAGCGTGATCCTTTGATGAAGCTTAGCAAAAACTATCCAAAAAATGTTCCACACACTTCAGAGAAGCTTTTGCAACCTTCAATTTCAATTGAAATGGCTTGAATCTCCAAATTCGAATTTCAGGTTTCTTCCACTTTTTCAAAACTGTTCTTGATCAATTCTGCTCCAATTTGCACTTCTGAAGGTTTGTTCATGCCAAAAATGTTATATACAATGGATCTCAATCAAGATTAGGCCAAATCTCATCCTCTAAAGTCCAATTCAAAATCCATGGGAATTGGTTTTTTTCAAGTTTTCATGTACACGAATTTCCCTCTTTTTTGGCTCCAAAATGGTTGGAATCACTTGTTGGGATCATTTGGAGTGTGAATGGTCAGGATTGGAGCCTTGTTTGATCTAAATGGTGGAGATTTGTTATGTAACTTCACAATGAAGAAACCTTGAAAATGGATTGTTTAAACACCTCAATTCAAAAATGTAATATTGCCAAAGTGTTTAGAATATTGTTTGCACTCAAAAAATGCATCCATTTGCACCAAAATGTTCAAAAATGAATTAATTCACATTTTCACCTTTTTAACCTTTTTCCATGAAAATCCAAATATCAAGACCTCAAACTAAGCCAATTCCTTAACTTCTCAATTCTTGACTAAGAAAATAACACCATTTGGAGCAATTTTGATGTTGGAAAAATCTTCATTTGAAGTGTGCAAGTTGGTGAAATGGACCTATAATTTTATGACCTGTAATCTTACTTTCCTAAAATACCCCTAACTTGTAAACCTCATAACTTGAGTTCTGCAAATCAGATGAAAGACTTCTAGTACAATTTGGAAAGCTAAGACCAAGACCTACAACTTTCATGTTGGCCAAAAGTTAAGGAGAAACATCCTTCTAGGTTAAAAATGGCTTGGACGTTGTTTGACTTTTGTTGACCAAAATCACATCCCTCTGATGACCTGTAACTTGTCTGGACCATAACTTGAGTTTTATAAATCCAATCAAGGACTTCCAGTACTCTAATTAAAGCTAAGAACATGCTCTACAAGTTCCATGTTGATCAATAGTTGAGATGAAACTTGTGTCTTGATATAGGTGGTCTTGAAGTCAAGCACTAAATAGGGGATTTTACCCTGAGAACCCTAATTTAGTAACTTCTCACACACTTAACCCTTGATGCATTGAACATGAAAATATGTCTCATATGTCTTAAAACAACATCCCATAATCATAGAGACTTTGAATTGAGTTTTAATCTCCGTCCATTGCACAATTGACTGAGGATTAGCCAGATAAAACCCTAATTGCAACACCTTCAACTGTAACCTTTCAGACTTGGCACAAACACTTGGATGAGCTCTATAATGACCTTCAAGACACTCCATGAGCTCTCTCAACATCTCATACCCATAATCATGAATTCACAAACCTATGATGATCTTGAACTGGCCTCCAAGTTAGGAGGTGACCCACACACATCCATCCTCTCTTTCACAATACCATTGTCCATTTCCTGATGACTTGACTACCATCCAATCTTAGGTAAAACCCATTGCTTAGGCTCAACCCTCAGAGTAGACTCCTCTTGATGTGCACAATCTCTTGACCCCCTGTTCAATGCAACATGCTATGCAATGCAAATGCTAGAAAGAAATTAAATGAAACATAAACCAAGTTAAGAAAAGGTTGAGCAAATTTTGGGGTGCAACACACGAGGGAGTACGTAGGCACGAAGCGGCGATGCTCTTCCGAGTCACTTCTCTTTTCTTTTTTGTTTTATCCCTAAACCTTTAGCTAGATAGTTTCAACACACCCTTTTAGATAGACAACAATGCGTGGATCCCGTCGAGTACGACGGACGTGAGGGGTGCTAATATCTTCCCCTTGCGTAACCGACTCCCGAATCCAGACATGGTTGCGATGACCTTGTCTTTCCCTTTCTCGTTAGGTTTTTCCGATTTTTTCCTTTCCCTCTCTTTGGGATAAATAACGAAAGTGGCGACTCTTCTGTTTTTTCCGCCAGTTGTTTTTTGCAGTTGCGACACATATTTTATTTTTTTCTCCTCATTTGATGTTGCTACTAGTGTAAATTATTTGCTTGTTACTAGCATTTGAATTGATTGGATGTATAAGGGTTGTTTTGTATTTGAATAGGTTGTTGTTGCTTGTTGTTTATTTAGAAGAATATAGACACTTTTCTTCCATTAATTCCATTGTCTTATGACTATTATCATTCTGGTTTCTTGTAGCCCTCTTTCTGCAACATTTCTTATGCTGTTAGATTGAGTTTTTAATAAAATTTTCTTTTCCTTTAAAAATAAATAAATTAAGAGTATTAATCAAAGGGTACAATTGGAAGATGAAAATAAAAATTGTGTTGGAAACTTAAAGTGACAAGTATTTTGGGACAAATAATTTTCCTAAATATGACACTTATTTTGCGACAGGATGAGTATTATATATATATATATATATATATATATATATATATATATATATATATATATATATATATATATATATATATATATATATATATATATATATATATATATATATATATATATATATATATATATATATATATATATATATATATATATATATATATATATATATATATATATATATATATATATATATATATATATATATATATATATATATATATATATATATATATATATATATATATATATTTTTCACACACACACACACATAAAGCTACTGACTCGATTTTAGATGTCAAACTTTGCTTATTTTCTCTATCAAATGTTAGCATCTTTCATTCTTTTTGTAGGTGTAAGTGATTAGAATCACTCATGTTTTAGATGATATGCTTCATTTTTGGAAAATGCCTTGGTTGCTTTGATTTGTGTGTTATTGTGCAGGAATTATGCACAAAACAAGTGAATAGTAAGACACAAGAAATTGGGCAAGGAAACCAAGACAACAGAAAAACATCATAAAACTCACCGTGTAAAGCTTGCCAGAAAACTTCACAAAGTTCGCTAGGAGAACTATGTAGCGAAGGCCAAGAAACCCAATGCATTGTTCACACAAAAAGAAAAGGGTCCTAAACTCGCTAGGCGAAGGAGGCAGCGAAGAACTCGCTAGGCGAAGTGGTAGCAAAGTTCTAGCGAACACTCCCAGACTTGAGGCAGTAACTTTTTGGACAAGAATTCGATGTGCGAAGTGTGTAGCGAAGCCTTTGCAGTGCAAAGGATTGCTTGCACAACGAACATGTGGAAAAGTCTCAAAGGAGGTTAACTGTTCAGAGGCACCTCAGGTGCCTAATTTGATGTTCGCTAGGCGAAGGATCTGTTTGCAGTGTGAACATGACAGACCCTGAATGTACTATATAAGTACTTTTATTGCTTTTTAGGTTATTATGTAATATTTTCTACATCAGAACTTATCTCTCTTCATTTCAAGTTTATTTTAGAGAGAGAAATACAAAACCCTAAGAGGGAGGAGGTAGGATCTTTGATCTCTTGTTGGGGTTTGGATGTAATCTTTTGCCTTATGTATGTCATCTAATATATGTTTGTGAACTAGTTTTGATTCTCTATTGATTGATTGTCTTTGATTTCTTTTATGGGTCTTGACAAAACCTTTTCACATATTTGATCTAATATTTTCATCTATCAATGAACAAAATTGTGGCATGGTTTTGTATGTTGATATTCATTGTATCTTCTATTTTATTGTGTTGATTAAGTAGCATGGGTAGCATGAGTAGGATCAATATGATATTGTGCGTGCGCGTGATAATAGTGATGAAGAACGATGTTCACATACATTTGGCAGATTAGATGAACACATGTAAAAAGGGTTAAACATATGTACGTATTCTGATCATTGTGTTTTATATGAAACAATTGTTTGTCTGATATGGGTGTCGTCTTTGCTTACCTATTTATGTTTGATTTGAACTGCTATAGACATGTACTCTTCAGATCTGGATCTAGGATGATTACCTGTTAGGTCCTAAACTCTAGACATAGATTTAGGCTTAGCATTTACGTGAGTATCAGTTCTTAATGCTCTGTGTTGTGTTATTGTTGCGTGAGACATCACCAATGAGACAACACGGTTGTTCTCTCGATGTTGTGTTAGAGATGACCTCTGTCGTGGGTGATACGTGGGGATATTACACGAATGATTGAGTTGTGTTTAACATGATTAGAAGAATGCATATGTTATCAATTGATGAGATCCAATCCCAACAAGGCTCCGTTTATATTTCAGTTTTTACTTCATATTTTCTGTCTTTATATTTTTTGTTTTTATCCATGGTTCCTTGAACCTTTTAAACCAAACCTGTTGAACAAAAAGTTTAGAAATGTAGAGACTGTTGAATGGCGTTCTTTCATCACACCGATCCCTGTGGAGACGACAAAACTGGGTACTTAATATTTTTGCTTGCTGCTTTACCGCTCCAACACTCGACTTTTGTGTGGGAGGTCTCCACAGACAAAAACGGGGAGGACCTGATAGACGAGGAGGGTAAAATAGTTGCTTCGAGGCTGTTCACCTTCCTCTTCTGGTGAAGTGGGGCTCACTTCACCCGTTCGATTGATAAATATATAGTTATTCCTCATTAGTTGGTAGATGATGATCGGGCCAACTAAGCCAAGCCGATGGCCTTTGTGGATGGCTTCATTCCTGCTCAGTGCATGACTCGCGTCGGACAAGTTCTTTACGAGGAAGATGGGGGGTTGCAGGTGGAAGCCCGATATATTAACACTAAAGAGCTCCTCGAGTGTAGCACTCGCAAGGGGGCTCTCGAACTTTTGGGTAGCTTCTCGCTTTTTCTTAGTTTATTCGAGATGTTCTTTTTCCACATGCTGACGTGCTCGTTATTGTTACAGGTAAAATGTCTTCAGCATAGGAGAGGATGGTAAAGCATGCCCAAGGAAAGATGAAAGGCGGCGCTGCCCTAGGAAAAAGTCGCCTTGGTTAGTGAACGGCTCCCCCACAGACAGGGTCGGGGACTTCATCTTCAACTCCTCCACCACTCAGACGTCCCCTATGCCCGTGAGCTTGAGGCCAAAGCATGCCCGCATAAATGAAATTGTGGACCTCATCCGGGAGTTCGTCAAAAGCAAGTTTGAGCTGCCTCCATGCCTACATAAGAAGAAATTCTTCGAGGGGTCCTCTCTGTCCATTCCTCGAGCAAAACCTCTAAAGCTTGAGGAAATGGACCGCCTCAACAAGCGGGCCATGCTTGCGCATGATTCCTCAGCCTTGATGAGGATCCCGGAGATGGCCGTGATATACACCGAAGACGACTCTCTGCTTGAGCTCGAGCTGAAGAAATCCCAAGTTGCGGTGGTGGCCCTGGAAGAAAAGGTCAGGAAGCTCCAGGAGGAGCGGGATAGGGAGCTCGAAGAGGATGCACAGAAGGAGCGGGGAGATGACCACGGAGAGGGACGTCATGGCTGCCCAGAAGAAAGTCGCCGAGGACTTAGTTGAGAAACTAAAAGCCGCTGCTACCCCTGCTGAAGATGAGCCTGAGGAGACAAAGAAGCTGTTGACTCGGGTGGAGCGAGTTTCTTAGGTTATTCAGGTCAGGGATGACCTTGTGGCTATCAATGATGAGGCTTTCCAGAACACTGTAGACAAATTAAAGCTGGTGAACCCTGGTTTCGAGCTGACCATAAAGGGCACAAGGTTCCTTTATACGGTCTAAGAGGGCCAGAGAGTCGTCCCCGATTTCCTCCTGTTCGGTGAAGGCGGTGAAGGGAAGGGGCATGCGATCCAAGAGGAGGCTCAGCAAGATGAGCAATGAACCTTTCCTAGTTTGTGCTTTGGCCTGCGTGCCATTTGATCAACTTGTAGTTTTCTTGTAATCTTATTTTGTGGGGCTTGGCCCATTTTTATTGTATCACACACAGTTGCGGCCCTTCGTGGCCGTGTTACATAATATGTATAAGTGTGTTGTATGTTTATATCTTGTCTAATATTTTCTAAGTGTCCTGCACCGTCCAACGCGGTCGTAAGAGGCACTTAGTAATTTGTTATGTTCCAGGTATGCTCGATGGATGATGTTCGACAGTGCAGGGAACTGATCGAAAGCCCTGGGTTGTTTTCGGACAAGGCGGAGCTCATGTCTTGATCGTGGCCTGAGTTCACGGTGTGAACTTCCCATTGCGAGCTAGGGGTTCTTTCGTTTATGGTACTGTGACGATGGCGGGCTCGGTCAAGGAACCGCTGTTGAGCATGGGTAGGTCTATTTGCCCGACCCTTGCGTAGATCCTTTTTGATGGTGCATCGCTTGTACCTGGGCGCGCACCTATGGTCGGTTGTCGTGTCCGCCGCCTGGGCGAGGTACATCGACATCAGATGGCCTTAGCTGTAATATTGTTTCAACTTTTCGGTGTTTCGTGGTCGAGCTAATTCTTCCCTGGTGAGGTGTTATAGGTGGTAGGCGCTGTTATCCATTTTTTCTCTAACGCGGTAGGGTCCTTCCCAATTTGCGGCGAGTTTGCCCTCTCGAGAATCTTTGTGATTCCTCTTTAGGATGAGGTTGCCCACTTGGAATTCTCGTCGGATGACCTTGGCATTGTTCCTAATCATGATTTTCTATTTGAGTGAGGCTTCGCGGAGGGCTGCCCCTGACCGAACTTCTTCCACGAGGATGAGTTCTTCCCTCTGGGCCTCACTGTTTATTTCTTCGTCCAAAGGTGCTTCAGTTTTTCTGGACGATACGTGGTTTTCAATGGGGATTACCACCTATATCCCGTATGCTAGGCGAAAATGGGTTTCCTTGGTTGATGAATGAGGTGTAGTGCAATAGGCCTATAGCACACTGTGCAGCTCCTCGATCCAATTCCTCTTTGTTTTGTCTAGTCTTTGTTTGAGACCTCGTAAGATTACTCTGTTTGCCGCTTCGGCTTGCCTGTTAGTATGCAAGTGCTCGGAGGATGCGAAGTGTTGTTTAGTGCCATGTTGAACGACAAATTTGTCCGTGAACTATGTCCTGTTGTCTGTGACGATCTCTTGAGGAATGCCAAGACGAGAAAGGATGTTTCTTTTGTAGAAAAAAAGTATGTTGTGGGTTGTTATCTTGGCAAGAGCCTCAACTTCTATCCACTTGGTGAAGTAGTCCACATCCATTATTAAGTATTTATTTTGGTTGGAGCCTACGATGAAGGGTCCTAGGATGTCCAGGCCCCACCAGGAGAATGGCCACAGGGAGGACATTACTTTGAGCTCGTTGGGTGGCGCCAGAGCATGTCCCCGTGCCGTTGGCATCTGTCGCCTTTCTTCACATGCTCTTTCGCGTTGTTTTGCATCGTTGGACAGTAGTGACCTTCTCGCAGAGCTTTCCTCGCAAGGGATCTCCCACCTAGGTGTTGGGCGTTGATTCCTTCAGGATCTCGCATTTGAGGAGAGGTATGGAGAATCCTCGCCTATACATCTTATTCTCGACCAGAATGTAGGAGCATGCTCTATGCCTTACTACGCTGGCTTTCTTTGGTCGAATTGTAGTTCATTTTTAGTGAGGTAGTTGTATAATGGGGTCATCCAGCAGTGGTCGTCACCGATGATGTTAACGTCGAGGGTCGTGGATGTTTTCTCGATGCTAGGTCGTGGGAGTATCTCCTGGATGACAGATTTGTTTCCTCCCTTCTTCTTCGTGCTTTCTAGTTTTGATAGGACATCTACCTGAACGTTGTGTTCACAGGGTACGTGTTTCACTTCCACGGAGCTGAACTTTGCTATCTCCTTCTTGACCAGGGCCGGATATTCGGACAAGTTTCCGTTTTTGACTTGGTATTCTCCTCGGACTTGGAGGGCCACCAGCTGCGAGTCGGTGTAGATGATGACTTCTTCTACGCCTAAGTCCTCGACGAGGCGTAGACCGGCCAAGAAGGCCTCGTATTTTGCCTGGTTATTAGAGGTAGGGAAGGACAATGTGAGCAAAACTTCGATGAGGACCCCCTCTTTATTTTCCAACATGATGCTTGCCCCGCTCCCAGCCGAGCATGATGCTCTATCAACAAATATGACCCATTTGCGAGTGTTGTTGCCCGGTTGGTTAGGCAATGTCATTTCTGCTACGAAGTCAGCTAGTGCCTGTGCCTTGAGGGCCTTTCTACTCTCGTACTGGATGTCAAATTTGGGTAGCTCCAACGACCATCTGGGCATCCTTCCGACCATATCTAGATGACCTAGGAGCTATTTTATGGTTTGCTCTATGCGTATCACAATCGTATGCCATGAAGTAATGTCTCAGTCTTCTTGCAGCGTTAACAAGGGTGAGGGCCATCTTTTCTATCTGTTGGTACCTCAGCTCTGGTCCCTGTAATTCCTTGCTCGTGAAATAGATGGGTTTCTAGTTGTTAGGAGTTTCAAGAATGAGGGCGGCGCTCACAACCTCGGATGCAACAACAAGGTAGAGAAATAGGGTTTCTGCACTTTGTGGCAGGGATAGGACCAGTGGTGTTGACAGGGCTTGCTTCAGGTGAAGGAGGGCTTTGTCACATTCCTTTGTCCATTCAAATGCGGCTTCTTTGTGGAGGAGTTTGAAAAAAGGGAGGGCGTGTTGGACGGATTTGGCTACAAAATAGAAGAGCGATGCAAGCATCCCGTTGAAGGACTGGATGGACTTTTTTGAGTTCGGCGTGGGGAACTCGAAGAAGGCTCTGCACTTGTCGGGGTTAGCCTCAACTCCTTGTTTGGTTAGATAGAAACCGAGGAACTTGCCTGCTCGTACGCTGAACATGCACTTCTCCGGATTGAAGCGCATCTTGTACATTTTGGCCTGCTCGAAGACCTTTCTCAGATGGTTTGTGTGATCGGATTCATCATGGGACTTTACGATCATGTCATCCATGTAGACTTCGAGCATGTCTCTGATTTCTCCTCAGAAGACAGTGTTCATCATCCTTTGGTAGGTAGAACCAACATTCTCCAGGCCAAAGGGCATTACGTTGTAGTAATAGTTGCTGGATTCAGTCATGAAGGTCGTGTACCTCTTATCGCTTTTTGCCATGGCTATTTGGTTATAGCCCGAATAGGCGTCATGAAAGATAGCAATTTAAAACCGGTAAAATTATCAACTAGTTTATCTATGTTGGGGATGGGATATGCATCTTCAGGGCAGGCCTTATTAAGATCAATATAGTCAATACACATGCGCCATTTTCCATTATTCTTTTTAACAAGTACAACATTGGATAGTCAAATGGTGTATTTGGCCTCTGATTGGCCACCTCAGGGTCTAACCCGGGCATCTCCGTGGCACTCCATGCAAACAGGTATGCATTCTCTCAGAGGCATGCTCTTAGTTGTTTCCTCGCTAGCTCAGGGAGACCGGATCCAATTTTGACTCCTCGCTTGGGGTCGTCGCCGAGTGGGAAGAGCTCGAATTCTCCATCTGAGATGGGGCACGTCGAATGGGAGGCTTCGCTGCTACTGGAGGGGATGCTCTAAGATGACTATATCTCTTTCCTCTTTTCCCTCTAAGTCTTCTGGTCATCTTCGGAGAAGCGGCTATCGAGATCGATGGAATCGAAGCGAGGAAGCGGGTTCACCTCGTTAGAGCTGCTAGGTAGAGGAGACTGCGCAGGAGTCTTCGGTCTGGTGGAGATGGCATTCAGTCCCTTGGACGCTGCTTCAAAGCATCTCCTCGCGGCTTCTATGTCCCCGTGTAGAGTTACAACGAGGCCTTTGAAGGTGTAATATTTCATCTTCAAGTGTATCATTGAAAGTACGACCACCAGCTCGGCCAGAGTTGGTCGCCCGAAGATGACAGTCTATAACCAGGAATTGTACCTTGATTGATCTGGTCGTTTAAGCAAATTCGAAGGTTACAATCAGCTCAACATAACCCCAGGGCTTCATCACCGATCCATTAAAACCCTGTAGGTCAGAGCCCACTTAAGGAATCAAATGTGATTCATCCAACTGGAGCATGGAGAATAGATGGGAGTACATAATATCAATGGAGCTACCTTGGTCGACGAGGATTCGTCAAATGTCAAAATTCTCCATTTGAGCCCTTACGAGCAGAGGGATGCTTGTGTTGGGGGCTCTTTCGAGGAGCTCCTCGTGGTAGAAGCAGATAGGGATAGACTCACCCCGGACCTTATCGAGGGTGGAGTTCCGGTTCGAGCTGTTGCTGATGAGGTGCTCAAATTTCCTTTTGACGGACCCTACAATTACTTTGTTGAAATCTCCTCCGGAGATGACCATGAAGGAGAGAAACGTCTCTTACGGGCTATGTGTGGCAAAATATGGAGGGGCGTTGAGCCCCTTGGGGATGCAAAAATCTTCAGGTCGTGAGACGCTCATGGCAACCTGAAGGTTGGCTTTCTCGGAAGAAAGCACTTCTTCTTTGACCTTTTGGGACTCTTGAGCGTCTATCTAAGGAGCTTCCTTTCGCTTGGCGAACTACTTCGGATTCCCTTCCCTGATGAGTATTTTGATGGCATCCTTCAGATGGATGCAGTCTTCAGTCGTATGGCCATGACTCTGGTGGAACCGGCAGTATTTGGACTTATCAATGTTAGGTTTAGACGGTATCTACTTTGGGAACCGGACTCTTGCCTGCCAAAATTCTGAGTTCGCACACTCAGTGAGGATCTTTTCCCTTGAAACTGTCAGGGGAGTGTATTCTTGGAACCGGCCGGAGGATCCCTTGTTGTCCTGGGGCTCGTGGGGACGGTCTTCCCGTCTTTTTTCTCCTCGACGGGATGTCGAGGGCTTATTGGACCTGGATGGATGGGCGTTTTCTCTGTTCCTGGAATCACGGGAAGAGCTGGAAGCCTCATTTTCCTCGTACTAAATGTACGCTTGGGCCTTGAGGAGGAAGGCGTCCAGGGTTGCCGGGGGCCGGATGCCAACAGCTTTAGCGAATTCGGTGCAGGGACGGAGCCTGCGTTCGAGCAGGAACTTTTTCATGTCATTGGTGGTAGAAACCTAGGCGACCTCCTTGTTGAATCTTTCAATCTAGGCTCACAGGGGTTCATCCCTCCCTTGAATGATGGCCTCAAGGGAGGCTTTGGTCTTCGGATGACGGCAAAAGGCCGTGCAGTTTCTGAAGAAAAGTCTCCCTAGTTTCTTCCATGAGGTGATAGAGTCGTCAGGAGGCCCTTTGTACCAGGTCATTGCCCCCTTCCTGAGTGTGGTCGGGAATAACCTGCACTTTATGGCGCCCCAGACGTCGTGATAGTCGAGTAGCACATCGTTGTTTTCGATGTGATCATCGGGATCAGTTATTTCATCGTATGTGCCTAGAGAGGGAGGTTTCCATAGTCCTTTTGGGAGGCGCATCGCGATGATCTCCTGGGAAAACAGGTCGCAAGGATCTTCGTCGCTGCTACTGCTGGTCCAAGACGGGGAGCGGGCGTCCCGTCTGTAGGTAGGATGGCGGTCTCATCGGGGAGACGGGGTTCGTGCTCGGCCCTTAGATCTGGGTGGAGGCGGACGTTCGAATTCTGCCTGGTGGCCTTTTTTGGTCCTCTTGGGTTGTGAGGAATGCTGGTTTTTGGAAGAAATCTGGTAGCATTTATGGATGATTAGGGTCTCTGGTTTTAGAGGCGTCTAAAGGTTCCTCTCGCGCCGGGGAGGGTGACTCTGTCGTTTCTGACGTTCTTTCCTCGTGGAGGGGATCTTGGATGACTGAACTATTCCAATTCTCCAATCCTCGAATTCTGGTTAAAGATTAGGAGGTTGGTTTTATTGAGAACCTCGCAGAGGGCCGCCATGGTCGGGTTGGCGATGGGCATAATTATAACTGACATGTGTTACGGGACAAGGGGGGCCTCGTCGTGATGTGTACGAGTAGGGGACGGGGAAGCAGTGGCTCTGTCCCTTTGTCGGGGGACGTTGCTACCAAGAGAGGTGGTGGCCTCATCAGTATCAGTCTTGCTGACGGGGAGAAAAGTAGAGTTACGAGCATCAAAATTGTTGTCACGGGAAGCCATGATTAGAAATTTGAAGAATTATTTTAGTCTTGTGTCTACGAAGAGAGAAAATACGGGGATAACTAGTTTCCCACAGACGGCGCCACTAATCTTATCGATCGATCAGAACATGAGATGGGCTAAAGACACATGATTAGTGGTTTTTATACATTATTTTACCATTAGTTTTAGTTGATCATTTTTATTGTTTCGTCGCATTTTATTTGTTTTTATTGCATTTTACATTTTGGTTTGGTATTTTCACTATTTATAGGTTCAGGTAAGCAACAGAGAAGAATCGGAGCAAAAATCGGGTAAAACAGCAAGAATTTGGAAGAGTTTTGAAGTGAACCAGGAGCCTGACACGGCCACCCGTGTCAGGAAGTGCTCAGAAGTTGCAAAATGGGATGAAACTAGGGAGCTGACACGGACGCCCATGTCAGCACACCTGGAGCTGAAATAATGTTCATGCAATATAACAGGCAGCCAACATGTCGCCCGTGACAGCTGACATGGCCCGTGTTGGCTAAAACGCTCCATCTTCTGTTTTTCTTGGATTTTGGGCATTTGTGATCGCTGAGAGTATTTTGGGTATTTTGTTATTGCTGGGTTGGACCTGAGACTAATTAAGACTTGTTTTGGAAAGAGAGAGGGGACTTTTGATGGTACGAGAAAATTACAATTGAAAGGAGGAAGCTCCGGAGAATTGGGAAGACAAGGAGATTTTCATGATCAGAAGAAATTGAAGATCAACTTTATTTCGCAAGTCTTGTAATGTTTCTATTTTCTCTGTTGATTTTGCTGAATACTATGAATAGCTAAACCCCCCATTGCTAGGGGTTGTCCCTGAATTATGCTGTAATGAACCTCTGTTGTATTTCTTAATGAGATTTTGTTTCATTCCCTAATATTTTTGTTATGCAATTCGTTTAAACTTCTAAAGATCGTATAAATTGGGAACGATTTACGATTAGGGATTTGGCCTGAAAAACCTATCGATTATTTTGTATAACACATTACGGTGAATATTGCATAGGAATAGGGATATTCTGTAATGATTGGGAAATTGCTATTGAAAAGATGGCCACTCAAAGCTCTCAACTCCAAGAAGAGACCCGTAATATTCAAAGGAATAACACAGCTTCCATCAAAAATCTTGAGGCGCAAATGGGACAGATATCCCAACACCTTTCAACATACACCCAAGGAACCCTCCCGAGTGTGACAGTATCGATTCCGAAAAATCAAGAGAGTATTAATGCTATCACAACAAGAAATCAGAAAATGATAGAAGAAGAGGAAACAAATGAGTATGAATGTATAGAGGTGGAACTTGAGGTAAGAGAAAAAGTAAAAGAACCAGTAGAAGCCGTGTCATCTGACAAACCAAATGAACAGAAAAAGAAAGAGGAGGTTAAACCGAAAATAAAGGTACCGTTTCCTCAAAGAGTTACAAAGAATGATCAGAAAGAGAAGGAATTTGGAAGACTCAGCGCAATGTTCAACAAATTGGAAATCAACATGCCGTTCTTTGAAGCACTCAAACAAATGCCTTTGTACAAGAAATTCATGAAAGAGGTTATAGGTAAAAAGAGATCAATGGGTGAAGAACCGAAGACCAAAACTGAGCAATGTAAGGAAATATCACAAGATAAGAGAATCCTCATTAAGAGGAAGGATCCTGGACCAATAGTAATCCCTTGTACTATAAAAGATAGAACATTTAAGAAAGTCCTAATTGATTCAGGTGCTAGCGCGAGTCTCATGTCGTTATCCATTTTCAAAAAGCTGGACATTGGAAAAGTGAGCGATACGGGAACAAGCTTGAAGTTTGCCGACCACACAACTAAGATGGCATATGGGCTAGCAGAGGATGTACTGGTGACGATCGATAACTTCACCTTCCCAATTAATTTTCAAATCATGGATATTCCAAAAGATGAAGAAACTTCAATCATACTTGGTCGACCGTTCTTGCTTACTAGTCGGTGTAGTATTGATGTGGAAATAGATATGCTCACTTTGAAATCTTTTGATGAGGAAATCACTTTAAAAGCTCTAGAAAGCAGGAAGAAAGGTAAGGAGAAAGATATTAAACCTTCAGTTGGAATGATCAAAACAACGAAAAAATGAGAACGATCAAAACCACTTCAAGCTACTCTTATCTATGAACCTGACCATTATTCTGTTGTGAAAAAGTCAAGCAATAGAGTTTGGAGGGTAAAGTACCCCCCATAATAGTGGGGAGTCGACCGTCGAGCCATGCGACGTTAAACGAAGCGCTACGTGGGAGGCAAACCATGAATTTTAAGAATTTAGGTTTTTCTTTTTTTGTGATTATTTTTTTGCAGGAATAAATCAGAGTTTGCAAGGGAAAACGTGTAAGCAGCAAAGAGATGTTGCATTATCTATCGACCCCTCTGTGAGGTTTTTTGTGAGTACATCTCCTCTTCTCTTGTTCTTAAACATTGAGACAATGTTTAGTTCAAGTTTGGGGGAGGTTTTACCGCTTTGAATTGTCAATTCAAATACCTTTTTAATTAAGTTCGGTAAAAATCACGTCGAATTCGGCCCTTATGAAGACCGTAAATTTTTTCTTGTGAATGTTTAGTGTGTGTGGTAGTCGGGAAAGTATTTAGAGTTCGAGGGAAGAGGAGTTTGAACTAAGGAACTTGGATAGTTTGGAAATGGAGGTATAATTTGAACGCCCTAGGTTCCCCGAAGTAAGGAAACGAGTCCAGCGTGTAGATTTGTGCCATAGTACTTGGATTTGAGAAGTATTCCTCGATTAGTTCATTATGATAGTCCGACATGATTAAAAGGATTGCATATAGTGATTATGAGAATGACTCGTGGCACCAAAAAAAATAAAAAATTTTGTGAATAATGACGGTAAAGACAACTAGTCCTTCTAAGTTGGGTAACCCTCACCCGGTTATTTAGCCTAACGGCGGTTGAATCTCTATAGTCGGCCCAAAGTGGACCAATAAATGCCAATGAGCGAGAAAAAAAAAGAATAAAGGTTCCACGGGAAAATTCTCGAGCAAAGGTGAAGGAAAGCAATCAAAATGCCTTAATCTGATTATCCGAATGAAAGGGGTAGAAAATCGAAGAAAAGACATAAGCCTAAAGCATAGTTGGAGAGGTGGTCGAAAGGGAGATTTAGGTCTGTGGTTTTACTGTGGTGTGTGTCTATGTAATGCCTTTGTTATCAGATGAGTACCGAGAGAACTGGTTTTAGCCGATCAGAACAAAGACTCACATATGAGTATCGACACGCCCTACATCCTGAGTCCTTCACTTGATGTGCTATTTGATTTGAAAGTTGTTTATCCAAGCTTTTTGCTTGAGGTCAAGTAATGGTTTAAGTTTGGGGGAGTTTGATCAGTTGTTTTTATACGTTATTTTACCATTAGTTTTAGTTGATCATTTGTATTGTTTCTTCGTATTTTATTTGTTTTTATTGCATTTTACGCGTTGGTTTGGTATTTTCACTGTTTATAGGTTTAGGTAAGCAACAGAGAAGAATCGGAGCAAAAACCGGGTAAAACGGCAAGAATTTGGAAGAGTTTTGAAGTGAACCAGGAGCCTGACATGGCCGCCTATGTCAGGAAGTGTACAAAAGTTGCAAAATGGGATGAAACTAGGGAGCTGACACGACCTCTAGTGTCAGCTGACACGGCCTATGTTAGCACACCTTGAGCTGAAATAATGTTCATGCAATATAACAGGGAGCCAACATGGCCGCCCGTGTCAGCTAGCACGGCCCGTGTTGGCTAAAATGCTCCATTTTCTATTTTTCTTTAATTTTGGGCATTTGTGATCCCTGAGGATATTTTGGGCATTTTGCTATTGTTGGGTTGGACCTGAGACTAGTTAAGACGTGTTTTGGAAAGAGATAAGGGACTTTTGATGGTACAAGAAAATTACAACTTAAAGGAGGAAGCTCTGGAGAATTGGGAAGACAAGGAGATTTTCATGATCGGAAGAAATTAAAGATCAACTTTATTTCGCAAGTCTTGTAATGTTTCTATTTTCTATGTTGTTTTTGTTGAATACTATGAATAGCTAAACCCCCCATTGCTAGGGGGGTGTCCCTGAATTGTGCTGTAATGAACCTCTATTACATTTCTTAATGAGATTTTGTTTCATTCTCTAATATTTTTGTTATGCAATTCGTTTAAACTTCTAAAGATCGTATAAATTGGGAACAATTTACGATTAGGGATTTGGCCTGAAAAACCGATCGATTATTTTGTATAACACATTACGGTGAATATTGCCTAGGAATAGGGATATTCTGTAATGATTGTAAAAAACCTTTGTCAGAACTATTGCTTGATGTCTTTCCTTGACTGCTAAGGAATGAGGGTCAAGGAATAATATCAAAGGCTTTTCAGTAAGGAATTTAAGAAAAACACTTTTGAGGTGCAATAAAAATTAAGGTTTTGTGACATGTCTCATTGATTTACTCCAAGGTTCATACTAAGCAATCCATACACTTCCCCTAGCATGTTTTCACTTAATTGTAGTATAATTTTATCATTCAGCTCTTTTCCTATTAAAAAACCCTAAACAAAACCCCAAGGTTATTTTGTTTGATTGAAATAACATTTGTACCTAAAAATTTACACGCAGTCCTTAGAGATCGATATTGGGAAAACCCCAACTATTACTACATCGGTATAATTAGTACACTTTCTAATTTTACCGGTCAATAAACGCCTGTGATGCTAGGTGTGAAAGAGGAGGAGGGGGTGTACCTGCAAGGCACTCTAATACTAAAGTAAGAAAACAAGCAAGAGAGAGAGAGAGAGAGAGAGAGAGAGAGAGAGAGCAAGTACAAAATATGAGTGTTTTAGGGTGAATATTTTGATACTTGACCCTCTCAAGTGAGAGGGTTTATATAATGCCCCCGGAGTTTGACCATTAGTCCCTATTTTTGAGACGAGATAACCGTTTCCCGAAGAATAGGTAACTTCCAGAACTAGCCTTTGGGACGGGCAGACGTGCCCATAACTACCCGTTAGAATGCACAGAATCGTAGTTACAGGCACAACCATTTTGGCTGATTCTGGATGGTGGAACAGTGGGTGTCGGGCAGAGATTGATGGGGAGGAGTGTTGTGGCCATGGGTAAATTGGTCACCCTCCCACGTTGGAGGGGAAGAAAGGTAAATTCTCCCCAAAATGGTTGGACTTAGGCAATTGGGTCGTTCTGGGAGCAGAAGCGGATTGGGCCATGCCTAGCCACTGGGCCAGTCTTGAACAATATATATATATATATATATATATATATATATATATATATATATATATATATATATATATATATATATATATATATATATATATATATATATATATATATATATATATATATATATATATATATATATATATATATATATATATATATATATATATATATATATATATATATATATATATATATATATATATATATATATATATATATATATATATATATATATATATATATATATATATATATATATATATATATATATATATATATTCATTCATGCATCTTCTTCTTGGCAAGGTTTCTAGTGAATAAAACCTAAACAAAACCAGATTACAAAGTTTCCCATCATCTTCATCCCTTCATATATGCATTCACACAATTGAACTACACATAATGATTTTTCGATTGGGTGACTATCTAGATTAAGGTTGATAATATTCAATTAGGTTTCGTGTAGCCGAGAATATTGGGTTGGGAACTTTGTGTGTTTCAAATAAGAAAACCAAGGTGGGATTTCACTTCAATATCAGGTTAATTTTAAGGTTTTGTACAAGATCACATCAACACAGATTTGACCGAGTGAAGGCCTTGGGACAAAGTGGTTTCCTTGCAAGGGAGCAGTGGGAGATGGTGAATTGAGTTCGGGAATCTTAGGGTTTAAAAATTTGCGCGCTCGGGATAATCTAAGAATTTTAGCCGCATTTGTTGGTCACTTTATTAAGCTTTTGATCAAGGGTTAGAGGTAAAAGAATCAACACAAAACAATAGGGTTTTTGGGGTTTTCATTCTTCATCTCTTGTACTAACGATTTTGCAAAGAAAAGGTTAATAGCAATATCTCAATCGAGGCTAATTGGGGAACTTCCTAAACAAATCTAGGTATCTCTCTTTATCTCTTTATCACTTTTATTGTTGATTTTGCAATTTATTGAGTTCATCGTTGTTTGATCAATTCGATTGGACTTTGTTTTCTATTATGTTTTAAAAGTGTTGTGGTTGATATAATCATAATCACTTTGATTGTGATTAACTTTTAAAATCAACAAAATAAATTAAATTTCTAATCTCTATCGATTGCACACCAAGTGTTCGATAAAATTTTTGTGAGTATTTTAATTGTGTTTTGGTTCATTGGATATACGAGTTACGATTAGTCGTGCATTTAATTGATTTGTAGCTTGACCGTTGTTGAACATTTACGTTCATTATCATTCCGTTTGGTTTGTGGTACGTATATTGCTTTTCAATAGTAGGTTCGGTTCGGCGATTTGATCCAGTTTGTTTTTCAACTGTGCTAGATTTTTGAAAACAGATTTTTGCCAAAAGTTTTGGTTGTAAACTTTGTGATCTATTCACCCCCTCTATATCAGAACCTATCGTCTAACAAGTGGAATCAAGAGCTCTTGTTCATTTCGTGCTTGGAATACACTTATTAGAAGAATGGCTACCGAACCTAAGGGTGCGTACAATAGATCACCAATTTTCACTGGCAAATATTTATGACTATTCGAAATCACTTATGTGTATACATGTCAACTGCGTCGACAAAGGTATTTGGTATGCTATCCAAAATGGTCCAAATGAAATAACTATGATCAATGGGGAATGTGTCATAATACCTAAACTGGAAGCACGATGGGATGAAATTGATAGGAAATTATGGTTACATGATTGGAAAGCGAAAAACATTTTGACTCCACTTTGGAAATTGATGAGTTTTACATGTTTCTCATTGTGAGACCGCCAAAGCTATGTGGGACTCATTAGAGATTTCCCATGAGGGTACTAATGATGTCAAACAATCTAGGATCAACACTTTAAATCAAGAGTTTGAGTTGTTCCGTATTGAGCATGGTGAAACCATTGCGGATATACGAAAATGGTTTACACATCTCATAAATCGGTTAAATGCACTAGGTGATCCCGTTTCAAATGAACTTGCTACTAACAAAGTTTTGAGGTGTTTAAGTAGGGAATGACAACCAAAGGTCACCGCTATTAAAGAAACAAATGACCTTAAGCCACTTGATCTTACAACTTTGTTTGGTAAGTTGTAAGAGCATGAAAAAGAGCTTACTTGCTTGGAAAAATATAAGAAGGAATACAAAAAGCGATCGAAGAGTGAGAAATGGAAGGACAAAGAAGAAGGGAAGAATTAAATTTCTATAAAGTCTTCTATCTCAAGGCCTTATCAAGACGAGCAATGGGATAGTGAACCTAAACATGACAACGAATCCAATAAAGAAGATATGGGTCTGTTCATAAAGCGGGTCAATAAATACATGTCAAAACATGGCGACAGACATCCCATAAGTATCGTGATAAGTCAAGAAGGTTATAAAGTTCCTTAAAAGAAGAAGTTGAGAGCAAAAAGGGAAAGTCAAGAAGTACGTGTTACAACTGTGGTAAACCCGGTCACTTTAAGCCGGAATGTCCAAAAATCAAGAATGAAAGAGGCTGTCACAAAACGTCTAGAAAAGTTAGAAGAGCTTATGCCGCTTGGGAAAGCAAAAGTGATTAGTTAAGTGATGATAGCTCTACATCAATTGATGAATCACCTAAGCTTTGTTATATGGAAAACAAAGGAAAGAAAAATGTTTAAAGTCACTCTAAACTTCAAGATTTTCATGACTTAGCTTTTTCTCAACTTCAAGAATCCTTTGAGAATCTACAAAAGACAAGTCATAGATGCTTTCAAGAGATTAGCTTCAAACAAGAGAATCATCTCTCACTTGGAAGCTAAGATTTCTAAAAATGAAAAACATGTGGAAGCACTAAGGAAATTTGTGTCAAAGATTCTAGAAGGACAAGATGAGGACTCTAGATCTTTGTGAAATTCTGGTTGTGAAACATGTCACATTTTGAAAAAGGAGTCAACGACTCTTAAAGCTAAACTTGATAAGGCTTTGCAACCCAAGGTATCTTTACTATAGATACTTCCTAGTATTACTTACCATCTCACAATCCATAACGAAGGTATAGTTACGTTAAAAAGGAACCAAATAGCAAAAAGTTATCTTCTCTTAACTTGTATTGTCACTACTGTTGCAAAAAGGGACACACCATTGCAAAGTGCAGAGTTAGGGAACTCCATAGTGGTGCCTTTCAATAGATGCCAAAATGCAATCAAGGTTTTACTATTCCCCAAGGACCCAATGAAGATTGGGTACCTAGCACAAGTTGTTAATAATGTAGGAAAAATGTCTTGACTCTATGGAGAGAGTATGGGATCTCGTTCATGGAGCATCAAGGCACAACACGATAACATGTCCTTATTATTTTGATCTATATGACTAACAAGGAAAATTATGTTACCAACCAAGTTAACTCTTTATGTTTTTTAAGTGGTAAAAGTGTGTGAATGAATACCAATAAGCTATCCGAGAAGTGTCAGAAGGATGTTATATTGAATTGTGCAATTTATCTTTGACTAGACTTGCTCAAGTGCATCAAACTAGGAGTGATCAACCTAAAATGATGAAACATGAAGAGAAGCCAAATATTGTAACACCCTTCTAAATCCAGTAGAATATATATAAATAATCAGAGTAAATTATCATGTATCTCACATAAGGGTTTCATATATAATTTCAAGTCATCACACATACACCTGTCATGCTCATAACACTTAAAATAAATTCATGTTTTACATACACTTTCACATTAGCATGTAGCAGTAGATTTATTCCAATCATAATAGACATAATGAAAGTCTCATACTCATCTCATTCATAATCAATACTTAGGCATAAAACCTATACTCCACATAATTCAAATAAACATAAAAACATAAAGTAGAGTACATAATGTATCTCTTAAACATAAACCAAAATATCCCAGTGTTACATGATCAGAACACGACTCAACCCGAAATAAATAAAGAAAATAAACAAGCTACTCCAACGGCTACCTCGCGCTAGAAGCAACTCTATTCCTCGACACCTGAGCGATGTCGTATAAAACATCATTCCAACAAAAGGGTGAGAATCCATATAATTATTGAAATCATAAGATAATAACTAGTTTTAAGGTATACAAGTATAATCACAATCATTCTCACACTTTAAAGTTTCATCAACAAAGTATCACTCAAGCGATCATACCATTTACAAGTATATACGCATAATCCACAATTTCATTAATTAAACAATTCACATAGATACACATAATCTAATATCACAAACATATACACAATGAGACTCAATGCAACTCATGCCATGTGGTACCAACACTTGTTATTTTTTTTTCCAGTTTTTACATTTAAATTGGATCCGCTCCCTAGACCAATAACACACAAAAGCCCATTCCCTAAGCTTTCAAACCCTGCTCTAGGTTTGGGACAAGTCACTAGCTCCCACGGAACTAACAAGCATTACCTCTTGACACAAATGATACGTGTGCAATTTCAACAACCATATGCAATTAAGACCATTCCCTAATCTTAACATTCATGCATATCTTTAATAATTCATCACACTTCAATTACCACACAATTACACAATATTGCAAATTTTTATGAATCATCCACACACAATTCACTTTCAAATGGTATACAACACATTTTACAATTCAATCACAACTATATCATCATTAAAACAAGGAATAAATATATGTATTTCATGTTGTCACACCCAAAATAGACTTATACAAGCACACACATAAGTATTCGATAAATTATCCACAAATCATTTCACAACCCGCAGAAAATAACACAACAATCCATTAATAGAAAATATACACAATTGGCTTCCCAAACATGTTAGATATAAAAATATTTGGCAACCAATTCTCTCATTTATACTATGATATATATATATATATATATATATATATATATATATATATATATATATATATATATATATATATATATATATATATATATATATATATATATATATATATATATATATATATATATATATATATATATATATATATATATATATATATATATATATATATATATATATATATATATATATATATATGCATTAGCTTTCCAACGCTTCGAACGAGGACCAAAATGGACTTACGGATCGATAGCGACGAGATCAGTCGATGCATTGAAGGCATAAAAAAATCCATAAAAACGTGTTCAGTATGTGTCGACCACTGCGTCGGTTGCATCGATGCAAACAGTACAGTATGCAGAATTTTTTGCGCTTTTCACTGTTGGAGGCCTTCCGGACCTCTGATTTTAATTCCGTAAAAAGTCCCAGTTCTAGAATTCAAAATAATATCACTATAAGACAATTATAACAGTTCACAACATATATTTAAGGATCCTACCATCATACATCATGTAATCATCAATTTCAAAATCATGGAAATTAGATATTTTTATCCTAAATATGATACTACCCATCATACACTATCATACAATCCCAGTAATCATATAAAAATCCACCCTTACCTTAAGTTTCTTGAATTTGTTTAGCTTTCTCTTAGTTCGTATCCTTCTCCACTCTTCTTTCTCTCTAGCCCCTTTTCTCAACTTTCTATCTTTCTATTCTATCTCTTACTCCTTTTGGTAAACACTAACAAAAGTAATTAACCTATTGGGCTCACTAACCCACTCTTTCATTTACTATTCAAACTCTCTAATAGGCCTAATTAATTAATCCAGAAATTCTATATTATTCTACCAAATAGAATAAATCAAATAAAGTAAATAATCAAATTAAATCAATTATTTCAAATAAGTCCAATAAATTAATTAATCCAAACAACTCAATAAAATCAATTAATTTATATAAATCAATTAATTCATATAAATCAAATATTTCATATAAATTCAATAAATCAAATAATTCATTTAATTCAAATAAATCACATAATTCAATTAAATCAATTAAATCTAATAGGCACAAAATTACACAATTAATCAATTAATTTAATAAATAAATAATTACTAAAATTGGGGTGTTACAATTATCATTATTGAGAAAATGATTATCAAATGATGTTCTTGGATACATTACTAATCTCATTTTCAAATACTTGTACAAGAAGGAAAGTGGTAAGAACATTTTGGTTTTGTATGTGTTTCGTGGCACGTGTTGCATTCATTTTAACTTTCATTCGAATGTTCTTCATGGAACGCTTGTGTATCCCCTGTATTGTGTACGGTGAGGTAATATTGTTTCAACCCTATTTCTTGTTATGTACGTACGTGTTTCTTTTACCTTCTTATTTCATAAGGATATGTGATGAACTATGTGTGATGCTTGTGATATGTGTTTAATTCAAAAAATATCAAATGTGATTGTTGTATGTTGCATTTTACATGTTTATATTAACCATATATAGATGCCATCATGATTCATTTTTATCTTGAACCAACTCATGCTTGCAGTTTTGTGTGTTGCATGTGTGTTACAGTGTGAATCGAATATCAAGCTATTGATTAACTTGAATCTTAATTCATTAAAATTCACCACTAAGCTTTGATTTATCCAAAGGAAAGGTTAAAGAAAGAAAAATCTTTTGCGCGATGTAACAAAAATGCTAGAGTTTCGGGGATCGGGGGTTGGTTATGCCTAGAGTAGTTATTCACATCCTAAACATCTGTAGTACTCTACAGGAACCTTTTGTGTATATGTATGCTAAGTTATCTAAGTTGTTGCTTACTAGGGTCATGGGATCAAGGTTAAGGTAAAGTTTGAGGTAAAGACCTAAGGATATTTCTATGTTTGCTCGTAAAGATATCGCATCTTATGCCTACGTATCTTTACTAGGATGAAATCAGAGCAACCGTAGTTCACCTCACCAAGGTTGAGGAATACTTGACAATGGTCAAGACTCCAAGGGGGAACAAACATAACAATGTTTGTATAGAGTTTGACAAAAATCTCTAGATCTAAGTTTAACACTCAAGGGGATTGACTTTGACAAAAGGCAAGAGGGAAGTAAGTAATCATGACAATGATCCTTACATAGAGTTAACAAACTCTATCTTAAAGTTATAATTGAAGGATACTCCTAACAAGGGGTAGGTATTTAGACTTAAAGCAAAATCTAATGGATATAGGTTCTAACTCAACTAAGTTAAAGGACCTAATGACTTAACCAAGTCAAGGGGAGGGGTAATGAGCTATCTATGACAGTGAAGTAAATAGAGAGACTTTCCTTTGGAATAAGGGATAACAAGATAATTGGATGAGAGCTAACAAGATACATCACTTGGGGAAAATTAACAAAGCTTAAACACACATATGCATTAATTCAAACATGATGAAGATATAAAGTCATGGTAACAACCAAGAAAGATAAGGGCAAGCCTGTGACGACATTAAGCAAAGATGATAACAAGGCAACTTGGTAAGATTTGACAAGTTCTAACACTAGGGAAACAAAGTTGATAAAGATAAAGATAAACAAGTAGGATCAATTAATAAATTGAACACAAAAAGCATGATAAAAACCAAGATTTTATGATTTAACATTACAATGTTCAAAGATCATGAAGGTAACAACCAACAAGGGCAAGCATGAAACATGTGTAACAACAACACTTTCATAAATGGTATTCAAACAAAACTCATGCAAACATGTTACAACTTCAATCAAACACGGTATATGCATCAAATAAAGACAAATTTAACACATTTAATCATATTTAATACATATTGATGACAATCAATCATGGATAGGCAAGAAAAGTAACAACAGTTCAAGCATGGATTCAAACTTCACAAAGGGAAAGATAAACAAGATTCATGGTAACTTTCAAGGAAAGCAACAATCCTAAAAATGTTATGGTTCTAACAAGACACATATACAAGTAAGATGGGGTTGAAGGATCAAGTTCATGAGGTTACAACATCAAGAAACATATCATGGTTCACAAAGAAGTTTCATGACATACTTTTCACATTCATGCATTCACAAAGGCAAGTATAATCATGGTAAAGAAAAAGAGCCAAGTGTTTTAAAACATATAAACATGTTAAACGTTCAACAATGATTCATACAAGATCAATATTACAAGAAAATTCAAGTAATATGTCAAGAAAATTCACGAAAACCAAAGAAAACCCTAAAAAGGATCGTGTCATTCAAGTGGACACAAGTGTTTCAAAAATAACAATTTTTTATTTCTTTCTTTATACATTGAACTAGACATATTAAGGAGCATAGTGCAAAAATAGTGTCAAAAAAATGATAAAAATCAAATAAGTTGTGCAGATTTGAAAACTAGGCAACTAAGGCAAAAAAACAAGGCAAGCAAAACCAAAGCAAGGCAGATTTCACAAGAAGGGTCATAACTCACTCAAAACTTAATCAAATTGGATGAAATAAAAAAGGAAATTGTGTACTTTTTCACAAGAAATCCCATGGTGGTGGTGGTTTTCTCAAATCATTCACCATGTGAAAAACTCGATAGCATCATTGAAAAAGGCAAGTTGTGTGCAAGAGCAATGTGACAGTCTAATGTACATATTCTAAGTAGCAAGCAATGATTCAAACATAACATATGAGACATATAGAGAGTGATTACAAGCATCATAAATCAATAGACAAGCTAATTCAACAAATGACATGTGTAGTGGCAAAAATAGTAAGCTTGTGCAAGAGCAAAGCAACAGACAGAAATGTACCAATTCAACATCAACTAAATGATCAAACATATCACATATGACCTATAAATGATGTTTACAAACACCAATCATCTATGCTTAATCAGAATCAACAAGTTACATATTAAAATGAAACATAAAGTAAGCTGACATACCAAACCAAAGGGATTGTCATGCATACCCAAGTTTATGAGCAAGAAATGGTTCAAACATGACCTATAAAGTGTATCTAGCATGTTCATAATCAGTGTACATCAATATTCAACATGATCTTAAAAGTAGCAAGTTGGAACACTTAACTCTTGTAGATTTTGCAAGTCAATGCACCATATAAGAAAACCAATTGATGAATGATGATCTAAGAAGCTCCAATATGTTCCAAATAAGGTGTTCAAATGATGAGAACTCCTCCAAGATCACTGTCTTGACATAATGCATTCTTTCGCAAGAAAACACCAAAAACTTCAAAGTGAAACTCTAGGAAATGGTTTTATAGAAATTTTATGATTCCATGGACAATTCAAACAACTTATATCAAGAGTGTTTGAAGTGTTAGAATGATTGGAAAAGGCTGGTTTGGTTTTGGTCTATGAAGTTGCATAAAAGTCAAATTTTCAAGGTATGAGAGTTGACTTTTTGAATGTGAGGTTTTATGAAGAATGTGAGGGTTTGGAAAGCTTCAATGCATCATATGTAATATGTTTGAGGTGTTGGTTCAAGTGTTTGGTGGCTGTATTGAGTTGTGGCAGAGTTTTTGCAAGGCAGATTTTTCTTCACAAGGAAGCAACTTCTACCACTTGCAAGAAGATGATGATTAAAGAAATGAGAGAGATTCAACTTGGTTTCTAGTTGATTCTGGTGTAGTTTAAATGTTAGGAGTGTTTTCTATTTTAGGCGAGCTTGGAGAATGAGAGGTATGGGCAGATTATGCCAACTTGCCAAGTTTGCCTTTTTTGAAGGCCAAATGAGAAAATCCAACTTGGGATTTCTTTTCTGAGCATGAGCAACCTTCCTATGTGTTTCAAACATCACCAATAGCCTGAAAATAGTTGACATGAAGTGAAGGAAAGAGAGTAGCTGATGCAGTACCTGAGGTGTAGCAGAAAATGCAAAAAGTTTCTCTCCCCTTGCCACTTGCATCCACTTGCTTGAATAAACAAATCAAATGATCCAATATCTGGTTTTTGCTCGTGGTAAACCATTATAATCTCATCAAGTAAGTCCCTAAACACTAGAGGATAAGTTAAACAAGTGATTAGAAGAGGTTTGAGTGGTTTATGCATTAAAATGCAAATGCTAAACTTGGTTTTATGACATGAAAAATCTCTAACTTGCTATCTTTGATTCTCCCTCACCACAAAGGCTGTGAAAATGCTCTTCTACTTTCTAAAAAGCCCTAAATATGATATAAAATGTTTATGTTTGTCTAAAGTTCAGATTTCACAAGGAACTAGGTCAAAAATCTTCATGAAGTTGGCTGCAAAACTTGACTTACAAGTCAAAAAAACAAGAAATTTTTCTAAGTGTAGAAATCCTTCACAACTTGATGAGCTCACAAATCAAAATACATGCATTTTTGGACATCAACCCTCTATGACACTTTTGTAGGATTTCTCAAGAGTTTTCCAACCAGCTTTGGACCACTCAATTTAGATGTGTGGTTTAAGAGTTATGACCATTCCAAATAAGCTTGTAATTAGGATTTTTCATAAATCCTAATTTCTTGATTCACAAGTTATCCATCAATTCTTGATTAAATCTTCACCAAACGCACTAGTTAGGCATAAAATGATGTTGAAAACCTTGATTGCTTCAATTTGGGGGTAAAAACCCTAAAATTCAAATAGTTGACTTTCCAGACAGACAAACCGAACAGTTGAAATCTTCAGGATTAATCCTTAGAGTTCTGGGGTTTTTTGAACCTTTCATACTTCTTGAGGGGACTTAAGTAAGTCATAGAAACATCATGGACCATGTTTCAAGATTTGGAAACCCATTTAGAGAAAATGTCAAACTACAGTCGACTTTTTCAACTTGAAACCCTAATCAGGGTTTTGCACAACACTACGTCAATTCTCTCGGCAACAACCTCAAATAGCACTTGTTATTGGTAAGATATGAACCTCTTGATGATGTGAATACTTGATATGTAGAAGATCAATCCAAAACCTTGACTGATTAGTCCACAAGATTCTTGATTTTAATAGTGTGAAATCCTAATTCATCTGCATCTTGACAAAGACTAACTTGAAAGAGGTTAGGTTTAGATAACATATGCTTGATGCACCTAGAATGATAATGGAATATAGGGGTTAAAATTTGGGGTATGAAAGTTGCCCCTATTTAAATATCTTTACCTGATGGCAATGAGAGATAACGATCTCCATAGAATCATGGCGAAAGTTATTTAAATATAGCAAACTGAAAATTTTGCCCTTAGATATGATGGTATGCAAAAGAACAAATGCTGATCCTGAAATGAGTTCTAAGAATGATGCTTTATGATGCTTGAGTGCAAGAAAATGCTGACACACGAGCAAAATAAAAAAGTAGAACAAAATAACGAGTAACCACTCACTGGGAACACAAACACACTAGGGAGAGATCCAAAGCATACCAACCAATAGTTCAAACATGACTAATGATAGTACTTAAAGGGGATCCTCTACATTGGGGACAGGGGACAAAAACTCCATCGGGGAAGACAAATCTCCACTAGGCAAATGCAAATCCAGCCGGAAGATGCATCAAGGGAGACAAGGATAAGAAGCCATACAGGAGAACAAAAGTCAACATACTCGGACTCCAAATGGGGATTCAAAAGACAAGAGGAACAGTACCTATTGGGGAACAAACCAAATGGGGACTTTCCTTTCAACGAAGAGTTCAAATAGGATCTTCAAGAAAAGACTAGAAACAAGACCAGACTCACCGGGGATGCTAGTGACTACTACACCCCCAAGACCTGCTGGGGACATCTAGGGAAGTTGGTCACAACCAACTATCCTAAAAGTACAGAGAAATCCCTGCCAATAATCATTGGGGTTTCAAAAGGGATGGGTGACAACCACAACCTACCAATGACCATTGGGTTTCAAACGATGCCAGTAACCACTGGTCTTTCCCGAGGATTGGTGACAACCAAACTACATGCCAATAAAAATTGGAATTATCAATTAATGTCAGTAACCACTAGACTTACATGGGAAAAAGATGTAGGTTACAATCACATTCAAAAAACAATTGAATTTCAAACAGTTCCAGTAACTACTGAACTTTATGGGTAGATGTTGGTAACAACCAACAATCAAAGAACACAACAAAGTTGGATGAAATTGTCAATAACCATTTGACTTAACAATGTTAGTAACCACTGGACTTCCGAGAGGAGATACGTGACGACCAAACACTCCACTATCAATAACAATGGGTTTTTAATTAA